>HG993125.1:60634877-62013627 GCA_905231855.2 Eristalis tenax | reverse complement strand
GACTGATAACGTGTGCAACTGTGAGAAATTGTAACGAATGTGAGCCTGGAGACTTGACATTCTAGGTATATTGTCAGAGAACTGATAATTGTGTAGACCGCTTCAAATTAACTGATTGTTCAATTTACAAGATATCTACGATTGCCTTTACGCGCGTGTATACCTACAAAAAATAAGAACTGCGTCTCCTACCAGCAATATTTATTGCTCCAATATTTGCAATTATAAGCATTTGGTTATAAGATTTAGAGATTAAACGTCTCCAAACGACATTTGCAGCAGTGGCAATTGAAAAGAAATAACTCAGCACTTAGCCCGAAATGCAAAAACGTGTCGCTAATTTGAAATTTAAAAAATATATATATTTGGGTGATCCCCCATTTAAAATTTGCGGCCTTTGTGAAAAGTCGTCAAAGGAGCTTGCATTTGCAAAAAGGCGCCAACAATTTCTCAAGCGTTCGACTTAAGCTCTGAAACTTGAAGTCCAATCCAATGTTTCTTATCAACAATAAGCATATCAGGGCATTGTAATCCGCAGTTATTAGAACCTTACAGTATGACAATGTACATACTTTTTGAAGTTCAGTGTCACCCTCTGAAATTGTGTTTCCACCCTAAGGTGAAACTAATGGCCTCCCTGAGCGCAGGGCATTTTTACATTCCAAAAATCTATTACAATTTTGGCAAGAAAAAAAATGGCGGCCACACCCAAGCCGTGGCAAATATCGATTTATCACTTAATCGCAAAATAAAAGTTTACTAACTTCTCATACCAAGTTTCTCCGAAATATGCATTCTGCAAAATGCATTATTTTGCGCTTTCCAACACAATATCACCGCAGGCACAGATTTCTCGTTGATTTCAATTCGATTGTTCTTTGTTCACGAGACGACTTTCACAATTTTTTCTATTGTCTTTTCTTGCGTCACTACGCAGCCATGAAGTCTTTTTTTCTGATTTTCCTATTATTCACAAATTATATATTTCAAATATTTTATTCGATTGAAAAAATTCTTAATATCTAGCAGATAAATTGATTACAATAATTTTTTCTTTGCTCATTTTCTCTACTCTTGCTTTGATGGCGTGTATATATATATAATATATATGTATGTCCTTAATGCGTTGTAATACAAAAAAATTAATTCCACAGAGAATTCCTAAAACACGTCCAACTCACCCGCAAGTACGACGAATTATGTTTTAATTCCGTTCGCTGAACTGCCAGCGTCGCATCGTGTTTCAGTTTCTCATTTTGTTCCGTTGAAAGACTCGATACTTCTATGGTGTCGTTACATTCATGGCGCAAATATAATCCGATCTTTTTGGGGCAGACATAACAGGGGCACGATTTTGATGTTCCCTTGGTTCTATTTTGGATCGGAAGTCATCAAGTACATCATAAAGATAAAACAAATATGCTCCAACTTCTTTCGAGACCTTATTTAGCAGAACTATTTAAATAAAAACTCGTATGCAATAGCTCGAATTTGGTATCACTGCATGCCAGGGTAAACAAAATTCTGCTGTCACCGGTCAATTAATTTTTAATAAAAATATCAACCAAATTGTCATTTTTATGGCCAGAAGTATTTTGTTTGAAAACGTTTAAGAATACTTAATTAAAATGGGCAAAGATAAACATCGCAAGAGAAACGCTAGTTCTAGCTCCGAAAGTGTAGATAGTGCTGAAGAGGAGCGTCTTCGAGATTTAAAGGAAAGAGATGAATTTTCCGAAAGGCTGAAGAAGCGCGATGAAAACAAAACCCGTAAGGTCCTTGAAACCAGTGGTAGCCGCAAAGCTTTTGAGGAAGCGGCGAAAAGACTCAAATTGGAGCATGATGATCGCGATAAAGTTTTGCCACAACTGAGGATTCAATCCCGTAGAAAGTACCTCGAAAAACGCAAGGAAGACAAGGTCGCTGAACTAGAAGCTGACATCCTCGACGACGAGTATCTCTTTGATGATGCCGTGTAAGTAATCTACTTTGTTTCGACTCATTTCACTGACCAGTAAAGTTGTCTCTAGCCTTACCAAACGCGAGAAGGAAGAGAGGGACTACAAAAAGCAGTTGCTCACTATTGCCAAGGAACATGAAAAAGCACGAGAACTAGAACGCGTCCAACGCTATCACATGCCCCAGGATTTGAAAAAAGGCGAAAAAGGTTACCTGCTTTGTACTAAGTTACCAACCGGGTTTTTGACTTTTGTACACGTTTTTAGAGGAATATGTCGAGGTTGACGATAGGGAAAAGCATCCCAACTCCGAGCAAAAGAAATGGGAACAAGAGCAGTTGGCCTCTGCCATGTTCCAGTTCGGAGCCAAGGATGCCAAGTCAAAGGAAGAATATGATCTACTTCTTGACGATCAAATCGAATTCATTCAAGCTCTTACCATGGATGGCTCGAAGAAAGATAAGAAACCTGAAATCAGCGAAGCAGAGCGACAAAAGATGGACATTGAAGAGACTCGCAAGTCTTTGCCGGTGTACCCATTCAAGGACGACCTAATAGCGGCTATTCGAGCCCACCAGGTAGGCCTTAGCAAAATACTAAATCTGAACAATCTATTTTTTGTCGAATAAAGATTTTAATTATTGAAGGTGAGACTGGCTCTGGCAAGACCACACAAATACCACAGTACCTGATTGACGCAGGCTTCACAAAAGACAAGAAAAAAATTGGTTGCACACAACCTCGTCGTGTGGCCGCGATGTCAGTGGCAGCTCGAGTGGCACAGGAAATGGACGTGAAACTCGGCAACGAGGTTGGCTATAGCATACGTTTTGAGGACTGCACATCGGAGCGGACTGTTTTAAAATACATGACCGACGGTACGCTGCATAGGGAGTTCCTTTCGGAGCCGGATCTGGCATCCTATAGTTGCATGATCATTGACGAGGCGCACGAGCGTACTCTGCACACCGACATTCTCTTTGGCTTGGTGAAGGATATTGCACGGTTTCGACCGGAACTGAAGTTGCTTATTTCGAGCGCCACACTGGACGCCGATAAGTTTTCCCAGTTCTTTGACGACGCTCCGATTTTCAGAATTCCAGGCAGACGCTTTCCGGTGAGTTAATTCAAATTGCTACCATATCGTCCTGACCTAAACCACCTTTTTCTCTCATTCAGGTTGATATCTTCTACACAAAAGCCCCAGAGGCAGATTATATTGACGCCTGTTGTGTGTCGGTTCTTCAAATCCACGCGACCCAGCCATTGGGGGACATTCTTGTGTTCCTGACGGGTCAAGACGAAATTGAAACCTGTCAAGAGGTTCTGCAGGATCGAATTAAGCGCCTTGGGTCCAAACTTCGTGAACTTCTTGTTGTTCCCGTTTACGCCAATCTTCCCAGCGACATGCAGGCGAAAATCTTTGAGCCAACTCCGCCAAATGCACGAAAAGTGATCCTCGCGACGAACATAGCTGAGACGTCCCTCACGATAGACAATATCATCTATGTCATCGATCCTGGTTTTGCGAAGCAGAACAATTTCAACTCACGAACTGGAATGGAGTCCCTGATGGTGGTGCCCATTTCGAAGGCGTCCGCTAATCAGCGGGCTGGCCGTGCTGGTAGGACTGCACCTGGCAAATGCTTCAGATTGTACACTGCGTGGGCTTACAAACACGAACTTGAAGACAACACAGTCCCAGAAATTCAACGCATAAATTTGGGTAACGCGGTGCTCATGCTAAAGGCCTTGGGCATCAATGATTTGATTCACTTCGACTTTTTGGACCCACCTCCTCATGAGACTTTGGTCCTGGCCTTGGAACAGTTATACGCCCTAGGAGCCTTGAATCATCATGGCGAGCTCACTAAGCTCGGTCGTCGAATGGCCGAGTTTCCTGTGGACCCAATGATGGCGAAAATGCTCTTGGCCAGCGAGAAGTAAGTTAAATTAAAGTTCATCTCAATCTGAACTCACATTATTTCTCCTCTCTCAGATACAAGTGCTCGGAAGAAATGGTAACCATCGCCGCAATGCTCTCAGTCAATAGTGCGATCTTCTACAGACCAAAAGACAAAATCATCCACGCTGATACCGCGAGGAAGAACTTCAATCACATGCACGGCGATCATCTCAGCTTGCTGCAAGTTTACAACCAATGGGCGGACACAGATTACAGCACGCAGTGGTGTTACGAGAATTTCATTCAATACCGATCAATGAAGCGAGCGCGGGATGTGCGCGAGCAGCTGGCTGGCCTTATGCAGCGGGTTGAGATCGATATGGTTTCATGCCTCCCGGAAACGATTAACATCCGAAAATCAGTGACTGCGGGGTATTTCTATCACGTGGCTCGGCTATCAAAAGGCGGACACTACAAAACCATTAAGCACAATCAAACTGTCATGATACATCCAAATTCGTCGCTTTTCGAAGAGTTACCGCGGTGGGTGCTCTACCATGAGTTAGTGTTCACGACGAAGGAGTATATGCGGCAAGTGATCGAAATTGAAAGCAAATGGCTGCTTGAAGTTGCACCGCACTATTACAAGCCCAAGGAGCTGGAAGACTCTACAAATAAAAAGATGCCCAAAACGACGGGAAGGTCATTAATGACTGAATGAGACGATTGTACTAGCGTTCGATGAACTTGAATAAAGATTTTTTTGTTAAACAATACGAACGTTGTTTGGTGAAATTTCCAGACTGCCATTTTTCTTACATTCACGAGTTGTATGTACCGATAGGAGTTGGCAGTTAATGGATATTGAGGTATACACAATTGTGGTAGCTGTACATGCGGGGTGAAGTCTCTCATTTATGCTTATGTACAGTTCTCATTTATGTTTATGTAAGTTTTTACAAACCTCAGTTGATGGCAGAACTTTCTGCTTGACTATAGTTTAGGTTAGGTTGTAGTGCCTCACACCAAAGTGTCTCAATTGCAAAATACCACGTGGAAATGATACCACGTGGATACACGTGGTGCTTGCTACGACGCGTTGATTACGCTGATATTTTTGACAGCGCTCAAATTGTTGCACAAGTAGTTCCCTACGTCCCAGTGTCCCTGCACATTACTCTAGCGGAGGAGTTGTTGTATGGTGTATGCATCATCGTTATAGTCCACCGACCCACATACAGTAGAGGTGAGTGCTGGTCTGCTTAATTAAACAAAGTAATCGTTTGAGTTCCAGTTGTGGACAATCTGCTGTGTTAAAGCACGTAGTTCATTTGCGATTGGTTACCCTGACTGTAGGCACCTGACAGAACGCTATTGGCATCGAGAAACATTGTTACCCGGTATGTCACAATGTGCTAGGACCAACATGAAGCAAAATGTTCAGCGACCTTGCTCATAGACAGCTGATAGCTCTGGGCAGTCTTTGAATGGAAAGTGACATTGCCCAGGAAGTTGACCACTGCCTGACTGTCCGAACTGGTAATATTATTTTCTCATTGTTCTTGAGTCAGGACCGTGCCTCTATTTTTACTGGTGTCTGATATAGATATATTCTTGTCTTTGGAATAGATAAGTACACCTACTTAAAATTTGGGGAAGACCGTACAGCGTCGGATTGCTACTTCTTTATTGAACGAATAAAACGAACGGAAGAAAAATAATGGAAGCATACCAGGACCAACATTGGCACTGAATGTGATTATTATATTGGACAGTCGGCATATGGAACCCCGTTCCACAACATTATTATTGTTGTGGAAATATTGAAAACGTTTTTTATTTAGATCCATTGTGCCCCTTTTTATACACTCGTTTCCTTATGTGCTCTCTGCATAGCCCTATTCGCCTTTTTAGGATACGGTGGTTGTTCTAATTGATCTTGATGCATGCCACAACACAACTGCCACTTTCGGTTACAGAGACCCAAGAGTTAATGGCATGAGCGTTGTTCCAAGTTTATGTCCAGTTAATCCTTTCTAGTTCCACGAATTTTTCTCGAAAGACATGGTCTCCTACAGCGCAGGATAAATCGGGGCCTGTGAAAGGTTCCGACATCTTTGCACACAAATTTCGTGCAATTTAACCCCTTCGTGTAACTTTGTTGTTGCATGGAGAGGCTGGGGATTCTGAGTTTCTTTTTCAGCACTCCTTTTTGCAAAACTTTTAAATTTACTTCCATTCGTTCTCAGACCCAGGGCATCACAGTTCATCCTTCTCGTGCAGCATACACTTTCGAACACACAAAAACCCGTTCCCATCCACCTGTGTGCCCTAGATATGTTGATTCTTTTTTTCGAACATTAAATAAATAAAAACCAATAACTTTTCTTATATGAGTTTATGTTCTTAGTTTATTAGAAATATACGCTTTTTTTCAATTTACAAATGGTAAATAAATTATTGAGCTTTAGTTTTTTGTTTCATCTCTATATTTAGCAATTGAATTAATTTGAAAATATATATTATTTGGTTACTGACCATCGGAACAAAAGACAAACAAAAGACAACAATAATGATAAAAAGAAAGAAAATTAAAATGAAGAGAAAAAGTGGAATAATATACAGTAACTGTCTGTTCTCCTCGAATCATATTTATTCATAAATTCAGCTATTCGTTCGGTTATCTATGTACACATCTATGATATATTTCACTACGCAAAGAATTATTGGAGTTTTGTTTTTGTTGCTGCTGAGTTTCAACGATTATATGAAGAATCAGTCTTAATGTGTATACATAAAAACCATCCACGCTGTGAATGAAAAAAGAAAACAAATTTATCAATGAAATCGAAACAAGGAACAAAAAGAGAAATCATGCTAAATATTTATGGTCATACGATAGGATATCTTTTCTGTAACTGCTTAGCTCATCTTATATAGGAGACAGAAGAATTCAGAAACAGTGAGTTAATTCTTGCGCCAGAGCGATGTGTTTTAGTACAAATCATTCTATAGACTGTGGCAGGGTTCAATAGACGGCACGAAGAACAATTTCCATAATTCATAGTTCAACTTTTCTCGAGTCTATCAACAACGCTTCGCAAACGGTAGCAGAGCTCCCAATTGGCACAGAGAACAATGACGTACACTCGACAAGAGTGGTAAATGCCCGGAAAGGTTCAGAACGGACTGCTTTTTCCAATGGAGGGACTAAGAGTTTTTGTCCCATCCTTACTAGGTCACACTTATCACACTTGAAACGATAAATTCCATGATTCAACATAGATGGTCTGCAGGTGCCTCGTGCCGCATACGAAACAAACACGACCTACAGTCAACTCAAAACGTTCACTTAGCCTAATGAGTCTGAGCTGTGCCAACTGCAAATACGTCTACAGAGCGGATACATTCATAGATTCCGTGACCATCGTAAAAATAAAATAAATTAATTGTACCTCTTACCTTAAACTTTATAATTATTTTGGTTTCCTTTTCGAACGCAAATCTTCTATCTGAGGTTAAAACTGTAAACGTATAAATGCTGCGACAAGACTCCATGTAGATCAAACATGTTGTTTATAATTCCTTCTCAATCTCCGAATCGGTGTCGTCGTTTTCCTCTGGAAGATTCTTGCGCCTAACTTGATTATATGTTCTCAACAAATGCCTTCTATTCTTTCGTCGGATTGCCTTTACCATTGTCGTCAAGGCTAGGGTCGACCGAGTCATCGATATTAGCGTTCGAGTCCTGCGTTTTATTTGCTAAATTAGATTATCAAGGTAGCACAGGTGTTTTTTTTGTGTAAGAAAAAAAAGGAATAAGAAAAAAAAAAAGAAAAAAAGAACACTTATAACATAAAATAAAAGCATTTTAAGAATCAGCAAATGTTGATATTACTTCTAGCATAACAAACGTTGAAACGGTTATCTATCAACTGTATTCTAGTAAACCACAAGAATAAACAAAAATGCAAAGAGAAAATTTGAAATATTTCAAACATCTAGTTAAGAATTATAAGAGAAAACGGATGTCTATAAAATATAATAAACACTTCGGACCGATGCGATGGTCCTATCACACAATACAATCTGGAGGGAATAAGAAGAATGTGAACTGCGGTCTGGCGGGGGTAAAATGGCTTCGGTTTAAAATAATAACACACCAATAGAGGAACGCATGAGGACGGGAGAAATTAAACAAACAAATAAGTCCACTTTGATGATATGACAAGTTGCATACATAAAATGATTCCCACTGATAGGGTAAGAATGTGCATTGCAAATCATTTTTACGGTGTTTCTTTTAAAACATTTGCAGATTTAATTGATGCCATCGGGGGGAGAAGATTCAGCCACGAATTGCTCGGAGTTTTCGACTCCAGGGAAAACGGGATTCGTTGCTGCGGATCTTTTGTCAAGTGCACACAATCCACATGACTTAAAAGACATTTTTGCAAACCTTTCTTGTAACACCTCAGCATGCTAATTAAATTACACCAAAGAAGCATTAGTTCTCTATTCGATCGGCGAGGCCACAAGGCATATTGAGCAATGTCAAAGTGAACAAGTTCCCTTCTACTCAATACGATCAGCACCTCATGAATTCAAAACTAAATAGTCTCCCATTCGATCGGCGTGGCCACAAGGCATATTGAGCAATGTCAAAGTGAACAAGTCCCCTTCTACTCAATACGATCAGCGCCTCATGAATTCAGCACTAAATAGTCTCCCATGGTCCATCTTCTTGAGGGTGCAATGTTGTGCCACAAATCATGAACTATTTAGTTTATGGCAAAAGTAAAACAACCAAAATTCGGTGATGAAACTATGCATAAGGTACCATTCACACTAGCCATAAAGTACACCAAACGGTCAAGGAGAAGAAAAGAAAGGCACCATTGACAAAAAAAGCACCTTTCCTGTCAGAACCAAAAAGTAACATATATACAAATTGCTTGTAAGAAATAGACAGTTGATTTTTAAAACAAAATAACAAAATTGAGTACATTCAATTCAATTTCCCCCCGGTTTCGTTTTAGTAAACGTATAAGTCATGCCACAAAAAGTGAAGGAACAGGTACACAAAACCATTAATCTTGTCGTACAAAAACATAAGCTAGGTCTGATCGAACCAAATACATATATTTAAAGAAAAACCAATGGAAGAAAGAAAAAAATCAAAATCCAAATCGATTCAACTTACTTTTTCCCCACAACTCACACTATATTTAATTACAGAGGAACACAAAAGCTTTTCGTCTCTAACAATTCAAACAAATAGTTTTTTTCTCATTTTTATTTCAGTGTTGATTTAATTTTTTAACGTTCTTTATATGAGTTTGGTTTATTTTGAACTAGTGTTTGAGGTTTTTTTCCAATTAATTTTTTGTTAAGCTGCTAATTTTTATGGACTATCTTTGCATGTCGTGTGTGGAATCAAAGTTTTCTTAAAAGTTATGTCATTGAAAAAATAGATGTTTGATTTAACATTTTGGAAAGTGTGTGTATGTGCATGTATGTGTAACATACGTATAGTGTGATTGATTATTTATTTACATTCAACAAGTATACATGTAGATTTTGATTTATTTTCGGGGGTATTTACTTTCATTTTGATTATCAATTACCCACTATAAAGCTAATCAGGGACAAAATTGTTGAAATAATTACAACGTAGACGGTGGCAGCGATTATGATTTTAAAATCCATCTCAAGAACTTGATGATGTAATCCTGCAAGAAGTATGTATTCGGTAATCGTTTATAATGTGAACATTTACATGGCTTCCAAATTAGTGTTTTTTTATTAGTAAATTTGAGTCTTTAAACATATATCAACAGAGATGAACTGCGGGCTTTAGGGAACGACTGATGATACACACTTAAGGGTTTGAGCTTTGATTAGTGGAGCAGGGCAACAAAGGCGCATGCAAGTTATAGTATTTACGTCCCTGTACTTCATGCATCTGCTTAGACAAAGTATCAGATACAAGCTATTTTGCCTGTAAATTTCCTTATGATTATTAAGTGAGTTAGATTTTTCGTTTGACAGTGTGTCAATGTGACGGCCGTTGACTAGAGAGTTGCTGACAATGTTTCAGAGGAAGCAGTTAGAAACAGCAAATGATCATGAGATCTAGAGAGACTTGCTGGTGGAATTAATATTTTATAAGATAATTTTATCCGTTTCAGTGCACAATCTGGAACGTCAATCGCATCCACAGTAAACAAGAGGCTGCAGACAAAAAACTGACAGGCGATCATGAAGCATTTTGCTTCTCTTTTAAATTTGTTTCTCCATTACAATGTTCTTTCGGCTGTTACAGTTCAAAATTAGCATTTGTTAAAAATCCAGACTGTTCAGAAGTCATGAATTCTTATACACTAAAAACTAAGTGAGCTAAGTGAGACACCTCCGAATATATGTGAACGTTCGAAAAGAAACCACCTCTGAGTTGGATCATGGGGCAACTATTTCGTTAACCTGAAAACTTGCCCCAAATTGGGACAAAAAGCAAAGGAAGGTAGAAATTACAAGTCTCAGAATCAGCTCTGTGTGGATGATTAAAAACAAAATAGAGGATTCCCTCAGAATATAAGCGTTTGTAAAGAAAAATCCTTGTTCTGCTGTGGCTACAAAGCACTCATTCATTGAAATTGAACAGTAAGTACTTATTTAATATTTAATCATGGATAGTAAACAATCAGGAACATTTTATTTCAGAACTATGTTGTTTATAAATATAAACAAATATGGAACAGAAACAAATTTAGAGGTCCTCTCATATTGGGGCACCAATTTGACACATTTTCTTAGCCCCTTGGAGTGCCCCATTTAGAAGGTTCATATATGTACGTTAGTTGTTTAAGTACCAATATATACAATATTCATGAGTAGTTGTTGTATACAAAAAATAACAAAAACTACCCAAAGTTGTATGGATGTTAAATGTCAAAGTAATACACTACAGAAACAAAAAACAGAAATAACTTGAATCAAACAACTTACTCCGGATCGGATAGTTTATTTGATCTATCTGTATCAACACATGAGTTATTTTCTTCGAATGGTACTTTCTCAATGGAAGTTACTTCTGAACCGTCACTAGAAATACGTGCGTTCAACTATATAAGTAAACAAAATCTTCGAAATCACTTACACATCAAGGAACAAATTATAAACAAGTGTAAGAAAGTGTTAAAATGTTCTTAGTTAGTATTTAAATCGGAAGAGATTATTCAATGGGTCGGAGTTACTACAGCAATGATTATGAAGAGAAGCTTGTGCCGTTCAGGGACTTCCGAGCATAAGTAGTTTGACGTTGCCATTATGCAAAGCTGCGCAAATATCGTTATATTTTTAGGTTTGAAGCGAAAGATTTCAGTGACAAAATAAGAATGCTTAGGTTACTTTCAAGAATTCAGACAACTACGCTACAAGGCTGTCCGTTTGCAAACAAATTCCTAACCAAAAAAGCAATTGCAATTAAAAATATGCTTGAAAACAAGCATGCATACACGTAACTAGCTCTCTGAGTATGTGAACAGTCATATGTGTTACGACTGCAGTCAGTGCAGCCGTCTGAATTTTTGAAAGTACCTTTTGTCTTTATTGTTTCAGTTTAGGTTTGCAGGATTGGTATGTTTTGTTCACGCTTAAATAAACCGCACAAAATCTATGAGTGTGCAGCTGAATAACCCACCTGTAAAATGCGACAATGTTAACCTCGCCCCAATAGACTATTCATTGGAATATAAAATGTTTGTAAAAATAAATGTATTAGTTGTAAACATTTATATGCAAGTATAACTTGAGCATAATTTGTATGTTTGTGTTTGTTATTTACTCAAAGCTTTTAGCGATTAGTTTAACCTTTTTATCATTTATTTAAAGTGGAGACTTGTGTGTTCAGCATATTTTTGCAGGCCCTTCTGCAAGGCCAGTGTTGTCTTTGGTTTAACTCAATACTGTACGTTAGTCATTTAATGAGAAATAAATGTAGATGGTAAACTGTGTAAATGCAGTTGTATTTTTGGTGATGATAAGAGCTACAATACGGTTGTTTAAAGTGTACTTCTTGCAGATTTGCCTGGTATGTAAACTTAATGTTTCAACACACGAAATAAAACACAAAAATACAACCAAAAAAGAAGAACAATATCCTAATTCTAAAGAAGAATGAACTAATGTTTTACGTTCTAGAAAGTATAAAATAATTCAACACACACCGATTAAATAAGAACTTCACCCTCGAGGAAAGTTTTCTGTTTACTTTGCTCCTCTAGCGCAACTTATTTAACGTAACACAATTACCTACTTGCGTATAATGTTACTCAACTCTTATTCTACAATAGTCTTAGTCTTATTGGATTACATGTATTTTGAACTCAATTTCTAGATTCTATTTGAATTATTGTCATAAATTTCATTACGAACGAATCTCAAAGGATAAATGTTTAGAATTAAACTAAAAACCACTCAGTATTAGGTTCGTTCTATTGTGTTCACATGTGACCGACTTACGACAGTGTAACGCACGACATCGCCAGTATATTGATTGTATTGCCCGCCAAAAACCCTCAAATTTTCAAGATTACAAAACACAATATTGCAAGTGAGAATAAGATCATATAGCGATTCATTTAGTGAGTGAAAGAATATGTGACTGATGAGTTTGGTTGGGATGAAATCAAAAATGTGTATGGAAACTAGCAAATGCGTTTCCAACAAAAATACGCAAATATATTCGTGTTGGCAATAAAAGAATTGCTCTTGTACAAAATACAAATTTTCAATAGTATTTTTCGATTTGCAGAAAAAAATAAAAACGACAGGAGTGGAATCGTGTGGTTTGAGTGTATTGTGCTTACCTTTCGTGTTGGCGATGGCGGAACTTCTAAGTGATATTTCTGCTCGCAGTATTCTTGCAGTAACTTAATTCCGGCTTTGCGATTTTTCGAATAACGCGCTTCCCATGCATCCAACAATCGATTGTAGTAGCGCGGAACTTCTGTGTATTTTAGGTATTTGTGCGTGTTACACGTTGGGAAGATCCTTTCCAGAGGCGCGGATCGTGCTAATTCATCTTCGGCCACAATCAAACATCGAACATCATCCGGAGTGAGGTTTTCAAGAATCGAATTGATATACTAAAACGCCCGCGAAAAAAAAATTAATCATTTAATAGAAAGAAAATATTGATGCTCTTACATCATCACGATCTTCCAAAGACTTCCTTGTGTACTGATTGTGCTTCACTTTTTCAGCTCGAGACAAGTAATTCACATATAAACGTTTATCAAAGCATATCGACTCGGAAGTGATGCCCAATTTCGTGCCGATTTCCTTTTGTTTTTCTGGCGATAATCTTGGAGGAATCTAAATTGCGCATAGATAATAAACTGATTGGAAGACTTAACATGAACTTGGGCTTACATTGTATAAGGCAGTATTAAGCACACCTTGCACCAGTGGAGCTTTAACGTGCGCATCCAATGGCAAATCCGAATGTAATGACGGAGAGATGTTAACCTCTAAAAGCCAGGGCACCAGATCAGCATCCAATAGCACATCAAAACCAAACAATTCAAAGCAGCTGTACTTGCTTTCAACGTTCAATTTGATCATGCTATTTATGGCGTGTTCACCTGCTAATATTGTTCGCATCACAAGATTTCGCAGTGCATCCCACAGGCGATCCGTGTGTACACCTCTACTCTCTAGATAAGTCCATAATGATTTTATTGTCCACTTATGACCATGGCAAGCGTTCACGTCTTCGTTCTTGTGATAATTCGAAGATAGTTTGTTGATGCTATAGTTGGTTAGATGCATACAACGTTCGTTTAGGGTGTCTGTTTTTGCGCTATACTTCACTGTATGATTAGAAAGAAATAAAATGTTCTCATTAAGCAAGTTTCACAAAACACGTCTACGCTCCTGAATAGAGAATAACTTTAATCAAACCAACGCACAAAATTAACCTTCTTTGGTATCTAAGTGGATTTTAGGGTGCACATTACCTGAAGCAAATCTAGCCAATCCATTATGATACATATACACTCGTAGAGGATTTATAGACGTCACTAACACGTAGAGCCTCAGATCAAATTTGCTCCCATTTATCAACAGAGGACGTTCAATGTACCTGAATGAATGGAAATTATTTCATTTTCAAAGATCTGCATATGCTGATACACAGTACCTCTGAACAATTAAGGGTTTCCGTTTTGGTATCTGAGCCCATCGATTTACTACCCTAATGCCAGTACCCCTCGCACTAGCTGGAGGTTTTATAATCCACTTTGTGTTACGTTGTGCATACTTTGGCCAAGACTTACGCAAGAAGTTTAGATCTGATGGCATTATGTAGGTCCTGAAAGAGAGCTTTGATAAGAACCATATTCCTCAGGTTAAAAATGTTTGAACTCACTTTGGCATAAAACCGAACTCCTTTTTACCGTACTTAATCGTCAGTTTCTGCAAATTTTTCCAGCAAGCATCTTTACGCCCGATTTTGAAAGAGCCCGGCAAATGGTTTATCTTCTGATATGGACGTATTGTTTTAAAACATGGGCTCTTCATGTGCTTCCCCCAAGTTCCCATCCAGTCATTTGTTTCTGCCAGAAAAAAAGTAAAAAACATTCAAGCTATATATACTGTGTATATGTGATGTGATTCGACATACTTTTGAGCAAACGGACACCGCTATTTGAGAGAACATGTCGCACCAACTTTGGCATCACGTTGGTTACTTTCCACTTGAGGATCTTGAACAGTTCTGGTGGCACATCGGGACCACGTTGAGTATTCGTGGAGAACGCTAGATATGGGGGAACATTCGGGAAGAGACTAGGTACTAACAACGATTCTGGATTGGCTAGACTCTCTTCCGAACACTGTGGTGTATTAACGTTGGATGACTTATTTAAGTTAGACATCGGCGGGAGCAACTTCTGATCAATATGAGCATTTTTGTACGCATGGGATCTATAGCCGTCTTCGTCGGAGTCCGATGAGGAGAATGTCGATTCAAAGCTGTGGTCGTTCGCGTCGGAATCTAAGAGATTATTACATATATCCTAAGAATTGTTTATACACACCACTAAGGCTTATGCTTACCTCTATCGGAAATGTCAAAGTCGTCTTCTATGCTGCTAGAGCTGCTACGGCGATCTTCAAGCAGTCTTGTTGGTGATGGTCGTCGCATTAGTTTTTCCTGACTCTTACTTCTAATGGATTTCGTATGCGTTGGAGTAGGAGTGACGGATTTGGCTTTGCGAGAATAAACTTCATACTCAGCTACGGAATCATCGCTCTGCACGCAAGATAATGACGGAGATTTCGCCCTGTTTCGTCTATATTCGTAAAGACGATTTAGCGATGAACCCCGTCGCTGATTAACTGGCGACGAAGAATGCCTATTCGCATTCTGATACAGATGACGAGCACTTCTTGGACTAGGTGTATTATTGTATAACAACACACGTGCGGGCGATGGTGAATGCCTCTTTGGGGTCGCTGGTAGCTTTATAGCACGTCTTTCGTCGACATTGTTAAACTTCGTTGGTAACTGACTTTCAACCTTGCTGCCATTGCGATCTATCACAGAGAGAGAAAGCTGCTTGGACCAGGCGCCGCTGGAATTCAATGCAGCCAACTCATTTGGTTCTGATTCGCTACGTGTACGAAATTTACGCTTCGAATTAGTTCGTTCAACATACTTATTATCCTTATTACCGTTTACGATTCTATATGCGGGCGCTTCGTGTCCTTTTAGTGCATTGGAATACATTTTTGAGTTGTAGTCCCCACAAAGCCATTTCCCATCGTTGTAGAGAATATCGTTGTTTGGCATTTTTTCACGTAGTACCGCCGACAAATTGTCCCCAATCTCATCCTCCAATGACACAATGCCATTGGCATCTTTTGTGATTACCGACATCTTTCCTTTTGGTGCAAATGCTGGGCGTCTTTGCGATCGCTGTTTGTGTAGGTCTTCCGGTATATGATTTCGGTGCCAATGCTTACTGTTCCAATCTGGGAAGTTGTAGTTTGAGTGATGATCAACAAGGTTGTTACTGTAGAAGGAGGATTAGGATATGTTTAGTGTGACAACAAGCTATGTTAAAAAGAAGTCAATCATATTGGGATATTTCCCCAGTCCCTACAAAATCCAATGAAATCACAAACAATTCAAACAGGTTCATTGAATTTTAAAGGGAATGAGCTGTAAAGATTTTTCATTTACGTGGAGGATAGATGGTGTGAGGCGACATTGGAATTGTTATCATTGATATTTATTATATTGTTATTATGCTTGCTGATGTACTGATGTGATTCACTAATCCTATCGAGTTTGAGATTTGAAAGGCCATGGATCGCTGTCCTAGACGTAGGGGGAGGGGGCGTGCCATGTTTTGCTATTGGCTTGAATCCATGCGAAGAATTATAGTACATGTAGATTTGATCGTCTACAAAAACTCCTGATGCGTTATAGTTAATGAAATTTGAATTGTTCATTTTATTTAAACTGCGGAGCATACAGGAAAAGTTACAAGCGTTAGATGTAATGCTTTGGTTAGTCTTCTTTTTCTTTTTGAAATAAAAAAGCATGCAAACCCAAAAGAAAATGCTTAATGAATGAAACTGCAAAAAGGGAATAAGCAAATAAAAGGCAGAAAGGCGTTGCCAAATACAAAACATATTTCCATCACACTTATATAACAAAACGAATAATTAAATAAAATTTGTGTCAAGCCACGAAACATTGAACCGCTTATAAGTTTAAGTAAAATTGATCAAATCCTGGCGAAAATCAATTAACTGGAAAATTCAATATTATCGGCGTCCAAAACTTTTGTTTTTAAAATTTAAGCAACGCGTTTAACAGAAATGTTGCATTCGATTCCTTCCCTTAAAGGCATACATGTCATCACATTTTACCGAATGTGTCAACTAGAAGTACTACTGATGTACAACACAAGTGCCAGTGCCATTTTGTCCAACTAGCAGTTCCAACGTAAAATTGAATTCAAATTATGTGTGCGTGAGCGACTTATTTTGTCAACTTTTCGGAGACATACATTTCTGCGAGGAAAGCTATGGAATGAGCCGTATGAATAGATTTATGGCTATCCATAAAAAAAGTTTACCTTATTTTCAGAATTGACACCACGTTTCTTAGGCATTTGACCTCAAATACATTCGAGGTGTTACCTTTATACACGGGTGTAAAGGAATGAATGCAAAAAAAAAAAAAAAAAAACAATGCCATCGCCAGGACTTATGATGACTATACTGAAAATACGCCAATAAATGTTTTTGATTTTATAACGTAGGCATATGACTCAGTGCATTTAATTCTTTAAAGAGTCTGATCGGAGTACTGTCGAGCTTAAAAACGTTAACACCAGCATGGTGATTTTGATAGCTTTTGCAACATGAGTAGTTACTGTTTCCAAATGAAGTAAGCATTGCTATGATAGTATCCTCTTTCTGACCTCTTCTTATTGCGAACGAAATTGTAACAATTTTAGAAATAATAAGGTGTCAACGTTTTACCTTTTTACGAAATGTGCATTCACATAGAAAGACAAATTGATTCCTTTAGAAAATAAACCTATAATATATTGCATTGATTTCAGTTTAGTAAAAGAGAAGCCCCATTCTTATCTAATAATTTAATTATTCATCACATTTGACAATATGACAACTATGCACGAGCCTCCAATTGCTAATGCTAAAGAAGACTTGTGCGAGCATAATCTAGGGGAAATGACAATTTCTTGAACCCCATTCGCAAAAGACAATGTTGGTTCACGCAATTCTGTGTTAACGTGTGGTGTGAGAAAAAACACGAATACTGTAATTGATCACCACCAGTCACGTGATGAAAAGCCAATTCCAAATAAATCAATAAATTGGACCTAAATGTGAGTTTAATCGAAAACAATTGCTTGAACAGGAAAACATCTTAAACATTATGAACAAGTTATCTAAGCATTATGCTGCGCCATATTGAACGTCATTTACGAGCACTTATGCTTCACCCAACAATGCCGTAAGTAGTGAACATGCAAATTCTTCAATGGGATGAGATGGCTCAACTTGAAATCAGATTATATCAAAATCGCCGTAGTAAATCAATAATTTGTCCTTCTTCAAAGGAAAATTAGCCTGGCACAAGATGCTATGGAAAAAGGTGATTTTCGTCTCTCTCGTGTGTACTCATCAAAAGAATAAAGAAGCTATTTGATTGCCATTTATATAAACAAAGCATGCGATACAAAGACGTTAAATAAAGTCCATACATTTTGTGTTTGTTGATTTAAGTGAAAAGTTCTTTGCCATAAACGTGAGATTACGCTCTCTTGAATCTTAAATCGAGGCAATTATAGAACAGTAGGATGAAAAGGGAAGTGGTTTGTCATTAATGCATTAGGCTAGAAAAAAAAAAAAAAAAAAACACAATTTGCTCATGCTTATTTCTTTCATATTTCACCCCTTTTTTATTCTCTAGTGTATTCATTCTTATTAGAACAATAACTGTGTACCGTTATCCTTACTGTAAACTAGGTTGCATTTTGCTTTCTTTGCATAAAAGGACTAAAAAGGCAAGTGTCCTTGTCATTGTCCTTGTATTCAGTTGATGTAGATCAAAAGCAAGCACTTGGGGACGAGTGTCGCACACCAGTTAGGGCCAGGCCAGCATGCCGCAGAGTGATAGCGTTAGGAAAGACTGTTATATTGCAGTTGTACCACTTACTGTTAAACGCTTATCTTAGTGAGCACAGTGGCTCTTGTGACTGAAGTGTGCAGGGCATTATTTTCAAGTTGCCACAACTTAAGTGAATCTTACCAATGAAAAACAAATGTATTCAAATGATAAACTATTTTATGATAACAGAATGAGTCTAATAGAAACGTCTCACAGTTGTACTCAAAACATATTCTTTAATAGTCTTAAGAATATTATTATTAATAGTCTTGGAACATCATAACGTTAGAACATTATAGCGAAACACTCAGTGGATATAATTATGCCACTGATAACTAGTTATACAGTTGCAAAATGATTCTCTCTAAACGACATGAAGTTAAAGAAAAGAAAAATCGTCAAATCTTCGTGTGACCTTTTAGTTAAGAATGGTACATGCTAATACATGTCTTTGCTTTTATCCAAGTGAAAACTACGAATTACACCATCTTACCGCTAACTACGGCCTGCCAGGGTTGTAAACAATTAGAGCGGAAAACACACATTTTTAACAGACGTGCATTTCTTCCAAATAAGATTAGCTCAAAAAGTCATACAAATGCATGTTAACGTTGTGGGATAATTTACTGCTACAGAAATTCTCAAGAAGCTCTAATTTTCCCAATGATTATTGCTTTAATACCATTAACACAAATTCAAATTGAAAGGGGTTAACACCCAGACATTTCATATAATACAAGAAAACGTGGGATTTCCTTACTCAATAAAAATAAAAATAGAATTCATAAATTTCCGAGCGAATAGAATTGTTGCTGCTTTTACGAGAAACAATTAATATCAGAATAGCGTACATATGTAGTAGAGGTTAAGAATAAAGATGCAAAGAATGAGGTATGTGAGGGATAATGGTCAATAATATATAACACCACCACAAACTTGTGAATAAAGACAGACATTCGCTCTACTTCTTCTCTACGAGGGGTTTGTACGGTTTTATTCCAACTGGTAAAGGAGCGAATAGCCAACCTAACAATCAAAATCAATAAACAGTTAAGACAGCAGTAGCTTAAAAGTTAGGAGTATGACTAAATTCCACACTGGCACGAGAAACCATATGCAAATATAGTTTTCTACACCTCACATCCTAACTGACTTTAAAAATAAACTTATAAGCTGAAGAACGTACTGAGGTAGACGTGCAAGGATTTGGAAAGTATAAATCGAAGTGTACATAAAAACAATATATTTTCAATTCAAAATAGGTTCTAATCACACGTGTATAAAAGAAAGACAATTCACAAAAAAAAAACAATGAACATTTACGAAATGGAAAAGAAAAAACAGAACTCTATTTACCTGTATATTTGATACTTTATTGACACAATTTAAACGGAAAGCTTAGCACAATATGCAGCAAAGCGCGAAACTCCTTTTTTTCTCATATACATTAATCGCCACCCCACAAGGAAGTGGTAGATGATTTTTATTAGATTTTATAAGTTCTTTCCACAATCAACTGGACATATTTAATCACCCATCAACGTATCAACTATTGGCGATTATCGAATGGTCAATTGAAAACCACTGCCTTAAAATTTTGTGATATTTTTTTGCCAGGAAAACAGAAAAAGAAAAATCAAAAACCAAAAAATTAGGGAATAAAATGAAAAAACGTGCGTTGAACTACGCGCACCCCCTCTACACAAACGAGGTTGTTGTTTTCAAACTGTCACTTCAGTACTGACAACAGAGTCACACGGCGAAGGAATTCTTTGCCTCGTTTTGAATTTTTGCGAAATAAATTCTGACATGTGCAGAAATAAAAACAGATATGTTATAGAGGATGGTATTGCAAAACGGTTGCAAGCAAATTATAGGCTACTTCATGGCAGCGATAATAGGAAGCTGATTGGAATTGCATTAATTTGGTATTATAAAAATGGTTCGCACTGCATTTATATGAAAAGTAAGACGTAAGACTAAGTAGTGAATAACACTCACTGATATGAGGCTATTAGTGCAAAAGTGGCATAAACCGGAAAATTGCAAAATAACAAGTAGCCCTCAGAGCTTTCTAGTGATGATCGGCATAATTTAAATTTTTGGGGGTTACGCCACTTTTGCACTGATAGTCTCAAATATAGGTTTGGCAAATTTATGAGTACGGCTTGATAATGTGATTGGTTGCCTTAAACTAAGTTCAATTTCCTATCAAGCTTATGGCACGAAAGAAGACAGGTTATAATTAAACTTAAATATGACTTGAGATAGACATACGAGTCAATGAAGCTACAAGCTGAAATAGAAACAAACATGATTAGATCATTACATTTAAAATCATTGCATATAATATTAGTGTCTGGAACACATTTTTTATTTTGAACATAACTGTTCTTAAATTAACAAATTTCTCATAGTAAAAAAAAAAAACTATTGTTTTGTCTCCTCACTGACGGTTGTGTTGTCAGCATTCGTGCACTTTTCCGCTACCCCCGTCTCAGACGATCTAGCGTGTACATCTAAAACATTGACTAAAGCATTTTGATGTGCCTCCAAGTTTTGCACAATTTGTCCACCTGCCATATTCAGCACGGACACAAATTGAGCTTGCAGAACCTCCAAGCTTGGTAGATTTGCATAGTCAACAAACTCATTTCGACTCATCAGTCTGTTCTCTAAGATCCCACCAAGCAACAGCATCTGAGGTACTTTCTTTGTAATCTTTAGCAAGGGTGTAACTCTTTGTTCCGGGGAGAATACAATGCAATGGTTTGACTCGAACAATGGTACGATAGCTTCGTATTTCGTATTTTCAACAGCCATCTTGATTATTTTCTTGCCATAGCGTTTGAAAGTGATGTTTTGTCTGTGCAACGCTACGCGAACTTTAAACAAATCGTCCTCGGCAATTGGATTTAAATGAAATATTCCAACCATCTTCGAATGCTCCAACCAGTTAAGAACTTCTCTGGCAATGATTCTATTATATGGATTTTCAACTTCAGACTGGAGTTTGCTCTCGGTTTTTTTAAAGCAGTTCAGTGTAGGTGGTGGTTTATTGAAAATAGGTTGAGTGACTGCCACTACTCGAGCACGTTCATAATGCGGCTTCTGCGGTCGTTGAATGTTAATTTTACCTCGAAATCTTTGAAATTGTATTAGAGGAGTCCTCGACTGCAATAATACTGGAAACAAGCAAACACTATTATATGGGTTGTATAACATAAATCCATATATCATTTACCTTGGTTGACTAAGTTAGACATAGTGATTTTTTTTTACTAGAGTATGCCTTATAATATGTGTAATAATTTGCGAATATTGTCAACTTTGAATTGTCGCAATTTTTATGATAGAATTAAATCATATACAACGCAAATAAATATATTTCAACTCTCTCGTGGCTCGACTTTAGGAGCCGACTACTGTCAAAAAATAACATCTGTGTACAAAACAATCGAGCCTCGAACCAGCGGCACAGCACTGCCAGTAATATGGAATTCAATTGCAAGACCCGTTCATCATACTTGACAAAGTACTGCGGCTATTGTTGCGCATATAAAAAAGGTTTCCTCTTAATTTATACCAAACAATTGACCGAGTGTAATTTTTAGAAATCCTTAATTTGCAGAACTGTTAAGAAATAATAATTTTGAAAAAAATATCGATATACTACCAAGAGTCATAATTTGCAAATCGTTGGAAAAATGTGTGACGTATTGTCAATCCTTGGAAATAAGAAATTTAGGAACAGTAAGAGAAGCTTGCACTTGACCATTCATGCATTACATCCTTAATAAATAGATTACTCGGAGAATACAATTCTTCGTCGACCCAAACAGTGACGTTTCCTTTAAAACAAAAGGAAGCAATGACTTGATAGCGGGTTGTTCGACAACTGTCGACGTATACGTGGAGCCAAACCAGAAGAAGGATCTTAACCGACCAAGATATTTTTACGTTTTGACTGAACATCCAGACATAGTATTTGAAGTGCCTATAATCGGTTTGTGTTTTTAATTCGAACTTATTGACTTTTTGTTATGATAATCTCTGCTTCATTGTTCAGTTATTAAAAAACCACCTGAAGTTTTTGTTCCCTCTTCTTTATGCCTGCACAAAGTTCCCTCAAATACCGTTACTCACTACCAGTTCATCATATATAATCCTTTTGAATGCGAACTTTCATTTAATACATGCTCGTAAGTTGTGGATACTCGTGTAATATATACGAAAGGTTTGGTCCTAGTAATAGGCTTTGTTTTGTTCTTTCTAGGACACATGAAAACATAACATTTTCACAATCAGAGAGTGTTATCCCAGCAAGTGGCTTCTGCAAGCTGCTTCTCACTGCTAAGATCCCAAGTCAAGCCGTGACTGTGAGTCTTGTAGTCGTAGTTAACGGTAAATATAATGCAATAAATAATAATAGTTTATGTGCTATCTGAAATGCATACTTTAGGGAAATGTCATCGAATTCTGGTTCATATGGAGCCCTCAGATAGAATAATCCATTTAAGTTCTTCTGCTATAATTTTTGATGACGTGTACATGGGCTTAAAGCAACAGAAGAGTCTTTACATTTGCAACAAGAGCCTAGAAGACGTCAGCTTTCATTGGGCTACCTGTACCAATCCTCCACCAAGCGACATGCTTTCGCACAGTGAAGAACTCAGCCTCAATAGTATCTTAACGATTAAGAATGGGGTGAGTATTAAGTAATATGATCGACGGTATGCATGTGTATTCGGTATTAGTGGTCTGGAAGGTCATATGCCTGCTGGACGGCTTCTCAATAAATATAAAATTTCTTAAGATCTTTTTATGTATGCAGAGCTACAGTAATTCGGATGGGTGTTATCTTTAAACATTCATCTACTGAAGCTCAAGTAGCATGATGAATCTCAGAACCATTATTCCACTTCATAAGCGGGTATTGTGTCATTGGAACACACGTCTCAACTCTCTAGATTATAGCTCCTCTACAGAAGCTGCAGAGACGAGGATGAGAAAGCAAACATAGCACATCTTCTGCGCAATTGCAGCTCTCTCTCTTCTCCAGAAGAAGTTACTTGGATGTTCTACTTTAACAATCTGACGGAAGTAAGTTTAAAATTAGTATCAGTCGTCTCCACCGCGCTAACTGGCTTGCGGTATAGGATTAAACAGCTCCGCGTGAACACAATGAGCTAACTCTGTGTACAACCCGTCCAGTCAGTCACTCTTACCTAACTTAACATACCTTCAACCAACAGCGTGGATCCTGTTGGACTGTTCGTTTTCTACGATCTTCTCACGACGACTTCTAACGACGTTTCACGCGTAGGACACACGCCTAGACGCACTGATAAAAACTTATCAGATTGGTGATAAATAGCTTCAGAAGCACAAAAAAACGGCAAAGATCCTGCACGCGGTGTAAAGGAGTCATGATAGTTGGCGGAGTCTACTTTCTTGTGATTCAGTCAAACGATACTGAGAACCCACTCGTCGGCATGAAAATGAACTGCGTTCAACTAGATCATCCCCAAATCTTAGTATTGATGGCGACCGGTTGTCCATTTGTCATTTCAAGGTTGAGGCTTCTGAGCGAACACTTTCATTTTTCTCCTGGGAAGCCCAGTCCTTAGTCCTTTCCTTAGTTTCTATTCATAGAGCTCACGAAATGCTCTCTTAAATCATTGCAGTGCCACCTTCTAGACATCTAGTTCTTCTTCTTTATTTTCGCTACAATCTGAAGTGGACCTGGGCCTCAACCAACAAGCCTCTTCACATAGCGCGATCTGGCTAGCTGCCTTCTGTTTCGCACGACAACTTGGTAGGGGTCCCTCTCCAGCTCTGTAAGCCACCTTAGACGCGGGCGTCCTCTGTTGTGTTGTCCCACAGGTTCCCGAACAGTCCGTGGTTTTTGTATTTTCATCTAAATGCCGTCAACGCAACCAGGACCAAGATCGCACGTAGAACCAAGAATTGTAGGGCTTAGCATACTGTTTTTTTTCATATTTGTTTATTTAAAACGTAAACGTTTTATTCGCTTTATTTCTCAGCGTGGTTGTATTTCTCCTCTGAATTCTGCACTTTCAATAATTACATTTTGTCCCTCAAATGCGAATGTCACCGAGGAAGAAGAGCCTCCATTTAAAGTCAACTACACCATTTACTTGTGCTGTCCACTTATCAATTCTAAATTCTATCAACTTCATGTAATGGGAACAATTCTCGGACCTGACATCGATGTAACTCCTCGTGATACTGATTTCGGAAACATGTACATGGGTCAAGTCCAGTGCTTAAGTCTAGTGGTGACAAACAAAGGTTGGCTGAAATTTAAACACACGGCACATGTTTACATTTCTTAGCGTTGATCTGCACATTAAAGGTCCAATCGATGGTGAAGTCTACTTGAAGAATTGCACTGACCCAACGGATTTCCGATGGACAACAGCTCCTGATTCGCATAGCCTTAAGCCAGGAGAAACTAGGGTGTTTGCCTTAAGGTTCTACAGAAGAAATCTTGGAAAGTTCCTCACAAAGCTTACGTTCAAGATAAAACGTGGCAATGAGATACCTATTTTGTTGAGGTAACACACTCACACTTTCACCACATTCACCACCACCATCAAGTGTTCCTCTTTTCAGAGGCAATTCAATGCCAGCACAAGTTAAAATCTGGCCAGATTCATTTGAGTTCGGAGAAATACCGATATGTATACCTCAGAAACGCTTTGCCCTTATAGCCAATCCACTGCCCGTGTCAATTGTCGTCGAGCCGTCAGTTGTAAACGAGGGAACTGATGATCCATTGATCCTGAGTGTGAACCAGACCAAGCTCCCACTTCACACACGGCCCGCTCCGCTATGCGATGGCGAAAGAATACCTCCTGAAGACGAAGAAGGTGGGATGAGACCACGTTACTCGGATTTTGAGTTGGGAAAAAAGTCCGATTTTGTTGAAGCAAAGAACAGTGATCTGAGTTGGCACTTTGCAGTCAAGGTCTTAGATGACATTCCAGCAATGGCCGATGAACTGCTTAAAAATCTCAAGCTGCTGACTCCACAGTTTCATTCAGAGCCTGGAATGAAAATAGTTGATGCCGCTTTGGATGGTATTCTCAGCCGATCTGATTACTTTGACGAGCTAAAAGAGAATCAGAATTTCATGAACCTGAGCTGGGAAAGTCTACCAAAGAACCCCAAGGAAATAGCCATTGAAAATGAGAGGTTCTATTTGAAGCCCAATGAGTCAAAGTCATTCCCAGTCATTCTGGTTCCCAATTTGACTGGGCCAAATGTGAGAACAATCCAATTCAGGTGCTGCCCCCTCGGGATGGACCAATCTGACATGAAGACTGCAATAAATTCTTCAGATATGCAAAATGTTCTCCAACTTCAGTACAATTGCATTGCTCCAAGTATAGTCTACAAACGCGAAATAGATCTTCACCAGCCCATATTAGTGGACAAGCCAACCAGCTTCGAGATGCATTTCGAAAACAATCAACAGGCTGCTGGTTTTGTGTGCTTCAACTCTCTTGTGTGTACCTATATTATGTATATTCAAGTGTAAAACGAATTTGTTTCCACCTATTTATTCCCGTTAGGCGGATTCAATTGCCGGAAGCTTGTGTGTTGCAGAATCCCATAAGAAGTTCTTTATTCGAAGTGGTGAAACAGTCACTGTACCGGCGACGGTGACATATCACCAGACTGGAAATGTAGCCCTTGCTGGAATGTAGGAGTAATTAATTGCGTTTGGCTTAAGCCGCTTTTATTTCTGCTCATTTTTCAGATTTCAAGTGCTTGGCAGATCTGCCGGCTGTACATTCACTGTTACCGCTGATGTTTTACCACCCAAACTGCTCATCACACCAGCAAAACTGATTAAAAAACAACCTGTCCTACAATGCACCAGAGCGAGGGTTTTCTTTGAAAATATAACCACCACAATTGCTAAGTTTTCCGTGACACTGGTAAGTTTACAACTTTAAATTTGGAATTAAGTAGAGTCAAAAAAAGACTTCGGTTTGTAAAAAAAACAATTTAACGACTTTATTGTAAAGTGAACTTCGTTTGTCTGGTTTTGATTTTGCTTTTGTTCGATTTGGTTTAAAATTTGTATCTTCGGCCTGGCGATCCGTTTGGTTTGCTGGCTGACAATAGAGTGAGTGACGATTAAAGGTTTTTCGAAAGGATATAGAAGGCCACCTCTCATTTGTCGACCAATCAGAGGGGGGCTTCTATATTCACATATCTCCCTCTATCCGCGAAAATGATCTCTACGACAGTACCCTACACCTGAAGCAGTTGTGGGCCACTTTGACCCTGATTCGATCCATTGTGATATCACTAACACCAATTTATGCACCGATTCCTCTTTAGGGTACTAATTAAACACCTGGAAATACCTACGTGCTAGTGTCATTTCCTACATGATACACTCCTTTGCCAAACAGTAGTACATTTTGCTATGTCCAGAATTTGACTGACGTTTCTTTAGACTCATGGTGTACGGATAACAGTGACGTCGCGTCCATTTAAGACGATTCCGACCGAGTTACCTCTTAAATTTTCACTCTTCAACAATGTATCGATACAAGAAGCAACATGAATCTTAACAAGTGTCTAATATTTGTGTTTCTAACATTTGCAAACGCAAGAGACAAATTCTACGAACACACAAGCCCCCAAATTATTATATAAACACATTTAAGCGGCAAAAGTAAAACATATGTGTTTATGCCACATACGTACGTCATTTGCAGACTTGTAGTTATCGAATGGATGTGTTGGAGTACATCGTTTTGGGCTCGTCAGTGTTTATTTCCAGAGTGGCAGATTTCCTCACTAAGTCGAATGTCCACTCTTCTCTGCCTGGGATCAGTTTTATAGCGAAAGTCGAGGTCTACTAAGGGCGCAATGTAGTCTACATGCTTTGGGACTTACGCATTCTTGATTTAGTATTTGGCCTGATTAGTAAAACTTGCCTGGTGCCTCGTTCTTCAACTTTGGTCGGATTAATGGAGGCATTTTGTATCTTCTTGTGAAACAGTGCGTATTCCGTTTTAGAAGAGTTAACAGATGAGCCCAGATCTTCGCGTCCACTTATCTAACTTAGTTAGCGAGGTTTTCATTATGTTTCTAGTAGAATGAAGAAATTTTCCTGTTACGACTAAGTCTATGTGGTCTGCGTAGGGTATTGGCTTGCAGCCATGACTAAGTTCTTTAAGAATTCAATCTACTGCTGCGTGGCAGTACAATGGACCGGTTGTTGAGTCTGAGCTATCCCGTGTAGTGTTAAAAACGTAAAAAAAATCCTAGATGGATTTTGACCTTTGTGGTGGATGTAGAGACCGGACTTTCATATTGCAAAAACATGTGACGTTAAATTGCCCAACAAATAAAATGACTGTATTGACGTCCTGTTCACGGTGTGTTCACGGCGGTGTTCACGTTGTATCACATATTGTACCACCCAGTCGAACGAGCCCAAAATTATCGATGTAGTACAATGTGAATGCTCTTACGACTGACGTTCAGATCAGTTGTGATTCTTCTTTGATCAGTTTGACTGAATCTCCTTGAACGATCGTGGTTTCATAGCTGTTGCATCCATCATAAGTTCTTTCTTTTTGTTTTCTTGTTCTTTCCTTTGGACCGGCTCATTCCAACGCACCTCCCGGATTTCCTTTATTGGAGTCTGCCTTGTAGGTTTCTGAGGCTTCCGCAAGTTCATCGGGTGCACGTGGTCTGTGCCTCATTGAAACCCATGGACAGAGGGACTGCTACATACACTGGGGTACCTCTAGGCGGTTGCCGTGGTGGCTATTCAGAAATCGCCACGAGGAGGCTATACCTCAACTAGATCCGTACATTTACAGAGGTCGTGACTGGTATCTCACCAAGTTGAGAGCAATCGACAACTCAGCCCCCTCTTAAGTCACCAAATATTTTGTTGGATGAAACACGACATAACACGGCGAATAAAATCACGCAACCTCTTTAGAATGCGCCTTTGACCATTAATTACTTTCAGAAAAATGACAAGATCCAACAATTAGAGCCCTTAGGTGGACATCTTGCACCAGGTCAGAAGATCCTCATCTCTGTGTTTTCCCGATTCTTAGACCCTGGAATTTACAAAAACGTCGTCATGCTACACCTTATGCATGCTGAAAGGATTGTGAGTGCCGTCAGTCCCATAATTTGGTTTATTCAAATGTGTTCACTCCTTAGAGCATACCACTCCAATTCATAGTTGAAGGGATTCCCATCATATTTGAACCTAATATCCAGCTAGGATTCGACTGTGGTACAGTTTTTAGAAGCGAACGCAACCGGGAATATCCCATCAACATCACGAATGCCGGCCAGAAGACATATAGGCTTGCTTTCGTAAAACAAAAGCCGAGAGGACATGGCATAGCATCTCCGGTGGTCTTTGATGTACAGCCGCATGGAATTACAATGAATCCGAAGGAAAGCAGATCGATAAGAATTCTTTTGGACACATCGAAAGAAATCAAAGCAGAAGAGCTGTATTCCGTTGATGGGCTGGGAGAGGACAATGCTCGTTATAAATTCTTCAATTTCTCATGTAAATGTGATGTGATACAATCGAAAATTGTGTGGAGCAAACCCGAAGTTCGACTGGATTCCATGGATAAACTATCCGGTATAGGAGGATGATTTTCTGGGTTCATAAACAATTGGAACTGATTTCATTGTAGATGCGGCAGCGATCACAAATTCAACGCCTTTGCAAGTCAGTGTGAGTTTGTGTACTTCCGGACTGTTTTCTCTCATCGATGTGGACACAATGAAGACCAGCAAGTCCCTTAGTTTCAAGCTTGAAGGAAGGGCGGTTAGGAAATTCCTCATAGAGCTTAATCGGAGTGAGGTAGACGGCCGTGGAGTGTGTCAATGT
Organism: Eristalis tenax; assembly: GCA_905231855.2. Taxonomy (NCBI): domain Eukaryota; kingdom Metazoa; phylum Arthropoda; class Insecta; order Diptera; family Syrphidae; genus Eristalis; species Eristalis tenax. The sequence continues at coordinate 61,984,120 of HG993125.1, read as the reverse complement.
TTCGAGGGGAGTGTCAAATGCAAAGTTAATGGCAAGCAGCAGGTACAATTTGTTGCTCTTTATCTTCACCTGTTTGGACTTTAGGCCTTTCTTTTGCAGGAAACTCTTAGATTATACGCCAAAATCAATAATCCCGGAATCAAGATATGCGATCCCAACGTGACATTTTTCGCACAAAACATTCAAGCGTACGCTCACGTATCCCTACGGAATGACGGTTCACTTCCGGCGAAATTTTGGTGGAACAACGTGTCTGCACAAATCTGCCAAACTGCTTTTGATGACGCATGTGAGCGTGCATGTGCCAAGACTATATCCGAAGTCGTATTCAGTCTTCCCGTTGAATTTGTACCCGCAATTCCTAAAGCTGTCAATACTTCACCAGATGGACGCATTACAGATGCTGGCGAAAGCGATGACGACGAAGAACCACTGATTTTGGATGAAGAATCTATGTTAAGGGATTCACCCTCAATTTATGCAAATTCAAAACTTAAGTCAAACTCCTTTGAAGGAACAGAGAAACCGCCCTCGTCGTCGAGAAAGCCGGAGTCTTGTAAGGAACCAAACATTTCAGACACATGTCGACAGGATCCAGAGATGTGGGAAAAAGATTCAAAACACTTGAAAAATGTCGTAATTGGAGGACCACCAGAGCCTCCAGCTGATTGTAAGAAGCTACTACAGTTTCCATCACCATTGTCTTCCGATGAAGTTGGAATTGAGCAGATATTGGACTATCTCGGACTGCCGCGTCCAAAGCAGAAGAAAGCTTCTGTTGAATTTGAACTAAATGCCGGAGCTAATGTCGACCAGTTAAACGAATACGCTCATGGCGATCAAGACAAATCTGATGTCGAGTTTCAAAATAAACAAGGTCTAATTTTACCGAAGGCCATTCAAAAGGCATATGTCTTCCTTCCATGCATACCCAAAGGTAAATTCAACGGATCATATAAGGTCTGCCGTTAATGCTGTATCTTCGGTTATCCTTAAGGTTATTCGTTTTTGGGCAAATATCGCTTGGAAGTTGAAGGCGGCGAATGTGAAACTCTTGACTTAAAAGTAACTAATCAGAAATGCCGAATTCAGGTTTCACAAACAAACATTGATATCTCGCGACAGGTAAGTTATCACGAAAGGTCTTTCGTTTATGAATCTCGAAGCTAGGTTGTCGTGGGAGCCTTTGACTTGCCGACTCTGGGTCTTCGAGAATTTATCTGCTGAGTAAAACTCATCGCAAAGGGCATATGGAACCTACTGAAAAACTGTGATACCTCAAAACAATTAGAGACTAAAGACAACCCTTAGATTATCATATATTATCTATTATGAGTTCGATAGATCTTGTACATAGTCAGGCGGGCAAAAACACTCCAAGATCCAACAGCACTAAGATACAACTATTCTGCCTACTATTCCGGGCAACGAAAGACCGACTGATCTGCCACTGACACAAGTTCGGGACACAGACTGACAAACACAAACCGTAGAGAAAATAAACTGGACACAGCTTCATAGACGATCAAGCGAAAGATTTGGAGTGCTCTGAAATGACTTCTACAGAACCTGCAGGGATGAGGAGAAAGATGAAACAGTACTTCACTATCTCCGTACGGTATACAGCTGAAATGTGAGAGAGGACCGAAATGGGGTCTAAATTGAGCATGTTTTTAGTAACTATGAAAGAGTAGCAGCCAGCACAGCTCTGATTCGAACTCACCATCGGGCACTCGACCATTCTTAAAGAACTCAACTTTCTTCCCAATGACACCGATCGCCGCAAGCCATCATCGAGAAGAAGATCTCTACTAATACATATTCCTTCCTAATCAGATTGGACGTCTGAAAGTCAGTCCCTGGTGATCTCCTGCCAATATACGCAGACGGATAAAAGACGCACGAAGGAGGAGGAGTCTATTCCAAAGACCTCAATATTGCCCTCTCGTATAGACTCCTTTATCACTAAATCTTAGACGATCACTCTGACTGCGTAGACTAAGCTGACCTACACTAAGGACGCTCACCGGCGTTATAAATGGAAACTGTGCAAATGGCAAGCTAAGGAGTAACCAATCCGCGTGTTATAACAATGGGCCTACATTTCCTCTCCAATCTAACAAAGTCACCCTACCTTTCTACCTACTTATCTGCTCACAATAGTCTTAAAAACCTTAGGTTGTGGTGCGTGGGAAATTCTGAACTTCGAACAGCATTCTATATTCGTGTCGCACGGTCTGGGCATCCTAAAGAAAACCACAGTGCTTTTAGGGTGGTTCTGTAATCACTTCTTACACATGGCAAACTTTTCACCACTGATCTTAGTTTTTCTTCCAGTTATGGTGCAAGACGTGCTCTTACAAATTCGAGCTGAATAATCCGTGCCCATTTGCCATTAAAATAAAAATAGTTGAGGGAAATGACAAAGGAGATCTGTCTGATCAGCTACTCAATGGCAGTGTAAAAGTCACTGTCAGGGAGTCTTGCATAATGATGCCTCAAGAAAAGAGTATATTCAACTGTCAAGTCATACTGGGGCTAGAATACAATTTCATGGAAGACATTGGCGTTGAAGTAAATAACAGTACAACAGGAGTGCCCATCCGTTTCCATGGTTCGGGACTGATGCCGATGGTCTTGCCAAGCATTGGAAGCAATATGCCTTATAAATCAGTAGATACAGTTGCAAGTTATTTGACAATGCGTAGTGTCTACGAAAAAGTCAAGAAATCAAAGCAAGAATTTCTGAATAAGGAGCATATCTCGAGATCAGTGACCGTGTCGGAAGAGGATGAGTCCGGGATGTCCAACTTTAGCGAACCGCAAGCAAGACGACGTCCGTCTGGGTTTGTCGCGCTGCATTATTCCGATGAAATTGGCCCAAGGGCTTTAGAAATTGAACGTCTGATTGAAACGTGCAAATTTATAGCCCAACTTAGGGAGAGCGAACATTTAAAACAGCATTTCCACCAGTATTATTGCAAATGTATGCAAATGGATGTGGTCGACTTCGATCCGGTCATCAATTTAAAGCTGACCATTTGCCGTCCAGTTCCTTGGGAAGTCTCTGCGTACGTACTTAACATGGGAGACATGGTCCTTAATAAAACAAAGCATTTTCGGATCGACTTAACATTTCTCGGTCCGGGGAGAGTATTTTTATCTGCCAGAACAAGGATTGCCATTCCAGGTCTTACGGCCTGGTTCGATGATTGTTACTCTGTTGAGTAAGAGTTTTCTTTTAAATATTGTGTAGTGAATCAATAAGTATTTTTTTTTTTATTTTAAGTTATCCTGACTCATTCGTCTTCTACCTACAATCACCCGACGAGAGTGAGCAACGATTGTACCGAAACATGAACGAAAGAGATGCCGATGAGTGCATAAAGGTAACCCGTGCACATGCCTGTGACATCAATTCGAATGGAGTAGATAAACGCGAAAACAGATCCAGCCGTCGGCCGAAGATAAAAGAGCACTACAATAAGATTAGTTTCCCAAGTAAAACGATCAAAAGTCCCCTAATACTCGCAGAGGTTTGCCAAGCTGCCGACGGGGATTGGCACAACTCCACTTTTCAACTAGTTATTCTATTCACAGCCCTCGGGGGATGTTTTGAGATAGACCAGACCATTGAAGATTATTTGCTAATCGATGTAAGTGTTTAATCGTATGACATGAGTGTTCATAGAACAAATGTTCGCTCTTTTCAGGTGCACCTTGGACCCACTCTACCGATTCAACTGCGAGGCCGTGTAACAGGTGTAAGCTCCAGTGAACTATGAACAATCACACGAAATAAATGAATAAATCCCGCCTTTTAATTACAAACTAATTCTGATGTATTCATACTCAATCATTAGCAGTACATATTTAGTTGGCGATAAAAGTAATGGAATATGAATAACACGGTGAAAGAGCTTCCTAGTGCTGGTCCAGCCGCTCTAATCCATCCCCAAATACTGAAATAGGAATCCTTCAGATATTACAGCTCAAACAATTTGTGTACAATTTCTTACTCGTAGTCATCCGGATAATATTGAAACGGATCGGTGGGCATCTCTCCGCAATTGGATATCACTACCGGCTCCAGTGGAACATCTTCTATGTCGGTCTTAACCTAGAAAATAAGTAAATTGAAAATCTCAATGTAATAATTGAACCCCAAGTAGTTGTGAATGTTTATAATGTTATGGACCTCCATCAAGGCCTATTGTTCTTCGGTAAGGGCAGACTTAATGGATAGGCAATTTGGAATATAGTTTTGGTAGATAGGCTAGGCTAGATTAGGTTAGGGTGGCTGACTGCCATGAGTTGAGTAGTCACTCTTAAGCCAGACAAGGCACATTGTGTTACAACAAGGATACGGGTTATCTTATTCCGCAAACCATTTTTTGCTTTAAATCAAGCCATGTAGATGAAAGGATGCACAATCTGGAGGCGTGAGTACTGATATCTCAATGCTCGGTTGTAACACCAATGTAGGTTCTAGGATTTGTCCTGCACAAACTAATCAGGTCGCGTGAGCGTATTGGATGAAGAGTAGGCCATAATTGATTAGTGATGAGGCACCCAATGTCAGTATACTATCTACGTTTGGTATGTGGAAGTGTTTCGAGCTTAAGTAGATGCTTTGCAGTAGCCAGAGGTATGGACGACGGCACGTCCCTTTCCGGAAAGAATGCTGAAGTAGTACCCTTTCTAACGAATTCCTCTGTTCCGCAATTGTTTGGGGTGTCATTGTGTCCCGCGCCGCTAGCTCGTTAAGGCGCAAAGGACGTCTTGTAGACTTGTAGTTAAATGTGACAGCACTCTGAAATTGGATTGCTGCTTGGCTCTCCGAACAGATAACAATATCTGTGCGGGGACAGTTATAGTTTCAGCGGGAAAACGCTACAGTGAGTCGACAGTTGACAATTTGGGTCATTAGCGTAGACTCTCACACCCGCTCTCCCACGCCTTCCATTTTTGTTTCATCTGTGAAGATTCGCAAATGACCATCCAGCGTCTGCTGTTCAGATGTCGAGTAAGATCTGGCCGATATACTGGTTGTAAAATTCTTCTCGAAGATGAGCTCAAGCATCATGAGGTAGGTGTTTCCTAGTATGGATGAGAATTTGTCAAGGATGGTAGAGTGTCCACATATGCAGCGATTTCAATATAATCGCCATGCTGATCGCGACATTTCTGCCGATTAGAAAAATCGGCGGAAGTTTGATGTAGATCAATTTATAAAAAACTAGCAAACATGCTCACTTCGCTGAGTGCATTTCCAAGGGGCTATTCCCTCTAAAAACAAAAATGAAGTTTAGTTAAAAGGCTTGAAATTCTTTCAATTCTTCAGGCTTGAGAAATGCTAAAACTTAAGAGAACCGAAAGAAAACGTTGATAAAATTCGTTTTAAAAATATTTTACATTTGATGAAAGTATTAGCTTGGCATCATGTGCATTTTCGTGCAATTTTGTGATAAACTTGCCCTTGGATCTGATCGGATGGCAAACATTCACATATTGTATCAAATTGGTTCACAGAAATGCGCACAAATTACTGTCATGAATCCATCTCTTAATGCATTTGTAACACCAAATGAAGTCAATTAGAAACTTGAGTTATACTGCTGAATATTCGACGAAAAATGTTTCGATTCCGAAGTTTTTGCAGAAAAAAAAAGCCTTCGAAGTTTCGGTGCGAATTCACTGCATGTAGTTTCACTTTCTCAAATTTCGAAACCTTCAAGATAAATTATGAAATGCAGGCAAAAACCAAATATACTATGAAAAATTCACAAATTTGATACTTACCTTGAAATAAAAATTTATTACCAAGTAAATAGCTTATTGATTTACTTCAAACACAAACATCACTTCAAATAAAATTCAATTTATTGAAATGTAGACAGCCGATTGGCCTGAAGATGCATGCGAGGCGCTTACTGATGGATTTAGCAATGTACGTACTTGAGAGAGACCGATTGGCTTAATGATGTAGATAAATACCTAAACACTTGATCTAACAAAAAATAAAATAAAATTGCGTAGAATGCCACAAGGACCTATCAGCAAATGTGTTATACAGCCTAAAAGTGGGATTTTTTTACTCAGGATTTTGTTCAACATTTAAGAATCCTTTCAGCAAGCACTTAACGCGTGTAGAAGCCGCCTAAGGCAGAAGACGTCGAATTAGTAAACTTCGGTGAAGTTTGTCGAGTTACATCTACTTTTGCTTGCTTAAGTGGTAGCTTTCTTGTCTATTCTCTTAAGTTAACTGCTCATTAGTCTGGATAATTTGAAATTTATGACATGGATAATTTTTATCTGACATGAGTATAAATTGCCAGCTATAATAGCCATGAGCGAACATGAGCCAGTATTTTCGTCGTGCTTACAAATGTTAACGAATTTTTCATGGACTCCAATATGGTCGCACTTGTTTGGGTCTGTATTCGATCACTCAGGCATGCGCGTTTTGCTCTTATAGTTGTTCATTTAGTTTACTTAACTCAATTATGGTTACGCTTTTGCCTGAAGACAAGAGACACACTTGGGGGAATAAAACACTTTTTTTTACAAACGGCATGGATTCAACTTACATTTTCTATTGCATATACAACATCCATTCCTTCCAGAACCTTCCCGAAAATAACGTGTTTTCCATTCAACCATTTGGCCGTTACTGTAGTCACATAAAACTGACATCCGTTAGTGTTTGGACCACGATTCGCCATTCCCAAATATCCCGGCCGATTATGTTCAATTGATAAATTCTCGTCTTCAAAATATTGGCCATATATACTTATGGAACCTACACCATTCCCCGAAACAATGTCTCCGCCTTGAATTATGAACCTATCGATTATTCGATGAAATTTCGATCCAATGTACGTGGTTCCATTGATGCCTCTCAGGCAAATGTGCCGGAAATTCTTCACCGCTTTCGGCGCTTCCTCACCAAACAAACCGAATACAATTCGACCAATTGGCTTTTTGTTCACTTTAACGTCAATGTAAATTTTTGATGTTACCGTAAAACTGAGGCTATTTACGCCTGCGACAACACAGAGACCGAGTAGCAGTAAGTGCTTCATTTTGCGACCGTTAACATTCAACTGCTTACTAGTGATTGTTGCATTCTTGCTCGACTTGCCTACAGAAGCCGTATACACTCAGATGGCTTGGATATTGGAAAATTGATTTTCGACTTAAGCTGATTTGTGACGTCACTTGCAACACGATACGATAGCAGGTAATGGACTAAACAACCCTAGTGAATGAAACAAAAAGTTCAATGCAACTGACTCTGATTATCTGACGAATCAGGGCTCCTCATTCAGGGGTCGAAATGAACTAGGTCATTGTAAATTGTATACCCAAATCTAAACTTAGAGGAAATTTGAAAAGTATTCCAATTTTTGTGTTAATCCACAGAATCACTTTGGTCATCTCACTACGTTGAATTATAGTGAACAGGGTGTATGGCGCGTGCGGAAATCTACTTTTATGATACGCAAATTGTATTCAAATTTTATCCATAAAGTAGGTAGTAGGTTATAGGTTGCTGTTATTACAGTCGACAGCAGGGAACGAGGTCTTAGACGTCCTTCGGTGGTATGTCGTAGTCGTTGTCGTCGGGGAAATGCGCCGAGGCTCATACGGTGGCCTGTTTTCTGGCCCTTGTCTGTTGGGACCGGGAGTAGTGCGATAATTTCTAGGATGGGAAGAAAGTTAATACAATTATGAATGAAATAGTCCACGCTAGGCGCAGATTCTCCACACACGTGGAAAAGGAACCTCTTATATGTCCGCCTCTAACCCAAGGTTCCCGGATAAGGCCTAGGGCTATATTATCATCGGCGAACCTTTTACTAATGCCCAAACGACACTACGTTTTTTAAATATATACAATTGGATATTTGTAGAAGAGACAACAAGTCATACAGTGGATCATACAATGGCTGTATGTAAGGTACATGTGTATGTATATTGCCTGTATCGTGGTCTGCATGGATACGTAGTATCATATAGCCATTAAGGCTGGGTGCCGGACGCGCCCTTCGCATTGTGTTAATGTCATCTCCTGTGCACTCTGCAGAGATCACGGAGTAGACTACATAATCTACTCGAAATCTACTCGATTAATTACACTAGTTATTCTAATAAGCTACACCCTCGATTTGTTTCACTTATTATCTACATTTGTGACGTGTGGATATTGCAGTGTTTTTAGAATGTTTTCACATTCTTCACGTACATGTACAAGTTAACTGACGTTAAATTGACATCTCAACTACATTTGACATTTTGTCTACGTCTGCAACATTTTCTTACGTATACTACTTTAACTGCCACAATGAGTAGCAGTCGTAAGAAATGTAGTTATTCCAAAATATTGTATGATATTTCTGCCATCTCTGAGCTTTGTAGATTAATATAAAATTAGTCTCATGTGAACTCTATGTAAGAGTTGCATTTCCAGATGTCAGTGACAGTTAAATATTTTGACAATGACAAGTCAGTTGAACATTTTGCGACACTTCAAAACATTCGATTCTAATTGTTTTTATTTATAATACTAATTTAATCAGGACATAATTATTTTAATTCAAAGTCGTGTATTAATCTTCATATAGAGAATGGATGAGACATCGAGTAATCCTGCAAAGGAATGCGTTTTAAAATGCAGTAAACCGAAGCAACTATTTGATTTGCCAAGTGAGAATGCAATTCGTGAACTATGGCTCTACACGTTGGGTTTAGATAAACATGATGGAAACTTGAGCGTATGTGAACGACACTTCTCAAATACTAGCCCATCGGAAATGACTATTCCAGATCAAAATCTTCCTGGGAACATCGTGAGAAAAGAATATTATGACAAGTTGATAGAAAATATTACGAGTACGAAACTTTTGGGGAAAACAAATATCTTAAAGTTGATCGAGAACGAATCCTGTTTAACAAAAAACGCAGTAAATCCACATCCTAAAGGAGTTGAAAGAAATGAGTCTTCTATAACAGTAATTAAAGAGCCACAACCTACACATAGATATGTAAGACTAGGGGAAAATGAGTCTGAACGTGGGAGAATTGAAGAAGAATCAAAGACAACTTCTACGATAATGGATACAGATCCTATCAGTGAATTTATGAGACTGGCTACAAACGAATCTCCTACCACAACAATGGACGTGGGTTCAGGATCTGTCAGCAAATGTCAAGAAGATGAGAGACTCGCATGCGAAGATATGAAACTAGATGACGATGAAGCTTTTTCGACGTTAATAGAAGAAGACTCACAATCTAACAATTCAAGTAATGAGATGAGAGAAGAAAGAGACTTCGCTACAACAATCATAGAAGAGTCTTTACGCGAAAATCTAGAACCTACAGAAAAAGAACTTCCTACGATAATAGATGATGTACAAATAGAAGCACCAGTACCTGCCACTATTGAATCGCAAGATGTTCCACCATCCGCTGACGGGTCATCATTAAAACCACGCCCGCCTCCGGAGAATTTGATAAATGATACTTCCACATTTCTTCTGGACTATCAGCTCTGTATTCAAGGCAAATATATGTGCGATGTTATTGAAATACCAGAATATGTTGTTGTCATTACCATACCCAAGGCCAAGGAACCCAGACCAGCAGTACTGCAAGATACTATTCATTTGGGTCCTGAGAAGAAGAAAGAGAATCTGAGATCTCTTCTAGATATCCCTCCTTCTATTTCGATCTCAAGAACTATTAGTGAAAAGACAAGAACAAACGGAACTGAATCATATCAAACGGAAGAAATCGACTATGTTTACTATATGGGAGAGGATGAAATTCCGAGACGAGATCGTGAGGTACAAGCAGATATTGAAATTAAGATGAAGGACTCTGCAGATCAATGTGACGTTGAACTTGATGTAAATATGGCAACCATTCGTGATGAGTCTAAATTGCCTATCCACCCTTCAGATTTTAATAAACGCGAATGTCTTGTTTGTGGTGAAATATTACTTAATTATTTAGCTCAAGCAAAACATTTTGCTTCACACAAAAATGAAGTACCGACTCTGTGTTCTTACTGTGGTGAAAAGTTCGCGAATACGCAAAAACTAATAGTTCATGAAAAATACTATCACGATGGAGTCATGATGAAAATAAAGGAAGTTATACGTTGTCCCCGGCTATTTTGTCAGAAAGAATTTCATTCAAAAAAACAGTTACACGATCACATCGATGAGCACATTAGAAATGTGGGGCATAAATGCTATATATGCCATCGCACGTTCACTTCTTCGCTGCAATTATTTCGTCATCAGAGAATTTCTAAACTCTGTTTGAAAAGAAAAATATGGAAACAGAGAATGTTTTTTAGAAGAATGTTAGAATGTTAATTGGTGATTCATATCTGAAAATAAAGGTGCTTTTGTAATTTAACTAACTTGAACTATTATTTTAGACTTTTCCCATAGATTCAAAGGATTAATGTTGAAAATTCATAGGATTGAAGTTATCCTTTTCACAGTTGATAATTCCTTTCCTTTCGGAATCTAAAACCTTTCCGAACCAAACAAAGGCACAGACACGTAAGAGTGTGATCTATGTTGGAAAGAATAGAAAATAGTCGAACATATGCGCAATAAAACATGAACACCCACGATCACACATTTTGTTGAACAAAAACTATGTATATATTTCAATATTGGATGTCCAGATAATTTACATAATCGAACTAAATGTACAAAAATATTCCTATCTCCAACAGTTTCTTTTTGATTTATGCATATGATACTGAAACAACGAAAAGAACGAACGCTGGCATTTGCTACATCTTTGTTCAGTCTTTTTGGCATGTCCATCTATGTGTTTGAAGAGCTGTTTCTTTGAATGAAACGCTTTGGTGCAATACAATTTAGGGCAACGTAGTGCTTTTTTTATTTGAAATGCATTCCCCTGATGCACTGTCATTTCATGATGTTTTAACTTATCAACAGTTCTGAAGTGTAGACCACATTGATAACAAAGTAAACTGCTATCTTTGTGTATTAAAGAATGTCTCACCTTAGAAGCATAACTAACAGCGATTTCGCCACATATGTGACATTCATATATATTGCCATCATCATTTAGCACATGTGCTTCAATAATGTGATTAATCCAATCCAGTTGAGGGCTATCTTCCTTGCTATCTTCAGTGTTTAATTCTTCGTCTAGATCGCACTGTACCGAGGCTTCATTCGTTATGCGTTCATTTGCATTTACTTGTATTTCTCTTTCACGTTGCACCACATCCATAGGCGAAGAATATCGTACGTATTTGATGCGGTGAACAAATTTTTGAGCGGTAACCATTTCGTCGGTTTCTGTTGTCTCCTCATTTTGTTGACATTTTCTGTTAATTAAGGCCTTGTGTTTCTTTATAATTTCCCTCTTTTCCGATCTTGCATCGGAAAGCTTGGAGTTGAACGATTCTTTAGGTCGACATTCACTTTCCGCCTTGATATATTCTGGCAAGAGGTCGTTTGGGGGTATAATAACTGTGTCTTCAGCTTTAAAAGCTGTGAAAACAAGAATAAACTGCGGCAAATCGATGATTTTTACACCATGATTTCCTCCGTTTTTTGTCTGTTGATTTATATGCGATACACACGCAGTCGGATATTCAATATCGCTTTCGGATTCATCAGTCCAATCAGTCCAGTCATCAGAAGTGTCCGAGTAATACTCTTCTTCGCATTTGATATCACTGTTTTCTTTTTTGTACAAATCCAGAGATCCTCGATCATTATTTATTTTAACATCTATATTTGCTGATTCTTCTTTGCATAGTAAATCTAGTATATTTTCCAGCTCACCGCAGCTATTCTCATCCAGTTTAAAGGCGCCATTCTCTCCTTGTGTATTTGTATTTGAAGCAACAGTTGCCGCAGATTCTTTATCAGAACGTGCAAACATTTGTTCGAAAAACTATACCCCTGTGGCGTGTAATTTCTTTTTTACTGACTTCAAGCTTAGTTTATCGGAACATAGTTTGTGGTATCCTGAACTACTTATGACGCCGAAGAGATGCACTTTCAGTTTTCTCACTTAATTCACTATGTGCATACCTCATTATAAGAACCGAAGGATATTGACAATGACCATTTCTAACTCTGCATAAATATTCAATTATAATTTAACTACTAAGCTGTCAATAACAACAATTTATTAAACTACTTTATTGTGGTTATTTATTTTTTTTTTTTTGACAGGTGTGGGCTGTCAAAATCTTTGCTATCTAGTCAATACTGTATGCTGTCAAAAATAAAAAATATCATTGCCAGATGTGAATATTACAATGCGATGTAAATGCATGTTAGTACAACATAGAAAATTCAAAAAATAGAAAATCTACTAGCTGAGAAATTGACAGTTGATGTGATAAATTGAATAGAGATAAAGTGTTGTGTTGATCAATTGCTATTTAACTACAGTTGAAATAGTTTTCAGAGGCTGTTTATGGTTAAGCTGCATTCGTAGATAATGTAAAACACATTACAATACAGTTTTATAATCGGTAATTGTATATCTCAAAATAAGTGATTTTTCATAATCGTTAAAAAAAATAATAGCAGAACTCATCATAGTAAAATGTTAAGTTCACATTTGGATTCCTCAATTTAGCAATGGGCGCTAATTCAAATAACTGAATTTTGAAATGGGAAGGGACAGATGAAGGAGATTGTGAAGTCAGTTAAAAATAAATACAAAACGCAGGTTTTTAATGTTACTTTATTCTATACTTTAGAAAGACTATTCACGTATAATTATTTTATTCGTTTTCGATATTTTAGCGACCAGGTATTTCTGCATGTTGTCTGATGACTATGCAGCTTGAGAGCAGAAGTGAATACTCGCTTGCACTTGGCGCAGTTGTGTTTCAAACGTCTAGTATGTTCCTCCACGTGATTATGCAATTGTTTCTTAGAATGGAACGCTTTTTTACAATGAATTTTAGGACAACGTAGAGCTTTTCTTATTTGATTTAGATGTTTTTTAGTCTCATGTATGTGTAATTTTAGTTTACTCGAAAACAATCGACCGCACTGAAAGCATAACGAACTCGATTCATTGTGCACATCAGAATGTTTTAATTTGCAATCATATCCGACAGAGATCTCTCCACAGGTTAAGCATTCGAACATATCGGCCTTAGACATATGCGATTTGAACATGTTTGCCCAGTCTTGCTGTTGACAATCAATATTTTCCTCAACATCAGACTCTTCTATTGCTTCGTCCACCAAAACGCCAACATTGGCTCTGCTAATCAAGTCGGACGCTTTCACTTGTACTTCACGTTCACGTCTGGGTATGTTAACGTCAATATTGTGCTTGATGTATTTCATACCATTTATAGCAGCACCGACTTCAGTGTGTCCCTTTAGTACGGTCAAAACGCAAATGTATTCCGGCAACTCTATAACATCGCAAACGTGATCTTGCAACACTATCCGGAAGTTGCTTAACTTTTTGGGAGGATCCTTCTGTCGTGGTTGTTCTGATTTTGGGATGTTTATGTCCGGATATGCATTTTTTACTAAAGTCTTTTTTGTTTTAGAAAACATACCTTCGGAAAAGTGCTTATCACAAATCACAGTGTTAAAATAACAATGGGTTAGGCCAAGCCTTTCTAGCCATACTTTTCTTTGAAATTCTATGTTTGGAAATTTGTAAAGGCGTTCACTGTTTTTGCATTTGAGAATACATTCTCCATTGCTCTCACAAATATTATCTGGAACAACTACCTTCTCTACACCTGGCTGGAAAACGTGAAGAATACCTTCCTTGTTGTGTTCTTGATTAATTGCTGTTTTAATATTTTCTATCGGGTTGATTAGAATCTCCGGTTTTTCTGGATTATTCTCAATTGCAAATGGTGGATCTAATATTGCTCGGAAATACTCACTCATGTTAGTATTATTTTGCTGTAGACTTTTAGGCGGAGATAATTCGGTTAAATCCGTAATTATGTCATCCTTTGGTCGCAAAGGAACGCCTATTGGCCAATACACACCATTTATTTCTCCTTCCTCCGATGTGAAAATGGTCTGCCCTGGAAGGTTAATATCTGGAATCGCACACAAAGTAAGGCGTACACATTTCCGGTTAGTAAACATTCGCGGCGAAAAATGATTTCGGCAAATTCTTGCCGTACTTGATCGCTGTGGCATTGCCGTTAAACCCAATTGTTCCACCCAAACTTGCCGCGATCCCTCATCTTGTGGAAATTGGTAAGTAGTTTTTGCATCCCTACATCTTAGAAAGCACCGACTGCTTCGAGACGTAATAATTTCTGCCTTTTGCCCGAGGAGAGGTACTGTTGGAAAAACTGATCTCGTTGCTTGTGATGTCTTTTTGATGGTTGTGTTTCCTACTGGTTTTTTGATGACGTTGGTAATTGGTAAGCACGTTTCATTTTTAGTTAATCCAGGATTCCCATCGACTGCTTTAGCCTGTGCCTTCTTGTTTATGTCATTGATGGGAGCTGGTGGATTTAGATTAGTAGTGGTTTTATCAAATATATGCAAGACTTTAGGCTTGCTTTGGATGATATTTGGAGGTTTTTGGATGGGTTTATTAATTTCTTTATCGGAAGTGATAATAGACTGTTCACAAGGGATGTTGAAGAGCGGAACTGCATCCAGCTTTAATCTTCTTCCACCGGCTTCAAACATGTCATCCGAGAAGTGGTTGTTGCATATGCGAAGCAATGAGCTACTACTTGGAATGTCATCCAAGCCGAGTTTGTCCAGCCATTTCCTAAGAATTTGATCCTCGTGTGGAAATCTGTAGAATGCCTTTGAATTCTTACATTTCAATATGCAGTCTAACTTGTTTATTTCACAATCTTTTAATTTATTTTCCATAACAAAAACGACTCACGAAATACTGCTTAAATAAAATTTAACTTTTTACTGACAGCTGACATCCAAAAATTGTCGGTTCTCCGAACTGTCATTGTAGAACAATCGCATACAAGGTGTAACATTCTTTATGCTGACATTTTTTATACTTCAGTGCCTCAAATTAACTCACTTTAAAAGTTGTCGTTCATGCGAATTTACGAATTTGTTAAAATAATGCTGAAACCCACCATAAGATATATTTATATGGTCGTTTTCACACTCGCTAAATTTGTCGCGATTTTTCCATTTTTTGGGCAATTGAGGTGAGTCAAAGGGTTTACATAGAGGAAATCATTCACACAATGAAAGAATCTACCTCAAAAAGTTGCCAGTGTGAAAGCAGGCTATATGAACTAGTTGATAAAAAGTCCGATAACATTCTATGAAAAAATCATATTCTTTCCAATCACCCTGTACCTTAATTTTATTTGGCAGATGGCTCTTAATAAAATAATTGAATTGAAATGTCGTGCACTTAGTAAACATACATTTGTTCCGTTCCTTAATGCACATATGATTATTGTGTACATTATTTCACTTTTGGTCGTTAATTAGAGAATTAGAAGAATTCACAGGTTAGTGTTTTGTATATTTCCTTCAAATAGTATGGTTGTTGTATTTTCTTTACACGTGCGCAAAGTTTTTACAAACGCATGAGTGTTGCAAAATAGTCTTATTATTTTATCAAATATTTAAAGGTCTATGTCCTGCATTAGTCAAATGATTACAGACTACCATAATTAAGAAGTGGGACAAGATGAATTCACCAGCGGTCAATTCCCCGAATAAACCAAATCTGCTTAAGTTATCCCCATCCTTACTTTCACCAAACAAGGTAAATTCTTCGATTTAATATACATTAGCTTGAATTTGTATACAAATTATTAAAAGGCAAAATTTTCAGACTAACCCACATCTTAGTATTGTTCCGTCTACTCCGGTTGTGCCGGTGGGACAAAAAGACGCACCTCATGAAGTTAAGATTCAGTAAGTTGGAAATGAAAAGTTTGTTTATAGAAATAGTTAATGGTTTTGTTTTCTAGAAATGTTGTCGCCACAGTGTCTGTTGGATGTGATCTAAATCTTCAAGATATTAACTTTAGAACCCGAAACTCAGAATACACTCCATCGAGATTCCATGGTGTTGTGATGCGTATGAGAGAGCCTCGGTGTACGGCATTAATCTTTCGAACGGGGAAAATTATATGCACTGGCGCTCGCAATGAAAGTCAGGCCCATCTTGGTGCACGCAAATTTGCACGAATACTACAAAAACTGGGATATAAGGTTAAATTCAATGACTACAAGCTGCAAAATATTGTTGCAACCGTAGATCTTCGTTTTCCGATTCGTTTGGAAAACCTAAACCAAGTGCATGGACAATTTAGCTCCTACGAACCAGAACTCTTTCCTGGATTAATCTATAGAATGGTAAAACCTCGTATGGTTCTATTGATATTTGTTAATGGTAAAATTGTATTTACTGGAGCGAAGACACACAAGGAAATAATTGATTGTCTGGATATAATCTATCCGATTTTACAAAGTTTCCGAAAGAACTGAATGTATGTTTTAATGTTAAGCGTATCTTACTTATATTTTAATGTATATTCTTATTCAATTAAAAAAACAAAACATTTCAAATTATTCGCTTAGTATTTTTTGTATACGAAATTCAAGTCAAGTCTAGTTTAAATGTGAGAGTTGTACCCACTCAAAATACACATACTCTCATTTTAGATTGAGACTAGATTATGTTGGCAGACTTTTGATCAGCCACATAAAGATGTAGAGTAGCAGCTTTAGAATTGACGTTGTGGGTATGTTTATAGACGTAACCTCATCTTCTCATGCACCAAAATAAAGAAAAATAACGTTGACATCAGCCTTGTGATATCTTCATCGATTTATGAATTATCAAATTAACGCCAAAACGTAAACACAGATATCTATATATACAGAATGTGTGTCTTGGCGTGAAGTTGTAAAAAGTTGAAGTTCACAATTTACGTCTCTAGATAGGTGTACATACGTACGTACGTATTTACACATTTTTCGTAATCAAAAAAATTGCAAGAGTGTGATAACATCGTGATATGTATAAGCTGTCAACTGGTTATGATTAATTCTCGCCCTGGTCTATGGACACGCAGTACATTCGTAGTCTTATTATTATAAATTTGCAATGGAAGAAACGCTCTTCCCACATTTGCCGCACAGCGAGCTATTGGTGAGAATTGGTACCTTCTTCACTATAATTTTAATAAACATATCTTGTTTTCAGAAATTCGAAAAAGAGTACGAAGAGGCTGAAAATGCTTCAAATGATATTACATTCAACTACGCATATGCTCTGATTCATAGTGAATTTTCAGAAGATAAATATAAGGTACATATTAATTGTCTTTAATTCTTTTTTGTTGGAACTGACTTTTTGTGGACCCTAAGGGTATAGGACTGTTGGAAACATTAGCTCAAAATGACTCAGCCAACAAAAGGGATTACATATATTTACTGGCTTTAGGAAACACTAGCATAAGACGCTATGATGACGCTATGAAATATTGCGAAGCGTTTTTGAAAATAGAACCAAATAACAAGCAAGTTGTTTCTCTCCAGGTACAGCAATGATATGTTAATACATAATTCAGTCATTATTTAACTTATTACTTCACTTAGGAATATATAAAGAAAGACACTACAAAACGAGTGGCGATCACGGCTGGTCTTCTTGGACTAGGTGGAGTAATTGGACTCGTAGTAGCTTTGATGGCAAAGTGAATGTAATTTATATTTGTTTAATAAACAGTAAGACCTCTAGGCTCACCTCAAAGTGCTGGCATAGTCCCTTAAAACATTTAGTTTAATTTAAAATGTAGATGGAACCTGGGCTGCATACAGTGCTGTGAGCAATTGTTTCAAATATGCTGTGGACCTCCCAGCATGCCTACAAAAGGAGAGATTCGTAGAGACGATCCTTCACTCGCTGGCAGGCACTAAAATAGAAGACATTTACCCTTTGCTTTTGTAAACATATAATCATCACCTGTTTACGTATGTGTTGAATCAAATCTGAATTATTGACAATTAACAGCTATGGCTTCCATTGATAAAGATTAGTATATTATAACGAACCAGAATTATTTTCTGTATTTATTTTAGGACATTATTAGCTTCATAACCTGACATAACATATGTAAAGTTAGCGATGGCTATCGTATGTACTTTCGTAGCTGTTGTTTTTTGTATTACATTTGTACTTTCAGCTTAAACGTACTAATACGTACAATACTCTTTGAACACATCTCTTATAGAGATGTCACAAATGCGACAAAGCGAGAAGAATATATACATATATGTGTTTGTTTGACAACTTGGGGAACCCCTTCTCATTGTACTTTTGCAAATACATTTATTGATGTGTACTTGTGACTCATCTAAAGTTTAATTTGTTTTCTAGAATAAATTATTATCTGCCAGCCAATCAATTTATGCAAAACAGTAGCAACATTTCACCATGGAAGAACTTTTGAATGATATTGTCCCACCAGATGAATTGGAGGTAAAGAAATTGTTATCTAAAATAACGTATTTTTGCTAATAATCATTTATTTTTAGAAATTTGAAAAGAAATACACATCATCGGAAAACGCATCTAATGAGACAACTTTTGAATACGCATATTGCTTGGTTCGCAGTGGATACACAAATGATATAAGGAAGGTAATTGAGCTGCACCTTGTATTTAATGATTACACTGGTCTGACCACTTGATTTTTAAAGGGCATATATCTTCTGGAGAATTTGGCGACTACTGATCCAGCTAGCAAAAGGGAATATGTGTATTATTTGGCATTGGGAAATACACGAATGAAGCAGTACACGGAAGCCATGAAATATTGTAAGGCATTCTTGGAAATAGAGCCCACTAATGATCAAGTTCTTTCCCTACAAGTAAGATTTAATGAATAATCATTAAAATATTAATATCCAAAGTGTATTTTAACGTGATTTCTAGAAATACATTAAGGAACAGAAAGAAAAGGATTTGATGAAAGGAGCGGCAGTTGCAGGTGGAGCAGCTCTTGTATTGGGTGGACTAGTGGGACTTGGAGTTGCCTTAGCCAAAAAGTAGAATCTTTTGTTTTTTGTATAACATGTGTTAGAAATTATTCACATTATTTTGAAATCTATTTATAGTAAACGAAAACAAGACAATTGAAGACTGCACTCTATAAAATGCACAGTTTACACTTGCATATATGTATACAAAATATATGGGTGGTGTAAATATGGACTGGCTCCGACATGTCTGTAAATAATATTTTTGTTTGGTAGACTCGTAAGAAATCCTTAGATGTTATTAAATTCTGTAAAATGCTACGTCTTTCTCTGATTACTTCAATTGGCTGAGACCAAATGTATATGCACGTTTTGCGACTTCTATTTTGCTGATCATATTGGTGTTCATACACAATTTTATGAGGGTAGGGTATCGTGGTCATGTCATTATTTTGTCGCCTGTCTCTCATTCCGCTTGTTCAATCAATTCTTAAAAAGTAATTTTCCACTCATCGATTTTATGGTGATGACTACAGATGGGAAGGCGATCGAAATTTTTCTATGCGAGTTGGGTTAGATGAAAAACACAGATTTTTTAGAAAGTGGATGATCGTAATGAAGCATGTTAGGTGAGCGAGAGGTAGTGAGTAACCAACATTCACACAAAGTCATTATATAAATGTATGTAAGTACCACAAGAAGTATGGAAATCAGAAATAAAACAAGTTTACAGAGCTACATGATTTTTGCGTTTTATTTATTTAAATTGTGCCATTAATTAGTGTATGATTTCAAATCAAAACTATAAAATCATAGCTAATAACAGCACTTTTTTTGTCCTAAAATATTTTTTTATAAATAAGTAATCTTCATTGAACGATCCCATTTCTATTGTCACCGCATCCAACTGACATTAAAACGTCATGCAATGTCAACATAAAATTTGTTGCTAAAAAACAAGTCAAATCAGTGGGCAAAGTGGATAAAATCATAAACAAGTTCCAAAAGATTTCAAAATAATGGCTAGCGCTCCAGGAGTGGATGAAACTTTTGAAAGTGCCGACGTAAGCAAAATGAATTCATATTTGCAATTTTTGTTTAAATAAAATTCTGCATTCACAGTTTGATGAGGATGATTTGGGTGAGGAGCAGTTTGTTACTACATCGGCGGGACGTAAACGTTTGTTTAGCAAGGAATTAAGATGCATGATGTACGGATTTGGAGATGATAAAAATCCATACACGGAAAGCGTTGATCTACTGGAAGATTTAGTGATTGAATTCATTACTGAAACAACTCACAGAGCCATGGAAATTGGCCGCACTGGTCGCGTACAAGTTGAGGATATAATATTTCTGGTTCGAAAAGATCCCCGAAAATATGCCCGTGTAAAAGATTTGCTCACAATGAATGAAGAATTGAAGAAAGCTCGCAAAGCCTTCGATGAGATCAAATACGTCGGTAAGATGCTACTTCTTTGTTCACTGATCTTTAATTGTTGATTGACTGTAAACATTTGTTTTTCATTACAGGAAACGAAGCTAAAATTAAGTAATGTGCAAATAGTTGTATTGTTAAAGATATGTAAAATCTATTAATAAATAATGTAAGGCATTTTTAACTGTGTTGTTGTTTAACTTCAGATGTCAAGTTTTGTGACGCTATTTGTATGTAAACTGATACAAAATTAAAATTTGAATACTAAAAATCCGAAAATTGCATATAAAATGCATAACATGTTGAGCCGATATTTTGATAGAGAATCGGGCATAAGATATTCCTACGAATGAAGATATGACACGAGAAATGGATGTTTATTCATAATACAGACGACGGTTTGCTGAATTAAACACCAAGTTTCTGTTTTGTAATTCATTTATTAAGAAAAATAAAAATTACGAGTCAGTAAAAAGGAAATGATATATGTACATACATCCTAATACATAATTTTAAATCTTAAGTCAATGTGCGTACACTAATATTCTACCATCGTCCGCGTCCTCCGCCTCCACGACCTCCACCTCCGCCTCCACCGCGACCAAATCCGCCACCACCACCGCCGCCTCCACCGCGACCAAATCCGCCGCCACCACCGCCGCCTCCACTGCGACCAAATCCGCCGCCACCACCTCCTCGGCCTCCACCGCCACCGCCACCTCCACGACCGCCAAAACCGCGACCACCACCGCCACCGCCACCTCCTCTTCCAAAACCGCCTCGTCCTCCTCCTCTACCGCCGACACCTCCTGCTGGTCCCTTCTTCTTGGCACCTTTCGGCTGTGGAGCTTTTGGTAAGAACCTTCCAATTGGCAGCAACTTTTGAGGATCAATGAATAGCTTCTGATGTGCTTTAAAACTGTTAGCTTTCATGTTGTCAGATAGTTTTATCGATACCGAATAGTCCCGAACAGTTCCAAATATCTCGTCAATTTTACCGATTTGTTCTTTATTCTCAAGAAAGATCGGTGCATTAAAGTAGGGCACATCCTCGATCTCAACTTTACACACTAAATCATCTTGGCAAGGATAACTGAAGTATCCTAATGGAATAACGCGGTCTGGTGGACCGCTGTCGAAAGCTCCTCTGCCTCCACCGCCGCCACCTCCACGACCTCCTCTACCGCCGCGAAATCCTCCACCGCCACCGCCTCCACCACCACGGCCACCTCCACCGCCTCCTAAGATGAACAAACACAAATTTATGTATGGAATCCAGCAATTATGAATTGAAATTCTATCACTTACCACGTCCGCGGAATCCACCTCCACCGCCACCACCACCACGTCCACGGAAAGACATTTTATTTTTAAATGAAATAAAGTAACTAGTTAAATCCAAAGAATTAGTTTAAATTTAATTAAACTTAATGGACGTGGATTTCTCCGGCAAATGAAGAAGTCCACGAGGTTATTTAAAAACAAAATTTTGAATTGACAAGCACGTGTTGGTTTTCTTCGAATCTGCATTACCATCAAGCACATTACTTGGGGCATGTTCATAAGGTGAACATACACTGCTTAAATTACTTGTATTCAGTAGAGAAGTAAGATAAGCTGATATGTTGGTTTTTCCCATAGTTTCTTGCTATAAATAAGTATTAAGTGAATAATAGCCCGATGTATTGAACGTAAAATGATCAGAATCTACATGAAATCCTACTGTAATATTTGTTTTTCTTCTATGTGTTGTTGAAAAAGTTGATACTGATCTCTTGGACCACGAGCAATAGACTATGCATATAAACCAAGCTAGGAAATATTTTGCTTACACAACTTTACTACCGTACCGACTAATAGAGTGATTTTTTCAAATAATTTTTGACATTACTAAACCAAATATTTCACTCCAACCTCGTTGAAAGAAGGTAATAATATAGAATAATTACACAATGTTGTCTTTATCGCGAAAAATATCAAATTGCATTACACAAATTATTACTAGTCAGGGCAAATTGCCTTCAAGTTACGCGAAATCGTTTTCAGTGTCATCATCACATCACTGTTCTGTCAGTGGGAAGCCCGAAGACGAAGTCAAAGTCGACAGAGAAAATGCCGAATTAACAGCAGAAGAGTTGAAGAAGCAGAATTTAGATCGTACTAAGCTGATTCCTGTTGAAACAAGCATTAGATATCTGAATAGCGCTGCATATAAAGAAACTTATGGAAACTACTTAGTTTGGCAACAATATCGGTAATGTTTGAGACTTAATTGGTCAATAACTTCTAGTAAGGTTTTTTTTTTACAGTCGCAACCACAAAGGCTTGTTTGCTCCTCGGAAAACACGTAGAACTTGTATTCGACAAGGAAAAATTTCATGTGGCAATCCATGTCCAATTTGCCGTGATGAATATTTGGTTCTTGATCACAGAAACGTTGATCTCCTTAAACAGTTCATATCTCCACAAACAGGAGGCGTATTAAGTTATTCCAAAACAGGACTTTGCCAGAAGAGGCATTTTGAATTACTAATTGCTGTTGAGCGTGCCATGGATTATGGTCTACTAACATTTGATGTACCGTTCCGACAGTTTGATTACTCGGAATATTATTCCCAGCTAAACAAGTCCACAAACCTCCAATAAATAAATAAATACAAAATCAAATTCTATAATCAAACTATTTAAGATGACAACACAAAACAAGCAATCAGATTCAGCAACATTTGTGATAGTCGGTGGAGGGATTGCTGGAGTAACATGCGTCGAAACAATTTCATTCTTGTGTCCTTCCGAAAACATCATTCTTCTCACTGAAACGTCTCTTGTTAAGGCTGTAACAAATTTAGTTCCACTCGGTAAGCATGTCTTGAAATTCGATGTGGAAGAACAAACTGCATCCATGAAAGACAATGTTACTGTGATAGTAGACCAACTCAAATGCATTAACTCACAACAGAAGTCCATTGTAACGCAATCGGGGCGAGAAATATCCTATGAATACCTCTGCTTATGCACAGGAGCCATCCCCAAGCTTATTGACACCACTAGCAAGTATGTCATTGGAATACGAGATACAGATTCGGTTTTAGATTTCCAAAGACGTCTTCAATCGTCCCGCCGGCTCTTACTCGTTGGAAATGGAGGTATAGCTTCAGAAATAGCATACGAAGTGAAAAATATTGAAGTTCATTGGGTAATCAAGGATGCACACATATCGTCAACTTTTGTCGATCCCGGTGCGGCGCACTTTTTTGAGATGAGCCGTCAGCAAGTTGGTGAGGCTGTAAAACCCAGCATCGTTAAACGCATGAGATACTCTGAAGACGAAGATGTCAGCCCCACGCACAGTACGAAAAACAAAGGAGCCGCACTTGGGCCTGATTGGCATAGGAAAATTAATGTGGTAGGTACGGTCAAGGACTTAAAACAACCTCTTAAAATTCACCATAAAACAGAGGTGAAATCTGTAACCGAAACTCCTTCGGAGCAATTTCCACTCCTCGTCACTTTAACGAATGATGAACAGATCCCAGTAGATTTCGTAGTATCAGCCACAGGAGTAGATCCACGCATTAATTTTCAATGCGATATGGAGTTCGCCAACGGCCCAGAAGGTGGCTTAAAGGTCGATGAAATGATGGAAACAAATATTCCTGATATATATGCTGCTGGTGACGTTTGTTATGCTGGCTGGGATCTCGCTGTACACTGGTTCCAAATGAGGCTGTGGACCCAGGCTAGGCAGATGGGTGGTATGGCTGGTCGCAGCATGGCGGCCCGATTCTGCGGTGAAGAGGTGTACCAGGATTTTTGTTTCGAGCTTTTCAGTCACGTAACATCGCTCTTCGGATATCAAATAGTCCTTCTTGGCAAATATAATGCCCAAGGCTTGGGACGTAACTATGAGATTTTGCTTAGAATGACACCAGGAAAAGAGTACATAAAATTTGTCCTTCAAAATGGAAGACTACAAGGAGCGATTCTGATCGGAGAGACTGGCTTGGAGGAAACCTGCGAGAATCTTATATTAAATCAAATCGACTTGACACCTTTCGGCGACGACATCCTCAATCCGGACATCGATATCGAAGACTATTTCGATTAGTTCACGTAGAATATCTGATTGATTGTTTTATTATAACGAAATATATTAATTTGTTTTGAAATTTGTGTTTTATAAGGTGACACAATGGGCAAAGAGTTAATTCAATAAAGGTGCAGATCAAAACTGTGGACTAATAAATCGGTTTAGGTCTAGAGGTCTTTGAAAATACTCACCGAAAGTGTTGCTAGAGCAACCGTTGGAAAAGTTTTCAGGAGAGTTTGAAGCTGCTGTTGTGACTGCAAACAATTTAAAAAATGAACGGATCAATTCTAAATTCGTCGGCCCATTACGAAGCTCATAAGAATTACATACGTGGGGTGGATGAGGTAGATCTAGTGTTTAAGTTAATTCAGATGTGGATTGCAATTGAAAAAAAAATTGTTCGTTTTAGAATAGCTGCCGCTTCTTCAACAAAGTGGAGCCAGGCAACCGCTGTAAATACATTTCAGTAACGGCTCCGTGTACTGAAGGAGTAACAATGTTCAACTATGGCATACTCATATTCTGCGACTTGCCCAATCACATAGACGTTACACTCCCGAAGGCCATGCTAATCCTTTCTGTGATTTGCCTTTCCTACATGTTATTTTTGTCGGTCCTCACCTTGCTCGTGTAAGTTTATCTACAATCTTTGCAAGTAAACATGTTCTCATTGGCATTTCTAGAATACCCAACATGCTCTATTTGGTTAAAGCATTTGAGTTAAGCCAGCACAATGCTGGAGCTACTGTGTTGATACTATTTTATGGACTGCCTGATATGTTTGCCACATTAATACAATTCCAGGGGGATACGGAACTGCTGGTCAATGAAATGATGGGTATCAGTTTATACCTTAGGGCATTTCAGAGTGGCTTGCTAATATACAATTCCCCATTTGCAATTTATGGCACATTCTTCATTCGTGATTCCGTACTTTTTGCTCTCGGAATAATTGTATTGTACACAGTAGTGGTAAATGAAGACCAACAGACGAGTATTTTTGAAGGTATCTTTGGTATGGTATTCTATCCAGCACTATGTTATCTTGTCTATCTTCAACACTTTTCTACAAAAGAGGGTGAGATACAACAGCTAGGATTCATGAGATCTATCTTGAATATTCTTTCACTTCAGCGAGAAGGAGAGCTACGACTAGAGAAATGCCAGACGAGGATAGACGAAATTTAGAGTTGACAAAAGAAATAGCTTATATTCCGTTTCCACTTCAGCCTGGTGTGCCGGATCCACTAAGATTGGGCATTTTCAAACAATTCCTTTTGGTTGCTAATGTTTACAATAAATATAATTTCAGTAACCTAGCTCGTTGGCAAAAAGCTATTCTGATATGTGGGGTAAGTAATGCGATGCGAAGAGTGACATCATCACTAAGTGTGGAATATAGTTCTATTTTGCAGTTCCAATTAAACTAGCGTGTCCTATTGTACATCCGATGGCTGCTGGGAATGGATGGTCTAGACTTCTTATAGCCGTGAACTTGTTCCTTTCTCCGTTGCTGTACTATTTTATTGCTATACGCAATAATGATTACAGCATTCCGGCAACACTAGCTGGCGGTCTCTGTTCAATCTTATTTCTGTGTTTCACACGCACCGATACACCTCGATTTCTAAGAGTAAGTTATAAATTGTAGCTTAGCTTCAAAACGTTTAAACCCGATAATCTTGCATAATCTTGACTCTAGCTCCTAGCATTTTACGGGTTCCTGTTCGAAGTATGGGCAATACGTTTTTGCGAAGCGGAAATTAACACAATTCTCTTACTCATTGGCAACATTGTGGGTCTCAAGAGAACAGTGATTGGGTGTACACTTCTATCATGGGGTGATTGTGTTCCTGGTGAGTACAATTTTTTCCTAGGTAAAGAATATTTACGGAAGGTACTCTTTGTTTATTATTTACTTAGTCATTGTTGACAAAAAACCATGCCGGGTTCCATCGATTCATAAATTTCCTCTCTGTTTATTGACGGGCGTGTTTGCCATAAAATGTTTATAATAAAATAATTTTATTAAAATGGCATTAAAATTCTCGTAATATTGTTAGTGACACACGATAGGTAGTTCCGTGATGCCAAATAAAGGCATTTGCGACGTCGGCTAGATCAGAATTTGCTGTGGTACACACATGCCAGACAGGACTATCATGAATAAAGTCAATATTTTTGATCATAATGAAACTGTAGTCAAGAGTTTGAATAATTAATGTTAATAATAAGGGGTACATGCTGTTGTTTTTGTGTACATTCAAATGTCGACTTTCATTCCTAAATGGTTCTTCTGATTTCACAGAAGTAATTGGGTGGTTGACTATGACTCGTTGGAAATTGAATGCTCTCCCGCTTGTAGGGTTCTTAATGGCTCCTCTTTTTAGTAAGCCCATCAAAAACGTTATACCTGTCATGTGTTTTTAATTATTTCAATTTCCTTCTAGATATGGTATTTTCAATTGGAGCACAGATTATAAAACAAGCCATTGAAAACGGGAGTGTTTATGCATCGGTATGAAATACTTATTGATTGTTACGCAAATTTTTAATCACTCTTATGTTACTTTGTAGACACGAGCTGGAGACGTGGGACAAACATGTACATGGTTCACTTGTGTTCATCACTTTGTGTTCTGCTTTGCCATCTTATGTACGAACTTTCGTTTAAGGAAGAGCGTGGGCATTTACTCAATATTGGTTTACTTGTTATTTATACTTTATTTGTTGTTAAATCAACGTAATTTTATTCATGCATTCGGAACTGATCATATTAACGAAGAGCTCTTTCAAGATCAAGGCTGGGCATAATTCTATCAATAAATCTCTCGTTTGAGAGATGTTTTTCACCTTCAATTTATTCAATTGTGTAGAGACTTCAATATCGTCAGATGACCACGCCACTCTGAAAAACATATTAGAACTGTAAGTGGGAAGGTCATTCTAGTCATACCTTCACTGGGTCTGTTTTTAAATTTTTGAACAACGATAAAATTAGATGTATTCTTTTCTGCATCTAATTCTTCTTATGGTAGATGCTTACTTTCTTACTTACGTTTAGGCCAACAAATCTTGAAAAGTCCGAGCCTAAGTTATAGCAGCCTTCTATCGTTAACGGTCCTGCTTCCAGTCATCAACACCAAGCTGTCTTGCGTCCGCGTCGGAGGTACGGTCTTTCTCTCTTTCTCGAACCAGGAGGACACAGGAGACTCTGATGCAAAGACCTTAGATATTTCCCTTCCCGACTACATCCACATCTTGGTACCAAGAATCAGCTCCGCTGCTTGCTTATCGTCCAGCTTTGACAGACCCCACAGTTCGATATGAATATAGACCAATCGAGTTTTAGCACATTTTTTTTTCATTTTACTAGTTTTAGGCCTACAATACATGTTGAATCATTTTTTATTTCTTGAAAGTCGCTCATAGAAGATCCAGAAATAAGGTGATCCGTAGAAGGTCATAAAACTTGTTAATAAAAAATAGAGTTGAAAGAAAAACGAATTTAGTTGTTTAAACCACGTAAGTAGTGACAGCTCTGAAAATGTGAACGTGCCTTCAATATTTGAATGTCAGGATTTGAAACACATCAGAAATAAAGTACTAGATCAGAATGACCTAGTGTAAAGTTGCACATTTGGACGACTTTTAGTGATGCCCTTATCAAAAGCCAATAATAATAATTCGCTTACATTTAACGAATAGTGTCATCATCATAGACATCTTCGTCATTTCTCGGGCAATCTCCCTCATTTTTAAATATGAAATAAAGCGTTTACAAGTGTACGGTATAAATGTCAAAATCTGATGTGAACTTCGATGTACTAGGAGTTTTCCACTGGAAAGATGAATATCTCGGTGTATTTGATTTCTATGACAGATTCTAATCTGTGCCCGAGGGATTGATACCTGTTGTGAAATTTCGAAACAAGTTTTGTCAAAAATTGTATGCTCAATTGGACTGCAAAGTTCATTAATCATATTTTCAATTGGTGCTTTCACTGTAAAGAACTGATAAAGCATTCGCCTTCAAAATTATTATGTACATATGTGTTGATGTGAATAGGATTCACCCAAGAGATTCGACTTGATGTAAACAAATTAAAAATAAAGTACTGTGGATTCTAGTATTTTGGATATATGTAAAAGCCTTTAGTGTTTTGCTTGAATTAATATTTATGTGTACATCAGGTAAATATTTGATAATCTTTTTGAGAAATAGGGGCTGTCACAAAATACCAGGTGCTAGGGGTCTTGCTAAATGATTAGGAATTAATGCTGACAGTTGACTGGCGTTGATCTTGAGTCTGGTTGCATTGTCATCTTGCAATTAATTCAATATATTAGCGCCCTCTGAATTAGTTACTTCTTCGCTGACAAAATTATTTCCATCGAAGCAACCCCACAGCTTTGTAGAAGTAGTATTGTAAAACAATTATTGGTATCTAATTGTTCTTCAAGCTTTCAATGCGATCATTTGCGGAAAGTGAACTTTTCAGATTCCACTGCTGATCATTCAATATCTCTGTAGTCATTTTCCCGCCTAAAATTATCACACAATACCATTTTGATATAGAATTGTATTTTACGCGATTTTTACCAAATTTGTTTACTAACTTTTTTATTTAACCTACAGGTACACAACAACGACTACTTGATAGCCCGAAAAGAGATTTTTCAACATGAGTCGCAAGGGGCAATTTCGTGTTAAAAGTATAGGTGAACTTTTGCCACCCAACAGTATTGTTCCTCTCTCCTCTCCGGAAACTGTAGTAAAAATTGAACCAGTCTGTTTGGATCTTTCTGATGACGACTTTGTTACTCCAACGAAAAAAAGTGTAAAAAACATTAAGAATGTCAAAAGGACGACCACGAAAAAATCGTCTGGGTCTACGCAGAAAAATGACACTTTATCCAAAACAATTGTTCCTTTCGCCTCTTTGGAAACTGAAGTAAAAAATGAACCAGACTTAAAACTACTTGACTGTTTGGATCTTACTGATGACGATTTGGTCACTCCAATTAAAAAATGTTCACAAAACATTAAGAATACAAAGAGGACGACTGCGCGGAAAGTGTCTGTATCCTCACAGAACAATGACACTGTAACACAAAAAACAAGCAGGATTAAATCTTCAACAACAAAGTCGCAATCGCAGGACTCAAACGCTCAAACCAAATTAGATTCGTACTTTCCCACAAGTTCTCATATAAAAATGGCTCCAAAAAAACAAAAAGCTTTGGAAAATGTAAGTGGTGATGGGATATTATCTATTGAAACTGGAGTAACACGAGAAATTAAGAGGAAGCCACCGCGAAGGAAACTAATTCCGACCGCAGAAGAACCGGTCAGTTCAAAAACCTTGAAAATGTCGAATAGAAAAAGTGACCCCGTTACAATACCAGAGACAGTTGACTTGTGCTCAGATTCTGACGAAGAGCTTGAAAATAAAGAATATAAACCTCCTGAATTGGTTAGAAGACCGAGAACAGTAAATTCAGAAAAGTCCATCTGCCCATCATATAAAGTCATTGAAGGTACAACTTTCGCCGTGGATGCATTTAAATTTGGTCGAATTGAAGGCGTAACAGTGTACTTCTTAACACATTTTCACGCAGATCACTACATTGGTCTTACGAAAAAGTTCTCCATGCCTATATACGCGTCAAAAATAACCGCCAACTTAATGCGAGAATTTATTCCCGTAGATGAGAAGTTCGTAAACATCATTTACCTTGATAGGACATTTACTATTGATGGTGTTCAAATTACTCCCATTGATGCTAACCATTGTCCAGGTGCGGTAATGCTTCTTTTCCAGTTACCTTCCGGTAAGCGCATTTTGCACACTGGTGACTTTCGAGCATCACAAGAAATGGAACATAACCCCCACCTAATGCAGAAGAACATTGACATTCTTTATCTGGACACAACGTACATATCAAACAAGTACTCTTTCCAGTCACAAACGAAAAGTATATTCCAAGCCATACAGCTCATACAAGAGTTTAAGGAGAGGAACGAAGGCAAACGAATTTTATTCGTATGTGGTACTTATTTAGTGGGAAAGGAAAAATTCTGGTCACAAATTGCTAAAGTATTTGACTTCAAAGTGTGGACGGATGACAAACGAATGAAGGTGATGCGGGCAATAGACAATGATGACATCTTGCAAAGGCTTGTCAAAACCGCCAAGGATGCTGATATGCATGTAGTCTCTCTTATGAAGATAGGCTATAAGGGAATACAAGACTATTGGAAGGATTACAGTGATCAATTTGACATGATTTTCGCAATAAGACCCAGTGGCTGGGAAAAGAATTCAAAACCACAATACAGGGGTGAGGTGAATGTTATTGGCGTTGAGTATTCTGAGCACTCTAGCCACGACGAACTGCGAAGATTCGTTGGATTTCTTATGCCCAAAGAAGTGATAAGTACTGTGCCAATAGGAAAGGATCAAACCAAGTGCCCCGATGTTCCTTTGTCGTGGTATAGAAAAGAACACTTTTTACCAATGAAAAAACAAGCATCCATATCCGACTACTATAAGGTAATTCATAAGCAATAAAGACTATACGTTTTTATATAAAAAAAGTCAAATAGTCAAGTGGATATGTAATAATTATTGAACGTAAACTGTGATTTGTTTTTTCGTTTTTGTGTTAAGTTTAGTTCTATCTGATAGCATGGAAATGTGTAATATATGTAGATATTTTTTTATATTTTGCAAGCTTTTTTTGTTTGTTATTTTTGAACAGAGGCTTTTGAAATCTTTATTGTTCCTGTATAGCATGGATGTACATCCACTTTGTACTGATTGTACTTTGATAACTGTTGAATATTGAGAGGTGCCTTTTGTGCAATTTATTCACTGTCATCAGTATCGCCAATTGATATTTTCTCCGAGGAAGCCAAATATCTCGGTTTTATAGATAGACAACTTCTGTGGAAAAAACACATCGAGTCGAAAGTTACCAAGGCGCTGTCAGTTTTCTAGCAGTGTACGGCGATTCTCGCTGAATCCTGGGGTATATTACCAGAAAAATCAATCTGTATCCACACGGCTATGATGATGAGTCCCTTCACTCCTCTGCATCAGTCGTTTGGTGGAATTTGCTTTTACAAAAATACGCTGTCTTCACTTAACACAAAAAAAGAGTCTATCTCGTCTGCATAGGGCTGCTGAATCACCGAAAAGTCAAGAGAAGAAAAATACCTGCAAAGTCCATAACAGGTTGACTGTCACATTACTTTTATGAACGCAGCTGAACAACAGTTTATTAAGGTTTAATTAGGCGGCTGTCCCAATAGTATGACGTGAGCAAAGAATGTAGAGAAAGGCGAAGAAGTTTTCCGTTCTTATCGATATGTCCCACTTAAGTGTCTGTCTGGATAAAGCGGCAAATTGACAAGCGAATACATCACTTTACTGTCATGATTCAGTATGCAAAATGTCGATGACATTTAACCCCCCACCCCACCGTAAATTTACAAAATAAAAATCTGAATATTATATATTTCTTTTAAGTTAAATAAAAAAATTAAGCGATAATTTATATACGTTTAAAAACTGACTATCAGTCAGTATCGTAATTTATCTCGACCACAGAGTCATCTATTTCAATAACTTCATCATCATCTTGCAGTGTCGACCGACCAGGTTCATTCTTCTTCAAATCCCGCTCACCACTCTCCGAAATGATACACTCCAGAGTTTTTGGAAATCCCATTTCCTTCTCGTTCAATATGCAGATATTTGCACGACAGTCCATGAACTCACACTCACCATACCAGGGAAGAGCTTCACACATGTATCTGCAAGGAAAAATGTTCAAACTTCGACAGGTACATGTTCAATCGTTAACTTACTGCGTCAAATCACCCAAGCAGTTCAGCATTAATGTCTTTCCCTCGGCCTTGTTGTTTAAACAGTTTGCTTCGAAGTATATTCCACATTTCTTTGATTTCGAAATCATGCATTTCTCAAAGTTGATAGTGGAGTTGCTGCCGATGTCGATTCCAATGCGACAGTTTATGATTTTGCAATTTTGCATAGTGACTGACGTAGTATCACTGGTTACCAAACCGTTTGAAAAGTCCTCTAGAACACAATCCTCGAGGTGCAATTCTGAGGTCCCAGAGCACATAATCCCCTGCTGAGTTGATGACTTGCCGTCGCCGATAATTCTGCAGTTCTTAAGGTCAACCCTTCCATTTTTAACAAGGATTCCGGATCGAATGTTGCGACAATCCAACGTCAGATTGGTCAAGTTGAAGTTACCATCAAACACCAGCAAAATACTATCGTCATCAGGAGACATTATGATGACGTCTTCTTCGCTGGACTTGCCACTTGTTGACATAGCAGAAACTCCTGACAGACCGAAAATAGTTCCATCATCGTTCAAGTATTCTAGAAATTTAATTGAATGACTTCCAGGTGGCAGGTAGATACTATCTGAGGCATTGCATATGTTAAGAACGTCCTGTAAACAGTCATGTATGTGTAAAGAATGTTTTGTCAGATCATATAACCGAACTTACTTGCAGCGAAGGGCACATTTGTATGAGGGTATCATCGCCAACGAATTGTCCAGCCATTCTCATGAATTGCATTTGTTTCTCAAATTTGAAAGGCGCCGTTACAATGTACGCAATTGATTTATGTGCATCAATTTTCTCGTCCAGGCCATGCTTTAAATACTTTTCGTCATCGAATTTGATCTCTTCGTAGATCTTTCTCATTTCCGGGTTTTCCAACATTTCGATTTCGCTCTTGATCATAGTCAGACGCAAATGCAGACGCATCAAGTCGGTAATTTGGGTCTTATCGAGTGTGTCATTCAACTCTTCATCGTCGCTGAGACCGATCTCCAAATATTCTCTGCGTTGTTGTATGTATCTGGCTTCAGCCAACAATGTTCTTATATGTGCGGCCAGGGATCTTTTCATGCTTTTCTTCTTTAGGTCGTAACAAAATCGAATCCTTGACTCCAAATGTTTTTCCACCCAATTTAAGTCATCATCATTGTCATTGTCCCATGGCATCCACACATGAGCATAGAAAAATCTTAAACGATCGATGCAGTCGGCTGTTCGTTCAATATTTATGGCAGAGTTTTCCTGCATTAAAGTCGGCCACAAGTCCTCCAAATTCACCTCTTGCCTCTCTGGTAGATGCACATCATCATCTTGAACTGCCATTATGAGAAAGATCGCTTTGAGTTCTTTGAAAAGCACCTGTTCCACCATGCCGAAGACAACTGTTGGATAACGAAGATTCAACTCTTCGCAGATGACTCTCGGAATTTTCCATAGCCCCTGCCAGCCTTATAAATTATAATATGCATAAGATAATAAATAATACGCGTTAAATGAATATATTTATTTCATATTCACCTGCTGGTTCAATTTGGATCTCGATGTAGTATGACCATTCAAGGCGTACCCTGGATGCGGGGATAACACCATCCTTCCAGCTCAAAACATCCATAGACTCCTGAAGGCGATCGAGCAAGCATTTATCAAATTCATAAACGTCCATTGCCTCTGAATGTTTTTCAAGTTATTAACAAAAAATATCCAATCTTCTGAACTACAAATTCCGATGCAAATTTCAAACTGTCAAATTGAATTTGAAGTTTTCAAAGTGCTGCCAATTCGATTCAATTTACACAGTCTAGTTGCGATCTGTCAAACATGTCAGCACTTTTGACACTTCATGCCATTTGATTTCCAACAATTATCAAAATAAATTTGTTTACATTTATTTCCTAAGTTAGAGGCCGTTTTAATTTATTTAGTAAAGTACTACATTGCAATAGTGTTCGAGGATGCGGAACAAAATTAATTTGTGAATGACAAATCCAATATCGAGAATATAAGTCAATCGAATATTTAGGGTGGGTATTTATTTATAGCTCTTATTGGTAGATATGCACTGTGTTGCTTTGGAAAAGCTTTCGGATGATTGCAAACCAACAAACATTTGACCATATTGGGCTCATTAACCTTTGAAAATTGCAATCATATATGGAACTTATCCGGACATGACGTCAGACTCTCAGGCACCAAGGTCATCTCGAGTCCACACCTCACTTCTACTACAGAGTATGATTTTGTATTTCAAAGCTACTTGTGTCCGGTACGTACACTACGTAATTGTATGTGTATGATAGGAGAAACTCGTATCTTGAATATTTTTTGAATAATTATTGTTAAGGTTTGTTGTTTGTCTAGATTGTAGGTATTCTCATTTAAAATCGAAGACATTCATTAGACACATTCCTGAATATATCTGCAATGTTTATTTTCCATATGTATGTAGGTACATTCAATATTAATGTTTTTATCGTCTTTCTGTTCTGTGTACGCCTACTGCGCTAAAC
The DNA here is from genome assembly GCA_905231855.2 of Eristalis tenax. Classification (NCBI taxonomy): domain Eukaryota; kingdom Metazoa; phylum Arthropoda; class Insecta; order Diptera; family Syrphidae; genus Eristalis; species Eristalis tenax. The sequence continues at coordinate 61,949,193 of HG993125.1, read as the reverse complement.
ATTTTAAACACGAACAATTTCGAATTCCTTCTTTATAGATACAATTCCTCCAAATAGGGTCCTTTTACTGTAGTACTCGCTTTCCTCATCAAATTTCAAAAGCATCTTTTACACGTTTACCCAAGACTGCACCAAAAATACGAAACACTCTAAATCCAAAATGAAATATGTGTGTACGTATCCTGATAGGTATTCTTCGGAAACCACGATAGGTGGGTTTAGGAGTGACCTTGCAGTTCACAGCTGCGACACAGCTGAAGACCAATAAGTTGGGTCCATTATGTCCAGACGATACCCGCGTTGCTAAATACATTGTTAAGACTTATATAGGGTGTACTTTTAAAGTGCCCATAGCGTAGGGTAGGGAAGCTTGTGACTTCACCAGCACACTTAGACCTTAACCAGCACCTATTGGTCCATTGTGATACCCACTGTCAGACTACTACCACTGATCGACCACTCCAGTGATTGTGCCGTTAATTTGATCCCAAAGGCAAATGGTATTATGGCAAATTATGTTTTAAGGTAGACTTGTCTGACTTCCCCAAGCAGTAGTCATTTTTAATGTGTTGCAATTATGTTTGAAGGTTGTACCACTCAAGCTGTGCAGTTGTCTTGACCTATTTTCACCGACCTTTCTGCGATAGTATTTGTTTGTGGAGAGAACATCTAGTTAAACCTTTTTTTTTATTTTGCAGATCCAACGAATGTAAGAGAAAATGTCAAACGAAAATTGGATGGGTAGATTATCATCTATCGCACGAGAGTTACCGATAATCAATATTGCAATACCAGGTGAATGCATTCACCCTTCAGTGAAAGGCACACACACTAACTCTGTATTCTCTTAGGATCCCATAACTCCATGACATATGGTATAACGTCAAAATCAAAGGTCGCCCCCGACTGTGAGACTGCCGCACGAAGGATCAATGCAATACTGCCATGTTTTGTCAGGCGATGGGCTATCACTCAGTCAGCTGATGTCAATGAACAACTCACCCTAGGAGTAAGGTAAAACATTAAACATTTGTTCACACAAATTGACCTACGCAGGATCTTCTTCAATTAAGATATTTCGATTTGCGAGTTTGTCAAAATAAGGGAAATTTCTACTTTTGTCATGGATTGTATGCGATGCAAATTTTTTCTCCACTCTTCGATATTATTCGCTTTTTACATTCGCATCCAAAAGAATTCATCATAATGGATTTCCAACACTTCTATGCGATGGAACCAGAACACCATAAGACATTGCTTGACCAACTCGCACATATGTTTGGAATCATATTGTATTCGAGAGACGATGGATCTCTCTCGCAGTGCACCCTTAATAAATGCCATGCAGAGGGTAAGCAAGCTATAATCATCTATCGTTGGCGTACTAAAGATATACCGCGAAATGTTTGGCCAAGCATGAGTTGGCCGACGCCATGGCCAAATGTTTGCAGTGCAAAGAAGCTTCAATATTTCTTGGATGCTGCTCTGTTGACAAGACCTCCTTACAGGGGCTATGTGTCTCAGTGTATAATAACGCCGTCCCCGAGATACATTGGCTTTAGGTTCGCATTCGCATCAGTTAATTTTAATCAACTACAAATTAACCGTTACATCTCACTTTAGGTTTTTGTCGTCCCTTCGGAGCAGTGCAAAGAAGGTAGATAAAAAACTATGCCCATGGATCCAGGCTCAACAACCAGGACCATTCGACAACAAGGAGAAGCCAACGGTCAATGTGTTCATAGCTGACTTTGTAAATTTGAAAGATGGACAATTTTGCAATTGGGTTATAGGTTTGAATTCAGCCTTGGACGAGAGAGACGTTTGAATTGTTATTGCACAAAAGTGAAATATGTACATTGTGATCTAAATGTTGACTCAAACTTGCTTGAACAGTAACGTGCTTTCGTACAGTGGTTTAATTTATTTTTGTTATATACTTACACAAACGTTTGCAAATAAATAAAATACAACGACAATGTTATGCTTTATTGGTATGCGATCTGCGGTACCACCTGTATGGACAAACGGCCATACGGGGTTGTTTGTTTACCTCGCGGCAAACGTGAACTCCATAAACGACATCACAATGGAGACCTGACGTAGATTCGTCCTTGGTGCTACTTCGGTTTGTTCGAGTCCGCAGCCTCCTGGTTCGAGAAGAAAAGAAATACCGAACCACCGGTATAAAGACTAAGTCATCGCGGATGCAAGGTAGCTTGGTCTAGCTGACTGGAAGTAGGGTGCCCAGGACTCAACTATAGAAGGCAGATATAGTTCAGGCTAGGACCCTGCAAGGGTCGTTGGCCTGGTAAGTAAATAAGGAAGCCAATGTGCGAATCGACGCAAGTTACTTTATAGAGAAGCATTTTCATACACATACATCGCGTTGCATGGCCACCATACACGTAGTACATGCTTAGAAAAGACATTTTAACGGTTCAACTAAATAGTATTTATTTATCAAATCTTTAAGAATTTCATAGAGACAGACAAATCAACAGTAATCAATATTCACATAAAAATAGAAAGAACAAGTACCATACGCCTCAGGTAACCTTACATAAAAACCTTAAAATAAAATCCCTATACATAGTGTTCAGTCTAAAAGAAATCTAACGGACTTTGGTGTCTTGGAGGGGGAAATTTCACTGTAAACATTCTCCCTTAGCGTCAAACGTAATCCATGCAACACGCTATCCAATTGCTCTATTGACTTTCGAACCTGGGCCACTGTCGCAACTTCTCCGATATTCTTTGATTTATTCTCATCCGAAGCAAAGCGTTCGCATAGCTTTTTCAGTTTTAATGCGGACCGGTGAATATCCCTAATATGGATATTGGCACAACTATTAAAATCTGCAGCAACAAATGGAGAAGTTTTCTCCTCGCCGGGCGTGCCCTCGTCTTCGTCGTAGGTGAGCATCTTTTTTGTATTCCGCAATGAACAGTTGAGAACCGCAGATTTGGTCAGATTTTCCTTTTTATTACTGCTATTCGATGTGAAGATGTTCTGGATTTTCTGAAATGGTTGCTTCATTATTACTTCCTTCACTAAGCTCAGATTAAGCGAGATTCGACTGGAATTCAATGAATCGCTAAGAGTTTCATCTAAATTCTCATCCATTGGTTGCCATTCAATGTCGATGCACTTAAATACATCTTTTTGGTCCACTTCATTGTCCCGAATCATGTCTAGCCAAACGTCCAATCGAGCTGTTGGCCATTCCGCTTTCCGTCGATTTTCTCGATCGATTATAAGAACTACTGCACGAAATATTCCAAATTCGTCCAACATCTGCGATTGTTTGAAGTCTAGTTGAAGACCAAGATTTCGGCATCTCTGAGTAGCTTCTTTGACCTGATAAAGAAAGGGGAAAGGGTGGGATTATTTTTCACAAGAACGAATGGATGGACTTTTCCGAATACAATGTAATCTACTGGAAGAGATTACACAACAACAGAATTGAGTACAAATTAGATAAGAGGCATTAATGATTGATTGATTCGTTGGCTACAAATAAGTGAAGAATGACAGTGAATTGGTCACGTTCGATTGCTCAAATGGTTGAAGTTGTATCAGTTTGCTTGCGAAGTAAATTTGCGATAAGTGGGAAGTGTTTAAGAAACTTCAGAGAAGATTTGGAAGCTATTTTTTAAGCTAATTTCAGTGTACACAAAGATAAGGCAACTAGACCAAATATGCTTAGATTTTGTATAAGTTAGAGATACATCACTACGAGCATATCCTCTCGTACTTGTGAACTACTAAATTTGCCTATTAAATTGCCGTATGAAGTCGTAGGATGTTGAGATGATGACGTGTGCTTCTTAAATATGGGGCTAATTGTTTTTATTCAACGAGCTCATAATTTAAATACTTGAACTCGCACAACTAAACTAATTAGGAAGTGTGAACCGATTATTATTTTTTTCAACTAAAATGCAGGTGTTCGAGAAAGCCGCGAGTAAACAACGTGATTAGCACACTAAGTAGGAATATTTGTAATTAACAAACGAAGCGAACATTGTTTCAATTATGGGCTGTTTTTTTAGAACATCCTCAACTTATTACACTGGAACATTCAAGGCACGTGTCTACATTGAACAGATACACAAACGTCACTCACCATAAGTTGTGTCTTATGAAGACTCTCCTCACTTGGATGCTGCATAATTCTGTTGATATCATCTAATAAAGTAGATTTGTATGAAGGTGTATATTCAAATTTTTCATCTATTGTCTTTTCTTCCAGAGCTCTTTTCTCTGTCTCGAGTAGTTCTTTGTTGCATTTGAATTTAAATTGCTCAAGTTCCAGCATTTCCATGCGTTCATTGTAATTACGTTCGTTTGCTGCGCGTTCTAGTTCAATTTGCGAGAGCGCAGCTCGTTTTTCTTCATCTAACTCGCGGCGTAGTTGCTCTTCTTGTTTTTGTAGAATTTCATGATGTGCCAATTGGAAGTCAACTACCTAAAGGAAAAACAATTAAATAGTCAATTAGCTCTGAGTAGACATCAGTTGATGGATTAAGTTTAAAGAAGGTCAATTCTATGGATTATTTATATTGGCAAGCAGGGATGCCTTCGCAAATGCTTTTGTCCAAGTTCTGGATGCGTACACACAAAATTTGGTTAAGTCGAACACTGTCAGACGCTGAGGACAAAATCTGGTGGTTTTCCAAAAGGCAAAAACCAACAAATGATATACTGACCATATTCTTGCTCCTTCGCCGTGCGCAGAATGGATTTGATATTCTGAAATAATGAGATCCGCCTATGACCAACCGATCACCGTGGAACATTTGATGTTTCCCATGCACCAGTTCACCATTGAGATAAGTTTCAAACTCTTCATTATCCGGGGTTATGTACAGCTTTCCGTTTGTGTTCTCGATTGTACTGTAGGGAAGATGATATTTCATGTGAAAACGTATGTACAGATGTTTTGTATGCTTTGTTTACTTACCAATGATGATATCCAACGAGTGGCCCATCCAATACAATATCCGGCTGACTGCAGTATACTGAGGTCCTGGTGCGGCCAATTTTGACGACACCAGCTGGCAAGATATAAAACAAAGTGCCCGACAAAATTGGGTCCGCAGCTAGGTTGACCAGACAGGCTTGTTTTTGTTCGGCCGAGAGTTCCATAGCCAGACCTTTTCGTTTGAGTAGTCGCAGTTCGGATTTTCGCTGATCTTCAGCTTCTTTCAATCGCTCTATCCATGATTTCTGAGCTCTATTAAGCTGCTTTTCCGTATCAGCCAATTGCTGACGCAATGCTTCAACTTCACTCTCATCTACAGATGTTTCAATGATTATCTTTCTAGGTGGAGCATTATTTGTGGCTGACAATCGCTTTTGTCTTTCGTAATCCTGACGAAGCGCCTGTAGACGTTCGACTTCGGCCCGAAGTTCACGAATGATTTTATCATGCGGATCCTCGTTCACTTTTACTCGATTCACAATCGAACGAGCTTGGCAAGCATAACGCAGTGTGGCAAGAGTTTCGTCGATATGTATACTCGCTGGTGAGATTGTGGCTAACATCACAGTTTTTGAATTACCCCCTAAACTTTCCTGGAAAAAAAGTATGGTAAAGATTTATTAAGGAATCCTCTCCCGCAAAAGAAAAAAAACTTAATCCTAGCCTGATTCGAGTAAAGCGTAGCATTTCAAATGTCGTGATTGTTGAGGCTTTGGAATGGGCCATTCTACAAGCAAGGAAGAAAGGATTGAACTATTTTTGATTTTGTGTGGTATTCGAGGTTGGTATGGATCAATGGCGACAACACAGTACACTCATTTGGCAGGAATTTCAAAACTCGAGCGGTATAAGCTCGTCCCTATGTATGCTCTCCTGTGCGGCCAAGAAATCGATGAATAAGTGGTGAGTGTCAATCAGCACTTCTTCCAGAATCTTTCGCAGTGTGGAGGTTTGGTGTATTGTGGACATCCCTTGACTGAAGGCATAAGATGGAGTCAGGGGAGCGCGTAGAAAAGCCCGCGATTGTTCGATACGTTTAGGATACTTATTCCTTTGTAGTTGGAGCAGTCGGGGGGTATATTCAATTATTGTAGATGGTGTATGAATAAAACATTTTCCTAACTAGTAATTATTTCCCAAGTCTAGCATTCATTCATTTCACTTGTTTCGATTTCCTGGTAAACAAAGCCTTCTTTCTTTGGGATATGATGTTGTATTTGATAATTTTTATCAGTTCGTCAAGTGCTGCTCAAACATGAAAGTGGCGATGATTCACGATTTCCTGTTGCTCATAGCAAATAGTAGGATAGTTCATCGCCGTGTAATAGTTCCCCAGATTGCAATCAAAGTGATGTCAGATTCGCTTATAAACTCACCCCATCTACTGACTGTATCAGCTCGCGATGCACGTTTCCGAGCATCAACACATGCGAAACGGAGAGTTGTCCGTTTCTCGAATTCAGTGAAAACACAGGGTGTGTAAACACAAACAATTACGAAATGATTAGATTGCCAAACATTTAGAGCTCCTAATAATCTGTCGCCTCAGATATTGTCGTCTTGGTACACACACGAGTTCCACCTTGTGTTTCGAAAATTTGTCATTGGAAATGCCAGAGCGATAAGCAATGAGTACAAAAGTTCAAAAACGCCACAAAGTACTGTTTATCAGTTTGTTTTTGTGTGAAGGTGTTGCGCAGGAGACAATGGATATGAATTTGCGTTGTCTGAAGCGTCTTGCAGAAGACGTTTTGTATATCGAAGAATGTGTTGTTTTTTGTCTTGGAAAATAAGATAAAAACATAATTCACATCAGTGCCTCTGTGATTCAATACGGCTAGAGATCTGCGAAGTTGATATGGAAACTCTTACCGTGTGTTAGTGTGTTTCGACTGACGTATGACTGACCTTGTGCAGCTGATACCTCTCGATCGTTTACAATACTAACACTGTGACGGTTGTGTATGGCGCATATTCGCTCTATTAGCACGTAATTATGTGGCTTCCGGACTCCTTCGAAATTTTGAATTAGTTCTAGCTGGAATCATTGAATCGATTACAATACATTATGTATCAAGGTTCGACAACGCTGACACCAAAAGTTGATGGCATTGTTGCCGGAGATCTTACAACTGGAGAATGATAGAATGTGATTGGTTCATCTAAGAGGCGGCCGTGGCCTAGTGGGTTGATGAATCGAATCCTACACCGGGGGTGCCAGATCACCTTTTTCGAGCCTCTGGCAATGTTCAAAGAGTAGAGTCTGTCTAGGAGAAGCTTCACAAACTTCGCTGTTCGAAATCGGCATAAGACTGCAGGTCTCATGCAGTACGCATATATAGTGCTTGTTATAGAAACTAGGCCCTGGTCCACATCTGACTGTAGCGCCACCTATATGTTTATCGTTATGATCTTAAAGACAACCTTATTACGTTAAGAGTACTTGTGGACTATCTGTGATGTGTCTGGACTATCTGATGACGTGACTATCTTAACTCAAAACTTGTATGATGCGTGTCGTTCTCTCAGAGACTGAATATTTCATAATTCGCGGCAGCAGTGCTGTGGACAACCTAGTCAGCAACAACTCCAATGCCATTAACCACCTTCAAACTCTTGCTACAAGGGAAGGGTATACCTCCAAATGGATTTGGCACAGAGTATCCGATCCTGATTGTTATAAAAAACAGTTTTCTTTGAACACTACAGAACACTGTTTCTTGGGAGAGCAAACCAGGATTTTATGGCTCATCTCAACCAACTTCTGCAGAAGTTGCATAGACCAAGAAGAGACAGAATCGGCGCACAATTCTCTTCTACTCCTGACTAGCTCAGATGTTTTGTTCAGTTTCCGTTAAAAAGAAATGAGAAAACTTCTGCAATAAATCTCAGTCAAGGAAAGTATTAGATGATAGGAAACAGGTTTTATAAAATTAAATTTTAATATTATTTTTATTGAGTCATAAAGTGAACATTATTGATGTATGAAAAGCTAAATCGGGCAAACAACCTTCACAGTGTTGCTGGCATATACTCATTTTGATCTGGTCAGCCAATTCTGGTCATAGAAACAGGAAATCAATTGCCTACCTTGTTCAAACCGCATGTCTTCCACAATAGTATCATTCAATTAAGACGCACAAAACTGGATTACCATGGGCATTGCACCCATCATTATTTGATGAACTTGAAGAATATTTCGGTAATGTTTCCAGTTCAAAATCCACACAGTAAACAATGAAAATGAGCTCTTAATTCGTGTAGAGTTCGACAATCCTGAACTGTCACCTCTAAATCTGCCGAATCAGACGCAATTCATATTTTGCCTGATTTAAATTTGCTGGCCTTCACTCGGAAAAGGGCACAGAACTCGCGCGGCTGCTAATGAGGCTAGACTCATTGTTCGACATTGGTAAAATTCCTATCTAACTCCAACTGAAATAGGGGTTGATTTGAACAAAAATGTTGTTTCTCTCATTTCAAAATACGAAAGTCTGAGGAATTGAATTTTTTTTAGAACAACTAGTAAGAAATACGAGACGTTTCTCGCCTCAGTTGTCTAGGATGACTATGACATTTGATGTGTTACACAGTTAGTTGATGGATGACACCATCACCATGAACACTGTATAGGCGGCGCTTGGTGGTATCAGAAGTTATAAAAGGTAGTTTAGTTACTAAGCAGAGATCACTTGGAAACACCAAGAATAGGTTAATAAATGAGATGACGTCCATGGTGATGACCAGACCAAAAGGCAGTAAAAAGGAATGGACTTCCATTAAAACTTAGTGCAGTTCAACAGCATACAATTATTCAAGAAGTAAAGCTATCCTCAATACAGCATTGTATGGTAGCTGTGTCATCAATCAACTGTCCATACTTCAGTGGACACTTCGTTTATCCAGAATGTTGTGCTTATCTCTCAGACTTATTGGGGACACCGTCGCTATCTCGTAATGCGCATTTCAATTCAGGAAAAACAAGGTACTCAAGGCTGAGAGTCCAGCCACCCCTTTAATCCTGATCGAAGTAAAAAGAACTGAAAATAAAACAGAGATAGTACCTTAAACTTTTAAGAATAAAGGCTATCCCCATATGATATAGCGAGACCAAAGAAGAAAAAAGACCAAAGTGACAGCGGAAAGACTAGAGAAGCAGAGAGCCAAGAAACAGGCCAAGATAAAGTAATGAGGAAAACAAAGCTATTTCAAGCGTAGTTTGTCGCCGCGTACACACACCAGATGTGATATCAAACTACACTGCACTACAACAACGCATATATAAATCCCAACAAGTACGCGGCGTTCGTCTGCGTGCTCGCGGACATGAAATCATCGCATGACTCTCTCGCTCTCTCTATCATTCGCTATCACATTTCCACTCAATCTAACTACATCATGTGGCACATTGTTTGTGTATTTCTTCCCTCTTCGTCTCGTCCAACGCTCCGATCTGAATATAAATCCCCCACAATAAACCACCCTGCCGAGCCCACCGTCACTCTCAACACTCTTCGCCGTCGTCTTCTCTCTCTACTCTCTAGCCAGTCCTACAGCGCAAACAAAACGCGGGAATTTATTTCGTGGCAAGAGATTGCGGCCTTTCAGTTTCACTAAAGACTTTCAATGGTGAGCTACAGACGCCAGTTAGTTGCTCTAAGACAACAACAAAAAAATAAAAAAGCGCGATTAAAATAAGACAAGAAATAAATATTTACTATTTTCCTGGTCACTCCAAGTTTGAATTTTAATTCTCAAAAACGCTGGTCAGTTTTTGAGTGCGTATCGTGTGAGTTTTTTTAGTTTTCCTGTCACACACCATATTTTCTTGGATAACTGAACGTTAAGCGCAACAAAAAAAACAATAAGAAAGTGTCAATGAACGCTGTGCTGCTTTGTAAAGAGCCTTTTGTGAATTTACTCCAATTGACTGAATAAAAAGCAAAACAATAAAAGTGCACACTATTTTACTAAATTACAAAATAACTTCATACATTGTGACAATATATAACCCAGAATCATGGACGTTTGCGGAGTATATGTCGGAGATTCGAGTATGTCCTTTGGGTCGGTGAGAAATCCGTACTATCGGGACTATGAGCAATTCCCATATGGAACGCTGGAGAATCAATCGACTTCCATTTCTAAGGATTCATACAGCAGAGTACAAGGTACAGTCACACATCATTGCATCATGCATTCAATATTTTTTTCAAACACTCACATCTCTTCTTGGACATTTTTCATCCTGCCTTTCTCGCTGACATAATCCGTTTAGACGAATGGCTTTTCAGTCAAACATCGAAAAGGAGGTGTGGTCTGTTATAGAGACAATTTTCCCCGTTCCTCCCATCCATATCTAACGGAATGAAAATAAAATATTTATCTGGTGGCTGGCGGTCTGCAAGGTGACGTTACACCGAACTGTTTTTAAATGAATTTGGTTGAAAATAATCAACACCCACACTTTGACAGGTGGCAAATGAATGCCCGTGGTCGAGAATGGGGAGCAAATTTCTATAAATAACTCGTATTCGCACACACATGACCAATTTTAGGCGCACGTCTGTCGAGTTGTTTTTGTGTTTAAATTTACTAGGTACGTAGCTGGTGGTTGCACGACCGGTTTCTTTTTTGTTTTTCTGCTTAATCAATTCATCCGCGGCATTCTACGGTCTGGACTGTGAATGGGGGAAGGCTTAATGCAAATAACCTTTATTTTAACAAAGCCAACCGCTAAATGAGGAAATCCGCTCAATGAGGGCTTAATTCGGCCACAGATGGACAAAAATGCATTTTTATTTTATTTTCGATTTTGCGTTTGCTAAATCATTCGCCTTGTGGACATGTGCAGTGTATATGCACGTTTGATGTTATTGCCAGCAGTGCAGGAGTGAAGTTGTTAGCTTAGAATGAGATTAAATTTTAAAAATAAAAGTAGGCAAAGGTCTGTGCGCTGCGGGTTTGTCTAGCTTTTGTGGGTTTACTATAATCAATAGGGAGCCCGTCTATGTTGCTTTAAACAACTCATTGACTTTCACGTTCTCACTTTTAAGAGGTTTTGGTAATGTGCTGTGATTTTGTAGACTTTACATCAACCAGATCTTTGAAACGTATTCGTCTGACAAATTGCGGTCAGTGCTGCGTCTTTATACCGAACACGAACTTCAAAGCGCGTGCATCACAAACAAATAAACAAAATCCTTAGCTTCTAAATCAACCACTTGCCCCATTTTTCTCTCGCGAGTGGATGGGACTTACATTTCTATAAAATTGTCAGTGGCTCGAAATGTGCATATGAACTCATGAAATACAAGTTTATGTGAACGCTCAATGTCTGAGACCCTAGTGTCGGACCATTATATGTAACATAAAGCCTACAATAATGTATTTCATGATGACCTCTGAACCAGGCCAAACCATTATTACAGACAGGATCGATTGGAAAGCTTCTGCAGTCAATATTTACCCAACCGTCTTAAAGTTGACGAAACGCAGAATGGCTATTATCGTTTCTGTATGTTCGTTCGAAAGGTCATGTTAATACCATTTTCTTGCAATCACAATTCAGTCAATCTTGAATTCCTTGGTCAACATCTAATCCAATTTTCCTTCTGCTAAATTAACAATATTTCAAATGTCAACGGTTTCCACTCACTCAAATTGTAAACAAACATTTTATGCTGGAAACGCCCTTCTCAACATAAAACTTGTTAGTATACATGCACTCGCTCCACCACACCATGAGTTCAGCAGAGAAACATGTTGGCGCTCTTGTGTATCTACACCAATATCAAAAGCGCACAGAAAATGAGAATGCAAGACACAACGCCGGAGAGGAATGCCCCTCCTAACAGCGCAGCGACATTCGTTGTGAAAACATCAACACAAGAAACGTGTGACGTGCGTCCTTGCACGTACACATAATTTTGTAACTGAGGTGGCTAGGCGTGTGGCTATAAAACTTGGCACACATTCAAACCATTTGTGGGCCAATTTCTAGTCACGCGCCCCCCTCCTACGACTCTCTGGAGAGATGATTCAAAATATTTATTTCCGATTTGATACGGCTGCGTTCATGTGACCTCAGGCACGTGGTAAAAACATAGCCTAGTCACAAAATATGATGATGTTCGTAAAAAAAAAACAACTGGTTTTCGATAACACGAGACCTTCGCAGCCGAATGAGTTAAAATCTCTGACGCTACAACCTTGTGTAGATACTAATTGGAGTTCGGTGCGGAAAGAATTAGATATTTTTTTTTTAGTTCGTAGCTTAGATTTGTTTGTTTGTTTTTTTCAGCTATTTTTGAAGACGTTTATTCAGCTCCGATTAGATTATTGATTAATTATAATGAACGTCATAAAGCTGCGTTGGTCTTAAAATAATTTTTGTGATAAGACAACATTATCTGTGCAATAAAAGAAACGGGACACATATATATTCTGGCGCATAACAAGGTTAACTTTTGCGTTCGAAGTAGGAAAACATTTAGATTAACTATCTCAAATTACTTGTTCGCTAATAACATTCTTCCTTGTTTATATATAACAACCGTCGTCCATCTTGCTATTTGAAAGAGACCGTACTGAAATTGGCTAATTGCCAAGAATTTGAATTGCTCGATTCAAGGCTTTCATCGCACGACAAGGTCGGCGCAATGCGTGTATGACTGGAATGCATTCCATGACGACTCTTGATCAGTTTAAATTATCAAGGGTTGGTGTGAAAGGAATCACAGAGAGTGTGGAATCTTGAAAATTGACTTCGTCGCCAGTCTGATTCAATTGCAGCAAGGTTAAAAAGTTAATCTGTTTATAGGCTAAATGTAGACAAATTAAACAACTGCAAACGCCTTCACATTTACATGATCTCATCGATTGCAAATGCAGACTTTTAATTAAGCGCTGCAGGCTAAAAATAAATAACGAACATCCTTGGGGTGTGAATTCAGTAATAAGTAACAACGTTGTTGGCGACTCAGTTCCCAAAATTCTCCACGACGAATCTCGAACATCGAAAGAGAAACACGACGGTGAATTCTTGAAAATCTTTACGCCCCGCATCTTGTGATCGGAAACAATTCGTCGTATCCTCTGTCGTTTCTATGAATAACCAATTTTGTCGAGATTTTTTCAATTTGATATTCCGCAATGCCTAAGCGTAAAACAGACTCTCGTTTGTTCACACCGACCGACAAGATGTTGACAAGTGACAGCTGAGTAGTCTAAGGAGGTATACACATTTCAGGCAAATTTTCAGGAAACATTCTCCACAACAAATGATTCATATGTACAGACATTCCGACGTGAACGTATATAAGGTTAAGACTAGAGACCTCACCCCACCATATTTGCAATTTATCATGCGATACCGATCGACTATTGCATCAACAAAAGTACGGAAATGTGATTCATTTTGGATATGACGCCAAAGTCATTTTATAACGGAGGCATGTGAAAGCAACACACCCCCTCCAATTATGGCTCATTTCGTTATACTTATGCAGTTTAGATGAGATTCATTTAAACAAATGACGGTACAATGGCGGCCATCATTTGAGATTATTTTATGAGTCAATTGAAGTAGACAAAAACCCTTCAATCATTGTATCATCCACAAGAGCTCAAATTGCGCGTTCATGATCTTGTCTTCAATAGGTAAAGTGGACTAATTTTTGTTAGGTCGTAGACATCATTTTGATTTTTTTTATAACGTTTGCCTACTATAGTCACTCATTTGATCAACCAAGTCTTGGTCCATGGTATACAGTCATGCACAATGTGAGAGAGTTCCGCGTGCAGTCTTCGATTAGGAAAAGCAACTGTTGTGTTGTACAATGGTATGTGTCCTCATAGAACATTGCCTCCTAAATGAACTCCTGAAAATACGACACTAGACAAAGACTTCCCAATGACTTCTGCAGACTTTGTTTATTCCAAGTTCTTGGGGAGACTCTTCCTCTCTCCTATAGAGACATAGAAACTGGAGAGCATACTATTTTTCAAAAATTTCTTTTGCATCAAATAGAAAGTTAATAAAGACAACTTGATTTCGCCTTAACCTCAAACTCCCTTATCTGTTTGTTACACGGGTAGGGCTTTACTGTTCAAGGAACGTCCATTTAAAATTCACTAATTACAGCACTTGATGAACATATTACAATAATAATATAATAAGCGAGGCTTCCGAGCAACTTGTGTTATGCGTGCTGTTATTTTATTACGGGTGAGGGGGGCTCTGACAGCGATTTTGGAGAAGCTAGACAGACATACACTATACAGCCAGTCGCAAAAGAGAAGTAAACTGTATGCTCTAAATTTGCCTGCGTTCTTAACAAAAATCCACACATTTGCGACGGACTGTACTCTCTGAACTCGGGAGAGGTATAGCAGTGAATTATGAATATTGAATGTCCTGTCGAGAATTACTCCTAGCCACCCTAAATGTAAGGCGACGCACCTAACCGCGTTTCAAAAAATAAGAGGCATTGTGCTGTGTGCATTCATCATCAGTTCAGTACAGTCAATAAAAGCGGGAAAACCAAAAATCTCTGACTCTGTGTTTTTCTTGTAAGTACTCCCACAAAACTATAATCTCGTGAACAGTGTTTGGCAGAATCTAAAATTGCATTTAAGCGACATTTTTTAGTGCTTAAGTAATTCGCATTTAAAATGCCTCTTTTAAAAGTTATGTAAATTTAAAGGGAAAACGATCTTCCATCGTCCCCATATACCAGCAAATAAATCGTATCCCATACTGTGATAATTTGCGTGCAAACAGATTCAAAAACAGATGTAAAAACATGTGATAAACTCGAAGCAAGTCTGGTGACAGGTGAACAAAGTTTCAAGTTTGTTTGCTTCTGCCAATAAGCCATTTAGAAGACAGAAATAAAGTCACTGCCTCAAGATTTATTACAACAAGTCTATAAAGAAGCTGTGACACATGTCACGTGTTTTTCTAGAAAGTTCTGCATTTGTTCTGATACGGCGACAGGATGCAATAAAAACCAAATCCATTTTAAACGATTTAAACAATTTATCTTTATACTGCACACGATTGTTTGTCCAATACTTGACACAATTAAAAAAGGTGATGTTGCTAGAGTTTGTGGTATAACCAAATAGCTGTTTAAAGTGCTTCGCGAATCTAAATTTATACCTGTCAGATAACAAGATGATCTAATGTATATCTAACAAATGATACGTCTGAACGAGGCACTTAAGTTCGTTCGGGAGAAACGAGATTTAACGCGAGGCCATAGTTCATCTACTCAATCACTGCCATGCCTGAAGATATTTCATTTCCTTTGCTGTGATCACACATAGAGACTGATTAGATAAACAATAAAAAATAGGTATCTACCACACTCGAGTGATTAGAATCAAGGCAAGTCTGCTGCTTTGTTTACGCTGATAAAGGTGAAGACTTATCTTGTATTTGTGTTGGATATTCAGCGAATGCTTACTTCTTCAGAACGGGTCTGATAAATGGTTAAATTATAGGCGCTAATCTCTAACAGAGCCTCCTCAAATAAAGACGACTATTCCACCACTCTATGAAGCATAACTCGCTTCTTGCTTTGTAACGGCGCTCCAATGAAGGATTGTGTATTTCATTACGCCAGCTCTCGACGAACGACCTTGTTGAGCTCGTGGCTAAAGCAATTCTCTGGCGTTAGTCTTCAAGACTTCGGCATGTGGCCAGGTTATCAATGTACTCTATATGGCACTAGACAAAGTGTTTGACTACCGAGAAGTTATAGCTCTTGTGACGCTTTGTCTAAGAAACGGATGTTGTATGTCCTTTCGTGAGAACTAGTTTCTCCTTCGTTCCCAACAAGGCTTGCCCCAATGACGGCTCGCACCACTCGGCCAGTCAGGCCAGTGATATCAGACGTTTGGAAGAGAATTGTAGAGTTCTAGTTTCTCAAGAACTAGTCAAATACCTACTTCTACATCGACATTAACTGAAGGGAGTGTAGTCCTCTCAAAATGGAGAGCCCTTCTGGCAACGAAAGACACTGAAATTATCTCAATCTGAAGTGCCAAGTTGAAAATCAAATATCTCGATACAAAGAAGGACACGATTTAATTAATATGTTTGCGGTTATTACAAAGTACTCAAAGGTAGAGCTCGTCTGCCCGACAGACGAAAACGATCTACATTTCCACTTAAGTCGTCGATTCGTAGCAAAAGCTTCTCCATTCAAGCATGGTCATTGAAAGGTCAAGACTATTCAAGTTCTACAAGTGATCTGAAGCAAATCAGCAGCAAACGATTGATCAGAACACAATCGAAGTATCATGTTATCGGAAATTCCTGATTTTGTAACCTCGTTACTGAGTAGAATTCCCTGCTAATTAAGTGTGGTCAGCAAAGTGTGACATGAATCTCCTGAGCCGAGGAATATGTAGGTTCTTGATCAGCATTAGGCACTTGCGTGCAAGCGAATTCTGTGAATTGCACCAGTCAATTGCACATATTTCAAAACCGGTTTCCCATACCCATTAACACCTGACTGTATTTTCATACGTAAATGGCGTATTTTAAATGAGTTTGCTGCGCACAAAATTACGCTATGCCTTGAGTGAAGGCTACACACAAATTAAAAATATTAATAAATACAAGTTGAACTTTCCGTGGCGTGGCCATTCGTATTTCCAGCAGAATAACATTATCTGCTTTTAGAGAATTGCTTGCAGTTTATGGGCGTTTTCAAGAAACGTCCGGAGTGGGGTATGAGTTGAGTTGTATCACTTTCACGAGTTTTGAAGTTGATAAGATTCGCACATGCGGCGAACGATATTATGGGTTTATGAACGGTTCTGCGGGTTAGTTATTACCACACGGAACTTTATCAAACCGTATCCAGAATGTTCCACACTGCAACAGAGTGTGGAACTTATTACTTAGATAAAGGCATTGTAGAAGACATTTCATTGGAAAGATAAAATGTTTGCGGCTAACTGTAATGCCAGTTGTCAAGCACTCGTATAGAGCCGCTCCTCAGTTTAATTTGATAGAAAACCTAACCTACAAAGTCTGCAAATTTGTATGGTGTCATTTGACAGATGGTATAAGTAGTCACCATGTTCTTTGCGGTAGTTATGGTTTCGGCGGAATGGCCGTGATCTTCGCCTCGATGTCTAAGGGAAGTAATTGCGGTGGCATGTCGACGTGAAGCTGAGTACCCTGGTATTAATTAACCTCTGAGTTTAAATTATTACCACTTTTCACGAACATATATTTCTCGGTGAGTTTGAAATATGGCAACGAAGTGACAACTAAAGAAAAAATAAACAAGTGCACAATCACATCTACTTAGTGGTCGTTTCGGTTGATCTCGTGAATGGAACGCAAAGGCAAACAATGATAAAGAGAACAAGGAAGAGAAAGACAAGCATTTAAAGTTCATTGACATCCTGAACCAGTTTATTTTCAGTCTTGTGGATCATGATGACTTTGGATGTCATGTCGAGCGCATGTAGGTACATACTCGTAGAGTTGATTGACATTAAATGTCTTGATTGTTACAAGACAACAAGCTGCTTTATGGGAAAATGAAATGTCAGGTAGACTCACTTTAAAGCAAACCGACTTTCAGACTTGATTCAGATTTAATGATGGGATGTGTTCACAAAGGGGAATTCTTTTCATTGAATTCGAAATGCCCTAGGCAAATGTGCGCACTCATTTCCTTCCTGTCTTCGGTTTTGCTTAGACCCCTTTCGAGTCACTGCTCTATTGCGACGCGTTATAAAATAAATTCCATGAAATCGTATGCATGCGTCAGGTGGAAATGAAGTCACTTATGATTCTGAATAAAAAACAAACCATTATTAGCAATTCAAATGAAAATGTATCAACCGCAAAATTCCCTTATTCATCAACTCCATTAAAAATTCCCTTCGTCTTCTTCTATTTCCAGAGAAATGTCTGCAAACCAAAGCTGAGAAAATATCCAAAAAAGAATGTCCCTTTTGCAAAGAACACAAGAAACGTCCGTTGACGAAATATTTACGGACTCGCGTTATGCGCAAGCATAACGAAAGCATTTGCGAAGAGGAAGAGGAGGAGCACGCGAATGGTGAGCATCACAATCATGGCGACGAAGAACACGACAAATAAAACAAGACCACACCGAAACGCCTCCTCTCCAAACCACAAATAAGCAGCTATTATATAACAAGACCCGGCTTCATACGTAAACAACACTACCAATTCCTTGAATTGTTGTCTCTTGTTTTGCAACGAAATATGTAGTTGTTTTCCAACAACAAGTACGAGTATGCTAACAAGAAAACGTTGTTATTATAAATATTATTGTCATTACATAGCACCTCACATATTGGTGTTACCGTTATATACATATATATTAAGACTGAAACGACAAACGCGATATATTTGGCTTATTCTTCGCTGGATCACGTACGAATATCACCAAAAAAGCATCCACATCTCCATCACGAGGAAATCAATTCAATTTTACTTTGAACATATCTCCTTCTTTTCGTCATTTATTCATTTTGTCTATATTAGACACGCGCATGCACACACAATTTATTGTATTTATTTTCTAAGGATTTTCAACAACAAACAACAAAAAAAAACATGAACTACTTTATTGAGAAATGCTTTTTGAACCATCTGGATGGATTTAAAACTGAGAAGAACTCTATGGCAATGTTAAAATTTAAAAATTAAAAAAAAAAAACAAACTAGATTGTTTATATGTAAACGAAAGGAATTACCAATTACGCAAGCGATATGTAATTGTTTATAGAGCGAAAAGTAACTCGTTAAAGATAACAATTTATATGTGTTTTCAAAAGTTTATACATCCATAATATGTACAAGCAATGCATGTAACATTGATTGTAGGATTTTGTTAAGAATTTGGTTTTTTTCTGGTTTCAGAATGTAATAGAAATAAAAAACTATATTTCACTATTTGCTATTGACAAAATTGACTTTGGCGCTGAAGTGATTTTTATTCAAAATTTTGTTTTTATCTGGTATGTGTGTAACAGTCAAGAGCTGGCAGACGGTTAGACCTGTGGGTGGGAAGGACTTCTGCAGCTAAAGTAAAGGGTGATTTTTTAGCTATTATCTTTTTGGCAACACTGGTTTAAACAGCTGACGCACGTTTCGTGTTTTGTTTCACTGTCAAACATCTTCAGTTTGGTCTAACCATGAATCGTCTTACAAACGTACAACGCTTGTAAATTATTGAATTGAATGCAAATTATCAAAATGCGTGCTCTGTTAAGAAAGTTCATCGCGCGCTTCTTCCATTTTATGGTCAGTTTAAGACGAAGCTCATTTTTGGCTCAATGGGTACGTAAATAAGCAGAATTGTCGATTTTGGAGTGAATATCAGCCAGAAGCATTGCAAGATCCACCAATGCATCCAGAAAAATTAACAGTTTGGTGCGGTTTATGGGCTGGTGGCATCATTGGACCGTACTTCTTCAAAGATGATGCGAATCGTAACGTAACTGTAAATGGTGAGCGCAACCGTGAGATGATATCCAACTTTTTTTTGCCCAAAATGCAAGAGCTTGACTTGCATGACATGTGGTTTCAACAAGACGGTGCCACATGCCACACAGCACGCGCAACAATGGACTTATTGAGAGGCGAGTTCGGTGAACATTTTATTTCACGTTCGGGACCGGTCTATTGGACGCCTAGATCGTGCGATTTAACGCCTTTAGACTATTGTTTGTGGGGCTCATGTCTATACAACAAGCCCGCTTCAATTGACGCATTGGAAGACAACATTGAAGCATTTATTCGTGAGATACTGGCCGAAATGTTGGAAAGAGTATGCCAAAATTGGACTAAGCGGATGGACCATTTGAGGCGCAGTCAAGGTCAACATTTGCATGATTTATTACTAAATTCGACAGGCAGGCTTTGTTTGGTGGCCCACCAAAGTTGAGTAGGGGCTGAGCGGAAATTAAGTATTATAGAGATAGTCAACTTCTACCTCTCTTGCGCCTCAACATTTTGACAACCATTTTGAATATCGTTTTCAAAATCCAAATTGGCCAATCAGAGAACAGCATTCACGTTATTTCGTGAATAACTGTCAAAAGTTCATGAATAACTGTGAAAAAGCCTCTCAAATTCGTCGATGGACTAGGGGTCAATCAGCTGTGAAGTTGGGCATCTCTATAGTACTTCATTTCTTGCTAAAATGAAGACATTCACCTTATCCATGCCGTTCTAGAAGACTTCTAGGTAGAAGTTGGCCATCTCAATAATACTTTATTTCTGATTTTAGCAATAGAGACGTCAAACAAACACTTTTTGTATCGCCGACTTATGTTGTATTTATGAATACTTTTTTAACAGTGCTGACCTGCTGCAAACTTGCGTTGCGTTGTCTGAGTTCATAAATGTATTGAGAGGATATTTTGTACAATGCAGAGGCAACAATGTTGTAATTATGAACTCAACCAATATAATTCAGGTGCCGATAATGAGATTTGCGGTGGATAGTATACATAGAATATCAATATAATATCAGACTTAATTTGGAGGATGGCTATTGATCCGTGCCAACAAATATTTTCAGTACATTAGTGGTGTCCTAGAGATTCAATGGTTTCAAGAGGTGTTTTTTGGTGGCTCAATGGCCGCTCGTTCAGAAGTCTAACAATGGTGTGCAGTGCTTCTTTCTTTTCCCTGAATGGCAGAACCGGCCATTTAGCCTAGCTTCGGTAGCAATTACACTAGCTTTCATTCTCTTATTCTCGTGCGTTACGAGTTGAGGGAACCAAAGTTCATTTTAGATGCAAATAAAATGGTTTGAATTTTATTACAGAAGTAACCTGAAATACATTGGAGTGAAGCATATGAGTAACAGGTTGAGGAGATTCAAAATCCTTATTCTCTTGGAGTCCAAAGTGAAATAGTTTGTGAGTGAATATTAGGAATCAGTTTAAGAGTTAGGCACTTAGACTCCGCATATTTAAAAATGCAACTAAGCAGCATTAGTATCAGTCATCCCCATCACTTTATTAGAAGCTCTAAATGGTTTGCGGAATACGATCAATTGGATCGCCTTAAAACAATGGGCACACTCTGGCCAATGTTCGGCCAATGTTTACACATTCACGTCACGGTAGAAAACGATTTCGAAAACATGAACAATTATGTTGGTTATCTAGCGAATTTAGCAACAATATAAATTAGTGAACGTGAACAGAGCTAGAGAAGGGAATCAGATGGGCTGGATTCAAGAATTGCTTAAGTTGTAAGGAACAACAATAATAACTGCAACTGCACAGTTATGTTGTCGATATTCCACTGTTCCACGTTAGTGCCACCACTAGAAATATGATACCATCCCTAGATTTCATGTCTGTATGTGTTAATAATAATTTATATTGAATTGGTTTTGATTTGTACAGATGGTGGTGACCTGCCAATAGACAGTGTTACCAACTCTTCCCAGGCGTATGCGAAGTCCACAGGTACAACTGTCTAAACCCTCACGGAGGTTTCCCAAAGGTCGCCGATCGCAAGTGCGGCGAAGGAAACTGTCACCGTCGTTTGCAAAAAGGAGACTGACGACGACTTATGAAGATAATTGATGTGAATAAATGACTTTGGAACAAATTGAGTCTACTCATTGAACCCGCATATAATATATACAAGGGATTGATTTAGTTGATTATACTGATCGTGTCCAACTTGATTACATTCTTGGAGAACTACAAGTTAGTAGAAAGCGTAATAACTCAGGTGGTGCAATCCAGAAATTAGGCGACTTCGCAGACCCTGCAGTTTTTTGGGTTTAGAAAAACAGAGCTGTATTGCTTTCATGTATTCAGATGGATGCGTCTAGCCTGTGCATTTCCTGCCGATATTATTTTTTTACAACAAAGATTAATTGTTTGTAACTGTCAGTACAAAAACAAGGCCATACGGTTGCATTGCAGTTCACAAGTTTTTGAAACCGCCCATAATGCAACATCACTTAATTAGGGTGAGTGTTAAAATGCTTGGCAAGGTATGAATGAACTAAAACAAAAAGTCATAGACTCTAGCTGCTGATATCGTTGAATATGCATTGTTTTTACATTCTTGAATAGAAGGCATTGGCATTGCAGTCATCTTGTGATTGAGCTTGAAACAATGTACCCAAGCATGCACCCTAGTGAAGTGCATTCCACATCCGTGCCTCATGTTACGAAGTGTAGCTCGATGATTGGGTTAGGCGGTAATTGAGAAATTAACTACAATACAAAGGCCGGTCTACTCTGTGCATTCCCTGGAAAATTAAGATCAGATACTCTAAGATAGGTTATGTACATTGAATGTGATGTGTACACGACTTAATCAACCGTATTTGTCTGCCTCAGATGATAATCGCATTCGATTATAGTTCAGGAACAGTCTTCATACAACTAAGTGAATGATAATAATTTAGAGCCCCACGCAAACTGATTTGGGAATAATAAAGGATTAATTTACTGTTTAATCGCGGGTCTCTGAGGACAGATAAGTCTGCAGTAATTTTCCTAAATTTTACTCATTACTCCGAACAGTGTATGTTGGGGTGCAGTGCAAGTGTGTCTATTTGGTGGCTTGGCTAAAATCAAGTAACGAATATACCGAGGTAGAGGGGGGCCAGATTCTGTTGTGCGTGCTATTGTTCTCTCACGAATGGAGGAGAAGTAACAAATTCATGGCGAAGTTGAAGAAAACCTTTCTGGACGAAAGGGCACCATCTGAGCATTGTCAGAGATTCGAGAGGTTTGGGTCTGTGGATGATAGTTTGCCGTGTTAGGAATTGTGTACATAGGGGTCGATCGACCTAACGACAGCCGTCACGTACTGAAGCCTTAAAAGTCACTGCAAATTACAAAGAATACTAAGAGTACGAACCTAAGGTTTACCTATTAAATCCATCGATGCTAGGTCCAAAGGTCGCATGGTTGAATGCTACAGTTAAGTTCCGACCCCAAAACAGGGATAAATTCATTACTAAGTATACAGTTTAAAATCCTGACTTATGAAGCAGTCAAAACTGCTGATTTTAACTGGGAAATCTACACTGACAGCTCTAAAATGAGTGGTGGTGTTGGTGCGGGTGTATTCTCAGTCCGTCAGAGACAGACGGACAATTGTAGTGTGTTCAAAGCGGCCATCCGGTAGGCCTGCCTACAAGTCGAAATAGAAATAGAATCGTGTTGATAGTTAAGTAGCCATTGAAGGTTTTGCGTCCTGTGCCGGGCTGAGCTAGCTTCATTTGAAAACAAGCTTAAAATCTGTGTTCCAGTCCACAGTGACATCAAAGTAAATTAGAAGGTCGATGAACTGGCTAGGAAGGGATCAGCTCTTCAGTGCTCCCTTGCAGAGGAGGCACACATCCCAATACAAGAAGTCAAGGCTAATATCTCTAACCTCAAATGGGCCGGACTGTCAAACTGTGCTACACCAAGACAAAACGAAAATAGATCTCCTTCGGCGACTTCGACATCGCTAGATTGGTGGCGGTCTGTATGTGGAAACTGGTTGATCATGCCGCAAGACTTGGTATCCCACATAACACACATTGTCGCAGTTGCAACAACATGAGTATATCATTTTACAGAGCTTTTACTAGGAGGTTAACAGCATTTTAATAAACATTTGTAAAATGTTTTACACGGGGCGCAGTTTTGTAATCCCGTTTGATTAGAAAACGCCACCCTCGTTCAATCAACAACGGTTATTTCAGTCACTAGTTTTAGTAACAAGCTATAACAACTATCCTGCCTTATGAGTTAACATGTATTGCATAACGCAT
The DNA here is from genome assembly GCA_905231855.2 of Eristalis tenax. Classification (NCBI taxonomy): domain Eukaryota; kingdom Metazoa; phylum Arthropoda; class Insecta; order Diptera; family Syrphidae; genus Eristalis; species Eristalis tenax. The sequence continues at coordinate 61,925,393 of HG993125.1, read as the reverse complement.
TTTCACTTCAGATAAAAGCGATCTTTCAAGACATATGCATGTCAAGTTAATTAGTGGAACAAACAAAATTATCTCTACACGGTATTTGTGAGAACATTTACGAACTTATCAGGAATATATTTTTAGTCCCACGGAATTCTAAAGGAAGTGGTAGTTTCTGTCGGATAACCTTAGACTTTAAGTTTGAGTTGAACAACATTTCTTTGCATACGAAACCACACTAACCGCACATACACTGTGATTGCATCAATATTTCTTTCTACCTAACTCCTAATGCATACTTCATTCAATAGGAACAACCCGAGTCGACAAGAGTGAAATTCAATAGCTCCAGCTGAGGCCAGACGCACTACTCGTATCGAGAGCAAGGAAATATACTTATTCTTACGTGTCTGAACTGCGATCAAGTGTCCAAGGTCTTTTAAACTTCGTAAGCAGCTTGGAAAAATAACCAGACGACAATAACAACAACAGCAAGAAGAAGAGTTGTTGCGTAAAGATGTTGACAAAATTGTTAAGAAGCATCAACAAGAAGGCACAAAAAACAAACGCTGCCGAGCAGAGGAGAGGTAAGCCAATTAAGTGTTTAGTTTTTATTTATAGATCCAGTTGGCTTGTGGCCATTCTATTGTTGAGGTAGTCTCCAAAGAGGCACTGAGCACAGTGGAGTTTAAAAGATTTGACACACAATATATAATTTTTGTAAATAGCTTTGACAAGTAGGGGAATTTGATGTTGGTTAGCTTGATGGTTCAATGTTGCAATCAGAAATCAAGTTCTATTCTAAAGAGCTAATTATGGCCTTGTTCCCGAAATTGAAGGTAGCATGCTCTTAATGGTCGGTTTGGTTTGAGAAAAAGATGGAAGAGCGCTCTAAAAATGTTCCGGGTCAGGAAACGATTTCATTTCTGTTTGCAACGTTGGATCATTGAAAGAAAAATAAATATAAAGGCTGCGGGAGATTCTGATTTGATTGATTCCACAGGAAAGTCCTTCCACTTGAAAGAAGAAATAACACGACCAGCCAGCAGACAAATAGTTGATGCAGAAGTAGTCCACATATTCTTATTATTATTATTTTCTCTATCTTGTTGTAAGCGGCCACAATCTTGCGCTACTCAGGCTGAAACCGTCATCTTTTTCTCAGACAATTCACAGACAATCTGAAATCACAAACTCACAGACTGTTCTTATTTTCTATTTACAGACGACCTCAAGAGCACAAAGCGTACGACAACAAAATGCAAATGCAATCCACAGCTGTGCAAATGCAAAGTACACAAGACTGTTGTTCATCGTCTAAAAGATCGAATGCACTTAATGACCGACATTATCTACTAGATTCCCTTCATGTTTTGTTATAAAATTCATTTAAAATAAAAAAAAAATACCAAAGAAAAAACTTGGTCTTTCTCTGGGTTGTATTCAACTCCGAGGTGATTCTATCTTCCACTCCATTCATCACGTGTAACAAGTCCAGCTTCGTTGCGAGAAAAGTCATGGGATGTACTATTTACCGTAATAAGTTGATTTAGATAAAATTCCATATGGTAATATACATCTGTATGCGCTACAGAAAAACATCATAAATACGAGAAAGTAGGTGTTCCAGTTCAGCAGATGATAAGCAAAGTCTACCGACGACCTCTAGTTAATGGACAGATATGGTGCATGTGGAAATGGTATTTGCATCCCAAGAATGAGTTGTTCATGCAATACAACTGTCACATATATGTACATCTGATTTAACAGTTTGTTTTGTGTGCATCTCTACGGTATGCAATGCATCAACAAATGGATAGAAGTGAATTATGCATAAAAACACACGCACACGCCTTAGTGCCATTTGAAGGGCGGTGATATATTTTACTCGTCAATAATTTAACACATAAGATGTAGCCCAAATTGATGATAACTTTAGTTCGGCTGCGGTATTTCTGATTTGAGTGTTTTTTTTTTTTTTTAATGACCTGAAAATATTAAATTTCTATTGGTGCAGTCATCTATGGCAGAAACTTTATTACTGTTTATCTCGAACGAGGGTTCATTGACTAGCCACTTAAATGCGGACTTTATTTATTGATCCATTTCTGAAGAAGTTTTGTAACTTTCAGAAAGAGATGAAACCCAGGCGAGGTTTGCATCAAGCTGTGGAGATCCCTCGGTTGGGGAAGTATCAGGTGTTAATCACAACTATGAGGAAGAATTTTGTTTTACGTTCCACGAAATGACTAAATAAACAGCTAAATGGATTCTCAGTTTATTAACTTTATACGCTTCAACCTGGTGCCATCTATGGCAAGTTCGTTTAAGTTACTTTGTCGGACGAATTCGAACTGCTTCGTCATCAAAATATAAATGAAAGCTTCCTACTCCATATATTGTTGCCTGCAGATGCACCATTCCAGTAGGAGCTATGGGTAGAGAATAATTTGTTTTCAATTGAAGAATACCCCAGCACACATTCTCTCCTCCCATTCGTGTCGTTTCCTGCTGGAATTAGAGCTTGGAACTTGAAACGACACTCAAAAGTCTGTCAAGGGATTAATGTCCAGGAAATTGAGAGGGTGACACAAAGGTGACATGGATATTTGTTGTCATTTCTGGACCACTGCCCAGAGGTTATGCGAAGGAGGTTAGGGGATCAACGGTGACACTATTCTTGTCGTGTAGAATAAAACGAAAGACGACCCAGATTTATATTATCCTGTAAAGTGTAAGCTGTATGAGACAAAGACAAAAAACAAAGTACATAGATGTATGTTGTCATCAAAAAAGGACTCACAGCATCGACGACTCGGGCAGAACTTCGAGATTGTGAAGGATTTCGTAAACAGTACAAACAAACAGTACCGAGATAAAACGCAGAGTATCTAATAGCCACATGCGCAATTTTATACTGAACACTTCAGTCAGTGTTCGTTGCAGCAGTTTCATTAATTTGTCTTGTTGCACAGAGTGTAAGAGGATTTTGTTGGATTGATTCACTAATCAAATTGAAACCTCAAGTGTGAGAAAAAAAAAACAAAATTTCTCACTGCAATGCTTTTTCATTGGATAGTTGGAATTTCGCTGAGTCTTTTATTTACTGAGTTTCGCTACTTGAATCCTGAAGTATGCTCGTGCAATTATCACTGCAATAGCCTTCGTTCGATTCCCCAGTCAAATTATTTACACTTTCATCATCAGCATTGTTGTTTGTAAACAAGTTACTAAGGCTTACTAACTAAGACACATCATTGTCACACCTGTATATTTTTTCTTTTGAAAGCGTGTTACGAAAATGTTTCGTCATTGAATATCAAATAAAACGCAATTCAGGTTAATTCATTTATCTGTTAGTGTCGTTGGAAATATCTATCTACTCATGTGTCCACTTCATGTGTAACTGATAAGAATGCAATAAAACACTCACCCTCAGCAGCCAGGTCAGCACACTTTCCCGATACGGCACGAAGTTGGATTGCTTCTTGGAGTCAGCCAACTTTGAAATCACTTTGCCCAACGTCAGCAGACTCTTATTGATGCTAACCCCTTCCCTTATCCTATCTCCATTCGATCCTGTGTGAGTGATGCGTTCACTCCCAGCCAAATCGACTAGGCTTATCTTGCTCCTCCGTGTCTGTTTGACCTTTCCATCGGTTCCAAGACCAGTATTCGTTTCAATTTCGGACAAATTCAATATTATATTGAAAATGGAGTGAGATCTGGAACTTTTGTCGTTCATTCCTGTGGCAGCTGTAGCACGCTGACTATTTCCCACAGCTAGCCAATTTCGTAGTGCAGAGTATGATTCGACGGGGTTTATGCTTAAATCAACAACGTATGGTCCCCAGATTGGATGTTCACGAACCTTAAGAGCGCTCTTCTGTGCACTGTTACTGCTGTCACTGTGGCCAGACACACAGAGTAGGTCGTGAATCTTCTCGTTATAGATCTCGAAGTAGCTCACTTCGATTTCAGAGCGGACCGTGTCCTTTGTCGCCTCGATTCGTCGAAAGAGTTCATGGCAAAACCGAGGAATGATACCCGCCTCGGTATTGGTGGCGATGTCATCACTATCATCTACTTCAATCCCCATCATACTGTAACTCTTTCCAGAACCAGTTTGCCCATAGGCAAACAAACATGCATTATACCCCTCAAAAGCCCTGTCAATCAGTTCCAATCCTGTTCCTTTAAAGACGTCTTCTTGATTTGCGTAGTCGTTGCTCTCCACGTCGCAGGAGTAGAACGCTCTATCATATTGAAAACAATGATTCACTCCAGCCGAGTTATCCGCTGTTGTTCCTGTGTAGACACTCACTTCGTTTCCCTTCACATGAACCACGTTTGTGACTCCTGGATTAGTGCACTCTTGGGCATTGAGTGGTCTCACACGAACAGCAACAGTCAGGTTGCTTATCTCAACATCTTTCATTGACTTTGACATCACATCAGATTCTTCCAGCGTAGACTTTTCGGATTTGCGCGAAGAATTGTGACTTTTAATGGAAGTTTGTGGAGTACTACTAACATGCTGTTTTGCAGCACTTCGTGGTGTGGTAATGATGCTCCGCGGTGTACTTTTTGTAGAGCGAAATAGTGACGATGGAGTGTAGCATGCATTGAGAGTCGTACATGTCTTAGGTTTAAATTTTTGAGTCGAGGCTGGGGTTTTTGTCACTGTTGCTGTTATAAATGGTGTACTAGTAACAGCATTATTATCACTAGAAATATATTCATTCACTTTTGTTGTAAACAGGGGTCTCGCTACACGTTTATTTACGGAATTCGGTGTGGAATTACTTCGGGGTGTACTGGCTTGTAAGAATTTGTTTATTCTTGCGTTTGCTGGGGTTGTTTTTGATGACATTTTAGGCGTTATATAAAGTCTTTACGAGAATCACTTGGAGTAGAATAGCTGAAGATACTTTTATCTAGAAAATTCACATTTAAAATATGAGTAAATAGGGAAAGAGCTGCGATCACGTCCGTTTATGTTTTTGAGATTTCTTTCAAATAACTCCGGCAGTTGCATTCAACGTCAACTTGACTTATGTGTTGCGCCTGAATGAATTCGTTGCTGAATTGGTGAACGTCATCGACTTCAGACGGTAAGGTAGCGCAATAAACAATTTTTGCTTTATCTCATGTTTTAACCTTTTAAAAGAAAGCAGATACATGCATGTATAACATACATACATGTGAGTATTATTACTTCATGGCTTTAACGAAATGTTTTAAAAAACACACAGTTGTCTATTTTATTTTGTAATTCAAAATCACGTTAATATATAACTCAAGTTATGCAAAACTGATATTTACAATCAATTCAACAACCACCTTACCATCTCAAGGTTATGTCATCAAACAGAAATGTCAGTAGCAAATTCAAGATAACAACAACTCCCTTGCATCTCGCTTATTCTAATTATCACAGGTATACTTTATCTCCTTCATATATCAAACTCGATAATCGGACGTCGCGTTGGACCAGTTTTGACACTTGCGGTTCTTTTACTGGAGGTATTGTTTTGGGACCTGTGACGTGTACGAAAAACTTTTTAAAATCCTCTTAGCTTAAATCGTATTAAAAGAACATCACAGAAACTCTATAGTGGCCAAGATGGGAGCCCAAACGAAGAGGCCTGAGCCGAAGACTACACCGGAAAATAGCAACAGATTAAAGCGCAATATAGCTATAGCGATGATGATTCTCATTGTGTTCCTGTCATTGCCGGCTATTTGTAAGTCGCAGGAAGAGTATAAACAGGCAAGCTTTAGGTACTCTCGCGAGGCTAATGAGAATTTCGATAAAAATGCCCAAAGGCCACACGTACATGATCACGACCACCATCATCATGATCATGATCATGACCACCATCATCACGATCATGAACACCATCATGATCATGATCATCATGGGCACAACCACGATCATCATCATCATGACCACGAAGACCACATACACGAGCATCACAAGGCTGAAAAGAAAGCTGTTCCAGCTCCTCTTGGTAAGCAGAATTAAACGCATGTGGTTATTCAAGATATTTAAAAGAAAATGTTTACATTTTAGATATGAACACGATTTGGCTCCACTCGATTGGCTCTACTCTTCTGATCAGTGCTGCACCATTTGTTCTTTTGTACATTATACCTTTGGATAATAGTGAGGCCATGCGTCCGAGGCTTAAAATTCTACTTGCCTTTGCTTCTGGGGGTCTTCTAGGAGATGCTTTTCTTCATTTGATACCTCATGCGGCTCATCCACACACTCATGGCGACCACGATCACGACGATCATGGCCATGATCATCATCATCATCACGACCACGGTCATGGAGAGGATGGACATGGGCATGGACACGATATGACAATTGGTCTTTGGGTTCTGGGAGGAATCATTGCGTTCCTCGCAGTTGAAAAACTTGTCCGGCTAATCAAAGGAGGTCATGGACACAGTCATGGCCACGAAATTGCTCCCAAGAAGTCACCAACTCCTGAGAAAGAAAAGTCCAAATCAGATGAAAAAGCAAAGAAGAATGCTAAGGTAACAGTGCAGAAGAAAAGCGCAAAGGGCCCAGAAAAGGAAAACACTGAGATTGAGATAGCTGGCTACCTAAATTTAGCGGCAGACTTTGCGCACAATTTTACAGATGGCTTGGCCATTGGAGCCTCATATCTAGCTGGCAACAGCATAGGAATCATCACTACAATCACAATCCTCTTGCACGAAGTTCCTCATGAGATTGGTGACTTTGCCATTCTCATCAAGAGTGGCTGTAGCAAACGCAGGGCGATGGCCTTGCAATTGCTTACAGCGCTAGGTGCCCTCGCTGGCACAGCATTAGCCCTTTTGGGCGCTGGCAGCGACGCAGCGGCTTCCTGGGTCCTACCATTCACTGCCGGTGGGTTCATTTACATTGCGACGGTAAGCGTACTTCCCGAACTGCTGGAAGAATCGACAAAACTTGGCCAGTCACTCAAGGAGATCTCGGCGATGCTCGCTGGCGTTGGACTCATGGTCTTTATTGCCAACTACGAATAAACTTCAACCTCAGTGAAATATTCAGTAAGATAAGACTGCTCTGGCACATCAATCGGTGTTCGAGACGCAAATTGCAGTACATCGGATCTACAGCCTGACGGAAAGGTATTGTGAATGATAGATTCAAGTCGAAATTGTTGTATAAAAAGATTAAAGTTATAAATACCAGTTTATTTGATTGTAATTATTTTTTATACAATTAAAGATTTATGTCTATCAGTACGTAGAGTGGTGTATTTTTGTGTCCATTCAAGTCTGCGAGTGCTGCAACAGGTATCACAACCTGAAGGCCCGCTCATGTTACCAATTTGTCTGTCATCGCTCGCTGACATATAGTGGGGTCACTGCTATTCTCCTGTGATTGAATACATCGTATACAGGACGAAAGTGACACTTATTGGTTATGGGTCCAATTATATAATAGTGGTTGTATTTTCCCGTTATACTTGATGTCACCTCAGAAACTGGATGCAATAGTTTGATTTTCTGAATCAGTCTGATGACCTAAGCAGAAATGAATGAGTAAAGAGATATCCATCTTCTACTTTTGTCATCTCTTGGTTTATATGTATGGACGCAATTATCGCATCCTAATACACAAATCTTCATATTGATTTTGTTTTTTTAATTATCACTGCTTTTCACAAATCTGAGTATTTTTTTAAATTGATCAGTATTGTTTACTTTTGAATACACCACGAAAAGTAGGGGAAATTAATGAAAAAATGAAACTGAGAAATCGTGTCCACAAGGTACATTCACAACTTTTATATATTAAACACATATTCAAATGGGATCAATTCAATTATTTGTGCAAATTTTGTGAACTACATATGAAACTTTTCTAATATATATTCTTGAGTATGATGAGTACTATGGGTTGGGTACAGTTGTATCCATTGTTCTTAACTAATTATGTAATTTAAATGCATAAGTTTTCAGAATATATGAATGTAGGCTATAAAACTAAGTTAATTTGCCAGCAATGGCATATAAATAAGCTATATATTACTCTACGTAATTTAATTGATGCAAAGTATTCCTGTAAATAGAGCGTAGCATTACATTTTTACCAATATTAAAAATATATGCCCTCTTGAAAATATGAACCGTCTTCTGAACACCCTCCGAACAATAAGTACATGTTCGTGGGCAAATTCAAGAATCCCCCACAAAATTCATGAATCTGCCGCCATTATCCCACAAAATTCATGAATCTGCCGCCATTATCCCACAAAATTCACGAATCGGCCGCCATATTGGGGTGAATTGACGAACGTTGTAAAAGTATGCGTGTAATACAAGGGAATTCCAGTACTATAACATTTTTCTCCGGTGTGGACTAGGGGCAAAAATGGCCGAAGATGAATATCTCTTTAGTCATTCATTTCTGGACCTAAGTCAGCGGAAAACGGATTTGGTCGTATAAGGCGATCGCAGTGAAGAAGTTAAGTACAGGCAATAAAGAGACGTGATCTACTTCCGTAATTCGGGAAGCAATCATTTTTTGAGTGAAAAAAGTGTTGCATGTGGAAGGCAAACTATTCGTTTCTTCAAAGTATCATATTTGAACGTCGCATCGTCCTCGCTGTCGGGACAATAAATTGGTCAAACATCATTAACTCGAACAACTTAGTTATATGCATTTATTTAATTCAACAAATGGAACACATATCCAAACATCGGCATCCATCACTGAGCTATATCTAAGTAAACATAACCTCACAATTGCAGATATAATATATTGCACAGACTACAAGCATAGGCGAACAAAGGCAAAAAGGCATTTCAATCTTGTGACATCATTTTTTTGATTTCTTCTATGCAGTATTTCGCCTGTTCAATGGAGTCGTCGTCCTTCAACTTCTGGCCCAACTTATATGCATATGCACACGTTTTCTTAGCTTGTTGCGTTAAGCCTTCCTTAAGGTAGATTAGGCCAAGGTTTGCTTGAAGAACGCCCTCGTTAGTTGCTTCAGGAAGTTCCTTGATTATTTCCAATGCTTGCATCAAGTATTGCTTGGCTTGTGTTGTATCATTCTGCTAAGATATCAAATTGAGTACATTGTGGAAATAGATAAATTGTTTACTTACTCCTATCGCTGATACACTCAAGTTATTGAGGATTGGCACAAGCTCTGCGTATTTCTCGCCAAAACGGGCGGACAGTATGTTGTAGGACTCTTTGAACAGCTTCATTGCTTCAGCATATTTCCCTTGTTCTACAAGTATTTGGCCATACCTGTAAATTGATAGTTTTTTTAGTTTTAGTATTCGTAAGAGCAAAGGATGAAAGACAACGCTTATGGTTGCATGCAGTACAAGAGTTCACCGTACACTTAGTTGGAAGAATCAATTTTTTAAGCGGCATTTCAAAATGTCTAGATTTCCTCAGACGGTGTGCATAATAAATACTTCACACCATTTGATTTGGCTTCAATCTATATCTCCGCCCACTCGGAACCTACTCGATATTATCCAAAAGCGGGTTATTTGGCTCATTGGAAACAGCAGAGTCACTAGCCTCGCTTGAATACCGATGTGCTGGTCGCTTTTTCAACAAGTGATACTCTAGTGAACTAGCCCCTCCATGAACTCACCCATAAACGCTTATCACTTCATTCTCAGTCTAGTTGTCGGACGAACATTCATGTTGCGTTCCAAACGAAACAAAACGTCCCAGCACATTGTTTCCGACTCACTTCAATCCACAAGGAAAATGTCCACATACACTCCCTCCCCTTTTCATTTATAACTTCGATCGATTGATATGCCAGTCCAATCAATTGAATATGTTTCCACAGCCCACACTTTTTAGTTATTCTGTTTCAATCAGACCCACGCCAACTCTTTTAGACAACTCTTCCTAGGTTAATTTTGCTTGTGTTGCGACTTTTGTGAAGAAAATTAATGTAAATTCTCCACAAAAGAAACTTACTTCCTTTATTTGCTCACAAACAGATTCAATGTAATTCGCGTGAAGCATAGTTCTAATCCATTCAATGACGATGGGTTGATGATCTTAGATCCCATAAAAGTAACTCCAAAATTTGCTATCAAAACATCTTTCAGTCCAACTACTAGCTTCCTTATGACCTGTGGGTATTTTTACCTGATGATCGTAAAGATCGTTAATGAGGACATCCTGTAATGTCAAAAACACCAGCGTACCCAACTAATCAACAACCGATCTCTGGTTGCCATCGAAAACACATATAATCCGCCGCACAACTAAAATTTATGTTCTGACAGACTCAAGCGTTCGACTGTTCGAAGAAATACGAAATAAATTACACAAATCTGAATAATTCGTTATGGCGCTGCCAAAAACAAGTTTGATTCCATTTAGGTAATAACCAAGGGGGTTCCATAAATTGTGGTCTAAGAAATACTTGTCCATCATTTTAGCAGTCAATTATGAACGTAAACTTCTAGTCTCAAGTTCCGGCTTAGGTAAGTTTTGCAATGTTCAATTGCGTCTTTCAAGTGCAAGCGAAATGATTCAAATTTAATTGTGGAGTGCTTAGATCTTTAAGAACCCAAATTTATCACCCGCGTGAACACGTTTGGAACCACTTCTGGGCAGTACAGTAACGCATGTCCAAATGTGTGATAGTAACATCTACTAGCCGACTGGTGACGTTGTGTTAAATTAAGTGGGGTACCCCCACCGCCCGGTGTGGAGACTGATTCATTTGTTTCAGGAGAAATGTTGCCACTATTGTGTGTTGAGTAGAGAATGGTCACTTGGGTAAATGTATGCATGCGGGATTGTGTGAAGACGTCAAGAAAAAAGCCCCATGAAGGGTAAATATATGAAAAAAATGCTTTGTTGTTGAATTTATTGCTAAGACAATACGTCACCTTCGGTAAATGTGCCGCCAGAGTTAATTAATTTCCCTGGCTAAGGAAATGTTCGAGTCTACATTGAAAGGAACTTGTTTTGAATAATGCAGCGAGCAGAAGCTGGTATATGGATCATATGGTGAAGATACATTTGTGTATTTAAGCGGTGGCGATTGTGGGCTAAGCCATCAGTTCATTACATTGCTCTCAACTACTCAAGATGAAATTCTTCATAGTATCGTGTATGCTTATTGCTGGAGTCGTAGCAGGAGGCTATGGTGGAGGCGGTGGCTATGGAGGAAGTAGTTCACATGCCACTGCTAGTGCTAGTACGTCTGTTATTGCTGGGGGAGCGAGCTTTGGAGGCGGTCATGGAGGTTCTCTAGGCGGAATTGGTGGACACGGTGGTGGGCTAGGAGGTGGCAAATTTGGCAGTGGCGCTGGAGGCTATGGCGATGGAGGATATAGTGGTGAGGATGGTGGTTTCAGTGGTGAAGCTGATGGTTACAGTGGTGAAATTGGAGGCCATAGTGGTGGCGCTGGACTTGGTCTTGGGATTGTCGGAGCTGGACACGGTGGTGCTTTAGGTGGACTTGGAGGTTCTGGAATTGGTCATGGTGGCGCTATTGACGGCGGATATGGAGGTGGTTCCGCTCTTGGAGCTAGTCATGGTGGCTCTCTTATCGCAGGGGGTTACGGAGGTGGTTCCGGTATTGGAGCCAGTCATGGTGGAGCTATTGGAGGTGGTCACGGAGGTAGTTCCGTGATTGGAGGTGGTCACGGTGGTGCTCTTGGAGGCGGTCATGGAGGTTCCGGTATTGGAGTCAGTCATGGTGGAGCTATTGGAGGCGGTCATGGAGGAAGCTCCGCTATTGGAGCTAGTCACGGTGGAGCTCTTGGAGGCGGTTATGGAGGTAGTTCCAGTATTGGAGCCAGTCATGGTGGAGCTGTCGGAGGTGGTCATGGAGGCAGTTCCGCTATTGGAGCTAGTCACGGCGGTGCTCTTGGAGGCGGTTATGGTGGTAGTTCCGGTATTGGCGGCGGTTATGGCGGTAGTTCCGGTATTGGATCTAGTCATGGTGGCGGTCTTGGAGGCGGACACGGAGGTAGTTCCGCTATTGGTTCTGGTCATGGTGGTGCTCTTGGAGGTGGTCACGGAGGTAGTTCAGCTATTGGATCTAGTCATGGTGGTGCTCTTGGAGGTGGTTACGGCGGTAGTTCCGGTATTGGTTCTGGTCATGGTGGTGGTCTTGGAGGTGGTCACGCAGGTAGTTCCGCTTTTGGATCGAGCCATGGTAGTGCTCTCGGCGGTGGTTATGGAGGCGCTAGTGCATCTGCTGCTGCCGCTAGCAAGGTTGGTGGGGGATATGGTGGCCATAGTGGTGGATATCATGGTTGATTCAAAAGTATTAAGCTCAAAATATAATTCAAATGTATGTAAAATAAAATATGTATGCATGTAATAACCACAGGTTTTTGATTTTCCAAATGAAAGTTTTCTGGAAAAATCGTTGTGGAGAATTAACATATTCCACCCAAAGGGATTTTCATTTTACATCGATTTTGAACCTCAACCACATAATAGTGTTATTTTGAGAAGAACGCAACTATGTTAGACAGTTTGACCAGGATAATTTCAGAGAAGAGAACAATGGATTTGAATTCACTTACCAGTCTGCAGTTATAGCTTTAAGATCCTGTAAGTCTTCCGAATCGGGTAACTTTTTCAGATTTTCTTCAATTTTAGCCATAGTCCATTCAAAACCTTGCAATGCCTTTTCATAGTGCTGTTGTAAATGTGCCATATGCGCCAATTTAGAGCTCATATGAAGGATCTTCGAGAAGATTACACGAGTCAATCAAAAATCTCATCCAATTAAAATCGTCAAAAGCCGCATTATACCTTACAACTATCTTCGGTTTCCCCACTAGCAAATAATCTCTGCATAACATCTTTGAATAACTTTTCTGCCTTCTGAAATTGGTTTCGCTCCATTGCCAAGTTCGCCATTACATCGTAAACATAAGTGACACCGTCTTTATGCCTTAAATCTTGTGCCATACGAAGTGCTAGATGTAGTGTTTGTTCTGCTTTATCGTATTCTTTTCGTTGAATACACAGTATTGAACGTTTTATCACCATAATTAGTTTGTCTTCAGGAGTTTCTTCCTTCTCGTCTTCTTTCTTGAACAAATTAAACCCCAAAATCAAGCCAAAGGGAGAAGCAAGAGTCGTATTCCGCGAATACGAATGAGAATTTTTCCATTGTTGGTTGATGACAACTGCTTCTAGGCATCGCGATGATTTTGTATTGTTGTAAAAGCTTCGTCTAAGCGATTGATTGTTTAAATTTTGATTTAATATACGAGAAAAGCGAGTAAATCTTGTGAAATTCATAGTTACAGCTTACTTACATAAATACGAAAACAAATAATTTGATATGAATACTGCTTGACAGATTAACTCTGATACCGACGACAGTGTGGACGCGTTCGATAGCACTGTCCGTCTTAGGAGTCGATAATGTAGTCTTTGTTTTTATTATTTTGATTAAGCCAAGGGATTCATACGAACAGACCAACGGAAAAGAACAATTTCATATACAAAACAGAAGAAAATCTACTAGTTTTAATTCAAAGAATGATCTCAGAATTCTGCTTACAGGTCACAATGGGATGTATGCAAATATTGCGTGGTTGGGAATTCAGTTGTCCTTATGCAAGTAAAATACTATTAATCGGGTACGAGGATAGACATGTGCGTTAATATCATACCAAAATATGTACATAAAACTTTTTTATATTCCTCCATTACCTCTGTACACTACTGACGATATCTACCCTCTACTCCAATTTCCTTCAGTTGTTCGGTGCTACCAATTCAGAGGATCCTTCTCGTCTTCTTCGTCGCACATAGATGGCGTGACTCAATGTTTAAAAATATATTTCATTTTAAGGCAAATAATGCATACTTGCTAGGAGATCCTAATTCAAGGATGCGTTAATTTTAAATAATTCAAGTACAATAAGTTGTGATTGTTACCAATTTTTCATTTATGCAGACAATATATAAACATGTGCAGAATGTACTAAATTAACTGTTTTTCCGAAATGTGAAAAAATGAAAACTAATGATATTTTAAAAAATGCTAGAAAAAGTTTGCTGCATGTAATTTTTATGATCAATTTGTGCCGAAATCGCAGGAAGTTATTAAATTTGGTAACGCTGCGAACAATGTGGTAGTCCAAAAAGGTATTATTTAATATTTGTTTGGACAATGGTTCGTACAACGATGTCTACAGAAGGTGCAGAGACGAGGAGAAGCCAATCCTATTCTGATCATGCCATTCTTCCGTTACGCTTAGAAATACCATAAGGGGCTATTTCTTCAGTCATGTTTGTCCGCAAAGGTGCTGAAGCTCAGAAGTTCTTGTGGTCACATAAGCCACACTTCTGTTATTTAAACAGATTGATTCGAATTACTTTCTTCCCTAGAGAAGGAATTATTTCTTGAAAATAAATAAAATGTATAATATTGGGTCTATAAATTAATTCGTGCGGTTTTTCTTTTTCAAAATTTGACCGTTTATTTAAGAAAAACATGTACAATAGTATTATTCAAAGTATTGCCCATCTGAAGCTATGACTTTTTCCCTGACTTGAACTGCGCTTGGCAGCCAAGAATGAATCAAGCCAATTTTGATATTCTGCTCGGATGTGAACCGTATTTCAGTGAGGGCGTTCTGCATCGACCGGAACAAATGGTAGTCAGAAGGGGCAAAGTCTGGGCTGTAAGGCGGGTGGGGTAAAACTTCCCATCCACTGTTTTCCAAATAGTTCTTAACCGGAATAGCAACGTGCGGCCGAGCGTTGTCATGATGGAAAATGATTGCCTCGTGTCTGGTCGCATATTCGGGGCGTTTTTCGGCTACTGCTCTCTTCAAACGGATTAATTGTGTTCGGTAGCAGCTCATTATACAGCTCACCCTTCTGATACCACCAAATACAGAGCATTACCTACGCGCCATGGATATTCGGCTTTGCCGTTGATTTTCCTGGCTTCCAGGCCAAAATCACCATAAGCTTCCACCAAAATACGTTGACTTCCGGCAGCAAATTTTCTTCATATTAAAGTAATGAAGAAGAACTCCCCGCAAAAACACCTTTTCAGGCACAAGGTTTGACATATTTGAGTGAAAAAAAATTATTGTTGTTTACGCTTCAAATGAATGACATATACTGAAATGAAGTACAATGATAATAACATTCCAACGCATGTTCCAATGGAATAATACAAGTTACGCCATCTCTTAGCAAACCGCGCGAATTAAGTTATGGACCCAACATTTAAAATAATAAAGTAACAAAATAGCAAAACAAGTGTTTCTTTATAGTATGTTTATTTTGTAAAAGCGCTACATAAATGCCTACATACAGTAACTATAGTTATACCATTGTATTTATGTTGTTGCAATCTTAAATCAATTTGTGACACCGACTTTACTTATTCACTACTATTTTCAACAATTAATTGCAATTTATTCCTGCAAATCTTAAACCTCCTTAGAAATAGTATTGCATAATACGGACTCATGTTTTCTCCTCATCTCTGCTTTGATCTGATTTTATTTTCATAAACATTTACTAGTTTTAATAACTAGGGTTAATTTAGGAAATGGGTATACATTTTTTTAAATTCATTTAATTTTTTTGTTTTTGCATATGGCAAGTGTGTGCATTTCTGTGTACACAATCGTACAATATAATAAATATATAGTATATGCGTGTATATAATATCTTTATGTCTTCTTGTTTAAATTGATAAAATTGCTTTCGAAAATCAAAATCAAATTCTCTCCGTTTAAGAAGCTAACAAACTTGTTATCTTGATTTCTTTCTTTTGTTTTTTTAAATACATTTACAAACTGATTTAAATAAAAGGCACAAAATATAGCTTTTTGAGTATTTCGTATAACGTTTGTGTTTATCTCGTACGATATTGCATATATGTATATATAGTATATTCATTTAGATTATCCTAGGGGGTACATTTCTTAAAACACATGTTGCTTGTTATATAATTATTCTAAAAAACAAAAAGAAAAAACTTTAAATCTAGTACATTTATATTTACTTACGAACTAAATTCAATTATTTTCTTTATAAATTGTTTCTATTCATTAAGTGGGGTGGAGGTAGGTTGGTAGGCAATTTATTTTGTACAACGGTAATGGGAAAGGACACATTCAAGGGACGAATACTTGTGTAAGCTCGAATTCGCGAAGGGATGTTAGATTTGTACTTTACTGGTGTGTATGTAGAATGTAAATTATATTACAAGAATATTTATACAATGCATTTCATAAATAAAGGTTACCCTACTCAAAGGCAGGGATTGTTTAAAAACAAAGGAAGATTCATCTCATGGAAGTGTTTCTTGATTGTTGTTTGGCTACTTTGACTGCTTGTGTGTCTTGTAAATTATATTAAGGCATAACTAGGCAGTAGTATATAACTAAAAGATTACAAACATTCAATCTGATTGTGATTTTAGAAGAAATGTTCACGCCATTTGTTGATTCAGGAAGCCAGATGGTTTCGCGACCTTTCATAGCTCATTTTAATACAAACTTTTGGGATCGAGAAAAATCCTTTTCCTTAGAATTTGTAATCTACTCTTCATTAGAGGCAGACAACTGCAAGGTATGTGGCGATTGGATGCTATTTATCTGCTTTGTGATGAAGTCACATCACATCAGCTCTGGACGGTGAATGAGTACTTTGCATAGGATATGGTTATGTTACGAATGTGTGTTTTGTAATTGCCTGGAAATTTTCTACGAGAGCTAGTGTTAGTTCACATGCAAGACTTTTTACGTTATAATAAGATCATCAGGGAGAAAAGGAAGGGCGCACTGATTTGTGGTTGTGTGTTAACTAAGACACTCGACAGTAAGTACCAAAGTGCATTTGGTTGCATATCATTTGCAAAGGATTACGATTTACTTTTTCGTCTTCCTTGGTATAAATAAGTCTGCGGCCCACGTCTAGTACCATGGTCCATACCATAGTATGTGAACATTTTACGAAGAGGGTGGCACTGTTTTTGTTTGAATAGCCCCGTCAGAGGATGAACTGAAGGAGGGAAGACATTCAGACTATGTTCTAAGGAGTCTAAATAATTAAGGGCGGTTTGTTGAAAAATGCAAATTCAGACTCATCAAAGAAACACGTTCGTCATTTGCATTTTTTGTAACTTCATCTTCCACTCAACAGAAAGACGAAGCTCAGTTGCCTGAGACATGTTAATTTTATTGGAATGTTTTCTATAGTGGTGGTGTCGAGATAAAAGGCTGCGATCAACTTAACACCATGCCATAAACCTTTGTATGGATCTTAAGACCGAAGAGTGCCAGTGGTCTAGGACTGTCTGATGGGCTAAAGTCTTTACCCGGTGAAGAAGGCATCCCTTGGATACATGCTCTTTTACAATGGGGGGGGGGGGGAGGGGAAATAGATCGTTCATTATTTGGAAGAAATGCTTCTCATTGATTAAACAATCTGCACATCTCAACAGCACTCACTGGAAGGGGGTGACAGGACTGTTAACCAGATTCGAAATCTGTGATAGATTGAAGAGGATTATATTCAGTTCTTCTTCAATTTAGAAATTTACGTGATTGGGATTTGTGAGACTGAAATGAGTTTGAAGTCGCCATCGGGTATTTGTAAGAAGACAAGACAAGTTCCCGATGGATCTTGTCCTGGAAATGGACGAAGTTTGTAAAATGTGCGATGGATCATGTTTTGGTGTCCAAACAGATAGATTTTTTTTTTCATTCGTCTTCTGTGACCAAATTTTTCAATACGATTCTTCTACGAATAATCCCCCTTATTCTCTTAGACAAGGTGACAAATTCTCGCCTCGCATTTTTCTCTCAGCTCAGCTATTAAAATCTCTATTCTTGAATTCAAGTGAGGTGACAAAAAATCAATAAAATCCTCAACCCAGAAGAATTCAACTAGTTGGCAACACATGCTGCAGATTTGTGTCTTCAAGTGGGATCAATTTCCACTCGGTGGTTATATTTGCTAATTCCTGTAATTTCATTATGCCTGAAGAACTAGTTCTTATAGGATCGCGTCTTTGCTATACTCCCCAGATTGACTATATTCAATGACAGCCCAAGAAAAAGAAGAATGCAAGCGTTTCGTGTTCTTAAAAAATGGATTTCTGTGTTTGATTGGAATCATCCTCTATTAAGGCGATCAGACACTCAGATTTCTGGTTTGTTGTTATTTTAACACTAAACGTGAACATATTAATCAACTTTTATTCCTATCAATACAAAATTTGGGTTGAAACTTACATATTTGTCCTACGTCGTTTGGCGTCACCCAGAAAAATACAAGCGGCGAAATCTCTCTCATTCTATCTCACTTTCTCATGAAGTGTGACTAAGGGAATACACACTATCGTCGTGCGAGAGACAAATGCCACATAAAGTGACTCAGAGAATACAAATTTGTCAAAGTGACATATTTTTGGGTGACACGACCAAAAGAATAAAAGGAAATAGCGCATTTTCGATTACGATTCGTGATATAATTTTAAAATTCAGCTGTTTTACTAAAAAATTTCTCCTCGATTTTATGTCATTCAAATTTGCGACAACACTGGCAAAGTCATCCAAATAATGACGCATGGAAGTCATGCTATGTGACAAATTTTACAGCTCAGACGATGTGGGACATTGTACCACTTGACATTCTGAAATGAGTACCTCATACAAACTCATTACAAATGCGTCTGCAAATCATTCGAAAAAGCAAATGTCACTTACACACATACTGGAGCTCCGCTGTTTCAGTGACGGAAGGGCCATTCATGCACAAAGCCTGGAGGCTTTCATTTCGCTAGTATGCAGTATTGGTCATCATTAAGTTTGGTTAGATGTTAAGGTCCGAATTTAACGCCAATCTAGCGTGGCGTGGTGTTGTTTTTCCCGATACGAGCAAAATAATTTTCCCGGCCCACCTATTTTGAGTCGCTGACAATGCTCAAAGAGTGCGAACTGTATACAGCTTCTCATATAGGCCGTCGGCATAAAACTGTAGGTCCCTTCCATTCGTGAAATAACAATGGCACGCTCAACATGAGTGGTTGCTGAGAAGGTAGTTCCTGGCCCTCTACGGGCTGAACCCCCACCCATATTAATATTATAACATCCGTAGCTGTTCCATTTTAACGTCGGAAGGACTAGGATCTGTTTCTTAAAGTGAATATGGTAGAAGCAAGAGAAAAAGAAATCCATTATTTTTCTAGCAGATGGCTTTAGAAATATGTATCTAGCTAGATTCAAGGCTCGAATTTACATCAGCGAATCGCTTCTGAATCGCAGCAACGTTGACCCAGTATGGAAACGGACGATGACAAAAAGTGAATCACTTACGGCAACGTCAAACAATCGTGTTCGAATTGCGGTGAGTCGCCGCTAACGGTGGTCAAGACGGAATTGACTGCCAGGAAGGTCTTGCTGCGATAAGTGGAATTGGCAGGTAATCATCTACTATGAGCTGATATCTTAAGGCAAAACTCATGATTCGAATCTCAAACATTGGACTATCTGGAGGAAGCTGTTGCTCAGAAGCGAGCAGCTTTTCTCCCATAGTATAGGAATTGTGTTCCATCAAAACAACGCCAGACCACACACATCGATAGCGACTAGCCAGAAGCTACGAGAGCTGGGTTAGTAGGTCCTTATGCATCCACCAGGTCCTTATGCAGTCCGGACCTAGCACCAAGTGATTACCGCCTGTTCCTGTTAATGGCGAACAATTTAGCTCAAGATCGCCTCAAGAGAGACTTTTGAAACAGGGCTCTCTCAGTCTCTCTCTCTCTGTTTGTTTACTCAAATTAACTTTCCCTATATGACAGGGATGACTGGAAAGTGTATCAACTATCAATCTATTTGAGATGCCAGGAAATAGAAGGAAATGATTTGCCCGCATTTGTACTTGTAAAGACAGACTTTGAGAAAGAACCAGAAAGCCGTTAGAGAATTAAACGTGGACGTTGACGGTTTTCTAAAATTGGAATAGTCGATTCATTTTCCATCAGTCAATTACTGTCAGTGCGTGTAGCAGCAGTCTTCAGCATTTTAAATGCTGGGTGAATCGACGAACACCAGTTTTTTTTTCTGCGGTGTCTCTTATGGCTGACCTTTAGTAAAAGAATAGTAGCAATACAGGGAATGAATTTAGCTTATTATTTTTAATATACGTCTAAGACGATTAAAAATTAAAAATCCTAGACGTATAGCTAACATAGCGAAAAGAGAAAATGTGTTCAGAGATGGACTTCGTCGATTCCATCTGGGGTAAAAGTTGCATCCCATGTTCAAATAATAGTTATACATATTAACAAAAGATGATTCTTCACTGTTCCGGTTTTGAATAGTATTTTGCATAATAAAAAATAAAAAAAAAACTGAAAAAAAATCATAAAAAGCCATTATAATTTAAAACTTATTCAAATTTCATTTATTTATTCATATTTTTTTTTTTTTGATTTTTGCTCAATAAAACAAAAATAATTCGATTTGATTATCAACAAAGCATAAAATTATATGAAAACTAAGAACTAAAAAAAAAAACTAAACTAAATCTGAGGTAGACTTATTAAATAATAAAAGCAAAAGTAAAATACAAAAAAATTAAATATTTATATATGTCTCCTTATGTTCATTATTCATTCATCATCGATCTCACAAACTAAACAAAAATTTAGTATGTATATGCATAAAATTAGCCTAACCTAAAATGCCCTTTCTACAAGATTAATGATTTTGTTTGATCCTTAAAAACAAAAAAAAAAAAACGAAATTAAATTAAATTTAAAATGTATGTGTATATATATAGTTTTGCATATCTGAGGATTCTGAGGTATTCATTTGTCATTTAGTGATTTAATCTTTTCTCTTAAGTGATTTCATAGTTTTTAATTTTTGTTTTCTTTTTAAGTATGTTTTGCACTGCACGTGCACTTATCTTTAAAATCTAGTTTAAGTTGTTTTTGAAAACAAACGTGTTTGATCATAAAAACTTAGGCAATAGTAATGTATAATTTATTTTATTTTTTGTTTCATTTTTTTTTTTAAATTGGCAAGATTTTGTTGTTATATTGTTAAAGCATTCATTGCTCTTCTAAGTGATAGGAGGTAAATAGTTTATATTTATTGTAAAGAATATAATATTTATTATCACCTGGACTGTTTTGTAGTAAGAGATTGAAATGAATAACTTATGATTGAGGCAGTTTTCGTTATTACATTGTGTGTGTGTGTTTACTTCACTTGTTGATTGAGGTAGTGTTCGGTTAGTTATTAGAATATATGTTGTTTGTGTTGACTATGTGTTGTATGAGAAAATTGTGTATCGTTTTGCATTTTTTTTTTTTTTTTTGAAAATATTCATATGGAATGTCAGATAACCTGAGTTTGAATTGTATTTCTAGTTGAAGTCATTGCCTGTGTTGTTATGAAATGAAATACCTTATGGTTGGGATTACATCTTTTTGTGCCAGGACTTGGCGATTCGAAGACTGATGTCTTGATGGAGACAACCACTCTTATTACAAAAGTTGTGCTAGCTGATGTCCCTGAATTAATACGCAAACGCATTTCGGAACACGACTTGGATGTAATCTTGTGTTGTATTGAATGTTTCACCAGCGAGGTTTATGTTCCAAAACTTGATGCAAATGGCATTTCAAGTTGCTTTACAGTGGAGTTTGAAAAGGTGTTTCTGTCATCATTCAGAACCACGGGCATTTTGGAAACAAAAAGGCCTTAAACAACAAGCAAGTCGTAAACGGGTGTCCTTTCCTTTCCAGTTGCGTTCGACTGCAACTTTTGAAAGTGATTAAGGCGTACTAGTAACCGCCAAACATGTATTTCTTTCCTAACAACATTTGTCTATTTTATCTATGGATCAGTTAATGCGGGCCCGGTCCTTCAAATCAGGACAAATGGAAAACTTTGTTTTGAATGGAAGATTTGTTGTTTTCATTTTTCATACGATGAGTTTCTTTACTAAATTCCTAAATAATAATCCATTTTCTGAATGGTAATCGCGAACCGTGTAAGATAAACAAAATAGTAAACGAATTTAATTAAAGTACATTTCACATGTTTTCTTCGAATTTAAATTAATGGCACAATTGAATTTAAAAAAAAAGTAATTGTTTATGCACTTTTTACCATTTTTTATTTGTACACCGTAAAAAAACGAGATATGTATTTAAAAAAATACAAATAAGGAAAATATCTACATTTCGTCGAATAGGATTCAATCGTCTTAGTTACAATCCATACTCTTCATTCTAGTCTAACTTAAAATCAATATTTTTTCTTCTTTTACCTATCCATGTTGTTTGTGTTTAGTTTTTGTTTATAAATAAATTGCGATTATTCTTATCTGTTTTCTGTTTTCTCTCAATAATATATGTATAGTATAATTTGTTTTTTTTTTTGTTTGTTTGCCATCTACGATGAATTAAGTAAACCTTTTGTTTGTATATTTAATTCTAGTTTTATATATGTACACAGTGAATTTCCTAAAAATACTGCTTAACATTTACGAAAAAAAACCATCAATTTTCAATATCCTTTAAAATTCTCCATTAAAAATATTTGTTTATTTTTTGTTTAATTTAAATCCTTTAGGTTTTGTTTTGTTTTGTTTTTCTTCTAAATTGTTTTGTAGTAAATCGTATTTAGTGATGCGTATACACTGATTTGATTTCCGTAGTTCTCTTCGAAAAAAATTCTTCCTTCTTGTGGTATACATCGGTAAGGCTTCGCGTTTGTATATATACAAATATATATATTTATATATTTCTTGGTATATATGAATGCATGGTTTTTGTTTTCATTTTTAGCTATAAATAAATATTTACTTCACTCTACTTTAGACGCATCTTCGCAATTTCGACACAAACAATTTGATCTAAACTTTTTTGCATTTCTTTTTCCCCAAAGAAATGATGAACTTATAAAAAAATAACTCAATTTAATTTAATGTATGTGTGTGTGCATCTAATGCCTACGTGTTATGAACACCCTCATCTTCTGAGTAGTTATCATCGGCATCTGAGTTACCGCCATCGTTATTGCTACCCGATTGATTGTTGTCCAGACCAAGGTCCATTGGTTCGGAGGAATCGCGACGGATGTCGGTGCCGCTTGGACCATTTGAGTTTGGCATACTCAAGTGATTCACCGAACTGCTCGGTGAATGATGACGCATGGCAGGCTCAATTGTTAGGTCGTTACCACCGCCGAGGCTATTCAGAGGATTGCCAAGGCCAGTGTTGTTGTGCATCGAGTTCTGTCCCAGTCGCGACAGGTCATTGTTTTGGCCAAGTTTGGAGAGATCAAAATGCGGTGGCAACAATCCCGGTGGTAGTTTGTCCAAGCCATGTCCCATTGCGTTGAGTTGTGCCATTTTGGCGGCATGTAAAGCGGCTGCTGCGTGCTCTTGAGTCATTCCCATGCCAGCTATAAGAAAAAAAACAGGCGGTAAGTATCTGCTTGTGGAATTTTAAAATGTTAGATTGAGTTTAAGGAAGCGTCTGACTGGATGTTCACGTCGGTCATTGCTTCTTTGGTCTCAAGTGGCAAACAGGCACTGAGGAACTCATAAGAAAAATACTTACCAAATGTATTTTCCGTGATAAACTGTAAGTACGTGTCCAACAGAGACTGCCCAGCTGCCGTACTGGTGGGTGGCAGCGGTGTATTCATCATCATATCCTTCGAATCGTTTGGACTCTTCAGACTCATCGATTCATTTCGAATTCGGGTAATTGTTGTATTCGTGTGGCCAAAGTTACTCAATAGACTCTCGTGGTATCGATTGATGTCGTTATTACTGCCGCCATATCCACTGCCAGTTGTCAAATCCTCTGGATCATCATCCTCATCGTCGCCAGCGCTGCGTAAGTCCAATTTTGAACCTCCCCGTTGGGCGCCACTGGTCGGTGATGCTCTGGCCCGCAGTTCGGCCGGTGATATCTTCACACCAGCTTTTGCTAGTAGCCTTGATGCCAACTCTGGATCGAATGCACTTGGCATTGGTAGGACTGGTAGATCTTTTGTTGAGATACCACGATGCTGACGAGACATATGCGAATGTAGGGAGTTTCGTGATTTCGCAACTGTTCCACAAAGGACGCAACGATAGCCTGGACAGACGGTGTGCTTGTCTTCCAAATGAGTGCGCAACGTATGGGCGGATCGATAGATTTTACCACATTTCGGGCATGGACGGGGATCGGTGGCACGGACACGCATTTCAAGTGATCGACGAGAGACTGAAAGATAGAAATGATAGGATTTTTATTAGCAAAATGATTGATTTGACATTCAGAGTCGTCGAGAGAGCGAGGGAGTGTTGGATGTTTCAAAGTGACAAGGGTTTCATGAAAAAGAGCATTTTCTCCTGTCGAATTGAAATCATCATTCATGTTTCGAGATGCGATTGTTACAATTAATAAAAGACACTTGCACATTAGACTTTTAGTTTTTTTTTTTTTTTTTGAAAATATATTTGCCATCTTTTTTTCTTTTTCTTGTTAATAGTTTCTTTGGTATACGCTTGTTCATATTGTTTCAGTAGTTGCCATAAGATTTACAAGTTTCTTGTTAGTTTCTCAAAATTATTCAGTTTTTGTTTTTTTTTTTTAACGAACTAAAATAAATTAAAAACAAATGCAAAATACTTTGCTTAATACAACTTACAGCATAGTCAGTTTTTAGTGAATGCCATTTTAGTTAGTTTAAAAGTAAAACTGGAACATAACAAAGCTTAGTAGTTGATCTGTAGATATTCAAATAATATCACTGACCAAAAATGTCTCTTTTAATTTACATTTAAAAATTTTTATTTGTTGTTAGTTTTATTCTTGTAATAGTTGTTTAATAGGAACCTGTATTACGTATGCGTAACATTTCTTAATTGATAATAGTTTGTTTATCTATGCTTACAATTAGCTAGATTTTAAAATTAAATTTGTTGTTGGAAATTAAAGGAATTCTTATAGGAATATACTCCCGGAATAGGAAAATGATGCTGTGAACGTGATGACACGCGCAACACGACGCATCGTGGCTTTGTCTAAGGAACTTGGGTGCGAAATAAAACAGATGCAGCAAATGTGTGGTTGTATAGGATATTGAAAAAAAAATATATTGAAATTAACAGAATCGTCAAAGAACATACATGTGTAGGCCCTGTCAAAGGAATGTCGTCTAGAATTCATTTTGATGTTGGGGAGGATCAATTCCTTGCTAACTTGAAACAGGTACGAGTTCTTCTTACACTTTTTATTCAATTTTGAAACGACAGAGTGTGTAGGTCGAAGACTTAGCCACGAATTGTACGGGCTGTAAAACGGCATGAACCAGGTCCTGCCTTAATGGATCCAACAACATGTAGAGCGTATGCAAACTCAGCTCCGGTCCGAGGAGTCTTAAACTCCGAACCTGTGGGACAACGCAACAGAGGACGCCGCCGTCTAGGATGGCGCACACAGTAGGAGAAGGACCTCAATCAACTGGAGACAGGTAGTCAGAGATCGCGATAGTTGGAGAGGTTTGTTGGTTCGGGCCCAGTTCGACCCCGGATTGTTGCGCCAAATAAAACAGAAAAGTAAGTCAATAGTGCAATGTGTGAACTCAACCAGAGTTTCTGAGAAGCTGTCAAATTGAGATCTATTTCTTTTGTTCTGAATTCGACAGGAAGTGGAGTGCTAAGCTGAGAGGAGAATATTGTGCAAAAATAAGAAACCACGGCATTCTATCTGTGTCTACATGGACTATTTGTCGTTTAAGAAAGTTGACGAAAGCATTGCCTAACTCGCCTGGACTTGTGAAGTAGGTTCTTAAGCGACTTTCTCTGCGAGTCGAGTGTGTAGTACAGGAGCAGTGCCAGTGGACCCATCTTGAAAGCGAGTGTACGAATGACATAATGCTAGGATGTAACGTCAGTAAGAGTCCTAAGTGCTGGCCTGCTCATCCCGACTAGGCTATAGACTACTCTCATATATGAGAGTGTTTCAGACCGATTCGATTAGTGAAACTCAGCATTATATGATTTTTTTGCAGTACCTCGTGGTATTATCTAGTTAGTTTAGAAGGGATTTTTAACTCGTCTATAAGTGTAGTTCACCGTTCATTTAAGAGAGATGCTCTTTGACTAGTAATTGGCTTCAGGCTCTTTGGCGAGATGCACTCAGCCTGCTCCCAAAGTTTCCAGTTGTCTAGGATGCTAGAGCCGACATACAGTGTCCGAAGGCTTTGAGGAATGAATGGGAGGGGATGAATGGGAGTTTCCTATTTACACGCGCATTCCTCTAAAGTAAACCATGTGACGAAATTCCCATATGCACATAAAAAGGTAAAACATCCCAACCGAATGCCTTTTCTTTAATTTTTTTTTGATGATAATACAACATTTTAGCTTATATATTTATATACCTCTGTTTTATATAAATAAAATAGATATTATTTTCTGTTTTTTCTTTCTCTTGTATTACAGTGATGATTTTTGTTTTTGTTTTTAGAAAAATTGAGCTCTTAATACATTCAATTTTCGATTTATTTATTTATTCATTTTTTTTTGGCTAAAAATATCAGTATGCAGGCACATTCTATTTTGTTTCTTTTTAAATACTTACTCGTACGTATCTCATAGTTTATTTTTTCTCATTTATCTACAGCTTATCTTGTTTGTTTGTAGTTAATACTGTTCATTTCTTATGAATAATCATATAATTTATTTTGATTTGATTTAATTTAATTGTTTATTTCCTTTCAAATACATTTGAACATGTATTGTGTTTAGATTTTCTTACTAGCTAGTAGGATAGTGACATTTTTGGTTGTTCTCTACTCTTTGCATCGAGATATTTTTGGTTTTTGTATTTATTTACAAAACATTTTAGTTTATAGGAACATAATAATTAATTTTCATAGGACTATAGTTGTTTAGTGATTTCCTTAGCTTAAAGCTGGTTGCAAAATGATTGGTTATAAATAAATGTGAAATTTATAAGAGAAAATATATGTTCATCGTATTTTCGTAGGTATATGCACGTAGAAGGGATTGGAAGATAACGTCGATAAGGGGTTGTGGGCTGATTTAAGAGGTTTGTTCATCAGCAAACTCACAAATGTCGTCTGAATCATACACTATAACTGCAGACAGACATACTTTGAAAAAGTACGTTCCTCTTGAAAGTTTAGCTTTTCTTTTCCATTGGTACCAAACAAAAAACAAAACGATTTGCAACTTGAATGAAAACTATTTTTGCTTCAGTCGATTTCTACATGAATCCTAAATCTCATTCCGTGAAGATACAGGAACATATCCAAGTGCAAAGTACAAAGCTAAACGTAAAAAGAAACGAAAAAAGGATCACAATCAGTCCAAAAAGAATCGAGACTCGTTCTCCCTCCCTTCGTTATTCGACGTTGTCATTCCGCCTTTCAAGCTTGCACCACTTGACTAGCCACTCTCACAATTTCATTTGAAGTCCGGTATGCCCGAGAAGGGTCCACCGGACGAGCGCATGGCTTTCATTTTCGCCCATTGCAGGGTGTGCTTGATTCTCATGTGATTGCGTACTGAGTTGGGATGAGCGAACCTACGGCCGCACTCAATGACCGGACAGACTGGACTGTCTCGTGGATAATGCCTGTCGAGGTGCTGTCGAAAGACCCTCTGCTCCAGTGGAGTTTCACACAGCGGACATGGCAGCAGGTAGTTACTGTTCGCCGCATTCGCAGTTGTTGAGGCTGCTGCTGCAGCAGCTGCAGCCGCCGCCGCTGTGGTATTCTGCAGCATCTCGGGGAAATCTCGCGACCGACTTAAGGCTATTGTCCTCGCCATGAAAAGATTGGCTGTTAACTGCTGCTGATGGGACTGTATCTCGTCCAGATGCTGCTGGCTTATGTTGCATTTATTCTCGTGATGGTGTCGCTGCAGGAATTGCTGATGCTGTTGTTGTTGCTGTTGTTGTTGGTGTTGATGATTTTGCTGCTGTTGATGATGGTGATGATGCTGTTGCACTAACGAATGGAACAGTGTTGGATCAGTGCTCTGAGTGTTATTATTGTTATTGTTATGTTTCACTGTCAGTGACATTGCCGACGATGACGAATCGTTTGAATACTCATTTGAGGACGCATCCAGCGATGGAGAATCAATGGGTGATCTCAGCGCTGGAGGCAATGATGTTGGACGATTTGCTGTGTCTTCAGTATGATTATCGATACCGTTGCATTCGGTTTTTGGGAATTTCTTTGAATGCACATCATCAACCGCTGTATTGGGGAGTGCCTTTGAATTATGCTCTTCCGTCGTGGGATAGGAATCAATGGCTTCCTCCTTGACATTGGCTATAAGTCCGTATTTATTTTGAGCATCTGCAAACCGTTAGACAGCAATGGATTGCAGTGTTAGAATGTTACATTTTATTACTTTTTTTTTGTTGTGTATTATAGAGGAATGAGCTGATTATATGTATGCATGTGAGAGATAGGCTAATATAAATATGTATAATGTACTATTTTGTTTGTATAAAAATCATTCGCAGCCACATTCGATCACTTTTTTGTCCGACCCTGATCTGTTAACTTTTGCAATTTTTGTTATTTGTTGGTTTCAATTTTGATTTCTGTTTTTTTGGTCGCATATTGAAGATGACACTTGAGGATCATCGACAAAATCTCAACAACCAACAACAACAGAACTGAATATTTGATTTGTTCATCCTTAATTTGTATAAGAGATTCATGTTTTTTCTTTTTTTTGATAAGGGTTTACATTTAGTGTTAAATTAAATCCACAGCCAATTTGATTGCTTTCTTATTTGTAAATTTTAGTTCGATTTTTTACTCAATTTTAGTGCCAATTGATTTCATTCAGTTCTTATCGTTATAATAATACCAATTTTGTTGCCAATTTGTGTAATTTTTTTCTTTGTCAATCACATTTACTTTTGTTTAGTAATAATTTGGATGAGTGTACATTTGTTTTTTTTTTTTTTTTTTTCATTGTTTTGAAATGGATTTTAAGATCACGGCCGTTAGTTTTATTAATAAACTATTGAATGTAATTAAAACATAAAATATAATAAACGCTTACTTTGAGGTGCAACATAAGGTTAAAAACAATGCATCTAATTTTATATAATATACAATTGATACAAACTGAGAGCTGGGTTGATTTGAAGACGTTTAAGTGACACCCTTTTGAAACGAAGCAAGTTGGTCGGTAAGGCAGATTCTATACTTTGAGTAGTTGCTAGAGAAAATTGAATGAATTTTTTCATATATAGCAATGTATGCTTAGAGTTATATCTAGGGAGTTCAAGATAAACGCTAACTCTAATCATCAACTCTCGTGGGTGGGAAAGCAGGAGATGTCTAATGTTTCAGTTAAAAGTCAAATCTTCAGTGTCTGCGTTAGAGCTAAAGCCTTGAAATAATAACCACCAGAAATCCAATTCTTCTTGCTAATTTGATTTTGTTGTTATTTGCACCCCTCCCCGCCCCTCATCAAAGTGTTGACTCTCCCCGAAGACAAGGCAAAAATAATTTCATTTACGAGTATGATTACAAAACGACCCAACTAGTGCCACGAAAGGAATTTACTTCATATTCGTGTAATGTTTAGTACTAATGAAAACGCAATGAAGGGTTAACCATCCGCATATAACCATCCGACCTTCCCACGTCAGTCTCAACTCCATGAACCGAAACAAAAAGGAGCACAGGAAAAAAAAAACACGAACAAATAGAAAACATGGAATAGATTACCGTAAAAACAACGCGGTGCGGCTAGAATATGACAAATTTATAAATTATTGCGAGATACGAATACGAGGTCGGGAAACAAATTACCATTACCATTACCATTATTGTGGCAAGAAAAATAGTTGTTACCAATCACACCCCTGCATGTTTTGTTCGTCTGCATAGCCAACCAAAGACGACGCGGGCGAAAATGGTGACGACGACTACAATGACGATGTTGATGATGAGACGCGAACCGGGCACAGAAAGCCCTACTGCCGGCAGCAATAAAAAGGGTTGGCTTCGATGCCTTGCCTATTGACGGCGCTACCTTAACGCAATCTGCATGCACACATAACAATAGTAAGACATTCCGGAATTACGGTATTGAATGTTATAATCGCGTGCTGAATGACTGTTAACAGCACCTTACCTCCACGGTGGCGGAGGCAGGAGCGGAATATGAAAACATCTTCTACGCTATAGGTGCACAGAGTGATCGAACGAAAGGAGCCAAAACTAAAAGTATATAGTGACATGTAGATCTGCTATAAATCACATTAAGACAAATATACGCCAGGACTGCATATGGGACGCGTACATACACAAGTATGTAAGTTCCTTGGAACGTATCCCTTCGTTGGTGGCGGGGCGGCGGGTGAAGGTGGATTGTTATTGTTATTGGTCTTCGAATTCTCGAAATGTTTTGGGTGCGCACTATGTGCTTGGAATACAAAAGATTACACATCTATCGAATGTGGGAGTGTGCTTTCGAATAGTATAAGAAGGACATTAAAGGGATACAAAAAAATGAATAAAAAATACACATGCAGGTATTGGAATCGGGGGGTGAGTGGCGATGGGCAAATGATGCTGATGGGAGCTCTGCAAGGTGAGTTACTCTATTTGGAATTCTTTTACTTTGCTTTCCGACTCACACCCACTGTGGCAACCCACTCCTGTCCAATGGTGATAGGGAAGGGGCCACATTTGAAAGTGGAATGTTTCTATTTGGAATAGGATAGGTGACGGATTAATTGCTTGCCGACACGATCCTGTGCGAGTTTCTAGCGGAGGGCGCTCAACTCACGTGATATTGTTGCGGAGATGAAGAACTACTGTGATATTCTTTAGAATGTATTAGAACATCAAGAACAATGTTTTCTTTTCCGGATTGGGTTAGAAACTCACGAGCGTCATGAGAATCAAAAAAATCTTTTTACAAAATACGAACAACATGCAGAACATGTGTTAAGAAGACTCGAAACAAATGGTCGAGATTCCATTTGGACACTTGCGTGTGACATCGACTAGCGGTACATTTTGATTGTTAAAAGCAGATCAGACAAAAATGTGTTCTTTAGGAACTTCGTCTGTTTATTTCAACCTAAACTGAAGTAGAAAATTGTACTGCCTTCAATTCTGTCAGAATACCTTGCAAAGGACGCTATGGACTGATCTGGGGTAGTTTTGAACTCAGGAAGTAATCCGTGAAATAACAAGTAAGCTCCGGAATCTGTGAGCATGAAACACTTTAGAAAAAATAAGACGCGTCATACGATCGGTGAATGCGTAAGCTTTGTATAACACATCAAATAGATCTCAGAACGTCTCATTCGAAACTGATTGAATTTTCAAATCTGAAGATACCACTCAGTTCAAAAGAATCTTTGCCTTATAACAGCGTGACGCTTTTTTTCTCTTAAAAGACCACTTCATCAAACGCACTATCCCTCCCCGTGTCGCATAATCTCATGCTGGTGCTGGTAATTATTTACCTTGAAAAAATAAACTTTGGGTATATTTACAAAATTGATTTATGATTATTACGGTCATAATGTATCCATTTATCGCCATTTGATACACATCCATCGAGTCATCCAGGAACTTGCCTTCTCGCACGCCCACAAAACGCACACTCGCACCCACGACCCACGTACACGCAAGGTGCTGCGCCTAATTAAATTATATTTTCTTAATCAAATCGATTGCTATTCAATGTTTTTAGGTGTGCAAAACTGACTGAATGTGCTGCCATCATCAGCGCAGCGGTACAAAAATGCGAACGAATGGGTTGCCCCAAAAACACACCATCACACAGTCCAACATACAGGATTAGGTGGGGGTTGGCCACGCGGGTGGGAGGGTGGGGAGGGGGGCAGTTGGGGCGCGGTAGGCTGTCAGGCAACTAAGGCACACAGCACTATTGGTCACAATCATTTTCGATTTTGATTATTCGCTTCGAAAGGAAAAGTGAAAAACTAGGTGTGTGCCAGTGCTGCTCTCCATTATCCTGCCAAAACACAGTGTGGCACGTACATACACGTTATAGTTAAATGCGTATGCGGGCCAGGGGTGGGCTCGGAATATGACACGGACAAGTTATAAAGAGGTCCTTCGAGGGCTAGTCTTATTGTGTGTTTCATCGGATCTCGCCGCCCAGCCTACGTCTCCTTCGAATTACTGCTGCTTTATTAATAAACGTGTATTCAAATTGCATGCCAAGTCGTCTGCCTCCTCGTGTTTGTGTGTGTGTATCGATGGGAGTTTGTTGGAAGATTTAAAACTAATGCGGGCCGAGAACGCAAATCGACATGTTACGTACATATTTCCAATACATTCCACAGCCAATGCCCCATCCCATCCGATAACCAAAAATAAATACATTATGTAGATTCTAAGGGTGTGTTTAATGCCTCTTATAGGGATACTTGCTGGCAATGGTTGCGTTTTGTGGGTGAAAATGTTTTTATTATTCCAATATTGAAATCGAAAATTTTATGGTTGGAGTGAAGTCAGTTCGGTCCGTTTTTAGGGCCGGATGGGTGGAGGAGGACCTGTCTGAATGGTGATTTACTAAAGTCTCACTCTGCATGTAGATGTGTTTGCATTTTTTTAAGTATGGTTCAACTTTGTGTGGTTCAATGTGCAATTGGATTCAAACACCAAGGCGATATGTGTGGATTAAAAAAGTGGCCGGTAAGAAATTCACAGAGTAATTGCAAGTTTGTTCAAGTTACTTTTTACGCGTCACTGTGATGTGACGACAACTTCATCTTTAGCATCAGTTAATAACATAGAAACATAGACAAATAATCGGCAGAAAGTGTACTTGAGTAAAATGCCCTTTCATCACATTTGGAACTACCTTACCATACATTAAAGTTAGCAGCCACCACAGCACTTTCCATTACGTGGTAAATAAACTTAGAAACAGAGAAGGTTCCAATTTACTTTTAGGCGCTAAGGAATTCCCACATTGACGTCTTAGTTACAAAAGACCTCTGCCATGTATTTCGTTGAGTATTTTTAGGCGCATCCAAGCCAACTTCCTACTTGCAGGTGATTTTTTATGACGAAACTGAACGACGGTGTCGGTAAATTCGTCACCAAATTCCGATGAGATTTAGTTGGAGAGATTTAGATTTAGTTGCCTTCTCTCCAACGAATGGCGCAATTGGCCTGCCCTTGGTTAGTGGAGTCCCCGGTTCGAATCGCAGTGAAAGTAAGGAAAGGGTTTCTAATCTAGTCCAGTCACCATTTGCGGTGGGGTTCAAATCAACGGCACAACCACTGGAGTGGTCAATCACTGCGTCAATCAGTGCAGTTTGACGGTGGGTATCACATTGGACCAACATGGTCCAAGTGTTCTGGTGAATCCACTGGCAGTCCCCCACCTATCTAGTTCAGTTTCCTCTATGAGTCTACGAACTACATCACTAGCTACGCCGAAGCGCAACCAGGCGCGTTTTTTGGGCTTGGTGCCCCCCTTCTCCTAGCCTACCAACAGTCGCCTACCTGATGGAGTTACTCGAAATTAAAAAATAAAAAATGTCAATAATTTGAAAGCTCATCAGCATCCTCGAGCTATGAAATAATCCTTCTAATAGATGCACGTTTATGCATTCATCACAAGTTCACCATTACACTCATTTGTCCTCAAAGAACGAAAGTACACCTCATCGAAGCTAATCTAATTAAAGTTAGCAAACACACTTCGCAGGGTCCTATTGATCTCTCATATCGCCTGTGCACACACACCAGCCAACCGAGTCTTTCCACCAGTCGGCCGGCACACTGGACCAAAGAAGAAGAAAGACGAGGCGGATGAGGATGTTGGTTCGAGAAGTGGATGCATTTCTCATTTCTACAAATCTAAAACGACGATGTCCTACCACTACATTTAGCCCTACATAAATAATCTAAAACGAGAATGAGCACTGAGCGTATCATCTGACAGACTAACGTATCCAGTGGATGAGTGCAGGGTGTATGGCGTGGGGATACCCCTTAGATGTATAGATCCATTTTAAAATAATGGAATTCGGATGCATTTCAAACAAAGCCCAAGCAGAGGGGACTATCTTTAGACATCGCAATTTTATCCTTGATTATTATTTTGCAGCGAAATGACGATGAACATGGGAGGGAGAGGAGGAGTAGGAGGAGCAGGACATGGTCGGGGATGAAGAATTCTATAAAGGATCTCAAACCACTTTTCGGAGAAGAGGTGAATCACAGAACGGAGCAAGGACCGTAAATGCCTTTTACTAGAAACTATTTCATTAAATGCACATTGTCCGCACGTCGCTGTGTGTGTACGAGAGGGTGTGTGAGTTCGAATTTCTACTCTCAATAAATCTGAGCCCTCCTTCATCAACCCTCCTGCCTGTCATCGTTTTAGGACGACCGGAGACTTATATGTGCATAATTAATGAAATTAAATACAAAGGATATTCAATGCATGTTCTCCTCTTGGTTCGCATCCAAAAAAACAAGAGAAGAAGAAGAAAAATGCGGATAGCTGTGCGGAGATGTGCACAGATGAGTGCAAAATTTCTATTTTCAAAAGATTCACAGTTTTGAAGATGAAATGAACGCGTTCTGTCCAGTCCCTTTTTGCATTGAAAAACGACAAGGACTACGACAACCATGATGATGTTGATGACGATGAGAAGGAGCTGCTCATCGGTTCGGAGGGAAATCGCACGAGCATAAGGAGGATGGAAGCATAAGAAGAATGCTGCGATTAGAGAAGTGCATGTCAATTGAAGTATGAAATTACATCAAAATTTTAGTTGTCGATTCGATTTGGTTTTAAAGTTGAATAAGTTTGCATTCAGGCGTTATGAGGGGAAGTCTAGCGAGACGGAGGGGTCGCTTCTTTCAAATAGTTTTGTCTTTCAATTTGAGATTCAATGAGATATGACGTGAAGAAGGGCCGACGCGGCCATGGATATCAGCATGAAAAAGCGGCGATATTACGTTTAAAGTTTTAATGAGAACTATGTCCCCTGCCATGGATTTGAAATGGAAATTAAATTATTTTCTATCGATTGGGGCTTGATATTTTCTTCTGAACTGAGTCGGTGTCATAGAAGCGGCGCAAGACCTTCTAAAAGGTAGCTGAGTAGCAACAGAAAGGCATGTGGCTCAAGAGACGTAGGTAAGGTAGATTCGGCCAAGACTTGTACAGCGAAATAAGTCAAGAGTAGCGGTTGTAGTACCTCCTGAGGACATAAGGGCATAGCAGCAAAAGGAGGAAACAAGAGAGGGCAGCCAGTATTAAGCTGATTTTCTACTTCCATTTGCGGGGTCACTTCCTCCAGCAATGCCTGCACTCTCAAGTCGTCTTGATA
The DNA here is from genome assembly GCA_905231855.2 of Eristalis tenax. Lineage (NCBI taxonomy): Eukaryota > Metazoa > Arthropoda > Insecta > Diptera > Syrphidae > Eristalis > Eristalis tenax. Next base: position 61,890,018 of record HG993125.1, on the reverse strand, counting down.
AGTGCTGAGCTCGCCACACATTCAGTACACCGACTCCTCTGGTGATGCGTTTCTGCTTTTGATTCGTCCTCTGTTATTAACCACGATTGAACTTAAAATTAAGCATTCAGTTGCTGTATTTGATAAAATGGCTTAAATCATTTTTGTGACAAGTGCCGTACACAAAGCCGATTTACGCTAACTACCCATGAAAGGAGATTACTTTAACAGCAAGATCCCTTTCAGTCATAAAATTCGTTTCGAATAAATTAACATTTCATTTGAAAGCGAACGAATGTGCTGTCCATCTTCACGCAGTGTGTTTCCGTGATACTTGACCGTTAAATTTCATGAAAAACATTAACAAATTGTCTCCTTCTCTTCGGGGCTACTTAAAACATTTAAGTACATTCTTGCCAGACACATGTAGTAGCTCATTCTTCCCCCAGCGTGAATTGCGGAGGACGCCCCCTTTTCAGAGTTCACTCACTCTTGATGAATTGGCATCACTTGAGCGACAACATAGCCAGTCGATAAGGAGGCGGAGGCGAAGGACTAACCTTGTAGTCAGAGTCAGAGTTAGGACAGACTGAAGGAAAAAACAAAATGCCCATAAAATCGTCTGCATTCCCACACTTGCCCCTCCATTCGCGCGCATGTATTGTAATTATAATGTAAAACAATAAAATGTACTCGGCAATAATTTATGTTTCACTGATTTCGTATAGAACTCGCAACGGCAATGGATAGTGTGCCAATGCCAAAGTGAAACTGCAATAAAACGGGCTCAAGCGGAGGAAGGAATAGAGACAGAAAAAAAAAAATAAAAACACGACCAGGACCCGCTGGAGAACAAGTGAAGTAATATAGAGAGTATCCGTATCCAAAGCCTGCCGCTGCTGGTGGGGTGGGTGTGTGTACTGAAACATACATAATAAAGATCCTTTGGAATCGTTAAAACTTTTGCCGTAAATCTTTTTTCTATACATGCCAAAGCACACAGTACCGAGAGGTCCATACACAAAACCCGCGCGAAGGACTAGGGGGCGGTGGCAACGACGACGACGATGGTGGTGTGGTGTGTGGTGGCAATGGAATGCGGAGAGTGTAGGTACAGAGAGACCGGCGTTAAAACGCCAAAACACAAAAACGAAGGAAACTATTAAATTTTCGATGAATTTAATGGCAGGGTGTAGTGGCGTTAACAGGCTCTCTTGCCAGCGGATGGCAGAGGAGGGGGAAGGGCAAAAAAGATGATGGCTTCGGTTTCGGGGCTATCCACCCACTCAAACACAATCATACACAGTGCAGACAAAACAGGACACTCGGCTGTTGGGTGGGTTAAATACGCGGCAGACGAGGGGAATTAAAACAAACCCATTATGACTGAGACTTTGCCCAGCGTAAGGGTGTCGCGTGTGTGTGTGCTTTATCAGCGATAGCAATAAAATGTACTTATTCAAATGTGTACAACAGATACATAAACATCGGTTGATATATTACATTCAGTCCAAGCGTATAAGATAGAAAATAAATCCCAAACTATTTTGCGATTCTTCGATATCTTGATTTGACATAACTTGTCATGGACACATCCATCGTACGATGAGGACGGTGGGTGGGGCTTGCAGGAGATTGAATGACAAATGACGAACGGAATGGTCTAAAGAATATGGTCAATCGGTCAGTCAATTTCCGTTTCAGATCAATTTATTTGATGTCTCGAGAGAAGCCTAAAACTGTCGTTAAATATGAAAAATTAGAAGCAAAAAAGGGAAAAATTGGAAATATCCAACTAACTCGCCCCGCCACACAATTCGTCGGGGGATACTCACACTCTCCTTCCCATCAATGGTGACAGAGAATGGTGAAGAATCAGCGAAAATGTCAACAAATTAAATCAAAGAACTATAAAATTTTTATTTGGGGCCAGCACTGTTGGTAGTCGGGCAATCTTTGGATCGTAAAAACTTTCAGATTATATTGTGTGTCCGAGTCTGGGGTGGGGGGAGGATTGAACGAGGAATTTCATTTCATTCCGATTTTTAGGATGACAGATGAAAGGATAACGCATTGCTTGAGTTATTTTTCTGTTGACTCTTATTTATTTATGTTTTCTATTTTTTGTTGCCGTTTACAATGGATTTCCAAAAAGATATGTTCTCACATGGGGTTCCGTTGCTGTGACGCATATTCGAATTGTGGAGTGAGTGAATATAACATTTCTTGATAGAGTACCATTAAAAATGTTTGAGAGTCAGTACACTGCATTACCCTCATGGGTGGTCTAACATTTCTTGCTGCAGAATGCCCTTTTTATTTAAAAAAATTAACTGATCAGACAGTTTGAGACAGTTTGAGTTGCTTTTTCAGCAGTGATCTTTGAAGTTAAATTGAAGTCCGTGTTAGCATGCTCCTAGTTTAACAATCATTGTTACAGGAGGTCAGATCCAAGGCTTTTATTGAAATTGTTTTCAGGCGTTTGTTAATCCTTAAGTCAACTTAAGAAACCGTGCGAATAGATTGAAATTATACACTGACTATAATGACCACTTCGTTCAGTTTCGTTAAGTTTCTTTGATTTTTGCTCATTAAAGCGGGAACAAAATGAATGAATTTCTACGTAAATATCAGTTGGGATTCGTATTTTATTGGTGTTTCTAATGGATGATAGACAGATCAGAAACACGCCCTCTCCCGAAATAGGTTCAATGTCATACGTTCTTCGATTCGATTTGTGTAGCTGCTGACTGACGGAAAGAACTCAGCGATGTATTGAATGACGTTCTAAGCGTACATTATTGAATGTCACTTTGAACTGACTTTTCAAGGCAAAAGGGCCAGATTGAGTTTTATGAGTCATGTCAAAACAATGTGCAAACAAAATCTATTGGGAAAAAATGGAACCGTCATTAATGGCCTAAAGTGGATCTGACTATAAATACCAGCTAGACGAAGTCATCAAGAAATGACTCATGCCATTGAAGAACTAGCTTTATCTTGATTGACTTCCGCACTTGAAGAAACGTTTCTTAAGTGAATTGCGTAAAGAGTTCAGTCCTTATGGGTTATGGATTGCAGAGGGTTGCACAACCATATGATGACGTTTCACTTATACGTCTTCGTTAGATACGAGTCTCTGGTTTATTTTTTTATCAATTTACCGAAACCTACAGTTCTCTCCTGTTTCAGACTGAGCAAGAAACACCCATTTAAACGATATGGTTTTGCATTCACCGTTTTAACACAGGACACATGCCCGTAACGTCGATAAGGTAGTCACTATTGCAATGTAAACACTTTACATAAAACCATGAGAAGTCCCGCACCACTATCCAAAAATCAGTTCATTAAGTCCCTTAAGACTGCCGCAAACTTTACCATTCTCTTTTTAAGGTTTTTCGCAAGATTTTATGAGGCATGCAAACCTGTTGGTTCATCAGACTGGAATATTCCTGAGCTCCACTTAAAGGGCACTTCTTAGTCGTTGCTGCATTCATTGGTACTTGGACTGACGCCAATTCACTGAGTGAGTGCCAATAAATAGTCGTTTGAATTCCCATAACTGCGCCATAAAAAATACGCCCAAAGCCCGGGCGCTCCAAACAAAGAAATGTATGAGAAAATCAACAAATTTATATCACATTAAGTTTTGCATTTTAATCGGCATCTGTCAAAATTGATTTCTGAATCTTTGAATTGCAATCGGACGTTGAATCGCTCGACAGTGGTTTGTGTGTGCGAAGCACATGTTCCCAGCTTTATTAATCCATTTCACATATGTCATCAAGGAGCGTATGTTTCCATTCCATCACCTCTCATTCTGTGCACCCACCCACCCACCAGCTGACCAAGGATATTGTACCTCCCCCAAAGTGAGCATAGAAAGGATGTGTGTTGTTGAAGACAAGGAAACACAAGGGAAGGTACAGGGAAACAAAAGAAAAAGACGAAAACCAAACGAAATCGAATGCTGAGGGAAGAGCAGCTGACCTGAGGAAAGTTTTCGCTGCGCGTGTGTTTACTTCCATTCTCTATTTTAGATTTTTTACTTGATCCGTCCGTTACTCGCTCTCTCTCTTTAGCCCACACCACGTGATAGACGATGGGGGTTGAATGAAAATAAGAAAAATAAAATAACTTTGCACATATTGCTCTTGAGTCGGATGTTGTGTGAGAAACGGAGGTCCTTTGAAAGTCCTCACTCCAGGTTCGAAGAAAAATTCGTCTATTTCTTAGCAGATTCCTCTTCGATTCCATCTGAAGTGAAAAGAAGCACCAAGAAAGCAACGGGCACAGAAAATAAAGGCGAAAAAAGGTTGAAACAAACTTAAGGACACTCTCGCATGCGGGCCCAACCACCTCACACACTGGCAACGCCTGCCGACGACAATTGGTGGGAGAGACAAGAAGTTGAGACTGGATAAAGGGCAGCACACATCATTCTTTCGATGAGTCCCTCCGCCCCCTACGTATCAAATGAGAAAAGTTTATATGTCCTGTTTTTCTTTTCTTCTAAGTTTTTTATCCTTAAGTTTTTTTAACGTCGTTTTTTCATTGTGTCCTTCTTAAATCCTTTTTAAGTTTCAAAAACGAGATGTGTGTACGCGAGGTACACCCATGCCTACCTTTCACCGATAGACTAAGGCGCATAACGGTTTATGAGAAAGGAAAGATTTTTCCGTTTTTTTTTTTCTCTCTTGCAACACACTTCTGTGATGTGTTTGCTGACGCTTTTATTGGTCCTTGGCAGGAATCTTCAGAGTGAAAGCAAAAAAAAAAGGTTGATATTTGTACGAGTTGTGTACTTCAGCCCACTTTTCGGAAGAAATTGTGACCAGAAAATAGAAAGGCCCACCACAGTGATGGCGGCAAGTAGTATAATGGAAATAATGTCCTGAACTAGTCCTTGGTTCGAACGGGGAGATGGGTTTGTTTTCTCTGCCTCACTCCGCCGCATTCGAGTGCTGTGAGCGACGATTTCATTGAGTCACTACAATGTAATTCGAAGATGGTTGCATATTATTGCATTCGATGGACGACAAATGCAAATATGAGCCTGAGACGGGTTTCAGAAGACATAATGAGATCTAGGCCAACCAACTGGATAAAAAGAAATTATAAACTGTGACCATGAAATCCACTACAATCGGTTTCGTTGAGTTTCGTTAATTTTTGCTTAATCAGTGGAATTTTTTAACGCTCTGTGCATACATAAATGACAGTTGGTGTTGGAATAATTTGTTGAAAAGTTCCCAGAAGGAATTGTGGATATCATTTTTCGTCCGTTCCCGATACACAATATTATGGCTGAGCCTTAAGCACTAGGAATTGAATTCAGATGTTTTCAGAAAATGGACTCGGATTGGATCTCGCAACTTTAACATCGTAGAAATAAATGCATTTTAGGACGCCTACGTTTGGGGCAACCAAGCTCATTCACTCTCGAACCACAGTTTTGGGTCCGCCCCAGCCTCGATTGATTGCTGTGACTTAATCAAAAATGTTTACATTTCCCCAACCCCAGCTCTCTGCGTCCAATAAAAATCCCTGACATTTGCAATTGATAACCATCAAATGACTATATGAAAAAGTCACTCACTGTCAACAAGAATATACTACCCAACAATTCACCTAACGACTTTACATATAACTGCTGTATAAGAATAAATTTCAAATGATTCAATATCAAGACAGATAGTATCCTCAACACAATCGGCCGTCTTCTACTCATCCGACCATTGAGCCCCAGGGCACAAACACTTGCATAAAATTCGTCCTTCCCCCGTCCGCTCCACTCCACTCCACGTGAATGGTCCATAAGTGTTGGGTTAGGACGGTATAAGTTGATTTAATGTGCCGTCGCCGCCGCCGTCGACCCTCACTGTCATGTATCTCTTACGAATGTAATGTCCGTCGAGCACAATTACATATGGACATATTATTATCCTTCAAGAAAGTAGTGGTCAGAGAAAGAACAAGAAAAGACGAAGGAATACTCTCCACACACATACACATACACGCGCGCGGATATGAAGGAAAGAAAAAGTTTGGCAAAAGGGATTTTCTTCCTGGAACATCTCTCACAAGGATATCATACACTTGCGTGCATGCCCGAGTTGAGCGTGTGTATGGGTACCTTTACTTATTTTGATTTAACTCAGCCCCATCCACCCAGCGACATTCGGCCTCGGCCCATAACTCATCCATCAATTTTCACTTGCAACTCACACATTACAGACGTCCTCCTCTACACATGATATCCTCCCGTCCTTTTCTCACTTGATTGTCTGCCGCTAAGTTGCTCTCTGTTCCTGTACATGTGGCCCGATGCGATGGTACGAAAGACGCTGTGCACAGCGGTTAGCCCGGGGGGTGGGATGTGTAGCCAGAGTTATTGGCCCTATGGCTAGTCATAGGCATTTTCCGATTTTACCGAAAGTACTAAACATTTTCACTATCCTTTTGCACAAGTGGGCTGTGGCGAGTGGTGGGGCGGGAGCGAACGGGAGCGGATGGATGGCGAAACTCTCATCGTATATCAAAACACCAAAAAGGATGTGGATCATGTTAATGTGGCTGAGTGTGTGCGTGCGGGGGTGTACGAGTAGTGAGCGAGTAGTGTAGTGGGATATAAAAAGGTGGATTTTCCGGCACACAAGTCATACGGGTGTCTATCTGACTGTCTGTCTGTCCGCCTGTTGGGATGTGTGTGTGCGTGCACGAAGTGTAGGGTACTTGCTGCAGAGAGAGGGTGCAAAAATAAATAGAAGATCTATTCCTCTGCTTAAAAGTTCCGCTCCAAAGATGGATGATGGGTGGCGGCGGCGGCGGCAGGCAGTATGGGCGCCTCTTAGGGTGACCAGCGGCTGGAGTGCTGTTTTTTGCTCTACTCACTATGCCATTGTATGAGTGAGTCTATGCATGAGTGTGAGTGAATTTCATAAGGTAGGCAAAGAAAATGTGTGTGCACTGTGGTTGGAGTTGGTTACTTGCCAAAACTTTGAATTGAAAGTGCTGCCGGAGTGTGAGGTGGGGGCCTGCTAGCGCTGCTGCTGCTGGGGGATGTTCTCCGAAAGTTTCGGTTCTTCTTGTTGGATTGTGTTTTTTTTTTTTTTTTTGCTGTTGTTGCTTTGTTTCTGTGTACGGTATAGGGCCCGGCACTATTGTGCTTTATGTCGGACCATGATGGTGAATAGGAAAAAGGCTTAGGACACAGGGCACACACGACTTGCTCTCTAACGAACAAAACAAAGCACAAAACTAAACGTGCACACGTACAGTCATACATACGGCTGTCCCGTACCGAGCACGCTTGAAATGGAAGAAGCATGGCACGGCATCGTGAGAGAATGAGGTGAGGTTACGTTGAGTGGAGGCTGTCAGTTTTGGGGGTCGTCCTGTGCGGACTCTGATAGTGGGTGGTGGTGGTTGGGTGGCGGTGGTCGGACGAGTTGGGCGCAAGCAAGGGAAGGGCGGCTGGATAAAACAGTGAAAAGCAATAAATCAATACGGATGGTCCGTATACGTAATGGATTTATGTGAAGGTTATTTAGAAGGATATCTTTTGCACAGAGAGAGAGTACTATTTTGAAAACTAATGTGTGCCTTGTGTGGTAGATAGACACTCACACAAATACACACACACATACACAAACACACACCCATTGCAAATTTGTCTGTGCTACTGTGGCTGTGTGCAATTGGGAATCAGTACAAGTGAACGAGCTTTGTATTATAATAAGTTTCGAGTGTTTTTCGGATGGGGGTGGTATCGTACGTGCCCAGAGTAGGAGACGACGTATTCAACTAGATGATGGCCCCGGCCCGGGGGGTGGGCCTGGGATATATTTGAGTATGTAAACATGGAATGGAGTTTTGAGTTTGGTGCTTTTTACATTTGATAAATGGCTATAAATTAAATTGGAATATGTAAGGCAGTGTGTCTGAGGTGAGTGGGTGGTAGTTTTTGGTCATACACATGATGGATTGTGAGCCACTATTTGTAAGTGGGTGTTTATGTGATCCTTTTTTGTTTTGCTTTGTTTTTGGATCTCGGTTCTTGTTTTTGTTGGGTTTGGATATGGTGCAGACAATGGTCTGATTAGGTTGCTGGTTTTGTGCGAACCGCCAAGGGAAGTGAAATGGTTAAGCCCATTTCAGTTGGGCTTTAATTGAAGTAATGATAGTATTTGGAATGGGAAAGGAATATGTTGGAGACGGAGACCAGCTACACTGTTGTTGCTTAATCTCATCTAAAAGGCTTGACTAGGGTCGTTAAAACTGGGAAATTATTCACAATCGAATAAGTTTCAACTGTGCCAAAACGCATTTCTATCTCGTAGCCGAATGAAAAAGTCGCTCATCGTTATACAACGAAACCACGAGCAACTGCGGTAACTCCGAAGATATTTGAAATGAACTCTTAACCAGTCTGAGCAAGGAGTATGGTGTTAAGGAATCAAACGAACTTCGAATTCTCTTCGAAACAAATGTGCCAGCCAAAGGAAGGTCACCGTAATTGTGCAGCATGGGTCTACTGAAAGATCTACAGAACAGGGATTTAAAGTGGTTAAGCTGAGCATATAATGCACACACTGTATTACCGACACAAAAAAAACATTGATTTCGAAAAAAACCGATGAAGATGATGATGAAATTAATCTAAGCAAAATGTATGTTTTTCATACGATAAGTGAGTTGTGTTCCACGTTCTTCCTATTTTAGAGACATTATGAGAACACTTTCAGTCCCAGAAAAAAATATCGGAGGGTATACTGTCTATCAGAGGACATCCTTCATGCATGTTTGGAAATCATAATTCAAAGCTGATCACCCGCAGTGAGAGCCCCGCCTGGCCATGACCCTGGCCGAAGTGGTCAAATCAAAATTAAGTCAAGTCCTTAAGGAATTCATAACGTGCTACTGGTAGAATACGCACAAAAGCTACTCTCAAATGGGAACGATTATGCCAAACGAAAGAGTGCTCTGTCTCCTGGGAACAGGACAACGGCACGCGTCAACGTATTCGCCAGCAAATTTCTTTTCCCATGGTGGCTGTACTACATATTTCACTTAGGCACACGATTTCTTTTCTGATATTTAGTTCCCAGGCAGATATCAAACCTCCCGGCCAAGGCGGGAACTTTTCCTCACCCTTCACCATGATTTGGCACAAATTCCCTAAGGTTACCGCTCTCTGTCGCACTCCATCTCAGTCTCATACTCGATGGCGATGGCGTATCAAAAGTAATTCATTCTGACCACAACGTACAATACACCACGGATACTGGCAAGGCAACTATTATCCCTCAACACCGGGTGGCACGGCTAAATTTCCCCAGCCCTTCCACCGATGGTTTTTGATCAATCTTCCTTTATACGCATTGCTTCTATCTAATGATACAATTTCCTCTGCCCCAACCGCCACCATCACCGAAACCTAGCCTGCAACTTTTGACCCATAACCTTCAATACATCTCCCCCACCGCCACCCCCGCCACCTGCTCACACCCGATGGCTTACATCCACATGCTGCTGTTGGTACGTTGGCAAACCATCAAAAAACAAAGTAACCTCTGCAAAAACTCTCAATCAAACCCCAATGCCTAACAAATCGAAATTGTGGTGAGAAAACAAAGTGCAAAGGACGAAAAACAACTACATTCACAGGACTACTTCACTGAGTCGTTGGCGAAGGGGAAGGGGGGGGGGGGGGGGGGGGGATGGAGAGACAGAGAGAGAAAGAGAAGGCAATCACCCATCTGCATGCGAATAGATGCTTGATAATGGTGTCGAATGAAAGACAGACGTAGACTGCGAGAGAGGCAGAGTGCGTTGGAGAGTAAACTTCATTTCGTAATTTATGACTACACATAGAGAATGACCAAAAAATATTGAAATATTATCCCTGATTATTCGAAGCACCACGGCAAATCGCTTTCGCTTCGAGACTTCTGGTCGATTGGTCGTTCGCTCCCCTGACCGGCCTAAAAACAACCGACAAGAGATACAGATATTTGCGCCATAAATTTTAAGGACAACATCACTATCACCATCACCACCATCATTGCCATAAACTAATACACCAATTGAAGTAGGAGCAGCAGCAACCGACAGTACAAGGAGGTCGCTTCAAAGAGAGAGAGAGCGAGCGAGTGATAGTCGTTGCTTCATGGACAACGTGTACCGAGTTCGACTTACACAGCGTTTGCATGTACTCGTTGGTATCCTAGCCAGCATATCCTTCAGAGCATTGTCTGCCGGCTTTGGCGCGGCGATGTTCGCTGCTTCGTGGTGAATGGTTTAATAGTTGAGCACATTCCGTTTCGCGCATTGGATGGATTCTATCTAGGCCACAAGTTCACTTGTGCGGCGGGCGGAGACTTGGGTCCACCCAATCGAGCGGAGAGAAGTCGTTGCCAGTACGGCATTTGGCATCAAGCACACCTTTCACAGCAAGCATCGCATGTCCTTTTATAATAATATGCCTTGGGTTTGAAATATCTGATCGGATATCCGAGTGTGTACACTGAGTGGGGGGTGCACACACTATTCGTGCAAAACAAAACCTTTTGTATTTGAATTTGAAATGGTATCTCTACACCATCTCCCCCCTCCATACCTAGCACCGCTCGTTCGAAGTGCGTTTTCGATTTTCTGTCTTTCCGCAAGGCACTGTCATTTGGATGACCCCTTTTAATATAACTCATCCCCACACCCTCGCAGTCCATCCCAGAAAGGGATATCCAAGAGGACACTGCTTCGATATACGTAACTTTCATTCCTAAACCATGCCTTCGCCTCCCACTTCACCACCACAGGCGTAAGCAACTAAGCGGCCTTTGCAATGTGGTGTGTAGTGAAGGGAAGAATCGAAATAAATTTATACATTACACCTACTTACGTATGTATGGCAATAACTCATCCATTAAAAGGGATAACTATGCGGATAGCATTGAAGAATAAGAGAACCCCCGCCTCTGCCACCGACGACCCATTGGCAGCAAGGATTTCTCTACAAACTTCTCACAACAAAATTTAGCCAACACACAACAGCAGTGTGTGCGAAAGGTATGCGCGCCCAGCAACACACAGCACATACGTCTTCTCTTCTTCTCGTTTACGTTCGGAGATTTATTATGTATGCAAGGATATACAGAGGATAACGTATCCTTCGAAATCCCTTTCACTATGTCACTCTGAGCGAATAACCGAACACACAATTCAAATTATTAGTTTGCCTTTTGTTTTATTTTTATTCTCTGTCTCTCTCACTCTCTATATTTCTCCTATTCTCGGTGTGTGTCTGGCTTTTGCACGCACACACGGTCGGGCCTGAGCGTCCTTTGGCCATTTGGTCTTTCTTCGTTTCCTATTGTTTTGGCAATCCAATTCGAAAATTTCCAGCTCAAAGGGAGATGACGGTGCTGGGGCATGGGGAGCAGATAGTTTCGAAAAACTTTTTGATATTCAATACGAATGACGTGTTGTGTGCGTATGAGTGGGTGAGTGGTTTTCCAAGAGTGCGAGTGTGTGTGTGTGTGTAGGGTGGGGTGAATGGGAGGAAAGTTTTTAAGGAGTAAGTACACAAATGGCACAAATGGAAATTCAAATTATCCTTATGGAGGCGAAGCGGCAGGACATGTACACAAACTCACACACATACGCGCGCACCCTATCGAGTGCCCTGACTCGGAAGAGCAACTGCGGCACATTGAAATAATCCTCGAGATTGAGATTTGCAGATTTTCGGAAAACCTACATATATGTACGAGTATGAGAGTTACCGATTTTTGTCCAACATGCAAGAGTTCCGAGCGAGAGGGACAGAGTTCGATTTGTCTCTCTGGCTACTTGAGGGTCTGGGCCCTGGCCCTCTATTGCATGATAGAGGATTCTTTTGTCCTACAGCACACTCACACAGCCACAGAAATATGCCAACTAATTTATATGTAGATTTATCGGATGTAATGTGGAAACAATAAGGCAGCGCAAGGACGAGGCGCTGGAGGGCTCTGCATGAAATACTCGTTTTTACACATGACCGCAAGTGACAGTGAAAAGGTGTTGTCAGGCATTTTTGGGCTGAAGCCTCGTGTGGTGGAGGTGAGGAATTTACGTAAGCCTTCGGGTGAAGGAGGAGATTCTTCTTCCTTTGGGCAATGCAGGCGCATTATAAGGTGAATGCAGTGCAGATGCTTAGAAGATTGATAGGGATGGGGATTCACAGGACAAAGATCTACGTTTCATAATTTCAATTTACCTTGAAGCTGTTTGAGATAAATAATGAACCCCCGATAGACGAACAAGGTTTAAGGCTTGTTTGATTTGTGTTTTAGCAGGCACTTAAGCAAATTGTGTAGTTCCTTAAATGTGGAGCAATCAAATGTTTCGCTGACTCACCCTTGTCCGAGATGGAGAATATACCTGTTCGTTGGAATACAAGGCCTGAGAAATTAGCGGACCCGTAGAATGCCTGAGCCGGAGCTAAAGCTGACACACTTCTTCCGGTCGAGACCAAGTTGTCTAGGGTCCGCGATCATTTAGCCTTTATGTCGGGGTCATAGGTTCCAAGTCGCCTCCAAGACCCACTTCTTTAATAATTTATTAGATTTGAACAACATCAGCGCAAGCCAGGTAAATTGCTTTGTTGCCAGTTAGCCACCACGACTTACATACTACCAGCTAGCTACCACTCTAACTCTAACAAAACTACTATCTTCCGTCACTGGAACCTAAAGTTAGGTTTCCGCTTATTTTTCGGCCTCGGTCTTCTTTCCGTTCTCAAACCAGAGAGTTCCGAATGTTCCGACAATACTTGCTCGGCCACATCGAGGGAATAAGACTTTCTTATTCGAATAAGACTTTTTTATTCGCTCGGGACCGAGTAAGTATTATCGACTAGATCGAGGCTGTATCTTCTCCTGCAGACAGGCCCACGCATTCGACGCAGAATTTTTTTTTTCAAAAGCACCAAGAATCGGCTCATTGTCACCCTGTTCACAGTTCGACTGGAGTGGCAACAAAACTGTCAGGAGTTCGGACCCAAATTGTTTGGACAGGCCGAAGTAGAGCTAAGGACGATTGTTCGTCAGATCTCCACTGGGATGTCATTCATACCCCCGCGGTACGCAAACTCCTTAACTCGCTCAAATTATCATTTGCGAGCCAATAGAGACACAAATGGCATGGAGAGTGGCGAGATCAAACGCAAACTTTCGCTCCTTTAACGGCAAGCTGACAGCTCACTTACCATCCCAGCCGCACTATTCGTGGCAGACTTCCGCAAAGTTCCAACAGATTTTATCAACTTGGTAAATTGATTTCCTTTCTGTAAAATTTCCACAGAAACTGCCACATTCGTCCTCTTTTTAAAGTCAGTTTCATTACAGCCTCCCCACACTTCTTTCTTATTCCATTGAAGATGGCCACACGTAAGCCCCATCTCCAACTACCCATTGACTTTCTCAGTTTTCTTTGCCCTGAAAACCCATTAGCGGTGCACTTAGAGGCATTTCTTTGACCATTAACCGGCATCTCTCCGGAATGCGCATGTGAATGTGTTGAGACACATTCAACGAAACAATGAAACCAACTACCCATCCGATCCATTCGCACACATCGATGTAATTAAAAAAGGATCAAATTTTCTTCATTATCCATTACACCCTAACCACCGTCATTCTCATCTCTCCGCTACCCACCCATCTCAAGTCATCTCCTTGACCGAAACATGAACACAATTACTATCATAGGTTCCTTTCTTAGCTCGGGATCAAGCTCAACCAATTGAGGATGTATGTGTGTACACATGTGTGGAGAGACGTGTGCTACATTAAAAATCCCAATTACACAATGATAGGAACAGGAAGCTGGGCAGAGCCGCGCCGCCACGTCACGCCGTGCGTGTACACACTTTCGACTGTACAAACATACACAAACCGAGCAGTAATGTATTTATATGGAGTATTAAAGTAAATATCCTTTAGGCGAGTGCTAACACTTTTGCACATATCCCCAACGCTACAGCAGGCTTCTTCCGATTACCACCCAACCAGCTATTGGCTGCCGGCACAGCCACCACCGCCGCCGGAGACGCCTTTCGTCTTGGCCAGTACGGCCTAATGCGTGCTATATTTACAATAAATGTATTTGCAATAGCAAAAGCACATATAAAAATTGTGCAAACATCCTTCGTCGGACCCTTCTCCTCGTCGGAGCGGTACATCGTCGGTCGAGTTGTCGCTGGCACAAACGACACTCGGTCCTCTGGTAACTGACCAGAAGTAGAGAAGGAAAGGAAAACTCGAATCTAAATGCATGAAAAGTTTTACACCCGCTATACCCACACCCACACCGCCATCTCATGCCAATCCATCTCAGATCCCTTCGCAGTAGCGCGTCCATCATATTCTTTTCTTCTCGTGTGTGTACGACCGACGAGGACGATGACGACGGCGAACACGTTTTCGATAAGCGAACAGAGACGAACTTCTTGCGTGTACATGCCTTTCAGGAGCCAACCATGAATCCGAAGAAGACGAAGTAGTTGCAAAAGCCGCCAAGATCTGGAGGAGGGCGGAGAGCGCAACACCAGAAGAATAAGAAAGCGCAAAAGGGATATGAAAATCGAAATAGGATATTAACTTTTATCGGGAGAGCAGCAGCGGCGGATGACCAAAGAGGAGGCGATGGGGAATAGATATAACAATACGTATCATTCCCCATCCAGTGTGGCCCCATCGCGTTATCCCTTCGTACAGCAGGCAGTACACAACGACAGCAGCAGCAGCAGTAGTTGAGAGTTACGTCCGGTGTTTGGCCCCGACAAGACACCACTCCCTCTCTGGCAACTCCAACAGCAAATGTGTTCCATTGTTAGGACGGTTGGGTGTGTGTTTGTGTACCACTGGGTGGTGAATGGCAGACCGTACGTATGTCCTTGAGCAGAAGGAAATGTTCTTTCCAAAAACGTACCTAAAATGCTATTAATCTATATCTACAGATCCATCTATTTGCCGGTTTGCACGCACGTTTTTTTCCGCTCGTCCTAGATACACACACAGATACCCAGAGTCCAACCCAATCCCACCACATAGCCCTCCCTCTCTCCTCGTCCACAGGCCGCACACATCCACACCACTAGTGGGAGGTATTCCGAAAGCGAAAACCAGTGCCGACTATCCTTCTGAATAAGACGGATGTGATAGATAACAAATAGATTGCGTGGTTCCTTATTCTTATTCCACCTTCCGACACCACCGCCGTCACCCCGACACCATCACATTTCACTGCAGGATATACGCAACAAAATTCGACAACACAACAACAACAACCGGACAAAAAAAAAAAAAAACAAAAAAAAGGGATAAAACTTTTTCCATTGCCAAGCTGTTTCTAATGTGAAGAGAATGTCCTTTCTTCTTCGTCGTTTTTTTCTACATTTGAATTATTTTCACCCCCCACACACCACGAGACCGCCGACAGGACAGGGTATCGTTCGTTTTTTACACGAGTAGTCCTGGCGAATTGTACTCGCCTCGATACTCGTACAATGCGTGCGAGCGTGCGTTGAGTAACTGTATGTGTGCATGTTTGTGTGTGTAGTAGGTAGCTTTTCCACATATCTAAGTGCCGGAAAAAGGACTTTGAATCTCCTGCGCCACCACCACCCTTCCGGCACTCACTTCACAGTCCGTTTCAAGTGGATGGGGAGGTGGGCGGCTAAGGGACGCGGGACTAGGGCACACTTTTTTTCTCAGCCTTTATTTTTAGTTTGAAATTGGAATTTCACATTCGAAAATGTGTCCCGGACAGTGGGGGAAGGGGGGATGTTGCTGTTGAATCTGAAGGATATTGGAAAATGGTGTGAATAAATTTTACTTCTCTTCTGCCAAAGTAATATATGTGTGTTACTTTCGCTCATCCAGACGGGACAATGGTGTTGGGATGTAGTCTTTTCAAACGGAAGTGCCCCCCTTCGCCGTCACACACTCAAAAACGGGAAAGAGCGAAAACAATTTGTCTATGTACATCAAATTGTTGTTTCAGTGGACATTGACAAAAGGCTTACCGAAGGATCCTCCAGAGATACAATATAAAACGACGAAATTGTTTTCTTACACCGTGAGTGGGGGTGGGGGCTTGAGGGTTCCGACGGAGCACACTAAAAAGGTGGAGTCCCAAGTCGAGTTGCATGTTTTATGAACAATTTAAAATTGAGTTGATTTTTTTTTCAAGATTCATCCATTAGATTGAAAAATGCTCTTCTTGAAGTATATTCATGTGTGCACTCACTTGGGAAAATGTACTCATGAGTGGGTTAAGAAGAAAACATTCATTAGTAAGCTCCTAGTAAGGTTTGGATGTACTTCTCCTGAAACCTTTCCCCACAGTGTTGAAGTGTTTTCAAATGTCAATTCTGAGACCGACAGAACAGGGAATAATAGTGATGAGAAGAAAAGAGAATTTTTGTCAGCTAAAAATGAAAAGCAAGAGAAACCGAAGATCACGCTCTAGGTTAGTTCGGTTTGCAACCTCTCACGCGCGGATAAATTCAAGGGGGTTTCAACTGGATTTCAAGCCCGAGTTTTCGAAACGGTTTGGAGTAATTTGGTGAAACCTCGCCGAAAATCCGTTTTCGAAACGCCGAAAATGTACGGCGAAACTTCGGAGAAAATTGATGAAACCTCGCAATTTCGTTTGGTCCATGGGAACATATCATTAAGGCAGAACCATCATCGATTTGAGTGAACTCAATCTTATTTCAAAAGTAGCCGAGGCCAGCAACATTTCTAAGCGGCCACAATTCTTCTGGGAACATGCGCTGCATTTCGACAACGACTGTCATGACGTGTTTGTGTCTCTGTACGCCATCCCCAAACTCCGGCCGCTTTGAAAACTAATATTCATCAAGTTTCGGCCGAATTATTACACAATTTCAGTCGAAAAGGCTGAACGGAAAACGACTGTGTTAGAATTGAGTGTCAGTCTCAGGACGTTTTAACGATCTTAGACTTATGACAAGTGTATCATCTCACGTCTGAAATACTTCCTCGAATTACCCCCTTTCTTTCCTAGCTACAGTGTTGCGACCACCACAAACAAAATCGTGCGGAAGGGTCACACTAACGGCCTAAGAGTCAAGATGGAAAGATAAAAGAAAAAAAAATGTCAAAGAAAACTGTAAAATAAATAGTAAGCATTCGCATGTATGTGCGGAGGACAGTGACAAAACCCACCCGCCTTGACCAAGATGGCAAACAACGCGACACAAAGGCAAGACGGGCATCAAATAAGAGCCCAAACACCCCAACTATCCACCCCCAATGGGAATACAAGATGAAGAAAACGTTGCCGTGAATGAAATCATTGACATGTGATGTTTAAAGTTTATATTCGGACGTACACCCCCCGGGCGCCGGGTGGAAGTTTTACATTTTATTAAATTGAATCGGTCAGCCAAAGGACACCAGGGGTGAGCGGTAGATATCTTCTACCTTTCGTTGGCCTTCGTCTGCGTTGCCGCTCGAAGAGTCGTTTTCATATTTATTTTGTCGTTTCGTATGTCACCCGAAGATGTTTTTCTAGGTCAAGATGGACACTGTGCCTTTTAGCCTTTTAGCAGCCACATGTGTGCCAAAATTCAAATTTATATTTGTTAATCAAAGTGGACGCACACACGCAAAGATGGACGCATTCATATCGGAAGGCCGAGCTGGAGAGGCAAATAGGTTTACATTTTGTTGTTTTTTTTTTTCTTGCTTCGTCCTTTTGGGGAATAAATGTTTTTATTTAATTCGAATGTTGACTTAAATTTCAATATGTCCTGTGGACGTGGAAGTGGATCGACGGGGTGGTCATAGCCGAAATGAATGCAAATTGGTATGAGCAGGTTTCGCATTTAGGACTTGACCATCTGGTCGGATTCCGAAGGAGGTCGAGAACGTCTTTGGTTCATTTCATTTTTCTGGCGTCGCTTGGTAATTGTTTTGTCGGTCATCTTTTTCCATTTGCTTTTCAGGGTGAGCCATGAATGGGGATAAGTTAAAAGGGGCGCTTCGATGTTGCCTCCTTTGATGTGGATTTTATGATTTCTGTGCGTCCGTTTGCCTGTCACATTTTCAGAGGTCGGAATGACATGGAGTCGAGTTTAGTCTCCTGGTTGTTGGATTATCTTGAGCAGGCCGCAGAATTGGTTTGTGGTTCGAATCCAGCCGCACTAACTTTAAGTATCTCGCAATCTCATCTTTTGGGAGTCAGTCAGGAACATCGTCTCAGTCATAGATCATTGGCACCGCCAATAGGGTGCAGTGATAGCCCAAGTCTCAAATTTTGTCATCTGGCTATGTAACCTACATTCTCATAAGCGGCTCCTCAGCACAATGCTGTCAGGTCATCGTAAATTTACTTTTGTGTGTCGACTCCTACGCTAGGTAAAATCCCAGCACATGGCTCCAGTTCTCTCCTATCACTGAATATGAGCAGTGAGAGTTTCAGTTATATTCTAGAATATGCTGTTCCCAGTTGTGGAACACTAATGGCACCACCATATGTGGACCACCACCAAGAGCTGAGCAAGCCTTTCAATCTTTAAAAGATTTGTTTTCTTTTCTGCAAAATCCAAATTGTTTTGAACTAAATTCCGAATCAGTTCACCATGAAAAGCGCTTGAATGCTGACATTCACCACCTTACCGACATGTTTTTGACATTTTTCAGCAAAAAAGGGGAACCGTGTCCGCCTCAAGTGTAGTCTCTCCACAACAGAAGTGGGGATAGGTCATTCAATGACAACATTCCCCGACTTCGCAACCTCTTTAGCTCCTCGCCCACATCCAGAAGGAGACCTGGCCGGTATCACCGAAAGAATAAGAAGTGGACACATCAAGCATCAGTAAAAGAGTATGTGTCCTCCAGTCCTCTCCGCAAAAAAGGACAAAAACTTAAAAACAGTTTCGTTTCGTGTTGTCATGTGTTGGATGTGATGTCCTTTTTTTAAGTATTCCTCCTTCGAAACAGGAAAAAAAGTCAAGACAGAAATGAAAAAGAAAAAAGGGGCTACCAAAACGAGTGACCCATCAGTTTCTAGTCCACACAGCTCGTATCCCCACTTTTGATGACCATTTCGATTTGATGTCCCACACTCTCCCTGCGTCAGCCCCCGCATTTTGTATGCTCTTGCTCTATCCCGTTTGACTATTCACGTGTGTCCTTTGTAGGATTTCCAATTATTCTACTACTGGTGTGCGATTTCATATTCCTTCGACTTATAGCTTTTATGACGTTTCCTTATTGAATGTTTATGATATTAAATTCGATTTGTGTTGCCTTCCCCCCTCACGTTCGTCGTCATAAGTTTTGGGTCGTTCACTGCTCTGTGACTGGGTGCGTGCGTGCGTGTGTGTGTATTTTTGTTTCCTTTTTTGCTGGCCTTTTTTTTGCTACTTTGCCATTTTTATCTTGCGCGCTTAGTAGTTAAGCCGGACTTGGGCTATAGTTTTCCTCATCACACCCACCTAACCAACGGATCGACTGTCCACCACCACATCCGGGAGTGTGGCGAAGGGGGCGCCGGCCAGCAACATGGCATTTATTTCAAAATGACGTATGTGTATGGAATATTAAAACGCATAAAACGCTATTATTACACAATATCGAGAGCAAAGCAAGAAAAAAAAAAAAAAGGAAAAGGGATAACGCCGAACGGAAAACAAAACAGAAATCCTGGGGTGAGCGCACCAAGGCCGAGGAGAAGTGCCAGCAAAGATATAGAAAGGACATAACCGGCGCTATTAGGATGGTCAAAAAGTTGATCGCACTTAAACGATGTGATATTATCATTTTAATGCAATATATCCTTGATATTTCTAATACACAAGTGGTCTGCAAGAGGGAGCCAGAGGATGTACATGTGTACGGATGTATGGCTCGTGGGATATATCCTTTCAGCAATGACCATCGAGGATAAGGATATTATTCCATTTTTTTGTTCTCATTTTCTGTTTGGTGCGCTATTTAGAGCACGTACGCTGCTTTCCAAAAACACACACACGCAGCCACAGAAGGACAGGACAGACAGACAAAAATGTTGGGTGGGAGTCCTCCGGTTGCTGTGTAGGGGTTGAGCCGTCGGTCGTCGTGACGATGAAGAGACAGAACGGGCCAAGACGGGGTGGGGAGACACTTTGAGAGTACTCTGCGAATGGGGATCGAAGTGTTTGCAATATCCTTGTGACTATAAGATTTTATGGTTATTACACTTTCCGATGGTGCTGAGGCACGGCGTCGGCGGCGGTGGGTTTGGCCCCGGTTGGCTGGAATGGGGAATCATAGTTGGAAATCATATTCCGTTATTATTCATTATTGTCAGTAAATGTGTTTTTCGATATTTTTTTGAAGACCCCCTCACGCCATCGAATCTATGGCTCATTTTATAGCACCCTTGATGGAGTAGTTTAACTGAGTACCAGAATGAGACACAGTCGGTGGTGGTGGATAGTAGGGACGAGATGGTGGTGGCACAGTGTGTGACCTGACTGAAGATGGCTTCAATTGGATATGTGAAGTGTAAGCAAGAGATCTCTGGGGACCGCACGGTAGAGTGAAGTTTGTGTGCTAAAATTGATGGCGTTAAATGCAGGTATGGGTGGAATTTATCGCGGGATTATGGGTCAAGAACTCGAGGGGGCTTTGCTGAGATGTGTTTTTTCCTAAATCTGAATATGGAATGTAAAATGCACAATGAATTCCACACGCTGCAAAATATTGGACCAGGCACAAAAGCTGTCAAAATGTAAATGGCAATACACAGGCAGAATTCCAGGGGTCTGTTCATAAAGTGTGCGATAGGCAAAAGAGATGACAGTTGCTGAACTCCATCCGTTCTCTTTGAAGCTGTCGTTCAGACGGATGTCACTGTTAGCCGACTGCAATTAATTTCCAAGTAAATGGCGAATTCCGCACGCCGTGATATGGCTTTCTAGACAAGACGACATGCCAGCTTGCATGACGTGATGGTCGATAAAGATGCCGAAACTCAGGGGTTAGTTCACAAAGTGTGCGACTAGTTACTTAACATTTTCAAAATCCTGATCACTGAATCCGTGTGTTTTGACTCTCAACAAGACTGCATTCTAGATTCGCAGGCATAAACCAAGGGTATGTTCAAAAAGTCTCAGAAAGCGTGTGCAACAATTAGAAGAATTTGTTGAATAATTTCTTAAACACGATGAACACCTACCGCATGTTCTTCTTGTTTCAAAAGGATGTCACACAGTTAACCGACTTCGATTAATTTCTAATTTAACACAAAACAAACACAAAAACATTCTAAAACAAATTTAAAAGTAAATAAATTAATTAGAATTGTGAATGCAAAACATAAAAATTAAAAAAAAACGTCTATAAACAATTATTTAATTTACAAGAGGCAAATATATATATATAGTATGTACGAGTATGTATGTCCTTTTGGATGTAGTATGCATTCCTTTACAAAATAAAATATTCATATACATGTGTGTGAATGCATCAAATGAATCTAACAAAACAGTCTACAGTCTACAAACGCACACACACATCAGAGTTGATGACTCACCAAAATCATTAGCACCATGAATTCCTGAGGGTCCCGGCAGAAGGCCCGGTATGCCTTGTAGTCCTAAAAATGCACTTGGGAACGAATGAGATCTCTGATTGTCCAATGAACCGTTCATACTGTCCATTGTACCATCCATTTGGCCGTCACCACGATCCGATGGTTCTGTGTCGCTGCTGTTCGAGTCTTCGCCGGCACTTTGGGCGTGCAGAGATGCCAAATCGGGATGTTTCTTCAAAAACAGAGTCTGCCTCAGTTAATCTTGTAGAGGATATGAATTAAAGCTAAGGACACCAACCTGATTGCCACCCATTTGTTGTCCGCTCTCGAGTGCCTGACTTAGCAATGAGTCCCTTAATTCTAGGCTACGATCCCGATCGCGAGATGTCTCACGGCTATGATCCCGATCACGATTGCGTTCGCGTGTCAACGCGTGCTGACCACTGGCATTGCTTGCACCTCCCAGACCAACAGATCCACCCACCGAGAACTCTCTGTCTAACAGCAGACGTTCTGGGCTGATGCCATGTTGGGCACGGAACAGATCGGCGCTCTTGATGCGTTTCTGTGGCGGCGGTGTGAGATGGCTCGTTCGGTTGTCGTCCGACAGGTCCCAATGATGATTCGACTACATGAAGGAGACACAAAATGATAGTTGAATATTAATAAATCATATTCGCGGGGAAAAGTTGACAATTCAATCTTGCAATTGGCACTGTCTACTTTACTTTGTGCTGTCTTACAGGCGACGGGGATGCTTTGAGTTCTTGTACTGCGGGTGTAACATTTGATATAAGCGCTGCTGCAACTGACGATGGTGTTGCGCAGTTACTGTTGCTGTTACTGTTGTTTATGTTACTGCTGCTGTTGTTGTTGTTGTTGTTGTTGAGATTGTGATTGTTTCCCATTGGTAGCTTCGTACTGGTGACGGAGGAGAACTTTGATGTTGGGCCGTTGTTGACATCGGCAAGACCACGCACTTGCAGGAGGTGGGCGGTCTTGAGGAAGTCGGTTAGTTGCTCGTGACTGACATTCACTTCGCCATTGTACATGAAACTGAAAAGATGGGCAAAGGATGCACTTTAAGACCATTTTCAAGATTGTGACTGCAGGTCAGGAGCAAAAAGTTAGCTGAGAAGAGAGTAGTTTTCGTTTCACCAAAAACGGCAGACGACGGGTTCAAAGAAAGTTTTTAACTATCGACAAAGGTCGGTGTTAGTCAGAGTTAAAACAACAAACTTACCTCAACAAATTCTCAACATCCTCCGAGCGGATGTCACGCAATATGACAATCGGATGCTCGCATGGATTCGCCTTCAGGAGCTTGCGAAAGTATGGACTACACGCGCTGAGCACCACTTTGTGCGCGGTAAATGATCTCTGATCACAGGCTAGCGTGACGTCGACGAAGTCCTCCTCGTCCCTTAGGTGACGGAACGATGACAGCATCGACGTCTGAAAGTCGTTCCATTTGAGGGCGTAATGCTGTTGATGTTGCTGCTGCTGGAGAGAATGATGAAGATGAAGGTGTTGCTGCTGTTGCTGATGCTGGTGTGACTGCTGTTGTTGGTCATTATTGTGAGACGATGGCGCTGGTGATGTCGAAATGGGCGGTGGTGGTTCCATTTTGGCCACCCCCGTGTTATTGTTTTCTGTCGTTTGCAGTTGTGTTGATTCAGTCATTTAGGTTGGATTGCTTTATTATTCTTGTCCTCCTCTCTGTTTTCCTACTCGTCTTCCTTTGATTCTTGAACTTCCTCCCCCCAAAAATGGGAGCTGGAGATGGGATGGGATGGGCTTGGATTATGCCTTTACGATAGTTGCCGCCGTTGCCCAATTCTTTTATGCTTTTATGCAGGAGAGTGTGAATTAGATTTCTTTTGTTCGTCGGCTCTTTGTCTTTGACCGCAAATTGGAAAATTATATCTTTTCTTTAAAACCAAGGGGTGTGTGTGTTTATGTATGAAACAAAAGATAAGTCCAAACTGAAAGTAGAAAGCGTATCCTTGCTGCGAGTAGTTGGCTTTCCGCTTCCTTGTCTTATGAATTCATCATTATGGGTGTTCTTTTTTTGCTTTTGGGAACGTTGACGGTGACGGGGGATAGTTGATCGTCGGATACCGCGATTGCGATGCGGATTGGATGAGTGGGTTGCGGCGGGGCGACACTATATCCAGAATGGAATTTGTTTAGAATTTAATGATGGCATTGTATTGTTGTCCATTTTCCTTGTTGTGTCATCGCCCGAAACTTGAAATTTGATTTGGTTTGAGCGGGGGGGCTCGTGTTCGTTCTGAGAATTGGAATTTCTTTAAATTGTGAGCTGTTGTTGCTGTGTTTGTCGTTTTGCTCAGACTGGACGGAATCTGAAATGAGAATGAGGACAAGAATTGGCTTAGAGAAATTTAGACATATAAATCGATTCAGACAAAGAGGAATAAAGTGTTGTTTTATGACGTGGCGGTTGTGAGGATTGCGAGTGTCCATTGATTTGGGAGAGAGAAGCTCAACTTTTTGGCTTACTTTAATACTGACGTCGGTTTACCTCCATCGAGACTACCTTTCACTGTAGGAGATTATATAGCCTTCCAAAAGGATCCCCTAGGCAAAAAGGCTCTCTCAGTGACCTCTTGTATATCACAATCGTTATCGGTCACATTTCCTGGCGAGACATTTTCTAGAATCTTTTCTAGATGAGCCAGCCGCCCATTGCAATCTTGGTAGCAACCCGACAAAGGCCTTGCCTAACAAATGAAAGAGAACCAAAGCTGACTTCAAAAACTTCGGTGAGGAAAACCTGACGAACCTGAAGAACAACCAGATGTAATTACTGAAAGTCGCTCAGTGGGAGGACTAGAATTGGCTAAAAGACTGTGGAAGCATAGTAGACCTGTATCAAGTTGTGGCGGGTGCAGCGAGGACCCAGGCTCAGCGCCCTTCATCTCCTAAGAAGCTGAAGAGTACCAATCAGCTGAGGAGGCTCTTCAGCGAAGGTGTTAAGGACAACATCGACAATGTGTTATCAGACCTCAGCAACGTCAAAGGCAGGCGCTTATGGGCGAACAGGCAAGTACTGAGATACTGTGTAGAATTGAACGTTATTGACAAACGGTTCAGAAAACTATTGAGAGATCCTCGCCCAATTTCGAGGGTGATGTTAAGCATGACGACGGCATCTTTGATTGTTCGTGACGATAGAAGTGAGGTGTCTCCACAAGCAGTGCTTAGAAGCATCATTGTTTTGGGCTTGTTGAAACTCAAACACGCTTAATAATTTCCTGATATATACGCTTTTGACTTATCATGCCTCTGTCCAAATGGAGCAATTGGGTTGGGAACAAACTGCGATCTGGAATCATATATCGGTAAGGTAGGGCATTGTGCAAGAGAGTAGAAGACACATAATTCAAAGCAGATAAGGTGGTTTCACTTATAAGAGGACAACGCCAAATCTGTTAATTCGTGCTGTCGTGCCGATTGATTAATAATTGCGGATTTTTTCATTGACCAGACAATTGTGTATCCTACACTCGAGGCCATAACCATTCGCCGCCGGCAAGGTAGTTCTTGGTGACATTTGTAAGAGAAACCGTAAGTTCTAGACTGAATGGCAATGATCACCACAAGACACAATTCTACATTCACTTCCACAATCTGTTTGACATTCACCACCTGAAACCCAACAAGAAAAAAAAATGTTTGACATTTCC
Source organism: Eristalis tenax (assembly GCA_905231855.2). Classification (NCBI taxonomy): domain Eukaryota; kingdom Metazoa; phylum Arthropoda; class Insecta; order Diptera; family Syrphidae; genus Eristalis; species Eristalis tenax. Next base: position 61,864,729 of record HG993125.1, on the reverse strand, counting down.
TAAAAGTCACTGACTTTCCCCACAATAAAACCCCCATTCCTAATGGAAAGCCATATACCCACTCCGCAGTAATGTTCACACCTCGGTTGAATACCTCTGAGTGTCCATCATAACATTTATCTCTATCCACGCTGATAAAATGAATTACCCACGATTACATTTCACATTAAACTAATAAAATCTCAGAAGCCCACAAGACCCACGCCTCCCCAAACGAGAATAAACCTTTTATTTTGTTCGTTTTGTTTTGATTTTGTAAAGATTGAGTGAACATTCCAAAACAACACAAATTCACGCAGCAAACCCAATGAGACTCATCCAAATATCTGAGAGAGGTATCTGATCTCATCTGTACCTCTCGTACGACTCTTCAGTACAGACTCCCATCATTAATTACCCAGCCAAGGGGTCATAGTCGGACACAAGACAAAAATCAATTACGCTCACTCAAGCCAGTCGAGCAAAAGGAAAAAACACAAAAAAAAAAAGAATGAAAATACAAATTACAAGAGATAATAATTGTTAGATCGTTAAATTGGACAAGTGATGTTTATAGATACGTTACGCTCTGTATCTGAGATCTGTTGTTGGAAACAGTATCCATGGGCGATCATAAAATAGATCACAGGTTGTGTACGCTCACAACGGAAACTCTGTACGGATTGCTGTCTCTTCTTCTGGATACAGAGTGGAAGAAGATGAAGGAGACTCGGTATCCCGAGTAATTGATGTTCAGTCATTTTTCAAAATAATTACAAGATGCTACTCGCGATCGTACGAAGAGCACTTGTTGTACGGGATGGACGGTGGCGGCTACAGTCTCTCGGGTGTTTGGCCCTTAAAGCGCTGGTCGCCGGCGAACACATGAAAATATTTATTCACTCATCAATTATACAAGATTGGAGCATTTAAAATCCAATAAACAGTGAGTGATTGGGTTGATGGTCGGGGAGGTCGCGGATACGCAAAGATTTAGGGAGCGTGCAAGATGAGATGTGCTTAGTAAGTGTTACTGGGGCCAGCTTCTGATGAATTGGTAACCATGGCCATAATTTGCTGATGTAGTGGCGGCCTTTTAAAGAATGCACAGAAGATCGAGCTTGAATGGGGATTGTCGGGTGGTGAACACTTAATTCAGCGAAATGCAGAAATGACTCCCGCGGAGTTCTGGAATCTGGGGACGACGACTTGAATCTGGCCAAGTATCTGGGGGGATTCAGCCGAGAAGAGTGTTTGACTCCGAGGTGTGTGGCAACGCAGTAGAGGGCGCCCGCATCTACCGTGGACCACAGAAAGACCTCAATCAACTTGATGTTCTGCACCAGGAGCAGAACCACCAAGAACTGGAAAACAGAAATGTGTCAGACTCGCGTTTACAGATGCTATCCAATACTCCTTGCCAAGCAAAGACTCGCACATATGCTCACCATGACACCTTAGCGAAGCCCTATCTCCTAAGCTGTTAGGTCTGTGGTCCAAATCTACGAGTTCAACCGGCAATAATTCCAGCACGAGCACATAACAGATAGCAATAATATTCTGGTATAGACATATCCCACGATCGTGAATATGTGAAGCTAACGAGAGCACTTTTCTCAATCTCACAATCTCAGTGTTGCCCTCGTTTTCAAAGAACAGCGAGAACAGATTCTATCGCCAAATACTAATAACCTCGTGCTGATCAATGAAGTCGTACACCTGACGACAGAGCGCAAAACGAAGGCGTAAACAACTTGATCGTCGATCAGGGCGGCTTCTTACCAAACAGAACAAAAAAACGATATCGATCGGTAATTCATTGCCATGCAAAAAAAGGGAAAAAATCAAACTTCCATTCCGGACCGGATTTACCTCTTAATAGCCCACACTTCAAAAGAAGGCTTAAATCATCATCGATAGGCAAGACCAGGAGGCCGAAATTATACCACACTTGTCACAAATCCGTCACCTATCCATATTCAAGACTCTCAGTCAGCCACTTCAAATTCATTGGCTGCTCTCTGCTCCCTACTAACTGTTCTTGGAAGACTAAAAAAAAAAAACATTAACCAACCAAAAGACAAGAAAAAAAAGGAAACATATCTAAACAGGACTGAAGTTTTTTATTACAGAGCTTGTGGGCCCATTTTGACAACCCATTCACAGGCACCATCTTTATGGACGATCTCTGTGGTCCAAGAGCATGCGGTGGTTGCTGTGGTGCGACGTCGATGTCGATGACGATGATGACGACGGCGACAAGGTGAAAATAAGTGCCACTAATTAAACCCTAGGCTGAAGTATTTTATTATCCATTGGATTGATCTAAGGCGTTGTAAAGATTACGGGTTACACCTACGCTCACAATAGGATCGTTGCCCTTAATCAACGCAGCCTCATCCTAGCCCTATGCTGCGGGTGCGTGTGTGCGTGTACTTTCACCACGTGTGCTGTGGTCGAAATGAAAGGTTGACTCCTTAGGCCTGAAAGGCAGTAAAGATCGAATGGAATGTCTTGGATCTCCGAATTCAAAGATCATGTGTCGTAAAAAAAGACGTTTTAATTGCATTAAGGCTTGCTAATGCGCCTCAGAAAGATACGAGTACTAACGCAGAGGGGATTTGTTTTACTATCACTGGACGGGGGAGGGTGTAGACAATGCGGTTTTGAAGGCGTGGAGCTGCCGGTGCCGGTTGTGTGGACAACATGTTGGGTTTTATGAGATTTTCTTGTTTTTCCACCTACTCAAGGTTGTTGATCTTTTGGCGGGTCACTAAGAGGGCTTGACACAGATCAAGTGAAGATTTGAAACAAACGGAGCTTGGTACGGAGTGCATTTGAGAATTTATCAAGAAGATAGTTGCTAATCACAACTAGATGGACTCAAGTCCAGCGGACTAATACACAGAAATGGTATACTGTGAGCATTACAATCATGTTCTTTAGTTTCGTTGAGTTTCGTTCACTCTTGCTTACTCAAGCGGTTGCGTCTGAAGAGGCCTTGGCTGAATCTGTTTGATGCGAGACTTAACGGCTAACAGAATGGACATAAGGAGACTTTGGACTGAGCGAATACGCAGAAATGATACACTGCCCCCATTATAACCACGTTCTTCAGTTTAGTTAAGTTTCGTTGATTTTTGCTTACTCAAGGGAATCGTATCGCTCTCTCCGTACGGAAATGGTAGTTGTTGTTGGAAAATTTGGGCGTTTTGAAACTTAAGGACGACTTTGACAAATTTTGGTTTGCTTTTGAAATAAGCATTCTAGGTGGGCCTTAAGATGAGATTGGGATTTAACTTTTTACGACCATTTACGTTGAATGGAAAGAAGGACTTGTAAGGACAACAACATAGGACTGAAAATAAACACGCTCATATCATGAACTTTTCCAAGGATCACTTTTAATCATCAAGACTGAACGCAAGTCTGGTGACGGGGAGAAAGTCAAGGTGACCGGCCACCACATGGTCCATTAATTTTCCGGGCAAAAACCTTCTCGAGCAAAGAAGGTCCGTTTTCAAGGAATTCCTACCCTTTTCAGGCCTAAACGAATGTGAGTCTTTTCTCGAGTTTCTTGGAAAAGTCATCTTGACCATCATCATGTGAATCCACACACTTTCACTTAATTATTCACAACCCACTTATGCTAAATCAATACCCTCAAGTTTCCCTCACTATTCCCTCCCATCCAATCAAATGAATGCACATAGCCTTCAATCCGGACCGCTAACACAAACCGCACTTTAACCGAAAACTCCTTATCACATATGTACGCACATGAAAGGACCTCTAAAGTTATTGTAATCAATCAAAAGTTTCCCCTAATCCATCTTTAATGTGGCGCGCGGGGGATGCAAAAGTTTTAGGTCTGCTATTGTAACATGGGCACTGACACGGACTCAGGCATACAAACTCAAACCCAAACTCTGGGCGAAACCTTAGCAATCAAATAAAAATTAATACATTCCATCGGGATGCCAGAATAACAAAAGTCGTCCTCCAACCCGGGCTTCGGTCCGCAAATACCGGCGCGATGCGCAGAGTGCCAAGTGAGTGTGCTTAACATAGACCGTGTATGCAATGTCGACGACGACGACGACTTTGTCTTTCAATCGGGAATCGAGTTCTCGGTGGAATATGTGTATTTTGTGTATGGGTCATGTAAGTTTATTGACGTCAAGTGAATTTCGTACGAAGTGCATTGTTCCTGTTCCTGTTTTTGAATTGTTTTCGATTTTTTTACTTCACTCTGCCGCCCCCTTATTTGTGAATACAAACATGTGCAGTGTCACGGGTGGGCCTTTGAAGTTTGAGCCGGTTTCCTGGGTCGGTACTCTGATGTTCGTTTGCAACTTGCCCCAAACTTGTTTGCACACCAAAGTAATTGAGTTCAGAGAGATCGTAATGAATGTGATTGCACCTCTTTGAGGATGAGACGTGAATTTAGCTGGGATTTCTCAGTTCCATTTGCGTAGTTTCAAGCGATATTTGAGAGTTCGCTTCGCGAGAGGTCAATGAAGTGAGTTGCGGTGTAAATTGATGTAACAAATTATCTTCGAACACGCCCAACAGTACTTAGTTAGTGGTGATGTTACATTGAGGCTGACAAATGATGGCACCCGTGTGGGCTGTAAGCTAGTGCTCTTCTTGACATGCTCACTAGTTTTTAGTTAAATTAAGAAACAGGGAGTGTGGAATTTAAGAGGAAATGCCATGAGAACTTTGTCAAAACTACCTAATCGCAGTTGAAGTAGATTTTGTGTACATTTAGATGAAGGACGTCTTCTGACTACTAAATTCCTTCGAAACCAAAGAAGAGTCTGCCCTCAAGTGACGCTCAATTATTTCGACAGAAAGTACCAGACAAATTTATAGTTAATTCACAGAACCACGCAAAAGAACAAACCGGCATCATGCCCACCATCCACAACCCGGCTGCCGCATGTGGAGGAGCCCCACTTGACAGTCAGTGCGCTGCAGCGCAATCTAAAATAAAACAATAACCCCACCATTTCCTGACTGTGCCAAATACACATACGCCACTTTCCACTCTCTCTCTCTCCCGCTTCCCACATCCACTTGAAAGACCATACACCAACCAGCCATCGTTCGTTTGGCATCATCTTATAAATTAGTATTTCTATTGAATTTTTGTTTATGTCATTCCGATAGAAGAATACCGCTCGTAAATTTAATGCCTAATAATGCCACACAGCACTTAGGCTCCCCCACATTCGCCCTCATCCTCCACGCCAAACTGCTGCTGGAGGCAGAGCACCATGGATCAACAGTCGTCGTCAGTCAGTCAAAGCATAATACAGAGCTTGGGCCAGCTTAGTTCTTTTGCTTGGCTTCACTAATAGGACCCCGCGATCAAATGCCGGTTGCCGGCATCGCAGCGGCCAGGCTCCACTAAAACCTCGAAATAGTTTCTTAAGTCGCACATGCATCCGCTGTTGGATGGACACAATGTTGTCACAAGTAAACTCATTTCGTTTTTGTTGTCTTCTTTCGTCTCCTCCACATCGTCGTCGTCGTCGGTCGTTTTGTGTGTGTGTCCCAATGTGTCCCAATTTTTGTTCGGGTAGTAAAACAATAATTCAAAATGCCACCCATAGACCTCCTATGGATTGGTGGTGGCCTCTCTTCTCCTTCCCTTTGTGTCAGACTTTAGTGCTTCATTGCTTCATTGGTCGCTTGCCTTGTTTTGGTGACTGTACCGACACGACACGATAGGCCAGAGCGGCAGGGGAATAAAGAGGAATTTTATATCCTCAACCACAGCGCTTATGAGTCTGGAGAGAGATTTGTTGTTTTTTTCATTTTTAAAGAAATGAAAATCTTCAATTAATGGATTTTCGAACAAAAGTTGTAATAAATTGTACTGCGCGGTCTATAATCACATGATTTAGGGTCCCAATCCCAGCTCGCGCATACGCACACGCAGTGATTTGCCTCGGAGAGCGACCGAAAGAGAGAGGGAGAGATGGTTCTGACTTTGAGAGATGCCAATGCGAGATTTGGGCGGTATGCGGCTGAAATCAGAGTCACAGGGATACATTGAAATTTTATTCAAATGTATTCACATGTGGAAAAAGAATTTATGGCCCCACTGTTCGTTCGGTCTCGTGGCTCACATGCTCTCGCGGGCTAGGCGAAAGGATAATTATTATTGAACAAACTTTCGAAACGACGACTACGACGTGAAGTGCGCGCAGACCGGAGAAAGAAACCCACGAATAACAAAGCAATTATCCGTGCGGTAGGCTGGAAATTGGGCGCAGGGGGTCCCCTCATTCCCTGTCGTCGTTGTCGTCGTCATCGTCTCATCATCACAGAGGGGAATGCGGTCGGATGAAGGGATTTGTATATGGTATGCAATAAACACCTAATAAGGACTTCATCGTTTGTGATAAGGGGGATGATTTGACCTACAACTGGTTCTGTGTCACTTGCGATGGCGGGGGAGAGTATGGAGGCCTTTCTTTGTGAACTGCGAACTGAACTAAGTATAGTCAAAATTCAGTTGTCAGTCCGCAAACAAAGTTTAATCCTGAAATAACCTGAATTGATTCTGATTGCAGGCTTAAACACTGGGAATCCAATAATCCAACACTAAACGAAGTCAGATTCGTAGGCTTGAGAGATTTGGACCCTTCTCAGAGATTGGCGTCGAAACCATATAAGTTCAAGGGCAAGGTAGGTAGGATACGGGTGCTTTGGCGGCGTTGCTGCCGCGGGTCACTTTGACCAACCAATTGTTCCATTGTGCCCTTATTTCCCGTATTCATTAAATCAACTAGATCCATATGTGATCTTCAGGAGGCTTCTTTCAGCTAGAAGTTGTTTCTCAGACACCGCATTCTCCTCCTTCCCAGGGCTGGGGGCTGGCAAAGTAGCAAGTAATTTTACAATCGTTTCTACAATAGCCATGAGGGATGCCACGGGACACTGCATGTGTATCAATTCAAAGTGTGCTTGATTGCATTTTTGAAACTCAGAACTTTGGAGTAAACCAATTCAAAGCGGAGGATATGTCAAGACGGCTTTTAATTTTTCCAAGGAAAAAATGTTAAATTCCATTTGAGATGCAGTCATTAGGCCGACATAGCGTGGTAAACGCCTAAAGTTCTGTTCGTTCTGAAGTCATTTGACTTCTTACCACTGTCATCGATCTGTATTTGACATTTGAAAAATGACAACTTTTTGATAAATTCCAACAAACTCTATAATTGGTCCATCTTCATCGAACAAGTTCATCAAACTCGTTCTTAAGCATCGCAAAAGCCAACAGCCGCTTGCCCTTTTTTCCCTGATTTTATTCACAAACTCAGCAAAACAACGATAAGACATCTCATTTAAGGTCGAATATCTTGCCACGCATTTTTCAATCTGACAATCGTGGTCAAAGACATCGCTCAAAAAACCTTTACGAAAATAAAAACAGGCAACAAACTTCTTATTTTTACTCGGACTAGTTTATGTGTAAAACATGAGCACATCAAAAACGGACAAGTGGTATACATGATTGTAGCTTTCCGCGTATCTTATCGATATACTTTCTGTCATAAAAATCAGAAGTCGTTAAATTTGTTGCCGTTCGTTTTGTTGGAAGTTGTTGAAAGTTGTGTTTGTTTTGCTTTTATGATATTCCAGAGATTTACAGGGTGAAGCTTCAAATACTAACTGTGTAAAACTCATTAAAAGAGACTTAATTGCTGAAGCTCTCGAAAAATACAGCCCACAAAGCAAAAACTAATTGTCTATTGTTGTTCTTTTTTTTTTTCAGGCGGGGCAAATAAAGTTGGCCAAATTTTATGGGGTCAAGAGAAAACTGCTTTCAGATATCACAGCAGATCTGTCTGGAGATGATGCGCTGTCATGCGAAAACACGGTTGCCGACGTTTCTCGTTTTTTCTTTTCGATTTCAAGTGATCTGTGATTTTTTAAATCGGAATTGAGACCAGAGCTCTAGGGTTCTGTTACTCGATTCTAAAATTCAATAAATAACAAATTCAACAAAATTCCTAAAAAGGGAGTAAAACTGCTCAAAACCCAACAATAGGCTATAAATGATCATTATGACGTAAAATGTGCTGACGGCTAAAGGTTCAGGCATCCTGCCCGTGAGGAGACTTAATTCACCTTAAGCAACCGTGCCAGTCACAGAAATTATACACTCAACCTTAATCACTTCACTCACTGTCGTTAAGTTTCGTTGAATTTTGCTTGATCAAATGAAGTCCATCGTTCTCTTTACGTATGTAACCAGAAATCATTTTGAAATTTGACGATGCTCATCGATCGGTTTCGACATTGCCACGCCCTAGCGTCTAATTGATAACGTACGCAGGCGATACTGAAGTGATCGATTAGCACAGTGAGCCATTTATCAAGTGTTTCCTGGCATTGAATGCTAAAGACCGTACGACATCGGCAACTTGGCCGAAACACCAGTTCGATGCAATGAATGGCTGCTTTGAACTCAGAACAACCATCATCATGATCGAAAATCACGGAACTCGAACATTCGCTGTTGTCAATCTCAGTTATGTTGTGCTTAAGTTATTTAGCAGTAAAACCCCCTCTGGTTTTCTCCGCGTGTGTGAGGACGCGGACTCCAGAAGAAGGTTCCTCGACTGATTATTGAGCTTGTACATCAGGTACACCATGGACAAGTTAGCGACCTCAAGAATCTTCAATTGGCAATAAATAAAGCCAACACAAGTGGAGAGTAACCTTAACCAACTATTTGTACACAAAATTAATCATCCTAGGACAAGAAGTTATAATTTTTGCAAATGGCGTCGTACGTCAATCACATTTGACATTTGTGAACAGACAAGCAATGGAGCGCTTTAGGAGTACTCAAAAAAGTTTGAAATTATTGTGCCGATTTTTATTTACCTAATCATCGGTCGGTGGTTTATTTTCGATTTTCAGGTTTCGACGTCGATTTTTAGATCTTGTTGCGACCTACTCGACTCGAACAGACTGGAACCACATGCAGGGCATGACCGCCACCTGACTGATTGTTCGGCCGAGAATATCGCGACAGTGGCTGCCGATGTCGCATGGAAAAGGCGATAGAACGGGCACAAATGTCATCACCTTTTCCACTTAACGAAAAAAAATTGTAAAGGTCCAAATAAAGATTTACTCACTCAAAATCATTTATTTAGTAAAAAAGTTAATTCAAAAACAAAATTGGATCAAAATTGAACAATTCTGCACCACCTTGTACGAGCATAATAACTCTCCGTTCTCTTAAAAATAATTACAATTCACATGTTAGATCTTCACCACGTTTTTGTCCAAATCCTGTTCACCCAGTCATGTCAGAAGGACACTCAAAATGTCGTCACAATTTCAAACGCAATCCTTTTCTCGTCAGCAATGTCATTCACTTGTCATAAGTGACAGCCAAAAATACACAGTTATCTACTGTCATCACCCCATGAAGAGAACCTGCCAACACCAGGATGACACACGTGACTCATATGCGCCACGCACGATGAATGTCTCCTCCATACTTGTAAAACAAATAAATGCGAACAACGAAAATGAGGGAGGAAATTGCAAAAGTACCCATAAAAATAGTCAACTACTTTGAGAGCTGTTGTTACCGCTGCCGAGTGAGTCGTTTCGTGTTGACACCTTTCCGTCAGATTCACTTGGAACCTCTAAGACCCGGATATTCAATTAGAAAGACAAACGCCGTAACGGCCCGAATCATACCGTAATATTTAATTATTTTCTTTCATTAGCACATTTTATTGATGTTCGTGTACAATATACTATGTATCCTTGTATCTTATACTTCGGCGATCACCAGAGCAATACAATGTGCGATTTTTTTTTGTATTGTTTTGCGTTTCAGTTTATTTTCGGTTTTATTATGCAATGTTTCTGTTTTTATTTGATTATGAAATTTTCGCAGAAATCAAAAAAATACCGTCGAAAAACAAAAGAGTTTCACTTTGGCCACATTGTTCGGTGGTAAAACCGAGATTTGAATTGTTGTTTGAAAAGACATACCTACATACGCACCATAAACTGTTAGTATGTCAAGATTAAATATTTGAAGGTACACACCGTCAGCAGGGGCATTTCGATGCGATTTCACTCACAAGCCCCCCGCCCCTATGCGCGACGGAGTATCTAGCATGTACTGTTGTTGCCGCTGACCAATGGTTGTAAGGTAAATCCCATAAAATGTATTCACATTTGTCATTGGACGTGAATTAGACGATGAGAGATTTCTGGTTTTAAGTGCTTTCTGTGAGAGTGAGGGGCAACGGGCCATAGGAGCGATTACGTGCATGATGAGGAGAAAGCCTCTTCGCTGCTGTGCTACAATGATGAAGTGTGTCTTAATTAAATGTATCTTCTTCCACTGGTTATGTTAATTTGAATTTATTTGGGAAAAAATTTTGTATTTATATTTGAATCTCTTTTAAGTGGTATTGCTCGGCGAGATGGGAACGATTTTGGTTGGAATTGTGAATGAAATGTCGGTCAATGAATGTCAGTGGAATCGAAGGTTGCGCTTGTGTGGTGGCTTGAATCTTGGCTAAAACTTGTAGACTTTTATGACAGAGTTCGTTGATGAGTTGGGGGCAATGGGCGATGCCAATCTAGCTCTAGAGTTACAGAAATGTAGGCGAGTTGGGCTTGGATCAGCGCGTGCGGTGAGTTAAATTTTAACATGGTTGCTCGGAAAGACAGGAGGGCGGGCGAAAAGCATCAGTCGCTGTCCAGTAAGGCTGTGACCGACCTCAATCGTCGAGGCTGGGACGAACTTTGGAAGACTTCCATCGTTGCTCAGAAGGGAGAGAATCGACGTAGAAACACGTAAAACCCAGACAAACTGGGGCCGACGTCGGAGACCCTTAATCGTTGATTAGGACTAGGACCGACTAGGACCGTGCCTAGCAAGAATGTGACTGACGTTAAATCAATTCCAATCGCGGCTCATCGACGTCGGAAGTCACACGATGCTCAGGAAGGGGAGGATAGACATAAAAACTCTTAAGAAAAGAGTGGACGTAGAAAGAAAGACTGGCACCGACTCGTCGGAAGTCTTCAATCGTTGCGCGACATCAACATTCTTGATCCAACAAATGTAATTGACAATATGGAACACGTTAACCTCTTAAGTCCACACTGAAGAATCAAAGTCCACACCAAGAGCGTGGGTCAACAAGAAGGAAAAATCATTTTCCAAAATCCACATGTCCTCCTTTGTGACACTGTTTCATCTCCAGCAATCTTCAATGAGCCATGACATAGTGGAACATCTCACTTCAGGAAGAAGGAATGAAAGAAAAATTCAATTCAATTTACACATCAATTGTATCGGATCTTAACACCTCTCGGCCATCTACTGAATTACCCCGAACTAATATTTACTCGTTGACACATGCATCGTAATAGCCTTCAGTAGCTAATCTCGAATGCACGTTCCACAGACAAGACAATAAAGCGATTGTCCTCCGACTTAAAATTAACAGAAATAACTTCACCAAGATCGAACACATCAATAGAACACACGAATCTCTGAAACTAGACACAAAAAAAAAAACCAAATCTAAAGCGTGTGCAAGGAAAGCAATAAGTAACAGGGCACATCCAGGGTGTACACATCTTCCACTCACTGAAGACGAACGGACAGAGAGTGGTTGGGGATGAGAAGGGGAGAAGGGGGAAAAAAAATCATGAAAATTAATTGAACACGACTTTTTCAAATGAAATTACTCAATTAGTTCAATTATCATGAATTTCGTTCATAGCCTCTATACGCATGTGTAGTTCGTTTCCCGCCCGCCTGATAATTCATCTGACATACACACAACAACTGAAATGACAATAAAATCAAATCAAAAGAAGAAATCTGAGGGATGCCAGTCGAGCGCTGGATACGAAGGCAAAGACAAAAAAATAGGAACACCCAAGACAACAGACTCTGTGTATTCTAATTTCTCTACTATCTATGCTAAGTGATACAGCTGTATCTTAGAACTCAGGTTCAGATTTGTCATTGAATTCAAGCGATGTTGGTCTAATTTTTATGGAATACCGAAGCCGACCGACGTCTGTGACGGGATGGAGGATTTTTTAAATTGCAGCGTCTTTCGCTCGAGGTACGGCACAGCTTCCTATGTACATCTCTCATCGCTCAGCCAGCAGATAGAGAGACCCAGCTGAATGTGTGTGCACACCCACACCCACACCCACACCCACAGAGAGATGGAAAGACTCTGGGAATCATTTGAACGGACGAACGTTGAATCTCATTATTTGCGTAAATGATTAACGCAATTAGTTCGCGAGCAATTATTTTGAATTATTCAATTTAATATTTACTTTTAATTTTTATGACGCTTTTGTCTAATGCTGACGTAGAGCACTCCTCCCCGGGTGAATCCGTGCCGATATGATTTATCAATATGCATTTGAAGCCATGAAGGACGTTGGCAGGGTGGGCATTTTGTGGATGAAAGCAGACGTGTATCTAAATCACGCCCGATCGTCCATTCTGGGCATGACTCGACAGTGCCATGTGCAATTTTATGATAATTTTAGTGGAAAATTAGAAAATAACCCTTCAACCACCACCCCTCCCCAGACGCAGAGCGCTCGAAAGTGAATAACGTGCCACAGGACAAACCTTTATTTTTAATTAATTTGTTAAAATTTTCTATTTTATTGACAATGGATATCTAATGAATGCATGTGTCAATGTGACCAATGAAATAATAATTGCGCAGCAACGTTTATCCCCCCCCCAACCCACACACGTACACACGACCCACCAGCTGCAGTTCGCCATCTCAGGCCGGAGGCCGGTAATGATACAGCATCAGCAGCAACAACAACAAAGGAAGAGTAAAAAAAAAAAAGTGCAAACAATTATCGTTTCGTTACTAAGCGCAAATGACCGTTGTCCGCGGGGGTGGATTGGGAGGATTGGAGGATGCAAATGTATCTAATTTGTGCAATTTTTCGCAATCATCGACAATGCAATTTGAATTTATTTGTTGAGATAATTAGATAGATACAGTTTTAATATTGGCATTTAGGATTTTTTCTCCCTCTCTTCCTGTCCCCCACCCCAGCCTCATCGGCGTTGTTGTTGGTGTTGAATTGTCCTTAGGACACACTTGTGCGGAAAACAAAAAGGCTAAATCTAATTGCAAATTTGGACGTGGTCGGATGTAATGAATGATTCAAACCTCTCATCCCCGTCCCAAAAAAAAATCAAACCAACCGCCTCGTCCCCCCAAATCAGCAGGATTTGAAGTATCTGCATTTGAAACTAAACATTTCGCCTAATTGCGAAAATGTTAATCATTAATTTCGGTTGGAAATTCGACGTTTTTGTGTACATTTTGTGTGAGGAGCGAGGCGTGGCAGTGACGGTGCTGGTGACGGCATGTCATTGAATTAGAAAATGTTTCGCTGTTTGCGTAAACTACACAACACAAAAAAAAAAAAAAAACAACAGAAAATGCAAATAATATTATCAAATGCAATTGATGAGGATAATGGATAAATTGCAATTATGCAGGTGCTTGTCAGTGGGATGGATGTAATCTGTGGACGACAATTCAAATAGGGAATAGATCGGGTTTTGATTTGTAGCTTTAATTGTTGTCAACCAGTCATGTTTGTGTATGTCTGTTGTGCTTTGTTTAGTTCTGCTTTTTTTTGTTTTTAATTAATTTTCAATCGGGGAGCAACAAGTTCGTGGGAATGTTGTCGGAGAATGAGAAACTTTGATGGGAATTAATTGAATTGATGATTTGATATGTTTTTGTTTTTTAGATTGAAAGTGAACTGCTTCGCTCATGACTGTACAATGGGTGGTACTTTAGAAATCGATTCGATATCGATATGCGAAAGAAATTTGCTGCTGCATTAGCTTGTGTTAGGTTAGGTTAGGTACAAGCGGCAGTCACGCTTTGGCCAGCAAAGGGGCTAGGTAAGTCCTACGTCGCCTTCTGACCCACATGACAGCAAACACGAGAGATATCCAGGCCACTCGCTCCTGCGCCATTGACTCTAATTCATCAGCAGTCTTGGACGTGGTTCGACCATGTCTGGAACGCGGTCGCCTGCCTGATGAAATTGCAGTCAAGGGCAAATAGTGGCTGTACAGGTGTGGTGCCATTAGTCTATGTAAGCGTTAAGAGTTCAGAATTGAGGCTACAATTGTTTCGTGATAAGGCATGGTGGTGTCTTCAGGCTAACTATTAACAAGAGAGTTTAACTGTAACGAGAGTCAGGGATGGGAAGTTTGTCTTGCGGAATCGGCTCATGAAGTGAAAACTTGGCCAAAAGGTAGGCGGAAAGGAAGTCACTGTCTTGACAGTGACTGCACCGGGGGTTTTATCGCAGCCTGAATATCAGAACTCCGGACGAAAAGGGCTATCCCTTTTCAACAAAGCGTCGTTCTTGATCCAGGACAGAATTGTAGTTTCATCCTGAAGCATGCTCCAATGACTTCGAAAGGATGAGTAAACACCAATTTCCACGCGCTTGCCTTAGTGAAAATACTCAGAGAACCATCCATCGACAGTCAGGAAGCAATGCTGATTGAGAAGCGAAATTGAGGTAGTAGGTGGTTGATGTCCCAAGGAGGGAATGACCAGAGCCAAAGTCTTACCGCACAGGCTTAGGGTGGCCTGCACAGCCTCGCTAGCCCGAATACTTCAGTAGTTCGGACACCCCTTTGTTTCGGACACTTTCAAAATGTTACCTCTACAGTCCGGACAGAGTATTAAAATGCGCATTCGAATATACGAATTCCCCAACTAGTTGTGTCGCTTGCAGTCGGCTCCTGAGTCTAGACATTGTGCCGTTTCGATTTGTAAGGTTATGTATGTTTCTGTTCATTTTTCATATCACATACATTTTGTGGCTCAGGCTTGAATTTATCACTGAAATTTTTCTCAGATATAAACCTACCGTCTTTTAATATTTACTATGGCATCTGCAAGGAAAATGAGCTATATGTAATAAAATGTGTTTGAAATGGTGTCGGTTGTCCACTTCATTTAAGTTTTTCGTCCGGACTTTTCGCTAATCCGGAGACACCCAATCATATGTGTCCCACCTAGCGAGGCTCTACTGTATTGAGCTTCATCATTGTGCGATGAGGAAATGCATTTGGACTTGATTTTATGTGATATTTGTTTGATGTTGTTCGAAGAGAAGCATCTATCAAGAAGTGCTATTTTCCAAATTGGGGGATACAGGTGAATCCCTAAAAGCCGACTAGTCACGGGAACAAATATTGTCTTCGAGTTATGGAATGTACGAATATGGGTCTTGGGTCCCTATAAGTCTTGTAACATTTGTTCAACTTATGGTAAATTCGACTTGAGAATGTTCGTCTTTTATTTTTGACAAATATAACGACACAAATAATCTTCCCAACATATGTCTCGATGGTGTGCACATAGCCTTTATCTTAAAATGTGTCTTAATTGTTCATCAATTTTTGAGTGCCTCGGTGTTTCCTTTTAGTTTAAGTGTGGACTTCACTTGTATCATTGTTTCAAAGTAAAATGTCTAATAATGATCAGTCTTCGGCTCCAATGTGATGTCTCCACTTCAGGGAATTTGTCACGCAATTTGGCCATATTTTCACCAGCTGCATGGCATTTGACTTGTTCCTGCTGAAAATAAACGCTGCCCACGTAGATTTTAATAAAACGAAGCCCGCCAACATCACCAAAACGAAAGATTTTGTTCCGAAATCTGTCACTTTGGTTTAGATGGATGGGTTGTTCTACTCTTTGGATCTTTGCAGGCTTTTCTCATCTGCCTCCTGGGAAGCCAATGGAATCTTCTTCAGATCCACCCAAGTTCCCCACCGTCATCTAAATGACTTTTTGCGTGGTGCTCGGAACTACTAAATATTCTAATCCTATCGATCAGTCCTCAACCCAGTCGGTTGGTTACTGAATGGGAAATAATGAAAGACACTCTCCACGGCCAAGTCAGATCCCACATTCCCTTCCTTCCGACCATCCTCAGTTCTTCTCTTAACCTCTAGTTGCACTAGTTTTTCACTCCCAACTTCCTACTTCCTTCATTTCTATCTCTTTCCTCAATTCTATCCCACATTCCCTTCCTTCCGATCATCCTCAGTTCTTCTCATAACCTCTAGTTGCTCTCGTTTTTCACCCCCAACTTCCCCCTTTCTTCATTTCTCTCTCAAGTCTTGGACTTCAGTCTGGTCAACCCACCTCCAATCTGATCAATTGTCAATCGGAAGCTTCTGCACCACCGCCATCGTCCAAACGGACAGTCGTTTAAAAACTTAAATCTGTTCACAAACAAATTAACATTGCAGCATCCACTCTCCAGTACGTCCGATGTCGCGTATCATTCAATTAATTCCCTGCTCCCAACGAGTAATTATTTTAATAAAAATGTTTCGCTTAATCAAAGCAACATGACATTATTGTCTCGTTAAACATCATCATTATCATCATCATCGTCGTCGTCATCATCATCATCGCCTCCATCGTTGTGGTTGTCAACAGTGGCATCACCGCACTCGCCGAACATGCCCTCAATCGGGGGACAGACAAGAAGCGCCGGCAAATCACTCAGAAAAAAAGCACACACACACACAAATCACAATCGTATCTAAGCGAATGTACCGAGAGCTAGAGAGAGCGAAAGGGGACAGCCCCATCAACTGCCCGAAGCAACAACGACAAGTTTCACATGGCCCAATGGTTAAATCAATTAACCATCAAATAAAAACCAAAATTAAACTTTCCATATATAGATGGCTGGACAGCACACACTGTGTACTTGCGCGCATCATGTTCGGGCAGATTCACCTCCTATTGAGTTTTCTAGAGACGCGAGCCAGCGCATGTGGACAACGGTCATATGTACGTTCGTGTACTTCCACACATCGTCTCCGATCCATGATTTTCGGATTGCCCTGTGCTCGGTGCGGTCTCCGGCTCGTCCATACTCAAATTTAGACGTGAAATCGACTAAAACAAAAAAAAAACGCGTTATTGGTTATTAAATGTCCGCAGCTGAGGGTAGACAGGCCCGACGTACAGTTCTGCTTCTCAGGGCTAAATGCACGCACATCGATCGTCCGTGTCGAGCTTGTGCTCATCGTGTTTTGTGATTACGGAGAGGACTGGGGGTTAGGAGATGGTCCCCTTTCAAGTGGGATATGTCAAGGTCAGGCCTGCAATTCAGATGAGGAGGTTACGCAGCGATGGAGATATCAGGGCATGTGGGACTTCCAGGCACCGGTCTGAGGATTTGTCAGGTTCTATCGCGAAATAACTGAAGGGTAGAAGAAGTCTGTCGTGAGGTCAATGAAGGCTTGAATGGTTTCGGATCGACTGATTAGGTTCTAGTCAAGACTCTTGAAGAGAATTTGAAGGGAGATGGATTTTGAGGCTCACATCATGAGCAAATAATAGCTGACTTCAGTATGCACTGGTAGCCTGGAGCTTATCGAAGGAACGTTCAGCCTGATAGTAGGCTTCAGAAGCGTCTTGCTCTCCGTGGTACCAGAGTGTGTCCTCTGCTCAAGCTTTGCAATCGCATCAGAACCAGTTGGGTACCATAAGCCTGGAGATGGATTTTGAGGCTTCAGGTGGACATTCTTCGGGGATTAATGGGAGCAAACGCAGTCACTTTCTAGTTATTTTAGCATTCACTAGGTAGTCAATTTTTTATATTTCAAGTAAGGCCTTTCTCGTAAGAACAAGGAATGCCGTAACATCGCGACAACGGTGGCATGGGCCCCCCAACAAAGAGAGAAAGAGAGAGATCCTGATCCAGTATCTCATACAAACAACATCGTGTACACGTGTGATTCAGAAACGAAAGCAGAAGTTTACTATTCGTCGTTTCAGAACGAGATTATGCCGATTTTCTCGAGGCTTGGGTCGAATGTACGGAACTGGTTGTGTTTTTCAGGCAGTGATTAACGAATCACTCACCCTCGTCTCTAAACTAGTAGCAGGCTGGCGTTCATCTCGGGATGAGATGGCCCAACGGCTCTATATTCGCATGTGGTGTCCCCAGCCATAGAGGCATTCTAAACTGTGAAGCTGGAAAGTTAATCCCCCGTCACGGCTCGTCATTTGCAAACTTGTCCAGCACTGGGGAGGAACTCAACTGACTAACACTTCATAGCTCGAAGGCACGTCTTAGACGTAGACCTAGACGATCCAAGCAGCTGCTATCGCTGAACACGGTGGCTGGGTGTCATTAAAAGACACTGTCTCTTGACTAAACACGTGTCAAAGGTCTAGGCGGCATCACAAACGACTTTTCAGTGATATGCATTGACTTCTCAAAATATTTTACCTTCTAATCAAGCCTGAGCTCATTGAGTAAGGATTTTGACTGGGACTTGTGAACTTAATTTGGTCGTCTCTCCAGTCTCAGAGTCCCGATGTTTGCCTCGACGATCAGGAGACGCCCACGTGAAAGGCCACCAAATGTCATTGATAGAGTTGTCAGCTTTCCGATGGTGTGCGTTGTCTGTTTGAAAAATTGACTGAGTTCCCTTAGTCTTCTTTAAAGTCACCTCCCCACTGAAACTCACACGCCGAGAGACACACTCAACCGATTGACCGCTATCCACCGACGTCGTTATGCATGATGCTTTATTTCCTCGACAGTTTCGCCTCAGTACACACTGAACAATCTGCCGGAAAGCCGCGCGCGGGCCATGCGATGGCACACTTAGCATCGATCCCACAGATCAGAGGGGAAAATGTCTTCATAACGAGGTATTCTCGATGAATTCGAATCGATTGATGGGGCCACAAGACGCGCCAATACACGAACATGCCGCCTCGGCGTACCGTACACCGAGTCAATTGTGGGCAGCATTATTCGCGTTTATTGCTCATTATTGGAAGCGCGTTTGGACGACTTTAATGGACTTGCACTTAGATACAGCGGGCGGGGGGCCCAAACGTTCAATACTTTGACTGCCATTTGAATTCGAAAGATAATTTCGCCTTGTGTGCCTCCCGTCTCAGTGTGCGAGTGAATGAGAGAGCGGCCAGTCCCCCACCCTCTCTTGGAACACCAGGAGTGTGCCCATGCATCATCATCATCGTCGTCGGTGGCGCACACGGCCAGCATGTAGCCAGATCGTAATGTTTCAATTAAAAGCATTATTATTGTTATTATTGTTTATTTCCTCCAAATTGCTAATTGATTTTGAATATTTAGGTTTGTTGCTCATTACACTAGATAGACGGAGATACGAGTGTATCTTTGTATCGCAGCCGTCGCCGCCGCCACCACCTCGGGCCCATCAATGGCATTTGAATGCTTTTAATGTGAGCGCTATCTGGATCTGTTGGGTGGTGTATGAACTATGAAGTATTCTCGTGCGGTATTTCATGGTAAAACCGGAAAATATTAATCAATTTTTTTTTCGCTTAATTTCTTTCTTCTTGCGGTCGTTGCTTCAATTGTTTATAGTGCGCGCAAAAATTAAAAGCTAAGCGATACTGGCAGAAGGCAACAAGAATCAATCGAAGAGAGAGGAACATGTGATGGTTGATTCTGGGGAATGAGCGAAATCGTAGACACACGCTTTGGAATTGCAGCAGTTAGACCTAAGGGGCGACTCTGGCTCTGGACACTGGTCAGGACTTTGTATACGATTATGTCAATTACTTGTTTACCTAGTCAAGAGGACAGGCGATAAGTTGAAGAAATGAAAACAAACAATTCGCGGGAAGGCGACGTCTGGATGGTTAGTGGGCAGTGATACCTAAGCAAAGCAGTGCGATACTTGTGCGACGATCATTTTTTAACACGAGGATGGTTTGGCTCTTAATTATGTTTGAATTGGATTTATTGCCCTAGTCTGGGCATGTGTCACAAGCGAGAAGAAACAAATTCACCACACCATGGTCACTAGTCTCGTGTGCTTTCTGGTGAGCATTTCGCTAGAATCCGTGATGGCTCAAAGCGCATCACAGACAATTGTGAGTTGTGACCACATTGCAACCAGAATAGGGGGTTTGAGGTTGGATTGAGATGAAAGACAAAGTCTGCGTTTTCCGTCTGTGTGGATGTAGTCCGGAGGGCAAAAGTCCGTCGACTACACTGGATCGGCCTGAGTACTTGAGCAAGTGGGTCTTCGCGATCCGAGCCTCCTGGTTCGAGAAGGGCGGCCGACCGTCCGGAGTTATAGCGGACGCCAGACAGCTTATTCTTGATGAATAGAATCAGCCTGCCTAGGCAGTGAAGCATCCATGAGTCCATGAGTCCATGAGTCGAAGGTCTGCTAAGCAAACATGGATTTATATGTATCCCGAGAGATCTTTGCAAATTATGAAAAATGTGAAGGCACCTTTCAAATCAACTGTAAAAGAAAAAGAATGGAGGGTGAGTGTTGGGGGTCTGCCCATCCAGCGGTCCAGAGTCGACGAACCGCCGCTGTGAACTTGTTTCATGTCATAAGCGATAATCCTTCCCCTTTGGAGTAGATCAAAACTTCTCTAAGTCCTTTGCTGCTCTTTGAGTTGCAGCAGCCGGTTGCAATGCTACTCCACACTGTGTTGGATCATACTCCAATGCGCAGCTCAGAGTCGCATCATGACCAAATAATAGAAGTTGACTTCAGTATGCACTTTAAGTTATCTCCCACTCGTCCGAAAGATTTCACAAGGAGCCTAATTAGCTCATTCAGGTGAAGGCTACTGTCACCTTCAGTAGCGTCTCGCTTTCCGTGGTACCAGAGTATGTCCTCTGCTCGAGCTTCGCAATCGCGTCCCAACCAGTTGGGTAGCATAAGACCGCCCTGGGTTTGGCGTTACTCAAGAAAGTGTTTGATGACTACTTTGCTGTGATAATGAAGAGACCGAAACCCTTGAGGTAAGGACCTTGCCCATCTCGGAATAGTAGTAAACAGCGTCGGTGATCAAATGCAGGCTAACCGTTGTCAATTGCTGCTCATTTCGACTTAAGAGTCACTGGGTCATTGAGTTGAGGACCAAGTGGCTTTTTACACGACGGAAAAGGGCAGGAGTTTTCCAAAATCATTAGAAATAAAAATGCCTTTCAACAGGATACTGTAGCCAGTGTTGCTGACCCTAGGCGCACGCTCAGACCACTTCCACAACAGTTTGTCCGAAGTCCTTGGTGCCGCATACAATGTGGCACTAACCACCATTGAGAGACAGAACCGCTGTGGATGCGCATCCAGCATTTGACAGACCATGATGCGCACTCACTGCCAGCCGCTCATTCGTGACTGAGACTTTATGTGGCACATTCATGAACTAAGTGTTGGCTGACAAGAGGAATGTCGTGACCAGTCTGGCAACATTTGTCGTCTGTATTGCTACCCTCCTCTTAAGTGTCCCATCGAACGATATTCTCAGCAAATTTGCCCGGGATCCTGACGGGATATACGAGATATACTTTCTCGTAGTTCTTTTGAAATTCCTTTACAGTAAACAAATGAATACGAAATATTTATGGAATCCTTGAGCCATGGGGGAGGGGGTGGCAAGTGTCCCACCCACCGAGCGGCTATGACTGAACTTCAATACACAAGTTATAAGAGCTAAGAATTTTATCTGCCACCATGAGTGGCCTTCTGCTTCAACAAGTCGCTTCCGAGTGCTGTATGGTCTGACCAACGCGATAAGTCCCTCCTCCACCTTCTCTACGGACCGTTTTCAATCCACAAAGCCTCACCGCTCATCAATCAGCAGCTTATTCCCAAAAGAAAAAAACGACAAAACAGAGCTTAACACAACTATCAAAACTCACCTTTCAAATTGTGCCTCAGTGTTGTGCTCGAATCATCAATTTCAAAAGCTCGTTATATCTGAAAAGAAACCAAACAAAGGAAGCACTCGTTTATACCTCGTTCACAATCGTAAATACCTTAGAGCTACGTTGACAGTAAATTACTGACTTAACTTGTCACTCATTCGCTCCCCCACACCCACACACAATTGTCCATCAGAAGCCACGACTAGTCCGACATTCATCGAACTAATAAAGGATCACAAAATATTTCTTATTGCCCATCAACAATGCCTGAATCGTCCTGCGAACTACTGCCACCCGGGCTCGTGTGCCGTCAATTGCCGCCGCCGCGCCGCCCTTAGCCAGCTGAAATGACCACTGCCGATAGTATGACCACATTCGATTGCATGTTCACTGGGCATAGCAATTACAATTACACGAACAGGGCGGTTCGGTTTTTAGGCACACTACACAGTCCCGGGCCAGAGGCAGGTGTACAAACGCGTTGAACCCCACTGCCATCGCCAACGCCACCGCCTCCACTCGCCGTTGGAGTAGATAATAATTCTAATAACCGCGCGTTGGTAATTACAAATGTGAAAAGGACCTCGCGAGTGGGAGCCAGAGCAGAAAACAGGACGAAAAAAAAAATGCGAAAAAATACATAAAACAAAAAATTACTACGAAATTATGAATTCATTATGAAATTAACAGTTATTGTGAAAAAAAGACGACGTTCATATCCTTACTGACGCCATCAGCGCCGCGACCATTTCCATTTCCACTGGTGGTCCACTTTCAATTCGCGTCGGTGGAGGCGGTTGTTCCTTTGTACAGTTGCCCCTGAAGGACGGCACTAAATGTAACGCCTATCGCACTTAATTTCAATACCCACCCACTCACCCACCACTGAACCCTCCTCTCATTCAACAAATCCATCGTTTACCGTCAAGCGGGCAAAACTTGAAGACTGTTTGATGGCAATGGCGATGGCAGTGGCGGTTATGAAAGTGAAATTACACCGGAATTCTAAACACGGTAATCAAGCCGGCAGATCCGTTTTGTAGTCCCCGAAAAATGACCCGACTCCGAGGAACGCCAAACGCCGCCGCGACGTTCAGCAGCAACTACGCGGGCGGGAGTAGCTCTCGGCTGCCCTCATTGCCGCGCAGCACTCTTTAGAGGTGAACATTTTTTATTACCTCTCATTTACAGTTGTTATTCACTCAAAGGTGTGTCATTGCTTGTAATTAATGGTTACCAATTACCATTTTTACTTTTTTTTCCCTCAGTTACAAGCCCGCCCACCCCATCACCGCAGGCAGTCCAACGAAACAAAAACGGACCCCGGTCCTGGCTTGGTCCGGCTGGCGGGCCGGCCGCCCAACAGCAACTGTCGCTGGCGCGGCGGTCAAGTCGGCATTGGCATTTAACGATTTCGGTATTTATTACCGGGACGACGATGGCGTAAATTAATTTCTTGACTCTCATCCGCCACCCCCTCGATTTTTATGTGTGTGACGTCGACGTCGCCGTGGCGGGGGCGTTTGAAGAAAACCAAAATCACAGGTTAAAATGTCGTTTTTTCCCCTCTTCTTTGGTTTTCGCCTTTTGCGCTCTCCTTGCCTTGCAAAGCGATTCCTTTGGGGAGTCCGTTGTTGTGTCGAGGTTATGTCCTGGCAAGGACTGTTGGGCAGACGTACCCACACACGTGTGAACGTTGGTGATTTACCTTTAGGTCATCTCTGGGTCGGTAGGTGACAAAGTGTGTAACTGGATATCGTTTTTGGAGGTTACCCCCGCACATGCCAAGGGTGAGTATTTATTTCCTGTGCCATGGTTAATTTTAATTCCACAACAAGTCGACTTCCTCTGTAACGGGGCGATGCCTTTAATTGGGGTAATTAGGTTGACATGAAATTCTTCTTCTTCTTTTTTTTTCCTTTTGCTGGCTGGTTGTGTGTATGTGTCGGACATAGCTCACCAACAAATTGGATTGAGTTAAAATAAATCTGATAAAGGATAAGAAGGATGAATGTGTCTTAAAAGGCTGCGGGGGCGTAGTAGAGTTGTCACGATATCGATGGGCGGGTTGGGGTCAATGGGGTGGAAGTGTGGCTGAGTCTTGGATATCCTTCATGACCGGATCCATCGGGGGGGCACTGGCTGATAGGATCTTTCAGGCAAAGGTGTTCTGTTCAATTCCTTGACAGTGACGGAGTCAATGTTGGTGATTTGTGGTTTTGTGAGTCTTTGGTTAGCTGATGAGGTCAAGAGTCGGCTGGGAACGTCTGAGTCGACTCATGCTTTATCGGTTGGGCTTAAGGCTTGAGGTTGACATTAATCTTTGGTGATTTTAGCATTCTCGTTGAAAGCCAAGAGTCCATTAAAACAATGTTGGCAAAGGACGGAACACTTGATGCTTCTACGCTAAGTTCCGCGTCACAGAGACATAACCGGCAATGGAATACGTGCCGAACTTGCCTGAAAGGGGGTTGTCCAGGCAGTTCAGTGTTCAGAACTGGAGCACTGGTACATTATTTTCAGTACGACAAAAAGTTGCTCGCGATGGTAGGCGATGGAGCACTGACTGGCTACTCTGAAAATGGAACTTGCCAACGACTTGCGTTGCCTGCCTCTGCCGCAAGCTCAGTCTTCATCAGTTAAGATAAAGAGCTCCGGGAGAATATTTCTTCCATAAACTCATTCAGATTTATTACGGACTGATGGCTGAACACCGCTCAAGAGTACATGGTGCATGGGTCCAGCAAGGCCTGAGTTTTACGTGGCAAATACCCGTCTACCCACTGAACTAACCTTACCTTGAGGTTGACATTCAAAAAAGCAGAAAGCTTGATGCCTATGCCAAGTCGACGTGTGACTAAATACTTTCGTTCGTCGGCAAGTAAGGGGCACGGCAATGACAAGACACTTGTGTGACTGCTCCCATTTTTATTTAAATGGAGAAGAAGCTAGAAGATCCAAGTCGATCTTCAAAAAGGATCGCACACGAATGGCTCTGTTGGCATGTCATAAAATGCTTATATAATCATATGGGTGGCGCTATAGTCCATAGAGGGCCAGGGCCTAGCTTCTCGGCGACCACTCACGAGTGAAAGGGACCTTTAGTTATACTGTGTGACTCGAAAGAGGTGGGGCCGTGAAAAGTATTTTGCTCGTATGTGGGCTACGTGGGGGTGCACGCACCAACCCACAACGCCCCGGGCCCCAACAAGCTT
The DNA here is from genome assembly GCA_905231855.2 of Eristalis tenax. Classification (NCBI taxonomy): domain Eukaryota; kingdom Metazoa; phylum Arthropoda; class Insecta; order Diptera; family Syrphidae; genus Eristalis; species Eristalis tenax. The sequence continues at coordinate 61,839,719 of HG993125.1, read as the reverse complement.
GCACACAATTTTTGATGCGCTTTGACTGAGGTACTGACAATCCTGATTCCATTCACCTCACTAAAATCATGCCAAATCGAGGAGAAGGTCCCCACAAGACTGAAGCTGCCACAAGTTGGCCCACAAGAACGCCCCGCATCAGCACATCATAATGAACTGATCATCCTACACACGATTTCTAAATTCATTTGCCCCCCATCCCTTCACAGTCATAAGACACCCACGTAACCCGGTATCATGGTCTAATCATGACCATAATTGATATTAATTGTCATGCACCAAGTCATTGGTTACCCAAGCATGCATGCAGCCACCACACTGACACAGTGTCCATCAGTCTTCGAGAAAGCCGAACCGGAGATCGGACCATATGAACACGAATTCCAGCCTATACCTACACAGAGAACGCCGTTCTATCCGTACTCCCTTTGGCATGGGTCACTCCACACTCTTCAGCCGTGACTGACAGCCAATTCGTATGCACAAATTAGGAAGCTTAATTACGTCTATTTGCGAGTATAATTGCATTTATTATTGTTTTTCTCTTCCACTCTTAATTATTTTATTTACCAAATGCCACGGGTATCTTTTTCCTTTGGACTGTCAATCAGTCAGTCGGTTGGTCGGTTGGTCGGTCGGTCGTCTTCTAGTCTCCTTCTACGCTTCGCATCTCCCCGGCCACTCGCGACTGTGTTTTATTACTTATTTCACAAATTTATTACATTCTAGGGCATATCTGGCTTTAATTGTTTAGCGGCGCTATTCAAAAAAATATCATAACAGGAGGGGTTACTTTGTTCAAAACGTAACACCACACCCGTCCCAAAACCAACCGAAGAAGAAGACAGCCAGAGAAAAAATGCAATAAAATATTCGAAAAGAGCGAATAGACACACCAGCAGATAGATTGTAGGGGTGTACCGATGTATCAAAGCCAAAGTGTTGCACAAACACACGGTTGCTGTCCTCCTTCACTCTTGCCCCACTCCGTTCTTGTTCACAGTCTCGGCACTTTTTCAAACCGAAAGGACGTGAGAAACCCCCAAGAAAGTACACACAATTAAACGAGACAAAACAGAGAAAAAAAATGTAAAGAAACAGATACGCAGTCAAACATATAACATTTTCTTACGTTTCGTTTTTACAAAAAGAAATTAAAAAGATTTATTACTCTTTTATTTGAGTGTTTCTGTGTTAGTATTTAAAATTTTTTTTTATTTCGAATTTGGGGTGATTTTTTCCATCCATACGCGTGCTACCTGAAGCCGAACGACAAAGCGGGACTGACTATGACAGTCCGAAACGAATTTTTGTGTTTTCGATGTGGAACTACCTGTTTTTTCTGGTTTTTCTTTTCGATCTCATTTTTTCGAGTCCTGTCGGTCGGCGTTGTTAGGTGGACACAATTGGCATTGGTGGACTCAAGCGGTGCTGGCGGACAATAAGTCAACATCAACTGTCGATGCCGCCTGGGCAAGTGAAAGTGAAATCTGCTACTTGAAGTATATGTTCATGATTTGGTCTATTATTTCGGCTTTCAGTCTAACAACATGAGGCTGTGAAGCACTCTTTGAGTGGCGACAATCGGGTAGGGGTGTGCTGTTCAATCGAAGAGTAGATCAGTTTGACGCATATGTCAACTTTATGTGATTTTTTTAGACTTAAATAGGTTGCAGTTTTTCTCAAGTGGATTCCAAGAAAGTGATTTCTGCGGGATATCCGAAAAATTCAGTGAATTTGCAATGATCATATCCGGATGACCACATGTCATCTGTCAAGGCATTCACAGTGAGCATTACGACGTGATAAGCTCTTGTCTGGAATTTTGTTACCGTCCCAGAGACACTTTATTTCTAATCATGTTTGACACGCTATTAGGATTCACCTGTCATTTTGACACCAGTGACATAAGACATCGTGCTTCTGACACCTGTCTTGGCAGATTTGGTCTCCAACTCGAATTTCTAATGGTGTACAATGACATCTGCCTCATGTTCCATATAACTGACGATGTCTATGCATCTTGTCACAAATCTGACACCTGTCAAAAAGTGTGTCAAAACTAAGCTTTTTTTCAGAATTACGTCATTTCATGAATTGTCAATGTCAATTTATTATTTCTGCAGTTGTGAAAACTTCAGCAGTATGCGCATGTGTACATCTGTTCTGTCGACTAAATCGGGCTGCAAGACGCATTAAATAGTGACCAACTTTGGCAAAGGGATGGTGTTCATCTCCATTTTTAATGCAAGCTCTTTCATGGTCTTCGGAATCTCAGTGGATTGTATTTCTGTAACAGACTGACATTCTCTCAAAAGAAATGCAACTAGATGGACTACACACTCTCTTTGACGTACTGCAGATTAGGGACCGTGGAAGTGGTGAATCGACACCCTCCTGAGACCCGTCAGTATGTAGGCGACCTGCATATGCTAGCCTTATTCTATGGTCTCCTCGTTCTTGCGCCACCGCGTTAATGTTGTGATTGACAGGCCAAGTTTTAGCAACCTTGTTCTTCTGTCACTAACCTCATCAAATATAAAAAAGCCCATAAATTGCAACTTTTCAGATCAAAGCAATGAATTAAAGCATTACAGTAGAAAAGTTTTACCAAGTGTCATCGTAACTACCACAGGTCCAGCTGTCACTCGGTTAAGTCAAGGCTCTCTGTCCCATTAGTCTATTCAAAACTAGACTAAAAAGTACTCATTCTTCCGAGTATTTATTGTTTCCACTCGTGTGTGTCAATTGTATAGTTTGACAGACAACGGCCAACGGGCACTGTCACACGCGTATTACTTTCACGAAAGCCACTCGAAAATAAACAAAAGCCAACATCAGCATGAAAACAAGATCAAAACAAGACGAAAATCAAATGAAATGGACAAATGCAATAACATAAATAAATAAACCAAAGTATATCTGAGCAAAGGAAACTCGTATCTATTACCCCCTTCGTGCGGTTATCTGGGCACCAACTCGATGAAATGCAAATAACCTTTCGATTCCCATCTACAGATCGTCGATAAAATTTAAAAATAAAACGAAAAATACCCAAAATACGATATCTAATAAGTTTATGCGCGAAATGTTGACGACCTACTGGGTCAATGATTTCTTAAGTTCCCACTCCACGGCACACCACGTCATCACGGTCTTTGATTCGAGATTCGCTTTTTGTGGCTACACCTTAAGTCGGCAAGGTGGTGGCGCTGTGATAGAAACACACAACACACAACAATCTTGGGAATGGAATATTTGAATAAGCATTAATTTGGTGAAGCTCAAAAGAAAGCTGAATCCGCATTTTAATTCGTTGTAATTGATTGTATATGACATCGTTTGTGTTGTGTCCCTGTCGAACTGTCCGATTCTCGGAGAGACTACACGGGGGAAGTCCGGCAAGAGATACGCTTGCTTATGGAATCTGGGCAGTACAGTACTGAACAGTGAAAGCAGTGATGTCGTGAGTGTGCTTGTGTGCGATTCGTCGTTGCAACAATTGGCTGTTAATAGGGTTTGACTTCGAGTTTGAAATTTGCATTTTTATGTATGAACCTCTGCTAGATGATGGTCAAGTGGGGTTTTTCGCTTTATTGTCAAAGTTTCTTGCTGAGCAGAGATGAACTTTGGAATCGTGGCCCAAAGAGGTCATTTACTTGTGTTGTTACGACTTTGGTTTCTATCTAAATAATTTGACAGTCCTTTATTGACTGGTTTGACAGTTTATGCCTTTCAAAAATGTCAACCACAAGTGCTTGACAATTCATATCAATCCTCGCTTGATACCTCATGTCAAAGTGGCAAAAAATGCCCCCGCATCATGGTAGATGCTGTACAGCGTTTAATGGCTATTTTCATGGTCTATTGATTCTGGAAAGATGTGACTGCAGATAGCTGTAGCTGAGGCGTCGCTCAAGGTCGGATCTGTTCCTTTCTAAAGATCAGAGATAAGTTTTTGCGACTGCATCCAATCGAATCATCTGGTGATCGATAAGTGAATAAGTTTGAGAATTATTTTGTGGTCAAATGGATGAACTGAGATGACAGATTGGAATGGATGTATCGATTAGATGAATTTGCATTTTTCAACGATTTCTGCATACATTGACTGTTAATCGATCACTTTGATCGACAGCGAATTTGATCGATTTAAATAAAGCCTCTTCAAATCGATCAATTTGATTGTCTTCACATGCAAATCTAAGTCTTTTGAGCTAATCGGTGAGATAGTTTGTATTTGACGTTTTGTTGTGTAAATCTTTATCTTTAGGAATGTGTGAAGTGAAATCTTTTTGAAGCCATAGTCAGTGATCGTAAATGTGTGCCCATCGAGAGACTGGAAAAGTGGTGACCCATTGACCAATTTCTATTGTCTGAGCTAATGCTGGCGTGCATTCCATCGAGTCATCTTGAGGGCTCTTTTCGAACCTTGAAAATCAGGGTCGAAGCTTAGCCGGACCATTGATCGTCTGACTTTTGCCTTCGGGACATCACCCTCAAGTCGATTGTAGTGAGATCAATCTAGTTGACGGTTGATTAATCAGCAGATAGTCATGTCCCTCTGTAAAGCTTGTCAAGTTTGCGGTCTTGAATTTTTCCTATGAAGTCACCAATGATCAACTCTCCTTGCCCTACTTAATGTCCAGCTCCACAGGGAATCACTGCGCTATGTCACAAACAATTCTATGGGAACAAAGTGGGACAACCTCATCAACCTTTTCTAATATTTTGTAATTCAACGAGTCACGATCAAGCACTTTCTCGACTTTACGGGAAAAGAATGGGACCAATACAACAACCCTTCGGTACTTCAATGCCTGAAGGACTATCAATTTGCTGTCACAGAAGTGAGACATTCGAAAAAATAACTCGAGTGAATTTTGGCCACAGTCAAAACAGGGAATAAAAATAGGATCCGTTTCATAAAGAAGTTATACCTTTGGACTACCTTACGGCTTCCTTAGGCAGCATCATCAGGACACCATGTACTCCCAGCTGAAGAAAAGGATTCAAGTGAAAAGTGGATTCAAGTGACTGAATTTCGCAGAATTGGGTCTAAAATTTTCAGACAATCTGGTTAAGTTTCTGTTGAGAAATGGTCAAAAAGTCTAAAATCGTGAAGTGAATGTGCGCTCGATCATTGGTGGTAAAATATCATCAGATTGGCAGTCTAAATGTGTCTGACATCACCAGAATATGCAGAAATCCCCAAGAATGTGATGAAGGGACAAGATTAGCGTCAAAATGTGTACTTACTTAAAATTTCACTAGCACCTCATCGATCACTGCATTGATGAACTTTAAAAAATAACACAACCTTTTCATCGAAAAACAACAGCCGCCAGGATAGCCATGTGCGAACCTTAATCCTGCACCGTTTGACCCACAAATAGAACATGTACCCTCTCTGTACAGTCACATCATTTTCAAAACAAATTACCGTTGCTTTCAGAAAATCAAACAAGAACCCCGAGCCAACACACACAGAAGCACTCTTCATCCACGTCCCTTGCCCAAAAATAGACGATTATATGATACACCCACAAGACCCCGGAGGAAAAAAAACCCAACAAAGACACCCAAAACCGAGGGAGAGCCAAAAAAAAAATTCCGAAATGCACAATTAAGCACGCATTGGCATTTCTCGGCGGCCGTAATTTATTTTAAGGATTACTTATTCCTCCCTCCACCCCTCTGAGGAGCAGCAACAACAAATACCACAACCCGTAGTCACAGTCTTCGTGTGTCTTCGCCTCGGTACGGTGTTCAGTGTCGACAGGTACCAATTCACGGTACACAGGTACACGCACTTACTCGCGCAAGACTCTGATTCTCCGAGGATCACTCGAAGGATTCACGCAAACAATGGAGAGGAATGGTGAAAAAATAATAAATGAATTATTTATCAACGAGATAAGCGGAAAGGGACAACGTAAATAATTGTGATAATGCCTCTCGCCTTTCGCCTCTCTCTCTGTCTGTCTGCTCTTCGCCATCAGTCTTCAAATAAGGGTCATGTTACGAATGCAATTGTAAGGAAATGTGAAAAGGATCAACGCCTTGCGCTCGGGTGTTAAGATGGTCCTTTCGGCGGTACAATTTACTCAAGTGGTCCTCACTTGAGCAGACGCAACGTAAACAGTACATCATAAACCATCGTCATCGTTTGGTGTCCGAAATCCGAAATCCAAAATCCAACATGCTTTTGTTATCCTTGCCGTACCTTGCTCTCTCTTGCTCTTCTCGTCCCATCATCTCGGTCGGGAGGAACGGTCACATTCACATATGCTGAACATATCGGGGAAAATTCGGAGTCCCACAGATACGGTTGCCTAGGACGAGCCGTGCTGTGTGCTAAATGTGATGAGATGACGATTAACGAGCGGATGAGTGTGCAGGAAAATGTGAAGAGGGTGAGCCGGCGACGACGACCACAACCAGGGCGGAGGTGACGATGATGATGAGTGGGAAATTCCCGGCGGCGCTAAGTTATTATTGCTGTCTTGTACCGTTTTCTCGGTCTTTCCGACAATACAACTCAATTGCTGTGCTCGTGGATTTCGTGTGCAATTTCCGCTCAATTAGGGGGGAGCTAGCTGTTCGGTGTGGTGAGCCAGCTCGGTGGAGCATCAAACCATCGAACAAGACGGAGGAGAGACTACGCGATGCGAAGAGCGCGCGTCTCTGTCGGTGGAAGAGTCGACAAAAGAGAACCAAAACCGAACCGACACGCGATAGCTGCTGAGTGCTGACTGCTTTGCTTGGGGTTGGCCAATGAGAAGCGAATTGAGGGCGACGGCGGCCGCGACACGAAGAGAAGCACACAGCATTGAGCACAGAACAAACGGTTGTCTGCAGAAGAGGGCTGGTTGTGTGATAACGATGGGGTTGTGGAAACGCCGGCGGCCCACGACGCGGCGTTGGAACACGACTGGCGACAGACAACAGACGATTGCAATCTGCAATCCTGCATTCTGAGGTTTTTAGTGCATGATTCTCCCTCTCGCTGGTTGCTGGCAGATTGTGCTTGGGGTTGGCATTGGATGGGATTTTAATTCGTTTTTTGACTGCCATGAAAAGTGTTGCTGAGGCATCTGGGGAGTGTTTGAATGAATCGTTGTGCCATGTTTCAGAAATGTTTCAAGAATGTGGGCACGCACAGCAGACGAAACGGAGTGAAAGAGCCAACTAGGAATGGAATGGGACCAAGACGCAGAAATTGGCGCACAGTCAGACTACGTCACGGGGGCGGCTACTGCTTCATACCCTTACGGCCCACATATAGCAACACAATGGGTCTAGATGTCACTCACAGCAGTGACAGCTAACATCGATATTCCCCGAGCGCCACAGCTCGTCATATTTTGGTTGATTGTAAATGGGTTAAATATAGTTTTCTTTTCTAGAACATGGCCAGAGCTGCTTGGAAAGTCATTCATGAAGTCAGTCTTAGTTCATGCATGCAGTGCTCGAGAGCAGTGGAAGGCAAGCACACTCCCATCGATTGTTCGCAGTTGAAGCGTGGAAATAAAGCGTGTATTCTCAGCACGGAGATGTTTTCCGACGGACAATTGCCTCCAAATTGTATCAGAAATTAACACAGTGCCAACAATTGAATCACTATAGATGAGGAACAAACAGAATCCGAGACTGCTGCACAACACCGTAAACGACGCTCAAGTCTAGAGTAGAGCTCGAAATAAGAGAGGGACCTCTCGCAAACAAAAAAAAATTAAGTAGCAATTTTGGGCATCTGCCCAGAGATCCGGCTCGATTGTGAGGCTTGACTGCTGCTGTCCTATGTAGAGGGATCGGGCTAGCTTGCTGTATGTTGGAGTCCTGGGGACAGTAGCGTCATACAAAGGGGCGGAGCACCGACCAGAGCAAGAAACATCTTCTCTTAGATTTTGAAATGTCCAAATAGTGGAAAAAGTCTTAACAAATAATGTCCCATGGGAACTTTTCCAAATGCTGTCTAATGCATCTCAATCTTTCACAGTTTATATGATCAGTGGTGGATAGCTTCAAAACTCCACCATACCAAATTCCACTTAACATTGGCAACACTTATGTGTGAGAATTTCTGCAAGAATGGCACACAACACGGTTACATTCACTCTCTGCAGTTTTTCCATCCCTCTTTCATCATCTCTCCGTCACACAGAAGCAGCAGCAGCAGCAGTACACGTTGTCGTCATTTTTCCTTGTGTAGCTGCTCCACAGTGGCGGCCCCCGTGCCATCCACCACCACTCCCCTCAACATACCCAATAATTGTCGTCATTATGTGATTTCCTCCGTCATAAAGTGCACAATATACCCCCACGTGTGCCGCACACTCAGCTGCTGCTCTGTTGACTGTTCCTCTGCCTCTGTCTCTGCGCTTGAATGAACGTAGCCCCGTTCCATGTCCTACGCTACACGCTCCATCCCCCCTTCCAGCACCCGCCCATCAACCACCCCCGCGGCGTACATCACCTGACACATAACGATCCAAACCACACGTTTTAATCCTGTCTACGAGTGAGTCAAGCAAAAAAAAGGGGGCAAAAGGGAGAAGGAAAAAAGTCGCGACACGTGCTTTTTCAGCTGTTTTTCAACGAGAGTCAACCACCAAAACAGAAAATACACGGAGGCTATACGCAGCCATGGGTGTTTAAGGCCAAAACGGAAACCAGAAAAAGAACGAACAACTCGGGGAAAAAAACAAAAAAAAAGCAAACGGCACACACAGAGAACCGAGAAAGAGAATGAGAGCACACACAGAGAGACGAAGGCAAAACAGAGGAATGACAGGCAGAAAGTGAAGGCGAAGTGAAGAAGAAAATAGCAACGATGTCGCCGGGTTTTGCCGTTTCCCCCGCACTGCTGCTGCAGCAGCAACAGTAGCCCGACGTCAAACAGTGCAAAACGTCAGACGGGTGGTATAGTCTGCGGGAGTACAAGGAAAATCCCTGCACTTTGACAAACAATTTCAGAGAGGCCCTGCGACGGAAATGGAAAGCGAGAAGAGAATTTGCTGCGACTGCGTTAGATTTTGACTACACCACCAACAACAACCAAATTGCATTACTACAATGTGGTGTGAGGGGCTTTTGAATGTAATATGCGGCCCCGGCTCCAGGACACCGGGTGGGAAACACAGACGTGGCGAGAGTGCTATTTGCTTAGGAGAGGCGGTTTGACAGTTTGGGGAATGGGAACTGGAACGCACACATTCCCCAGTCACAGCAAAGTGTGGGAATATGTCATTTAGAAGGTTGTTCCGGTTCCACTTGACAGTTGCACTTGCACACATGGCTTGTGCATGCGGTTTTTTTTCGACAGGACTCTTCTGCCAGGATGAGAGAGAACGGATATCGAGTTTCATTGACATTTCTCAGGTGGACTTGGAAGCGCCTAATGGAAGGAATGTGTGGATCTTGTTTGTTTTGGATTCACTGGATACGTCAGATTTTGATGACAAGCGGATGACAGATAAGCATAATCAATTGTCGGAGCAAGCAGGTGACTGGGGAAGGGAAAGTCGATTGAGGATAATTGATTCGTAAGTCTGGCGGGATTGGACAGCGTGCGGCCGAGGAACTGTGGGAATTTAGAAAACAGACTTGTCAAGTGGACGACGATCAAAAAATTCCTTCAACTGCCAAGGTCCACAAAGCTGACTCTCATCGTCTTTCTCTTGAAATCAGCTTCACCACAACTTCTCCCAGAAAGCTGCTAATTGACAGTGAAATGTAATACTTCAGCCCTTACGCATGGTCTAAGACAAATTGGCTTACTGGTTTTTTTTTGTCAAACGATTAACACTGGGATGCTAAAATCGGAATCTAGTTTTCGAGTGTCCATTTTGGGGGGTGTTGTGGGGCGTGTGTCGCGTGACAAGCGTATAATTGGATTGTCGTTTTTGTTCGGAAGACGTTTTAAAATGAGACAACGGTTATTGGAAGGGTGTTGTGAAAGAAGTGGTAGAGGCTTGTCAGGTGGACGACGATCACGACCTCAAGTGACTATCTTGGGGGCGTTAATTTACTGACGTGGTTTTTATTTGCTTGTTTTTCGGAGTTTGTCGAGCAATTCTGTAAGAGAGATGTGTGTCATCTCCGAGAGCTTCGCAAACCCCGCAAACATAGAGGACGATGTCCTATTTCACTCATTTACGAGTGAATCCTCAAAAAAAAAGGTCTAAGTTCGGGCGGCGTTCTTTATCGCCTTCCAGAACCTCCCACCTGTAAGCCACATCATTCCTCCCAACCATGACCAACGCATCTTCTTGTCGACTCGTCCACCTCCATCCTGCTCCCCCGTTCTCGACGAACCTCTCGTTGATCTCTTTCCTTTTGCTCCTGCATCGAGACCTCATCTGTTCTCATTGCTGTCTTATTTATGTCCGAAGTCGTTCGATTCTTTTGTTGATTTTAATGATTCCTTGTGCGGGAGGATACGACTCTCTCTCTGGGACGTTTGCTCAACACCAACCTAACTCAAATTCATTTTCTTTGTCATACCTCCCACCCCTTTCTTAGAACTCGAGTATTATTATTTATTTATTTTTTTTCATTTTCTCATTTTTTTTTATTGATTTTTCATTTGAGACTCTCGCATTTAGTTCGATGCGGGCAAGCGTTTCACGCCAGCAAGCGAGTGGCATCTTCAATAATTCCCGTCCGCCTCCCCACTGGCGAAAAAATTGGGTTAAAGTACCGCAATAGCATACACAGAAAATGAAAGAGTGTGCACTGGGCAATATTATACACAGTAAAAGGACGAGTATCCTATGCCTGCTTTCAGGGCCCCATCGAGTGGGGAGCTCTGCAGCCGATTTGTGACCCCCCTACCGTTGTGTATTTATAGAGTAGACGGATGATTGGTGTGTGTTTTTGCGCCGTAGTTGTACTGTGTGTGTTGGACAAAATCCGGCTTCGAACTACATAGTTGTACATCGTCACAGGCACTCGCCTTCCCACATCGCTGCCTCAACAAAGCCCCTGTTACCTCGGTTCTCCGCACAGCCCTCCCTACGACACCGTCACGTGTATTTTCTATCTATCTATCTAACTACCCTTTTTAGGTTTTCAATGGAGTGTGGTGATTTAGTCCTTTCCCATTGCACATCACCTCATCCTTGCCATCGTATTCCACCATCCGCCATCCCATCCCAGTCCCAGCCAGCGGCAGCAGGCTCAAGCCTGAGAGCGGTGCGGGTGAACGGTGGCCGTGGCGATGATTCCCCACCCCATTTCGCGCGCTCAATTCGACTCCTCCACTCGACTCGACTCAACCGTCGTCGGTCGTTGTTTTTGTTTCGGAATTTCGCTTCAATTTTTTGTTTTTGTTGTTGTTGTTGGCGGCGGTGGTGGTGTCTTTTTTTTCTTTCTGACTTTTCCGTCAGAGTACGGTTCGCCTTTGCGTCCTTACGCGACGGCGATAATGACAAATGGTGGGTAGTTGTGTGTCGTTTTGGGTGGCGAATGGCGCACGGCAGTGGTTTATTTTAAGGGTGACCACAATATAAGTAAGTGGTTGCCAATGTTGCTGCGGGTGGAGGCGATGGTGCGGTGGCAGCGGTTGCTGCCGATGATGATGACGACGGTGGGGTGGGTGGTGTGGTATATTTTTAGGGAAAAGGATGGTTCTGATTTTGCCATGAATTCATTTTACGCGGAACTGAGTTAAAGACACACCGTTAGCCTGTGGGGGTGGGGCGGATGGAAGCGAAGAGTTGAAGCAAAACGGAGAAAAAAACTCACACAATTCACAGTTAGTAGCAGTAAAAAATTGTTCAAATCAAATGTATCGAAAGGAAAAGATAATAAAAGTCGAAGGATATTTGATTCTTTTTTTTCATTCCTTCGGAGTGACCTTCTTCTCTTCCGTCTTGGTCTTAACCCGTTATTCGTTCTTTTTTCTTTGTTGACGCACCAAGGTTTGTCCATTCCCCCGGCTTGGCATTTTGATTTTATGAATTTATAATTGAATACGCACAAATGGGGTGGCGGAACTGGGTGTCGGTCGGGCGGTGTTGTTGCAGCCGATTCTAGACTTCTCTTCATCTTATTAGAACGATGATATCATTTATTATATCTTTTAGGACTAATTTAAATTGAGGGTGGCTGAGAGATTTCGGCTGTCAGCCGAAGGTGGGCGTTTTGAGTGTGCCTGGGGGTGGGCGAGTGTATTTGGGTCATTTGCATATCGAATCTCGAAGGGAACACTGAATATGAAATTTTGAGGTTAGAACTTCGATTTCGATTCAACTTTCGTTTTCGCTTTAAAGTGAGGAAGAGCAAACGAAGTTTATGGAGGTCCTTGAAGGATGCTTGCGGGGGAATCGATTGTGATTGTCAACACTTGCTGATTGAGTCGTGTGCGGGTGTGTCGATTCAGTTGCAATCTGTTCTGATCTTGATTTATTGAATTTTGAGTTCGATTCCATCGACTGTTCTTCCATTCGAATGTCTCCAATGAGACGTTGGTCAGACTGAAAGAGTCGAGGAGGATGTTTAAGAGAAGGTGTTCAATAAATTGAGTTTTCATTTTTTCATGCGGCGACCATTGCATGCTTTTTCTGGACCAACCCGCAGGTTCAGTTTTACCAAAATCAGACCTGGTCAAGTGACTCTAAGTGTCACTGTACGTCAACAGGAAACGGTGGAAACGCTTAATCTTCACTAATTGGTCCAACAACTCGTGGCATTGTGGGTAAGTGCCTGAACCTGTCTGTCATTGTTTGTGGGCAAGCATAATCCTTAAGTGTCCCATACACAGCAAACTTGTGTCGGTGTGATGTGTGGAGACTGTTCCTCGCACCGATTCCTCGTTGTGACACACTGACACTGTGAGCAAAATCGAAAGGAAAACACCGACTTAATTTTTTGTGTCGGTGTTCCTAAAAGTGTGATGTGTGTGGGTCAGTGAGCTCAATTTTATACAAAATATCGGTCGAATGGGTCCGATCGTCGGAGAGTGACGAGCTCTGATATTACACAGCGGCTTTAGGGCTGAATTTTTCTTTACATGATACTGGACAGTACATTTTTAACTTGTTTATGTAACATGCATGCAGGAGCATCATTACTGATGCAGTATTACTATCACCTCACTGCTCATAGCTCTGTGCCGTCGTCGCCAAGTCCAGCGACACTTGTGTGCACACAGATGTGTATGGGGCCCTTAAGAGTTAATAGAATTCCCAGGAAATAAAAGTTCACAACTGGGTCTCACAGTCTGGGTGGGTAATTCTGATTCAAAAACTACAAATTACAGCAATAGGGAATGACTCGTGCAGTATTGAATTGTTTATTGCACTGTACAACATGTTGTGCTGTCTTGATACCGGACCTCATGACAACAACATCTACATCATGGATAATATGTACAGAAAAGAAAGTTTCCTATAAAGGACACTATTGTGGCTGCTAATCCGTTTTCTACGCAACGTGATAATTTTCATAGTTCGCAGCACCTCTTCTCTTTAGAGCCACTGTCAATGCTTAGGGAGAATAACTTTCTAGACTCCGATTTCTGGTCAGTTGAAGTTAAGCACAGGCCAACCTCGACCAAAAGGGCCGATACCGGGAATCCATCGCTTCTAACCCGCGGGCAACTGGAATGTTGTGCTGGCGAGTTCCTTGCAAGAAATTGTCTCGAGACACTTGACAATCAATGAAAGATTTTGCAACCGCTCTACATCCCCAACCGCCATTGCCCATCTCATATAATTACCCACATCGCCAACTCCTCAAGGCCCAACAGAGAAACACAAAAACACCTCCGATCAAGATTTCACTTCTTTACCCACTCTAAAGCGCATTCGAATTTTGTGATTTTTAATTACACATCTCTGTGAAGTCGAATCAAGTATATCTGCGGTTGCGGCACATTAAAAAGGAACCAATTCACGTCTCTCTCCCCCCCACCGTCATCAGCCCAACATCAGAAGGGAAAAAAAATCGCAGAAATAATGCGGTTTCTCATTTGGCATCCTCGAGCAGCAACAACAACAACAAGCCAAACAAAAAGAAAGGATAATTAGTTCACTTATCCTTAAGAACAAATGAAACAAAAACAAGGCCGAAAAAATGTAGGAAGGCGCACACAGCACAAAAAAAAACCGTTAAACTCTGAAAATAATTGCGTAGCCGGCCACAGAGTTATGTAAAATTGTGACAAATTAAACTCACAGCCCATAGATGGCGCCGGCTGGGTGTGTTGTAGGGTGGCAGAGGCGATGGCGGCGACGGCGACAACGGTAGGGGCTAGAGAGTAACAATCATTTTCGCGTCCTATTCTTCCTCATTTCGTTTCAAAGATAAATTAAAATCTTTAAGGCAATTAGCTACAGAGAATCATTGAATCAGGGAGGGGTCCTTCGTCTTCCTAACGGAACGACTCTGGGGATGGCTGTGTCTCCGTGTGTGAGAGAGAGAAAAATACAGAGACCCACCAGTGTACAGAGATACTTTTTGGCAATTATAATTCGATTTGAATGAGTCTTTGTGTTTTTATTGATTCCACGCCTGCGGTGGTCAACTCCAGTCTGAGACGGACTTTTGTTTCGTTTGATAGATTGACTTTGAAAGACGACCCCATGAATGCCCCTGAAGCGTGGTCGTGTCCAGAGATGCACTCGATCTGTGCGGCTCATGCCGAAAATGTACTTTTCGTGTGATTAATCAAAGCATCGCCTCTGTTGGTGGGGCGACTCGGTTTCCATCTCCCAAAGTGGCTGACCCACACACGAACACACACCTGCACACGCAGAGGGACACCCTCCAGGTCTGAAGAAGAGTCATTAATAGCTTCGGTGTTTGTCTTTCTCGTTTGAAACTGCTGCCGGAATACCCCGAGTTGCATGTGCGATGACTGCTGCGATGGGTTCTCGTGTGGTATTCAACGTGAGATTTTACACAGTGCCACTAATTACACGTTGGCCACGGTCCATTCGCACGATTTGTTTTTTTCTCCTGAACGCTCAAACTCCCCGACTGGCCGCGAGGTGTTTCCAGGGCGAAATTTAATAGACGAGTGGTTGCTGCAAAGAGTTTCGATGGATAATTTCCGCGGCCAGAGGAGGGCTAGGTTCGGTTAATTTGATCCGAAAGTAATCCATCTCGAGGTCTTGGGGATTCCATGGATTAAAGCGTGAAGAAAATTAGATACTCACAGGCGGGGAGATCGAACAGGCGACACGATGTCGATGACCGTAAAGGAGTGCAGTTAGCTTGGGTCTCAAGTTTAAGTATCTTTTAATCGATCGAACTGAAGCAGGTTCTACACTTTGATCTGATTTCGAATGATTAGATGTGTTAGCCGGGGCATGGCAGGGCTTTAATTAGGGAAAGGGTCTGCTGGATAGGCCCGATTGAGCGTTTCGAATGTCGGCAAATTGTTTGTCTTTTGTATTTAGTTGGCGCCATCTCCTCACGATTGTTTCTTTGGTGGCGGTATGCTCTCAGAGTGAAACAGAGTGCGACTTTGATGGTATCGCTGGTGTTTAGATATGCGGCGTTGCATGGTGTCAATAGATGAGAGGCAGTATTGAGGCCATTTTTCTCGAATGGTGTCCTTTCTGCGGTGGTTTGAAGATTATTTACCTCTTCAATGATGTGGCTCTTCACAACGCACATGACAACCCCATTGGCCATCTGAAGTTTGTGTTGACACGGAGAGAATTAATCAAAACAAGCCTTCACAGTAAGGTCTACAGACCGCCTCCAAAATGCATTGCCATCGCACACAATCACCTCAAGCTAAAGGCACATTTCCAGTCCAGACCCGACGATGACAAGATGGCCTTTCTTCGACTGACGTTCACTCGATCAAAACCACATTAGAAAGTTCCCAACGCCAGCAGCAATGACTATCGTGAGAAAGAGCTGCTAACTAAAGACACATTCTAAAAAATTACAAAATTTCACGTTACATTTGACGGGCGTGCAGTGGAGGAATGGGGTTTCGCATCGTTTAGCTCTAAATGCATCGACAAGGACACAGACTATTAAATGCTTCTTGTCATGCACTTGCAATATTAGATAGAGATAATTCATTGCTATTTTCATTGCACTTTGAAACGTTTTAACGATTCCCAAATGTATTGCAGTCTAATTGAGTGTCGCTTGATTAAGGGCTGTGGAATGTTGAGGGAGAAGGATGATTGTCCATTCATGTTGTTGGACGTTGTGCATGGAGAGCATGCAAATCTGAAACTTGTCACAGACCGTCTACAATTCGATCAAAAAATGTGATAAATTTCCTCTTTAGGTATGGCGGCGCTTGTCATCAACAATAGGTCGAGTTAAAGTCACATTTTACTGAAGAATCCATCTCGTTCGAATGTGGAAATAAGTCCAAGACAAGGTGGACTGAGAAGAGACAACTAACATGAGTGGGAAGCGAAAGTGGGATCAAATTTTGAGACGGGCCATTCGAAAGCGAATTGAGGGTAAATGTCCCGCATTCACTTATTGCATAATGGATCACATTCCTGCGTTCAGCAGAAGGAAGCACAGTCGTACCTCCAGAAGTCGTAGTCACGGGAACAAATATTGTGTTCCATTTATGGAATGTTCGAGTTATGAATCGAAAAATATGGGACAAATTTAAGGCTTGGGTCCCTTAAAGTTCTTGAACATTTATTCGACTTAAGGATGTTCGACTTACAGAGGTTTGACTGGCTGTACCGTGGACTCCTACGCCGGGGGTAGAAATTTATACTAGCTTTCATAATTCACGGCTCCGGCTCCTACGAGCGAGCAACTGACATTGCTCAAACATCTCAACCAATGGTCATTCCCCGCGGCTGACAAATTTCCAAAATATTTCTGCTGAACACGAAATAAATCATCCAACGGCAATGCCAAATTTAACAGGCATAGAATATGAATTAAACTATTCCAAAATGAATAACTAAATACATAAACAAACGTCGATCGTTTGGATACGTTTTTTTTTTTCTGAGTGATATTCCCGTCGGCGAATGATCACCTCTCTCGGGAAGCTTCTGTTGAAGAAATTCACGGTACTTCACCTTCCAATCCAATATAACGACGTTTGTGGGAGTTGTAGAAAGGGCTAAGAAGAGGACGTAACCTTAATTAATTTCGGCACCAGATCAACATTTGTCAGCAGTCCATGTTCGTTCGGCGGATGTTAAGGGCATGGTAAGATTCCTAAGAGTATCTAAGTGGCTGTAACACGTTCCAGACATTAAAGGGGGACTACAACCAAAATCGCAAGAAAAAATTGCGTTTAAGGACCTCTTTTTGCCTCTTGTACAATCCATGCCGTAAATGCAACGACACCGTGGCCAGTACTATGGGCAGTGTTCCTAAACACACCAGTCACTGTGTCCTAACCTAAACACCCCCTGGCATATTTTGATTAGTGCTTGTCCTTGGTAAGTTGTTACATTTTGTTTCAAGCATATTCTTAGACCTGTCCAGAAATTAGTTGGATGAGAAAGAATTGTGTTTCGATACAAGATGGAATTTGTGTCTGTTTTCTGACCACAATTTTTGGCCCGTAATTCAGAAAATGCCACACAAATTTGGAAAACATTTTTTTTAAATCAAATGACTTTCTAGAATCGAGAGGACGCCGCGAAGGCATACGCGCCGTGCTGTGCTTTGTGGGTGTAACTTACCAGAAACTAGAGGACCTCAATCTATTCTAATCAGCACATCAAGCAAATTGTACTCGCATGGAAAACTAAGACTGCCCAATTAAAAGCTGGTCGAGGATTGCCAAAAGGAATCGATCGAAAAAATAAACGAATTCTTAGCTCCTAAAGTGCGATCAAACTTCTTAAGATCTTTAAAATCAGATTGAAGTGAGAGGCAGTCATTATTTCAATGTTCACATTTTTTACGCATGACACAATATGGTTCAGTCGCGGAGCCTGGCCACCCTTTCCTGAACGAAATTATGACGTTACTTCTGGTGTGAGGAAAAGCAGGGTGTGATGGGCACCTCTGCTAAGACATCATCCCAACAAAAGTTTAAAGGCGGAAAGTGAATGAAGCGATAAAAACGAATTTTGCCTAGATTCCCCTCTTCTTTACAGCTTACGCAACCTTTCACTGTAGACTGTGTCATTTTTTTGCAAACGTCGAATTAGACCATTTAATTTTTCACTTGAATTGTGGCATAAGCTTAAGAAACAGGATCAAAAACGGACCCAAAGACAGTTTCGACAAGCGCCATGGACTGTAATCACTTCTTATTGACTGGCTGAAAAATAGTAACCAGGTTGATCCCATTTCTGTTATTTGTTCATCCTAACTTTTTGACCGTGGAAGAAGTTGTTCTTGTCATCATTAACAAAGCAAGATTATTTTGGGCAATGTTCTAGACATTTTAGACTTCCTTCTTTTTGGAACCACTAAGGCTAAGGCGGCGGCATGGCAAGCCTAGGTTTGAGGGACAATAGTCCTTAATGGAGTTGTCGTGCCTTAAACTCAGTTCAGATCTCATTCAGACGAGAAATATCTGCTATAAATGCAGTAACTTATTGCATTCCCTAATCGATAGTGTTTGCACAATGGGACTATCTTAGACTAAGTGTGCCTGTTGTCTCTCCGTACAGCAGTCAGCCACTTCAAGCAAAGGTTAAAATTGTGTGTAAATCTGTAGCCTATGGCTCAAATCTCGAGTCTCGAGTTCCAGTTAAAAATTGCATCGTTTAGAGGCCTTATTCCCGTCGACAACGACTAGAAATAATGCGGTAACTACATCGCATGGATCTAACACCGCAAGAGGGATTAAATTCCTGTAATGCGGGAAAACGACTCCAGTATGACTACGGAGGTGCACCTATCCTCCCAATAGTCCACGCCGACAAGAATAGACAGTTAGTTCCCTTCCTTTTTCTTTTTGACAATATTTTGCAATGATTTTTGTTTAATGCAAAACGCTTTGACAAGCGAATAGCCAACGCAGTTGACTGAACATGATATCCATTCACACAGCGACAAGTGTCCTCACATCATCTGAAGCAAACCACTGGTTGCCACCAAGGTAATCACGGAGCTGTCAACTGTCGTATGTACATCAGACATCCTTTCAAATTGTCAGCACTTACCTTTCAGTTCGGTCAGCAACATAAACACCGGAAACTGCAAACGAAATATCCTTATTCTTCTTCTTCCACTGAAGTTTCCACTTTATTTTTCACGCACACGCGGCAACAAAATCCTTCAGATGCAAATGATTATCCTTCAAGTCACAGTGTCACCAATTCACTTGCGTCCTTTTCAAATGAATTCTCAAACTGCAAGCGTAGCACTCTTATTTACTTTCATGTATCTTATTTCACACACGCAAAAACTGCATTCACTTCGTAGATGACAGATAAATCAATTCAAATTAATTAATCAAAACATATGCATTCATATCCGCTTTTATTCAATTTTTTTGTTTTGTTATTTTATTTTCCATTCGCGATGTGAAACACAAACTGAAAGAGAGAAAGAGAGAGAGGGAATGGAAAATGATCTTTTTTCTTTGCTTTCACCACAGAGATTCAGATATTTGTACTGGCACTGGATAAATTAATGAAAAATGGAGAGGAACCGAACAAAAAAAAAAAAAAAAATATAGGAGACTAATGCAATTTCCACACTATACACCGTTGTTGCACTACACTGTTCGCTGTTCGCCGATTCTCTTTCGTTCTAGATACTTGTCATAGGAGAGACGATGCTCTCTTCATTTGCAAAACTGGCGAAACAATAAAACCAAATACAAATAAACAACAACTGCAATCTGCTGTGTGCACTACTGTTTCGAAAAAAACCCAATGAAATGTGGATACAAAAAAAAAAAAAGGAACGAATTCAAAAATACAACCAAGACAGGCGAAATAAACAAATAAACACTCTGATTCGACGGAATTAAATAAATTATCAGTTATGTCACAACCGGGATGACAGAAATTCTTCAATCTCGATTCTTTTGGTTTTTTTTCTACCGGTTTTCAGATAAAACAAAAATATTCAAAAAAATCACTAACATTTTTTTTTAAACAAAATTCATGTGTCAGCGATGGCCAGCCCATTGACAGTGTAAACAATCCGTTGCACATGCAGAGTCTTTGCCAATAACAAAAGTTTGATTATTTTTTTAATTAAATTAAGTTTAAAATAAAGGGAAGACACAAAAAAAATATTATAGTACACTTCTTGCTCTTTCAGTCCACCCAAACAGACTGTGTACAAATGCAAAGGAAACGAACAGAGGCAAGTAAGACAAAAAAAAAATAAATAAATAAATCTGTGTAATGAAGAGTAAAACAAAAAAAAAACGCACAAACGGACACAGAAAACGACGAGAGACAACAAACGACGACGGATACTTGCTATCCGCCTGATTGCTAAAAATGTACTGACATTATTACTTCGTTAAAAAACCTGAGTAAGTGTACAACCTGCGCACATTAAAATTAATACACAATGAACAACAAAACGTACGTAACAACACAACGACTTGAGTCTTGTCTCGTCTCGCCTGTCTGACCGTTTGTCGTATCCACCGCGGTTGTTGTTCGATTGCGTTCAATCTTTCTCTCTCTCTCTCCCTCTCTGGCACGCTCTTTAGTTGGTCCGTGGTGTAGTGCCGAGCGCGCATAAACACACTTCTTGAACAACAACACAACATGCTGCACAGAAGATCTAGAAGCTAAAAGTCCACCAGGCCAGTTCAACTCGTCGTCGTGTGCAGGAAGAGATACACTCTTCGCCAGCCATCGGACACCAAGAGACGTCTCCACTTCACATCACACACTCCATCCAAGTCCAACTATCGTCAAACTTCTCCAGAGAGACACACTCCATTCATACCCGGTGCGGTATAGCTTCCTGCTCGCATCCATCGGATACTCTTCGTCCACTGAACACCGACACAGTTGCAGATACCGCAGAGAAACTATACATCTTCGTTCGCCTCGAACATCGAGCACGTTCGGGTGCGTAGAAAACTGTATTTACTAGGAGAAATGAACAATTGAGAAGCTCCCAGCGTAGCAAGTACACATCACTCATTGTGTGGTTGGAAGTATGTGTATCTAAGTGTGAGTACTGCCGGCTTGGATTGAATTTTTTTGAGTTGAATTTTGGATGCAAATGCTATTCATTGGTCGCTGGGCGGAAGCAAATGAAATGTACGCTTAAGATTGGTTAATAACTGAAATGGTTGTTGAGTGAGTTCTGTGCTTCTTGGTTGGTTTCGTTTGTTTGTTTGTTTGCTGTTTGTTGCTGCGGTTCAAGTGTGCGTGTATGTGCCAGTGTTTGTTTTCTTGTTTTTCTTTTTTTTTTGATTTCCATGTGAAGTATGTACACTCAAGCGAGGTGGTTAATAAGAGGTCAAAAATTGTTTAACATTTTCTCTTCCTTTGATCTTGTGGCTGGATGGTGGTTGATTGATATTTTTTCTTCTAAATGTTCTTCAAAGAATGTGGTAGCTATTGTCTTGTTAGTTCTGCCGAGATATTCAGTGATAAACGGCAGACAAGACCTTTTAAGGGACGGGAATTTTGGTTAATCAACTATGTAGGTATACTGCTTTAGGCATATCTAAAATGTTGATAGTTAACGCTGCTCTGTTAATTAGTTTGGTGCTACAGGGTGATGGGGGGGAATGATCCACACGTTTTTGTGGAACAGTTGAATCGCAGTTAAAAGCGATGTCTCAAGGAATCTTTGACAGGTTTGAACTTGATAAGGAAATACAAAGCTACCGATCCTCACAATGGTGATCCTCACATCCACTGAAAGATCGTTTCAAGGGCGATGTTGATCCTAAGTTAAAGGCTTTGCTGACCTCTGATTTAGTGATACTACAAAAGCAAGAATAATTTGACAAAGGCCCTAAATTGAGCTTTTGCTTAGGTAGGTCTCGCCTAGGTGTTCTTGATCACCTTAACTTGGAATAAAAATAGAGATCAGCTTAGACCGCCCAAATCAATTTCAATTTTATTTATTATCATCGAGTAGATTTCTCTTTCTAGATATCGATTCTAGCAAGAAATATAAAAATGTTGTCACAAAGATATTTCTTGTCACATCTTCAAAAAAATCAAGACCCTTATGGGCTAAGTTAGCTTTGCTCATGCAACGAGATATAGGTTCATTTTGAGCACAATTCGTTCCTTGGGTTCTAATACGGAAGAGTATAAGGTGACCAGTGTTCACAGGATGAACACAAAGGTTTTGTAGACTTAAGAGGAAAGGTGTGTAAAGCGGCCAATACATGTTCAATATTATTGTGCAATAAACATATAGCAGAATACCATGCACGATGGAATAACATTTTACAGTACATAATTCTTCTGACGAGGATTTGTGCGGATTATGTTGTTCTTGTCTATGAATGCTCGCTCGACAACGCTTAGCACACAAATAAGTGAATATTGTGCAATGTCGCCCATACACTGTCGATATTTTCAATAATGACCAAATCAAATATCAACACTGTTTTGATTTTCACAACCTCGAAAATTAAAAGACTCAATAACATTGTGCCTTACAAAATGTTGAGGAATAATATTGAAATCAAAAAACATTGCCTGAGAGTCAAGTGAATTTTTTTGGCTTGGAACGAGTTCTGTTTTATGTTGACCAAATATTTCCTGACCCACCGGTCGATCATGTGACTCCCCACCAGGTTCATAAATAGTATTGGGTATATAACTTAATCCGTGCGGTTTGCTATGAGATGGCGTAACTTGTTATTATTCCATTGGAACATGCTTTGGAAAGCTACTGTCACTGTACGTCATTTCAGTATATGTCATTCATTTGAAGCGTAAACAACAATCATTTCTGTTCACTCAAATATGTCAAACTTTTTGCCTGAAAAAGTGTTTTTGCGGGGAGTTCTTCTTCATTACTTTAATATGAAGAAAACTGCTGCCGAAAGTCATCGTATTTTAGTGGAAGTTTATGGTGAAGTTTATGAGCGAACGTGCCAAAAGTGGTTTACACGATTTAAAACCAACCGAATCAATGGCTTGGCCAACCAACCAAATCAACGGCAAAGCCGAATATCCATGGCGCGAAGGCAATGCTCTGTATTTGGTGGGATCAGAAGGATGAGCTGTATTATGAGCTGCTACCGAACACAATTAATCCGTTTGAAGAGAGCAGTAGCCGAAAAACGCCCGGAATATGCGACCAGACACGAGGCACTAATTTTCCATCATGACAACGCTCGGCCCCACGTAGCTATTCCGGTTAAGAACTATTTGGAAAACAGTGGATGGGAAGTTTTACCCCACCCGCCTTATAGCCCAGACCTTGCCCCTTCTGACTACCATTTGTTCCGGTCGATGCAGAACGTCCTCGCTGAAATACGGTTCACATCAGAGCAGAATATAAAAAATTTGGCTTGATTCATTCTTGGCTGCCAAGCCCGCGCAGTTCTTTTGGAATGGGATCCACAAATCGCCAGAAAGATGGGAAAAAGTCAGAGCTTCTACTTTGAATAATGTTTTTCTTAAATAAACGTTTAAAGTATTGAAAAAAAAACAGCGCAATTAAGCTATGGACCCAACAATAAATTAAAATGCTAGAATAGAAAAGGGATTGTCTCCTACAGCGAAGTAAACTAAAACAAACTCGGAAATTAACAAAATCACAATTTTTGAGGCCCACAGAGCTCTCTAGTGACATCAGTATAATTTCAATTTATGTGCGTTACGCCACTTTTGCAATTTTCCGATGAACACAGGACAATGTATTCACTCGATAGGTAAGTCCTCCTTTGAAACACTCACAATACTCAAAGAATGCATCCGTCAGGTCAGGTTTCTCAAAGAAACGAGTCGGTATAAAACTGTAGGTCCCCTCCACGCGTCAGAGACTAATGGCAATTAGAACAAAATAAGCTAGACCTTCGTAAACCTTGGTCCAAAGCACCAGTGAGTCATTTAGACAACTTTTGCTTTACCTCTTATTCTGTGTTATTCTTATTCAATATCGACAAATCATCGTGGAAAGACTTATACCTCAACAACTTCTCCAGAGATCTGTGAAAAATCTTTTTCGTGCATTTAGAGGCGATCAATGTACAACATTGATCTTCGTAGTCCGTTTTTTCCTTCATCTCCGTTAAACGCTAGACAAAAATACTTGAGACTAGCTTAACTAACTTGACGAACGTGTAACCTACTGACCCTATGCGGGTACTTTAAGCTATTCTACTCTAAGCAAGTAACATTGTGCCTTTAGGGTTAATCTACGTTTGCTTAGTCTTTCGTAATAGTCCTTGGCGAAGAAAACTGCCAAAAAACATGACTTGTGCTCCCCTTTGTAGCCCGTTATTGCGTCTATTGTCGGCTAGTTCTAATCTCAGTGTGCGGTATTGGATGATACGCGACCGTAGTGGCCACATCCATCAGCGATTAGCCAGTTTCGATTTGTGATATGGAAGCCAATCTTAATTGCATATTTGGACAAATAACAGTCGCAGCGCTGTATGCCGTGGCAAGCATTTACAATAAAATATATTCAACGTTATTGTAGGTAGGGTAGGGGAGGGGGCTACTAGTGAATTTACCAGCACACTTGGACCATTTTGATACATTGTGATACCCACAGTCAGACTACTACCACCGATCGACCACTCCGTCATAGTGACCCTAAGTTGATCATAACGGCAAATGGTAACTGGACCAGATTTGAAAGAAAAAAGCGTATTTTGCATTCACTGGGAATCGAACCGGCGACCCCACTAACCAAGGGCAGACACTTAACCAACTGCGCCATCCAGTACAGTCGTTTATTCAAAATGAAGTCTACACCTCATTTTATGTGCTTTATTTAAAATTGCGAAACATGTCTTAAAGAACTGCTCAACATGGGATATCAAATTTGCAAAGTGACAATTGACAAAATGCTTGGATAATGTTTTTCGTCTTATTGCGATTAGTTGTTCGAGATAGGCTTGCGTCTGCATAAATGAGGGAAAACCTGCGTCTTCTCAGTAAAAGTGACTCACAACACATTGACTGTGCTGTTCTGGTTATATATCAGGAATCGCTGTTTCTACTCATGCACAAAGAATGATATTTTTAACAGGGCTGAAACTCAAGTTCATCTGAACATAAAAGTCAAGAGAAAATCGCTAAACAGACGATTACATTGAGGCAAGTGATAAAGATCCGTGGCCCAATGCCAGAAGTATGAGGATCATTGGGGAGTGGCTGGATCACTGTGAGAGTGTTTTTGATATCCTCCTCAATTGCGGTGTGCAAGGACCCGAAAGTTAGTATCTAAGTACCAGGACACCATCCTCTTGTTGTACCCACACAGTAGTCATTTAAAGTTACTCTCTTTTCATAATAATTCACTGATTTTTCTGGGGTCTGTGTGGCCCTAAACAATCTGGATGTCTGATTCCTCGTTGACCCAGTCTCACGTCAATGTCAAAAACTTAAAATGTTGAAAGTTTACGTCCATTATGGCTGAATCACATGCGTTTGCTTGGCGTTGTCTCTCAGCGCACACAACTCAATGGGCATGCACAAAATACTGCGTCGACCTGCGTTAGTGAAAAATGAGAGAGATGAGAGGATCGTAATAAAACATTAAACGTAAGTCCATCGCACGTCATTGTGGGGGATTTCGAAAAATATCTGACAGGGAGAGAGGGAAGTTGAGAGATTTTCTTCCAAATTGAGAGTTTCTGTTTTTTGCGAGATTTTTTTGTGTTAAATGACATTTGATAAATGGAGAGCAGAAATGAAGTACTATAGAGATGGCCAACTTCACAGCTGATTGGCCTCTAGTCCATCGACGACGTCGCAAATAGGCCATAGTTTGTTTTAAGTCGATCCAATTGATAAGAGCTTCCAATAAAGTGATGGGGATGACTGATACGAATGCTGCTTAGTTCCGTATTAAAATATACGGAGTCTAAGTGCCTAATACTTAAACTGATTCGTAATATTCACTAACAAACTATTTCACTTTGGACTCCAAGTGAATAAGGATTTTGAATCTTCTCAACCTGTTTACCCATATGCACTCCTAATGTATTTCAGGTTACTTCTGTATTAATATTCAAACCGTTTTATGTGCATAGAAAATTAAATTGATTCCCTCAGTAACGCAAGAGAATAGGAGAATGAAAGCTAGTGTAATTGCTACCGAAGCTAGGCTCAGACACTTCGCGCACTTTGCCACTCAGGGAAAAGAAAGGATGGACTGTACATCGTTAGACTTCTGAAGGAGCAGTCATTGAGCCACCAAAAAACACCCCTTGAACCCATTGAATCTCTAGGAGACCACTCAGAGACTCACATATAGATACCGTGTACAAAAATATTTGCTGGCACGGCCATCCGCCAAATTAAGCCTGATACGACAAATCTCATTATCGGCACCTGAATTATCCTGGTTGAGTAATTACAAAATTGTTGCCTCTGCACTGTACAAAATAACCTCTCAATACATTTGTGAACTCAGACAACGCAACGCAAGTTTGAAGCAGGTCAGCTTTGTTAAAACAGGATTCATAAATACAACATAAGTCGACGATACAAAAAGTGTTTGTTTGACGTCTCTATTGCTAAAATCAGAAATGAATTATTATTGAGATGGCCAACTTCTACTAGAACGGCATGGATAAAATGAATGTCTTTATTTTAGCAAGAAATGAAGTACTATAGAGATGCCCAACTTCACAGCTGATTGACCCCTAGTCCCTAGAGTTTCAGAGGCTCAGTCAGTTATTCATGAATTTTTGACAATAACGTAGATGCCGTTCTCTGATTGGTCAATCAGCTTTAGAAAACGATATAAATAATGCTTGTCAAAAATTTTAAGGGGAAAGAGAGGCAGTTGGGCGTCTCTATCATACTTCATTTCTGATGGAAGCAGCTGACTAAAATTATTTTAACTAAAAAAGTAATTTGAAATGTATTGACATTTCAGAAATGAAAACAGTTGATGTAATATTTTTCATCTGGTATTTGAGAGAGAGAGGGAACGCAGTGCGTCATTGCATTCTCTCCGTAACATGAAGTCGGCTGGCGCACGGCAGTGTTTCAGCCATTACTTCGAGTTCGAATCACGCTGCCGGAAGTCAAAGAAAAGTCAACTTCAAAGAAGACTCAAACTTACGGCCAAACACAGGCACACTAGAAACTAGTGCCCTTGACCTATCCGGGTAATACCCGTTTCGACAACTACCCGAGTACAAGGGTACACGGACAATGCGGGTAATGCCGCAAGATTACAGGTGACAGACATAAACTCACAAACGGTAAACTGTTTGAACACATTCGTGTATCTCAGTGACCATTGCGGACTCAGTGCCGAAATCAAGATTCCTAACGACATTGCGGAATTAGGAGAGTCTGTTCAAACGTATCCCTACAATTACAGTAGAGCACGATGGACACGCTTCTCCAGACAAATGACAAGAGCACTCTCTTCGAACGAGCTCCACATACCGTCCAATAGAAACTTGTCAAACGAAGAGATTGACATGTATCTAATACAATTGGACGAGATAATTAAACGAACGATGGACAGTACGATACCTCGGTATATACGCACAAACAACCAGAACATGTACCGCAATGCGACAATTGACGCACTCCATCAACAAAAAAGTAGACTCCTGTCAAGATTAAAAACCTTGTACAGGCGGTTTACGGACAGACGAGACGAGGAAGTTAGGACACTGAAATCGCTCATTAAGAACATACAAACATTAATTGCTCAGAATTACAGACTTTCTGTTAATTCGTATTGGAACGACAAGGTCCGGGCTGTAAAATCCAACAACCCGAGCATGTTCCCACAGATCAACAAATTCTTTAGAAGCAACAAGCAAAGCGATCTTCCATGTCTTAAGCTCCCTAGAACGACGGACAACGAACAAATACTGACTACAGCAGGTATTGATCCAGATAACGCTGTACTTGACGACAACTTCTTTGTGGTCGAAGATCCGCAAGAAAAAGTGGAAGTACTTGGCGCGGTCTTTCAGGAAGTGTACAAGGTGAACGAGAGTGTTCGACCGAACCACGACCTGGAGAACCGCGTACTGGTTAACAACACGCTTCTTCGTGAAGATCTGCAACAATGGCGATCTGAGAACACTGGCTTTGTCGTGTTCAATGATGTTAACATGGCAGATAATGTCATCGCCGACGAAGGGGTTCATCCCCCGTTCATTTCGAAGACAGATCTTAAAGCGGTCTTCGAATCAATAAAAAAGAAGAAGTCAGTGGGATTCGATGGGATCTCGAACATTGTGCTAAGACATCTCCCCCTGGAAGTGGTTAATATGTACACAACCCTGTTTAACAATGCTTTGAATAATGCACATTATCCGGAGCATTGGAAAACTGCGATTGTGCAACCCATATCCAAGAGAGGCAAAGATTCTTCGAATCCGTGCAACCTCCGGTCAATTAGTCTCCTTCCGAACATCAGCAAGGTATTCGAGAAGGTGATAAATAGAGCTCTGATCAACTGGACTAAGGACAAAAATTTAATTCCGGATAACCAATTCGGTTTCAAAGCGGGGCATGACACTATTCATGCCGCGTCGAAACTGGTGTCGGATATCCAATGGAACAAGAGCCAGAAACAATGTACGGGTGCCTGCTTGATTGACCTGGAGAAGGCCTTTGACACCGTATGGTTAGAAGGTCTTTTTTACAAGCTCAATCGGCTGGGCATCAGCAAACCACTGCTGTACCTACTGTGTAACATGCTTACTGGTAGACGGTTCGTCGTCAAGAATGGCAACGTGACCTCCACAGGTATTTTTGATGTCAAAAATGGTCTCCAACAGGGTGCCGTTAATTCGCCGATCCTGTTCAACATTTACTTGAGCGATCTGATAAATTCTCTTCCTCACGTTATTGCGTACGCTGACGACTTGATCGTGTACAGATCAGGCAAAAAGATCGAGGACATCACTACTCTCGTGCAGTGTGACTTCGATTCATTCATGAGAGATTGCGATGACTGGAAGTTGAAAATCAACTTTCAGAAGTCGGAAACCATATTGTTCAGGACGCCGTTGTATAAAGCCTCGGCGGATACGAAAAAGAATTGGCGAAAGTTCTCTATTGTTGGACGACACGGGCAACCACTGGCGCAAAGAACGGTAGTCAGATACCTGGGGATCTGGCTAGACCAGTATCTATATTTTAACAAACATGTAGATGCTGCTCTGGCCAGGGCCCGAGGAGCTTTTGCCCTTACAAAGAGACTGTTTTACAACAGCCAACTCGATGCGAGGGTGAAGGTTATCTGCTACATGGCCCTCATCCGGCCAATGCTCACCTATGGCTGTCCCGTGTGGTTCAACGTGAGTGCAAGCTTGATGGAAAAGATTCGGTTGTTTGAGAGGGCTTGTCTTAGGGCTTGCCTTCGCCTTTATCGAACTCCAGAGTCCCAGTACAAAAAATTCTATTCCAATGAGGTCTTATACAACAGGGCGAACCTGATACGAGTGGACAATTTCCTAGTGAAGTTGATTCGAGGTCATACTGCCAGAGCGATGAACTCGGTCAATAACCTGATCTCGGGGGCTTACTACCCCAATACACAATACCACGAAAGGGTACGCCACAATGGCTTCGTCCCCCCAGAAGCCTTTCTCCATTTAGACAAGAACGGACTGTTACAAGACATAAATGCGGTACCGCTCATCTACCACATCGCCAGATCAACTGTGGATGGGCGACTCAACTACGACCGTTCCGTCGCACAACGAGCTGAGGAGGGCCTCCTCCGGTTCAGTACGGCGGTATCAAGGAGAGATGTTCGGGATGTTGCAATGCAACACCGAAAATTCTGGTGGCTGGGGAGAGGGGGAACTCCCTCGTCGAACCCTTTAGACCCTTTGTAGAAAGAGTAGTACGTATCCCCGAAAGGGTCTTGCAGCAATTGAGATGCAAATTTATGAGCGGTAAGCCATGGCCGACCTACATAGCCTAGGGTAGTTTTAAGGTAGCTTGTAAGTTGTAAATAAATAAAAAAAAAAAAAAAAAAAAAGAAAAAAAAAATAAATAAATAATAAAAAAAAAAAAAAAAAATGACGAGTATTCACATGGGTACACATGCGTGTACCTTTGTGTATACACTGTATATATTAAGTGCATATATATACACATGTATATATCATCATATATACATGTGTATATGTATGTAGTTTTGCTTAAGTTAGTTTAAGTTATTTTAGGTACTTATTTTTAAGGTAGTGTGTAAGTTATTAGTAAGTTAGTTTATAGGTTTTACTTTAAAACGTTCTTTAATTAAGTTTTTTTTTGTAATTTTCCTTAATACTTAAATGTACAGCTATGATAATTAGTCTTAATCATATTAATTTTTAGTTTAAGTCGAAAGACATAGGATAAGTTTAAGTTTAGCTTAGAGTGCCCGCGGAGGGCCAGTAAGTTAGAAATAGTAACAATGTTCGTCCAACTAGTTTTAAGCATTTTTGTCTAGTATGTAAGTTATCGGATTATTGAAATAAAAATGAATTAAAAAAAAAAAAAAAAAAAAAAAAAACAATGCGGGTAATGCCTAATTTGTCGGGTATTCGTCGTTAATTGGTAGCAACAAATACTCTAATTTAATACAAAATTAGTACAGTTTACCTTCATCTGTGAAATATTGCGGGTACAGCCATACCGGTACCATGCATTTTGGTACCCAAGTAATACCCGGCTGATTTTATGGAAGAGAAAAATGCTTAGTTCAGAGTATCTCAATAATTATTTTATAAATTAACGGTGGGACAAGGATACAGTCTTGTTTGTGGGCCTTGGCCTCAACCCATAAGCCTCTCCAAATAGTGCGATATTTGCCTAGCTGAGCTGCCTCTGTTTAAGTTGGTTGGAGCTCTTCTCGGCTTGGTGCATCTGTTGCATCTGTTGCGTTGTCCTCTAGGCTTGGAGTCGGTGACTCTTCCAGTCGGAGCTGTCTATACACTCAACATGGTCCAGCTACCTTAGGCATTGCATCCGTAGCCACCTGGCTGTACAGTACGTTGTTGAATCTCCTCATCCAAATTCTGTCTACGTAAACCAAGATCGCACGCTGAACTTTTCTCTTGAAGAGACCAAACTTCTTCATCCTTTAAACTTCTTCATCCGCTCTTGAGATTGTCCATGCCTTCGCACCGTAAGGCAGCTTGGTCCTTCGAAAGACGGCTCTATTACTCATTCGTCTATTAAGTTCATAGAAACAACGGTTGGCAAGAGTTATTCTGCGTTTGATCTCGGGACTGATATTGTTCGTACTATTTACTGTGGACTCGAGGTAGTCGAAGTCCTTAACTACCTCGAAGTCGAAGGTCACCACTGTGACGCTCTGTCAAAATTGTCGATATTGTATGTTCTTTCTTGAGAACAGCATATATTTCGTTTTGCTCTGATTCAGCGCCCATTTTAGTCATTTTCTCCTAAATGCCAACAAACGCATCACTGACGGCTCTCTGTGTTCTGCCAACCCGCGTATGCTGACGGTTGTACATGCCTCCAGTTTTGGCGAGTGAGTCATGCATGATCTTTTCGAGGATTGTGTAGAAGAAGTAGTCAGTAGTCTCGCGATTTCACCAAACACTCTGTATTTCCTGAGGAATCGATGCGGATGAGCCCCATAAGGAGCTCTGTTCACCGTAATATTTGTTGTTTTTTTGACAACAGCATTATTGTTCGCATGGATAAATGCGTCTATTCCTCGCCTGTTACCTTTGGTTGATCGCCACTACAAGCTGGTTGCGGCTCCTTGTCATGTCATGATCTGGAGAATGCTGTCGATCGTATGAAGAGAAAATAAAAGCTAAAGTGAACGAGTTACCAGTATAGTCACAGTTGATTGTGACGAATTTTTGGAGCAATGACTGCATCGGTAAAGCGTACCAAGCGGTGACTTTTTTTTGCATCTATTGGCTTTGTTTTGAGTTTTTCGAATTGAAATTGATTTTTCAAAGTAAAATTGAAAAAAAAAAAAAAATATGTTCGGTATAAATGTTCAACCCAGACTAACTTCAAAACCAAACGAGAACTGTCAGACCAGCTGTCACATAGAACAATGTTGCAAAAAACACCCTCTTTTTCGATCCACAAAACAGAGATCATGTGAATTCTCCCAAATATAGAGCCAGCAGAAGATTTTGCCTCTGGTCCGTCCAACTACTCGCATATGCCGACGAAATTGACATAATCGGAAGAACGCGAAGTGTTGGCACTTTTGTGAGTATCGCGACGGCACCCGCGACGATTGTTGCAAGACCAAGTGGATGTTGTCTCGGACAGAACATCACATGCTACAGATATAGTTTGAGATGAAGACTTTGTCTACCTAGGAACCGCTGTCAACTTCAGGAAGTTGATAACCTGAAGTGCGAAACTACACTTTTCAGGACCCCGCTGTACACGGCTTCGCAGAATACTCGCCTAAACTGGCGCAAGTTCGGCATAGTTGACCCGCAAGCACGGCCGTTAGTTGTGAAAAGTGTAGTTAGATATCTTGGCATTTGGCTGGGTCAAAGAGGTGGTTTTTAGCAGCCAACTTGATACCAGGGTGAATGTAATCTTCTACATGGCCCTTATAAGGTCAATCATGGCATACGGTTGTCCACTGTGGTTCACTGATGTTGTTCGAGAGACAGTGTCTTCGGACCTGTCTCCGGTTGTATCCGAGTCCGAGTACAAGAAGTACTATCCTAACGAAGTCCTGCATAACGAGGCAAACGTGAACATGATGGATAATTTTATTATTTAGCTGATCAGACGGCACATTGCACGAGCTATGACTTCTTCCAACAGTCTGATCTTCGGGGCTTACTACCCCAATATTATGTACCATAAAAGGGTGCGCCTTAACGTCTTTATTCCTCCCGAAGCATTCCTCTATTTAGACTCGATTGGCCTAATACAGGATGTAGACGGATGCCCTGTAATCTTCCATGTCGTACGCCAAACAGTGGACGCGTGACTTCAATACGACCGGATGTCGCTCGCAGCAAAAGTTTGTCATCAAGGACTAAAAAAAACACGTCGATTAAGCCGAAAGGCACATTTATAGACTGTCCACTGTCACTGTCACCACTGTCAACTCAGACAACGACACTAGCTCTGAAGTCAAACGCAGAACAACTCTTGGCCCTCGCTGCTTCTTTGGTCTAAGAAATAATAGTAATATGATAGCACAGCCCGTAGAGGGCTAGGGCCTAGCTTCTCAGTAACGACTCGTGTTGTGCGAGCTATTGTTCTCCCACGAGTGAAAGAGACATACAGTCTTATGCCGGTAATTTTGAGAAGCTTTTTCTATTCAGCATTATCTTTGAGTATTGTGAGTGACTCGAAAGTGGTGAAGATGTGAAAAGTATTTTTCTTGCACCGGGAACCGAACCTGGGCCGTGCAGGCTCAAGTGAGTGGGGGGTCGACGCACCAACCCACAACGCCACGGCCGCCCCTATTAACCTAAGAAAACAATTGATAAAAAATCCCTTACTCCAACAACCAAAGTGATCTTGTCCCCCCAGTCCCATGGCATGGGCTTCGAATGAGGTTGCCTGCCTTGAGACGAAAAATCTTCGAGTGATTTTCGGTCCCGACTGCAAAGATAGGAGGAGGAGATATAACAGCGAGCTGTTCAGTGACATCGACCTAGCCAGATGGGTGAAGGTCCAACAGTTGAGATGGCTAGGTCACGTAGAGCGTCCGACATGGAAACCAATGTCGGACGGCGCAGTAGAGAAAGACGGGGCACAGGTGGCGCACGCAACTTGAAAGGAACATCAACCCACTATGCGTACGAAACTGAAGGCAGCTGTTGTTGAGCGACTTCAGACATGCC
The DNA here is from genome assembly GCA_905231855.2 of Eristalis tenax. Lineage (NCBI taxonomy): Eukaryota > Metazoa > Arthropoda > Insecta > Diptera > Syrphidae > Eristalis > Eristalis tenax. The sequence goes on along the minus strand of HG993125.1, from coordinate 61,805,887 downwards.
AATACCAAATACCATGGAACGCTTGGAGAAAGATGAAGCATACAAGCGAGGTGACTTTCTAGAATTCAACTGCACGTACTCCGAAGCGCGTTCACTCCTACGGTGAAGGTCCATTGTTCTACCTCGGACGATTCAACTTTGACGTCCTTTTTTTGCGACTTGACTCTGAAGTCTTCCTCTTTTTGAGGGAACGCGCAGAAAACATGTCGTGCCTGGACTGCTACTCCAAGAAGCGCTAAGTTGTAGCAGACAGCTTTTCCAGTGTGCGCATTCAGCACTGACCTAAAAAAAAACGCAGTTTCCTACACCTACACGCTCGGAACGAACGCATATCCAAGCAGGAAATCCCAAAAAAGGAATCCATCACTCGTTAAAAGCAGAAAATTCTCAATTTTACATCACGAAATACATGGCGTCCCAAGACGGCGGCGCATTAATCCAACAGCAGTCCAACCGACATCTGAAAATCTAAAAGTATCTGCAAGCTTCACGAAAAACAAATGTTATCTGACACAAAACTAAGTCAACTCGATGTGTCTATCGTGGCCCTGAATTCCTGCGAAAAAGAAACGCTCTGAAAAAAAAAAAAAACAAAAAAAAACGGTTCTAAAAGCAATCCTGATTTATTGCCCTGAATTTGTAGAGGCTCTCCCAACGAATCCGATAGATTTATTGTTCTGCTGCCCGCGTCACAGTTGCATTCGCTGTTGCATCACGAGTAACATTTTCCAAACAGGTGCTGGCAGATACCTAGCTCATCCGACTGGAGTGTGTCGCCGGAGCGCTCTGGCACTGGTGGCAATGGGCGATGTATCTTTCGGCGGAAGGAACACTGAAAACGCCATCAGAAAGGGCCAGCGACACGAATGCACTTGGAAGTTGCCACCGCAGTGCGTGCCGAAAGAAAAACTTTTCTCGCTCTCTAAACGCGATGATGCTGCTGCACTCTAGTGGGGATGTGTGTGTTTGGGGGAGGGTGGAGGGGGCTGGAGACATTTCTCTCATTGTCTCCCCACAGCTATCGGTGCTCCATGTGCGATCCTCCCCAAGCCCGCGGCATGATCACGATCCAACGATCCAGCGTCGAGGGGGTGCCCGAAAGGAGACGAGGGAAAAATAAATGTCTTCTTGTTTTTGAAATAGAAAATAATAAAATATATCTCGACGTGTAGGCGGTTAATTATTTTCAGTGTAGGTAATCAAACTATTTATATTCGAGCATTTGATATGAATCCAGTGTACACAGAGCATCGCTATACCTTCATCGATGTAGACGAAGATACACACACCCGTGCGCACACGAAGCGATCAGCGCCGATCGTGAAGGCGACAAAACTTTTGGACTCATGCTTTTCTAATTAACATAGATATATAATTTATCTTGAGATACACCGAGAATGCTCTGGCGGCCGGCTGGAGGGAACGTACGAAAAATTGTCTCTCTATTGCTTACGGAACACAAACCAAAAAACAAAAGCAACAACAACAGAGAACAGAAACGAATGTATCTCGTACACGACAGGAGATGTGCGAGAGTGTGTTATTTTTGAATTTCATTTAGATTCTCGATTTAACACAATTAAAATGTCCAACTGAAATCTCACTTGATGTTTATGTTTGTTCTTCTAGCTCAGTAATTAAGTGCTGTGCTGTGATGCTGCTGCTGCTGGACGGGTGTGTGAGCGTGTGCGAGAGTGTATCAGTAAGTGAGTATCGTGTTGGATGAAAGATGAAATAATTTTTGTCTAAGATTAAAGATAGAATAATAATGAAATGATTTTCAGACAATTATTTCCTTGAGATGTCACGAGAACGAGTAGCGAATTGAAAGATGTGAAATGAAATGGATTGCGTCACGCTACACACGAAAGTAACAAGTGACCATCTGTGAGGTGTGGTTCAGTGGATGGGGAAAATGTGCGCGACTAGTCGAGTGAGAGAAACTCGGCACTATATTCTTTTTTTTTTTTACTTTTCGAAGAATTAATGCCATGAAGCTGTCATGAGCGAGGAAAAATAACAAGAGATAAAGATACAGATCGAGGTGATAATCTTTGAGAAGATAAATGGGCAAGTTGATCATTTGTACACGAGGACTTTTCGGTGTTTTGATGTGCTGCCATTTTGTATTTGTGCCGTTGTTGTGGGGCGGCATGAGCTTCAAGGACGAGGGGGTGCTCAATGTGGCGCTCGGGCAGTGATTTGATGGACAAGCGCAGGGTTAAGCCAACAAGGAAATCGGGAGCACATTTGGGGGTTTCTACGATCTGATGAAAATAAATAGAAAAGGGGAGAGAATTAAAATAGGGATGGACGTGCTGTAAAAGAATGCAATCTTAGAACTTGAAACCAAATAAGTCTGGGATTTGAAAAAAAAAAACTTAATTCACAATTCATTTGAGATGATGATTTGGATTCACTTAATATGAACTGAATTCAGCAGATGAAGTCATTAGTGAATTCACCTTAAACCAGTTGAAGTCAGCAGTGGCTTCAGTTCATTGTTGATTCAAACGCAAGGAAGGAATACCCATCACAACATTTTCTGGTTCTAATACAAATACCCCTCTAAAAGGCTGATCTTCAACAATAAATAGACACAAGACAAGGTGTTGGGCTAGGTGAGGTAAGAAAAGGCAGCGGTCACACTTGGGCCTTCATAAACCCATTGTGTTCATACGTGGATAAATAAATGTCTATGTCGCAAACCAACTAAGGCCCAAGCTCATGGAATTCGTTGCGTTTATAATCCACAGAAATCGTAATTGCCATATTGCAAGGAGGTGTCAAATGTAATACGAAATCCATCCAACCCCCCTGCTACAACTGGGTGGGTGTGTGCCAGTGTACCAGTCGACCAACTTAACTTTGGCATAAATCTAAGAAATTCGAAGAAGCTGATCTAGGAGCTGACCCCGAGAGAACTCCATAACTTAAGCTATAAGGCGGGTGGGGTAAAACTTCCCATCCACTGTTTTCCAAATAGTTCTTAACCGGAATAGCAACGTGGGGACGAGATTTGTCATGTTGGAAAATTAGTGGCTCGTGTCTGGTCGCAAATTCCGGGCGTTTTTCGGCTACTGCTCTCTTCAAACGTTGCCCATTGATGGGTGAACGGTGGTGGATGCCCACCGGGTGAAACCCGGTTTTAGCAGCTCATAATACAGCACACCCTTCTGATCTCACCAAATACAGAGCATTACCTTCGCGCCATGGATATTCGGCCTTGCCGTTGATTTGACTGGCTTTCAAGCCAAAATCTTGCAAACCACTGTTGGCATGTTCGCTCAGCTAGCGCATGTTCACCATAAACTTCCACCAAAATACGATGACTTTCGGCAGCAGTTTTCTTCAAATTAAAGTAATGAAGAAGAACTCCGCGCAAAAACACTTTTTCAGGCACAAAGTTCAAAATATTTGAACAAGAATTATTGTTGTTAACGCTTCAAATGAATGACATATACCGAAATGACGTACAATGACAGTAGCTTTCCAACGCATGTTCCAATGGAATAATACAAGTTACTGCATCTCATAGCTCATATATACTAAATTGCTTAGTTTTTTTCTAAAATCTAATTTACTTATGTACAGATATGTTTTAAGCTATGTTTAATGAATAATCCGTTTTGGACTAAAATAAGATCTCGTGGCCCGTACTATATTTCAAGTTTCATTAAGATCGAAAGTTACAGATTTATTCCCAACTCTCTCATAGAATGGAACCACCGTCATTCTCCACCGGAGGCCATTCGCCTAAATCCAAGCTCCCTTGGGGGATAGTGACGCGCTGGGAAGAAGAAGTTGAGATGTGCAATCATTTGTAGTTCTGCAGGGAAATTGATGGCCCATGTGACAGTGCTCGTTGTCATTTCAAGCTTGGTTGATTGCATTATCAATGAAATCAAATGAAAGCCTCATGGAAAGTGAGTGTCGATGATTCAAGTACTGTCCTGAGTTTAGAGGCCTCGGGACTTCATCAATTTGCCCTCAAAATAGTCTGATAGATGCTAAATTTTCGGAAATCTTCTTAAGAGGTAAGCGCCTGAGTAGGGAACTTTTTGAGTCAAATGTGACAGCAGTCGGAGATTTCTTCGCAGCCCGACCAGCGGAACAGATGACTCCAACAGAGCTTCCTTAATCGCTACAGTATCTGCCTGAAAGTCGCTACAGTGGTTCGGTAACCGGGATCTTAATTGGATATTTAGATTCCTAGAGTAAACGATCCATTTATGAAGGTTTGCAGAAGGCCCTTCAGTGCTTGCTGGTCAGACTTAATAGAGGGGAGGCTGGTTGAGAAATTCTCCCCGACGAGGAGCTTACGTGTCATGAGATCGGTGTCTCCAAACGGGGTGTGCCTCGATCTCAACTATTCACCACATTGGCTACTATCTGCCTGCCGATTAAGTCTTTCGGAGGTGTAGTCCTTGTGTCATGACTTTATCCAAAATTATTGTGCGACCTATTCAGTAAATAGATCGCGGTAAGAAATGCTGTTGAGTGAATGATTTCGCTTAAAATTGGCGTCATGTGTCAAAGAATTCAATGCCAGCCCAGAATTTGTACTTTATTTAAGCTTAAAAATATCCCAAAAATGTTCACACAATTTTTTTCTTTTTTTAATTACTAGGTAGGTTGGCAGTAAGTAGCTTCACTGTCAAGTGGGTTCACGCAAGGGGGATTTTGACAGCGTGATTACTACGACAAATCATCGGTGAGAGAAAGGAAGCTGCCACAAACACTGCCAACAAGCGAAGAAGACGCAAACACGCCGGCGGAGAAAGCTGAAGCCTTTTCACCCTTTTTCGAAGGCAACTTTCAACCATCACCGCCCGCGATGCCCCGGAATTTGTCACAGAAGTCAACACCTACGTCAATGCACTTGGGTATTCATCCGCACCAGACATCATCTTCAGCGAAAGCAACCCAGCGTATGACTCGACAGGAAACGATGACCTCACAACGGCCAAAGAAATTGCGGGAATTATTCAAAGTAGCCCAACGAGAAAAGCAGCCGGGGCTACAATATTTCGAATTTCGTCCTGAGGCGAATGCCACAAACGGTGATGATACTTCTCACAATCATCATGAACAATTGCATCAACAACAGCTACTTTCCTAGCAAGTGGAAAATAGCAAAAATTGTCGCAATACCAAAAAAGGTGAACGCTGTCAGTGTTTCAGGATACAGGCCTATATCGGCCTATCCTGGAGAGCCTGGTGGTCCGAAAACTGAAGCGATGGTATACCGACCTAAACATCATTCCGGATATTTAGTACGTATTTCGGGACATCTTCTGGTGAAGTTCCCCCACGATGTTGTAGGTGTGCTGAAAAATAACGAAGTCACCGTCGCCTCCTTCCTGGCCGTAGAAAAGGCCTTCGATACGGTCTGGATTGAGGGACTCATCTACAAGCTGAACCAGATGGGATTCCCCTCCAACCTCAGCAGAATAATTAGTAGCTTCCTGCATTCCAGAAGATTCTACGACTCAAGTGATGGCAGCAAGTCCAAAGAGCGGAGCACTAAGGCGGGAGTTTAAAGCTGGGACCATCTACACGGCAGATCAACCACATCCAACAGACACAGTGAACTGATGTCAATTTGCAGATGACTCGCTAACTTATGCCAGCTAGACGTCACCACAGACAGCCGCGCGAATGGTCGAAATCCAAACAGCGAACAAATTTGACGACTATACCAAATGGGGTATTCGTATCAAGGTTGGGAAATCGGTACTTATATGCTTAAGGAGACCATCCAGAGGTGGATGCAGATCAGCAGCAAAATGTCGATGCATAAATGTAGTGCTACCTAACGGTAATGAGAAGGTTAAGTATCTTCAGTCCAACAGTCATTCGAAACTGACCCTTAAGAAGGCCAACCTAGACTTCCATCGCATCTATCCCTTGATGCGCAAGCAAAATGGATTAAGCCGGAGGACAAAACTGCTGCTATACAAGCAGCTTATACGGCCGATCTTAACGTACGGCTTCCCAATATGGCACACCATCTCTAAGACCAGCATGACGAAGCTCGGAATTATCGAAAGAAAAATACTGCGAATGGACTCACCTTCGACAGGGCCCGTCAAAGGCGCCACAGCAACAATAGGCTTTACGACCAAGCACGCATTATCCCCCAGCAACAGTACATGGTGACACTGTTCAGAAAGCATCTACTAAACATCAACAACCATCCTAAAGAGGAAATCAGGAACCTGAGAAACACAATCCCCGGACAATGCTACCTCAACGCGTTAAATCTGCTAAACGAGCTGAACTTTCCAACGACGACGAACAACGAGCTGCATGGATTCTACCAGAGCAGCGATAGCAATCACCATCGAGGCTAAGTCGGCTAACACATCACCACCCCATCCCAAAATGTCAACCATGGACACACGGACTTAAACAACCCGATGTAAGCACCAGCCATTGTAGGACATAAAAAAAAACAAAAAGCCGACAATAATAATAAACATTAAGTTAAACAAAGTACATAAGCTGTGTCTCTTTTGTTGAGCCAACACCCTAACCCTTAGTTTGTAAGTCTAGGGGTAATCTCAATTGTAAAAAGAATTCCGCTCAAATACGACCGCCAGTCAGATTTGTCAGTAACATCCAGTAACGACTTGATTTTTCTTCGATTTCTAATGACTAACTCTTTCTGGATGATGTTCGTGACTGAATCTTGGCGTCATGTGCCTGCATTCGACAAACAGATAGTTTCTCTCAGATTTCGTTGTTCTGGCTTACAGGTAAATCAAGAGCTTGTCGAAAGCAAATCTCCAGCGGTTTGCACATCACTCAAGGAACACTCTCAGCGGTAATAATGGTTGATTAATTTGCTGTTCGGTTTTTCATTGTTCTTGCTTTCATAATTGGGGTGTGATTCAGGATGTATCAAGGGGTCAGATATGCTCAGTCATCATTTCCATTTTCATAGTGTAAAGAATTTTGTATCAAAATTCGTCCTCTGCGAAAAATGTTTTTTCGTGAACATCGACTCGTTTGAATGGTATGTTAAAAAAAGAAATCTGCTGTTTTGGTTCTAGGAGCAACAGCAGCCCCTGTGCCAATGCAAACGGAAAAACACACTGTTCGTTGTGGTTTGGTGGCTGGTTGAAGCATTTGCCGGATTTTGTTTTCTCAAAGAAGGCCGTGAAACCGATTTCGAACTTTTATTTTTGTTCAAAATATACGAGCTGAACTTCGACAATAGATAACATCTTTGACCGTAATATGTGGATACAAACACTTTCTCGGTCGCATGTGCGATCATGAATGGTGTGGCGATGGGCAGTAAATTGCTATCCGATCGGAGGCCATTGGCGAACCAGTCACATAACAGATACGATTCGCGTCGGCGAATGACATAAGAGGCGACGCGCGATGATCATAAAAAGCAGCTACTACTCCCGCATGTTCACGATTCAACCCCGGACATCCTAACTCCCATTTTTGTGGCAGTCGTTCATTGACATTGTCCAGAGGGTATCACTGCCGCTCAGGCTTCGTCCGTAGGAGTCTCGACGTCACTGTAGCTACTTCACCTTCTTCTTAACTCTAAAGTGTGCAAAGGCCCACTAACAGAGCCATCGAAGCTGTCGTTGAAGGTTCCCGCACGAGATCAAATGGGAAAATGCGGAGAAAATTAGAGGTCTCTTTAAGACTTTCAGCAGTTACGTCGCAGCACTGTCAGCCATCTTCTAAAAAAATCCATCTTCTCTTGGCGCCATATTTAGTTCCCTCATTGATTCCATAGAGTCGTCATATTAACACCGTGGCCCTCGAAGAGACACGTTAAAGTCTGATCAAAACCAGGAACTGCGAGATAGAATCGATCGCGTCACATCTTAGTTTCGTGACATTATGATTTTCATTCATTAAAAGCACCCATCAATCGCATAAAAGTTGCAGTCTTAATGATGTTCCACTCGAGTGTGTATTTTATATCGCTGCGTTCAATCTGAAACGCGATCCGATAACAGTGTCCATCACATTTGGTGAATGGATTCGTTGAGGTAGTGTGGAACATGAGTTTTGTTTGTTTGCGGTGAAACACAAGAAACGTCTGAATGGACGCAAGTAGTTTGAAGTTAAAAATTTATGTGCAAACGTGCCGAAAGAATAAGATCGACACTTCCCAGTTCGAAATGAATGCATTTATGAATTAAAAATTGCCTTTCTGGTGTTGAATGGCTGAGGTACAGATTCACTATGGATATTCTATCAAAATAAAACCAATGGACCTTGCACTTCGATGAGCAACGTGCGATTCATCACATTTTGGTGACAAGAATTGAAAAGAATCTCTACGAAAATAAAAGTTGATGTGAGTCACTGCCATTATTTTGGACATCGCAAGTGCCCTGCTATGGCAAGTTGTGGAACCGACTCAAGCAACAAGATCTACCACCACACTCAGTTCAGTGTCTGGGAGAAGTTCATGAAAAACTCTCCGGTCTGTACTAGACGCCACTCAGATGAGTACAGGCTGTTTTTTGGGAGAAGACAACCACGACTTGGACAATGTCGAACAAACGGTTATAAGTTCGCGGTAGTGAGGGCCAAATCAAATGCAGAAAACCTCCTTTCAATTGCTGTTCAAAGGACCCTATTCTTTTTCTGATTTACGGCACAGATCAATGTCAACAGCGGATAAAGAGAGACTGAGGCCTTTCGAGTGAAAAGTTGTATATTATATCGTTGAATTTGCTTGCGTTGGTAGCATTTGATCCAGAGGTTCAACCAGCAACTATGTGTGGACGTCGCAACGTAGTGGGTTGGTGTGCCTGCTTCTAGGTCCAACCACCGAATTTAGCAAGTTTCTTAGTTCGCCGCTCCACCTCTTTGGAGTCAATGCTCAAACAAAAGTTCTGTCTAGAAACAAATTTTTCTCAAATTTTGTCTCTTAGATTCGGCATGAAACTCTGGGTCCCATCCACACGTGATGGATTAATAGCATGCACAGCACGAGTGGGTGCTGTTGAAAGTTCATCGCGGATTGTCGCGCAACTCGTTGTATACAAAATCCATACATCAGTTTGGTCTGGTGTCTGCAGATCCATCTCCAACGGCCCCCGTGGGCCTCGGTCCACTAGGAAAATGCAACAGTGAAGCCGGATGGGATGAAAAAAATAATCTGAGGGTCTATGACTGTTTATGATTTATGATCAAGGGGGACGCCGCTTCCGATTGCCTGGAGCGAACATTCTTGCATTATAGAATTAATTTCCTTGAACCAGCTGGCTCTGTTATAAAGGACCAAATTCCAGCAAGCATTCCTCAAAGGAAGATCGACTTAAACGGCTCTCCATGGAGTAGTGCGTACAAATTATCACTCGGTGCATTCAAGCAACGCTAGGTAACAGTCATATAATCAAATTTGAGAGTGGAAGGCCAGGATGTAAGGCGTTGTAATCACTCCTCTTCTCTGGCTCTGGCAACATTCTATTATGATTTGATAGGGAAGGGGTCAATGTGGTCGGGTACGGGGATGTTATTGTGATCGTGGTATCAGACAAGTTTCCGGCTGTGATCTGGGAAATCATGGAGGGCTTTGAGTCATGTACTTACTGGACCTACAGAGTATGACCTAGGTATCATCTAAAATAAAATGGACTTGATGCGCTTTACCTTCAAAACCAAAATACCGAATATCCCCCTTTAACCGTCGTAACGATGAACATCTCCCTCTCTCTCTCCTTCAAAATATCTCTCTCTCTCTCTCTCTATCACTCTCGATCCCTCTCCCTCCCTCACAATTTCGATCCCTCTCTCTCTCACACTCTCGATCTCTCTCTTTCTCTCTCTGTGAGAGCACTTTCTGTCACTCTTTCTTCCAGCGCAGAGTACCACAGCTTCACTTTAGATTCCACGGTAGCTAAACGCAGACCTTCTATTTAAGAAAGCATGCATAGCTTTTTACTCCTGCAGCTGAACCTAGGGTAAAAATGGGATCTCCAGGCAAAGTTGATCCTATGTATGCGGCGGTGGTTCCCCCGAGTCTAACATACGGATCAATGGTATGGTGGCCGGCCCTTAGGAAGAAATACAACATCAAGGTACAGACAGCACGAATAGGCACCACAGCCTCTCTATACAGCACACAGCGCCATCAGGCTCAGAGATTTTGGATGCTGGACATCAAAACCCTGCGGTCTAGATTTCATATCAATGATATGTTCTCAGAATCCCTGAACATTTCCGAATCCTACAGACTTTCGGACAATTCCAGTGTTTTGCAAGCGGAACTATTTGCATGTCGTCAAGTCAACATATACCCAAATATCTTGCCAGGGCAGAAGGTTGCCATATCCATTGATAGACAAGAAGGCATCAATTGTATTGCCTCCTCTAGTATAGGAATGCCGAGCTGGGATAGCATCGTTTCCTGGTTTCCAGGTCACAGTGACATCCCAGATAATGAGAAAGCGGCTAAACTGACTAGGCAGGGATCTGCCCATCAGGGCTCGCTTGAAGATTAGGTGCACATCTCTATACAAGCAGTCAAGGCTAACATCTCTTTAGATGCGCCAGGCAGTCAAACTGTGCAACATCAAGGAAAATATGACTTCAGTACAAAAGACCAAAACAAATGATCTCCTTTGGAGAACTCGTCATGATATTGCTAGACTGGTCTGTACAGGATACTGGCCGATAGGAGATCATGCCGCACAACTAGCTATCCCTCACAACCCACATTGTCACAGCTCCAGCAAAAACAGCTGAGAGGGAGACCTTATCACATTTCTTCCGAGACTGCCCGGCTCTTGCTAGAATCAGACGGTAGACGCTTGGTTGATAATTCTTCAACTCACTTGATAACATCTCTATGAAGGATATTAAGAAACTAATGTCTTGAGGTTGAATTTAGTGACATTTCAGAATACACCTTATATAACAGAGCTGTGGCATTCAATAGGCACATAGTGCTAATTAGGCCCTCACCGAGTCACCAGTTCTAACTATGTACCTACCATGCCCAAATCCAGTCATAAAAATCACGGGCCTATGGATGAGTCGAATGGTCTCGCTATCAAGCGTCTTTAACGGCAATACCAACCGCCCTCAGAAAAGCCACCTGTTTACAAGAACGGGTACTTTCTGATCCACCCTTGCACTTGACATCCCTTGCATGAACTCTGCAACCTCGACCAGATCAAAGAGTTCTTAGCCTGTCTCCCCTTTTTCATTCGCCTTTGTCGCAGAAAAGTCCTGGACGCCAGCAAGGAGGAATGAACCTCTTTTACGAACTATGTGTCAAGTATTTGTAAAAAAAACAAATATAGATCTGATCACTGACACATGCTGAAAGCTTCCGCACCCAATTTGGCGTGAAAGCGAAAACCAAGAAGAATTCGTCGTTTCTGCGGTGACTGGAGTTCGTCCCTCAATTTATGCATTTTGTTGGACATCGTGTTTGAACGAATTATGAGATTTTATAATTTTTGTTTGAATGAACCGAAGTAGCTGATAGGGATCGGGTGTGGGAGGAAATTGATTGAACTCAAGAAATTTCGAAAGAAAACTCTAAAATGCCGAAATTGGCTGGAGGGGGACACAATCTCTCTCTTAATTTGAATGCACATTCGTTTTGCAGATTGGTCGAGGATTTGAACGAAAAAGCACTCAAATTGTGCGTACTTTTGTCAAAAGAACGATTTAGAACACACTCACCGTCTTAATCTCCTCAAATTGTCTACGGCGACTTAAGTTTGCAGTCGCTGGCTTCATGCCTTCTTCTCCACTGATCACCCAAAGACAAGATTTAGACTCATAACCGTCGGTGAGTGCATCTTCGGCTCCACTGATGTCTTCAAATGTTGTGCCACCGAATTTGTGGGAAACATGGCAGCTCCACGAACCGTAACGAACGTCAAGTCCCGCAAAACCTAAATGCTCTGAAAAGAGAAACTATCTCACAATGACCCCGCCGTATTCATATTTTGCACACAGCCCATCTGCATCAGATCAACATTACACCACAAAACCTGCAATTAAACCCGCTAGACAATCACAAGCGTTTTATTTAATGTCCACCGCAAGAGTTGCAACACGGAAGTTTTGTGAAGCCAAGCAATAACCCACGTGACGGCTGCTCAGGCCCCCGCATCAGCCCCCACCTGTGACACACCGCCGCCGCGCCGCCGCGCCGCCGCTTGAGAATTCAAAATCTCTCAAATATGTGCATAAATCTATTTAATTTTCCTCACTTCAAATTAATTCTCTTTGTGTTAATTTCTGTATTTTGGTTTTCATAAGCCTTTTTGCCAAAAACAATTCGCTAAACAATGCCACCATGGCAGAGTAGAGCGCGCGTACGTAGGCGTCATCGTCGTCTTCGTGGTTGTCGCTGATCACACACTCGAGTCTTTGTGCTAATGCGCAAATTAAATTATTCATTTTCACCGTATCCCCCACCCCCGCCACCCCCACGCGCACCCCTCACCAGGCGCAAGTAAACAAACAAATATCCATCAGATACAACTAAGTGGAATAAAATAAAATAATAATAACGCAATAAATTTTCCCCCAGAGGTGTTTTCTCCGACCACCAACTATCCATTGTCCAAGCAACGATTAAAAAATGTAAATTTATGATGATTTTGTTCAAAACACAATTTCTACAAAATAGTCCAGATACTCGTGTATCCTCCTGACGAAAAAGCTGTACATGCCCCCACACCTACGGATCGCGCTCATTCACCAAAAAACAAAAAGCCCAACAACTCATCATCTTTACCTCATTTAACATTAAACGAACTATTCGGACAATCCACTCAAATGCCTACCCCCTCCCATCGTGCCATGTATCACTGGCCGCTTAAGGCGACTGCGTATCTTCATTACACACCACAAAGTGGGGGCAAGTGTGTGTGTATTGAGAAGGCCCCCCTTCTGAAATAAGAGAAAAAAAAAAAAAACGAGACACGAGAAGTACAGCGCAACAAGGCAAAGCACAGAAACGGAATAAAAAAATGGGAGGTGCTCCAACTAAAGTGTTTATCGCAGATTGGACAAAGCCACCACCACACCACCTACCCAAGCCGGAGCAGAATAATAGAGACCCCGACCAGCGAAGCCACCAACAAGAGAATACCAAAAAAAAAAAAACGAAGATACATTGAAATTATTTTTACCTGCTTGTCTATTATTTACTTGAACGCAGATACGGATACACGCAAGACCTGAATCGTACTTCTCGGCCGCTCTCGCTCGCTCGCGCTGCGGTCGCTGGCGTTCGCTCCGTCTCGGGCCCCTACCAATAATACGGCAGCTTGGCGAGTACATCAGACCTTATGGAGAAATTCTTTTTCGGGTCTTTGGAGACGGGAACCACGCTCTCGGCAAGGCACGGCATGGAATCAAATCCATTCGAAATGGAGACCCAACAATAGTTGTGCGCTATCTATGGCGCACATTTGCTCTCTGGATTCAGTGCGGTGTATATGCGCCAGCCCACACTTGAATTAGTTTCCATTTTTTTTTTTTTGGTTTTTTTTCTGAAAGCGTTTGCGCTGTGCGCGAACAGAGTAAAAACTCATTTTTGAGAGATTTTCGTTCGATTTTTGGGGAAAAAATTGGTCATTTCATTCGTTGGCCGATGAATTGAAAAGACGAATAGATACTCGACAGTCTCACTGTAAGTGACGCACGGCAGAGCGGAGGGCGAGCAGCGAGAAAGAGAGGCAGAAAGTCAGAAAATTTGGAATTGCTTCGAGCATAAATGGGGGACCGGCGAGGTATCGGGGCAATCTATCGAATTTATGCAAAGTCCGGCATGAATATAACGAGACTAATGCCGTGTATTTTTGGGGCGCAGATGCATTAGCATAACCGGTCCGAAGATCTTTCTATTCGATCGACAGTTGTAATAATGAACTTTTTTCTTTATTTGCCATTGGAATGGTGTTTGCGTGGACACTCTTCGAAATTGCTGATGATGAGCGTCCACGGGCAATGCGGGCGATGGCGATCGATCGCATGGGGGCGGCTGCCTTTATGCGATCGGTTCAGTTGAGTACATCGCATCGAAATACTTTCTGGATAAAATGATTTCTATTATTTTGCTTGAAATAGTTGTTATGCAGTTATCGCCGATTGAATAGGCGATATCTACGTTTTGGCATCGCATGTGAGTAAGCCAATGACACATCGAGTGGAGTTCACCTTTTGTTTGCTCTGCGAATTCAGAAGTGGCGCCCAATGTTGGGTCATACAATGGGTGGGATTTTTGATGGCAATCCATGAGCGAGACCAGGGTGGATGACAAGGAGGTGTTCGTTGATGGCACGATCGAATTGATCGGAACTTCAGCTGGACAATATCGGTGGAGGCTTGGTGGCAGAAGTCATAGGTTCTCTCCCAGCCACAGCAAGACGAAGGCGAAGTTTGCTCATGGCTAGAGTTTCTCGTTGATGATACGACAAAAGTCGCGTACATAAGTTCATTGAAACAATGGCATCCCGCCAATAGCCTGATCACTACACAGCGTTCCACATGGACTATGAAGGTCACCTTTACTGTTCCTGAATAAGGTCTATCGTGGCAAAGTGGATTTATGCTTCGGAAGGAATTGATCAGTTCAGACGGCTAGTTGTAAGCAGCTGGTGTGAAACAGTCTTGATTTGGGGGCTTGGTAACTAAGGCCTCTCCTAACTATATCACCATTCAAGTCGAAGGGGAAGTGCCTATGGGTCTATTGGTTGTCCGTATCTGCTGTCGTATCTATTTGTCAACGTCACCGTCGTCGCGCGGCTTTTAGAAGGCAATTCGGGAGTTTCTTAACCTCCGCTTATTGCTTGACTCCAACACATCAATATCGGCGCCCTCAAAGGTTTTTCCTTGGGTCCTCCCTTGAGTTTTTCGAAAATATCCCTCATCCTGAACCTGCCAAGCTGTCGTTGTTGACGAAATTATGGCAAATTCGTCTCGCCATATCCGTGGCGTCTAAGCTAAGCTGATGTGATACTCGATGTTCATGTGTCGTGATATGTTGGAGTCAGAGCAACAAGTGGAGGTTAAGAAATCCCCGAATTGGATTCTAAAAGCCGCGCGGTGGGAGTAACGAGATTGTTTGCTAAGTTTTGCTAACACGATAGTGGGTTTTAGTTATACGACTTTTTTGCTGACCAACTGCATCATCTTCTTCGGTGATCTGTTCAGACCAAGAGCTAAGCAGCTCGGAATCAGAGCCACAACTAAGATTCAGATTGGATTGTTTATGGGCTTAATAAAACGAGGCGATCGCCTTTCTGACGTACAGCTCTTAGAGTTCGCTGTTGGTTGGGGCTACAGTCAGGAGGAGTGGACCTTGGTATGGATTCTACAAGAGCAGTGGATTCAAAGATGTACGTCGATTCGGAACAGGCGAGTTCTTGGACTCGATCCAATCACCTCGTCCTTGCCAAACGGTCGCCTACCTGATGCAATCGCATTCAAAGCCCGCATCGGAATGGGACATTCGTGCCACGTCACCAAACCAACGAAGCTGAGCCCTTTCCATTCGAAGAAACAGATGTTCATTAATATTAAGCCGGCTTGAAGTTGTTTGGTCTTCTTTTTACTATGAGAGAGAATAAAACACATTCAAAAAAAAATTCATGCGCTTTGCTTTAAAGGGGGTCGGAAGGTTTGCCCGGGTCTATATTTACATTGGGCCTATAACCTAATTCGTGCGTTTTTTTTTTCAAAATTAGAAAGTTTATTTAAGAAAATCATGTAAAGGGTGATTTTTTAGCTATTGTCTTTTTGGCAACACTGGTTTAAACAGCTGACGCACGTTTCGTGTTTTGTTTCACTGTCAAACATCTTCAATTTGGTCTATAATTTAACCATGAATCGTCTTACAAACGAACAACGCTTGCAAATTATTGAATTTTATTATCAAAGTGCGTGCTCTGTTAAGAAAGTTAATCGCGCGCTTCTTCCATTTTATGGTCAGTTTAAGACGAAGCTCATTTTTGGCTCAATGGGTACATAAATAAGCAGAATTGTCGATTTTGGAGTGAATATCAGCCAGAAGCATTGCAAGAGCTACCAATGCATCCAAAAAAAAGTCACAGTTTGGTGCGGTTTATGGGCTGGTGGCATCATTGGACCGTACTTCTTCAAAGATGATGCGAATCGTAACGTAACTGTGAATGGTGAGCGCTGCCGTGAGATGATATCCAACCTTTTTTTGCCCAAAATGCAAGAGCTTGACTTGCATGACATGTGGTTTCAACAAGACTGTGCCACATGCCACACAGTACGCGCAACAATGGACTTATTGAGAGGCGAGTTCGGTGAACATTTTATTTCACATTCGGGACCGGTCAATTGGCCGCCTAGATCGTGCGATTTACCGCCTTTGCATTATTCGTTGTGGGGCTATGTATGTCTATACAGACAAGCCCGTTTCAATTGACGCATTGGAAGACAACATTGAAGCATTTATTCGTGAGATACCGGCCGAAATGTTGGAAAGAGTATGCCAAAATTGGACTAAGCGGAAGGACCATTTGAGGCGCAGTCAAGGTCAACATTTACATGAAATAATGATCAAACATTAAATTATACGGACCGTACTATCGATTCAAAAAAGGATTTCATGCATTTTTCTGAATTTTATGTGTTTTTTTTTTTTTTTAACTTTCCTATAGCTTTTAAAAAATCGCCATTTTCAATAGTATTACTCAAAGTATTGCCCATCTGAAGCTATGACTTTTTCCCATCTTTCTGGCAATTTGTGGATCCCAATCCAAAAGAACTGCGCCGTCTTGGCAGCCAAGAATAAATCAAGCCAATTTTTTGATATTCTGCTCTGATGTGAACCGTATTTCAGTGAGGGCGTTCTACATCGACCGGAACAAATGGTAGTCAGAAGGTCTGGGGCTATAAGGCGAGTGGGGTAAAACTTCCATCCTCTGTTTTCCAAATAGTTCTTAACCGGAATAGTAACGTGCGGCCGAGCGTTGTCATGATGGAAAATTATTGCCTCGTGTCTGGCCGCATATTCGGGGATTAATAACGTTCGGTAGCGTTGTCCATTGATGGTTTCACGCGGTTTTAGCAGCTCATAATACAGCACACCCTTCTGATCCCACCAAATACAGAGCATTACCTTCGCTCCATGGATATTCGGCCTTGCCGTTGATTTGACTGGCTTTCAAGCCAAAATCACCACTTTTAAATCGTGCAAACCACTTTTGGCACGTTCGCTCAGCTAGCGCATGTTCACCATAAACTTCCACCAAAATACGATGACTTTCGGCAGCAGTTTTCTTCATATTAAAGTAGTGAAGAGGAACTCTTCACTTTTTCCGGCACAAAGTTTGACTTATTTGAGTGAACAAAAATTATTGTTGTTTACGCTTCAAATGAACGATTTATACTGAAATGACGTACAATGACAGTAGCTTTCCAATGCATGTTCCAATGGAATGATGCAAGTTACGCCATCTCTTAGCAAACCGCAAAATTAAGTTTTATACCAATATAACAATATAAATTCCTTGAAATGGCAAAGGCCAGCTCAAAGTGTACTTTTCATTAAGGACTTACTTAATGGAAACATTAAGTTGTGTCTTTTGTGTCTTTTCACATACCTGAGAGAAACCTCAGAAATAGGGACATTCGCTTATTTATTCGTCATCATATAAGGAGGTTCACAGTCGAAAGTTTAATCGAACCTATAACCCTTTATTTAATCTTGCTTAATTTAGTTTATCATCAAGTCTACCTTCAAATGAATAGAAATCTGTTTAAAAGAATTGTACTGATAATCTTAACTTAATAATGGGCTCAGGAAACTGAGGAGGCCCAGGTTGTCTTTATCCAAAAATGTCAATTATCAACCGAGTCCTGCTCAACGGCACAGAGGCAAGGACTGTTCTTAATTGGATTAAGTAGCTCTTGGTCCCTTCGAGAGAATTACTCTGGTGCTCTTCGCTCTAAGGCCATTTAGAAGGAACGATTCAAAGTTCAAAGTAGCTATTCGCATGAGTCTAGGTAGACGTGTACGGATTCAACACTTAAGACAAGTCTATGTCACATAACAGCCAACGCCTTCAATGACATTTGAGTCATATCTTCCTTTGCCTGTTGGTCCAGTGGAAAAAAAAATCCGAGCTGTAGTGTTGACACACCAGCACGTCCCCACTTGCCAGTGGTCAGATCACAACTGATAGATAAGAGTTAATATGCACGTCATAAGTATTATGACGTATCGGAGAGCACTTTCCACGCTCTCACGCTATGCCATGTCCTTTCCAATACACTGCACGATTAAAGATCGACGACCTACAGCGGACAACTGCCAAATCTGAGACATACCTGAGTGTAGCCATCCTAACCTCCCTCAGAACATTCTTTAGAGTCTTGGGTACTTATGATCCACTTCAGCGATTCCGCCGTACAACGATAGTTAGTTTTATTTTTGGTTGAAAGACATCAAGTCACGGCCATATTTTGTTTCCAATTGAGATTCCGTTTGCTTCTAGTCGTCGTCTCACTTCTACGAATGGGTGTCTGTACCTCGCCGTCTTCGTGGCTGAGTTCTCACACGAAAATTGCTTCCCTCAACCGAGTCGGGAGGGATATAGTCTACATCAGGCTGACTGTTTTCGAATTGTCAACTGCTTCCACTTCAAGCATTTCTGAGCTCCTGCAGTTTGTGCTGCGTCTTCCTCGTCGATAGCCTAAGGAAATATTCTCATCTGTTTCAGAAGAAAAATAAAATCTGCTCAAGCTTAAGTTCTCCGATTACTGCATGATAGTGCGGCTCATCATTTCACAGACAATTCAGTTTCTTTTGTCCCCAAATCACAATGAATGTAGCGAATCGACACCCACAAACAGCCGAACGTGGAACAGCACTTAACCACTCTAGGGTTGCCAAGTCGAGGGGAGGCAAACACAAAAGCATAACTCCCCCAAATGAAGGGAAATCATCAAATACTAGGTCAATCGCTTATCTATCGAGTACATCAGGCACTTCATCGATGAAAATAATGAAAATACCGCACCACACTGCAGCCACTGCGAAGGATTCGAGCGAGCGAACAAAAACAATGAAACACGATGAAACAACCTCAAAAGTACACAAGTAGTAGGCACACAACTTGCAGCAGCTGCCTGATGGTGTCGCCTGAACCTGCCGCATTGCATATCCGCAAAAATTCATTCACCAAATACATCTCGAAACAATGATATCGGCTGGCCGATAATCTTTGTGCATCGATTGTTGTGTAAGGCTCACCAGCAGCAGCCCCCCTCCCGCCGCACACACAGGCAGCTACGGATAGTGCTTAGTGCTGCTGCATAATGCATCATCTGACAAAAATGGTTTGTAACCAATCTGCCGAGTAACCCAGATTGCAGGCAGTTTGTCATGCCAAAAGAAGTTTTTGCTCCTCAAAGCCTCTCACAAGCCCCACCCCTGCATGCTGGGGTCCGGGATCCCCCAGCCGACGAGGCGACAGCTTCTGGTGCTTTGCTCAATCACGATTGACACCAAAGACAAAGGCAAACAGTGATAATTTTGCACAGACCAAAAAGCGGATGAAAACATAAGCAAGCTGACATCGAGAAATTAAAAGAATGACAAATGAAACGTGTCACCGAGTGTGGAGGCGCGGGGCTGGGCGCCTTGCTTTTCCCTTTTTTGCTGTGACGCCGTTAACTAACCGCAAATGATGTGCGGAACAAAAAACCCATCACTCGTCAACCCTTGGCGGAAAAGCTTTGCCAGCTTACGGTTGAGTACCCCCTCCCCCCATAGCTTCCGCTGCCACCTGACAGGCAACCATCCAATCTACCCACCTGACTGCCTGCCTGTCTTCGTGCTTGCTTCCACGCCTGTCCGCCTGACTGTCTCCGTCAGCGCGCTTTTGCTTTGAAGTTACATTCCTTGCTCGCTCCCTGACAGTGTCGTGTTTACGAAGAAAGCTAGAGGGAAACCTACGATAGTACGTATACGCCCCGGTAACCCAGTGCTGTCGTTGAGGTAGGACTGTGTGAATTGAGGGGGTGTACGGCACACACATAGCCACAGAGCCACACTCAGTTCCTTTCTGGGATAAGATTTATACCGACGCTCTCAGATGATTTCCTTCTGCAAGGCGGTGTTTGTGGTTATTTTTAGAAACGACCAATCTGAGATGTGACGTCCAGCTGGCTTGTACACATTCCTGTCGACGTCAGGACATTTTTGCGTGTGTATGCGATGGAATGGAACCGTTCGTGGTGTATGCGTGTGCGGTGCAATGGCGCATATTCACCGCGCATTGAGAGAAGACTGCACCATTGGCTGGGTGGAGAGGATTGGAAGCCGCGTGTTAGTTGTGGGGAAAAGCTTCCACAAAGGGGTTTGTTGTGTGGGGAAAAGTGATGAATTATCCTGTGCTTATGGGTGCTTTTAGGTTTGTGCAGCGGGTGGACGGTGCTTTTCCCCCTAGCCACAGTCTCAGTTTCAGTCTCAGTCTCAGTCTCAGTCTCAGTCTCAGTCTCAGTCTCAGTCTCAGTCTCAGTCTCAGTCTCAGTCCCAGTCTCAGTCTCAGTCTCAGTCTCAGTCTCAGTCTCAGTCTCAGTCTCAGTCTCAGTCTCAGTCTCAGTCTCAGTCTCAGTCTCAGTCTCATTCTCAGTCTCAGTCTCAGTCTCAGTCTCAGTCTCAGTCTCAGTCTCAGTCTCAGTCTCAGTCTCAGTCTCAGTCTCAGTCTCAGTCTCAGTCTCAGTCTCAGTCTCAGTCTCAGTCTCAGTCTCAGTCTCAGTCTCAGTCCCAGTCTCAGTCTCAGTCTCAGTCTCAGTCTCAGTCTCAGTCTCAGTCTCAGTCTCAGTCTCAGTCTCAGTCTCAGTCTCAGTCTCAGTCTCAGTCTCAGTCTCAGTCTCAGTCTCAGTCTCAGTCTCAGTCTCAGTCTCAGTCTCAGTCTCAGTCTCAGTCTCAGTCTCAGTCTCAGTCTCAGTCTCAGTCTCAGTCTCAGTCTCAGTCTCAGTCTCAGTCTCAGTCTCAGTCTCAGTCTCAGTCTCAGTCTCATTCTCAGTCTCATTCTCATTCTCAGTCTCAGTCTCAGTCTCAGTCTCAGTCTCAGTCTCAGTCTCAGTCTCAGTCTCAGTCTCAGTCTCAGTCTCAGTGTCAGTCTCAGTCTCAGTCTCAGTCTCAGTCTCAGTCTCAGTCTCAGTCTCAGTCTCAGTCTCAGTCTCAGTCTCAGTCTCAGTCTCAGTCTCAATCTCAGTCTCAGTCTCAGTCTCAGTCTCAGTCTCAGTCTCAGTCTCAGTCTCAGTCTCATTCTCAGTCTCATTCTCATTCTCAGTCTCAGTCTCAGTCTCAGTCTCAGTCTCAGTCTCAGTCTCAGTCTCAGTCTCAGTCTCAGTCTCAGTCTCAGTCTCAGTCTCAGTCTCAGTCTCAGTCTCAGTCTCAGTCTCAGTCTCAGTCTCAGTCTCAGTCTCAGTCTCAGTCTCAGTCTCAGTCTCAGTCTCAGTCTCAGTCTCAGTCTCAGTCTCAGTCTCAGTCTCAGTCTCAGTCTCAGTCTCAGTCTCAGTCTCAGTCTCAGTCTCAGTCTCATTCTCAGTCTCATTCTCATTCTCAGTCTCAGTCTCAGTCTCAGTCTCAGTCTCAGTCTCAGTCTCAGTCTCAGTCTCAGTCTCAGTCTCAGTCTCAGTCTCAGTCTCAGTCTCAGTCTCAGTCTCAGTCTCAGTCTCAGTCTCAGTCTCAGTCTCAGTCTCAGTCACAGTTGCAGTTTTATGCTTAGACTTAATTTTCGTGTCCTTCTTATAACATCTCAAAACACCCATCTACCTCGTGTACCATATTTTTCCATTGAAGCCACAAACCCACGCAGTACAAGCTTTATCGTGCGCTTTGAGTCTTGGCTTCTCCTCAATTTCTGGTAGCTTTTCGATAACTTCACCTCAAGATGAAATGACTTCTGAGAACACTTACACACCCCTGCCGGAAAACATCCAACACCCAACATCGACCACCCTCTGGTGTCGAAAGTCCCCCTTGCGAATGCACCAAATTCCAGAGCCACCTTGTCCCCGCGAAATGTAACACCCTGAGCGTGGTAAAGAGATAGAGCGAGAGTGAGAGAAAGCGCCAATAATCGAGAGAGCAAAAGTCATGAGTAATATTTTATCACGGTTTCAATTCTACTGGGTTTCCGTTCGACTATGGCTTTTGTTGGCCCTTTACAGTCTGCTACCACCACAGAGAGTTTTGTTCGCTTTTCGCTGTTGGGTATCTCGTCCTCGCTGTCGTGTTCGGTTTACTTTATTCTTTTCCAGTGAAAAAGGAAAAGAAATTCACAAAAAATAAAAATAATAAAAATAAAAAGGGAAGCCGAGGAGAGAGAAAATAAAAGTAAATAAATTAATCGAGGTGTTGGTAATTTGTTTAAGAGGTGACTAGCGACTATTCGTACCATAATTAGCCGTTTCCGGTGTAGGTGTGTATGTCCCGTATCAGGGTGTGAAACGTATTTTTGAAATATCCCAGTTTTCCACTGTTTTCGAGTGCATTTTCGGGTTGAAAACGGGTGTTTTTCAAATAAAACAAAGCGAAAAATGTCGACAAAATATTGAACGTCATTGATTTTTGTTACTTTCGTGTTATTTTGTGCGTTGTGTGCGGGCCGATGTGACCCGGGAATTTCTTATACCTGCTTGACATTACTGCATATGTCACACTTGTGTGGTGGATACTGGAGCCGTGCTCCTGGGGAATGGTCTCATCGTGTCGGAGAGGGAAAATTACATAAATCAATGGTTTGGTGTAAATTGCGGAGCCGTATCGGTCGGAAGTTGTGCATTTGAAATTCGAAAACCCAAAAAGTTATCATAAACATAACCTAGATCAATAATCAATACATCCATACACACGTATATCGTCTATGCACGTCTGTATGGGAGTGTGTGTGTGCGGGTGTTCGGTGAAGCCTGCATCTTAATTGCCAGCAGTCGTGTGCCTTCGTGTGTCTGATGTTTTATTTGCAGCAGCAGTAGCCAACAACTTATAAGCCTTATACTCGTGATTTAGTTTTTCTTTTTTCGTTCGGGCTCCAACAACACCCAACCTCGCTGGAAGTGGTATGGCCCGGGGGCGAGGGCCACCACGGTGAAGGGCAGTCGTGGAGCGGGTGGTGGTCATAACATCGTTATATTTCATCTCTCTTTCTTGGTTGTTCTTCTTCATTGCCCTCGTGGGGTCAAATGAAGGCATTGAGGGAGAATATCCTCTGTGCTGAAGCCATCGGTGCAGGTGCACCTGACGAGTGAAGTTTAGACAAAGGAGGGGGAGGGGTCCTGAAGGATCAACAGGCACTTTACTGCAGTGCTGGCTTATGAAAATATGCATACATCCCGCTCACTGACCCCAATCACATCCGTCTTGGATCGAAACTCGTTCGTTTTTCGGTTCGGTGCAAGTCGAAAACGCATGTTTTCGAATGCACGTATGCTGTTCAAGGGTTATCGCACTCGAGGGACTGTGTGTTCCAGCAAAACACAAGCACATATGCTCTACGTGCTGGCCTACTTCTTGAGTGGCAGAGGGCTGTGTGGGGAGAGCTTTTCTCCACCCAACTGCGGCTTGGACCAAAATGCAATTTGTAGCTTTCTCCTTGTTTTCACCATTTTTCCCTTTCTTTTCTTTCTGTTCCCTTCTTCGGCCGCTTCTCTTGCTCTCTTGCTGCTGTTTCGTAATAGCGTTAGCAAACAAATCACCACGGGAAAAGAAAGAACGCGAGGCAGTTAATACGGCAAGATGGTGTGGGGTGGTGTGGTGGTTTGGCGGGCACGGTGGAAACTGAAATCACATCGAGGTGCAATTGTAAATTTCGAGACGGAGTGGGAAGGCAAATGCGAGGGGATCCTTGTCATTCGCACGCTGTTTGGCAGCACAATAGCAATTATCCACCCCAGGGCCCGAAGGGGGTGTGAGTTGGAAAACACCCCCCGAATACACAATGCCTTCTTGCGGCGTGTTGTAAGTTTGACACCGTTTTCTGTTTTTTTTTCTCGTGTGTGCGCGCTTGTGACTGTGTGCGGTAAATTATGTATTCGCTGGTTCAGTTGGACTCGGGCTGACTTGAATTTCGCTCAATGACACACGCTTGGGGGGCTTGCGATGCGGTATTGAGGGGCTTTTTGTATGGTTTCACCATCGTCATCGTGACATGTGGTGCGGTGTTGGTAAGAATGTCATTAGCCTGTTATCCGCATGGGTGGGTGGCAGGCGATGTCTGATCTGTGGGTAAGGGATGTTCAATGTAAACATGTGGAATTTGTGTGAATTTGTGACAGTAATAGACAACGGTTACGAGGCTTTTGAAAGAAGATGGAATACCAATTGACAGAAAGGTGAACGATTGTGACGGTAGTGCATTGGATATGAAACGACATCAGTTGTAAGGAGCTATAAATAGACTCGGCCCTCGGTGCGGGGGCGAAAACATGAGCAATCGTTTGAAGGGATTAAATGGCTCTTTTGACAGTTCATTGATTTCAAGTCCTAGGGTGGGGGACGATTGATGGTTTTCCAAGCTCGAGTGAGTCTGGAATTTTGTTTAAAAAAAATGTCCATGACTTATTTGACCCAGCCAGTCCATTCTCACCCGGCCTCGTCTTGGGAAAAGTCGATGATATCAGAGCGATTTTCTGGTATAATTGAATTTTTGTCACCACCATCCCACGTGAGCTGACGTCAAGTGGAGTGTGTATGGAATTTCCTTTGACTTCCGGACTGCGTATGCCTATGTCCTTACAAGCCGGCTGACGTAAGGCCAAAAAAGTGAGTGTGACCTCAATTCTGATGTATGTGGACTGTCTTTTTCTTAGTCCTCAATCTTAGGACCGTTCTTTCGTTCTTTCGAGGGTAACCCTCGGAAATAATCCTCCCGAGCAGCCGTTTGGATCTCAGTGAAATTGGAGAGCGTTCTATCAGACGCTTCATCCGTGTTTGTACCAAGATGTCATCTTATGCTTAGAAGTGACATGCAGAGATGCAAATCCTGTCGCTTCCACAGGGGTCCCTGTCTTGAGGTATCTGTTTGGTGACTAAGTCGAAACCTCACTTTCGAGCTGTACAGTCATTCATTCAGTGAATAGGTAGTGCTTCACATGCAGGATGACATCATGCATGATGATGACATTTGCGAAATAAATGACTCCAAGATGAGCAATTGGGCACATTTACACTCCCACTTGGTAATTTAATTTAATTACCCGAGGCGATCTTGGACGTGTGCTTAAGGCAATAGATTGCGTTCTCAAAATCTTGTTAGCCAGTCGTCATTGGTGTGTGAGCCATCATAATTGGCAGTAATCCAGAAGAGATGGGCAGAGGAAGTAGGTAGAGAAGGACAAGATTCACCAGTCAAGGACGTTAAACTATGAACAGCCTGTGTTCATACCCAATTCTGGCTCTTTCGCCTAAGAAGCGACCGGAAAGAGTTCGATATGAATTTGAATCCATATCGTTCATCTTCCTCTTTGTGTGGCTTCACCTAACTAGGCTCTACTAGGCAAACTAACATGATTTCTGCCCCCAGCTACTCTCAGTATCTGGACGTGCTCAGGTCCTGTTTGCATTCCCATGAACATGGATTTCATCAGTTGTGCTGCCACACACCCTCGGAGTCGAAGACATTCCTGGGCCGAGGCCAAGTTGTGCTTGCGTCCTAAAGGCGCGTGGATGGTTAGCCACTTTGGATCTGTAGACGCCGTACAGTTCGTAGTTAAATCGTTTCTTCCTGTTGTCAATCCAATTAAGACCAAAGACCGCACGCACAACGTTTTTCTCGACCAGACCAACGCACTTATTCATCTGCTTTTCATATTGCCTCAACTGTCACTTGCGTCGTAGAGTAGGATAATCAGTGATTCACTGAAAGATGACTTTCTCCTCGACCAACCTCAGAGCAAAAAGAAACAGCCCTTGGTAAGAGTTACTTTGCGCACCTAGGCTCCTGTCCAGGTTGACAAAGTCTCTCAAAGTTATTTCCATCCACGCGGTTGATGCTGTTCGTTCTTTCGTCACGTCACCCTTTATGCCCTCGTTCTCGTCCCTTTTGTGAGTATGAGTGGATCAGAGCATTCATTCAGTCTTCTTATTTCGGGTTCTGAAATTGAAAGTTCGATTTTTTGCTTTCTTAAATCAGATGGACAGAATCAGAAATCCTGTTTGACGTTGCGTATCCATGTGTTTGATGTTAAACTCTTCACACCACGTCCACAGTGTGATCCCACTTTCTCACACGAGGCCAAACATCCGATGAAGCGTGCTCAA
Source organism: Eristalis tenax (assembly GCA_905231855.2). Lineage (NCBI taxonomy): Eukaryota > Metazoa > Arthropoda > Insecta > Diptera > Syrphidae > Eristalis > Eristalis tenax. The sequence continues at coordinate 61,779,615 of HG993125.1, read as the reverse complement.
AATTGCTTTCAATTGCGGTATGGCCACTGGCTCCGTATTATTTTTGACTTTCTTACCTAAAGCTTAGTTCCACGATGAATTCACAGACTGAAGTACTAGCATGTGGAGACTGATTCTAATTTGTGGAGTTCATACTTGTCCTGAGGTGTGCACTCACAACTCAAAATGAGTCCTAAGGGGATTTTTAAAGAGAATTATTTCCTCGTCTTTTTGCAGGATAATGGCATAGCAGCCAAGGGACGAGTTCCACTTCCAGTCTGGCGTCATCAGAATGAACTCGTCATCGGTCTAAATGGGTTGCAACTCGCTTCTGTTCTGAAACGTTCGTCTATAGCGCACGCAGAGCATTTCAGAGATGAACTAAAAATTAATTGCGGAATAATGTCATTCCGTCGCTTAACAACGGCTTTTATCGCTGAAGGACTATGTCGTCAGAACCATTGAATTGAATTGAAGTACTCGGGGTGTGTCATAGGAAAACACTTGTACTGCGAGACCACACAGATCTATTGTTCTTCTGGCAAGGTCTAGGTGCCACTTTCAGAAAATCGACAACTCCTCTAGATGGGACTTCGTGGAAGGCTTTCCTATGTTACGTGGGCAGCCTATTAGTCCATAGCTTCTTTCGCTTGGCCACAATGCCTGCGAATTTCGGTATTGGTAAGGCCCCGCTTTATAATGGGGCTTATAACGGGCTTCGAGTCCTGTTAGTACTCCACATAACTCTCAGATCCACTCTCAGATCAGCTTTGTTAAGTTCTAGAGCGTTTTGGAGTCGTTTGCGATTGAAGTTTGGTTCCATGAACATTCTTGAATGCTTGCTACCCTCTAAGGTGTTCCAAAACGGGTTCATTCGTTGCTAGGTAATGATGGTCCTAGGTTAGTGCCTGTATTGTTGAATCCATAAGGGGGAGGGCCCAATGAACGACATCGGAGCCCCTGCCTTGGCTAGTATACCAGCTTTTTCATTACTTTCATGGTTTACCTTCCATGGCCCGGAGGTTTGGCTAGGTTTGAGGGTGACGGCTCAGCCTCTCATAGACCTGTTGGTCCATAGTGCTATCGCTATACGAAGGAAGCCTAGTTGTAGTCCACTGTAGGAGAATGTTCCAGTGGTTTTTGCGAAAGTGTGAGATGCTGTGGTTCACCACGACCTCATTATTTAGAAACTTAAAGTTTGATCTAGAGTCTTATATCGAGTTTTGTCCAAAGCCGGGCCGAAACAAAGAAGATGCTCCAGAGTTTCGACCTCCGCCGCAGTTTCTGCATTTATCGGTGGGAATCAGTTGTAGTCTACGAACATGATGACCGACCAGACAGTGGCCTGTAATGATCCCTTCAAGTATTAACTTTACTACTTAACTCTTTCTAGCGAGATTATTAGTTTGGTCTTAGAGATGTTGTATTCGGGCTAGAAGATTTGGTTTGAAGCATGAATTGCTGCTTCATTAACGAGTTATATAAAGAAGCATTTTATTGGGCATTATGACGGCAGACTTAAAAAAAGACTTAAGCACATAGCTAGTTCGTCATCCGTTTTGTATCCCTGGATTCCCATGTGTCCAGGGACCCATAGGAGGGAGACTGCGTTGTTACAACAGATGTCCTGCAGCGCATCGAAGCAGTTGAGGTTTGAGCGCTGCCTGACTATCTGTGTGCCTGACTATATGGATGGCCGTAGAGGTCTAGGACCTTGCGTCCTTCCACTTCTTTCACGAGTGGAAGGGACAGTTTTACCACGACTCGACAATTTGAGAAAGTTTTTCTAGACAGTTTATCTACTCTTTGAGCTTTGTCAGTGAATCAAAATTTGTTTTTTGCTCGTACTGGGAATTGAACCTAGGTAACGTAGGCTTAACGTAAGCTTGCGACTTGGCCTGGCGGTTTTTGCATTTTAGGCTCTCCTGTATGGCTACCTGAAAGATGCTAGTCTTCTTGAGATGCATTGTATACACCAGTACCGACATGCACCCACTTGCAGCTTTGAGCCGTCTTTGTGCACATAAGGGTAGTTTTCCGACTCAGTTGAGGGTTCTGCCCGGTGTTCTCTTGTCGGAACTGTTATAGCGAATTTAAGTTCGAAGCGGACTGTTGGCAATCCGTAGAAGCATTGGCTATACAGTCGAACCTCTGTAAGACGAACATCCTTAAGACGAATTTTTCGATAAGTCGAATAGAATTTGTTCAATGTTTCCGAACTTAGACTTAAATGCTCCCATATTATACCCTACATAGCTCGAACATTCCCTAAAATGAACAAAATATTATTTGCTCCCGTGACCATTCGACTTATGCAGGTTCGACTGCGTTTATAAACTTGCAATGTCCATAAGGTCTAAATTTAAAATTGTTAGACTCTTTTAGTCTTGGTGCCTATTTAGCCGCAACACCTTTGGCAAATAAACTAATGGGAAGTAGATGTAAAATCATGTTTAGTGAAGCTATAGACGTTCTTTCAAACTTTGCCTCAGTGGATCTTATTCTAGGGGCTTCCACCATATCACAGCCCCGCACAATAATTTTGGTCTTCGGCTGTAGTCCACACACACGTTTGGTGCCGTTTTGGTTCGACGTTGGAAGGAACAGGACATAGCTTGTTTTGATTTTGATATTTCTAGAAATAGGTACTTTGTGTCCTAGTGGCAACCAAAGCTTCTGTTGTGTGAGAGTTGGCCATTAAGTGTCATCCAATTGCTAGTTGACGACATACCTCTTTCCATTAATTAACTCAGGATGTTTAAGTATTTGCCCGATGCAAGTAGTACAATATGCAGATGAGAGCATTGATATGTTTACCCAGTGGGGAATGCTATAAGCTGCAGTAAGCTGCACAGCCTTGACTCAGTTAGACTAACGTGTTTGGTCCATTATGCACTTAATGAGGGATGTTTTACTATCAATCAGGTCGGCAGAATGTTTTTCAGTTCCAAACCGCTGAAGTCCTCCATTGCAAGGGGTGGTTATTTGCAGAGCATATTTTGGACAGATAACATCCCTTCCTCGTCTCTGGAGGATGACGCACTGACACTTCTGCCGCAGTTATTTGAAAGTATATTAAGACGTAAAAGCATGCTTGGTTAAGACACCTATAATCATGCACACTTTCTTGCGACTAAAACTGGGAACCTGATCTCTCTTGTTCAACATCGGCTGTAGATCCATTGCTGTTGATCAAATGTTCTGACTAAGCCATCGTCTTCTGGCTTCATCTAGACCTAGAGCTTCATATTTTCCTTACGGAACTTAGCGATATGGGGGCAAAAGTGGCTGCTGGAGATTTCCTCAGATCACTCTCTCCCAAGACTGTCTTCATTTTCTTTTATTTGGATGGCTGTGTGGTAGCCATGAACATCTCAGTGATAACCTGACCAATTTCGATGTCAGAATGTCCGATGTTACGGCTTAGATTGTCGCTTGAGAATATTGTGATCGATTAGTCGCTTATATTGTAGTCTGTCAGAAAAAATCTCGTGGACCGCAGCCACTTCGGCATGAAAGACGCTACAGTCGCCTGGCAGTGACATCGATTTCTTGAAGACGTCACAGAAGACGCCTGCGTCAGCACCAGAGCGCCCCTTCGACGCCGTTGCTTACAGTCCGGAAATCACAGGAACAGGTCTTTTCCAGGGCTAGGGTTGGTGGCAGATGGAGTGTCTGTCTGTTGTGTTGTGCTGCTGTTCACCCTTCTAGTGTGGCGTGTATCGGTTTGGTTTATCAACCCAATACACGGTCTCGTTGAACCCCTCTGTTGCTTCAGAATAATCAAAACCATGGGAGCATGGAGTATGATAGACTGCTGCCAGCTTAAGAACAAAAGGGCATATGTGCCAATTAAGTACTGAAGAGTTTCTTGGAAGGTTTCACTGAAGCAAGCTCCAGGCAGATGTATATAATCGCGTAGGGCATCGAGTAATTGTGTGACGAACAATCAAAAGTCAATGTAGTTCAAGGCAGCCCCAACTGACGCTAGTGATGGCCGTCATTCCCATGGTTTCCTGCTACTGATGAAGGATGAATGGTCTTTTTCAAGTTTTCATCATATGCTCAGCTAACTCTGTGAATGATGGCTTCAATTTTCTTTTCACTTTCAAGATCATACCAAAGACGTGCGCGGCAACCACTTCTATCAGTTTTTGTGGAGTAAGTAGGAGTGGCCCAGCCAAGCTCACTTATCTACAGAATAACTAAAAGAACGGTGAGAAAAACATAACCATTTCATCAATTAATTAACGAATCCGCCTTTCTCCAGTAATTTCTTCTAAGCCCGCCAAGAGTGCTCCCCATGCACCACGCCAACACATAGCCGCGCTCTAATTTCGTTAGAATTGTACGCGAAAATAATTAAATTGAGAACAATTGTCAAGGGAATGATCCATTATGCTCGCAGTCCACGTAACTGGGAATAGGTGTGGAATGCGGATCCAGTCGGACCACCTATGTAGTCCAGCCATGGTTGCAAATCGAGGCCGAGTGCTTTTGGTTCGGCAAACGAGTACAATACGTATCGCATGATACCCAAGTGAGTAAATCCTGTGTGTTTAGCTGTGTCGCATTTTTCCTTTTGATGCGTCCTTGATGAGAAGGCACACACAGCAACCGCGCAGCACACGTTGTGCTCATTTTTTTGTTTGTGTGTTGAAAAGTGAAAGATAACGCGACAGGCGTGCTACCCCATCACACCACACCCTCTCAGCTCGACTGAGGGGTGTCCAATTTAGTCGAGTCTATTTTTAAAGTTTCTCTAAAAGCTTTGAAGTAGACATCGTTTCGGATGATGGCATTTCTATGGAGGAACAGGATAAACACATAACCAAACCAACAAGGCGACAGGGTGCTACGATTGGAGAGTGTGTCCTGCTCAGTGGTGTAGTTGCCTTCCGAAACGAAGCAGAATGTGCGTTTTTGTGTGTGGAATGAAAGGTGAAAAGTTGAGCTCTCCGTTTAATTGAGTTGACACAAGAAGAGTTTTATTTGTTTTCGGTTAGATTTCGTCGAGGGGAAGGGACGTCTTTTTCGTTTTCTTTTATCTAAATTGGGTTCAGAACACGAATCACCGTCGTAAAATATTTCCCTGATTGGTGACAAGCTTGTCCCTTACCTCAGGGCAAACATCGTTTCTTTGAATTTGAGAATGCTGGTTGAAAATTAGGCTTCGGGTCGAAAATGAATGAGTTTCTTCGAACAACACGATTTTGAGTTCACCTGTGCCTTGGGAGCGGGAAAAAGTTTTCGAACAGGGAATACAAACAATTCAAGCGAAAAGTCAATTCAACTAAAACCCACATTATAACTGTAGCCGCTGACGGTCCACACAGATAGGAAACGACTCCAATTCAGGCTGACCAGGAATTTAATCGCTACGACGAGAGATGGAAAATTGATTCCGGCTTTATTTTGAGGCTAGAATGGGTGGAATAGCATACTATTCAAATAGTCGACTTGACTTCGCTGGCAGTGCTTCATGCTCTGGATCCAATTTAAGATAACTCGTTCTCTGGAAAATTTCCGCTGGCGCCTATGGTGCAGCATGTGAATGGAATGATCAGTCATCCCAAATATGTATAGTTAACTCTCCGTCGGAAACACAAGTCTGGCCAGGCACATCTAATTTTCAAGCGTTATTTAAAGATATCTCTGATAAAGCTATCGACTTGAGCTTCCCATTCTAGAAATGGACAACAAAATGGAAAGAAAAAGGAGTCTTCTTTTGACGGACACATGCTGTCTGGCTGGACACCATTAAAGATTCGTTTTTTTCTCGTTTTGTTAAAAGTGATGGCCGACTAAAACGGGCTTAGATAGGAAGGAACCAGTTAGCCACTACTCTGAGCACTGACGAGTGGGTTCTATCAACAAATCTTCTACAGGCTTTACCCCCAACGTATAGCTTTTTAATAATTTTCAAACGAATTTCCTGACCCTTATTTTTGATGGACTTATTTCTATTATCAAAAAGTATTTAAAAAACATCCAAAGTTATGAGGAAAAGTCGTTCAGTACCGGTAATCGCATAATCGTAACGCTCATTCGCATAATCCGTCATTCTATGCAGCTGATCGCAGTTGTACGCAGACTTTTGCGGGCGTGGTTTTTCGACGTGGTTCAGGAAAAATTATTAAAAATTATTGTTCAATGCAGTAAAACTAAATAAAAATATAAGTTATAGAGAGAAATGTCTAAGAAATCAAATAAAGGGTGATTTTTTAAAAGCTATAGGAAAGTTTTTCAAAAAAAAAAAAACACATAGAAAAATGCATGAAATCTTTATTTGAACCGATAGTACGGTCCATATAATTTAGTGTTTGAAGATTATTTCATGCAAATGTTGACCTTGACTGCGCCTCAAATGGTTCATCCGCTTAGTCCAATTTTGGCATACTTTTTCCAACATTTCGGCCGGTATCTCACGAATAAATGCTTCAATGTTGTCTTCCAATGCGTCAATTGAAGCGGGCTTGTCTGTATAGACATGAGCTTTAACATAGCCCCTAAAGGCGTTAAGGTCCCGAACGTGAAATAAAATGTTCACCGAACTCGCCTCTCAATAAGTCCATTGTTGCGCGTGCTGTGTGGCATGTGGCACCGTCTTGTTGAAACCACATGTCATGCAAGTCAAGCTCTTGTATTTTGGGCAAATAAAAGTTGGATATCATCTCACGGCAGCGCTCACCATTCACAGTTACGTTACGATTCGCATCATCTTTGAAGAAGTACGGTCCAATGATGCCACCAGCCCATAAACCGCACCAAACTGTGACTTTTTCTGGATGCATTGGTAGCTCTTGCAATGCTTCTGGCTGATATTCACTCCAGAATCGACAATTCTGCTTATTTACGTACCCATTGAGCCAAAAATGAGCTTCGTCGCTGAACACATGTGATGTCGCGATGATGTCGATTTCTTAACAGAGCACGCATTTTGAAAATAAAATTCAATAATTTGCAAGCGTTGTTCGTTTGTAAGACGATTCATGGTTAAATTATAGACCAAACTGGAGATGTTTGACAATGAAACAAAACACGAAACGTGCGTCAGCTGTTTAAACCAGTGTTGCCGAAAAGATAATAGCTAAAAAATCACCCTTTAAAACAAAGTTTGGTCTCTAAGTGCTTTATTAGCTGATATACCCGCGTTTGCCTTTTTATGATTCCCATTTTTTGCATTGTACGTAGACTTATGCCGCCAAGTGTATTTGTTGGAATTCTTTTGGGGTCTAGGCCATCATACAATAATATTCTGAATGGTATCTTATAAAAATTGGCTTGGAAGTGGCACTTATTTCCATACAAACGCATGTTATTGGGTCCATAACTTATTTCGTGCGGTTTTCTTTTCAAAATTTGAACATTTATTTAAGGAAAACATATACAATAGTATTATTCAAAGTATTGCCCATCTGGAGCTATGACTCTTTCCGCGATTTGTGGATCCCATCCCAAAAGAACAGCCAAGAATGAATCAAGCCAATTTTTGATATTCTGCTCTGATGTGAACCGTATTTCAGTGAGGGCGTTCTGCATTGTCCGGAGCAGTCAGTCAGGGGAAAGGTCTAGGCTATAAGGCGGGTGGGGTAAAACTTCCCATCCACTGTTTTCCAAATAGTTCTTAACCGGAATAGCAACGTGGGGACGAGCATTGTCATGATGGAAAATTATTGCCTCGTGTCTGGTCGCATATTCCGAGCGTTTTTCGGCTGCTGCTCTCTTCAAACGGATTAATTGTGTTCGGTAGCAGCTCATAATACAGCTCACCCTTCTGATCCCACCAAATACAGAGCATCACCTTCGCGACATAGATATTCGGCTTTGCCGTTGATTTGGTTGGTTGGCCAAGCCATTGATTCGGTTGGTTTTAAATCGTGTAAACCACTCTTGACACGTTCGCTCATAAACTTCACCATAAACTTCCACTAAAATACGATGACTTTCGGCAGCAGTTTTCTTCATATTAAAGTAATGAAGAACAACTCCCCGCAAAAACACTTTTTCAGGCACAAAGTTCGAAATTTTTGAGTGAACAAGAATTATTGTTGTTTACGCTTCAAATGAATGACATATACTGAAATGATGTAAAATGAAAGTAGCTTTCCAATGCATGTTCCAATGGAATAATAACAAGTTACGCCATCTCTTAGCAAACCGCTAAGTTATATACCCGATAATTGATAGGGCCTAGCCAGGCACCATGTGTCCGTTGAAAGGTTTTAAAATGTGTGTCCGACGGGGGTTAGGTTAGGATAGTTTAGAGTGGCTGACTACCTTGAGGGTAGCACTTAGGCCAAAAATAAAAACGACTTTATGGCGCAGTTGGGTTGGGAAGTTCCTCAGCATGTTACTCCATAGATTTGTCTCCTTCTGAATCTACTAAAAAATTTGGGTCGTCGTATTTACAAGACCACCAGTAAATGGCTGTATAAGAAACCGGAAAGTTTTAACTACGAGGGCATTCAAAATCGACCGCTGCAACAAGACGACTGGATGGTGCAGTTCGTTACGTGCCTTCGCTTCGATAGTGGGGTACCCGGTTTGAATCCCAATGAAAGCAAAGTTAATACGTTTTTATCTGGTTTTCAAATTTGGTCCAGCCGTTGGGGTGAAAATAACAACACTATCACTGGAGTGGTCGATCGGTGGTTGCAGTCTGACTGTGTGCTGGTGAATTCACTAGCAGCCCCCTTGTCTATCCCTACCTAGACCAAAAATATGCCCGTTGTGTTACCACAGGATCTACTAGATCCTAATCCGCGAACCATTTGAAGCTGTAAAAAAGCGATAGAGCTGACTGATGCTAATATTGCTTAGATCTTTCAAGTCGCAGAAGCCCGTCCAAGTGACTGAGTCTGCGAGAGGAGAGGGCATTGCAATTGCAAGGAAGGTGTGAAATAGTTTCTTCTCGTTATAGGGGATACCCAGTCTTGAGGCGTGAATTCCAATGGCACAATGCCCGGTTATACGGCGATGAGAGATCTGAGATTCCGTCCACTCATTCTGATCAGGTCGCCCGAGCGTTTCGGATCGATGGTAGGCTATGAAGATGCCGGAAGACCATCTACGTTTGATGAGAGTAGGCGTTTCAGGCTTTAGTAGATGTCTTTGTAGTACCGATAGGAATGGACGGCAGATCCCCGTCCGGGGGGTTACAGCCTGCTTCAAAAGAGAAATGGCAAACGTCTGTAAATCGCTTTCGGATTTAGTTCTACAAAACCGTGCTTGCACCCGTTTCAAACGAATGATAGGCAGCTCGACTTCCGAAGAATTCAGTCCGAAATCAATGTAAAAAAAAAACGATTCTGAGAAATTGACTGAAAGTGTAACGCAAGTTTCTGCGTGAGATGCAAGTTCAGCAGAAAATACCCCACCCCTCCAGTTCTGCGAAGGCAAGTGCACATGCAAAAAAGCTTATAGCCATCAAGTTGGACCCCATTGATATCTGAAGTTTCTTTTTCCAAGGGAAATACTTAAAAGTTGTTCGCTGCAAGTGCAACACACCCAGTGGACAACTATGGGAAATTGTTCGTTTGTATCCATGCACCAGCAATTTATCCTTCGCCTTTTTGCCAATTTCACAGATTTTCGAGAAGGGCAAAAGTTGCATTATGTTTGAGTTGGAAACTCCTTTTCAACATGTTCTGCAATACACAGTATTTCTGTTTTAATGAGCTGTTTCGGTTTCAGAGGTCACCCCACGAAGGGGGGCTTTAAGCTGAATTTCATAAGAGGTTTACCAATAAGCCTGTTTGCTACTTTCTCGTTTTCGAAGAAGTATGAGCCATTTCCATTTCCCTGTTAACGCATCCACTGAGGGAAAAGTGTGCCGCAATGCTGGAGCAAGTACAAACCTATTCGCAATATTTGAGCGTGTTGAACTTTGGAAGGGTGTACCGGGAGATCGAAATCACGATACAAAATACGCCTCCATAATGTTCAGACCGTCGCGTCGGCGCAAGAAGGATCTGACCTTGAGCTAATGCAATTTCGTGCACGCCGCTTTCGGTCATCAAGACCAAGCCGGAGATTCAGTCATCGTTCAGAATCGAAGACCCCTATAGCTGGAGCATTGGTGCTCCTGCGCCCGATGAGCCGCGCTGTGCAAAAAAGGATTCTGTTTGCTTAGTCCACCAAAAAGATTGTGCCAGTGCGAAAAAAGGCTAGCTTCCAACAACCAATGTATTTTGTTGTCCTCTCCGCGCTTTAATGTCCAGTGGGTTGGTCGTTGCCATGTATTTTTGGAAACCAAACAGGACCTGCAAGCCCTACAAGTCAGGTCCCGTGCGTCAAAGACAGATCAAAATAATGTACCCGGTTACAGATTATAGATCTGTGATCCGACACTTCTCTTGGTATATGTCCTGTTCGCCTGTGTCTCAGTATAAGAATACAAATATGTTCGGATTTCTATCAACGCGACTTGACATATTTCACGACTCTTTGACGAGCCTGGGTTTTTGCCTAAAAGCATTTCAAGTAAAGGCAGTTTATCTGGACGATGTCCGGAGGTATGGACTCCATATCCTTGGACTTTCCTGAAACTGTGTGGGTGCCGCTAGGGTTTCGTAGTGGCCGCCACTAACACACGTCAACTTAGTCAAAGCTTGACCAAGGTCGTAACGTATATCGGCCTTTGGTCCTACTTGCATTGACGGCGTTTGGAGGAGAAGATCCCACCACACACTGAACAGTGGCATGACTCAGCCAGGCGTCTATGAATTGAACGCCTAATATGGCTGGGCCATGTAGAGCGAACTCAACTCCGGTTCGACTTGTCCTCGCGTACGAACCTGTGCGAAAAAGCAAAATAGGAGGCCCGAGTCGAAGGTGGCCTCAACCAACTTGACGTGGAATACTGTAGATAGCTAGCTAGAGACCGCGTCCACTCCGGAGTATAGCGGCCAATGAAGATGTTATCGGGATTTTAAGCGTCACCCTATACCTCATAAGCACAATAGCTGAGATAATTCTTGTCATGAGATGATTTCTTGTCATTCTCGTCGAGTTTCGGCTCTTTTCGAGGAGACTCTGTCACATGCTAATCCTCCATCTCATCGGCTCCTTACGGCAAGTCCCATTTGAGTTTCCCCCTTGAAACCCCCGTTGACGGTCATAAGACAGCAGAATAGGCAGTCTCACCAGACTGAACATCTTCGCCTCTCAGATTCCAAGTTAGGAAAGTTTTCAGTGTGGCCATTTAAAGTTTTGTGACATACAATTCCAGACGAGGAAATGGGGGACCACCCATGAACCAATCGATTAAAAGTCAATCCAAAGACAGCCGTGGATACTGTGGCAACATCTCTCTTACAAGTCGGATAGGCGGTGTAGTTAATCCCACAACTCCTGTCTGATAATGAACCATTTGCCGGATAAAACCACACGACAAAATTGCACACGTTCAGACCTCGCCATTCTAAACTGCACACAGTCCACAGACTCCACAGTTCCTGGAGCAGGCTTGTGATTCAATCCCGATGGCATGAGGTCAGTCAGGAAACCGGAAGTTCCCCAGAAGACACCTCAGATCCATCCGATACCCATCTTGATCCCGCTCACCACCTCAATGTGGTATCCTGCCGAGATAATAACTTTTTTGCCAATAACTCTCCATCCAATTGCAATCCCATTTCGATGATGGCTCTTGTGGATGAAACAGTTTATTCAGGAGTCAAACCTATTTTCTTATCTCGTTCGGAAAATTGTTTTGCCATGGGTCGGGGTGGCGGCGGTCGGACCCGTCACCCACTCGTGCCGTGTTTGCGCAATGTGAAGAGGACGAAAATTGGAGGGGGCCTAGGCAGGCACATACAAATCGGCGAGGATGTACACACCCGTATGCATGTGTGCCATATTCAGCTTAGTGACCTCTCGGTACACACTGCACAGCAGCGCGCCATCCTCCACTCCACTCCAGAACCACTCATTCCGTTCTGTATGCACCCCATTCGTTTGTTCTACGTTGTATGACTTTATTAACCCAATTCCAGGGGAATGACAAAAACACCAGGCCAGCGATGGGGATGGAGTGGGGGGGGGGGGGGGGGGAGGGGGCTTCAAGGGAACACGGACAGAAAGAGCGCAGCACACCATGTGGAGGAGCGCGTGTCTGAGTGCTGGGCTCTGGTGCCTGAGCTGTTCTGAGTCCGTGTGCATTGTGATGTCTTAATAACTGCAGCACACACAAAAAGCGACTCATGACAAAAAGGACACATAGGCTCACTGCGCTGTGATTGCCTCCCCGGTTCCATTCAGCCGACGCTGGGGCTGGCCCACTTACCTTTTCATGTGCGGATCTTGCGTGCCAAATAGCAACGTGTTGTCCCGTATTACAGGATGTCCTATGCCAGCAAGGATATCTGCTCCCACTCTGGCTGTGTGCGAGTGTGTGCTTTTTGAGGAAAATATGAATTTCCATTTGTTGGCAGCCACTCTCCACAATGTGCTGAAGTGAAACTATTTTGTGAGACTCCCAAGGCAGGGCGAGATACAGTGCACACCATCCCAAGAGATCCTTGGTCAACACCCATCTCGACTTTGTCGTCGTCGCCATCCCCACCACTGACAGCCATCGCCTCCATCACTGCCATCCATCCAAGCGAAGGAAGTGTTCGTGCCTGAAATTTGTTCCTCACCCTGTTGTCTTCGTCAAGGCTCAACAAAACAACAACAAAAAAGAAATGAAGAAAATTCTGTAATGTGTATTCTCTGTTCTCTCCCCTCACTCGCTGGTCGTGTCCTTTTGTCAGCAGCTGTGTGCGTGTGTGTGTGAGTTAGGATCTGTTCGTGTTTAGAAAGTGCAAGGCGCATTGCAATTAAAAAAAAAAAATAAGAATAAGAATAAGAAGTGAAAGAAGAAAAGCAGAGCAAAATAAAAGAAGAAGCCGAAGCAGAAAGTGCAAGCAGAGTGTGTTCCAAAGAAGTGCCAGAGAAGAAGAAGAAGAAGAAGAAAGAGGAGGAGGGCGAAAAAAGGAAAAAGAAAGTGAGAAGAAAAACTAAATGTGAATGTGTCTGTGTGGGAAGAAGAATCCATCGGTGTGCGGTATTGTGAACGTAGTGGTCGTCAATCAAGAGTGCACCAAGTGGGTGTGCTGAAACTGGGATGAATGCCAGACATCTAGATTCATCCTTATCCCAATTGGATACGAATTGTCGTGATTTTCCGAACGGTTTCGAGGAGAACCTGCAACTACAGGTGAGTGCTCGTACTTTTAATTCATTTCTCTCTCTTTTGCTAGAGTGTGTGTGTGTGTCCTTGTGTGTATGGATGCATCATTCATCCTTCAATTATTCACCGCAAAACACCGTCAGTAGAACAAGGAGAGTGTATGAGTGTGCGAACCGTGGGAGCAGTGGGGAGGGTCTGGCCAACACATTTGCACTCACATTTGCCAGCGATACAGTGGCTCATGGGGTAAGTCGGTGGGATTAGGGAAGGAATCGTGTCGAGATTTAATTAAATTACACAAGTCCAAGGGGCAGAGAGTAGTGATGCAGTTGAATAATTAATCGATTCGAGCTTGTAAGCATGTGTCCTGTGAGTGCGGTTGAAGTTTGATGACTTCACGTGAGTGGATATGGCTTCAAGGATCCTTCACTCTTGAAATCGTATTCACATTAGGATGCAAATGTTCTGGCCTGCTCGGAGTCGATGAGACAGCATCTCCGTGGGGGCTGGCGTTCGAATCATTAATTTAATCGAGTCCTGAAACGCGTTCAGTTGTTATCAAGGGAAGAATTTATCGAAGGGAAACCTGCTCGCTGGCAGATTTCTCGTGACAAGCGTACGTCGATCGGGTTGGAACAAGAATACTGCACCAGCACCCGCGAGAAAATTCCAACATTGTGTGTTTCAAACAAATCTATTCACTGCTCGGGTTTTGGTCACGCTTCCTGTTGACAGGCATTTATGACCTTCCTAAGCAGAACAAGCTTATTCACGTAGAGCGGACTGACACCACAGCTCCGGCCCGAAGAGTCTTCGATTGCGAGCCTTTGGGACAACGCATAAGAGGTCGTCCTAGAACAAGATGGCGCACACAAGTGGAGAAGGACCTCAACCAACTTGGTGTGCACAACTGGAGGCAGCTGGCGAAAGATCGTGCTGGCTGGAGAGGCTTGTTGGTTGAGGCCCAGGTCCACCCCGGACTGTAGCGCCAAACAAAGAAGAAGAAGAAGCAAAACAAGCTTGGCTCCGTCCAACTTTTTGCAGTGTTCCTTTGAAGGCGTTACGACAACGTCAGTCAGTATCGCGTATTTTATGAGCTGTTCGCTCTACTTACTAGACTTTCGTTGGGGCCACACAGCAAGAGCTGTCATCTGAAGTTCCTCGGCTGGCCGTTGTTGAAGTGTTCATCTAGCATTGGGTTGACTTTTGATAAGGAAGTATTAGAAGTTGCCTGCATATCGATCAGCACACACTCGTGCAGTGTTAAAGTCTTCTTTTTCTAATGGCGCTAGAGTCCATAATGGACTTGAGCCCTAACAAGCCTCTCCAGATGGCACGATCTTTAGCTTGCTGCCTCCGATTTCGCACGCCAAGTTAGTTGAGGTCCTTCTCCGCTTGTGTGACCCATCCGATCCGTGGGCGTCGTCTATTGCGTTGCCCCACTAGTTCCGAGTCTAAGACTATTTGTACTGGAGCAGTACTGTCCAAGCGTTCTACATGGCCTAGCTATCTTAGGCGTTGAATCCGTAAACGCCAGGCTCATGTCGCTGTACTGCTCGATTCATGTCAAAGTACCCGCCCGGTTCCCTCGTCACGACTACACATCACCTTCCATAATTCTTTACTGATCCCTTCATTTTGTGCTGGTGAGCAAGTATGATCTTGTGATCCTGTCCAGCGCTTTTCGGGAAGCTCCCGTTAGTGCAGTAGGATCGCGGTATTTCCTTCACAAATTTTCTTTCAGAAATTTTCAGCGGCTAACCACTGCCTGCAGGGTTTGAGCTTTTGCTCTCATCCTAGGTCCATTTGATTTACGAGGGCGTCTTTTAGGCTATTTCTGTCCTCAGTACACAGGATATTCACAAGGGCAAACTGCTACCCTCTTGCCTATTGCTGACCCCTTGAGCTTTCTGCGACCGTTGCATAGTTTCTGTCCTTTGAGGTAACATTTGCCTTTGAGAGACCCGCCTCCGACACGTCAAGCTCTGGGGAGACCATTGGTATTGTACGCCAAGGGTGTTGGGAAACAGGCCTCTTTGGCAGATTGCGTGCTCTTGCCTTTTGGTGGGCTTTGGGTAATTGCAACTTTCCGGCTTGTGCTTGGTTGCGTCGTCCCTCCGCCACCCCCGCGGCTTTTAGTTTTTTCCTTGAGCGCATGCTGAGGAAATTGTGGCCGGCTATGGCCATACTCCTCAACAAAGGCGACCGCAAGGTGGGTGGGGGGGGGGGGGGGGCATGGTGGGTCACTTGTCCCCCTGCTTCTGGGATCGCACCAATATTTAGTATTCATTTTTTCCTAAGAAGGAATTAAAAAGATGAGAAAAATATTATTCTGCTCTATCAATTATCCACACCTACACCCCTTAAAAAATGGTCTGCCAGCGCCTATGGCGCCGTGAGAATACAGCCAGTATTACCCCATGGCTCCGAACTGTCCAATGGGCACGCTCCGCTCGACAACCTACATTAGGTGGATGATAGACTTAGTTCATCGATCACCCTGATGAGAGCACCTCTCACCAATGTGTAGCATTCCTCCTCCTGGTAAGGGTCCTCACCCCTTCACTCCCTTAAGACCCCACACCACGTTAAGGTGTCCATCCAGTGGAAGGTTGCTCCCACTTGTAGTTGCTTTTTCTTGGGAGGTGGATCTCCTCATATGTTATACCACACCTAGCGAGTTAATCGGCTTTGCAATTGTCTGGGGTGCCGTAGTGTCCCGCCACCAACGTATTAAGTGCTTAGCCATCTCGACATTAGCCTGCTATTAAGAGAGGTATCTGAGTTGAGCATGACTTTGCTCAGGGACTTCATAGCGGCCCCGCTGTCCAAAGAGATAGTGATGATTGATGAGTTGCTTTTGAATTTTGATCTTGGTACAATGGTCTCTGTCTGAAACAGGCTGCAGTGGTCAGTGAGCTTCAAGGGGGTCTTTGGAATAGACACCTTAGCCGTAACTTATACGTCTTTGTGCACTCGCAGGTCTGGTGGGGGTAATGGCTTGGGGTACAAGACGATTGGTGTCGTTGGGAAGAAATTTGAATTCGCTATGAAAGGTTAAGAGACCGATGGTGAGTTCGGACCACAGGCGGAGTGTTTTGAGTCTCAGAGCTAGGCTGGCTGCTACTTGAATGCGACATAACTCGTCCAGGAAATATTTTTTGACAAAGAGGGTCATTTTAAGTGCCTTCCACACCCATACCTTCGATATGAAGTAAAAAATCGGATAACACTGGCGATGTCATTTCTGAAGAAGTAGGTACCACTGGTTATCCAACAACTTGCGGCAGTTTTGCTGTCGAACCACAAATTGGATGAACCTAATCCGTCGAGAGAATTCGTCGCTCACAGCGGAGGTACTCAAGGAGTTTATTAAACGTAAACTCCACAGTTTCCTTCCTAGTGAAAATCCACAGCAGCATCTCAGTTCGTAGTCGCTGTATCTTCGATTTGCTCAAACAACTTTGATTCTGGCTCGAAGGACCAACATGATGTTCTTTAAGATTCACTCAATAAATCGGAAAGAGGAATATTTTAGGGACACCAGACCCCATGTAACAATTATGAAGCTGTCCCTCTTTTCGGGACATTTTTACCTTCACTGTCCATCGCGCTAGCAATTCCCATTCACTCAGTCGCTTGACCAAGCTCATTCTGTTCTCTCTTCTTCAGTATAATTTTGGGACATCGCGGTGCCATGTAGGTTCCTCTCCTTCACATCAAACACTCGTCGACCTATTCTCAACATAGCCAGAAATAAGCTCTGCGAAACCAGCTCCTAACTGGATTGTCTTCTCACGCTGGCAAAGGCTAAGGCAAACGTACTTGCGTAGCATCTATTCCTTAGCCAAAGTGGATGTAAATGTGAGCTCGGTTCCACTATAGCTCAGCTAGCCAGCCCCAATCAGCCTTGAAGCAAATCCACACAACCCACTACCGCATCTAAATGCTCCAAAACACTCGCTACCCCTCGCACCAAATCAAAACCGCAAATGTAGAAAATACAGCGCAGATAAAACAATCAAAAGACTAAATGACAAGGCTAACCAATTCGCCATAACAAGCAACGGCCAAAATACCTCGCCATTATGTATCTACATTCGATCATAGTTAACAATTTAAGCAAATCACAGTCCAAGACAAAAGAAGACGAAAAATGAAAAATAAATATCAAACAATCACAAACACAGTCACACATGTGTCCCCAATTAAATGCCAAAACAAAAATTCCAAATAAAAGCAGCGTGTGGATCCTAAGTGTGGCCTATACGATCCACACACGTTTTTATCGCGTCTTACCTGCGCAAGTACAAGATATTAGTATCGATTCCCGAAGCTAGCATTATGCTAATCACACTAATAATACTAGTTTCGTTGTATTATTACGATGCTTCGTTTCTCGGCCCCGGCTGCCCAGCACACCGTCACAGGCTCAGTTTGGGGAAATTTGAATTTTTGAACAGTTTCTTGACGCTAGTTAGCTTGAGTTTTGTGTGGATTCTTTGCGTGAGACACACCATCACAGAGACAAAGTCATCGACCACGACCACGAGTATAATTCAAAGATTTATTGAGAAATTACCTTTTTATTGAAATGCTTATTTGGAGATACATCCATTCCAATTAGTGACAAAAGACGATGCGAGCCGTGATCTCTGAGCCGGGAGATGATGATGTGTCGCTCAGATGCTGCGGAGTGTTGGACTTTTGAATTTCTCTACTTGTATCCGAGATCTGTATGTCTGCGAGTTCTTCTTTGTTTAATCCACGTCGCGTTACTTTGGCTACGAGTGGATATTTGTTTCTTGTTTCTTGATTTGTCGAGAGGGCTTACATTAATTTCGGTGACTAATGTAAATGAAGCTGAAAGCATACCAACATCGGCCGTCTAAGAGCAAAGCAGTGTAGTTGAAGATACAAAAGATACATCGGGCGGGAGAAAATAGTTGCCCCAGCCGAGATTAGTTGGATGGAATAAATTCAACAAAAGCACACTCACATTGTCGTCGACACACGAAATCACATTCGTGGATGGTATTTAAATTGGTAATGCTTGGCATTTAACGCGCAAGTATCTCTGTGCGGGGACAGGCGGGGCATAAGAATCTATGCAAAGCTGCAACGTGCCTTGGGTTTTATGCTCCAAAGTTTAGGGGTAATTTGGGCATTTATTACCCGGTCGTTGGGATTCATTAGGCTATTGGAATTCAACTATCCGAGCAGTCTGGGTCAACGGGGTCTACGATTCATGGTGCCGTTCGCAGCCAAGCAGCGACAGATCATAAACCCTTTCTCGCTGCCAACAGGGATCACATTTATGGCGAAGATTTGCTTTAAGTGGACTTGCGTCTTGGCAGGTTATGACTTTCTTACAGTCCCCCGGGTGATGCCGGGCCAGTAATGTTTTCTTGGTGGCGCAGTGTTAGTGACCCCTGGGGAGTCAATTTGGTCTCGATTCACTAGCAAAGGTTTCTGCTGACAAAGTCTAAGTGCTGAAGAGACCTCCTCCTTTCTTAAACGTTTTCCGAGTTAATTCATCAGGATTCTGAGTGCAGTTCACTTTGTGTTGGCTGGTGCTGACGCAGGGTATTTCCCTCGTCATTCACTTGAATTCATGCATCCCATTATTGCGAAAAGCGTTTTTCCAATCTCGTCCTTCACCCACATTCTGTGCCATAAATCACCCTCTCTCTCTCACTCTCTCTGTCATTCATCCCTCAACGAGGACTTAAGTCGATTGCAGAATCATCACCACCATCAGCCACCTCTCGTGACCAGATTCGTGGCGTCCTCTTGCTGCTTCTCCACCACCCAACAAGCTCCCCCACGCCACTTCATCTTCCTCAGTCGAGCACAGATGCGTGTCCCTGGTACGTTCATGAACCACTTTAGTCGCCCATAATCCAGACATTCTACTGGATTTTTAAATGTTTTCCCGATTACATGGATAGCGTCACGCATTCGACTCCCCACACACACAGACACGATGAATGTCCGCGGCGGCGGTGGCGGCGTCAGTCCATCTCGGTGATGCGTCGTCGGTCGTCTCCGTCAGCAGTGGAGTCGCGTCGCGTGCGCAATCCACGAGTCGCCGCGTTAAGTGCGTGTCATATCGCGTTCCTCACCGTTTTCGTGATTTTTATCAAAAACTTAGCGCCAGACAAGTGGAATTCCGTTTCTCGTCTTAAATTTAAATTAAATCCACAAAGCCCACACATCCCCACCGCCATCGGGCCACGCGGGCGCAGGCGGGACGGCCGCGTGCATTAGTTAATGATTTAAATTATAATTTTGTTGTCATTGCAGTCAGGGCATGTGAAGGCAGTGCCTTCTCCGAACGAACCACATTCAACGCCCAACACTGAATCCGGCCGCGCCGCCGCCGCCTCGGCCGGGCCGACAAGGTGACAGCGAAAGGGGGTTGCCTTTGTGAGCGACCGTGGAACGGGACACACCGAAGAGCTCTACTTGGCTGAACACAGCACAGCACACAGGGCATCGGCGAGCTGGAGAAAACAATTAAAAAATTCTCTTTCGAGAGGCGTTTCACCTTTGGCTCGGCTCGGGATGATTTAATTGCGCTCGTTTAAGGTGATGTGGGTTGAAAGGTGGATAACGTTCGTTTCGGTTCACTGACATGACACACGATCTCGTCCGATTGTTACACACGGCTGTTGTGTGTGCTGTTGAGGCGCTTTCCTTCCTGCACGCGAAACGCACTCGGATACTGTGTTCACCCAGTTCACGAGGTGATTTGTGAACTGTGAATGGGACTTTGACGGGCTTGTGAGATGAGTCTTAATCGAATCCTCGTCGACGGCTGACGGCGGATGAGTTTCATTCGTTGATTGGCCCTTTGGTCGCATCGGGGCTCAGCGCAATGCAGTCAAAAAGTCAAGAGAAGACGCGGGCTGAACTGAAGTGGCATTCCTAAGATCTCTGGCGTTTTGAGATCATTTCAAAAGTTGCAATGTACACACACGTCGCATCGTGGGCAATTGGGCCTTAGGATGTTTGAATTTCAAGCCGTGCGCATACCTGTGAGACGGCAGAGTTCTGAGACCTGTGTCAGATCGTTGATTGCAAACACGAATGGGTGGTCATGTCAATGAGATGCGCTTGCCACCACGTCCTCGCGATCTGTTTTTTGATGCACTTCTCAAGGGATCATGAAGACGGTGGGGTGCTGCGGTAAAAGTGATGTCCGAAAGTTTTGCTAGTGATTGGGGTTCAAATACCGTCACGCTGAATGGTCGACGAGAGGCTATCCCTTGACTTAGACGGGATTAAGAACCAAACATCGGGACCAGAGAATACAATCTCTAAAGCGGCTGGCGATGATGGGTGGCAGGGCGCTCTCACCAGCTGGTCTGTAAGATGTTTTGCATTGTTTGCCTAACACGCGGGAAAGATGACAGCATTGACTGCACCAACTATGGAAGGACGAGTTTTCTTAATTCAATGTCAAGAGGCGATGTGTAGGTATCTGACCTCGTTAACGTCAGCGCATGACAGTCTTCTTTACAACGTTTGCCAGCATGGGGATGGAAGTCTGTAAAATTGGTCTAGCGAGAGCTTAAACGAAAGGGCTGAGTCCATAGAAATGTGTGTCTAGATACTGATGTCTTATCCGATTAACTTGAGTGACAACTTCAGGCAAACGACCCTTCGAGAGTCTGAGCCTGAGCAATAGCTGCCTTCCATCCCAAGCTCTTCAGCGGCGGTCAATGTTACCGTGGTACAGCTGGGAGAATTCTTGGTTGTGTCTTCTCCTCCATTCGCCTCACAGATCGGACGTTACTTTCCTTCCACTATGGCACGTTGGGAACGCGTGACGTTGTCGATGTCATCGGCGTAGCACAACCGTTGGACTGACTTACTAACTGCCCACCGCACTACCTTCTCCCGTACCAGATTGAAGAAGTCACACCACAGCGCATCTCCTTGAAGAAATCGAACGCCTCGGAGGTCCTTGCACTGGACGGTGCATCCTGTTTGTGCTGGCGTAGTTCGACGAAACCGAAATCATCCTCTCTCTCTCATTCATCCATCAACGAGCACTTAAGTCGATTGCAGAATCATCACCACCGTCAGCCACCTCTCGTGACCAGATTCGTGGCGTCCTCTTGCTGCTTCTCCACCACCCAACAAGCTCCCGCTCGCCACTTCATCTTCCTCAGTCAGAACTTTGCCATCGCTTCGAATAGCTGATTACGGTGAATGCTGTGGCCTATATGGCCTTAAAAATCGATGGAAAGGTTTAGTGTATAGAAATCGCCAGCCTTCTTCAGGATGTGCTTTAGTGCGAATATCTGATGCTTTTAGTGGCGTGTACTTGGTGGGAGAACTACTTCCTCGACTGGAGTTGGGACTTGCTGATTCCTTATCACTCTCTCTCACCTGGTCAAGCCCGTTAAACAGGACGTTGTTCTGCTTAAATGCATTCACTATTCCCCGCGGATCAGTAACAAGGTTGACCTCACAATTTCGAAGAGCCTGGGTGCCTTTCCTAAAGTTTGAGGCCTTTGACTTGTTCCTAGACTCTTCGATAGGCTGGGAGGTTGCGAGAACCCACTTTTCCAGGCGAAGAAGCTTCTTCGCCACCCGTCCTTTATCCCGGTACTCATCTTGCGCTGCTCTTGTTTCCCACGGCAGCGCTTTTCAGTATACTTGAACGTTTCTTCTGCTTGCACCCGCCATCAGTCCCCTGGTAGGTAGCCAAAAGTGGCTTCCGTCACCTCTGTGATGGCAGAGCGGCAGACATACCGGAGCGCCTCTCTCTCAACTGCCATTCGTAGGCTCTGGCAATCTCCGGTGAGCTTAGGCATCCAATTCAAACTCCTCTTTGTAGGCTGGTCCCGCTTTCTGACATCGGACACTCGAGCTCTGACTCGAGCTCTAGGCATCCATCGGACACTCGAGCTCTGACTCGAGATCTAGGCATCCAATTCAAACTCCTCTTTGTAGGCTGGTCCCGCTTTCTGACACTGGACACTCGAGCTCTGACTCGAGCTCTAGGCATCCAATTCAAACTCCTCTTTGTAGGCTGGTACCTCTTTCTGACACTGGACACTGGAGCTCTGACTCGTCCTGCCCCGAGGAAATGGTCAAAGTCGACCGTTGGGACATCAGTGAGAACGTGGTCGCTTTGGTTGGCAGTGAAAAATGCCGAACAGTCTTCGAAATGCTCACCAAAATTGCAAACTTTAAGCTTGACTCATCAAATGCCTTGATGTCATTCCCCATAATTGTCTCCAAACTCGATTGTAAATGGTCGCCGGCAGACCTTCGCAGATGCTAATATCCTAGACGGAAAAATGAAACGATTATACGACAGACATAAATGTTGCAAACCTGTCGCAGTGTACGTTTGCTTGAATTATGACGGAGAGAGTCGAATTTAAAAACAACCAAAAACCGGGTAACATTCGAGTTTCTCGAGCATTACTTCCGCATGCCGCATTGTTTGAATGTCAAGCTAAACCACACAACCCGCCTACATCAAGCCTCTTATGAATTTCATATTTGTTTTGACTTCGTCCTTGACAGGTACGTATGCAGCTAGAAACGGAGGCATCTTGGTAACCCCATTGCCAGTCCACTTGCTGAGTCGGTCCTCCTTCAGCTTTTTCAGACTCGCCTCATCTAATTGGCATGAGGAACCAACTCAGCTGCAATGTAAAAATCACACGCCAAATGTGAAAAAACAATAAATTCAAAGACAGTTCATTAATTTGTTAATTAAGCACGCTGCAGCTCCCAGCAGCGTCATCCCCCCGCAGTGACAATGACCATAAGCCGCACTTGGCCAGGCACTCGCCGCACCGACTCGAGGAGTCTTGCTCTCGAAACGAAACAATACCACAAAACCTGAATCGAAGATTTAAATTCAATCCAAATAACCTCAAACACAAGACCCGTCCCGCCGGACCCCGCTCTCGATTCTGGTTTCTCGGGTACACACTTCCTCCTTCTCGGGCTGACCCATGGACTCTCGCGGGGTTTTGAAGCTGAACGCAGCTACTAGTTCCAACTGCGGCGATGTGCAGCAATCGATGCAACAGAAAACAACCTTTATGATAATGAGTGCCGATTGGCCGCCACAAAGAAGCATCTCAAGCCGGACTCAGCCCGGGAAACAATGGCTTGTCGTTAAAATCGACTAAACGCAACAACAACGAGCGCAATTAAAGGGAGTTTTTGAATATTCCCTGTTCACCGATACTCTCCCGATGATTCTCCGCCGGTCGTAGATGCCGTGACCCTAAATCATGCGACTGCACGGAGAAATGTATCTTGAATCGACGATGATGGGGTCTGACGTTGTCATCGCTGCCATTGCCGGTTTCATAATCGAATGAGAATTCGTTCGGGGGGATCGATTCAAGTCTGCCTAATGCGGATGCAGCTCGGAGAGATACGCTCGTATGCAAATTAGATCTCAATTACGTTGCATGCGAGAGTGTGTGGTTTGTTTTAGAGAAAGGTCAACGCTTCCCGAGGCTTGGGGAATCTGTTGATCTCTGCTGCGTCTCGTCCCCCGTGTGAGCGTGTGGGAAAAATTGTGTGTTTGGGACCTGGTGAGCAGGGCTTGGGTTTGTATTTATGATTTCGATCGGGAACTAATTGCGGCTTTGTCAGCGCGAGGGTTTATTTGTTTCGGTGCAGGTGAAGAAGAGTTGTCAGTCGGCCGTGCAGGGGGTTCCGGAATTGAGGTCAACGTGAGGCCCATCTATTGGGAGATGGAAAGATGACAAATGAAATGGTTGTGCCAGCAAGGTGTCTTTGTCAGATAATCGAACCCGTTTAATCAGTGTTTGAATAAACTTCAGTCAAGCTCTGCTTGAAGACGCCGTGGATAATGGAGCGTCCGCTGACATCACAACTGTCTTCGCAGTCTTACGAGCCGAATTGGATGCGATACCCTAGGCGGTACTCGCTTTGAGAAGCCACAGTTTAACCGGTATGTTACGGGTCAAAGTGGCAGACATTCTGACATCGAAGCTGGTTAGGTTCAGACTATCACTGAGATATCCTTCCTGACTTCGGTGAGCCCCTGCTGCGTACCGGAGCATACTGGAATCCAACGAAACGAAAAGGCGGACAGTCTAGCTTTCTGACATTGCAATCCCGTGTACGTCAGCTCCGCAAGAAGAGAAAGCTAGACCAAGCCCTGGATAGAGGCAGAACTCCGTGGCTTGGACTGGGTATTGGAGCAAACGCAAGGGCTCTACGGCCGACGCAGAGTAAAAAGAGATTTGGTCGCAAGTATTTACTCATGGTAACAAGAGTCTATGCCGGGCACTGTGCCGGGTGCACATATGCATGCAATGCGTCTGGACACACCGCATATCGACTTTTGTAGAAGCTGCGGAGATGAGGAAGGAACAGGAAGACTTTCTCTAAGGCTTCATATTTGGAAGGTAAAAAAGAAAAGTTGCTTATCAGGCTAGGCACCCACGGAAGGTATTAATGGCTCAACATTATGGACGCACGAAGCTTAAAGTCGAAAACAAGCAATCAACCGAATGCAGAGAAATGAAACAGGCTGACCACTCCATCCTTGCTGCTTACTCAAGTGGGGCCAAACTAAACGTCAGTTTTCCCTTAGTTTCTACAAGCAATTATGGACACTTCCTTAGTTGACAATGTTTTTTGCCTACTTTTTCCTCCATTTCGAAATAAACTTCAGCCTAAGTACGTTAATTTTGGTTGCCCATCAGTCTGAACCAACAGCTTTTGATCATGCGAATACCAAATTGTCTTGCCCTCGTCATTGCTTGGTCTTTATACGAGACTGCCAGAGCAAGGTCTAAAAGAGCATGATTTTGGTCCTTCGAGCCGGAATGGAAGTTTTTTTTGTGAAAATCTAGGATTAACGATGGATCTTCACTAGAATGTAGACGGTGCAGTTCACGTTTGCCTCGATGTAGATGAACTCCTTGACTGGAGCTGAGCAACGGATTTGTTCCTTGACAGTGTATATAGGCTCATCCAATTTGTGGTTGTACAGCAAAACTGTCGCATTGACGTCGTCATCGCCAAAGTTATCCGATATTTTGACTTGGAATAGAAGACATGTGAATTAGAGTGTGGGTGTACGACATGTGAATTAAACAAGACGGTGCTTGGAACCACTGGTCTTGACATGGACAATTTCCTGGACGAGTTATGTGGCATTCAAACAGCAGCCAGCACAGCCCTGAGACTCAAAGCACTCCGACTGTGGTCCGAACTCAACATCGATCTCTCAACCGTTCTAAGCGAAACAATAACTATCGCCTTCTACCCCAAGCCATTACCCCCACCTGACCTGCGAGTGTACCTTCGTCTAATCCCAGACGGACGAAGGTGCGGATGTGGGTGTCTATTCCAAAGACCCTCTTAAAGCTGCCTGACCACTGTAACGTTTTCCAGGCATAAACCATTATGATGATCAAAATTCGTAAGCAATTCATCAATCATGACTTTGCCTTCGGACAGCGGGACGCAAACAAGTCCCTTAGCAATGTCATGTTCAACTCAAAAACCTCCCTTAATTGCAAGCTAATGTTGAGATGGCTGAGTATTTTAATATACACCTCACGTTGGTGGCGGGCTCTGTGCTATACCTGTATTTGCAAAGCCGAGGAATTCACTATGTGTGGCACAAGCTGTGTTCTAACACCGGAAGGAGGCCCACCTTCCTTGCTCTTCGCCAGAGCCGAAGGTACACTCAATCAAAACAGTCAGCGTCAAGTGGCCAGAAGGCACCATCAAAACACAGGAAACATGGCCAGCACTCACATTAGTCTGCTCAGACTAAGCAGACCTACACTCACGATCGGACATTGTTCAATTGGCCTACATGGTCGCAGGGCGGGTGTCCCATCTAATGAAACGAATTTGTACATGCAGCATGTGGATGAATAGAAGCAGAAACCACAAATCCCCTCCTGGTTATTTGTAAGGGCCTATTTTTCAATACTCTCAGCTGAGGAAATGGCGTCAGTAGTAAGCCGCCTTGTCATAGGCACCAACTGGTTCAAAGTTTAGGAGAAGTCAAGCCGTGTGGTGCCACAATGGGCCTAAATTGGCCTAGTTGTGACAGCTTTCTGCAGTCAGCCACACCCACCTAGACTGTGTCACATTCTGGTGTCGTATTCACGGTCCCACCATGATTGTGTGAATTGTGAAATGCATACAACCCGCAAACTCGAGGTGCTTTGAGGATGTTTAAGGTTTTGACTGATTTATCGGACACGACACTCTTTCACTCCTCAAATGTTCTCTTCATGCGGAATATGTTGTACCAGCCCTGTCATTTCTGAAATTCGTCTCACTCCTAACATCTGCAACGGAACGTTCCTGCCGCTTGGTTCAGGACATCTCTCTACTCCCACCCAAACGCATTTAAACTCCACCCCACCACAGGCACACACAACACAATGCCAACTCTCTCACCTCGAAATACACACAACACCATCCGAAGTGAGTGACATTTAGCAACAATTAAACAACAACACAAGCACGGTCCATCGAGTGAGCATATCATTATAAATTAAATGAAATATTTCCAACCGCTCGCTGGTTCCTAAAAACAGTCCATGACACCATCCCGCCAAATCGCTTTACTCGCTTCACAACTACGCAAGCGCTTTAATAAAACATCTCCATTCGGCCGCCCCCCACCCCCCGTCATCCACCGTCGCGTCGTCCACGATCCCGATTATTATTCAGATTTGCCTTAAATTCATTAAATGTTAATGTCCGAGCCAGTAAACGCTGAAGACTATCGTAAAAATCCCCCCATTTAAATTGATTTGCTAGAGAAATGTATAAAGTGGATGAAAAGGTTGTTCTGTTTTTTTCGTCGTTTTTGGTTTGTGCTTTTCGTACGCTTTTTTATTTCGTATTTATGTATGAAGCAATTTTTTCGTTTGGTGTTGATTAATTTATTAATGTATGGATAATTATGTGAAGAAGGGATCCCTGGGCAAGGGTGGATGGAGTAGTCTGAGTTGTTTGGCTGTTTGTTTGAAGACGGAAGCTTGAAGGGGGTTTTTAATTTCCTACTTGTGATGAGTTCATACAACACTGGTTACTGCGTTCGACGATCGGAATGATCTCACTTGCCGCGATCTAATAGAGCTGGTCTCCTGGCCTTCAGGGATTCCCCACATCCTTATGCTTTTCAGTTTAACGCGAGACTACCGGTGGGCCTTTTGACTGGTTTTGAGAAAACCTTATGAGGCCCGCATCTTCTCTAAAATGTTGGTGGTTTCTGGTGTTTATAAAATTTAAGGGACATTTTTAAAAGCTGCTATGAAACAGCCCACGTAATTTCTACGGTAGGTACATGTACGCAGTGCGTTTCTTTTTAAAAATGCAATAAAATGAACAAAATTGAAGGCAACGTCGTTCGAGTGGCTACCCCTCCTGTCTTCGCAGTTGCGCATTCTGTCACCACAATTTTCCAAGACCTTGTTGATGGTTTCATTCTGTAGCTCGTAGATTTTCAGTCAAGATAACCTATGATTTAAAAAAAGTACTGGCTCACACTGCACATGGACGTGATTATGTCTGTGCTATGAGCAGTAAGTAAGGCGTTCAAAAGGATTCATTTACCACCACGAATATAAAATTCAAAACATAAGCATTTAGGCCCATTTAGGAACCTCAGTTGACTCCAACCGTCCCAAAGCACAATCACTAACCGCGATGTGGTAACTTGATTAGTGGGAAAAGGAAAAAATCACAAGAAGCCAAATTACATGAATACGGAGCTTGTGGGCCGGATTTCAACTCGTCTCAAGCCCAAGACATGGTGCATTGGTGGGCCACTACTTCCCTGATACTTACGGGACCTTTTTTCGGATGCTGGTGGATGGACGACCGGCACGAGGCATTTGAATTGCTATCTTCAGTAGCTGTCAAATTTATCAATTACATCTTCTTGTCAAACTAATAAGGCTTGTCCATTTCATCATGTCATCGCATTAGCTTCAGAAGACAGGCAATTCTTCACGCCCGGGAAAAAGTGTGAGTGTGAGCAACTACAGCCATGTGGAGCTTAAGCTACAATCCAGCCATAGATTGGTGGGAAATGAAGAAAACTTAGACATCATCCAGTACCCAGCCGAGGCGAAGATTAACTGAATTGTCGTCAGAGAGTCAAGCTGGCATGTTTTAAGGTTGGACCTGCGATCACAGACAATGCTCTGAGTAGAGTGGAGATCTGAATTTTGGCCTGGACAAGGCCCATTTTTGATACACCGGCTCCACTCATCCATACAGCCAACACCATCCAGAAAAGTTCACAAAGCAGTAACCACAAAGGTTTTCAACAAAATATTGAACTGTTCGGTGCGGTTTATATCATGTCGGCATCATCGGACTTTTAAAATGAGGAAGGGGACAGCGATACCCTCAATGGTCTCAGGTATAGGCAGATGTTAACCGACTTTCAGTGGCAAGAGCTGGACAACATCCACATTATGTCTGAGCTCTGGTTCGAACAAAACATGCAATACCAGCGACGCAAAGCTCGAAGTTGTGAAGGAGAATGCCGCCACAATGATGTGACTTCACACCGCACCATTCTATCATATCAATTTGATAAAGGCTATAATAACCTCAATTCAAGTCCCTGTAGTGAGCTGTCAAAATTCCGTAGGATTTACGTGGTAACAAAAAATAGCACAAGCGGCACTAGGCGTCATGTTAGAAGTAGTAAATACACACTCCTGACATTCCATGCAGCGTGCATTTTCACGATGTATAGCCCTTAAAAGTTGGAAGATGGACCTGCCAATGTATACCACACATTGGACCAAGTCATCAAAAATTGGGTCCACCGCTTGAACCGCGAAGCCAAAGCATCCATTTGGTGCTATTTCATATATAATCACATGAATACAACTCTAGGTAGGTAGGTAGGTAGGTAGGAAGTGGCATTAATGCACTCAGGCCAAAGTAGTCCCATTGTAACGCTACGTGGGTATACTGGTGGCAGCCAGTTTTCTCAACAAATTTCATTTATGCACTAACTGATATTTTACTGAGGTCCTTTAGACTGTCGTAGAAGTAGGAGTGGCTAGTTTCATAGTTGAGACAAAAGCAGGAGCATACTATCCTCCTCCTCTTCGCCTAGGAATCTTCTACAGAAGTCGTTGAAGAATAATTATTTTGCGTGAATAACTAGTATGCCACTGATTATTCTTACTGCAGTGCTAATTAACTAACTGACAGTTCATCAGCTATGCAGTTTCGCTGGATGTCCCCATGAACTGGCACCCAGCACAGGCGAACATTGATTCATTCGGATATCTGGTTAAGAGCTGCACGGAAGTCGATTACTATATTGGGGCTTTTAATGAACGATGCCAGGGATTTATTTGCTGCTTGGCTATCCAAGATACGGATATCGCGCATATTATGTTCCACCTTAGCCAGGACACGGCTTCGCTAATCGCCATTACATCCGCTGGGTAGATAGTGCAGTGATTCGGCAGACGAATGGATTTGTTCAGACTAAGACATTTCGAGAACACCACCTCCTGCTCCATCATCCATCTTGGAGCCATATGTGTAAATGTATGGCCAAGGCTATAGTACCGCCGTTCCACAGGTCTCTGTGCGGAATTAGGGTTTCGAAGTTCTTCTCTGGGAAATGTTGTGGTGAAGTGTCGTCCAGTTGAATCAAGGTTTTGGCTTGTTCCTAGACGAACTAAACGAACTGCGAATTTTCATCTGTGGGAATAGCTTTAAGTAGTGGTGTGCCAACCCAAGAGTTTTACAAATCGAGTTAACCTGGTGACGAACTCGGTTTGATGATCAACTGAAAACAAACAATATGGTTTATGGAATGGTTCAAATCTAGTTGTATTGTTCAATTATATACAATTTTGTTTTGGGTTGATCTTGGGTTTCTATGTGTATTCTAAGACGACTAAACTAAAAGGGGGGTGGGGTACACCACGCACGAGAGATCACCAGGCAACTCTATCCTCTGCCATCGACTCCAACTCATCAAGAGTTATGCCCAAGAGTAACCATGCGAGTTTTTGGACTTAGTCCGACCATCTCGTCCTCTGTCTGCCAAGCGATCGCCTACCTGATGGAATCGCCTTCAGAAGTCGTCTTGAAGGGGACATTCGTGCCACGTGACCAAACCACAGAAGCATAGCCCTTTCCGCTGGAAGAAGCAACTGATGAAAGTTGTTTCCGTGTTTCTCAACCTGTTCCGAGTGAAATCTCATCTCAGCAGCTTGTATCGCGATGCTATTCTTACGGTCATTACCCAGTAGGTGAGATTTGGAACCATAGGTGAGAGTTGGAACAAATACTGAGTTGAAAATAACTAACTTGGCTTTGACACCAAGCTCGGCTTTCCTGATTACAGATCTACCAACAGGAAAGCTCAGCATTACTCCTTCCATCACTCACACACACACTCACACTCAAATTAACATAAACAATTTAATCTAAATTTTGGATTAAAGAACAGGTTTTGGGTTTTGGGTACTTCATTATAAGTGTTGCCGTTGTTTTTTTTTTAATAATTTTTGTTGGATTTTAATTAATTTTTTTCTACCTCCTAAACTGGGCGAGATGGACCGACCCTTCTCGTAGTAAAAAATGCTTCTTTTTGACCCCTCAAAAAAATACGGTTATCAATTTTGGCACCAAAATGATCGTACTCTCTCCACATTTAGTGCTCGATCCACCATTTCAATGTACAGGCACCAAGAATGAAAATTACATATTTCCCCCGATATTTCACATTTAATTGAACTCCAAATCAACAATTTGACAAAGGCTTTAAAAAATACAAGCTCCATGCAAAAGCCTGTGTGGAGCAGTCAAAATGATGTACCATTCATTTTATAACAAAAAATAGGCGCTAGGCGTCATGTTACAAGAAGTCAAGACAAACTCCTGACGATGTATAGTCCTCAGCAGTTCCCAGAGACCTTGGATAACTAATATCGAACACCCAGTCTAATATTCACATTTCCGGATGGAAGTGAGGTTTGAGGTATGTTCCTTAAAAAGGTATCTGAAATCCGGACGAGATATGAGGAGAGTCTAGAAGTTTATTGTTTTACATGTTCTACCTCTTGGCTTGTTCGCCAAGGACGGTGTCACCTCATCTTGCTTGAAAACTAATGATCGACGCTGAAGACCTCACATCAATCCCAAAGAATTCGTTTGTGTTTCCTCGGAAACATGGTGAACACATGATGCTCTGCTCTACAATTTAATTTTAGACAACAAACGAATTGATAAATGGTGGTGTTATCAGAGATCATGTCACAACGATTAAGCCAATCTCCACGGTGACAAATGTGGTTCCCACCGGACGTTATCCTCTTTCTCAGCACCGGTCTCAGTGAGGCAGGTAATGCCAGAACCGGTGACCGTTTTAACAAAACCATCCAGATAAACCTGCCAAACAGATCTAGAGAAGACATCTTCAGAGAAGGGGTCGTGCTATTGACCGGATCGGACAGTTTCCTCGTGGCACTCTCACCCACAGCCGATTCCCAGGCCTGACAATCAGAATAACCACTGTTCAGCGACATCAAATAAGTCTAACTGCCTAATTCTGCCGGCGGCGGGATTTAGTTTTGCTTCTACTCAATGCAACGGAAACCGCTTGTAGGAGATTCGATTCGATCAATGAATTCTAAAAAACGAGTCAACTCACAAATAGCCCATAAATTAAGCCAATCAGTCTTGGCAACTCGTGCAAATGCAATCGCCAACCTCTGGCAAACGAACTCAATCAAACGCCAATAACCGCGTTCAAACCAGGAACTGCTTGACCCACAAAATTATGCAAATTCACCGTCATTCTAGATACATTTGATTTTGCCAAACTTGACCTTGGATCGGCAAGAACTGGAAAACACCAAAGCCAGCAATAAAACCGAGAAAACAATTTACACCGAAACTTTGATCGGCCAGATACCCGACCGAGCAAGCCTGCAAGCGGAATAATGTCCCGCCCCCGTCCGACCACCGTCCCGCAGCAGCAAGCAATAACAGCAGCGGCGGCGTTATAATTAAGTGCATTGTTCCGTTTTCGAAATTAATCTGAAGGCAGTAAGCGAATTCTAGGAATTCCGTCTGTGCGGCACTTAGACGTTCCCATGGTCGATCTGCCACACCAGCCGGCCCCAGTTTTCGGTGAGCCAAAATCCCATTAAACGCGACTCCAACAGGCCACCAATACAAGCTTGACAGCCGGTTGGGGCCCGTGGCGTGGCCGTGTTGCGTTCTGGTCGTTTCTTCGGTTGTGTGTAGCAGGGTACTTTATGAGTCTTGCGGTGGAGCAAATCGTTTCGTATCTCATCGATGGTGGGTGCGCGGTCTGCACTTGAGATCGATATGGATAGGCCGGGTGATCATTAAGCGATGCCAAGGATTGACATTCTTGCCGATGGACGTGACGACTTGTGCGCAGGTTAATGATTTCCGGAAGGAATTCCATGTGCCTGGTTCGATCGCGAAGGATAAGACGATCCACCGGTCGGTCGGATGAAGGTTTCCGAGAAGGCGAAGCGTCGGTTCCGCGAAACGGACCACAAACGAGATCATTGAAATGTCGAACTGCGTGTCTATTAATTACGATCCGTGGTGGGATATTAATGTTTCCTCTGTGCTTGCGCAAGGAGACCCATATGATCTTGAGGATTCAATTAATCATGCATGAGGACGGCAACTAAAATTGGAGATGCACACTCCGCTGGGGTCCTTCTTTGGCAGATGGGCGCACTGGGATTTGGTCGTAATAGCTTGTGTGGAGGTCGATTCCTGGAACGTGCTGGGTAATGGACGAATTTGGCGCTTTGCAATGTGCATACATCACTGGGGACCTTGCTTGCTCGCTCTCGTAGCCTTGGAATACGACGTCTGTACTGGATGAAAATTGAGTTCAGTTTGTTCGTCTGAAAGAATGCCCTTGCCGACTACAATCAATTAAACTAGAAAATTAAGTGGGCGGAAAGAGGCTAATTTTTGTGCGGGAGGACGCACCTGATGTGTCCGGGTCTGAATACTCTCATTTGTTGAAAAGGTTGATTCAGATGGGCTTTGCTGGAGACGACTTTGTTGCCAACACGTTGAGTGTCATAAGCCTTGCGATCGGTTGGAACAAACTCCGATCTGTCCGCAGAACGTACGTTGATAACTCGCGATCGAATGTCCACTCCTCTGACAAGGCCGAAGTAAGTCTATTTTGACGTCTTGAAACATGTCCCTATTGAGCACATGATTCTCACTAAAACAACATGCCCAAAGGAATCTGGGTGCAAAGTAGCAGCTTGAAGTTGATCACATCACGATCGGTGGAAAAGATTTCCTCCAGGCAGCTTAATTTTCTGTGGAACCAACGTTGAGTAGAAGTATTTTATAAAGCGACTAATGTGTGCTCCAACAATCAGACTGTAAGGAGATTGAAGCGATTCGCTTGCAAGCACTTTCAATCCTTGAATGTTTTGTCCCAACATAAGTGTGCTGAGATTAAAGTTCACGATCGGAAGGGAGAAAATGAAAATTGTGAAGGTTTCTAGAACGGCGATGGAGTCTAAACTCTGATGTAAACGGGCTCACTTTTCACTCTACGCTAGACATTTTGACACTTTAAGCCTAAGCAAAACTTAGGCACACCCATATAGTCAACTTCGGCCACTGATTAGAATGATAAATGCTTAGCCATCAACCGCTCTTACTGAAGTTGGTCGGAGTTGATCGGTTCTACGATCGATCTTCGATCCCTGCGCTCAATCAATTCAAACAAAGTCCTAACTTAAAATCTCCGAGTTCATAGCCAATGACGGTTCAACGGCGCCTGGCGTTTTCCGATGAAAGCTTACTGATAGGGTTCCATACGATCGTCCCCATCATCCTCCGTCATTCAACCCCACCTCACCGTGAAATGTCCACCTATGTAGGTTCGGCTGAGCACTAAATCATGACGTCGATTATGTCTTGACAACTGTCAGACGGTGATTCTGTCAAAAACCCACAAATCACCACTTAATTCCGGCGGTGACCCCTCTCACCCTTCGGTCGTAAATCATCCTGGCCCCGTATCGGGTATCACCAACACAAAATGCCTGCAGCCACTGCTCAACGACGACTTTTATGTTGCGTCTGTGCGATGTTTTCAATTGTTCACAAAAGTCAGTGTCCAAACTTTGTTTAGACCTTTGCTTTGATTGCTCACCACTCCACTGTAGACGCTGGCCAGAGTCGGGGATCCATAAATATCGAATGAAATCGATAGCTGAGTATCTATCGCATGTGATTGCGTGCACTAGTACCACTTTATGGCCCACACTCACGGGCCTACAATTAAACGGGCGAACAACAACTACTAATCCGGCCGGGCGGTGGCGGTGTACAGTTAACATGCCAACTCAAACATGCCCAACTCAATCGATGACGGGTCATGTGACAATGGCTGGCTGGGCATTCGTCAAGGAAAAAGAAAACAACGAAAAGAAGAAAATACTGACGCACGAGTATCTGGAGGCGTGTTTAATAGCCCACCATCAAACAATTGTGAAGATACTTAATTTAATGCTCTCTTCGCACACATCAGGGTACTGGGGCTCAGGGCTCACAACTCACAAACCACAGCTGAGAGCTTAGAGCTCAACTCACAGCCCAGCAGATACAATGGCTCTCGTAAAAGAATAATCAAACCGGATTTGATGGATCGAATGGAAGTGTCGTGTGGTGCGAGTGGCGGGAGCATGGGGGAGGTGAGGGCAAACTCAACAAAGATCGCGCATTGTGCTGTGGAGTCTCTTCTTTAGTCCACTTTGAGCCAACGGGCCAACGATGTAGTGGACCATGTTTGGTGGACAAGTGACAAACGTAAAAATGTTCGTTGCACACAGATACGGATACAAGGTAGATAATTGACCAGATAATGGAAACTATACTCGTCGACCGAGCCTAGACGTAGATGGCAGCGACCTGCATTTTTGGAATAAATTATCAATTACCCCATCCGAACAAGAGATGGGTTTGTTTGAATCTTGTAGTTGTGGATGGTGCTGTGTGTGTTTTTTTTTTCGGTGGGTATCTGCGGTGGAATGTCATTAAATAGAGAGACCTAGGCGATGCGTGGTTTGGCAGTCGGTTGGTTTTTGTGGCAGAGTGCGCTGGATGGGCGACCAGTTTGAAGGTGACTAATGACGACTTATTGGGGTCGATATTAGTAATAGTTGACAGTTAAGGCGGATTCTCTGCTTTGTCAGACATCAGTGCAACATGTGGGTACAAGGTGTTTAAGAAGACCGGTATTTTCTTGTGAAGCGGATCATTTTTGTTCAACTTTTCGCTGCCAAGTGGTTCCCATAGATGCGCTACCAACGGAGGAGATGGACACTACTTGGAGGTAAACAAACCGACCGATGCGTGTAAGACTGAGGATCCAGGATCTATCACATCGCCAAGACAGAAAGGAGTTCAAATCAAAGGCAGGATGGAAATAGGAAGAAGAATAAAAAGATAGAACTTGTAACTTCCTTTGCAGACAGCACTTCGCATGTGGAGTCGTTGGCGGGAAAGCAAACAGAATGGATTCTTAGTTACGCGGGCGCCGCTCAATTCAGATTCTGAGTTGCTAGCCACCAACTGAGAACTGTAGAAAGGGTGAGAAACACAATATTGGTGTAGTGAGAAGAAATCCATTGGGTTTGTACGAAATTTAAAGCTCTATTTAATATATATAAATATATTTCGCTAGGGGAAGAGAGAAGTGCTGTTACGAATCGATGTCAGGACAAGCAATTTAATAAAAAAATAAGATATAATTGAACAAAGTGGACAAAGGAATAAATAGAATAAAACGAGTAATTAAGTAAATAAATAAATAATAAATAAATAAATAAATAAATACACAAATAAATAAATAATTAAATAAATTAATTAATAAATGAAAAAATTAATAAATAAGCAAATGAATAAATAAATAAGGGAATACAGATATAACTTTGAAATTAATGAACTAATCAAAGTTATGTAATGATGAAATTATTGCACTTAGCTATGTTGGCTGAGTTTGAAATCAATTCATTGTCTGATGACGAAGTCTATATTGTATTTGTATTTATTTTATTCAGATTCTTTTTTAAGCTTACATGGTCTGAGTTACCGCACATTGTCTTATACAGAGATTTGATACCTCATCGCATCTTTCTACTGAAATAGTTTAATATTGGTGATTATGAAAAACAAATGAGATATATTTATAATTACAATTTGAGGAAAAAAAAGGAAACATTAAAAAAAACAAAAAAACCTCACTTAAGTAAAACACAAAACAAAAAAAAATTAAAATTATGATAATAAAACATATATCCGGATATAAACGGATACTATAAATAAATGAATAGTTAAATTCATAAATTAAATAATGCCGAAAAATTACATAAATAAATAATAAATAAGTAAATAAATAAATAAATAATAATAAATGAATAAATAAATAAATAAATTAATTAATTAATAAATCAATAAATCAATATATAAACAATTAAATAAATAAATATGAATTAATAAATAAGTAGTACAAAAATAAATTAACGGATACACAATTTGTTTCTTATACATTCAACTGAACTGAAATTGCTTAGGGATATTGCAAGAACAACGACTAGGGAAATAGATCTTTTACTAAAGTGTTGTCAGAATGTCCACATCGGACTTTAAATTTTGCCATCAGGGTGTTTATTCTTTCAGATATCAATTCAACATTAGCCCTTTTATGTAAAACCTTCGTAGAGAAAAACCATGGGAGGTTTAGCATCATTTTTAGGAGTTTATTTTGTGCTCTCTGTAACTTTGCTATATGGCACTTTGCGCAATTACCCCAAACCTGGCATCCATATAGAATTATGGCTTGAAATATAACCTTATGCAATATCATTTTGTTTTCAATTGATAACATTGACTTTCTGTTTATACGGGGATATACAAGTTTCCTAAGTATTTTACGGAAGAACTCCTATATAACGTTGATAAATTCGTTCAGATCTTGTAGTAACCATTTCTATATTAGCCATTTCATGAAGTTCCTTTGTAGAGAAATACCATGGAAGATTTAGGATCATTTTTAGCAATTTATTTTGAGCAACCAAGAGCACTGTCATACTTTTAACAAAGGCCTTGCTTCTGCGGCATATAGCAAGACTGGGATGATTGAAGTCTTAAGGAGGGTTTCTTCGCTCGAGAGAGGGCTTTGTTTATGAGTGTGAGCAAGAGTTATTTTTCGTTTGATTTGAGCGCTGGTGTCGTTGTCTGAATTTATAGTGGTTCCTAGGTGGACAAAGTCGTGTGAAGTTCTGTCAGAGACGTCGGTGTTGGGAGTCCTTTCTCGTTGACAGCATATACTCAATCTTGCGCATTATGCACGACTGGATGGTGCAGTTGGTTAAGTGTTCGTTAGTGGGGTACCCGGTTCGGATCCCAGCGAAAGCAAAGTTAATACGCTTTTTTTCAAATCTGGTCCAATCATCACCATTTGCCGTTGATATCCAATGATGGTGGACCAACATGTTCTAAGTGTTCTGGTAAATTCACTAGCAGCCGCCTTCCTTACCCCACCTACCTAGCATGCCCTCATTTACTTTTAAACCCATTTTCGCGGCCTCCGTCGCAATACTCACAAAGATGGCATTGCCATCACGCTGAGTTCTTCGGATAATGTCAATATCATCGGCTATGCGAGTAGTTGGACGGACTTGTTTAAGATTGCGCCTCTGGTGCTCACGTACGAGTTTTGAACAATTCGTTCAAGACTGATGTTGAAGAACTCGCATGACAGCGCGTGGTCTTGTATGAATCGTTTTTGACATCAAATGCCTTTGCACACCTTGATGGATTGCATTCTTCATCGTCATCCTACATAAACAGTCGAGTTGGTAGGGATGCCAAAACTGGACACTGCTTTGTATATCTCTATTGGTAGGAATGCCAAAACTAGACATTCTGCTTTATGGCTCGTCTCTTCAGATGCTGTCATACGCGGCCCTGAATCTTGAAAAAGAGGTGATGGGTATCGATCTGTTGTTCCTAGGATTTTTCCAAATTTGCCCTAGTGAGAATATTTGACCAATGGTGGATCTTTCTGGCCTAAGCCAGACTGGTATGGACGGAGCATGTTGTTGGCGAACGGCTTTATGCGTTCACACAACACGGCAGATTTGATCGTATGTGCGGTGTTCAGAAGACTGATGGGTCCAATTTCGAGAGTCTCCTTTTTCGGCCCATCAATGCAGAGGTTCCATTCATCGGACATGCTTTCCTCCGATAATATTTTATAGATGAGTTGTTGCATGTCCCTTACCAAAGCATCGCCTGCCACATTTAAAAGCTCGCCCGGTAGGCCGTCAGCCCCAGCAGACTTGCTGAATTTCAGTTTAGATATGGTTAGCTCCTTTTTTCCAGGCCGGGTGGACGGATTTGTTGATCTACATCCTTCCTTTTGGTTAGAGCCCCCTGTTTCTTCTCGCTGTTATACAGTTTGCAGAAATGTCTCCTCCATATCCCCAGCATAGACAGTGATTCTGTTACTATGTTTCCTTGATCATCCTTACAGGCTTTATAACCTCGACTGGCTACCTTTACCCTTTGGTAAAACTTCCTTACCTCATTTTTGAAGAAATATGCCTTTATTCTACAGATCTCGCGCTTCTCATGCTCCTTCCTTTTCCCCTGAAAGTCGGTGTTCGTCTCTCCTCTTCTACTAGTAGAGCTAGCTCCTGTCCTTCTTTGCAGTGCCGCTTTATAGGCTTCTACTTTGGCTTCATTCGCCTGTCGAATTTAGCCTTTCAAAAATTAGGTTTTTAAGGAACTACATGTTGTTGGGGTTGAATAGACCGAAAAGACTTGCCGAACGAGTTGAAAGAACGCCAATGATAAATTCGAACTTCATCACAGACTAATAGAACGCACAGACAGCCACCGCAGTCCTTTATTGCCTCGTGCGTTCCCAAAACCAGAGCCGATCTCGCCAATCGGTCACGTATGACCAGTTTCACGCACCTGCCGTCCCGTCTGATTTATGGTCACAGCGTCACTGTCACAAAAAAAAAATCAATTGTGTATTTACACAAACTCTTCCATTAGTCGGATGGACAGCACTCGTTAAAATCATCGACATCAACTCCTACTGTGTCATGTCATGTATGCATCAATCCTCCCATCCAACGGTGATTAGGGTAACTATCCCACGCTACTGTTGCCAAACTTCGTTGACCCCTGCGTCACCCATCGTGGAAGGAAAGTCGAGCCGCCGGCCAACAGCAGAACGTACGGACTTTCAACGACAACGAATTCATAGATACTCTCCAGCTATTTTTAGATACTGTTGGCATTGTCTCCCCCAGCCCGCGACCTTTGGGTGAACGAACTAAACATTCGGGCTGCCTGCCGTGGAGTTCGTCTTCAAATATCCGCCATGATAGCTGAACCCGCATCAGTGAAGATACCCACTCCGACGCAGCTACAAGCGCGCTGTAGATACATTCTGAGCGAGGTGATTAGCATAATTTAGTAATGCGTGGTGTTATTAAATTGGATGAAATACGAACGGTGGTGTATTCCGTTGGGTACTTGTGCCACCTCACCTGCGACTGTGGCTTGACGATCCGTTGCACAATCGCCGCCGACACGGTTGCCGATGCTGGCGCAGGAGGGCAACGTGGAGGAAATGTGATATCGTAGAAAGTCGGAACACCAGGCGGTGCAGCGGATGAGGATTTGAATGGGGGAAGTCATCGCTCGAAAGGAATTTGACAGCCTTGAGGCGGCAGGTTGTTAAGATTCACTTGTTGTGGTGATGAAACGACTTTTCAATTCAAACGAGTGAAAGGAACCGAAACGAAAGCGAATCATTGTTTGACGCTGTGGCTCATTTGTCAATGCTTAGAATTGGAATTGCTTGGCTGGGTATTTGTCTTGACGATTAACAACTGAATGGGCGGCAACTTAGAAAGCAATGTAGCGTCGTTAATAGACTCACTTCAAGTTTTGGGACTAAGAGGACTACCGTGTGGTACATCGTAGAGACTTGGAATGGAGTTCGGATGCTCAAAATCGGATTGAGCTGATTTGTAGATTGAAAGACAAGATTTTTTTGAGGTGGCAGCAGTTTTATTGAGGTTTTGATCATTCTTTAGGGTGCACGGGAGCTTATGTCAAGTTCCCACCGAATCGAAATCAAGAGGTTAGCATGAAGTTATACTGAAACCTCAATAGACCACAAATCAGAGAGGGGGATAGAGAGAGAGAGTGAGAGGGAGAGAGAGAGGGTGAGAGGTAGAGATGGATATACAGAGAAGGAGAGAGGGAGAGACATAGGGAACGAGAGAGAGAGAGAGAGAGAGAGAGAGAGAGAGTGAGAGGGAGAGAGGGATATACAGAGAAGGAGAGAGGGAGAGACATAGGGAACTAGAGAGAGAGAGAGAGAGAGAGAGAGAGAGAGAGAGAGAGAAAGTGGCTGGGGAGGGGAGTGGTTGGAGCGAGAGAGGGAGAGAGAGATAGAGAGCAAGAGAGAGAGAGAGAGAGGGAGAGGGAGAGACACAATTGTACAATTGAACATAGTACTAGAGGCCACTTCAGTCAAGTGGGTTATTCACAACCATTTTATGAAGCGCCGTCGTGCTACGGACCTGTTAGGTGATGGCCAAGTATCGGAAAAATTGATCTCATTGTGCTGGACCGCCAGGCGTTGCTTTAATAAAATTTTCTTCAACCAAACGCCGACACTAATACGAGCGTCCAAGCCCAGAGAAGAAAAAAAGCCCAGCGGAAAAATTCAGAGAAACTACCTGAATAAGAGCGATCGTGGAAGACAAATGCAAGGCATCCAAAGTGTTTAGAAATCAGAATAAGACATTCACTTGCGAGTAATCTAGAACACAGACAACACCACACACAGTCTACCATATCCATTTCATTTCATTTATTGCTCAGTATCGCTGTACATTAAGAATATTCTATTCTTTTAGAAGTACAGGCCCTAAAGTATAACATTGGATAAATATAGTGAAAGTGACATACATACAATTTTATTTAACGGATTGGAATCATTGAAATGAAGAATCATTGATTTATAAAAGTGAGAGCAAGTATGCAAATTATTTCAGTTCAAATTGGAGAAATAAGAGAAACAAGCTGATGAAAATTGTCTCTATTCGGTCTTGGGCCGTACCTATGATGGTAGATGACTCCAGAGATGTACAGCATGAATGAAGAAATTCCTGCGCGACGATAAAACGTTTTCAACGACTCGATTGTCAGAAAGTTACTTTTCAGGTAGTTAACAGAGGTAGCTAGGCTGTTTCTGAATGATGAGTAGAATGCATGTTCTATAGTTAGGCAATTCACTTCCAAGGAGAAAGCGACGTTGGAGTCATGATCAGATCTACGCACCTTGTGGGTGCGTTAACCACTAACAATTTTTGCAGAGACAAATTATCACAGTCAGAAAACCATTCACAGCCATGGGTTAAAAGTGGGGCTGTTAGCGGTTGGCAAGATTTAATTTAACATAAAGGGTGATTTTTAAGCTATTATCTTTTTGGCAACACTGGTTTAAACAGCTGACGCGCACACAGCACGCGCAACAATGGACTTATTGAGAGGCGAGTTCGGTGAACATTTTATTTCGGGACCGGTCAAATGGCCACCTAGATCGTGCGATTTAACGCCTTTAGACTATTTGTTGTGGGGCTATGTTAAAGCTCATGTCTATGCAGACAATCCCGCTTCAATTGACGCATTGGAAGACAACATAGAAGCATTTATTCGTGAGATACCGGCCGAAATGTTGGAAAGAGTATGCCAAAATTGGACTAAGCGCATGGACCATTTGAGGCGCAGTCAAGGTCAACATTTGCATGAAATAATCTTCAAACATTAAATTATATGGACCGTACTATCGATTCAAATAAATATTTCATGAATTTTTCTGAATTTTATGTGTTTTTTTTTTATCTTTTAAATCACCCTTTATAACTTTAAGGTAATGAGTACATTTGCGAACATCATAAAAATACGACAGTCTTGAGTTATTGGGTATATAACTTAATTCGTGCGATTTGCTAAGAGATGGAATAACTTGTATTATTCCATTGGAACATGAGTTGGAAAGCTACTGTCATTGTACGTCATTTCAGTCTATACCATTCATT
This sequence comes from Eristalis tenax, assembly GCA_905231855.2. Lineage (NCBI taxonomy): Eukaryota > Metazoa > Arthropoda > Insecta > Diptera > Syrphidae > Eristalis > Eristalis tenax. The sequence goes on along the minus strand of HG993125.1, from coordinate 61,737,261 downwards.
TGAAGCGTAAACAACAATAATTTCTTTTCACTCAAATATGTCGAACTTTTTGCGGGGAGTTCTTCTTCATTACTTTAATATGAAGAAAACTGCTACCGAAAGTCATCGTATTTTGGTGGAAGTTTATGGTGAACATGGTTTGCACGATTTAAAAGTGGTAATTTTGGCTTGGAAGACGATGAACGGCTTGGCCAACCAGCCAAATCAACGGCACAGCCGAATATCCATGGCGCGAAGGTAATGCTCTGTATTTGGTGGGATCAGAAGGGTGTGCTGTATTATGAACTGCTAAAAAACAAATGATCCGTTTGAAGAGAGCAGTAGCCGAAAAACGCCCGGAATATGCGACCAGACACGAGGCAACATTTTTCCATCATGACAAATCTCGTCCCCACGTTGCTATTCCGGTTAAGAACTATTTGAAAAACAGTGGATGGGAAGTTTTACCCCACCCGCCTTATAGCCCAGACCTTGCCCCTTCTGACTACCATTAGTTCCGGTCGATACAGAACGCCCTCTTCAGAGCAGAATATCAAAAATTGGCTTGGTTCATTCTTGGTTGCCAAGCCGGCGCAGTTTTTTTGTGATGGGATCCACAAATTACCAGAAAGATGGGAAAGAGTCATAGCTTCAGATGGGCAGTACTATTGTACATGTTTTTCTCAAATAAGCATAGACCCAATATATAAGACAGCTTGAACACGTTTAGCTGTACGAACACGTAAGATACGCGAAGATTAAGTTGAGAAAGTTTTCTGAACTTACATTGGGTGGGCAGTTTGTGACAGATTATTGACGCGTTAACACTGTTGATTGCTTTCGTAAAGTCATATAAAGCTATTAAGGCAGTTTTATCTTTGCCGACAGCTATTCGTGAGTCATCTGTTACTTTAAGCAAGTCTGCAGCATGTCCTATTCGGAATCCTGATTGGAGAAAATTGAAGAGATTGTATCCCGCAATGCGATAATTAATCACTCGACTGACAGTCGATTCAATTAATGTCGACAAAACGCACGAATTGCGAAATTGGTCTGTATTCAGGCGCGTTTGTTTTCTTTGGAACTGGAATAATTTTTGCCTTTTTGCAAAGTTCAGGCTTTGTCGGATTCATGATTAAAAATATGGGTGATGTAAGGAAGTATGATTGGATGTAAAATCTTTATTAATTCACTGTGAATATCATCCAGTCCAACAGACTTTGTCTTCATGGAGAATATTGCACAGCCGAGTAGGTATCCACTGTGCCTACTTTGAACCCATCCTCTCTATTGTTGTTTGTCAGAGGTGAAGACACACAAATCATCTGGATCTATGATATTTCTATCATTTCGGTGGATGTTCTTCCGTTCACTAAGCTGATCAAGGAATGGCATTTCGCGCGCTTTCTTTATATCCTTTCAACTCCACTCTTACACAAAGCTATAAAGACGCGTCTCCGTCCAAAACACCCCACAGTATGCTCGTTGGTCCTACCACTGGGCACTGACTCGTAGTAGTTCAGTATGATCTTAAGCTTGGCTTGGTCTGGTCTGATATATGAAAGAAAAAAAAATAAAATGAGTAAGGTTTTGCGAAATTCATTCTACATTCTAGGCTTTTTTTCCCGGCCTTGACCAAGCAATGCTCGCTTCCTTAAGTCACTAATGTGGCCGTCGTGAAACAACGTATTCTCATCAAATTTGCTCATCCCTCTGGAACTTTGACACAAATCTACAACTAGGTTTCCCTTGTGCAGTGGTGTCAATACTGATCAAGATTGGTTTGTATGAAGCCACCACCCCTTTATCTGATCTATCCTCTAGTCAGTTACGCGGCCCGCTGATTGCACACCCACAACAGACGTCCAAGCTCATGTGTTCCAATGTCATGTTTCCAAGGCGGCCGGAAAGTATTCTCGTAAATATTTTGACTAGTTTGCACTCAGACTGGCTCTGAACAGAATCTGAGTAAGGAAAGAACTACAGTAGAATCTTCACCGACAGCTTCAGGACCAAGGGAGGATTTGGCGCTGGTGTCGGCCTATGTGGTGGACGACGGCATTAGACTGCACACCTCGATATAGGTAAATTTCCGTAGGTTTTCCAAGCAGAAACCTTTGCGGTGAAAGAGAGGAACAGGTGAAAGAGTCACTTCGCCTTTTTGTTTGTAGCGACAGTCAAGCTTTGCTTAAGTACGACCATCAAAATCTCTGAATTTGGTTGCTCAATAAGACTTTTCTGAGTCCCCGGCCACCACTGGACCACAGGAAAGGAGGTCGCCGATGAACAAGGCAATAATCAAAGATGCCTTCTCTCAGAACCTGAACCTACACTGAGACTACCCTGTCACTGGTAAGGTCTTCCTTCGATAGTCTGGCCCCCAGAGATCGCATCCGGAGGTGGCATGACTCTTCAGGACACAGACGAACAAAAAGCATTCTCCCGAAAGTCTGTAAGAAACCCGCGTCATTATCGTAATATCTTGACAGAATAGACCGCAGACGATTTATCGGCGCACTAACGAGCCACTACACTCACAGTGAAACCGTCTGCGAGGCCTGTGGAGAACACGACGACACTGCAGAGAACTTCCTTCACGCCTTTGCGTGGATCAGTTGGTCGTTATTCGGTGCTGATGAGGTGGGAGCTAATAATGTAGGCACCTTATCCAGAAACGCCTGTTGGTCTTGCTCTAGCAGATGAAGAGGCGCACCACGCCTTCGTGGCGGCGCCATATGCGGTCTTGACACAATCCTCTTTAGAACACCTAGCCGATCCGGAATGTGTGTCATGTGTGTCATTTGCTCCAAACACTGTCTATCGTCAAGACTTGAAACCAACCAACTATCTATTCGTACACGCTAGCTCTCGCAATATGAACTCCACCGAATCACTGCTTCCTTAGACAGCGCAAGCACAATCAAAATATACAGAAACCAGGTTTTCACCGGTTCCGGTAGTATAAAGCCAATCAACATTCAACAGCCTCCACATCTAAGCATTCCAGCATCGGAAAGCAATTAACCTTAAATCCCACCACAAAAGGAATCCAATCAACTGGAGATAAATCGAGATAAACGTCGAGGAACTTCGAGCAACGAGTGTGCATTAGAATGCATATATGACATGAACCGGTTCGTTTTGGCGTATCGCATCAAACGGAAATCGCTTCAAGAATTTCGCGTGAAATTAATTGACTCCACCACGGACGACGACGACGACGTGATGCGCCAGTGATCATTGATGCATTGTTCACTCGCTGCCAATGGGGGCATGTCAAAATCTGACATTTCTCACGCTGACAGTTCTGGAAAAAGGCACACTTTTGTTGAAAATTACACAAGCTACTAGTTAGTGCACGAAAGATCGATCTCGATCTCATCTATCGTTGGACAGACGACAGGATAGCAAAACGCCAACAAGTCAGCCGCCACCAGTCAAGATCGTAAAAACGCTCCAAACTGTCGTCTTAATCACTCTCTATGGATGTGTGTGCATGGGTGTGTGTGTCAGTTTGAATAATAAAAATCCAATTCGTTTGGTTTCGTCATAAATCATTTGTGCGAACTTTAGGTGATGTAAATTAGGGTAACGACCTTTCGCGGACAGAAGTGTGACACCCGGGTTCGTTGGATGTTTTACTGGGGTCAGTTCGCATGAACAGTTAAGGTTAGTTTTGTTTTATTTCTCTCGTCGAGCGTCTCTCTTTCACAGTTCTTCTGATGTTTTTATTCCGACCATGAGGCGTCGCGACGTGTTTAAGTGTCGGATAAGAATGTTTGGCTTTGTTTGTCAACATTGGAGAAGCTGACATTTGCAATCGCGTTGAACATGGGTTTGGCTAGAAGAATAGCAAATGAAGGGGAATTTAATAAAACTACGGTCTACCTAGACATCCAAGCGTAATTGACCATAAGTCTGTGTCAAAATTCATAATCGTCAAATTTCAGAGTGCCCATAAATGCTTTCGGGAACGTACGTGAAATTCCAACACCAACTACAACAGTACATAGAAAGAGCTTCATTGCATTTCATTTAGTGCTTTCTGAATATCTCGGCCATTCCCCATGTCCGCTTTGATTGCTCAAAACCCAACGAAACTTAACGAAACTTGGCGAAGTGGTTACCCGTGGTCCATGGTCAGAAAGTGTAACATTTCTGTGTGTTCGCTTGATTGATGAAGTTGACATATGTACTTATCCATGTCCGTGTTCACAATCCAACGAAACTTAACGAAACTTGGCGAAGTGGTTCCCCGTGGCCCGTGGTCAGATAGTGTAACATTTCTGTGTGTTCGCTTGACTGTTAAAGTTGACATATGCACGTCTCCATGCCTCCATTAAAGTCAAGCCTTAATAAAGCCGACTTCGTGAAGAACGACGAGTTAATGGGTCAAAGTACTTCGATAACCCGTAGTGTACTTAACTCTGTTTCAGATAAATCTTGTTAATGTTTAAGTACCCGTCTGGAAGCAATTTATTAGCGTTTCATGAATCACTTCCTATAAACGTCAGCAACGGTCATTTCACAGCGCTACGTCGGCAGTCGTAAAAAAAAAAAACAAACGAAAAAAGAACCAACAAAACTCTCAAGAGTGCCTCAGTTGAGGTCGCACCTACGTACACACTGCATACGAACTCCTCTTGAGGTTTCCAACTGTCAAAGGATCAATTGAATGCAGCTCGTTACATGAAATAAATTAAATTGATTGCCAATCAAAGGCGACCCCCGTCTCAGAGCGCCTATAAATCTATCAAACGTTTCTCTTTATCTCTTAATGGTCCCAGAGGGTCGGCACAGACATCCTTGTTGAAAGGACGATTCTAACAAAAAACAAACCGAAACCTGTCAGGCGATCCCAGATGTCAATGTATGACAAACAGATGAAGTGAGACCGTTTTTTCTCCACCATTGCATCTCAAAAGCGAAGACTACCGCATCCTTTTGTACCTGTCCCGATGCCACGGATCGGCGTCGAACCTCCTCCGTGGGTCAGGGGTCCTCAATCGTGCATCCTGCTTGTGCGATTAAATTACTGTTGACTGCACTTGGAGGGGCGCGTGTGATTCCACAGATATTCGATGCACATGCATGTGACTAAGTGAAGGACTTTCAAGGATGTTCCCTTCTATTAACTTCTTGCTCGGTTGCAGATACAGATACATTCGTATCTTAATGAAAAATGCATTACTTCGGCATCCTGATTCATGCAGATATGATGAAGGAAGGCAGAGTGAGGGAGAACGTGGAGAATACACTTCAGGTATCCGAGAGGAAGAGAGAGTGCCCAAGGCAGCGAATGTATCTAGGTACACCACGGTTGGGTAGTACCTCGAATGATGTTTGCGAATTCGTCCTAAATAAATAAACACTTGTACTTCTTGGATTGTTCTTTGCACTGCTGTTGAGTACATTTCTTGTGTTTATCTGTCTTTTTTTCCTTTCATTTCGTCTCATTTTTGTTTTTTCCTCCGCAGAGAATCCTTGATAATTGAATGGCGGAAGCCGCAGTGGGAGTGCTGTGGGTGGAATTGGATTTTGGTAAACGAGTCAAGAGGGGGCCCGCACTTGTGATTGGGGCTGAGGGAATCACTTAAGGGTTAGATGATGGAATCGAGATGTATGCTTCCCTCGAGGAGATGGATGATCAGGAAATGGTGTCATGTATCTTGACACGGATTGGCCACGGTACACGGCAATCGATGAGAGTGCTTGCACTTGATGAAGCACTTTGTGTCTGCCTGAACGGTTGCATACATCAAATGGGTTTGGTTACAGATACGAGTTAAGATGCATGTAACCAGAAAACTGCTCTCTCCATCTCTGGCTTGGGCAGGGGGTTGGAATGTGCTTCAAAGTGAGGAATTTCCACGGTGTAGGGGGGACTCCTACGTGCGCCTTAGATAAAACACATGCCATGGGAAGCTGCTGGCTGTGCCACGATGAGCAGAGTTTGATGTGCAATCGGTTGTCCATCTGCAAGTGGCGAAATGAGAGGGAGATTTTATTGCATTTGGAATGATGCAGAGTTTGAGTAAAGGAGGCTACACACATCTGTTTTCTAATGATTTTTGTAGAATGTCATTTCTTGTCAATTCAGTTCAGTCTACACAACTACATGAACGGCCATTCTTTTAAAAGATTTCCCACCCATTTGCACAGATTATCAGTCCTTATGGACCATTTTCCGTCCCACCAGCAAAGTTGACACAAATGTTCAATCCTTCATCACACTCGCCATCATTTCTGTCGTCATTTTCATTCCAAGAATGACTTTAGAAAACTGATAGCGGAAATGAAGTACAGAAATAAAGTACTATCGAGATGGACAACTTCACTGCTGAGTGCCCCCTAGACTATCGACGAATTTGCGAGGCTTTTTGACAGTCGTTCATGAGCTTTTGACCGTTATTTACGAAATAATGTGAATGACGTTCTCTGATTGGTCAATTTGGTTTGAGAGAACGAAATAAAAAATGAGTGTTAAAAATGTTATGGGGCGAGAGGGGTAAAATATGGCTTTCTCTACATTTCTGCTGATAGTGTGTAGCCTATTTAATACACCTAGTCTTTCTCAGTAACGGCGGGAATAATAGAGCCTCCTATAATATCCTCAACAATGACAGAACTTTGTACTTAAACTTCGTCCCAATAAAGAGCACTACACATTATGTACTAAACACATATTATTTATCAATCGTCGCACAAGATATGTTTTAAGAAGTTTATCTACGTACTTGGTTAGATCACGAGTATTATTCAACGCTAAGCCTGGGATTTACATTGAGTTTGAATGCTTCTTTAGCAGGAATCGGAGCGTCCCAGTCCAGTATGGAGTTCAGTAGTCGCTTGCAATGACAGATGATATGTTCAATAGCCTTCCTGTGGCATTTACATGAATCGAAGCAGTGACATTTCTTCTCTTCGAGAACCTTAATGGCATTCTTGCTCTTGGCATGGCACCAATCTCAGTCTTCTTCATCCTTCTATGACTCCAAGGTGGATCTGAACATCAATCAAGAAGCGGCTTCAGCAAGTGTTATCTCTGGTTTGATGCTCTACCTCAACTTGTGTGCGCCACTTTAGATGGCCGATGCCCACTTCATTGCATTGTCGCACATGCTGGGAATTGCTGACTGGAGCTAAGTTGACCATTCGCTCTTCATGGCCTAGACATCTCAAAAGTTGCATCCGATTCATGGCTAAGATCATGTCGCGTATTTCAATCTTCTTCTCATATCTCTTCCTCGATCTCATTTTGTCATGTTATTGTGTGCCTATCGATAGAACTCGCAGAATTGCTGAGAAATCTGTTAAGGGACCAAATATTCTTTGTTTAGAATCGAAAATCGATTTCTCTGCTTGTCTCCTTTTGGTGGTTAGGTCTAGCCGTACTAGAGACTTGATGTCGCCTCTTTACAAAGGACATTCAATGATTCAGTGTCAATACTGCCCGGTAGATAGCCATGACAAATTACAATTTGGTTAATGGCTTTTAGTTTCAACGAGAGGTGACTGAATGCTGTTTGTCAAACAGCCGAGTTATTCAAGACAATATTCGAAAATTGGATCTACAGTGGTCTTACATCAATAACATCATCATCATCATCATTTTCTGACCCACATGCTCCACTAAATTGGTCGCGGGGGTAAGCTCCGCAAGGGAGATCTCCAAGCAACTCGATAATCCGCCATCGACGCTAATTCATCAGGAGTTATGCCCAAGCCTGACCAGGCGAGCTTTTGGACTTGGTACAACCATCTGCCAAGCGGTCGCCTACCTGATGGAATTGCATTCAAGGCTTGCCTCGGAAGTCGTGATGAAGGGACATTCGTGCCACGTGACCAAACCGACGAAGCATAGCCCTCTCAGTTCGAAGAAGGTCCTCAATGTTGAGTTCCTCTCGCACTGCCGTGTTTCTCGCCCTATCCTGGCGAGCAACACGAAGAAATCTCATCTCAGCAGCTTGTATTCGGGATCTTATTCTTTCGGTCATTACTCTATTACATTTTTTTCAAAAAAAAACCAAAAAAAAAAAAAAAAAATGGTGAGGAGGCAAAAAAAAGTGGTGTTCCACAAGAGTAAGAAATAGGTCCTCTCGTATTTCTCCCAACGCTTCACAAATTTGCTGTTGTCTACTGCGGGACGGCTTGACACCTTCACGATCAGCTTCTGCAGACGCTGACGAACAGAGGTTCTTACAAGTCTAGAACTTCTTCAACAATTTCGGAGTCTATAGATATTCTGCCCCACTTCATATCATTTTAGCTTACCTATCACGCCATGGAGGGTCTGAACCTGAACAATAATTGCCTTCCTTCGCTGACTTCCATTCCAGTCATCAGGATCAAGACCAAGCTGCCTTGCTCTGCTTCTCGAAAAAATAGCCTCGGATGCGAAACCCCTCTTAGCTGGAGCATTGGTGTTCACGCCGACTACATCTACATCTCGGTACCGCTCGTAGAATTCGCGGTTACGTCATCTCCTCCATTCACCTTCCTCTGAGGGGGAATTATTTATGCGACGTAGAACTGTTCTTGCCAAAGCACCAAGAGTCAGCTCTGCTATTTTGCTTATCTTCCAGTTTTTGAATATAGCAGGACTAACACAAGATGAATTTTGTGGAGCAAGATCTTAGTCCTTCGAGTCGGGAGTTTCGACAAACCGATGTAGTAGCTGATGCCCAGGTCGATTCTATGTAGGATCTCCACTTTGATGTCGTTTGTGGAGTTCACGTTCGCCCTGAGTACTAGCTGTCGATCGTGATGTTTGGTCCAAGGTGGTGTGACGGATCGGTTCTTTCTCGACAGCATATACTCCGTTTGACTCTTCTTCAGTTGCAGTGAATTGTGGCGCGATAGTAACACGTAACGATGTCGCTTTCATCTCCGTAACCCAAGAGGACTGACTTGCAAAAGGTCATGTCATTAGTTCTGGCAAACTAATTCCAGACTCATCTAGCGTAGCTGCGCAATGAACCACTGGACGGTCCACAAGTGAGTCTGTTATGCCACCGCACCCTAGCTACCAAGCGAAATAATTCATCGAGGGAAAAGATAGATTGCGGATATTTCGAAGCCATTACATTACGAGTATAAACGTCTTTGCATCGGACTACCAATTTCGATTTGGTTCCGCATGATTGGCTTTTCTGAGTCAAAGATTTACGGCTCGGGCAGAAAATAGTTTCCATCTTTGAACTCGCAAAGATACGTGAAACTTAACATCCTACTTTCATCCCTGTTCGTCGTCCAATCTAATAGATACCATGTTTGAAGGAAATCGCGAGATTTCATCACCCAGGTTTCGCCATACATTATCGGGTCTTCGAAACCTAGCGATTTCGTTGAAATCTAGTCGAAACCCTTTCGAGCTCATCCATCCGTGAGAGGTTGTCAAACCAGATAAGTCTACAGCGTGAATTTCAGTTCACTTTGGTCCTTTTGGTGTTCATTTTTCCCATTTCTCTCTCTCTATCTCTGTCTCTCTTCTGTCTCTTCTTAGTCTTCTGGTATTCTCAACCCTATTCCTGTCAACAAACAGCCCGCCACTTTAAAGTTGAAAACCAATGACATTTGAAAACACTTCAAACTCGGTTGGAACGGTTGCAGTAAGACTTCATCCAAATCACGCGATTTCGGTTCTGTGGGAACATAGTTTAAGCTTATCTCTTGCTTTAGTATTCAAAATCCACAGCCACATACATACAAAAAAAGCCACTCAAAGCGAGCCTCACCTGCATTCACCACAACGTCGACAAGATAATAAGCACCAGCATCGCCTTGTTCGAGAGGCTGTACCTCAAGAAATACATTTTAATCGATTCACTCCAAATCTATCGCAACGTCAGCTCAGGATTTGACAGTGTCTTCACAGGCAAATCTGACCCCCACCCTCACCAAAGGGCTCGCGTTCAACGATTCCAATCCCGATCGCATCAAACCACAATAAAAACGGATTAAACTGAACTCACACGGAGGCTAGTACCAGCTACCGCCACTTAGTGTCACTTGAATGTCACTCGTGTCACTCGATGACAAATTGTGTCATCCGATTGTCAAGTGTTTTCCCTCAAGCCACAAAGGCAAACACAACGCAGTGAGGGACCTCCTCAAGTGGCGCCTTAGACACAACGCACGTGCCACCGCCATCACCAGTAGCTCCGGTGCTCCTGTGAAGAGTCTCCAAAAGCATATGCGCACACATCGACGACGTTTCAATTTGGATGGCTGCCTCGACTGTCAGTCAGATTGATTCCTTATGCCGCAGCCACGGCCGTCACCCCGCGAAGAGGTTTCCATCGCGCCAATGGAAACCAATCAAAACAATGCTCGTCGCGCACATATCTTGAATACGAAGCCGCATGCGGCGTTAGAAAGTCACTGCCTTGCCGTGAGTGTTTGCGGGGAGGTGAGTCTCACACCGTGCGCCGCGCCGCGTTGGAAGACAACTTGAGACCTCATCTATTCAAAACACCCGCCGTCGCACAAAGAGGTATCCGCCCGTCAATGTGTGACTAGAGATGAGTAGGGAGCAGAGGGAGCAGGCGGCGAGGCAAGGCGAGGCACTCGCATTCACACACATAATTAATCAATCAAAGGCGGCTCAAACCGAAATGTTTGACAGTGGTTGACATGGCATGTCAAATGTTGACATGATAACTAATCATAAGCAAGTGTCAGGCTTTTGTGTTTGACGTCTGTTGTGGATTTGTTCGCTGTGTCGTGGACTGCGCTTGTCGGAGACGGTGGCGCCAGCGTCCGAGAGGGTCCAGGGCCTTGTTCGAGGCGAACGCAGTAATAATGGGATTACTCGTCTTAATTATGCTGGGAATTAAATGCTTATTGGTTTGGATGAATGACTCGGGAGGGTCGGCTGGACTTGGGTCCTGTCAGTGGTGAGGGATTCTTGGGAAAATCGACGCTCTGATCATGGGTTGTGTGAGGAAAACCCTTTTCAAGTGTTGAGGTGTCAATTCGATTTTGAACGCGACAATGGACCTGCAGTTCAACGGTCCGTTCTTGGAAGGCACAGGTGGGCGTAGAGAGAGAGAGAGAGAGAGATAGAGAGAGTTTGAGAGATATAGTGACAGAGAGAGGAGAGAGAGAGTATCAGTTTTGTCTTAAATTTGTTAATGGGTCTTAGGCAGGGTTGCCGCTATGCGACTTTAGTATATGACACTTTTTTGACGCCTCGGTTAGCAGAGAGACCATGTAACCACTTCGGCGACTTTTTTACATGAAACACGTTTCACACAGTTTCTCATAGGCTATACATTCAACACTGACTGACCACTCCTAGGCATGATAAAACCTTAAACTTGCACATTGTTTCTGGCCCGTGGCACTTTTTTTTCGACAGTCTCAACTTTTTCAGCGGCAACAGTAGTCCTTGGGATTAATGGGACCTCTGCTGAGGGTGTAGCTGTCTAAATTCTTGGTCCACCAAGCTACCTGCTGGTGGTTAATACACTCCTGTGCTGGGTTACGGCCAATTCGTTTTATTCATGAACTAAGCAATGTATGTCCTGAATTTTGGTCTGTGACATTTCCTTGTTGCCTAGTATATAGTATCCAGGAAGTGGAGTACAGTTTCTTCTTCCTCCTCGTCCCTGCAGCTCCTGCAGATGTCGTTAGGAGGGGCTGGGGGCCCCCCATTATTCTGACGTGCACACCGAGAAGGTAGTGGATTTAGGCCAGATGGGCCTCGAAGTCTGACAAGTATCTAATTCCATTCACCTGAGATTTGCAGGGTTTATGGCATCCGTAAGTAACAAGGTATTTATTACTTGAAGTGAGGAGTATGGGATGTCCGGATTATATGCCAATGACAGACCCAGCCCTATTCTAGCTAACTCGTCGGCCCTTTTGTTGCCTGGAATAGCACTATGCCCAGGGACCCAGCATAATGTGAAGTGGCTTCTAACCGGTATTTCTCTAAGACGGAAAAGTTTAGCCATGATTTAATTGGTGGTGTATCCAGAGCCTAAATAGCTGCCTGACTGTCTATGCATAAAGCGATAGATAACCCATCTGTAGGGTTCACTTTGGAGGTACTTTGAGCCTTCTCGTGAACAGTACGAGCTCTGTTTTGCACGGGTTAATACCCAATCCGACAAATTCCTGTCCACTTTTCTAATTTGCTTAGTGAGTGTTCATAATATCTCTCATGGTGTTAAGAAACTTGCCTATTACGACTATGTCGTCTGCATAGGCTCATGGTTTACAGCCTGCACGACTCAATGCGCCCACCAGCAGTATCCATCCCCTGTGCGAGGTGCGCCTGATTAAATTGTGATGCCTAAATCGATCACTATATTTTCTCACTAAGGCCGATCCTGGAGAAGACCAGCGAATTAAATCGACGCACACCAATGATTTTTATCGATTTTAAAGTCACATACGGCAGCAGTCATGGGAAGGAACTATTCGAATCGATGACTGAACTCACACACAACATTTCGACCCCTGCACCTGATTTTAGCGAAGAGATGCTCTGTCGTGTGATTACTTCACAGAGGGCACAATCTTCTACAAGTCAGTCAAACTGTGGAGTTACGCACAAGACATTGACAGTGTCGCGCATTCCAAACGTGCCGTGACGGAAGGAAAATGCTAGGTCGGATATATGTATGGTCTATTCTGTGAGAAAGGTGAATGGACGACAAGACACAACCTTGAACGAGTTGTACTAAGATGTGAATGCACTGGCTCAGCCACATCGAGCGCATGGACGCCAATGCCTCAGCTCATCGAATCCGAGACTCCGAGCCGAGAGGGAGAGGAAATCAGAATCTCCGGTAAAGTTTTGGTCTTGATGACTGAAGGTAGCGCGAGTAGCACTGTCAACGATGGAAGGCATCTATTGCTCAGGCTCAGACCCTCCATGGGTCGTTGGCCAAATTCGCTGACCATTTTTCTGATGTACTCCAGAACTAACGTAAAGTTCTGTACTTTAGATGAAAATAAAATGATCACCAATCATCAGAAATGTGACATTTGTCACTGACCAGTCTTCAAATGACGCCTCTTGCTGGACAACCATGTGTAACTTTACTCCAGCTGACTGCGGACAAAATATAGCCGCACACAATGTTAACATGCCTTGTACACAACTATAAAGCCTATCTACGTCTCGTGTAGCTTTCCCAAATCAGAATCAGTCACCCACCCGAACTGGTTTCCGCCGATAAGTACCCGACGGTCTTTGCAAACTAATTGCCTTTAGTTCCCCAAACTTCGCAGACTTAAGACGAAACGACCATCACTAATGGTCTCCCCGCTCAGGTCGCAGTAGTTTAAATTGTGTGCCACCCAATTTAATAGTTCCACCCCACCCCGACATTATGGCCCCGAAACACTTCCAAACACAATCGGCATGCACCCTTCCAACACATTTAACGCCACGAAATAATTTTTAATAGCTTTTCGCGTAGTTTATGGCTCGCAAAATCCCCGAAACGCAGCCAACCACCACAGACACCAGTCTCGCAGCCTCCCCCCTCCCCAATGGCCAAGTGCTCATTAAGTGGCCGAAATCGCTGCCGCCCTGCAAGCACCCCACCCCCACCAAAGCTCACGGGCTACACGCATCTAAGGCAATTATTAACTGCCCCATAAATAAAATTAAATTTGTTTCGTATAACCCAAATCGCGGAGCGTCGCGTCGTCGCTGTTGTCCGGGCAAGCGTCTGTTTCAAAACAATCTTTTCATGCTTGAAGCCCCACCGCCGAGGGAAACGTCCCAGAAAAACATGTAAAATGAAATAATTAAATTGCTCTATTGTTCACCTGCTCTAGCCGTTGCCCGATTGCTGTGTGTGCGTGTGCGCTGGTCTGTCAATGCCCGCAGGTGAAAATCTACGCGCCGCCGCACCGCCACATTTGACCATCGCCCAGACCGAGGAAATTGTTCAAGAGATCTACAGCACGACCGTTCATGACACCACCGACCTACATTACCACCGCCGAGTGCCATGTCACACAGATACACTGCGAGAGTGGGTATCTTTGGTGCTAATTGGCAACGGCACAAGTACACTCGCCATCACCGCCGCGCCGCTGGTGCGATAAGAATCTCTTGAGAGTTGTGACCATTACACGGGTGGACGGGGGCAGAGAGAGAGAGAGTGGAAGAGAAGTGAATTTAATTTTCCTGTTGATCTTCATTTACTGTGGGCCACGGATCCCCCGAGCACATTTCTCAGTCCGGAGGCTAATGAGGCCACCAAGCTGCAGTCTTTCATTGTGCTGTTGTGTGTCCAAATTACCGTCGAAAAGTGAACTAATTTCCCTCAAAGACTTGTTGAAGAGAAGGAGACGAGATTGTACCTAGCGATAAGTATCTGGGAGCATTCCCTCTGGTTGCTGCGCGTTTTCCATGCCCACCCTGCGGCCGCCTGCTGACATGGTGAAATGCAAATTTATTACGCCCCCGCGAGAGATGTGTCAGTTGGCTGTCATAATTGATTCGAGCTGTCAAGCTGCCAAGAGAGTGGGAGAGCGAGTCCCGGTCCGACGTCCGACTTCAACTCCAATATGCTGTCGTATGCGAATGGAGGAGTAATAGTTTCCGCAGTGTTGCGGGTGAAGGCTGGCGAAAGAAGCACCGAACAATGGGCGGGCGGGTGTGCACCGTCTGCAAGTGGGTCGCATCGCATGTAATTCGAAATCGACTGTCATCTTTCGTGGAATCAGCTCGGCCGACTAGGACAGTGCCTTCTTGGGACGTCGCATTGGAATGGCCTTAGGGTGGTGTGGCTAAGGGGGGTGATGCAGGCTGTAGCCTTTCTGTAGTTTCAGGTTAAGTGAGAGAGTGTCCAAAGGAATAGGCAACCGCTTGAGTTGGTTGAGATGGAGGAGCATTGTTCTCCGGTTTGGCCTTTTGTGGAGAAGATTCGTTCAACGGTGTCAAGTGTGTGAAAATCGGTGTAATTTCCTTAGATGGGCTGAATCTTCGAGGAGATGTCGAGATCTTCCCAAACTAAACGTCTCTCTTTCCAGGAGGTGCTGAACTCCTTTTGAAATTATGACAATGAGGCACTAGGACGGGGCAAGAAAGGATAGTTTTCAGATCTTCGTCGTGGAAAATGTCCTTAAATCGGTGTTTTTCTTTGCTGTGGCAAGTGGGATGCTGTGGGATCCATGCACAGTTGTTGATGGCTGATGTAGTTTGTTGGAGATACGTACGACTGAGTGGCTAGCATCGTTGCGAAGGAAACTCAAGTGTGTGTCATGAGTTTGAATGATGTGAAAAGTGTTTTTTTGCTGAAGGGTTTATTGGCAAACGACACAAGTCGCGTCTTTCTGAGGACACCTGGAGAAATATTGACTAGCGGAAACAAATCAGAGCTCGATAGATGACTAGAGGCAGCGGCAATGATGCTTGCCATAAACGACTCAGTAGCGACAGTAGAGCGAATCGATCGAGAGTCCCTATCTCGTGTGAAGACCGGAGTAGCGTAGCGTGCGGCGTGACGACTGCAATTATATTAATGCGTTGGCTACGAAAGCAGACGAAGAAACGAAGAAGAACTTCAATGAGCCACCCCACGTAAGAGCTGATGGGTGGCCGGAGCTACATTCGAACCCAGTGAAGAGTCTAGACTTTTCGTTGCAAATATCGGATAAGTAACATCTCAAACGATTGGATTCGGTTTTGTACTAGCAATGTCTGACTGTGGAGAGGAAGAGATCAGTCCCAGTAAGGAAGCTACTATTACAGCGATTAAAGCACTGCAAACTCATAGGACTTGATGGAGTACTCGCAGATCTTTGCGAGCGTCTGAAAAACTACCTCCACCTGCTGAAAGAAGAACCTGGGAATGACGAATGCTCCCAAAATAAGACAACCTAATGAAGTTCTGGAAAACTGGAAAATCATATCCGTGCTGTCAGAGAATCAAGGAACACCTTGAATGTTCTCACTCGACGCCAAACAAGCAGGTTTTCAATCTGGATCCTCCTGTGTCGACCACATCGACCCCTTGTGGATTGTCATCGAACAGTGCGTTGAATATCGATTGCCGTCACCTGCTGTTTATCGACTTGCGTTTGACAGTCTCGATAGGGAGTTTATTAGCTGCAAAAGAGGCATTCCAGATAATTAACAGGGCGACATACTTTGGGTGCTCATGTCACGTATTGCACAGAGGACGACTTTCCGAAGATTCAGAAGTTCAAAGTGGGGTTCGTCAAGGCTGGGTTCTAGTGACCTGCACAATCCAGAAAAAGCTGCAAATGTTTGTTAATAGGTGCATACGTAATATCTAAAGGATTTTCTGACCGAAACGTACATCATCATTTATCAGAGAACGAAGTACCTTACCAGGGACGTTCGAAATGAGTCAGAAAAGTCGATTGGTCACACTCTCCGAAAAGGCTAGCATAGCAAACCACGCGTTGCAATGGAACCCGTTTAGTCATTATGAAAGAATATGCGACGGCCCTAGAGAGGCACGACAAAGAAAAGTCGAGAAGGAAGCACCGCAACTGGGTAAGAGTTGGAGAGAACGGGGGCAGGAATAACACGCGATGGCACTCAGGCGTTGCAGAGGCCCTAGGACCCAAAAGGAGGAGACGCAGGACAGGATGATGAACAAATGGTGGTCCAAGGCTGTACCAGATCCAAGGCAACCTCTAATACTGTTACAAAACCTACTATGAAAAAATGGGGGTACAACCGTACCCCAAAGAAAAACGACTGAATGGCGCAATTGGTTAAATGCCTGCCCTTGGTTAGTGGGTTCTCGTGTCGCATTCCAGTGAAAGCGTTTCACGCTTTTATCTTGTTTTCACATCTGGTCCAGTCACCATTTACCGCTGGGGTCAAATTAACGACACTATCACTAGAGTGGTCGATCTGTGGTACATAGTAGGTGGTACTGTGGGTACCACAATGGACCAACATGGTCTAAGGGTGCTGGTAATCTCACTAGCAGCACCTACCCACCTACCATTAAAATTTTATAGAAAACGAATAGTATTTGGCGAAATCCCATAAGAAACTTCACTTCAAATTATTTTGCAAAAGTTGAACATATTTAATTTTGCTGCTTCTACTGAACGGAACTTTTAGAAATGCTGGGGTACGTGTGTACCCCAAATAGCGTTTTAGGTTTAAAAACACAAATTCTGTATGGAGGCACTAATAGTGGACGGTTTCTTCTAAAGATTCATCATCGACACTCATGTCCCGAACCTTCTCATCCGATATTCCCTGCATTCAAAATTCCATCACCAATCTCAGCAACCACCGCTCCAATACGACCCGACGCGAAGCGACGTCCAGTTTAATATCAAACTACGCGCATGTGTACATCGATGTGAATTGAAAATTCCATCATAGTTTCTCATAGAAAAGATAGAAACGATTCTCAACCAACAAAAAAGGGAAAGAACACTTTTATTTTGGATTTATCCCCATCCCATCCCCGCATCCACGCATCTATAGATCTGTCTGCGACGAATCTAATTTATGGGCAATTATTGAAGTTCATTATAGATATTTAGAGACACACAGTTGAACCTATCTAAATCTAATGCTCAAAGCGAATAGATGGAAAAACACAAATGAAAGCAACAACAACAGCAGAAGACGAAACCTGTCTACTTATGTACATACAAGTATACCTGGTGACCATTACAATGTGTGTGCCTGTAGGGAGGTCACTCAACGTATCATCCACTATCCACTGTTCACCTTAAAATGGAATCAAAAAAAAAATACACGAAATAGATACACGGGCGCAAAGGAAAAGCAATAAAATGGTCTCTTTGCATTAAAAGAAATATTTAATCTGACTTACTTACGAACGAATGTTTTTTTTTTGTGTGCCTCTCTCTCCCCCCTCGTCTTGGTCGTGTTCTCCTCTTCGGAATGTTTCTGTATCCGTATCTGTTTGAATGGAGTGAAAAGGCCCAAAAGCAAGAAGAAATTTACATAATTTCCCTTGATCGCCGGAACATTTCATTTGTTAGATTCACATCCCAGCGCGCTACGGCAGCAACTTAACACTGTCATTGCTCCTGAGACCAAATACCTGAAAGTATCTAGTATGTACGCGGTGCATAGATACGTGGCGACACAGCCTAGTGCGGAGCATGTGGGCACGGGCATGGGCAAGGAGAAATATTAATAAATGAGTACCTAAATAAAATGTATCTATTCTGAGTGGATTTTATCTCGTAGGTGAATCTTCTATGAAGTTTAATGCCGTCTGATTAATTTTCGTGTCTATTCTCCGCTTGTACGGGGACGGAGTGATGTCAGTTGTTCCCCCTCTGCTTAAGATACATTTTACATTCGGTCGGATGGAAAGATTTATAACCGTTTGCTTGTACACATATTTTTTGTGTATGTGTTCTGTTGTCTTTCTCCTCAATCTCTTCATTGAATCTGATAGGGTTAAGCTTAAGATACATTCCTCAAATAACACCGTTTATCTGAATCTCTTGCGAAAAGTCTCCATCAAATCGAACACTCGAACAGTCAGGTCCTCCACCCAAAAGTATTACATTTTTGGTCTCGTCGCGTCGTATCTATCAGATGAAATTGAATACCTGTGTGGTTTGAGGTTTATTTACTCGTTGAAGCAGATACGTATCTAAGTATCCACTAAGTGCGAACGTGAACGAGGGACCGTCATAAAATTCAAGTATATTTTTTTAACGACCTTTCTCTGTGCGTTTAATTACCTTAACAAAGTATTACTCAGTTTGGTGTCTAATGCTGGTGGGAAGGGTGTATGTGAGCGCGATTGGGCGATGTGTACCTCTCAGTGACAGGGGCAGTTTTTTTTTGTTTTTAATTAGTTTTTGGTGGTTTTGCATTTTTCGGTTTTATGGATCGCACTTGAGGTAGTTGAGATACAATGGCTTGTGGATTGTTTTCGTCCAAGGGGACTAATTACTTCACACTTTCCCGTTCGGTTTGTCTGAAAGTGTCCGCATTCGGAGGTAGAAGATGATTTTATGAGTCCTCTGCAGTTGAATGGGAAGAATGAATGGAAGATTATCGAGAGACACCTTGAGCTCCTGTAGGTCCTTAGAAAGTTCGGCGGCTTAATGAGGGTTCGACGCTGTCGAAAGATGCAGATTTGCTGATGGTGCTAAATATGATTAGACGGCTAATGTCAGGCTTATGCCGACGTAAACAAAGGATTATAAGGTTGGGTGGACTACTATGACTATGACTTCTGGCAAGTGAAGACTCGTCCAGCGACCCGATGTGGGCAGGGCCTGAATCAAATGATTATGACAAATATCTCGGCAGCTCAGGCAAATGGGTCGGTCGGTCTCTGGGTTCAATTCGCGACACGAACTGTCAAGGAAAAGCTGCACAAACATGGGAGGCGTCAAAAGCTGCTGCCCACAGAATGCACAGCACGAGAGATTGTTGTCGAAGCTGATCGCACAGACTGCTTCACCTCGATTTGAAACATGGCTATAATCATGGCAATAAAGGCGCAGTCAGATTATTCCGGGTGAGAAATAAATGTGTGTTTCCGTCTTCCCAAACCGCAAAACGTCAGCACTTAGAGCTCTTGACTACAGGACGCATTTTTCCAGCTGTGTCAGCTAAATACGCTTGGAAAAATCGAAAAACACATCGCATATGGCAGGCAGCTTGTACTGGTGGAGCACAAAAAAGCCTGTTAGATCACACAACCACCTCATGCTATAAAGTCTGCAGAAGATGCAGAGGAAGGTGGAGATTTGAGTCAAGGGGATACGATCGTCTCTTCTTCGTATTGTTTTTAAGTTCAGCTAGAATCCAGGCCGAAAGCAACCACCATCATCTCCAACCAGCCTCGACTTCTGTGCGTCACCTTAATCGTGGATGTCCTTAGATCCACTAGTCTGGATTCAATGCCTGTCTGAACCGTGTTCGACCACTGGATTCCTCTCAACATAATGTCTATAATTTTTCAAGCTGGTAGTTCCTTAGAAGGTCCGTGGCAAAGGAGTAAAGGCTTCGTGCGGATGAAAGTCAAATCACAGATGACTTTAGAAACAATGCCGGTGATGGTGTTAAATTTTACTATTTCTTTCTAAGGAAGCGGCCTAAAAGTCGAACCTTTGTGGAAAGCCTGAAAATCGAAACTTGGAAAGAATGCCACAAGGTTCGATTTTTAGGCCGTTTCTATTAAAATTAATATAAAATGACGATTTCTACGACTCATATTGTAAAAGTTCAATAAGAAACACACCAGATGTTGATTTGAAACCCATGTAAAGGTGTCGCAAAATGGAAATCGAATGCTTGGAGTATTGTTCAACAACCGGCTAAACTTCAGCGTCTATGTTGAATGCAGAGGGGATCGACAGCTCTCTCTCGAAGTGCTGTTTTTACTCATATACAACCCCTGCCGTGAAGCCAGCAACACAGCGACCTAAAGAGATCTATTGCGTCGAGGGATTGGAGTTAATCCAAAAGACGTACTACTTCCTGTTTGAGAGATGATATATCCCATGTAGTGGATTTCTTTAATTTCTGGTGTCCTACTGAACCGGACATTCCCATGTCCGTCAATGTAACCATAACCTGTAGGTCTTGGTGTCTTGGCACAGGTTTACTTTGTTAAGGTGGCAGTTCAGGCCACGGTGGCTAGTAAGAGAGCTCGTTACCATTCTTAAACTTCCCTTTCTGAGCCGAGAATTTCCTTCTAGGAATGAGACCTGATTGTTTGGGTTGCCCAAGACCATCGCCCTTGGTCCATTGGCTTAGGCGGAGTTTGTTTTCCCATTCAATAATCAGCGTTGTAGCTGCTGTCCAGCTGACATTATAGCACGGTTCAGGACCCATGAACGCAGATTCCGAGCCAGCCCTAGCGAACTCATCTGCATATTCGTTGCCTGTCCCAATCCCCTTGCGTCTAGGGACTCAGCCGAGCCTCACTAAGGGATTGTAGTAAGTCGTGAAAATATTTGACCGTATTGGAAGTCCAATAGGTTGGACGAAAATGCCTCAAGGGCTGCCTGACTGTTTGAAAACATTTGAATTCTAGTGCTATTAAGACTTTCGAAGGGACTGTGTCTGGCTTGGATTTCAGCTTGAAACACGTTAGCACTCGACCCCATAGGCACGGAAATACTTGTGTTAGGTTCGAAGACTCCAGCCCCGATTCCAGGGTCTATCTTTGATCCGTGTGTGAACCATAGACGTCTGAGGTCTAGTCACGACTCAATATTTCAACCTCAAATAGCCTCCCGAACAATGCTGGCTGACCATAATACCCGACATTGTTCAAAATATGTATCCTTTAGGGATGGAGTTGAGTATCCCAAGGTGACCCGTTCAGTCGCCTGGTTTGTTCTTATAATTGAGCTGCAAATTGATGGCCTATCTAGGGAGCAAGGCCGACTATACCTTCTAGAGCTTTCCATAAGCGCTGTCAGATTTAAAGAATTCCATGAAACGTGTGAATGTGAATCTGATGTTCCGCTGTCCATGTCGTTCTGCTCGGCCCTTGGTGCTCTTATGAAGAAGCATTAGAGATGATTCAACGAGATGGAAGAATGAGGACGAATGAGAGAACGAACCTCACGCCAGCAACGGTCAGAAACAGAGGCAAAGTAAAAGGAAACTGTTCGAAAGGATTTCTTATTGGGTTCCACACGGTCAGTGAAGCTTGGTTGGGAAACTAGGAGCATGGGAACCACCTCAGAAAATGCCTGTTCCGTGCTCGATACTCATCAGGACTAGACTTAGGCATGACGTCAAGGTAGCTAGGCCGCGAATGTCCAGACGATAAAGACGATCCAGAGAACAAGTTGATCATCTTAAGGGTGGAGGGCGCAGTGTACAGAGCAGCAACATGTGGGGCAATGGAACAACTACGAGTCCCATGGAAGAAAATTTGACGTTTAAAGGCGGTACGTAAACATGCATTCTGGTATCGAAGGGTACTGGTATCTGCGAAGGCCCCACATTCGTTAAGCTATACGAGAGAGGAGATTTCTGAAATAATATACAATGTGGGATGGAACCAACTGAACGGGGATTTTCTACCGTTTAAAGCAAGAATCCGACATAATCCTAAACTAATCATGTGCGGAAATCTTCTAATCCTTTGCATTGATATCGAATCCATGGCGATACAGTTTAATTGTGTCAAACGTGATGAAAGGCTTGTACAAGCAGAAAGAAACCGATAAAATATCTGAATATTCACCGACAGACCAAACGAATGCCCTCTTGTGCACAGATCCTTGTCAAGCTGAGGATAATGCCGAACACCTCGCATCGAACACCCTCGTCTGCACCGTCTCACAGAGTAAAGTATCAGCTACGTGATTCGGACAATGGCATCCAACCGATTGCAATCCACATTCCAATGTGCAGTTCTGCTCGAATATTTCCTCATTCAATTGCACTCGCAAGGATTTAGTGCATGTGCATCTCATGTTCAAAGAATCGATTTATGAAAGAATGCGCAGCGAGAAGGAGAAAACGAATTTAGAGCACGGAAAGATTGTATCTGTGTTCTAACATCACGTACGTACGTGAAACAGTTTTTCCTCGTTTTTCATTCTTCCCGACGAACAAAAGACCGGCCGGCGAAGGTGGGCAAGTATGATTCAAGCCGAAAAAGAAAGGACGAACCAGATGAATCGAAGGGAAAGATAACAATCCGATGTACTGTCATTCTTGTGTGGGCTGATTGTCATTTCGACTTGAACGTCGAGGGCAGGAGCAGAGACTTTGACACGTTTCGACAACTCGAAGAACTGTGGCTCTATTGTCGGTGTGTGTACTCGGGACTTTTTAGAGTTTTGTTGGATTTTTTTTTATCTCGGAATCGGAATCATTGCACGCGTGTGCATCTATTCGGTGAATAATTGCGGTTGAATGGTGAAAGTTGAAAGGATTTCACCAATTTGACTGGGATGCAATTATCTAATCCATTTAATCTCTAATGCAGCAAAGTGCAGAGAAAGAGGAATGGATTCTGGAAAACCGAGGAACAGCAGGTATGTGGTGCAGAATAATTGTGGGAACTATTTGCACAGACTTCATTTGATGGATGGCGAAGGATTTACATGGTTTATCGTGCACTTTGTGGAGAGTGTGGGGGACATAGGATTCAAGGTAGAAGACTTCTGAACAGTCACCCTAAGAGGTGGTTCTCAGTTGAAGGATGTTAGTCCATGTTTGACTGCCCATAGAAACCGTTAGACTAAGAATGCTGTTTTGAGTAAAATCAGAATTATGATTTGGAATGGGACAATGCGTTGTTACAATTTCGTGAGTGTGGGATATTGCCTAAGAGACTTATAAGACGCATGTTTTAGGTTATTTCCCTTTTTGGTGAAATAAGGGATATTGTGCACTGAGTAGTAGCCGATGCATACTACAATCGGATTTATTGGCCTGCAAGGCGTAAAGACTAAGTATGGCGACACTTACATCGATTGTCCTGGGCTTTGGACGCATTACCCTTAAACTTCGCGACGCGATCTCTCCCGGATGGGAAGGATGGAAAGGCCAGTTATATGTCAAACATGTTAATCTCGACATATTATGATGTTCAATTCCAGAGCATTGTCGCTAGATTTCCAAACGGATGTGTTCTTAAACCACAGCAGCAGTCCAAAGTGAAACACAATGTAACAAAGAGTTTCACCACTCAGTTTGGCTTAAGAAATCAGGTTGATAAGCTTGGCTATCATGGAAGAAATTGTCCGTAAGTGGGAGTCCACCACAGATTTGTGTGTCTAGAGCTGGTGGTAAGGAAAGCCTGAATGTGTAAATCCATGGAAACTCCAGATTAGGATTCTCTCAACTGCATAAGCTAATGCAGACAAGGATTCATCTAGAGGCAACGCTCTCCGGAATGACGATGAGGTCAAGGAGTCCCTCAAATGTTAAGTAGTTATGTTTACCAACCGCTTAAGATCATGCAGACATGCATCTAGAGGCAACGCTCTCCAGAATGACATCGAATATTGGAATCGGCAAACGTGAGTTCTTCGCTGCTCAGATCCAAGAGCGGAGAAAAATAGACAGCATCGCTAGCAGCACTGGAGTGTAGGATGGCTCCACGATGACATGGACTCACAAGCCATTTGATCACGAAAGAATGCGGCCAATGGAGGACTTAACCTACAACCAATGGAAATCAAATAAAGGTCGCCACAAATGTGCAACTAATGTTGAACTTGGCGTCAATTTACAGCCACCACTGAACCATTCAGATCAGTCGAGTAAGAAATTCATACGTTGCCGTAATGTCTGGAAACAGAATGCCTTTGGCCAGTTCAGGGTCAGTCCCAACATGGGTCGGAGCACATACTCGTACATCTTGGAAATGTTTCTACTTGTAGATGAAATCCAAGATGACTTCAGAAATCGAAAGCTTGAATTGAGGACCGATGACGGTGCTACATCTTACAGAGTTTTCGCTGGCGGTCCCCAAGGATCGATTCTTCTATACCGCTTCTATTGAGCATAATACAAGACGGAGTGGACGACTCAAGTAATATAAATAAAAAATACTCTGTCATAAACTATCCACCCAATTCAACTTCTGTAATCCCACCAATAAATTAATTCTTTCTTATCTTACTAACCCAGTCCAAGCTGTTTTCCATAATTCAAAACGGTCATCTTTTTGTGACGTAAGCTGTGGTGTTCCTCAAGGTTCAATTCTCAGTTCTTTATTATTTTCAATGTTTATCAATGACCATCCAATGGTTTTGTCCTAGTGTAAGTTCCAAATCTATCCAAACGATGTTGCTAAAATAAATAAGGATTTAGGCTCTATCGCCAATTGGGCTACAAAAAATGGTCTAATGCTCAATCCAGACAAAACCAAATCCATTTCGTTCTCGAAACAACCGCCTTGCCTATCCAATTTCCCGCCAATTGAACTTAACTCGACCGCAATTAAATACGTTACACGTTTAAAAACCTGAACTGACATGGACTGACCACATTGATAGCGTAGTGCCTAAGACATATACATCCCTAAGAGGCTAGTCAATCAGCAAATATATTCTCCCTATCAACGTTAAATTAAAACGTGTGAAAGCACTCATAGTGCCAATCTTGACATGTGGATCAGAGTTGTTCGCTGACTGTGATTATTCTTCTTCGCAAAAGTTGACAAAAGCAATCAACGCGGCTGCACAGTACGTTTTTAGTCTTCGCAGATTTGACCATGTCGCGGAACAACGTCGGAATCTCCTAGGATTCGAATTGGAAGCATTCCTAGGTTACAGATCGTGCATAAAATTCGCAAAATTATTCACATGAAACAACCAAATTATTTATATGAAAAGATCACCTTCTGTCGATCGAGCCTTAATATTACCTTAAGACCCTCAATTCATACCTGTTTAAAGTCACGCAGGAACTTCTTCAGTCATGCTGTTCATCTCTGGAATCACCTTCACAGGTACGGTCTAAGACCGAGTACAGACAATTTTGTACCGCTTGTTTATCCTTTTCCTCACCGAACTGAAATAACTCCCACAGTATTTTTTTTACCTTTTTTCTATGCATTTGTAAAGGGTGATTTTTTAAAAGCCATAGGAAAGTTTTTCAAAAAAAAAACACATAAAATTCAGAAAAAATGCAAGAAATCTCTATTTGAATCGATAGTACGGTCCGTATAATTTAATGTTTGAAGATTATTTCATGTAAATGTTGACCTTGACTGCGCCTCAAATGGTCCATCCGCTTAGTCCAATTTTGGCATACTCTTTCCAACATTTCGGCCGGTATCTCACGAACAAATGCTTCAATGTTGTCTTCCAATGCTATAACATAGCCCCACAAAAAATAGTCTAAAGGCGTTAAATCGCACGATCTAGGCGGCCATTTGACCGGTCCCGAACGTGAAATAAAATATTCACCGAACTCGCCTCTAAATAAGTCCATTATCGCGTGCTGTGTGGCATGTGGCACCGTCTTGTTGAAACCACATGTCATGCAAGTCAAGCTCTTGCATTTTGGGCAAAAAAAGGTTGGATATCATCTCACGGCAGCGCTCACCATTCACAGTTACGTTACGATTCGCATCATCTTTGAAGAAGTACGGTCCAATGATGCCACCAGCCCATAAACCGCACCAAACTGTGACTTTTTCCGGATGCATTGGTAGCTCTTGCAATGCTTCTGGCTGATATTCACTCCAGAATCGACAATTCTGCTTATTTACGTACCCATTGAGCCAAAGATGAGCTTCGTCTAAACTGACCATAAAATGGAACAAGCGCGTGATGAACTTTCTTAACAGAGCACGCATTTTGATAATGAAGTTCAATAATTTGCAAGCGTTGTTCGTTTGTAAGACGATTCATGGTTAAATTATAGACCAAACTGAAGATGTTTGACCAGTGTTGCCAAAATGATAATAGCTAAAAAATCACCCTTTATTGTTAATTGTATTGTGTTTTAAAATTTCAAAATGTACACTCTAAACTGAATTGAATTTGAATTGAAAAATGAATAATTGCAAAAATTCGATATCAAGCATGTCACTTAAAATTGTATATTATTTTATATTGCTCCAGTACAGAAATAAATATCAATAAATGAAAAGAAAATTAAAAGTAATCAGACTGATTGGCTTTAAGGGTCAAATAGGACAGGCAGCTCCACTCCAAGGTGTAGAACTAATCTTTAGCAAAAATCCATTTAGAACCTCCCCGACACTAACGACATTCACAACTACAAGGCTCCTCGAGAGTGAATTCAAGACGAAACTGATCTATCCATGCGCTCCATATGGCCTAGATCACCGTTGAAGTTAAAGCATTAGTGGATTTCGCACAAGCCGTGGTTCAAAATTATTCATCTCCTAATTGATGAAAAGCAACAACAACAAATATAAACAAAAGTGCCACTATACAAAATGTTACACTTTCGAGTTAGAGTGGCATTTAGGTTTCCATATATGTACACCACGCACGTTAAATAAACCATATATAAACCGCCACGTAATTTAAAGCCTTTAAAAATGTTGGAAGTGGCATAATGGTGTCTAGCAGTGAACGAGGACAAAACGAATTATATGCTGTTCTCAAGAGTGGTCATACAACATTGATGTCTTGGACACAGCGCCACAATGGGCAGCTTCAACTTCGAGATAGTCAAGGACTTCGTCTATAGTTGAAAAACATCAATACCGAGATCAAACTCAGAGTAACTCTTGGCAAACGTTGTTTCTAGGGACTCAAGAGGCAATTGTGTAATAGAACCATCTCCCGAAGAACCAAGCTGACTTTATGTACTGCACAGATCATCCTCATCCTGCTGTTCGGAGCGTGGGCAAGGACAATCTCAAAATCATCCAAAGGAAACTAGACAAGAATAGCATTAGCTATTCATGCTCAACCTGAGAAAAGTGAGCAACGCACCAACTCACTTCGCCAACGGATCGGATATCTTTTAGAGTTTTTTTTTTTTTTCGTTCACATTCGATATAGTTGTGACATACTTACATACATAATATGGAGTGATCGCTATCACAGCAACCAAAACCAACAACACGGGGAACGTTTTGATCATCCACTGCCTATGGTTCTGTGCCTTTGGAGTGAGATTGTGGTGAACACGGTTGTGTATCTTGGAAAAGCCAATTTAGTCTCCCGAGAGAAAACGACTATTGTCAAGTACAGTAATGTCAAACCTCTTATATTCCCGGCGTTGCATGATTGTGTCAGTGTGCGGTAAGTGCACCTGTTACCGCTTCCCCCTTTTGTTGCGCTGAGGGAATTTCTTATTCTCGAGTTATCTCGCAGGTTGTTCAATTCTTGGATCCTATCGTCTAAGATTTCTCTACCACTCTTTATATAGGCGATAACCTGAAATGGGTCTCTGGTCTGCAAGAAGTACCTGGGTGCACACTAGCCTTGGGGACAGGCATTTCATTACTTCAGCTTTAACAGACAAACTAAATAACATCGCCAATTGGCTGTCACTCAGAAAGCGCAGTTTCCTGCATAATGTCGCATTCCCAGTGGTGTCCAATATTCATTGATGGTGTTCTGGCACATAATTAAAATGACTCATCGACAGCATATTTGTATTCAAAATTAGACAACAACAAATCCACTTAATTTCAAAGCTAAACTAATTATATTTCAAACAATTCGAAGCCAAATATTTCTCCAATAAAAGTATTTATTATTATTTTGTCTCTATAAAGTTGAAGGTTCCTCTTGGCGCAGGTCTCACAAGGCCACGCAGTGTTGGATCTTCTATTTTATAACGGCGCTCCCGGTGAGGACACTTTGATGTGCAGCCATCGGCATAAAGTTGTCGCGACAGAATTCCCCATTGGTTTTCAATTACACTTACACTGGCGCTGAGTTTCAGTTTTCTGTGATGGAAAATTGAAATTGAAATTTATGCTGCCATGAATTTCCCACCGAGATGAATCAGCGGTGGCTTCAGATGAAATGGAAATGTTATGTCCGCTCTATTTTCTGCAGTATTCTGTATTTCAGTGTTAGTTTTATGGATGGACTGAAATGTGAATCAAATGATTGTAGACCTCCTATGAGATAACTCGGATGCCACGCAAACCATCGGCACATTGCCGCAGTCACCGAAGCGCTCTAAGGACACCGCAGGTTTGTATGAGGGAGTTGTTGATTGAGAACTCAATTAGCACTGAGGGCCGGGCGTTTTGAAACCACAGATCCGATGTGCATTTGGATATATCGATTGGCATTCAGACGAGTTATATTCCGTTGCCTTGCTGTGACAAATGCTGGAGAAGCACACAGGAAGTGAGTCAAGAATCCTGGTCCTGCCGTGTTATTGCAGCTTCGGAAGTGTGTGTTATGAGTGTTATGAGCAATTCCTAGTCTAATTGCTTTAATTGCATCGGCTAGATCTGAACACAGAACCTGCAATAAGCGTGAGCAACGCACCAACCCATTCCGCCAACGGACCAGATACCTTTCAAGGTTTACCTTTTTGTTCACATTTGGTATAGGTCTACCCACATACCCACTTACATAACACAGAGTGATCACTAGCACAGCAACCAACCCTATTCGTCAGTGCCCCGTCTGTAGTTTTATCAATATAAGTGCGAGACCTCTTTAAAAGACGTGATAGTTCGTGATATGTTGTTATCTAGCCATGTCTTCCTAGATATTCCACAGCTAGTAAATAGAGAACATCTAAGGTTTGGCATTTTCAAGAAATGTGGTGTAATTCGTGTTTTCTTCGTCCCTAAGTGAATTGTGAAATGTGTTAATTTTGCAAATTTAACGTTAACAGCTCACTAAAGCTTAACGAAATGGCTGAGCCGGGACACTGGCACTGTGGCGCACCCCCTTCTCTAACACCTGAAGGAGATCCACCCTCTATACCGATTTCCGTAAAATACACAACCTGTCCTAAAGCAAAGGAAATATGGCCAATCATAAACTGTGATGCTCATCGGCGCGGTGTCGCAACTCGCATCTGCAGGCCGACTATTTCAATAATCTTGGGGAACTAAATGGTGTCACTATGGGCCAGCTAAGCCCCTTTGTCCTAAGCATCAACCGGTCCCATGTTTAGGAGTACTCTATCCTCGAAGTATCTCAATAAGGCTACATGGCCTATGTGTGACTGCCATCTGTAATCAGACACTCCTACCTAATAGGGACTTGCCACCAAGTTGGAAGTGATTTCGCTTCTCTCAATTTATAAGGATACAGGAGGTACAGGAAGTAATAGTGTGAGAACGCCAAAAAAAGAAAGGGACAGAATGAGAGAACTCACACCAAACTGACCAAAATAAACTAAACCAACGCTGCAGGCTTGTTCGGTTTGACAACCTCTCATGGACGGACGAATTCAAGGGGGCTAAGGAAATAGGTTTTTCAGAATTCGCGAGGTTTTTAGACGCGGAAAATGTATGGCGGAACCCGGTAGGTTCGGAGAAAATTGATGCAACCTCGCGGTTTCGTTCGGTGGGAACGTAACCATAACCGAACGTAATTGCAACAGCTGACAATACGGCGCGGGAGCTTTGAGGACATTGACCCAACGGGGTAAATGTATTCTGACCTGGACCAGAGAACTTAGAATGTTGGGTGTCTCCATTTAAGACGCCATTGATATATGCTCCGGTCAAAGCTGCAGGATGTTGGATGCAAATTTAGGTTAAATTATTACTCCTCCAGAAACCCATGAAAAATTCCGCAAAAATTTCAACATAACATCATCTGCCATATCGCACACACCCTCTTAGCTCTCCCTCTAGCCCCCTCCCCCACTCTGTTTTTGTCACGAAAAGGTGCTAAAATAATTTATGTGCAGAAGCTCCCCCCGGTCGTACCGCAACGACCCACACGTAACATTATTAATCAATATCATGTACCATTGTTCTGTCCAGATAGTTCGGACTAACACTTTTCTATCTGTGCAGTCCGTTGACCCACCGATGTATCTTTCGGCCGGTTCTTTATCGCGCAGGCCAACTAAGCAACATGTCCATCCATCATTGCTAATCTCATTCCGCTGACGCAGGTGGCGATGCAGAAGAAGACCCCCCGATTCGGGGATGAGGAGTGTCGGAAATGAATTTTAATGAAAAATTATTTTAAACATATAAACCATTGATTTGTGTTCATTAGCAGCGATCGCTTAGTAATTATACATTTATTTGGTATT
Organism: Eristalis tenax; assembly: GCA_905231855.2. Taxonomy (NCBI): domain Eukaryota; kingdom Metazoa; phylum Arthropoda; class Insecta; order Diptera; family Syrphidae; genus Eristalis; species Eristalis tenax. The sequence goes on along the minus strand of HG993125.1, from coordinate 61,706,657 downwards.
CCTGGATTCCTGAGGGAGAAAGGGGGGAGGTGTGTAGATGGGTCCAAGACCGATGACCGATTAGCGGGAAGTCAAGCGATCGGAGAAATCATAATTCTATTCATCGGCGCTGACCGCATTTAAATCTAAATGGAGGATAAGTGGATTGAAATAGGGGCACCTAGTGTCGATGCTCAGTGTTGGTAAGACAAGTGAATATTTAATAATTTTTGGGAGCTATTCTGGCTCGGTGGTGGGCATTAAGCAGTTTGACTAAAATTATCAATTTATTTTCGTTTTGCTTTCTTCTATGATGACAGAGTGATGACGTGTTTCTAGGCACGCGGTAGGCTGATTGTGGTCACTGGGACAAAGAATGGGTTTTACGTACAGTCCATGGCATGGATACGAAGTTTTCCAGATCGCCATAAGCAAGCGTTCAAAAACTAAACACTGTTCTGGAAATAATGTGATTTGAAGACGGGTGGTGTGGGACTACCGACTCATGAGAACCATCTGGAGTCAGCTTGGTCTTGGACGGGAGGACATTCATGTCAATAGCTTCCTTTTCTGGTGCTTGATCAAAGTTGTGCTATGAGTTTAATCAAATCATTTTTGCAAATTGATGCTTATGTGGAAGGAGCTCAACTCAGGACACTCTACCATCCTGGCAGATTCAGATCCATGCGTACCTAAGCTCATCTTCGAGAAGAATTTCTCAACCAGCATACCTCCCAGATCTGGCCTACTGGACGTAGGAACACCAGGCCATTCAATGTAGCGTCTACTAAGCAGAAACGTTAGCCATAAATGAAGCCCAGTCCTGGCTGAAAAACAATGTAATATCAGGCACAGACATCGTCATCTGTTCGGACAGCCAGGCAGCGATAAAGTCTCTGAGTGCAGTCGCCTTTAACTCCAAGACTTCCCTTACGAGATGGCCAAGTATTTGAAAATCCTACTTACGTCGGGACGCAGTGACATCCCAGAGAATTGCGAAGCAGACGAACTGGCTAGAAAGGGGACTGTTTCAGCACCCTGTCCGGATGGAAATGGCGCTCTACAATCCACGGTTACTCACACCAAACGTAAATGGTCCTCTGGCACTGGGTTCATAATAACGAAGCATTCATGGCCTACTCTCGATCCAAACCCTAACGCGATCTGATCAGAAAGAATAGGCCGAATCTTAGAACTCTCATCGACATTGCTACCGGGCGTTGTGCCATTGGAATTCATGCCTCACGACTAGGTATCCCCTACAACGACTTCTGCAGAAGTTGCAGGAATGGAGAGGAAGAAGAAACATTATTTTTCTTTGCAAGCAGTGCCCTCTCATCTCGCATTTGTACGCCCCACATTTCTACGACTTGACGGAACTAAGGAGTATTAGCATCAGTCAACTTCATCGCTTTATTAATAGCTCTAAATGACTTGCGGATGATAACACAATGTGCCCTCTAACTCTAACCTAACCTAACCTTCAATACGATACACTTTCCAGTTTCCAAAACTCTGGGAAACGGGCATTTGTTCCAACATTTTGTTTGCTTTTTGGAGCACTTCTCTGATTTCTTTGTTCCATCATTTCTGCTTCCTTCACTCATATCGTGGATTTTGTTAACAATTTTTTCGGTCCTCGCGTCATTAAGACGTCCTGGGCAATCAACATACTCGCACGACCGCCAGAAATTCAGTGAACCACATGAGCACCAGTCCGCGCGCGAGAGACGACTTCCAATGGCATGCTAAGTCTGTCTTCAGCCTCTAATGGTTTCACCACGAAAATGTACTGCCACGAAACTAACTCTTTCCATTTTGGTCAAATGTGAAAGTAAAGTTCTTTCAGTCACTTAGTAAACCCGTGTGTTTGAAGGACCCAGTTTTTATGTTTATAACCAAAAAGAAAGGAAGAAAGACGTCAGAAAAAATCCCCTATGCTATCCTAGCGCCATCCTGCATCAAAGTCACTGACTTATAGAACAGCCCTAATGACATCTAAACATCATCAGTGGCTCGAGAGGGAGGAGGAGTTGTGAATGATGAAAGTTCCTAGTGAGGGAGCCAGCGACCCATATCAGTATGCAACGATGATTATTGATTTGAGATGTTCGGCACCTATTAGAATGTTCTTGTATGAGTGCTAATTTTTGAGGTCTCTAGAAATTTGCCTTTATCTGCCTTTATCATTTTTTTGGCATGATCCCAACACGTTTAGACGTAGAATTGTGCACGAACCCCTCAAGGAATCTAAGAGGGTCTGAGTTTACTGGCTGTTAAATCACATATTTCTGCCTTGTTGTTTTATAAGTGCACCTTCTCCGGAATAAGTGTAAGTATGTGTGTTTTATTGAGAATCTGTACTCAGCTCAGTATTACTTTTACACCCGAAGCAACAACAAAACAAGTTACTGAGCAGAATCCACTCAGTGTATTTGACAGTCAACACTGACTAGAGCGCGTTGAAGTACTTCTATCATACGTGGCGCCTAACATTCGATTCACATAACACTACTGAATCACAGATGAGGGTGACAACAGTTTTTGAAGACTCAGCAGAATTATCGGCAATGGTGATGTAAATAGTTCGACATAGGATAACGTACCCCAATGTGTAGTCCATCCTTTATTTAATATACAAACGCTTCTAGTGAATAAAACCGTATTTGTATTTGCAAACAATTCAATATAGAGGCGCTCTATTCGTATTTTGACATTTAATGCCATGCAAGTAAGGACACGCACCAACTTTTGACACAAAAAAGTAAAATGAGAAGAGCGTTTTATTGAGGATCATTGCTGAGCTGAGTACTGAGTTCGCAATAAGACACGCCTAGTATAATTGCTGCGCATTGGAATGTCTGAAGGTGACTTGAATATTTGACTCCAATCGAACTCGACGATTCCTACATAATTAGTAGGTTCAGAATGAAAAATATGTTCTTAGTTCGTAAAAACCTTAGAATGACACTTCATTTGACACCTTCCAACACATCAACACAAGATCTCCTCTCAACACCTTTCACCAAAAAAAAAAAAAAAATAAAAACACATACATAACACTAAATTAGAATTCATTATTAAACAAAAAAAATATTTAAAAAAAAATCATTTCATTGACATTTCAGGAATCTTCACCAACCCTCACCCTAATTTCATCGAAAGTAAGTAAGATTGGTACTTTGTATTCTTTCCACAATTTCATTAGTTAGTCTATTTTTTGTTTTCATATATGTATCGTATTTTCCATTTGATGATGTGTTTATGTATGTTTTTCGGACGTATTTAATGTTGGTGGGTGTGATTTTGAAGTGAAACTTTCCTCTCGCGACGTAATGAGGTCGTTCTGATTTGGAAAGAAACGAAAAAAACAAAACGTGAATAAACGACAGAAGTCTCATCGAACACACGATTCGGATTGTCAAGATTATGATGTGAGATATTTTGAAAATATACAAATAAAAAGAAAATTGTATCGAGAAACTGTGGTGGCGTAATTCGGAAAGGTAGTGGGTGTTTGTGTTTGTGGCTTAAACATGATTGCAATGAAAAAAAGATATATGAAATGTCACACTCAAATCTGCAGTCTCTAGAGACTTTCTAGACTGTAGACTCCTTAGATGATTTGATCTAGATCTTAGAAATAATCAAATAGTACCTTCAATGCTTAGGTTACGTGAGTGCCTTTTTCATTTAATTTCTTAAATTCCCAGACATTCCTGCCAGGTGCTACATTTTTGTGAAGCAGATAGTCTTACAAGATAACAAATCCATTTTTGACAAGAATTTTTCTACAAAATTGACAGAAAAGAGCGATGCGATGATATCTATTTTAGTGGATTTACCATATGCTTACGGCCAACTTCGTATACCATTGATCCAAGGAGAATCTGAGCCTAAACTTTAGAGCAAGCATATTCCGGCGGCCCTATAAATCTGCCACCCCGCTAAATCTTACAAAAGGCTACTTTTGTGAAGTGATGTAGGAATATTCCAAAGTCCTCAATCTGAAAGCCGGCAGGGTCTCCATCCTGGCATAATTTCGAGTCCAACGCTCCTTGCATGCTTCCCCAGCAGGTAGTGTTGCTTAGAAGGTTTGTTTAGGGACAGTAGCTTGATCGAGCTCTTAGGGTTCAGTTTCATGCGAATCATACTGGCATTTTGTGCCCTCAAAATTGCTCTTGTATTGATGGGTCTGTCTACTTCAGAAAAAGTTGACTGGTGGTGAGGGGAATCCCTATGCACTCTTTCAGTGGAGGTTAGAATAGTGACAAGGGTGGCGAGCTCGTCCGCTCCCAATTTCCTGGAATGCCTCTAAGGTCTGCTAACCAACACAGGCAGGCTGGCCGTCTATGAAGATGCAAATATCCCGAATTGATATTAAATTCCAACTTACCCACGCTATGGGTTCATGAAGTCCCTCACATCCCCCTGTATTCACACGGGTATCATCACTCATATCTTCGGCAACGATTTCTCGACGAAGTTGAAGAAATGATTATGATGAGAAAATTTGTGCTAACTCTTCTCATATAGCTCCACCTCGCTCGGCAGAATGACACATCTGGACAACTGATTCACTGTTGCAGCTTCAGAGTGTCCGTCCAATTACACGTGACCACGTGGCACATATGTACCTACAACACAAATTCAGTTCCGATAGTGTGCGCTCAAAATAAACACGTTTAGTTATGGCGATTTCACGTGATCACGTAGATGATATAATCGAATAATCGCTTTCGATGCATTGAAATTAATAACTGAGATACCTGACAAAAATTTGGTAAATACACGTGTAGTTAGATACACGTGAAATTAAATTCAAATTCAAGAATTGATCATGTGCCTCGCACTATTTCACGCATATGCCAATTTCACGTAAATCTTGTAACCATTTACTAACGTGAAATCTTAGGCTCAACTTTATTTAGAAGCATCTACCTTTTTAGCTTAGCTTCCTGTAGAAGATCCTTCACATGGTGACCTCTTCTCCACAAACAAAGTACAGAAGTCGACATATCACCAAAGACAGAAAGCAGTATTCATCCTTGTCACCCGATCGTATTCCATTTAAAGCGACGAATTCAGTTTCAATGACCCCTAGCATAGCGATTGTTTTTCATTTTCTCGTTCCTCCATTAAGATCTGATGAAGGTTCTCGAACAATAGATTTAATTTATCTCATTTTACACTCATAGATACTAATTTTAAGTACCCTGCCAAGCTAACCAGTCATCTCGAAGTGCTTACTGTAAAAACGAATAAAACACGACAAGACCCCCCACCCCCCCTTCCCAAGGCACTGTCAACTGCTCATATTGTATTTCCGGAGCTGTTCCCATTCTCCAGCAGTTCAATAGTCCAGCATTCCCCCTGTATCTCAAACAATTAGAAAAAGAAAAAACACACCAAACCTGGTATCTCGTATTTCAATTTTTGAATAAATTTCCAAACACTGGACAGCATACTACACCCGAAGGGGACGAAGACGATACGACGACGTCAAGCGACAACCGACAAGCGGCGTAGATCTCCCCACACACAGCTAGCTGACCGGTTCTATAAAAAGTATCTTCTCTAATAATTACCATTACTATATTTAAGTCCATTTTTGATACTCGCCGTATCACTTCCACGGTACACCTTAGATACACACAATGTCGCCGATACTATTTTGTGTTTTATACTCGAGGAGGTTTTATTTTCGAGCAGAAGAAGAACAACAACGAGGAATTGTTAGATTTCAACTTAATGCCGCGTGTATCTGGAAGGTATACGTATTACCCGCCGATCTGGGGCTAATACACTCTCCGCCGCAGAGCCATCAGCTCATCTAAGCGAGGCTGCGTGTATGGAGGTACGAGTATCTAAGCGACAAACATACACGTAAAAAGATATTTCCTCGGGTAATAAATATTCCAAATAAAATCCAAAAGAAATACAAAAAAAAATGTTCAAGAATTAAAAGACAAGAGAGGAGACCCAAAAACATTTTTGGTTTCTTATCTTTCGTGTATAAATTGATTGTGATTCCCGATTTATACCCACAGACACTCGCTCGTACAGTCGCACAGATACACTCTGTGTCACATCGAGCATCCACCGCGCGCCCGTTGGTGTGTTTCGGATACGAAATTTGTTCTTCTTCATTCTGGAGACACAAATTGAGGTAAATGAAAATCTTTTTGATTTTTTTTTTTGTTTGAAAACAATTTTGTATCGTGCTGGAGCTAAAGGGGCGTCACAGTAAAGGGGTGAGCGATGGAAACACAGTGAGAGCGAGAGGGTGAACCCCCATTTGAAATGCATTGCCGCCTGCATACGCTTAGGTGGTAAGTGAATATGCATGTATGTATCCGATGCGTGGATGATGGAGACTAACTGCTGGCTAAGATACTTGTAATATATCATCCGAGGGAAGGCGACAAATGCGATAGCATTCTGGACCTTTGCGCATGAAGTCTATTTTGAAACGATTGTCGGGTGCCTAGGGACTTTTGGAGGAGGAAGGAATGTCGTCTTTGATGCGGACTGCTCATAATTCAGAGTAATTCCCCGGGAGAATGTGTACGAAAAGTTTGTGGGGCCGAGTCGGAAGGTAATTGACAACCATCGATCGTGGTTTGATTTCCGCTGCCTTGCGTTGGGAGCCATTTCGAAATATTTTTGGTTAAGCACAGCTAAAGTGGGGATGAGGCGTGATGATGTTGTGATTCTTGCTGGTCGGTGACATTAAAATAATATTTTGATGTGATTGAGTTTTGACTTAGGAATGCTCGGAGTTCCCTTGGTTTCCCCGAACACTTTGTATGTACTTGGATGCATGCTTATTTTCCCATATACTTCATCTCCCATTTATTTTTTTCTCGCATTTCATGTTTGTGCTTGTGCAGTGAGATAACCTTAAATCTAAAAATTCATCCGAGCTCAGTTTTCGGATCCAGAAAGTGTAACAATTTAGAATGCCTTGATGATAAATAAAAATTTAAATAAAACCATAATCATCAAAGAACCACGAGAGATCACCTGGCCGCTCTATACTCCATCCTTGACTCTAACTAATTAGGGGCTTTATCCAAGCACAATCAGCAAATTTATGGTATAAGTCCAATCATCTCGTCATCGGTCTCCTACCTGATGCAATCGCTTTCGTGATGATAACGATATTCATACCATGTGACCAAGCCATCATAGCATAGCCATTTCCGTCCGAGGAATCAACTGCTCAATACTGAGCTCCTCGCGCGCTACCGTGTTTCTGACCCTATGATGACGAGAAACTCCCACATCTAGACAGCTTGTATTCACGATATTTTTCGTTCGGTCTTTACCCAAATTTCATGGCTACGGGTGGGGGTTGGAATAAGAACTGAATTGAAAACCACAAAATTGAGCAAGTTGTTTCAAAATTGACCACAAAAGGTCAGCATTACTGCAAAAGATCCGACCGATGACGCCGAGATACCTAAACATCTCCATCGGCTTCAATGGGGCTCCACTAGCATGTAGAGTGCATTGAACAGGCGTTCTAGAAGTAGCCAAATCTTTTGAATTTTTCACGTTAATCCTTCATTTCAGCATCTTCGCCCACAGACCTATCGAGCGCCCTATGATATTCCATCTGAGAGGATGTGAGGATAACTAAAATGCCCCGTATCTGACCCACTTGTAGCCACCTTGAAGTACCTCAGGGTAGTCATCTTGGTCCTCTGATTTTAATTTTATTCATCAGTAGAAATTAGGACATTTTATATTCTAACCCCTACTCCAATTTGAAATGCCCAACCCGTCAACCTTGTGTCAAGATTAAAAAAAATTTCCCTCACACTCAAAGTCAAGCCACAATATATTCCAGTCAAGGGCTTCCAACAGCAACTACACAACACAAAGTATAGTGACACCACTGTAAGTCGAACACACCCAAGGCTAATTTTCTATGAGTCAATCAAATCGTTGTTACACTCTGTTGCAATCCATAACTCGAACATTCCATGAATCGAACACAAAATTTGTTCCTGCGATTTCAACTTATGGAGGTTCGACCGCATATTTTCGGATCCGTTCCCATTCTCCGGCCGACTTAGAACCAAAGCCCTGGAACTTGACGGCCAAATCACAAAGGCGCGCTTACGCGTTCGTGTTTTAACAGGCGTTGGTTGCGTTCTATCGAGTTTATGAGAATATGCTGTCAAGGCACGACAATCTCCGTTTTTCAAATCACAATACAATTCGTGCGTTTCGCAAGTAAAAAAAGCCTATTTGCCAGAAAAAATGCACTGCTTATAAAATCCCTGCAAACAATTAATTACTTACACAAATAGTTGCCTCAGCTCTCCAAAAATGAAAAATCACGAGACAATAAAAGAAAATTGTTTCACAGCTGTCGATAGCCCGAGTTTGTAGAAGTAGCTCTACCTAGAAATTTGTGCTCGCGCTTACTATATTACGGTCGGTGAACGATCAAAGCGCGACTGCTGCATAGTGGCTTGTTTAATCGATTTGTGTGTATAGCACTTAAAATGTTGGAGACCGAACGCGCGAACGATTTGGGTATGAATGTGACGCTCGTCCCTGTGATCTGCGATAAAGAAATCAACTTCCGTTCTCATGTGGATGACATAGATTAGAAGAGCTCTAGGGCACTCAATTTGCCATGTCTCAATTTTATGTTCGATCCCAGTGTCGCTTAAGCATCCCAAGAGTTTCAGCAGTCAAGTATGTTGACATCCTTGAAAAAGCTCTTTCTCTATATTTCTGCCTCTCACTATCTCACTCGATCTCTCCCTCTACTTGTCTCCATCTCTCTATCTACTTTCCTCTCTCTCTCTCTCTCTCACTATATCTATATATCTACCTCTCTCTCTTTCTATCTTTCTCCACCTCCCCCCCCCTTTCTGTCTCTCTCTTTTTCTATTTCTATCTCTCACACACACATTTTTTGCTACAAGCCACCTGGCCTTAGATCAACCATCTAGCAGCCTCTTGGGTCTCCACCTCTTTCCTGTTTGTTCCATCTGACCGCACAAGCTGTAAAAGCATTTGTCAATAAGGCCGTCCTCAATGCTCAAAGCATAACATTTAAGTATTACATACTTTAGGTTAAAATTCACCTAGATTCGTGGCTCCACTCATACGATTCGTAGCAATGGCCATTCCATCCACCCACGCCTGATTCGATTTAGTCATTCTTTGTTGACTTAATCGAGTTCAAAATGATTTATAGGCATTTCTATTCATTCCATAAATTACCACGCTCGAATATATTGTCTCTTAAATTGGGTGTAGAAAGTGGAAGGGATGTCAACCGATACTCCATCGAAGTGTTGCTAAATATAAGAGCTACAACTCCGCGTCTAAACTCGAAGTCGAAAATAGACTATCACGCATCAACATGGTTGGATAAGAGGCATTGATCAGTGACAACTGCACGGTTTTCTATTGTGACGTAATAAGAAAAAGGGTAATGGTCAGCTGGCTGACTGACTACGATTTAAAAGACTCGAGGCTAGGTCCACTTCTTTAAATGCACAGCTTAGTCTGTGGCTCGCTATCAGCTTTCGACATAGCCACTTGGGCTTGACATAAATGTGCACGTCCCACTCGACTCGAGAGTGGGTTGCTGTGGAAATTACGCTACTAAGTCCTGAGCTGGCATTGAGACTGAAGCTGCTAAAATGCGTCCAGTGGTGAGGGCAAAACGAATTGTATGCTACTCTCAAGAAACGACAAACAACACTGACGTCTTGGACAGAGTCACAAGGGGCAGCGATCATTTCGAGGTAGTTAAAGATTATCGTTCAAGCAAATGGGCTCCAAAATGGTCACTTCTTGCTACGACGCACTGCAATCCTTTGATCGGCTGGATCACTGAACACAAGGGGATTGCAGGCAACGAATCCGCGGATGAGCTCGCTAGGGCTGTCTCAGAATCTTCGTTGATAGGTCCTGAACCTGTAATGTCAACTGGACATCAGCTACAAGACTGATTAACGAATGGGAAATCAAACTTCGCCTAGACCAATGGGGTCAATCAAAACGATTACTCATTCATAAAAGGAAATCCTCTGCCGTAACAAGGAAAGTATAAGAATGCTAACGAGATTTGAGGCCGTGTCGTTGCGGGCTGCAGGAGTCGTCCTGCGCATTTAAACCTCACTGCGATTCCCGGTAGGACCAAATACTTTGCACTAACTAACTAAGTACTAACTGTCTCAGTCAGCAGAAGACAGCATGCCCCTTCCACTCTTGAGAGAACAATAGCACGCACGAATCGAGTGGTTGCTGTACAGGCTAGGCCCTGGCCCCTACGTGCTCTAGCACTCTAGCTCTAGCGCCACCTATGTTATATTAATATTACTTAACGAAATCATGAACAACATACTGTCTTTTATAAGGGAAGTAGGGCATCTTCTGGACTAACTCCAAGCCCTCGATCTATTATCTCTTATGGTCTCGATGTCGTTGCCTTTATGACATGGGTTGTACAAGAAGAAGAACGCCGGTCTACTACTACCGTTGTTTCAATTTCCTCTAGAGACAATTAAGTATTGATGAGGAAGTCCCTGGTGTATAAATTTTTTGCGTTGACGACATTTGGGGGAGACCACGAGTGGCAACATGCGCCTAGCGAGATACCTACGGAGCCAACGCCAAAGGTCCTAGTTATAGAGCGCTTAGACTACTCAGCTCCGGCCCGAAGAGTGTTCTATTCCGCACCAGTGAGATAAGGCAACAGAGGACGTCCGCTTAGGTGGTGCATTTAGGTGGAGAAAGCAGAAAGTAGTGGAGTTGAACAAAAAAACCTCTCCAACCAGCGCGATCTTTGCTCACCTGCCTCCAGTTACGCACACCAAATTGATTGAGTTCCTTCTCCACTTGTGTGCGATACCTTAGAAGTTAGCGTTCTCTGTTCAGTTGCCCCCCGGACTCGGAATCGAAGGTTCTTCTCACCCGAGCTAAATTCTCCACAAATTAGCCCAGACACCAAAGCGAACGGCAATGTTATCACGCAGATCTTTATTCTCGGCAGGACCAATGACTATACTTCATCAGCTTTTGAGATGGAGTTTTCTGCACCTTAAGACAAGTCCGAACTTAAGTGTCAACCAAAACACACCCCTGCGGCATGGCATCCCGTTGCAGTCAGTTTCTGGAAGCAGCATTTGGTAGCCTCCTGTTGCAATTATTTTATCTTGCCCTCAACCACCCAAAATCTCCCAAACTGAAATACAGCAGGGTTAGCACTATGGTCCTCTTTTCGTCCAAACAACACATGTTTGAACGATCTTCCGCACTTCATTTTTGTTTTTTATTTTGAGTTGATAAGTTAACAGTGGTGCGAGACTTCTCTTTGCGGACACCCCTCTATAAGGGACACCTCAAACGAAACCGCAAGGTTTCTTCAACTTTCTCAGAACCTGTCAGGATCCAGCATACATTTGCGCGGCTTCTGACAAACCTAGTTGCAGCCCCCTTGAATTCACCCGTCCATGAGAGGTTGTCAAGTCGAACAAGCCTGCTGCGTGAATTTCAGTTCATTTTGGACGTTTTGGTGTTAATTTTCTCATTTTATCTCTTTCTATTCTCAAACCATTATTTCCTGTTCTGGCGGCCATTTAAAAATTGAGACCGAGTGACATTTGTTTTGGCGGGCACTTATAAATTGAGAGAGAGTGTTATGAAAATTGAGAGCGAAACCACCTCAAACAAGAAATGAAGTATCACAGAGATGCCCAACCTCACAGCTGATTGACCCCTAGTCCATAGACGTTTGACAGTTATTCATGAATTGTTGACACTTATTCACGAAGTAACGTAAATGCCGTTCTCTGATTGGTCAATTTGGCTTTAGAAAACGATTCAAAAAATGGCTGTCAACAATTTTAAGGGACAAGAGAGGTAGAAGTTGGGCACCTCTATCATACTAAATTTCTACTTTAAACTATGTCCATGGAGGTACCAGTAAAACTTTATCCGGACTTTGCGGTTTCGGTTCGCTGGGAGCGTAGCAATGCGAACAATTCTTCATGGGGGTGGAGGGCTATTCGAGTATTTCAACCCCTTTACAACGGATTATCTCTATATCGGATTCGAGCATGCATTCGAAACCCTTTTGGGCATGTAACAACGAACACCGTAAAGACCGGATATATGGTTTATTTGCATCGCCTTGCTCGATATGTTGCCTAGTGTGTACACATTTGAGGACACCCAGACTTAGTCGGGGAGAACACACTCTGTTTCTACAAACGTATTGTGTTTCTTCATTCCCAGAAGGCACAGACCATTAGAAGCAATGAATGTGAGTAGACGACGTGAATGTATGTTGCAACCCACATGACACCATTTGAGGGATACGCTGTTTCTAATGGCAAGTGAAAAATCACTCACTTTAAATGCATTCTAAGAAATAACTTACGTTACCATCTACACCGGACACACCATTCAGAAAGAGATGAAACAAAGGAAACGAAAAGTTATTTGCACAGCCACTTCCGAACTTAATGTTCTGTGTTGCAATCATCTGCTTCGTTCCTGTCTGCCCCCTGCCCGATATCGCTTCAGTTGGTTCTCCAATTGATTCCTTGACATTTGGCGCACAGCTTAAAAAATACGTTCGCTCTTAAGCGGTGCTTCAACGAACTGCTGCGTAGTCATCAAATTGCATTCCACCTCGTCATCCAACGAGTACCCGTCTAAAAGCCAGTTCCATCGGCTGACCAAGTGCACAAAACACATCTTACTCATCCGGCCATCGGCAAAGTGCAATTACGACGGGACAACTATCTTGCCGCCGTGATTACCACCGCCGAAAAGCCCCAAGTACACGCCATGACTCATTGCAGTTCCATCGAAACCGCCTCCAAGCAGCAATTGCTCACCGGCCCGAGTCGGGTCGACAGTGAATTCCTTTCGCAAGAATTCACCTTCGGACAAAAATTGCACACACATGACCGCCGCATCTCCGTATCCGCAAAAAGTAACAAAGCAACAAAACCTCTCATCCCAATCCGCGCCAGCAAACCCGCTCACTGCGCAGAGATTGTCTCAATTGAATGACTCAACCGATTTCGCACGAAAGCACGGTGAGAACGCGAACCATCGGCCATCATCATCATCTTTACCGGCGCACAGCAGCCACTTTGCTCGTCGAGCGGTGTGCGCCAGGAAAAAGCTTATAAAATCCAACAAAGAAAAACCCCACCGAACTATTTTTATATCGCTCGCTCTCAACTTTAGTGTCTAATTGGAACGTAAATCACTTGCATATTAAATTATGGATTTTAGTGGCGGCGAACAATTTCGGCATCCTCCGGGGGACACTGCCGGACTGGGGGACCGGGCGACAGGCTTTCGTCGCGTCGCCAGGAATTTGTTTTTGACTCAATTTCTCTTGTAATAAATTATATCTAAGCGTTACCCGAAAAAAAAACAAACGAACGTATGTAGGTTCTCATGCGAGTGTAGATACACTTCGTCGTCGTCGTCGGTGGTAGTGGCTCGCCGACGAGACGCGGAGCGGTGGTGGCGGTCGGCAAGCCGAGCGGTGGAAGTGAATTTTAGAGGTGACTAAGCGGGCGCTTCGTACGTCACTCTCGATGGGGTGGTGGTGTTGAAAGTGTTTTCTTGGCGCTAAGATTAAATCGTTTCTTTCCAAAAAATCTTGGCAGTATTTCACAACATACCCCGGGGACACTCAGTGAAGTGGTTGTCGCATTTAATTGTCTATTAGATACACAGGAATGCTATTAGCTGGATGATGCCGTTTGCCAGATGAACATATCGTGGGGTGGCTTCATGAATTGCTGTCACATGCAGGCAATTACCGTGACATGGTAGAGTTTAAATAGCAGACAATGTCAAGGCGGCCTGTCACCACTCACCTGCCATGGAAGCCGAACTCTGGGTCGCCCGTTCAACAATGTAATCCATTCACGCTAATCTAACCCGCGCACAGACCCGGCAACAAAGTACAACTCCCTGCCCACGAGTCTATTGGCACAGAGACCGACTTTCCGCCGTGCGAATGATTTCTCCTCTTCCAATCATTCCGGTTCCTCGGAAACACTCTCACTGACCAGCGGCTATTTGTGCAACTTGGCTCGCAAACAAAAAACCGGCAACAGCATCTCGGAACTGCTGAACGCCACAATAAACTTAGATAACCAATCGACGCGTGAGCGGTGTCGGGAGAGGGAAGTGTTTATGTTCAAACGACGAAGGAGTATCTTTTCAAGGGCATCCCTGCTTCATGCAGGCCACCCCTCCCTTCCCCCCGCACGACCGTGTGTTTATTTATCAGAGTTGAGGTTTATTTGCGAGAGCTGCCACGCAAAGATCGTTGTGAATTGCAGACGTCCTCAGCCTGGATCATATCACATGTGCACCGGGGCTCCCTTCCAGGCCAGCCTTTATGTGCACTCCCGCCCGTCGCGTGCGTCGTCCCACTGACTCGCAGACACTCTCTGATTGCGACAGCATACGGCTTAGACGTAGGACACGTCGGTCGTGCCCCAGCCGGTTTTGTTGTGTTGTGGTGCGCTTTCTGCACATCATTTCTTGTTGTTGCTGTGTTTTCATTTGAATTTGGCGCATTTTATTGCGGTATCACGTCACTATTCCGAAGCGAAGTGTGCGAGTGTGCTTGCGTGCATCTCTGGGCCGTGTCCTGTGTCAGTGGGGGGATCCTGTCGCCGGCACAACAAACGGCTGACAGCCAAAATTCACCAGCGCGCACACACACATGTAATTAAAGGAGACGGACGGGCACTTAATGGATTCGTAGAAATACTTTTTCGGCTCAAATAATAAATGTACTGCAATAAAAGTGTTCCTGGGCAATGCGACGTTGGCGCAATGTCGGTGCTGGGGCTGGTGGCTGTGGCAGCCGCAGCCGCAGCCGACTGGTGCTGCTGCTGAAATACAAACGCGGATAAATTTGGAGTCTTAAACGATTTGGCAGAAGGACTAATTGCGTTCCCCTGCGGTCGGGTTGTTTAACATTTAACGAATCGCTCAACGCGATTTATTGTCCGCAGTTAAAAGTGTCCAGCTTGGCCGGGACTCGGTGAGTCAGGATGGAGATGGTGGTAAGTCTTTGGATTAATTATCATCACGAAGGACTGACGGACACACCCAGTTTGACCCAGCATGTGATGGGGAATGATGGGGGGATGGCGACACAACTCTAGACGATTAGATGATGTGGCAAAGGTTGCAACGTGAAGGGTTATGCATTGACACCGGATCTGAGTGTTCAAGCAGCCGGCTCCTGTGCACAGATCCTTTGGGAGCGCGTCTCCCCTTCTCCGCCTTGATTCTCTTTTGACAGGCAAAAGCTTAATTCATCCGGATTCTGATCGAGTGACTTGCGTAACAAGTGTTGTGTGCGCTGATGTTTAATAATCTTTTAATCACCTTGAGCGATGTGGGGTTCGCACGGAATCTCTAAAGAAGTCTGGTGTCGACTGAGTTAATCTCTCGATCATCAATGGTGGACCTGGTCGTAGGAAATACAATCCGAAGCCTGCCTGTGCGCTGTCGGTGATGTGGTTCCTTGCAGTTGCAACTCCTACTCATCCTCAGCACCGAGCGCCCCACGCGAAAATGTCACTCCAATCCACTGTGCTAAGCCGATGTATCTTGGTTTCCCCGCAACGTAAAGGGTGACCTGCAATGATCATTTTTCCAATTGCTAAGTTTCTGCAGCTGTCAGATTTGACGTCCAGCTGTCAAAATAAAACTCACCATTTAATCACGCATCGTTCCATGGTTGGCAAGTATGCGGAAATTGTCAAAAAAATACCATCGTTATAAAAGCTTACCGTGAATTTAATCCTTAGGTCGCTCGTCGTCATGGCTTCGATGTGCAAGATAGTCAGGTGATCTGAGTTTTACAATGCATTCTCTGTCTGCCAAGTAGGTTGCGACCCATTTGACGAAGAGGGGTTGGAAACCTAACCCCTGCTTGATTAAGGTCGGTGGCAATTACATTGACTTCTTTGCCGTCTTCAAATGCGGGTATTGCTCGAGACAGAAATTCAGTCAGATTCGTTGTTGTGGATCTACCATTCAGGGAACCGTGCTGGGAGGTGATGCTAATACCTTGCAGTGGGAGAACATTGAGTCGTACACCATGTTTTCGAATGGTATGAGTATGTAAGATATTTCAGACGGTAGTTGCTCATGTCGTTTTTGGGGCTTTTTTGTGAATTTGAACAATATAGGAGTTCTTCAGGAGCATCCTTGTGAGATGGGCATGTTGCAAAGAGTAGACAAGGTCTGTGCCTGGTGCCAGGCTCACACATTTTTGAAGAACAATTGCAGGTAACCCACCTAAGTGTGATAAGGTTATCTTCAACAAGACGTGAATCTAAAAATGCCTTCTCCGGATAGCCCTAGTTTACTAAGGCGCTCCCTGGGTTTGCAGTTCCCTGATGGGAAGCTTGTAAGGATACGGAGGTTGCCCTTCGTCATTTTGATACATGTCGCAAACCTCTTTCACTTATATTGACCCGAGAGCTTCTTGGTCTGCTTCATATCATGAGTGTTGTTTCTTTCTGTTGAGGAAAGGGGCTCCTAGAGCGCAGATTAGTTTGAGGCCTGTGAAAGCTTCCGATTGTCGTCTCCCAGTTTGAAAGTCTGTCAATTCACTGTCATTTTTTTGCGCTGAGCTTAATTGTAAACTTTTCCTCTTCCGAATGGCCAAGAGTGGTAGATTTCTGACTAGTTCATTTAGATGCTCTTGGTTAAAATGTCTTGGCCGTTCTCATAATTGGTTTGTTTACACATTCTGTAACCACTTACTGCAAGGGAGTCAGCTCTAAAAGCACCTCCACGGCAGCAATTGGGCATGTTCTCATGGTCCCTGTAATAGGGAGGCATGCCAGCCGTTGAACTTCGTTTAGTGTCTCTCTTGGGGTTATCAGGTTGGTTCTTTTGGGTCATAATATTGCATAATATTGCATTCATCCATCTTAGGATACTTGGATTGCATCCCCAGGATTTGACCGCCAAGCTCTGACAAATCATTAGGGCCCGGGTCGCTTTCCTGGTTACCTCTTCTGTGTGCTTTTTCCAGTTTGCCGTCTATGATTACTCCTAGATATTAAACTTCGTTTACTGAATCCAGTGTTGGGCCCGGCCGACTTATTGGTTTTAGCTGTTCCAGTTTCCTTCTCCTTGTAAAAGGTGCGATGGTGGTTTTGGCGGATTTATTGTTAGTCCCCGTTGGATAATGTCCCCCATCTTGCCGCAGCGACATAGTGTCAACATATGCTTGACATCTGATAAGTGTGACTCCTTTGAGCCACTTAAACCTAACCTAACCTTCCACGTCTACAACGAGATCTCCTTCATCGTCACTTTCACTGAATTATGTTGAATTCGATTCACGACTGCAAATACAATTGACAAAAGCCTCGAAACTACGGTGGGGGTCTGGACACAGCCCGAGTTGAAGAGTATATATCACAATTTTGTAGACTGTCCCAATAGACTCCCAACTCCAGTCGATGAAGTAGTCCTCCCGCCTAGCTTCGAAGAAGTCGTCACAGCCATTAAAAGGCTGAAGAAAAGCAAAGCCGCAGGCTCAGATGGCTTACTAGCAGAGCTCTTCAAGGCCGGTCGCGATGTTCTGGTAGGGAGCTTGCACCAGATCATCTGTAGATTTTGGGAATACGATAGCATGCCCGACGACTGGAATATCAGCTGCATATGCCCCAGCCACAAAAAAGGCGATCCTTCCTCTTGCAAGGTATATCCCTGCTCAGCGTCGTCTACAAGATCCTGTCCAGCGTCTAAGGCCGGCTTGCACGGCACTAATAGGCTCGTACCAGAGCGGCTTCCGGCCCGGCAAATCGACTATAAACCAAATATTCACACAAATGCAAATCCTGGAGAAGGCCAACGAGTGTCGCCTACAAGATCCTGTCCAGCGTACTGTGTGAACGTCTAAAGCCGTTCTGCACCACTAATCGGCACGTACAATCGACCCGGCAAATGGATTATAAGTCCTTGAGAAGACCAGCGAGTTTCAAATCTATACGCACCATCGGAAGGCAAAAATCAGTCGACTGCACTGGATCGGCCACATCGAGCGAATGGACACCAACGCTCCAGCTAAGGGGGTCTTAGAATCCGAGCCTCCTGGTTCGAGAAGGAGTGAAAGACCGAATCTCCGAAATAAAGACCAAGTATTCGCTGATGCAGAATAACTTGGTCTTGATGACTGGACGGAGCATGCCCAGGACCGACGATGGAAGGCAGCAACTGCTCAGGCTCAGACCCTCCAAGTGTCGTCGGCCTGATAAGTAAGTCATATTACACTTATCGCCCTTAACACATAACATCCGCTAGCACTCGCCTCAAATCGCCACATACACTCTGTTGGAGAATCTGCACGTCTCCACCTCAAATATATCAGACTTATTGATGTTGTGTTAATACAACATACTGGCCAGACATAGCAAGCTTCCAAGACCATGACTGATGACACTAAAGAGACCGTCTTCAATTCCCTCAGCAAATGTCCACAATCTGAAGCCAGATGGGCTCTAACAACTCAACGAAATGTAAGTCACCCTATGGAGCTCTACTTCAACATCCTGAAAGAGAGTAGTCGGTTTCTAAACAGCGTTCATGCGCTAACTAGGCGCTGAGCAGAACGTGTGACTCAACAGTTCCCTATGTAGACCAGCGAGTGACGTGATTTCCTCTATGAATCCCCATCTGGTCAACAGATTGCGCTTATTCCCCTTCGATTGCTGGGTTCTTCAGACCATTTCAAGTCGAACACTAATGCTGTCTAGCTCAGAGGACAATGCAGTTAGACATGAATGCTTCAGGAGACCTTGCATCGATCGGTAGCCTCATCCCACACTACAAAGTGCTACTGACTCACAAGCCTCGGGCTCCAAAATAGCAAACCATCTGAACCCCTACCTTCGCATGCACTTGCATCTATTCCACGCAACTAAACTTACCCCGCATCAAGGCATTGTCGCCATAAAACTCAATGCCACCAACTGCACAAAGCCAGCTAGAATGCAACCAACTACGAGCGCACGTCTCTCGGACGAAAACAGACAACGGACAACAGAAACAAAACCCGACTAAACAGAGTAAAGAATTGCCGGCATTAATAATGAAATGAAATAAAAATAATGAAAATCCATTACACGTTTAAATTAATGTTTCCAGTCATTAAATCCGGATTCGAGGCGACCACTTCGTCGCAGCAAAACGTTTCTGTCGCTCTCCTCACGTGTCAATTATTATTTCATCTCCGGACGGCCGGAAGGATGGATGGACGGTTGAAGGGGACAGGCCAGTGCAGAGAGTTTAACGTACGCTCTCTCGGGCTCCTCGACTCTCGGCTGAAAGCAGCCTCATTACAAAAGGCGGTATAATTGCACTGCACTGAACTGAACTGAAATGCAATGACGTTAAAATAATTTCACCTCCCGCCCCCTCCTCACAGTCCGACGGCCAGAAGAGTCAAGAAGTCGCACAGCGACAGCTTCCAGAGTCAGAGACAAGCTCAAGCTCTCGAGCATCATCACACACGGCCGGTGACGGGGGAAGTGCGGGGTGGAATTTATACAAAAAAGAAATCCCTTAGTCATAAATGCCAGGCGAAATAAAATCCAATTTATTAAGCATTATTAAGTGCGACGACCGGGTACGAATGCATTTATATCTGCTGTCCATCCTCGCGCGCCGGCGGAGTGTGTATGCAGATACGAGCGCACAACGGACGGGTATACCTGAGAAATAATAAATGTGCGCTCGAGCGCAGAGCCCCCTTAACAAGGCGCGCACAAAGATACTGAGATACAAAGGTATTCATACATTCCTTGCGCCGCTCCGCGCCGGCAGAGCCTGCTTCTGCTCATGCCACGCCAGCCAGTAGGACACACAATGCCAACCCCGGCAAGCAACTCGGCCAGTCAGCGTTAAATATTCGCCTTTGCGCATGCGCACTTAAAAGTTATTTTTCAATCAATAAAGGAACATAATAAAACCATTAAATGGTTAATGCAATTCCAAAGTGAATGTGTCTGTCATGATTTTCGACGAAAACGCCAACAAAAGCTGGCTAGCTGACTGAGTGCAATCGGGGCGCACGAGGTGTGCAGTGGAATGGGAGGGTACCAGCGCAAGCACCAGCACCAGCATCGTCACCGGTGCGTCGCCGTCAACACCGTGGGGCACGTCACTTTGCCCAAGGAAGTTGAATGGTGGGTCTTGGGTGCGGGATGGCTTGAAATGATGACCACAAGTGGAGTATACACTTGCGAGGCACTGACAGTGAAATGAATCAGTGATGCACTCTGTTTGGCAAATGAATTGATTGTACAGTGAGTCGACAATTGGCGGGCGCTCCTTTTGATTGTCGAGCCAACGCAGCCATGGAGCTAGGTAACTTCGAAGAAGGAACTATTAGCCGTAAACAGATGAAGACATTGAATGTGTGAGCATGTATGTGAGCCAATTAAGGCGGAGACTACATCACGGATCATATTCGTCTCCATCCATTGAATGATGATGATGTCCAAAAATTGGAAAATGATCCCAACCTCACAACTTACTGTCGGTTTGACCAGGACCACCTACTTGTGGTATTCAATTCGAGTTGGACTCGTAATTTTGCTTTAACGTGGAATAGTTAATATCTGGGCCCAATCTGGGCCTGTTCTCATAGCAACCGCGTGTGTTTTCCCTTTCATCCACTCATCGTCAGTGTTGTGTACCCTCTTGAAGACAGACACCACTTCGACTTGCCTGCGTCATTCACCTCCATGCCTTCCTGTACGGGCTTTTGGAAGACGGGCTTGTACGGACTGCGCTCTGAGAATGCTGATACAGAAGTCACATGATATTGGGGCACCTTGCTTTCTGACATTAAATGTGTCGGTAAGTTGTTGACTCCATACGAACGATGGTAATCAAGTCCCCAGAAGGCTACGTCGAACGTTTTTAGTCAAGGCGGTCGATGCTGGTGAATTAGAACGAAAGTCATTAGAAGGACCAGTCCCGCTGGGCAACATTATTGCAAGATCGGACCTCTAGTACTCCCATTCGTACATGGCCAGGATTTTCCTCGGAGAACGTCGCACACGGACTCACAAGTCAATTAATGAAATATACCAAAATAATGTCGTCGACACTGACAACGTCCAAGAAATGGACAGTTTTACATTCTCCACCCAAACAATAGGAGGCGTTCCATCTTCCATGCCAACTTCTGCCAACCTTCCTGCCATCCACTAAAAATACACACAATCAACACCACTTATCGTTAATGGCTTGAAGGCACACTTGTCTTAAACAAAGGAAATATGGCCATCGCTTCAATCTGCTTAGACTCAGTAGATCTTCACTCAGGACTCTCACCGCCGCGGCGTCATAACAGGGCACTGCACAATTGGCACCCATGCCTGTAGGTTGGGAAATCCCTATAATAATACTTAAATGACTTAAAATCTGGAAGCTGCATGGATGAAGAGGAGATTGAGACCACAGATCACCTACTCTGCTCGTGTAGCGCGCTGGCACTTAGTAGACACTTACACCTAGGGTCCAAGTACTTCAACAATCTCATTGAGCTAAAAAGTGTCAGTATTAGCGAGCTAAATCGGTTTGTCACAAGTACTGGTTTTAGTTGTTAGGTGGAATCAATCCGCGTGGTACTGCCCTCTGCAGCCAGCCACTATAACCTAACCTAACCTAACCTATATTCGAGTCATGCAGACGATTGCTGCAAAGGGCGTCATTAGAATCAACCAATCCAACGGATGGCTCCCATCTGTTCTACTGATCATGCAAGTGTACTGGATGGACTGCAAATTGAAGCGGAGATCCTGGCAGTCAACGAAGGAAACACCACCGGCTCATATTACCGACAATCGGCGAGATCGATCTGGTTAAACGTGTCAGATGGATAGATCATGGAGGGCGAATGGGCACCAATGCCCCGGCCCGGAAAGTCCCCAGCTAAGCGGGCCCCTATGAGCTCAACATGCGTAGCTGGAAGGAAATGGACGTTATTGGATGGACTCTGTTGGAGGGATTGGCATGTTTGTTGAGGCACAGGTCCACCAAGGATTGTAGCGCGAGCCAAAGAAAAGCGATAAGAACGGCTATGAAGCAATTTCGGCAACAGAAACCAAGCATAGGCTGGTCACAGGCTTTCGCAAAAAGCTCAAAGTAAAGCATAGATTGCTCTGTGCTGGGTCCCAGATCACAGGGACATGCCCGAATTAGAATTAAACAGTGGATGGACCTGCTTAAAAAACCCGACCCTTCCCTGGTAATCTAGTGTACCAAACCAGCTCTTGCGGATGTCAAGAAAAAAGTGGATCGTGTCGATCAAAGAAGAAGCTAAAAACATATGGAACTCCCTAACCATCAGTGTGACCACTCGTATGCTGTGGCCCAAGGTGAGCAGTTCAAAAGCAGACAAGCTCCTTCAATGCGATCAAAATCCTACGGTCTATCATCCTCACGTCCTCATATCATCCAACGGTCTGGATGATAGTTGGTTAAGCAACCCATGGCTTCGCCCATGGATGAAGAAAAGAAATAGGATACTCCTCACTACCTTGGCTACGACCCCAGTCTCTGCCAGTTGAGATATAGAATAATGGGAGGCCGTTTCCTTCAAGACCTCCAGGATCTAACAAAAATCACTCTAAACTCTATTTTCAGGATTTTTAGGATTTTAGGATGGATTTGCAACATTTAACATGACGGGTATGAGGAGAAATTTCACTACGGGCTCCTTTAGGACCGACCTATGTGAGACGGCTTACACGTCTACCCACTTACCTAACTTAATCTATCTTCGAGGTAGTAGAAGGCCTCACCTTCCCCACTACGAGGGGGGTCAGGAGCAGAGAAGTGATGGCATGGCTATTCAGAAATCGAATCCTCCTTCCGAAAGGCTTAATGAATTATCTGACCTTTGTTTTACTGCGGGTAGTCGTCGAATACAGAAGACTTGATCGAATTAATAGCTATATGTGGCGTCCGTTGCGTTGTGTTTGCGTTGTGTTGTGGTTGTTGCGCCTACGCACTAGACCTAACGTTGCCAAGGTTTGATCCCTCCTACGAGCGAAATACATTTCACGGCCCCACCTCTTTCGAGTCACTAACAATGCTCAAAGAGTATAACTGTCTAGAAAAGGCTTCCCTAATTGGCCGTTAAGAGTAGGCATAAAAACTGTAGGCTCCTTCAACTCGTGTGGTTGAAGAAGGTCCTACCACTAACTTTACCAGCTTCCTTAAGTTAGACAAGCTCCCCAGTCTACCAGGACCTAGGGCATAATGGACTCAACATATTTGAATAAGGGAGCCACGGCCGGAATGCCGTATAGCCAACCATATACAGTGAAACTTCTCTATAGCGGACAGCAGCGGGACCTTCATGTCTGTCCGTTTTGTAGGGGTCCGAACCAAAAGGTTGAAATATACGAATATCTTCATACCAGGACCATGCAAAATTGTCCGTAAAGAGAGGTGTCCTTTATAGAGGGGTGTCCGTTTTGAGAAGTCCCACTGTACCTATCTACATAGCATGAGATCGACGCGTTGATTGGACTCAATGGGTACGTCACAAATCGCAAAATAATTCCAGAACTTCTAGACGAACAGAAGTCTTTCTTTTTCCTCTTTGTGTGGCACCGCAGTGAGTGTTCGGGAAAAAAGCCACCGCTCCAGAGAAGGCGCTTTGGAAAACGTTTAGATCAAAGCAAGTCTGCCTCATAAAAATCACATGCCTTGTGTCTGCATCGACTCTACCAAAATTTTCAAAATTCAAGAATTTCCTCAAATCTATATCCCTTCTACAGGCATCACTGTTACACACTGCACACAAACAAAATATCCGCTTGCCTGTAGTTACATTGGGAGCGCACTCATTCCCTGTAACCACTTTGCAAATGCACACGAGCCTACTTACGAGCGTCCCTTGAGCATGCTCGACGATGCTAAAATGTACAAATAAGTGACGAACTGACATTCGAACAAATTGACAGTGGCACAGGCGACGCCACCACCACCACAACTGGCAGGTAGCCACTGAGCCACCGCACCCAACTGCAACAAGGGCCACAGAGAGCCGAGCTGCATGTTGTGTGCATTTCCGAAGGTCACCATCAGACAGCCACTCGTGAGTCGTGTCGCAGCAGCAGAGGATGCGCGAGTGCAAGTGATGATTCTCCATTTATCGTTTCTGCATTTATTGTTTGCAATAAACTAAGTACGAGTATGTTTCCTTGGGAGTCACCTCCCGCGGAGGGGGTGCTGTGTGCAGGGACTCACCTTCTTAGCCGGGCTAGGGAATGTGAGAGGATGCATTAACGCAATTCTTGGAAAAATTAATTAAACCAAAAGTGGTCGCTGGCCGGACCTGTGGCTGCATCGCTTAAGTTGAGATTTAATGGGAAGTCGGTTGGGCTTAATAGAAACAGGATCGGGAGGAGAACGAACTGTAATGATGATGATGTTGATGTGCGGCTTGCACTCTGTCTGGGGGATCTTTATTGCAAGGAATGGGGTAACTTAATGATCATGGCGGATGTGGGGTGTGGATGGACTTCTTGTTTCTGGCGCCGATGACCTTCGAAATGGAAGAGATCTTGGAAGAGGGAGAAATCGCAGAAATTTCAAATCTTAGTTTGATTTTTTTTATCGATTTAGCGGTGGGAGAAACTGTTGTGCAGCAATACATGTAGATTCTCAGGTTCACGCAGCTAGTGTACTTACCGGACCACTAGACAAATAAATGTTTTCCACAAAGTAAGCTGCCCCAGACTCACGGGCCCTGTTTGTCCATGGTTATACCGTGGTTTCCAAACTTATTTTTTGACTCAAGAATGAGCTGAAAGCTGAATTTGTCTTTGCAGGCCATCCGTAAGCCCTAGGGCCTTGGTGTAAACGAACAAGGCTCTAGAGTAACTGACTCTAGGGCCGTTGGAGCCATTGCATTCAGGGTGTGTTCGTATTGTGGACCTTAAGCGACTAGGCTGAGATTGGTGCGAAATGAAGAAAAAATAACAGCCGAAGCGGCCAGTATAGAAGAAGATCAGCTGAAGTGTGCTTGATGGGAGACTTAAGCTCCGAAGTTGACCTGCGCCTCAACCAACATGCGTCTCCAGCAGTCAGCCAAGGAGGAGCACATGCGCCCCCTGGATAAAATTGTTTGCTTACGCCTGTGGTCTCCAGTCAGATCGATCTTTAGCTAGCTGCTTCCAGTTTTCTCACACATACTTGGCTGAGGCCCCTTTCCACTTGGGTGCGCCATTTGAGGAGCTGTGTTCTTCTATAACGCCGTCTCTCTTAGTGGAGTCGAGTACTTTCCAGGCCAGAGCATTGGTTTCCATTCGCTCTGCAGGCTCTAGCCATCTCAATCGTTGGACCTTCACTCTTCTGGCAAAGTCCATGTCGCTATACAGCTCGTACAATTCGTTGTTATAACTTCTGCTTAACTCACAATCAACCGAAAAAAAGTCAAGAGCAATCTCAACCGCTTGTGACAAGGTCCATGCCACTGTGGCTAATAGTAGGACTGGGACGATTAAGTTCTTATAGAGGCTTTCTGTGATTGAGAGAGAGGCGCTGTTTGTCAATTGTTTTCTTAGTCCCAAGAGGCAATGGTTGGCAAGAATAAGTCTTCGCTTGATTTGAGCGCTGGTGCCGTTGTTTGAGTTGTCATTGACTACCTCAAGCCTATATCTGTCTACTGTAACGTTCTGTCCGAGACGTCGTGGGTGTCCTTTCCCGTTGACAGAATATACTCTTGCCCTCATTTATTGTTAAAATCGTCATCGCAATACTTACAAAACTGCCCGCTCTTCTGATTATCTCAATATCGCCGGTACATGCTAGTATTTGGGCGGAGTTCTGATAGATTGTTCATCTGGTGTAGGCATGCGAGTAGTGACCACTTCTTTGAAGAATGGTGTTGAAGATGTCCCTTGACAGAGAGTCGCCTTGTCTGAATCCTTTTCAGACATCAAAAGTCCTGCTGAGGTCTTTACGAACCTTTATGGAGCAGCGACCATTCTGCATCACCAGTTGGTAGGGATGCCAAAAGTAGACATGGCGCTGTATAGCTCGTCTCTATAGATGCTGCCTTAAAATCGATAAAAATGTGATGGTTATTGGTCTGTTGGTCGTGAGGATATTTGGGCGATGGTGGATTTTTCTGGACTAAGCTCACACTGATGTGAAACTACCAGGTTGTTGAGGAACGGCTTTAGGCATGCACACAGAACGTGAGATAAGATCTTGAACGCAATGTTCAGAAAACTGTTGTTGGGCGGTCATGGCGCTGTGGTTTGACGAGTCGACTCCTACGCACAGGACCTGATGACAGTCTGGTTTCCGAAGTAAGTGAGTCTGCTGTTTTAAAAGTGACTACTGATCTACGAACGAGCTTTAGATCGTAACGATATTTGTGTAGCAGTTCTTCTAAACTTTTCCAAAGCCTTCGACTGTATTAACCACTCATTGTTACTTACAAAAATTAAAAATAGCTAAAATTTTCAAACACTTCCACCAAGCTATTGGGTATATAACTTCGTGCGGATTGTTAAGAGATGGCGTTACTTTCTTATTCCATTGTTATTATTCCTTTGTTACATGCGTTGGAAAGCTACTGTCATTGTACGTCATTTCAGTATATATCATTCATTTGAAGCGTAAATAACAATCTTTTTTTCGCTCAAATATGTCGAACTTTGTGCCTGAAAAAGTGTTTTTGCGGGGAGTTCTTCTTCATTACTTTAATATGAAGAAAACTGCTGCCGAAAGTCATCGTATTTTGGTGGAAGTTAATGGTGAACATGCGCTTGGAAGCCAGCCAAATCAACGAATATCCATGGCGCGAAGGTAATGCTCTGTATTTGGTGGGATCAGAAGGGGGTGCTGTATTATGAGCTGCTGAAACCGGGTACCAATGGGTATCAATGGACAACGCTACCGAACACAAATAATCCGTTTGAAGAGAGCAGTAGCCGAAAAACGCCCCGAATATGCTCGGCCCCACGTTGCTATTCCTGTTCAGAACTATTTGGAAAGCAGTGGAGGGGAAGTTTTACCCCACCCGCCTTATAGCCCAGACCTTGTCCCTTCTGACTACCATTTGTTCGGGTCGATGCAGAACGCCCTCACTAAATTTACAGTTCACATTAGAGCAGAATATCAAAAATTGGCTTGATTCATTCTTGGCGCAGTTCTTTTAGGATGGGATCCACAAATTGCCAGAAAGATGGGAAAAGTCATAGCTTCAGAGGGGCAATACTTTGAATACTACTATTGTACATGTTTTTCCTGAATAAACTTTTTAAGAGGACAGACGGTCGCCAGAGGGCTTTACCCAAACCCTAAAGTCATTTGGAAAGGTGTTCCACAAGGCTCTGTCCTGGGCCCACTCCTGTTCTCCCTCTTCAACAATGAAATCCCAGGTCTTGTTAAGAATTGCAAAAATTCACATGTACGGTGTTGATTATATATTTCTCGCGTCCTATTGGTCTTATAGAAGACTGTGTTGCCACGGTAAATGAAGATCTAGTCTAAAGCTGGACCCCGACAAAACTGTTTTCATCTTTTTTTTCAATAATGAGGTTCGTCCGAATGATTTTTCACACGTTGTTCTCGATGGTAATCCCGTTGTCAATTCTGTTAAATACATCGGTTTTTATATAAACTCTTCACTTACCTGTTGTGATGCTGTAAAAGACAGTTATTGTGGCCTTCGTACACTGCGCTCCTCGGCGAACTACTTGCATCACCTCGTGAAAGTAATACGCTTGTAATGCCTTTCATTTTGTTTAGTTGTTCCGTGTTTCCTTGTCTTGACTTGGCTTGTGAGCATAGGCTTAATGGTGCGCTTAACGACTGTGTTTATTTATAATGTCCCCAGTTTCAGTAGTATGCCCAGATTTAACCCCTTAATTTATGGTCTGGATCTCAATCAGTATTTAAACTTCCGCGATATATCAAAATTATTTAAAATTAAAGAGACTAAGTCGCCTAGTTATCTTTTTGAAATCTTGATTTTTGCACAATCTAATAGAAAACTGCTGCCGAAAGTCATCGTATTTTAGTGGAAGTTTATGGTGAACATGCGCTAGCTGAGCGACCGTGCCCGAGTGGTTTGCACGATTTAAGAGTGGTGATTTTGGCTTGGAAGACGATTACTCTATGAAGATTGTTGCCAAACACCAGAAGAGCTGGCAGAATCTTTGGGTGTCACTCAAGCAGCCATTTCAAAAGCAAAGAAATTGGTTTCCACATGAATTCAAGCCGAGACACGTCTAAAGGCGGTTTTGCATGTTGCTGGAACGCCACAAAAGGAAGTCATTTTTGCATCGTATTGTTACTGGTGATGAAAAATGGATCCATTTCGACAAGCACAAGCCCAAAAACTCTTATGTGAAACCCGGCCAACCAGCCAAATCAACGGCACAGCCGAATATCCATGGCGCGAAGGTAATGCTCTGTATTTGGTGGGTTCAGAAGGGTGTGCTGTATTATGAGCTGCTGAAATCGGGTAAATCCATCAATGGACAACGCTACCGAACACAAATAATTAAAGAGACTAAGTCGCCTAGTTATCTTTTTGAAATCTTGATTTTTACATCGAATAGAGGAAGGAAACTAATTATACCCTTATTCACACTTTGTATCCTTTTTTGTATCTGCAATTCGCGACTGGAAATATCTTCCACATGAATTGCAGTTAATCAACTCTCATGCCGTCTTTCAGAAAAAGATATTTCTTTATCTCCGATAACCGCATCATAACTTAGACATGACTTTTCTTTTATTTTTTTCTTGCTTAATCTAATAATTATAATATCTATTTATTTATTTATTTATTCTCTAACTCTTTCTTAATTTGTCTTAATAAAAATAATAATAGTATATTCATTGTAAATTTGTACGTACAATCTGTAACGTCTGGAAAACTATACTTTCTAATATTGCAGCATTAATGAAAATTCTATCCAAACGCAAACGAAAATACAAAACACATTAAAACAGATAGGCACTTGAACCTCGATGCCTGGGTTCGATTCCCGGTACGACCAGAATACATTTCACGGCCTCACCTCTTTCGAGTCGCAGATAAAGAGTAGAATGGCATAACACTGTAGGTCCCTTCCACGAGTACAACACGAGTGGTTGCTGAGAAGTTAGGCCCTGGCCCTACTACGAGCTGTAGCGCAACATAAAGTATTATTATTATTATTAAGGTTACAATCTTCGGCCGCATTTTACAGACGTGCTGGTGCATGCTCCTTGCCATGTCAACTCCTCCCGCTTTGAAAAGCTCGCCTTGGTTGTAGTCCATTACATTGTGACGCACGAAATGAATCCCAGCGACAGCCGCGCCTTGTTTGGCTGCTGGCTGCATCTGCACTGTTACCCATTGACGCAGCACAGACGTCCATCGTGAGTATTCGAAGCCTGATACAGAGACCAGAGAAGTTATGGCGTCTTGGCTGTCTTTGCAATTTCGAATTGCCACGATAGAGCCATCGACCGTCGAATAGGAGTTTAAAGTCACGTCACAGCAGAAAACCCACACTAATTTGTGTTGATGACGGCAGGAAAAAAAATGGTTAAAGCAATTATAATCTCAACTGCTCCGAAGGTAAGCGACTAGAAAAATGTCACGGAAACACCATCAACATCCCCAGGCATGCAATCGCATGCACAATCACATCAAGAGGTAGCTGGTTCCATCAGATTGAGCCTTCATATCGCACCGAGAGTGCAGTCATTCGGGCATCCACTGAGCATGTTTCACCTTCAGGCAGTGCACAGCTTCCACCTCTAGCTGCCAAAGACAACCGAAGAACATCAATTTTTTTGTTCCAAGAAACCATTCCGCTCAGCGCCATCGCACACACACATATGCGCACCCATTCGCACACATCGCACCTCTTGCCGTCACATCGTGGGAGATAACATTTTTTTTATTACTCACATACTTTATGCCAGCAATTAATTTTGGCTCGGAAGTGCTAAAGCCCAAGACAAACGGAGCTGTGCTGTGCGATGCAACCAGCGGACCGCAAGAAATCCCAAAAAGCCTCACATAAAGTACGCGCAGATACGGATCGGGCAGCGGAACAACTTCAATTCATTTCCATTCCATCGAAACAATTATCTGCGATGATTCGCCGCGTGGCCCCGCACCCCGCACGACAAATGGAAGTCATACTCAGATGCGCGCTTCAGATACATGCAATGAACACTGAACACGGGCACATGTCCAGGTAATGGTCGGTCAGAGATGGAAGAAATCCTTGAACTTGTCCTCAAAATATAAATATGCAACAATATTGCCTCTGCCTCGGTGGCTGAGTGCCTGAGTGCGGCCCAGGCTCGCCTCGGCTTCGGCCATTAAGGGAGTCCGTCTCTAAAGAGGCTTAAAATTGAAAAATAACACACACACACACTAGCCCCCTCCCGAGGCAGCCGCGCCGCCACCTCTGAGCCATCAGCCGGCCGGCTGATCTGAAGTGGAGTGATGGAACAAGGAGAAGTGCTTTAATGCTCTGCACTTACTCATGCACCGTAACACGAGTGTATCTCGGTTCTGTTGTGTATATTCCCACTGGTGTACGACGAAGGTCGGAACAAGCGAAACAAAACTTGCGGATAAATGAGATTCCTTAACACTCCGACTTCACTTTGTATCCGAGGCTAAGGCTGCTGTTCCTGCTGAGGCTGGGAGCCAGGCGGCTGCGAGGCTTCATCATGCAACAAAAATGCGAGACTTCAAGTGTTTGCTGTTTGCGCAATCAACTGGACGGCCCAGGTGGAGGTGGCGTTGGAGGAGGCACTCCGATGAGTGAGGTCGTCTTTGAAAGACACGATTGCCAAAAAAAACACACACACACACACCAGAAGCATGAAAAAATGAGACCAAGATTCATTTCCGAACGGACTCCGGAGTCTAATGTTACGACGACGGGTGGAGGATTTGCGATTTTTTTCCTTTTCGCTCCGACTTCGGCTGGTGATCTGGCCCCAACGACGACGACGACGTGGACGACGGTTATTGAAGTTGAAATAGTGGAAGGGGTGCCTAAATGAGTTTTGACTACGGCCAGTGGATTTGGCACTGGCCCGGCCGCAAGAGATGACCAAAATAATCACGGCTGCAATAGATTTGGTCGAGCAATTCGCCCGTGCGCCGAACGAAGGAGAGTCTCGCGAAATTAATGGAAAGACCAGTGAAATGTTGAAGGATTGCGAATTGTTGGCACAGCGGACGGGTGGAGGAGGCCGATAGCTGTCTGATGTGTGTACAGTGGTTCATTAATTATTTTGAGCTTCGTATACGTCGCTTGCGGCTGGTGTGTGCGATGGAGCGAGGGAGTGGAGACGCGGAGGTGCGGCGCGGCCCGGCGGCGGAGCGTAATGCAACATTGCATGGGAGTGTGTGGGATTTGGGTTCGGTCCAACGATTGAATGACAATTCTTGGAAGTGTGAAGGTTTTTTATTTCTTTTTTTTTTTTCTTAGCCCTTTTTTATTGTGTTTCAGTGTAGCACTTGTCAATTTAACTTGCTGACTTGCACGCTTGAGACGAAGTTTCTGTCAGCAAACACGACAAGAGGTTGAGCTTCAGAACTGATCCAACATCCATTTCTGTCAGCAAACACGACAAGGACTGTAGCCCTGTTCGAGATTCCGTGATGTTGCCAATGAGAGAGGTCGGGGAAAAAGCGATCCCATTCAATTAGAGGATGCCACAAGAAAAGCCGCGTCGTTAGTTTCGGGATATCGAATGGAACAGGGGCAGGAATAAATGCGACCGCCTGCTTTGGCTGAAGAAGGGTATTTTCAACCAATGTGCGTACAACGCGCCAAATGTGGTGCGACAGTTCCAGGCGGACCTGGTAGCTTCTCCTGAATTGGTTGAGATCCTGCTGCACAGTTGCTTATGCGTTCTGTATGGCCCAGCCACTTTGCGCGTTGGATCCTTAGACTCTTGGGTTGGCTCAGCCTTATCTCAGAGTTATTTTTTTGGATCTCCTCCTGCAGCTGGCATCAACGCAAACAGAACCAAGGATAGCACGCAGAACTTTCTTTACCTAGAAAAAATTAAGGGATTCTTCGTTCGCTGTTGAATTGCCTTGGCTAAGTGTAGCTCTTCTGCATGGTCAGGGCCATGTGTGGGCTCGAAATCGACGAATAGATACTAAGTGTTGATCTGTGTTTGTTGGGTCTTTTCCAGGATGACCAGGATGATGTAGAGACCTAGACCGCCTTGTCCAGAAGCGATACTAACGGCATTTTTTTATAAGTGGCTTCAGGCATCTTTTTCGTGAAGTCACCTCTATCGGTCGTTGGAGTAGTTCCTCTCGTGTTGATCGGTCACGACTGATTGCCCACTCGTCGAGCATGCATTTCTGCCACAATTCTCCATGCATTCCCTCCTGTCTCGTGCAAGGGCTTGCAGTACGTTATTAATGGTGTCGCAGGACATGGTGGACACATGGATAACGAAAAACGTGCCTAAGACCCACAGAATGATACTTGCGTTGCGTGCGTTACGCAATGTCACACGTCATGACAAGTCATAGGCCATAATGCAGAAATGAAGTACTATAGACAACTTCTACCTCTCTTGCCCCTAACATTTTTGACATCCTTTTTTTATATCGTTTTCTAAAGCCAAACTGACCAATCAGGGAGCAGCATTCACGTTATTTCGTAAATAACTTCAAATATTCAGAGAAGAAGTTTTTCATTGGTCCTTCGAGCCGGATATGAACCAGAGACCTATGGACACAAGCAACTGTCGCGTGGGTGATTGTGTACCCCGCAGATACCGGCATGAGTGATGGAGAAAGCTCAATGCTGGTCTAGAGATCAACAAAATAGAGTCTTGGTACAATGTCGTGGACGAGAATAAGCTTCACATCCATGTACCGAACACATACTTGATAGCTCTGCGTTACATGCGGGAAATTGAAGTTAACTATAACAAGCTACTTAATGCATATCTGAAGCGCAGTCATTTGTTGGAGTTTCTTTCTCAAGAAAGCATGGAACAAATTATCTGCAAATGTGAGGAGACACTTGGTCTAGATATGGGAATTCTAACGGATCCAAATTGAACCGAAGTGATAATAATTGGATATTATGTGATCGTTGACACCAGTGAATACACCCTGATTAAACTTAATTGATGTGAAGAGGTTCATATACGGCACTCGGTACTTGGAGTAGACTATTATCTCCAAAGGTATTTCGAAATACCTTTGAAAGATATAGCTACGGCCCAACTCATGAATGAAACGTCTTATATCCTTCGGCCATCAATATTTCACAGTATTCAGCTAAGTGAGGATTGCATTGTCCAGCTGCTGCACAAGAAATTGTCCTTCGAGCAATGTCCAACCAGAACGCTACGACTAAGGCACACATTATGGAAAGAGTTATGGACTCACAACACATGGATGTTTATTGCACCGCAGGAAACAGCGATATTTATACCTTGTGGATCAGAACGTGGCGGGATAATTCTGAAGGAGACGGGCATTATTCATATTTCATCAAACTGTGTCATCCAGCCCAAGGCCATACGGCTAGGAGCAAAGATACTCAAGGAAACAGGAATGATTATGCACTTTAGCAAATCAATTGTTACACTAAACACATCATCATCATCACGTATTGCTGTTTATATTGCCAACGAAACCGTCATCCCGCTCAGTATGGATATAATGGATGTCGCAAATATTAACCACCGGGAGGCAGTTGAAGCGTACAAGATCCTCTCTGCCGTCTTGTGTGAACGCCTGAAACCATTCGTCAATAACCTGATAGGTCCTTATCAGTGCGGTTTCAGGCCGGGAAAGTCCACCATCGACCAAATTTTCACACTGCGGCAGATCCTAGAAAAAACCCACGAGATGCAGATCGACACCCACCACCTCTTCGTCGATTTCAAAGCCGCATATGACAGCGTGCATAGAGACGAGCTATACAATGCCATGTCTAGTTTTTACATTCCAGCCAAACTCGTCAGATTGTGCAGGATGACGATGGAGAACTCTCGCTGCTCGATCAAGGTCGGTAACGAACTCACCGAGACCTTCAATGTCAAAAAAGGTTTTAGACAAGGTGACACGCCATGTCATGTGATTTCTTCAACATCATACTTGAGAAGATCGTGCGAAACTCAAATGTCAACACCAGAGGCACGATCTTCCAAAAGTCCGTTCAACTGCTTGCCTACGCGGACAACATTGACGTGATTGGACGAACACAGCGAGCTGTCAATGAGGCTTTTGCTAGCATTGAAGCGGAAGCGGCTAAAATGGGTTTGGCAGTTAATCAGGGCAAAACAAAGTGCGTCATAATGGGCAGCAGAAACTTTGAAGTAGTCAAGGACTACGTCTACCTTGGCTCTGCAGTAAACAGGGACAATAACACCAGTACCGAGATCAAGCGCAGAACTACTCTTGCCAATCGCTGTTTCTTTGGGCTTAAGAGGCAATTGAGTAACAGAGCCATCTCTCGAAACACCATGTTGACTTTATATAACACGCTAATCATCCCCGTCCTGCTCTATGGCGCAGAGACATGGACGCTATTGAAAGCGGGTGAAGAAGCTCTTGGTCGTTTTGAGAGAAAAGTTCTGCGTGCGATCTTTGGTCCTGTTTGTATTGATGGCGTCTGGAGAAGGAGATTCAACCACGAACCTAGTTACCATGCACCTAGTTAAGCGCCTTCGGATCCAACGCTTAAGATGCCTAGGTCACGTAGAGCGGATTGACACCACAGCTCCGGCCCGAAGAGTCTTCGATTCCGAGCCTTTGGGACAACGCATAAGAGGGCGTCCTAGAACGAGATGGCGCACACAAGTGGAGAAGGACCTCAACCAACTTGGTGTGCACAACTGGAGGCAGCTGGCGAAAGACCGTGCTGGCTGGAGAGGCTTGTTGGTTGAGGCCCAGGTCCACCCCGGACTGTAGCGTCAAACAAAGAAGAAGAAGAGGCAGTTGAAGCACTCAATCGACTGCATGACGGGGACTGGAAGAAAATCCAAAAACATCAGTACTGGACATCTGGTTTTTGCTCAACTGTCACTCCAGCTTTTGTATTGATTTGTTTATTGGCTGCGATCCTCAAGATGGCAAGTGCCGCAAAACTAAGCTTTGGAACCACGATAATCCGGAAGTATTGCATGTCGTCGAAGTATTGCAGGCCTCCGACTTAAGATCAACTGGAAGACAAAGTCGGAGGAGGCAGAATGTTGATTGTATCAACAAAAGGCATGCACCTCTTCAAGGTTGCAGGAACCCAAAAATGTCTCATCTGTCTCTGTTCGGTTGTGTCTTGTTTTTTGTTTGTTGTAGGTTTAAGTTCCACCGTTTTGATTAGGTTAGCACTGGCTTGTTATTTTTGTATTTCTTTGTAGTCAGCACATTTTTTGTTATTTTTGTAAATTCCAAGTACGCATAGTTCGTAAATAAATACTAGTACAATACAAATTTGATGGCGCTCTGAAACCTCAATCGACTCAAGCCTGTTTGATTGTCACCTACTGTGAGGCTGCATTTCATCTATAATACTTCATTTCTGTCATTTTTGGGGCGGTTGACACATGTTTCCCTGGAAATTCATTCGAGTGCTCTTTATGGGTTTGTTCTTGGGTAATTTGTATTATGACTGACGTTTTGTTTTGTCCACTGTAGAGTATTGGTAATCCTACGGCAGAGCGTGGGAGCATAGGAGCTACTCGCCGAGGAGTCATAATGCCTCATGACATGCATCTTAGCTCTTATCGTTGCTGTCTGTTGTCTGTGTCAGGGCAGTTGTGATCTGATCACCGGCAAGCAAGGTCGTGGTGGTTAGTCAATACAACATCTACAATTGACGGATTCTATGACATCGTCTCGAGTTTTTCAAAGGTTTGAGTAGAAACAGAAAAAGTAAATTTTTGTCCATCTTTAAGACTGATCCAAACAACTTATACATTTCAACTCCTCATGAATTGCACCTCACATCCTCATCTAGTGTCTAATCGTAGTGTGACCAGCGGTCTAGAGTGACAATAGCGGAGGAGTGTAACCATTCCCCTCTCCGTCGCCACAGGCTTTGCATTTAAATTCGTTGGCAAGTCCCATTTTCATTCCATGGTACTTCCAATGATTTTCAGTCAGTTAGTGCTCCAACTACTATCCGGGGCAACTTTTTGTCGCATTGAAGGAGCTTGTCGGTTTCTGCACTGTTCAACTTGGGCCACAGCATCCGAGTGGTCTCACTGGTGGTTAGGGAGTTTCACATTTTATTAGCGTGTCATTCACTTTTTTCTTGATATCCGCATGACGTGAGTTGACGCACCGGATTACCTCCCTCTCACGAAATCCTGGACCCCAGTAAGAGTAAGCGCATAATGCTGCGTGATGGAAACCTTGAGCTGCTTGCGACCACTCGATTCACTTGGCATTGTTGTTATTCGGGGCGCTTCCTTGATTGCCAGGACCTCCTCTTGAAAAACGTGAGCAGGAGCTCAGATGGAACCGTGCAGGTTTAACAATTCGGAGATACTGATATTTATCATATCACGCCTGCATCATCGATCCATGCGGTGCACTCCTCTCTTGTTGGGAAGTATCGTCGGAAGGTATAATCTCCATCATGGCGTCTTGTCTGTAGACCAATGGACAGACCTATTCATTTCCAATTTATTGTGTTGCGTTCTGAGGAATCCTCTCTGTAGACGTCGAGAAAAATGGTCGCGGGTCTAGAGGACCACGTTTTTTCTAAAAATACCCTCCACAGTTTTTTGCTTGTTTCTTGACCTGGCCAACTCTCATACATCACCACACCCTCTTGCCGCTCGACTTTCAACCCTCATTGCGCACCCACTGTTCAGACCAATTGCTGCACTCCCTTGTGTAAAGACGTTCCACTTCGACAATTCCTCAAACCGCCGCCATACTTTGCCACGGCTGAATGCACAGCTCCAGTCCATTGGTACCTCCTCGGCACGGCTTTAACTCTTGCCAAAAAAAAAATACTTCAACCATATTTACGCCAGAATCCATTACCAGCACACAACGCCCCTCCAAATGATCTGCTACAGTTCCATCCGATAAACCGTGGTCACCGCCACCGTCGCCCGCTTCCGTGGCATGGCCGGGCGTACATGACACATATCCTACTCATGGCGCGGTGGTATCTAGCAAAGACAACAGCAATGTGTCCTGCCGCCACCGCCACTGCCGCTGCTGTTGTTGCTGTTATGGCCAATTCCAGGAATTGCGGTCGCGAAAATTTTGGTCGGCCAGCCCAGTGAGAGCACAACACGCCACATGCACAGAGTGCGCGAGTGAGCGGAGGACATACCTACTCTCGTGTGCCTGTGTAGTCGAGGTACATTGCGAAAAAGTATCTAAACCCAAAAACAACCGACAAGACACAGCCAGCTTCAACGACACTCAAAGTGAACGCTGAAAACGATAAAAATAAGAGAGTTGGCCGCCGCCAGTCGCACAACCCCGTAGCCACCGCCGCGCCATCGGGCCACCGCTTCCATCATATGGAACCATTAAGGCCGACACCGTGCGCACAGGAACCCATCATACACATGGTTGCCAGCCGTCCGCGTTCCCAGCAAGAGACTCAAGTCACTCCGTCCGCACCCGCCCTCGCGAAGGGTGGAAGAAGAAGGAAATTAGCAAAGCGAATAATAAAATTAGAAAAGTTTTTGGCAACATTTCGGGGCAGGAGTTGTACTGTGTCCTCGGAGACCGGTCCCGCTGCCGGTGCCGGTGCTGGTGCCTGTGCCAGAACGAGCACGATTTGGCCTTGAATTGAACGCAGTTGTTTATGGCCATTTGTGTGCCGGGATGTGGCGTGCTCCATATTCTGCCCAATGTGCTGTGACTGCGAGCGGCGCGGCCATGGCTGCTGTCGGTCTCGGGTACGCGCGTTAGACTTGCAATGACTTAGAAAAGGATTGCGTTATTT
The DNA here is from genome assembly GCA_905231855.2 of Eristalis tenax. Lineage (NCBI taxonomy): Eukaryota > Metazoa > Arthropoda > Insecta > Diptera > Syrphidae > Eristalis > Eristalis tenax. The sequence goes on along the minus strand of HG993125.1, from coordinate 61,668,663 downwards.
TTAGAAAGCCTGCTTGTCCGTACCGGAGGTTTGTTTCTTTCATTTTTCCTTCATCTCCTTTTTGCTTGGTCGGTTTGTTGTTGATTTGGTTGACTCCGAGGCTCTAGTCAGGGCTGATGGCGATGCCGGTGTTAATGTCTGCATGGGCGAGGGCTGCGTGTGTGAGTGAGCGAGTGCTCGGCGGCATATGTGGCCTGGTCTGCAACCGGCAGGCATTAGAAAGATACTCGTACCTTCCTCTATTCGCCCGTCCCCCAGCCCTCCCAGCACACCGCTGCTGGATCATGTTGATGTCTAAAGGATGTTCGGCGTTTAATTATAATGATTGCGATGCGGTGTGGCTTGGTTCTCGTTTCGGGATGGTTGATGGTGATGATGATTCGAATAGGCTTTGCTGTTCCAGGGAGAGTGACGGGGGAGGGGGAGCTTCCTCCTCATTTTTTTTTTCATTTTTGTTCCGCTAAAGGTGTCTGCTAGTTTTGAGAATAAATTAGATTTCAATGATTCCGATCTGAGGCAGAGGCTTCGTTGAATTTTTGAGAGTGCGTCCTAAGCAGAGACGTGCAATTTGAAATGGACACCACATGACATCTGCGTTGTTGTTAATTAGTCATTTTGCGCGGTGTAGACAGGACAAGTCTGAGAAAAAACATGCGCTAGACAGAAATCGGATGCGGTTTTTCATGGATCTAGACGTGTCCTTTCATGTTTTATTGCTTTGTTGTGGTTTGGTTTTTAAACTGGCAACACCGTTTCTTCAGATTGTCAATGTTGATTTGTGTTTAGCCCATTTTACGAAGGATAGACGAACCCCAGGCCGACCTGTGCAAAGTGTGCGGACTTATTTTGGAAACCATTGTCCATTTAATGGTCGACGTAATCGTCCATCTGCCCGAGTTATTCCGAACACGATAAGTCTGTGATAACACACCGTTTGAAGAGAAGTCACAAGTTCATGACAATGATCCGGAGATATTGGACGATTTGGAAGTCAACGTTCGCTGGTACACGGCTCGATCAAGTTATCAAAAACTGAAAATATGCCCGGGATTGCATTTAAATGGCATACAATTATAGAGTCAAATACATCTTATATCATGGACACGAACTTTAAAAACCCGTCGGCAGAATTGAGTGTCCAGTCGACAGTAAAGAATACGCAATGGGTGTTTTTGACAATACGACTTTTGACAGCATGTGTAAACCAGACAGAGAACACGGTGGAATCAGTAGTTTTGTGGATCAAAGCAATGCTGATGAATAGTGCCATAATTGTGGATGCGGAGTGTGGCCAATATATAAGCGCGGGGGATAATAGGGGCTGTAGTCCTGTTCTATAGTTCATGCTGGCTGGCTCTCTGATTGATGCTCTCAATGGCTCTAACATATACGCCCAGGTCTATGTGGATGACATACCGTGCCTAGAGGACGTGTGCTCAAAAGGGCAGACAAAGACGTGACAAGGCTTTAGACGTGATCGTCGATCACTGGTGCATCAGGAATAGGCTCTTTTAAAATAGTAGTTGTTCTCTGCACGAGGAGGAGGAAATTGACTGGCCTGACTCAACTAAAAGGCGTCACCATCCCTTTCTCCGATGAAGCCAAGGCCCTTCATTTTTACTTAGTTCACAGTTCCTCAAGGGCGGACTAGTTGGGATTTGATTTGCTCGCGAATTGGTTAGACAATACGAGAATTTTCCAGTTTTAGCGTGGAAAACAAGTACAAAAACAACTTACAAAAAAGTTTCTTTCATGCACACATGAAGCTTCCAAAAGATGCGATAACTGGTTTGCGAAATACGCATCAGTTCGTAAGTGGCAGTCCCGAAGAGTACTTCTGAGCACGTTCTTTCTATTGGGTCTTAATTCGTGTGGTTTGCAAAGAGATGGCGTAACTTGTATTATTCCATTGGAACATGCGTTGGAACGCTACTGTCATTGTACGTCATTGTACGTTTTTTTTTACTCAAATATGTCGAACTTTGTGCCTGAAAAAGTGTTTTTGCGGGGAGTTCTTCTTCATTACTTTAATATGAAGAAAACTGCTGCCGAAAGTCATCGTATTTTGGTGGAAGTTAATGGTGAACATGCGCTTGGAAGCCAGCCAAATCAACGAATATCCATGGCACGAAGGTAATGCTCTGTATTTGGTGGGATCAGAAGGGGGTGCTGTATTATGAGCTGCTGAAACCGGGTACCAATGGGTATCAATGGACAACGCTACCGAACACAATTAATCCGTTTGAAGAGAGCAGTAGTGGAAAAACGCCCGGAATATTCGACCAGACACGAGGCAATCATTTTCCATCATGACAACACTCGGCCCCACGTTGCTATTCCTGTTCAGAACTATTTGGAAAGCAGTGGAGGGGTAAAACTCCCCCCACCCGCCTTATAGCCCAGACCTTGCCCCTTCTCACTAAGATTTGTTCCGGTCGATGAAGAACGTCCTCACTGAAATACGGTTCACATCAGAGCAGATTATCAAAAATAGGCCTGGTTCATTCTTGGCTGCCAAGCTGGCGCAGTTCTTTTGGAATGGGATCCACAAATTGCCAGAAAGATGGGAAAAAGTCATAGCTTCAGATGGGCAATACTTTGAATAATACAATTGCACATGTTTTTCTTAAATAAACGTTCAAATTTTGAAAAACAAAAACCGCACGAATTAAGTTATAGGCCCAATACATTTTTGAATATTCAGCTCCAGTCCATTGTGTTTGCACCTTTCCACTAGTGCATGGATATCCAATTGGAAATAAATGTAATCCGTTAAGCTATTTATATATAAATACATTTTAAGGCCGCCTGGGAATGTTAAGATTTTACAGTATTTCAAAATTTCATGAACATTGTTTACGAACAAAAGAAAGAGTAATGGTCCCACATGGCTACCTTGTGGAACGCCCGACGTAACTCTTATTACTCGAGATGAAAAAGTATCATCTTTACCAATTGCTACCTGTCCTTAAAGTAATTGCAAAAAAAAACTCTAACATTGATGAATGGAATCCCAAAGACTAGCTTGTTCAAAAGCAATGTGTGATGGCTTTCGAGAAATCACTTTAAAGTCAAATCAACTTGTAAGTGATTTTCTAAATTTATAAATGTATGTAATTTGAAAATATTGATAAATTAGTTGTGCATGACCTGCCCTGCTCATGCCGGTTATTAGAAATAATTTCTTTTACAATAAAATATAATTTTCTTTTACTATGCTTTGGAATAACTTTGGTATCGATGAAAGCTTTGATATTGGTACGTACTTACTAAGTGAATAATTAGCTAACAAACATTAGAGGGAATAAATCTTATTTTTTTGCATAAAACTAAATGAAATGTTTCATTAATCCAATTGTTTAAAAAAAATCAGACACTTTTCAATTTTTAGAACTTTATTTAATAAAAGAGCTTCAAAATTCGTTTTTATTCGCCGATTTTTCACCACCTTGTTCCAATTTTCTTTTCTCCTTTTCTTCTAACATGGCTGCCAATGTTTTTAATTTTCTTTTTGCCACTTTCTACAAACATGGCAGCTTTCCACCACTGCTGAGGTGGCAGTATCGGTGTTGCCAAGTCTATCGTGACACCAATTAAAAGTTGATATGGACTTTTGGTGTCCGGCTTCTGAAACTATAACGTCCGGAAACTAAATATCACTGTCCGGGTAATAACGCCAAATGAACTTTTTTTAAGAAATAAAAAAGCAATCACCCACAATGAAATACAGCAATCCTTAAACTGTTGTATATGAATGACCAAAAGCGCAACTTTTCAAACTCCTTATGTTGCCAGTTGATAGAGTAGAAAGCTGAGAAAAGCAGAATGGGAGAACAGATTCTCAGTGCCTTCGTGAGAAATAGTCTGCCTCGGATACTTGCCTCTGATTGGGATGAAGATAAAGTCAGAGCAAGACACATACCGTTTCGCGCTATATTCACGTATTAGCACCATTCATACAGTTCGTCGTTGCGTTAAGTCTGTCGCATTTCATCTCATCTGTATTGACCCGCATTTGACTGTATTGACACACCAGGGTTCTCGAGATTGTTCAATCATCCGCCGTTGACCATAACTCACCAGGAGAAATGGCCGAGGGTTTTAGGCAAGGGTTTGGACTTGGTCCAAACAGTGGTGACTCCTCGGAATTCGTGATGATGGTGACATTCGTGCCGCGTGCCTAAACCATCGAAGCCTAGATCTTTCCTTCAAAGAAGCAGCTGCGGAATACAGAGTTCCTCCATCACCCGTCCCTCGTGTAAAATACTCCGAGATGCGCTCCACCATCCGCTTCAGAGAAACTCCACAACCATAAGCATCAGCACATCGAAAAGGCTTTCTGAAAAAGTGGATTTAGCCACGATAAACTGCATACCACCATCAGTACATGGGAGGATGTGAGCAAAAAGATGATAGGCCTGTAATTTTTATAAGTCCAGTATTATATGTTCACAAACAGCTGTTGAATCTACCACCAGCTGTAGAGGGACGTTTGGAAGCGTTTAAAAAGGAAGTAAGTCTGAAGTCAGAAACTCTTGCAAGCAAAATTTTACTGTACGCAGGGCTTGACAAAGATCAGATATGACCGACGGAAAGTAACCACTGCAGCGGCATGCCTTTCCTGCAAACGTCTCAGAGAACACTCCTCGTCTTGATCAACAAGCAAACATCCAATGCAGCTGAGAAGAAACAAAGAAGTCTCGCTTCCCAAACAAAGCCACCGCCGATGGCAACACACACACACTCTCTCTCGCGGTATTCAATTCTCACATCTTCCAAGTTCCAATCCGCTCCACAAAAATAGAACCCCCACAGTGTAGACGTCTGTCACTTCCGTTGACGGAGTCTATTTATAGAGCCACTCCTAGCTCCTAATTACCGCCAATTGCTGATGGCAACCCAACAACTCAAATGTGGGACACAGGCACCTCCCCGGCCGTCGCCACCCTTCAACTTCACCGCAGCCTTAACACAGAGGATATTAATATCTCAACCACATGGTGGCTGGCTAGCAAAAATTATTCCATTCTCGCTCGTCGAAGTGCTGACTCTGACTTCCTCTTGCCGTGCACGGTCCGCATGTGTCTTGTGTCTTGCATTCGAATTACACGCGTGCGCGCGCTCTCGCAAATTCTTCCCATCGGCCCCAGCCGAGATGACATCATTCCGCTCTTAGACGGAATACACTACACGCCCGGCAGTGCACACAGAAGGCGTCTTGTCGCTGTGTCGTTCCAAAGCGAAGCCGAATAATTCGAGGAATTACCTACCTGAAGCCGAAAAGTGCCAAAGCGACAAACAAGACTCGGAATCCCGTCAAATCCGTATCCGAGGCTATCATCAAATTCAATGTCAAATCGTTGGTAAATGATTTGTAGCTGAAGTTAACGAGGATCCTCATTGTCGTAGGTGACTCGTTGAATCACTGTTGGCCGTGTTCGGTGGCTTATAGCGCTGGACCGTGGAGCGATAGTGGGCGGGGTGTGGGTACATGCAGGTAACAGAATCTCGATCGATGCCAAAAAATTGCGGACAATAGATTGCGGCTACGGAACAAAGGAGCGATTCTCCAGCCTCGCCGGGGGTGACCGCATAGTTGGGCGCTCATGAGCTGTAATAAATTTGAGTTTGCAATTATGATCGGATAAGGGAGGGAGTGCTTCTGGGAAAAGTGGACTCTTTTGTTCTCGATCGGCGGCGGCGTCAGAGAAGCCGGTCATGTGTGGCGAACCGATGACATGAAATGGGGAGCTTAAGATGATTTCGACTGATGACAAATCCTTTAATGGGATCATTTGCCCTGGGAGCACTTACTCTTGGAGTGTGGGAAGAAACTGAGATGCGCAATTTGGGAGATTGATGGTGAGTCGTAAGAGAGTAACAAGAGACTTTATCGGTTTTTAAGATAATGGACAGCCGTACTTCTTTAATTTCGGTAGTGGGTACCATCATTCGACTGCTCGTAACCTTGCAGGGGTTACTAAGTTCAAGCTCAAGTAGTCCCTGTGTTGCTGATCGTAGAAGTGACTTCCGCTCACAACGCTTACTTCCATGCACCTGCACCCCATGAGATCACCCGGGCAAAGAATTGAGCCGCAGTCGAAGGGGTCGATTGACGTAACAAAGGGGCAGGGCATGTGTGAGATTATAGTTTCTGCTGTCTCCAATTACGAGCAGCGGACCCGGTTGCTGGTGCCAACATGTGCTTCTCTTCGATTGTATTTATGTTGACGTGTGCGGCGTGCCAACTTGAATTCACACAATTTCGACTGGACTCGGAGCTTGCAGAACTTGTGCACTGACGACAGCTTCGACTCAAAGTTCTTGACAACTCGCGCGTCTGACTTGTTCTGGAATCATACAGCGGTTATATGACGTCGTCCAGTAATCTGTGGAAGATTTCAAATCTGGGTCCTCCATGTTTGCGTTCCAATCTGCTCCCAATGTTCGACGAGGAACTAAGCTCATTAAGCTATTGGCTTCAACTGACCCTCTGGACCCTAACCTTTTCCTTGGTTTTCTTAGAAATCATTTAACTTGTTCGCCAACAGCTGCCTTTGCTCTACGTCGATGTTAAAAGGGGTTTTCTGGGAATTTGTAAGAAAAGCATTAATCGGGAAAGACGATGGGCCCTAGCATTGACCCCTGCGGTACCCATTACAAAGTCATCACCAAGCACGATGGAAAAAGGTACTTTAGAACGCATCCATTCGACCTCTTTCTACGAATTTTCAACCCAGGATGTCGATGCTTGCAAGAAGCTCTGATGGAGAAGACACTGCCGCGAACTCTATGACTTAGAAGACCGGACGACAAAGATCTGCAAACTTTGGTCGATCACATCGATCATTTTCGCTAGAAGGGTCTTTGAATAGCTCTTGGCTCAAGAAGGATAGGAAGACTGAATCTTCAAGGACCTATCGACTTCAAGGACTTACATCGACCTCTTGGCCTAAAAAGGTACGTGCATCAACTTGGTTTAAGAAGGGCAGGATGACTGCACCCCCAATTTAAAGACCAAGTAATCGCAGACGCAAGACAACTTGGTAGCGAGACTCTTAAGGGTGCACGGCAACTTTAGATGCGTCTCTGCAGCTTCGGTCTCAAAATTGACCCTTTGGACCTTAAGGGTTGGCTCCATTAGGCATGGAGCAGGAACCGCAGATGCTGAAAACCCCGACATTTCTTCTCAAGGTCATTGGATGACAGCCAACACGCTTCTCCAACTAACTTCGCCCAACAAGTTAGTTGAGGATGAGCAGTCCTTCCTCACTTGCCTGTGGTACCTTTGGACGACCTCTGTGTTGTCTCAAAGCCAGTTGCTAAATAAATCCCGAGGACCATGAAATATTTGCTTGTAACTAAGTTTTGTTAAGCTTTTCTTGACAGCTATACTCAATAAGCACGGCTAGTGACTTTAGAAAGTTGGGTCCATGGAAATGAAGGTTGGTGCGCCCAGAATCGAACTAGACCCACTACACCAGGCGGCTGAATTTTGTTAATTGAATCCACATTCTTTGATGAGAGACTGCTAATTAAAGGCTTCCACAAATCGCTCAAATTATGCCTTCAATTAGAAATCGAAAAATGATGAGATCAAGAGGCGTACAATGTAAAGATTCAGTATTCGGACGTTCAAACAGCTCATCATTGTCGGAACAAGTGTTCGTCGGTGGGCCTTCAAGGCATATTTCTTTCAAGCTCAGGTCAAACAACAAAGTCATTGGGCCTCCCACATGGACGGGGTTCACGTCCTCGTAATCAACTCAAAAATGGTGCTCAGTCAGTCGGTGTAAATAGCCAAGACGCTTATGTCCGATAACACCAACAAAAGAACGAATAGACAAATGACCAGTCGACGGCGGCGGCGCTTTGCACCAAGGGCATCTCATTTCATAAACAAGCACACGCACTTCACTTCAGCTGCCACTTAAAGAGCTTGTTTGCCAATCAATGCTTCAATTGATCAACGCACAGCGCAGGAAGACCCCATTTCAAGCCCGATCGACCGTCAACAACAGGAGCGGCGCGGCGGTCTTCACACAAAGATGTGCGATGAATGCATGAATGACCGCGCATCACAAGACGTCGGCGCCTTGTCCGCCACAGCCACGCTCTGGTCCTCGTAGACAAATCGGTGTGTTGACGAAATTTTAAATCGCGCTGAAATGTATCTGCAAATGTATCTCGAATTCTCGTGTCCAGCTCTGCCGTGCACACTAATTGAATTATAATTCCAACGAAAGATGTTCTATGAATGTTCTTCGATTGCTTCGCGGACGCTGCTCTGGCAGAGCGGCAGAAGCGGCGCGCCTCGCCCCCGCGCTCAGCTCCCGCCGGCAACAGAGGGCGGCTTGTTGAAGGCACTCGCTTGTTTTATTCAATTTGTCAGACAAATGGCCGAAAGTTATTGAATATTGTTAAATAATGTGACCATGCACGGAATATCTGATACGCGCGTCTGTGCTGCCAGCGCTTGATGGTGGATTGTGGACAGTGGATGGCGGATGGTAATTGTTGTGCTGGCAAGTGATTTACTTTGTCATTAAGGCGATTTCGTATGAGCTTTGGGTAGCTTATGATTGATTTGAAGAGGAGTAACGTCTGCAATTATAATTTTTACTGCCGCTTGCAATGACTGAAGTGATGGGGGTTTTCGTTAGTTTGACAAAGGGGTCTGAGCAGGGAGGAGGGTTACGAGCGCCGTGATGTCATTGCATGAAATGTCTGCATTGTCAGACATTCATTGACATATTGACACGAAAAATTTGGAATTCTCGACGGCGACTTAGTTCCATGTGGAAACTTTGTTGAACGGAAAAGGAACGATCAAGGCTGTTGGTCGGCAGAGAACTTCTTAAATGTTTGTCTTCTTTTTCTTACAGTCCGGGGTGGACCGGGGCCTCAACCAACACGCCAGCTGCCTCCAATCGACTTGTGTGCTCTATCGGCTGCGTGGGCATTCCACTGGTTCGGATTCGAAGACTCTCGGGCGGAAGACAGAGGTTACAAATTCAAAGATAGATCCACCCATTGGCTGGCTGTTAATCCCAAGTTCGATGCAGATGCCTCGGCTATAGTTTTTGAATTAGGGTGCAATTTTGCGACTGTTATTGTCACGTCAGTTGTTTGGTAGATCATAATTATAGCAGCAACTGTTCGTCACTTGGCCATTGCACTGTATGAAAGACGCTTTTTTGGGAACAGCAAAGGTACGAACAAAGCAGATCGTTTCAGCAGAACAATTCATACAAAATCTCACTTTGTCTTCCAAAATACTCTGAAAATTAAACTGCATCGTGTTAAGAGATTGAAAATGAAAAGACCCATTTTCGACAGAGTATCGCTGTGCGTTTCTGCCGGTTTGTGTACATGGCTTGCAGTACCGTTGTATTTTTTTTAAAAGAGCTTAACATTGGCTTTTTAATTATTAACCCTTAACCACTTACCACCTCTTTCAGTCACGTAACCACATTCCTTCGGGCCTGCAGACCGCTCAGAGCTTGTGACCTTAAATTTAGGATTTCCGGTATTAACTCAAAAGAAAAAAACGGAACTGTTGTCGATACTCTAAAGCTGATTTTCAATACTCGTTAAATTCTTAAAATAAACAAAGTCGCACGGCGCAACCGCATTCAAATATCTGAAATTGCAAAATGCAGTCTCTGAGACCGCGGGTAGGTGGTTAAGGGTTAAGGAATCGGCAAGTGAAAATCCAGCAGTGGTGGCGAATATCTTTGAAACAGGACCGAGCTGCCACTTTTTTGGACGGGGTTTGTAGTACTAGCTGTGGTAGCATAAAATTGCTGGAAGTCGAAAGTTTTAAGAATCCACTAGATCTAGCGACAAAATCGCTTAAATGGCAACCCTGCTTCTGGTACACTACATTTCAGCTGTCTTTTCCCGTAGTTGTTGTGGAATCGGGGTTCTTGAAGCATACCTTGTGCCCGCCTTCATGTTCCGATCCAATGTTGAATTGGTGTGATGAATCGAGTGTCGTCATGTCATACTTCAGTATAAGCGTCATCTTAAAGATGTCGTCCACTGAAAGTACTTCAACACTTTGTTGTTTGGCAACATTTAGCAGATTATGTACACTCTTGCAAACCCATTCAGGTATTCCACATCTCAATTTCGATTCCACTAGCGCATTGTGTACTTGTCGCAACACAGACGTTGTAGCATGGAACTTAAGAAGGGTAAGCGCGCATAGAGCTTTTTTAAGGCTCACGCGCAACTCGTCGGTACACAGAAAATTGCTGTCGATGGTGACTCCTAGATAGTTGTAGCTCCCCACTATCTCAACCGGGCAGCTAACTGAGGAATCATGTCTGAAATGAATTTGTTGATGAGTAGCCTTGAGTTGCGGATTTTGTATATGCTGTTTTTAATTCGTTGATCGTTAAACTGTGATTGTGACTCCATTCCATAGCATTATCAAACTCCTCCTGTTCCTGTTGCAGATCTGTACGCGGATGGTAGGCCAAGCTTGAAGGTCAGTAGCAGCTCGTTGGTAAATAAATTAAAGTGGAACGGGCCCAATTTTGATCCTTGATAGACAGCATATTGCACACGTTCCTTTTGGCTTTACGTCCGGATGATTGTGACACAGAAGTGTCTGCTGCTTACGTATTCTTTTAGCCAATCTGCCATCAAACTTCTTATGCCAATTCTTTCCATTCGGTGTGTCAAAAGCAAGGCATGGAAATCCACAAACAGCACTAGCAGATGGTGGCTTTTGTTGAGGCCTTCGTTAATACACTTGGCAAATTCCCCTAAAATTCCTCCAGATGTTGTGAGCTCGCTTTTGATACCACCTTAATATATTCGCCTGACTACAGCTGTGACTTATGCTAAGGTTAACGGTGGGGTTATGGGTGGCCAGGGCCTAGCATCTACAGTAACCACTTGTATTGTGCGTGCTATTGTTCTCTCACGAGTGGCAGGGACCTACCGTCTCGCCTCCGAACGGCCAATTTGAGAAGCTTTTTCTCGACAGATATCTCTTTGAGCCTTGTCAGTGGTTCGAAAGCGGTTAGGCCGTGACAAGTATTTTGCTTGTACCGGGAATCGAACCTGGGCCGCGTACGCTCAAGTGCATAGGGGTCTACACACGAACCCACAACACCACGGCCACAACCAATATGCATAATACTGAGGTGAATACGTCCGACTATGTTTTGAATATCCCCGTCAAAACATGGTGATTTGCTACCGCTGAGTGAAGGAGTTATTCTTCTGACTTCCGAGAAATTAGTTTCTTGTACGAATACTGATCTGGTAAATGTTGAACGGATAAAAGCGTCACCCTTTGGCAAAACTTTCGGACATCATTTCTACCGCAACACCTCTCTTTTTCCCATTTCACCGTCGCGCGTTTCTGCTGCTGAAAAACTGAGAGTCTGAGTCTGAGTCTTATTTCACAAGGCACCAGCAAATCGTTCATCGTGAACAAGAATCCTGGTGGTAATCCCTTGGACGTCCGGACTATAAGGTTAATGCATAAGGATGTCCCAACCAAGCTCCCGTAAATTTCTATCGATGTGTTTGGCCTGGCGTTGTCCTGGTGGAACACATTTCCTCTCCTACGGTACGTGCCAAAGCTGGCCGCTTCTGAGTGATTGCTTCTACGGTCCAATCGTTGACAACGCTGGTCCGAATTAAGAGAACAGATGATTGCCTGCCAATCCAACCAAACACACAGCATGACCTTCTGACAGTCAATCATTGCTAAGCCACTGTTTTTTTTGTCAAGCACTAAAATGGTAGTGCTCTTAACGCTGTCGTAAGTGGTCCACTTCTTGTCACCAGTAGCGACCCGCTTGAAAAATGGATCAAAGAATGGATGTTGTTGCTATTCATGATTGATTCGCAAAAGGAAAATGTGCCTATTGGCGTTAACTCGTGTGGTACCCCAACATCGAGTTTCTTTTTGTTTGTGGTGGTAGGCGGAATCTTAGAGCCGTTAGAATGTACCATTGAAACACACTTTTTTAGGCCTCCCCTGCAATGACTTTGGCAGGAGCTGGAGAGACGTGTACTCCCGTAGAAGAAGTCACTTAGGACGCCTTCTACTTTAACAGCCCGACGGAACGAAGTAGCATTAGTTTTGGGCCTCAGCTAAGTTGCAAGCACTTATCAGATTCTGCGAAAGTGTGGACTCGACACATCCCGCCCAATCCCACTCACTCAACCAAGACTGTGCCACATTCGACGTTACCGCACTGTTTTCCTCACCCAAACACCCATCAATTTGCCCACAATCAGCACAACTCACACTCATCCCTCCGATCGCTTGCTCATGCCAGCACCACAAGCATTGCATAATCATTCCCATGCCTCCATCGCACCATCCCGGGCGAATACATTTCCTGCCTGCCCCTACGCAAACGCATCCAATGAAACCGAAAGTCCTCCAATCTTCCACACTCAATCTGGTTGCCCCAATTCCGTTCCGCACACACATCCATCTGCACACACGCACAATCGCGCCGAAACGGAATCCCCTCCGTCTGGACAACTTTCGCACGCATAGCCTGTCCCACATACACACTAAGCCAGACGCACTTTTGCCGTCGCTTCGCCGCGCCTCGACGTCCCGTCAGTGCAACATCTCTGGAAATTCATCTTCTTTCCGTCCTCAAGACCGTATGTAGGTTGAGCCGTTCTTCAATTATCCCGACGCAAATCTATGCCACGACTGCAGGCTCCCCTCCCCCAGCAGTCCACCCTACACACTCGATTCAAATGATCGGATCTGCAGCGACCGCTTGGCCCAGCAAAGCGAAACACACAAGACATGTTGAAGCTGGCAGTAGGCTAATATGCCCAGGCAGGGGGTACGATCTTGCTCCCGTACTCCAGTCATCGTCGTCGGAGTCAACAACGGCCAAACCAAACGAAGAAGACACACATGGACTGATTGGAAGGAAGCCACTACCATCCACCAGCCGCTGCTGCTGCCGGCAGCCAAGCCTAAGACGACGATGACGACGATGTCGACTACAACCGCGACGACGATGAAGGCGAAAGCGCAGACGCGGACGACGCGGGCGAATGCGACGGTGATGATGCAAAAAGAATTTCAAAGTCAAGGTTAAATGTTATGTTAGCTTCCACAGTTGCCTGCCCCTCTTGCTCCGCTTCCACCGCCGCCACCGCGCAGCTGCTGCCGCTGTTGTTGTTTTGATATGAATTCAAGATCAAACCGATCCACGTACCATGTCTGTACGTAGTGCACGTTGTGGTAGTCGGCTACGACGACGACGACGACGTCGAAGTCGACGTTATTATCATTCGTCCCGTTTTCCGCGCAGACGTGCAGACCCAAATTGTTGTTTGGGTTTGAGCTGTCTGCCCCGTCTGTTCAGTCTGCAGGCGGCCCTACACCACCACCGCTGAACTGGCTGAACGGCCGTGGTATGCTCAGCTCCGCGCGGTGGGGCGACAAGGACCGAGAACAGCACAACGATTGCGATAATCGGCGTTAGATCGTCGGCCAGTGCCGGGAGGGCGGGAGAGCGAATGTCTGGATGGCTGGAGTACACGCGGGTAAACCGCCAAACGACGAGTATGTGCCGTGGAATTAAATTCACTGAAACCGCACTGCAACGCCGAATCGCCGGGGCGGGCGGCGAGGCGCACCCGACGGCGTTGTCCTCGGCTAAGTGTTGATGCGAATGCGACGACGCGACGGTCCCTTGGATATGGAGTCGATTTGGCTTCGTTTTTTGCTTTCTCTGGTTTCTGTGACATACGCGCCGTTGTATGGGTGATTGTGTGTGGCGAAGGGTAATAAACATTTGACAGATATTAAGTGCTCCCATAGTATCTGTCTAAGCTGGGCGGACGACGGGCGGGGGAATGTTTATTCGGAAAACGAAACTCAAGGGGAACGACGACGATGACGTTACGGGCGAATAGTTTTGCAAGTGCTTGGGGAACATTTCGCGTCGGCCGATTTTTTGGAAAAGTGCTGAGTTGTCATGTGAATCGCAGGCAAAGTATAAGAGCAGGGGAAGTGGAAAGCAGTGGCGGGCGGAGGGTGATTTAGCTACAGACTCATCAGACATTCAAACAATGTCGGCGGATTTGACTTAACAGTCAACGACAAGCTTTCAAGTTTCAAAGTCTACAAGTTTTGATCGCTCAAAAATGGCGCCAGGGGCGTAGGCGTTAGATGCCTCGACTCTTGCGCTGGGTGTCCAGGTTCGATTTCCGACATGCACAACTTTCATAATTCACGGCTCTCGAGTCACTGACAATGGTCAGAAAGTATGCTCTTCCTTTGCCGTTCATGAGCCTCGGGATACATTTCAATCGTAAGACAAAAATAGCAAACTTAATACGAGTGGCTCCTGCTCAACCTAGATCCGGTTCCATCTCGGATTGGTAGCACAACCCACGTTGTTACAGATCGAAAACAGGGCTTCTTTCCATGAGACCCTCATCAACTTGTTCTTGCGAGGAAGCCCTTATATCAAAAGTTCTGCTTGCCTTCCATGGTCACGGTTACCTGAATACGTCCCATAGATTACCAAAACCCTGCGGTGTATTCCAAGCAGGAGTAACAGCTTGTCAACATTGACGATCTACGGCCATCTGCCGGATATACCTAAAGGAGACAAAACTGGGCCCTGGGCAAAGCTATGGTCCAGGCAACGATAGAGCGGACGACCTCTGAGAGGCCTCCAAACAGGAAATAACCCGACCCCTCTTCAAAGACCCAAAAGCTTACTACTAGCAGATGATATCACAGACGCTAACAGAAGATGTAATCAAATGGAAAACTGCAGAACGGCTAGGCTAATAAGCAGAGTCGTGGGTGAAGTGTGGACTCAGCACTACGACCACACTTGCCGGTGGTCAGATCACAGCTGCCCTGAGACAAGATTGAACATGCACACATGACAACGAAGATAAGAGCCAATTGCGTGTCCTGAGTGTTATAAAATATCGAAGAGCACCTCCGATGTGGCCAATCACTTGTCAATACACTACAGTCGGTATTATCTCCGGACAATGTGGTATAGGTCACGTCGTATGGGAACTCTCTACATGACTCTGCAGATGCTGAATTGACGAGGAGGAAGAAGAAACAGTCGCCTACTATCGCAGCACTTTCCCGGCTCTATA
This sequence comes from Eristalis tenax, assembly GCA_905231855.2. NCBI lineage: Eukaryota > Metazoa > Arthropoda > Insecta > Diptera > Syrphidae > Eristalis > Eristalis tenax. Next base: position 61,653,528 of record HG993125.1, on the reverse strand, counting down.
TAGAGGAGCATAAAAAGAGAAAAGCTAGTGTTTTACTGAACCATCATACATACTTACCTGCCAAGGAGTTTTTTTTAACATTTGACCGGGCACTCTCCACTGAAAGTTGCAGTTATCATTGGAGATACACACGACTTGGATTTACTGTGAAAAGTCAGAGATTTCAATTTAGACCAAGACATTACTTTCGCCAAGAATTCGAAGATTTATAGCCTTAATGTGTTCGTCTAGAGGGCGCTTGTGATCAAAGCCAGTTACAAAGCGATGAAGATTACTGACACCAATGCTACCAAGTTCAACCAGGTTTTCGAAAAAGTAAGCTTATCGAGGAGGGAGGCGTTGCATAAGAGCATAGTAACTACACGATGATTGATTCCAAAAGCATGTCTTCCAATCTCGCAATGACCAGGGGTAACGTCGATGAGTGTCCTGGGAGCAGGTTAAGTTTTTGATTGTTACTTAATAAGGAACAGAGTGCTCTCAGACCATCTACGATCAGTAGAGTTAATGGATTCAAGCATGATGAATATTTTTTGGTAGCGATGGGCATGTGAGATGAGGGATGGCCACATGAGATGAATGCTGAAACACTTTATTCTTACTTATTTACCTAGCTGGACTATGAGGATCTGAGCCTGAGCAATCGCTGGCGGCAATTCTCTTCGCTCGCTGCCAGTAATCAAGACCAAGCCGTCTGGGCCCCGATGCTGTCTTGGTCTTTATACAGGATATTCGGTCTTCCTTCTCGAACCCGGAGGCTCGGATTCGAAGACGCTAGCTGCGACCTTTTTTTGTGATTTGAAGATTCTCTTAGCTGGATGTGGTCAAGCTTGTGCAGTCGACGGAGTTTTCCCCTCCGGACTACATTCCCGTCTTGGTACATCTCGTAGAACCTTCCGAACTGCATCCACATCCTGGTACATCTAGTAGAGTTCACGGCAATGTCTTCTTCTCCAGACAGATACTGGACTCCTCACAGACAGGACCATATACCTATCCGACGTATAACTTTTCTTTCATAAACACCAAGAATCAGCTCTGCAATTTTGTGTATCGTCCAAGCATAATAAGGACTTTATTCTATTCCATTCCACGCTTGTTAGAAACCACAAGTCATTCTTCTGTATTTGGCGCTACAATCCGCGGTGAACCTGAGCCTCAACCAACAAGCCTCTCTAACTAGGACGACCTTTCGCCAGCTGCGTTCAATTGCGCACGCCAAGTTGGTTGAGGTCCTTCTCCACCTGGGTGCGGCACCTTAAACGCGAAACCATAACTTAGTCTGCGAAAACTTGTGGCTTCCATGGAAGGGCAAACAAATTTTGGGTAAAAGTTTGGTAAGAAATTAATCGAAGGAGAATATAGGTGCGGAAAGACAGCAGCCACACTTAGGCCAGCATAGGCCCATTGTTCTACCACGCGGGTTTATGCGACATATTCCACAAACCAATCCGAAGAATTTTGCTGATTCTTACTCAGCTTGGTTCAGTATCCAGAAGTCTGAGAGGATGAGAGAGCACTGCAGCTGCATAGCAAGTGCTAAATTGTGTCTTCCTCATCCTCGTTCCTGCAGCTTCTGCAGAAGTCGGTGTAAGGAAGGCATAGTCTAGAGGCATGATTTCCGATGGAGCAATGCCTGCCTGATTAGACCTGCTCAATATTTGTTTTTCACCACAAAGCACACAAATCACTATGTTCTCTAAGTGTTAACTCCCAGTATCGCTTTACACAACAGATTTTTGCTGCGCCACTAAGGATCATCTACCGATTTCGCATCTCATAGATAAACAGTATTAATTAAAGAATAGTGCATGGATAAATTTTTTAAACTCCAATCGAGACAAGCTGAAATCAATTTCGTTGCAAAGTTCATCAAAAGTGTTTATGCACCTTGTAATAAGTTCATTACAACCACAGTTGGCTCTATGCCTCTTATCGTTTAGTAAACTTCTCGAAGAGATCTTTAGGGAGCATATTTATTCATAAGAAAAAGTAAATCTGGTGAATTTACACTGCAATTAATAATTTCGCGGACGAACATGGCTGACGCCAAAAATTTAAGAGTATTTTTTACATCTCTCGTCATATTTAGGGAGTCCTTCGAAGGAATATAATTTACGGACAGCATGCCTCATAAAATTTGAGTTCTTGTGTATCAAGATGGAAGAGTATTCTAAATACGGTCTGACTGACGAACAATAGATGGACTTAAACTAGTTATATCCCGAAAATATTTGCTATTTCTTTTCAGAAAACCTAACATAGCGTTAGCCTTCGCAACTGTATAATCATAACGTGTTGAAAAATTTAATTTAGTACCAAAAATTACGAACAGATCTTCTTCTACGACTTAGTCTATGATCATTTATGAAATAATCACAGATAATCGGGAATGTAATTCTTTTTGAATATTCAGCTCTAGTCCATCTTTCGACTAGTGCATGGATATCCAATTGGAAATTAATGCAATCCGTCAAACTATTTATAGATAAACACAATTTAAAGTAGTCTGGTTTATGAACAAAAGAAATAGTAATGGCCCCACATGGCTACCGTGTGGAACGCCCGATGTAACTTTTATTACTCGAGATCTAAAACTATCGATCTTTACCAATTGCTTCCTGTCCTTTAAGCAATTGGAAAACCACTCTAGCATTGGCGAATGGAATCCCAAAGACTTTAGCAAAGTGTGATGTACCTTATCGTAGGCTTTCGAGTTCGGGGTAAAGTACAGCAACTTGTAATTGATTTTTAAAATTGTATAAATGTACAATAATTTGAAAATAAAGATAAATTAGTTGTACATGACCTGCCGTGCACATGCTGGTTATTACAAATAATTTCTTGTAGAATAAAATATAATTTTTCGTTTACAATACTTTCAAATAACTTTGATATCGATGAAAGCTTTCATATTGATGAAAGCTTGATAGTTTTTTAATTTTTGCCTTAAACTTCTTTTATACATACTTTCATTCATTTAAAAATTCACACATTCTTAGGGATTGATTAAAGATAATGTTAAGTGGACGATAATGCGAAATCCAACATTTGTTTTTAAATTCCAGCCGGGGCCTGGGCTGTAATTTACTTTAAGTTTTGTTAAGGCATTAAATCCTGATCTGGTGCCTTCACCTATGTCTAGCAAGTAATAAAAAATATTAGAGTAAAGATTAATCGTTATCTGAACCGGAGACCCCATATAGACCGACTCCAAAAAGTTGGCAAATTGGTCATAGGTTTCATCCAAGTTTGTTGAAGTTACGTTACCGAATTCCATTATCTTGGGCAAGGCAAAGAAATTTCTTTTTGAATCTTCTCAGGTTAGGCGGTCGCTCATGGTCCATCGTAGGCCATGAGGCATCCTGTGCCAGTTGTCAATCTACGATTTGTTTATGAAAGTGTTTCTAGTTTTAGTGGATGTTTTATAGTGGCGCAGGGTTGCCATGGCTGTTTAAAAGTTTTAAAATCCCGGACTTTGGAAAACATGATCTACATCAAAAATAGGACAGAAAGAGGATCAACTGAACACAAAATCTGGGTCCATGAAATTAAACAAAAAATCTGTTTGACATTTAGAGGGTTGACACCGGATATGAACTGTATTTTGAAGGCAGCTCACTCTCTTGCCCCTAAACTTTTTTTTCAAACCAAGTTTACCAATCAGGGAATAACCGTCAAAAATTCATGAATAACTGTCAAAACGCCTCTCAAATTCCCCGATGGGCAATCAGCTGTGAAGTCCCTATAGCACTTAATTTCTGCTTGACACTGGAAGTCAAAATAAGATCTGTTCGATTTTATTTTTTCTATCTCTGAGTTCGATTATTTGTGTTATTTTCCAATTGCAATTACTTGAGGACAATTCCTTAAATCATAGCGCCGGGGTTAAAACGAGGAAATGTCCTCCAAAAAGAGGACGCGTGGCAACCCTATATAGACATGGAGTGTGGATCGCCACTCGGAAAGAGTACATAGCTTGCACGCTTTCTGGCGAGTTCGTCCGCTTCGCAATTCTCTCAAATGTCACAGTGTCTCGGTACGCACATAAGTTGGATGTTAAAATTCTTGGCCATCTCGTTAAGAGGTAGGCGTCAACTAAAGGCAGTCTTGCACTTGAAAGTGGCTGGGTTCAGCTTGATAGCTGACTGGCTTTCGGAACAGATGACTCTGTCTGTGCTCGGTATCACATTGTTTTTTAGCCAGGACAGAGCATCGTTAATCGCATAGTTCTAGGCGGAAGGATAAGATAAGATGGTACTAAAATGAATTCATTCGTGTGTAGTCTGATAGATGCTTGATGAGGCTCTTAAGTCAAATTCCAATTTTTAACATCATTGACAGCACTTCCTTACACCTACCACATAGTTCATTGATTCGAGTGGACATCTTAGCCTAGTCACCTTAACGTACAAGCCTCACGTACAAGCCATATTCAAAACACATGCATACACGTAGTTTGAATTTCTTAAACAAAAATTCAAAATCTTAGATAACGTTATCCGAAACTGCCTTAGACCTAGACCATCAGCATTCATTTTGTAAAACGATAGAACCAGTAGACGCTAGATGAAATCAAGACTCTCTCGTGACAAAACTCTAATTTCTTTTTAATATTTTCATTTTCAGATATAACTGGACATGCCTTATTATTAATTAAGACAAAAAACAAACAAAAAAATAACAAAACACAAAAACCAAGCTTAAGTCGAAAAAAGAATTTGTTTAAGAAAAATACAGAAAAAAAAATACTCAGCGTTAGATTTTGCGGAACCAACAGGTACAGAATATATATCTATATACAATCTAAGTTTTCATGTTCACATTGTAAACCACCCACACACACGTAGTTACACACATTCATAGCTTCCGTTTGATTCAGTCTCATGAGACGACGTCGTCTAACAGTTCACATGCGAACAATATTTCATTTAGAAGTCTAACAAAAATGCAATGATTGTTTAGCAATGTTCTGAAGTCGGTCCCCTTATGAGTAGTTTTTGATGACAACTGCAACAAGACCCTAGTCTCCAAAGAGCAAACATTTTGCATCACAAAATATTGAAGTTTTTCCATAGGATTTCTATCTGACACAGTGATGAGTATAGTTACCTAAATGTTACCTCCGACAATCCGCTCAATGCCATATGGGCATTTTCTCGGTGCCTACGAGTAGGGCTGGACCCATCTTGTGCAAATGCCTTCGGTTACATGAAATTACGAAACACCAACCCTAATCCACAGACTAAAAGGATCACGAATCGTCATAACAACCGACAAAGCAAACATAAGTCACAGCTCCTTCGTCACCGGGTGCACTCAAGCTCTTCAAGTTCATCCTGACACTTCCACTGACGCCATTCACTCTTCGTGTGCACTCATTGCGGAACTCCAAAAAAGGATGTCCACACTTTGCCTCTTTTCAACGAGTCAGGCGCATCCTTGAATTCGTTCTCCACATCTTCAGTCTTCACTAATTCAGTCATCACCGCACAGCCTTTCAGCCGAACAGTGCTTAAGTACACTTCAGTGATTACAGTCAAATACTTCTCGCACAGGAGCGCACAGAGGCGAGGACACAACGAGGAGAGAACGTCGACGACAAGAGAACGTCGGAATCCTTTTAAAATTCATCATAGGACCAAACCTCCGTTATAAGTTTATAAATTAATTAGTTGCAGCACTCCCACGGCGGCGTTCTGTAACAACGAAATCTACTCCTGCCTTCCTGCCCGAAATCGCTGACAGGACACAAAAGTCTCGACTGACTGGCGGGAGGCGGTGAGGGTGGCGATAGCAGCGACACACGGTGGCAGTGGCAGTATGATGGTGCTAATAAAATTTGCCGACAAGCACCTTGACAGCAAACAACCTCCAGCCACCCCACCTGCCCACCATCGAAGAGGATTACACCCGCACACAGGGCCACACACACGCGAAGGCGTACAATGTCATTATCGATTCATACACCCCCACAGCAGCGGTGTGTGCCCGCACATCCTGCATCCTTCGCCCCACGCGAGCGAACGTCCGTGTACGCCAGTCAGGGCTGTAGCATGCCGCACTAATAGCGCGTGGTGTGGTGCGGTGCACGAAAGGGCGGCGCGAAGGCAAATAAGGACATGAATAAATAATGCGAGGACTCCCGGCTCCAGCGCCGCAGTGATACTGAGTTGATTTTAATTTTTATGAATCGGTTATCCTGCCGGGGATAAGCTGGCTTCGGGGTGAGCAGAGTCTTCCTTTCGCAATAAAACACACAAGTGCACAGACGAGCAAGGGATGGCTGAATGGGGTACCTTCAGGGAACCAGACGTAGAGTGGAATTGGCAGCAGGTGCGTTCGCGCCGTCCCCCATCCCGCATTGACTCTCCTCACTTCTGACTGAGAAGCCCTCAAAAAGAGTGCAGGCAGACAGCCAATTGCTTCCTTAAGGGCACATGCCAAACGGTTTGTGAGTATAGCTCGTGTCGTCCACTTTTTTAGTCGTCGCCGGCTTTGGGGTTTCGATTTCGTGGTCAGTTTTTGTGTGCTGGAGACTGCGTCCCGTCTTGCCGCTCCCTTGTGACCGAGATCATTAACTTCTTTGTGCTGCGCAGTTGTGGTGGATGTTTGCAACGAGAAAGGATTTCGCACAAAAACCAGGCGATGGCCGAGGTCGAGATGACGATAGATTTGGTTTGTCGGCGTGTTCGGGCGGTTTTTTTTTTGTTGTTTTGCTTTGTTCGGTGCGATGCCGCTAGTGATTGCTGCGGATTGAAGGATTACCCCTGGAAGTGAGTGCAATAAGTCGTCAGCGTGCCGCTAGAGACATTTCGTTACGGGCAGTGTTTCAAATTGGAATCGAATGGAACGGACAAGGAAGACTTATTATCCTCTTAGTTTTGTTTTGTTTTTTTTGCTTTTGTTTTTCGTTGCTTATGGGGTTCTTTTCTCTTGATGGACTTTGAAGTCGTGTGCTTATTTTGACGTGAAAGTGGATCAAATGTGGAAGCAATTTGGGAACTTTGATATGATGATACTGATGCAGGTTAGAACTTCTATGTAACGAGTGCTTAACGAGCTTGATCTTAGACATGGCTGGCAGACATTAGCTCGAGGTGAAGGGAAAACAGCGAAAATCATCGATTGCGAGATTGTCTCACAGAATCAAAGCAGCAAGCAAAACGCTTAACCTTAAGAAGCTTGCTCTGTTCACGATGGGATAGGAATGGCCAAGGATCCACAAACAACAGGCAAAGCGGCCATCGATAGTCTGGCTGTCGAAGAGATGATATTGAAATATTGGCCCTATGGTCAAGTCAAATTCCAAAGTATTGTGGAAATGTGTGTCATGCAATCTATTTTGCATGGTTTGCATGTTAGCATGTTTATGGACCTCCAAAATAGGTCTTCCTATTCCGCAAAGAAATGCGGTGTCGTGTGGTTTCTTCAATCTGGTACTGGATGAGATGCTGCCGCGGGCAGCTGGATAAGCACTGTCAGTTTACCTGACTGAGCATCACGCAGATGACATCAACATCGCTGCGCGTTCCCCCTCCGGGCGATTGAAGAACAAGCGGAAGGAGCTGGTCTGAAACTCAACACTCCACCTGGGACAAAAAAAAAACTTGTCTTGGCGAATTTATTCTTTCGGTCCTTACCCAAATTTCATGACCATAGGTGAGCGTTGGAACAAATACTGAGTTGAAAATAGCTAACTTGGCTTTGACACCGAACTCGGCCTTCCTGATCAGAACAGATCTACCAAGCTGTTTCAAAACGGACCCAGCTTGACCAATCCTACAGGAAAGCTTCAGCACATACGGCCACAAACCTATCAAGTGCGCCGTCTGGAAAGATGTGAGGATAACCAAGTCATTTGCAAAAAGAAGATGACTTACCCTCAACTCTCCCAATGTGAAACATTCCTCGCCTCGGCTGCGCCGCAACATCCAGTCCATATATACAATGAAAAGGAGAGGTGACAAGACGCACCCTTGGCGAAGTCCAACGCTCACGGTGAAATGTGTTGATTTAGTACCGTTAACCCGAACACACTTGCTACAGTTTGTGTTAAGCAACTGAATGGCCCTCGGAAGAGAGTCAATGCCATACTCCTGCAGAACACTCCTGAGTTTACCTCGAGGAACTCGATCGTATGCCTTTTCCAAATCCACAAAACAATTGTAGATGGGCATGGCATACTCCCAAGCCTTCTCAAGTACCATTCTTAGAGTGAAAAGCTGGTCGGTTGTACTTCTATTTTTCTTTGCATTTGTCCTAATTCGATGCCGTTTTCCGTTGCCTTTTGTGCATGGCGTGATTTTCCCTCCACCCCCATAGCGGCTCACGAGGCCACTGCTGGGTTGCACGAAGTTCCTTCGGACTAAGCCCGACCGGCTGCCGAGCGGGACAGACCGGCCACCAGACGCTCGCATACTGCCACCTTGTTAAGGCTTTTTTTATTTTTATTATTTGCTCATCATCTTCATTTCCCGATAACAGCAAAGAGACGCTAAAAGAGCTCCAAAGGACTCCATCAAAGGCATTACAATGGGAAGCAATCGAGGCACATCCAAAACCATACAAGTTGTTGAGAATACACGCACCAAATGGATAGTGTCCCTACTTTGTTCGATCGCATTACAAAAACGAAGTTCAACTGAGCTGACTTTGCTGCGAAACTGGACGAATTAGACCAACAATTTGAACTCGGTTTAAGGTTCAGCAAAGAGACCTAAATTCTAGGCAATAGCCAAGATTAGCCCGCTATTCCGGACACTCGCTAGCCCGGACCCCTCAGAAGTCCGGACACCTTCAATACTTTAAAAATGTGACCTAAAATGCGTACATTTTTTGACTCCGTTCAGTGTGCGTACATAGTATTATGTATGTTCGTACAATCATCGTAATTCCAATACTAGTTATGTCGCTTGCAGTCGGGCCTTGAGTCTAGACATTGCGCCGTATGCCGTATGTGCCGTATGTGTCTGTTGATTTTGCATGCTCTCAGCTGCGTTTAGTTTTCATTTAGTTTAATTATTATTTATGGCTTCTGCGAAGAAAAGGATATTTCTGTAGTAAAAGGTGTTTGAAAAGCTATCGGTTGTCCCCTTCATTTTGTTTTTTCTCTATAGTCGAAAATTGTATGTGCCCGGACTAGTGTACTGTAGTCGACTATGGTAATCCAGAGCGCCTCCCATTCCCGGAACACCAATGAAGGCTTACCGAGCTCAGAGTGATGACATTCTAAATGAAAAGGAAGTAATCCCTATCCAAGGGCAGCAGACCAAAGGTTTTAAGCTTACGTAAGCTGCGATAATCAAGAAACCTTCGAATGCCTAGAGAGATTAATGGCCAAGAGGTCAGCCTCCTGGCAAAATGCCAACCTACGTGTTGCTGATATGAACTTTTGAATTGAAGAACTTGCGGTGTGTCATACAGACACTAGCACTGCGACTTTGAACTTAACTATGACAAAAGGTCGCATCCACTTCCAGGGACCAAGCCCCTCGAAGCAGAGTATAGAGCGTAAACTTGAACAGGACTGGATAACGGAGCATATACAAAACAGCAAGGGCGTTGATATACGCCAGTAGGATTTCAAAGTCCGAACGGGAACTTGTCACGGTAATAATGGAAATGAACCATTATCCCCATTACAGCAAGGCGGCCAGGGCTAATCTGGCCTTTCTTCTTACAACTGGACGTCGCTCTTGTACAATAATTGTACAAGAACCATGGTCGCGTACAGAGGCTGTACAACTTACCAACTTTTCAAACCCAAATGGTAATCGACAAGGATCAAACCACTGTCGCATGCGAGCGCCGGAACAATAACTAATGCTACGTCCTTGCCCGTCCATGCTAAAATAGTATGTTTTGCCACTCTTGCTCCTTGCTCTGCTATAAAATTGTGCTTCTTCGAGGGTTGCGCAGAGTTTGAGTTTCATTCATCTGCGTCCCTCTATAGCTTGTAGTATACATTAGGCCACCAAATGACTCTGGTCATCTCCGTGTGACCGGATACAAGTTAACTGCGTGCGTCTTGTCTGAATCATTCCTTAGCATAGACAAGTTGTCGACACAAGCTGAAAGCATATTTAATAGATAAAGCAAATGATTAAAGGTTACCCTGCCGTGGCGCGGTGGGTATGTGCTTCGACTCCTACGCTGGGGTTACTAGGTTCGTTTCTTAAATCGAGCGACTTTTGAAATTTGAGTCGGCAGATAATTGTTGGTCCCCTCGACTCGTACAATGCGAGCGGAAGCTGTACAGGTCCTGATCCATGGCGGACTGTAACACCATCCAAATTATCAGTGCTTTTGGATTTCGTTGGTTACTGCCGTTGCATAAATCACCTCCTTCTTCTGTGATCTATGTTAAACCTCTAGAGTAGAGATAGCTTCAGTATTCCAATTTTAAGTCTGTTTAATTTATCATGTATCAAACAGCGAACTCAGAGTTTAGAGTTCTTCAGTGTGTGGCGCTACAGTGCGAGATGGACCTGGTCTTCATCCAAGCCACCGTGAAGTCTACCACCTGGTTGAGGTCCTTCTCCACTTATGTGAGTCGCCTTGAACGCGGGTCTCCTCTACCGCGATGTCTCACAGGCTCAGAGACGAAGGTTCTCCAGCCTGAAGCCTAACTGTCTCTGTCGTCGACCTTTCCTCAAACGATCCAATGATCAAACGCAGCACTTTTCTCTCGAGGACATGACATGTCGTCGACCTTTCCTCAAACGATCCAATGATCAAACGCAGCACTTTTCTCTCGAGGACATGACTGATACGTTGACAGCGGCCATGTCAGGGACGGGGTGACCAATGTTTTGTATGAAGTAAGCTTGCTAGGGAGGGCTCTACACTGTTGCCACTTGATACCAAACAGCTACTGCCAAGAATTGGTCTGCGTTTGGCCAGTGATGTTGTTTTTCAGACGCGACTAGAATTCGCTCTTCTTTTGCGTAGTCGTACAACGATGCGCCTTGTCATTGAACTGATTTCAGAACTCACGTACTTGAGTTGTGGTGTGCAACAAAATCCCTAGTCATCTCACGCGTCATTTTCTCTAACAGACAACAGAGCACAACCTGCTGTGTAAGGGTCGTATAGTTATGAACTGGACGCTAACAAGAGAGTCTACCATAAAGCATGACTGTTGGAGTTACCTTCGTCTGACAAGACTTTCTAGCACACTTGTTTCACATGTAATTTGACAACCGCACCCGCACTGCTGTCTCAAATTAGTTTCGCGTTCGAAAACTGCATCCCCAACAGTTAAGCACCATCCACTCTGCCATTTAGCAAATCTTCTATCAACAACCGCCGAGAGAGTATGGATGATCATACTCGGTTGTCGAACCACGTGTTCATTCCCGTTGGCGCTATTTCCTGCCTAATTGAATTACCTCATGCTCGCTCAAGCAATGACATCCTTCCTTGGCACACAGTCCCGGGTACTTGCCCCCGCCAGAGCTCATTCCATTAGAGCGAGAGCGAGTGTATTTTTTCTGATTTAAATCCCCAAACCGATTCGATGTGATTTCGTCGATTGGAGACTATTTTCAGTTGCTGCCGTTGCATTCGGTTGCATTGTTTCCTTCATAAATCGAATCGGTGAGCTATTTTTAGCCGTCCCATCGCAGCGGCACAATCGACACAGTATCTAGGTCCACCTCCTACCCGTACTCGCATCGACGTGGGTACTAAGTTGTTGTGACAAATTTGAGTATCTGTGTATCTACGGGGTCATTGATCCGTTTATTGAGCGTGCATGTGCCGCTCGACTGCAGTCTTCGAGTCTTCGAATCACGCATCCCGTGCACTCGAGCACCAATGCACCATGCATCTAATGGATTCGAATTTTGATTTGATGAAAAGGACATGCAATAAATACTGCATCTAAACTGAAGGTCCAATTAACCATCTGTTCGCCTTTAATAAATTATAATGCGAGCAATTACTTGCCAAAATGCTGCAAGCGGCCGAGAGAGAGAGAGGGAGGGAGAGACGGGGTCGCAGCTCATTCAAATTTAATCGCCCATCAAGGTACCCCGGCAGCGGAAGAGAACCCACACACAGCCGCGCTAGCTGGCAGTCTGCGGCCGAAAAGGTATCAGAATCAGACACAGATACAGAGTGGCCCTCATTTGTCATGTGAAATTCGCGGAATTTGTTTATTTAACAGGGCCGTGCGGGAGGGCTGCAGTTTTGGGCTTCCACGCCAATTTACCTCGTAACCTAAATTTATTCATACGAACATAATTTACATGACTGTGTGTGGCTGTGTGTGTGACTGTGTCTGCGGAAGTGGTTATACACCCATTCCCAGAGCGAGCCGCGTCGCGCCGGTGGAGTGTATGTAGATGAGAGGCGCTGACTGCCATCTGGCCGCAAGTTGGACCTTCCCTCCAGTGCGGAATAGAGACGACGAGCGCCAGGACTCGCCCAGGGTCGTCCCATAAATTGCGAAAATATGGCAGACAGCAGTGTTGTGTCGCTCTTGGACTTTGCCCTCTGCAAAACCACCCCGAAGGAAACAAACCTCTCCAGGTTTTGGTTGCGAAACTCAAACGACTGCAGCAGCTACAAATGTTGACTTTTGACTATTTGCGGATAATTGGATGGAGGACGACGACTGACGATCTACCGCAGAGTCCTGCTTGCATTCAATTCATTTGCAAGAGTGAATCAAAACCTAATTTGTTTGTGTTTGTGATTGACGTGCGGAAATTGGATGCCACTCGGGGGAATGGGTATTCTGTTGGGATGATCTCTTTAATTGAAGTTTGTTGAAAATGACGGTTACTTGAATGGAATTGGATTGCTGACCTCCGTCTGGCTTACTGCCAACAAATCAACTCTCAATTGTCAAATTGGCTGTCGCTGCGAACAGTGCTGCCAGTGTGGAATGGAACCCCTCAAACAGAGAACCCTGTAGCACTGCACACAGGGTGAAGTTTGTGGGACTTATGACTGGCCAAACAAACAAGGATCACGTCAAATTACCTACAATTGCACGCATGAACTCAGCAACTTCCTCTTCGCTTCCGCAAGAGAATAACGCGTCTCTCTTCCGCTCCACACACACACACACATACACACGCGTGCACTTTAAGTTCCGTTCTATTCTTGAATTTTTGTCACCCAAGCTCATTTCCGATCTGAGAAGTCTCGAGTGCCATTAAAATCTCCCACCGCCTTACACACCCTCTCGGCGTGCTTGTTTCAAAGGCGACACACAGCCACACTTCCACATCACAAAAATTACGATTGTTTTAGAATTTAATGTCCTCCCGGGCGCTCACGTCACTCCCTTCGCACGGCATCCGAGTGCACCTCGTGTAGGCCGATGGGATGGATGGTATTTTTGGAACTGCTCGTACCTTTCTCTTGAATGTCGGCCCGTCAGGCGGCCAGTCACTTCTTCAGCCAAAGTCTATGTCGTCTAATTGCAGTGCGCGCTTTGGAAATTTATTGCAACGATCCACCGGAGAAATTGGATGGTATTTCGGTTTCCTTTTGTTGTTTTCCTCTTCCATCTGCGTCTCTTCATTTGCATGTGACCATTTGTCTCGTTCTGGGGAGTGCTGGGAGTGACATTAAATGAAAAAAAAACAAAAATCACAAGAGAAGAAAAGAAGAGTAATGCAAGCAGAATTGCGGTGACAACTGCACACGCTGTGCTTCGGTGGCATAGGGAGCGGTTTGGTGGCTTCTTTTGTTTCGGAAAGGTCAAGCGGACCGGAGGAGCAAGGGGGTTGGGCAGTAATGGGTAGTCTGTGGTTGAAAATTAAATGGGTCAGCATGAAAATGTAGAGATGTAAAGATTCGGAGTAGATTCAGGCAATCCAGAGAAGACCGGGCTGCTGCCATTAACGGATAACCGGAGTGTGTTGGCGTTGAACGCTTTTCACCACTTGTTCACTTCCGTCTTCCTAGACTTCAGCTCAGACGACTTAGGATGTCTGCTTAGGTAAGAGAATGGTGTACCCCAAGAGTGCGTACAACCCCCTCTTCTTTTGAGTTGGACTACATGTTGTGCGAAAGTAATTGCGAGGAATGTTGCACACTGGAAGAGGGAGGCAAATGCAGTGAATGAGCCGCCCCTTGCCTAGTACCAGCTTAGGCCAATAGCTTGATGACAGCTTAGCCGCTTCTTTTCTAGACTCTAGAGCTTAATTCTAAACCGTTTAATAGGGCCAGCAACTGGAAAACGCGAGAAATGATCACACATTGATCACTCCTAGCGCAGACAGAAAAAACTCGGATTAAGAAAGGGATCTAAAGTGTGAAGACGTTCCTCGACCGGACGAATTCCGATTTCTCCAACGCGACCACTAATTTATACGTTATTGGCTGGATGTCTTAGAAGTGAGCGAAATAAGACGCTTAAGAAGGATACCAATACCCAACGGGTGTTTTACATAGTTCCACTCTAATCATTAGCAGCTACCGGGAAAGCGCCAGGGAACGTGCCATGCAATGGCCTCGATTGCTGCCAGCACAAGTCGATCTTCGGTATTTTTGAGAGCTGTGAGAAAAGATCTATACTTTGCAAGTGAATTCACACATGAAGGGCGGGCATTGAACAGGAACAAGGGTTACAATTCGATGAATGTTCAGTTGGTTCAAGTTGGTCTAATTCTTTCACTTTGAATTCGAAATTAGCGCTCGATTTGGCAGCACTGTTCATAGTGACAGCCATTTACAGTTCACCCAGGAATGACAGACAACAAGATTGCGCCTTTATTTTCTCATTTTTGTATGTGACCTAGGCCGAGGCTGCGTGATTTGACAGCTGACTGGATTTGATCAGAAATGAAATATGATAGAGACGCCCAACTTCTACCTCTCTTGCCACTTAAAATTTTTGACAACCATTTTTTATATCGTCTTCTAAAGCCAAATTGACGAATCAGTGAACGGCATTTACGTTATTTCGTGAATAAGTGTCAAAAATCCTCTGAAATTCGTCGATGGACCAGGGGTCAATCAGCTGTGAAGGTGGACATCTCTATCATACGTCATTTCTGAATAGAAGTGAGTATCCGCTCGTCTCGGTCGACGTCACCAAAACATTGACAGATAGGTGGCAAATATGGGGGATTTACGGGAAGGCGCAATCTTGTGTACATCATTCTTGGTTGTCATCCATCCTTTCCTACCGTGACCAGACTCGCTTCACAGATGCGACAGCCAAGTTCGCGAAACTTATGTTGTTCTACTTAATTTGCTGAGAGACTGACTTCTCGTTGAATGGATACGCCAGCGAACATAGTGGTCGGTCCTGAAGTGAAAAATGTCTACAAGTGTTCATTGACACTTGGTTTCATGCCAAAATGTCACCATTTGCCAACCTCTATGGTTTGAGAGGACATTTTTTCATCTTTTTGTGCGGCTTACTGTAGCTGGGTGCCAACGAACAAGCCTCTTCAGCCAGCGCGACCTTTTGGGAGCTATATCCAGTCTCCAGCCCTTACCCTTTTGCCTGTGTCACAATCATCGAAGGTGTCTTCTGTTGCGGCTCTAAGTTTTTACTGTCATTAAACAGCTTTAAGCTTTGGGTGCGTGGCAAGACTAGTCTCCATCAACAGCCATTAATGTCGACAATGTCCAAGCCTCTGTGCTATATACCAGGACTAGGTCAATGTCCGCTTGAGTCAGAGCACAGAAACTTCATTTTCAAGGACAAATAAGTTCGGTCAGAGCTTTACGATCAACCAAGAGCCACCTGAATGATGAGAAGCCTTCGTCTGATTATGAAATAGTGAAACAATTGAACAGTCGCTCAGCGTAGGGCCCAATCCTCAATCGGTTTTCGGCTCCATTTGACTAGTTTTCTTAGTTCCCCATCACATCATAATCATTTCTAATTTCGAGATCATCTTTGACGCAACTCTTGCCCCGCTCGCTCGGACTGTCACTGTCTGACAGATCTCAGCGAATGGCATCCCAAGCGCCTGGCCACTTCCCCAACTCCAGTTGACATCTCATGCATACGCTGCCCCATCCGCATGATTGATTATCCATCCATCCAAAGTGGACAGGGAACACCACAGTGAACAGGGGAAAACCCAAACGAATCCATCCAGCTCTGTAATTATCGGATGCGTATCTTGTAATGAGTGTGGCCTGGGGCCTAAAGATTGCTCCTAACGCAAGCTTCTAAGAAATTAAATGAAATTCCAATCGGAGGCACAGGCAGAGAGGCAGAAGCACCCATGGAAGCCCACCTTTTCGGGCTGAGTGGTGGATAGTAAATGGCGCCCGGGGGAACATAATTAGACTCGCAATTGTCTGAGTAATTTTGTTTTGTTTTTTCCTGGAGTGGACGCGGGTCAGGCACAATGTATGCATGTACTAGGGCCGAAGACCGCTATCATTAGCTAAAAAAAATGAAACGAGGAGAAGAATGTAATTACCGCTGTGCTCGTGCAAATTGGATGGAAGGAATTTGCATCGAAGTGTAATGATTCTCTAATAGACGCACGGTGTCGGGAACCCCTTTGGAGGAGAGCGAGATTATGTTTGAAGGTGAGTGGGGGTGTTTCGCTCTCTGCTCTTCGGTGGCCTTCATTTTTGCATTTTCTCTGACTCACCCACAAGTGCTCACGTCGCTTAGACCACACAAGGCCTCAATTCAGCCGTGGGCCCTTCGTGGCCCGATTGCCAACTCGATTTATCGACTTCCCTGGAATCGATTCCGCGCTCAAACCGCCATTTCAGGGATTTCCTTGAACAAGTTTCCAACAGAAAACAGAACAGAAACGGAAATCCCCTCCAGTCACGTCTGCGCCCACAGTCCTTCGAGGGCAATTATGCATGCAGGCGGAAACTTCATTCATGTTCTGCCCATGCACTGTTCCGTTAGCTTAGCCTTGAACGACCCCGAAAACACTCTCTGCACCTCGGCACCGGCAGCAGCAGCACCAACAATTTATCATCGAATCTTCGAGTTATGCTCGCTCGCAATTATCCGCAGACAGGCGCACACACAGATGCCCCGCCATGTCATGCTGTGGCATGACGAGTGTCAAATTCTATCACGAACCGTGTATACACGACGACGCACGGTGCCGCAGCAGCCCCATTAGGCGTCGCCTTTGCGGTCTAGAACTTTATTAATCGCTCATCGATGGGTTCCAATGAACGATCAGTGGCCGGGTAAATAGCTCTCCGTCTAATTACGGGTCTAACATATCCCTCGGCTATGTGGTGCGCTTTTTTGAGGCACCGCATCGGTGGCGGCACGAGAGGGGCTACCTGTTGCCGGGAAAAAATGACCGACGGACGACGAGCTGGAGAGGAGATATGCGTTCAAGGTTAGACGCATAACTGAAATGGATCCCCAAACAGAGCCAGAACGGGAGTTAATTGCTGCTCAATGCAATTTGCTGATGGATAGGAACGAAGGCGGCTTCAACGACCGGTAGCTTCACGGCTTCATGGCAGCATTGCCGCGTGGTTTACATGCAATTCTTTAAGATCGTCTGTGAAGTTTGGTCGTGTACAGAGAGGATGACGTCTTTGAAGATGATGCATTGGTTGTTAGCGTTGATCTCAAATGTTGGCGGGCGTGATAGTCGTGCTATGATCAGAAGACAGAATCAAAAGATGCTGCATCTGCAAATTCAACACGTGACATGGTAGCTCCCTCTACCAATCCTAGGAAGCTGCAGCGTCGAATATGACGAGTAGAACAAGGGAAGATCGAAGCAAGAAGTGATGGGGCTTTTAAACTCGCGAGGAAAACACTACCAATGCCTCAAGGATGATGCTTGATCAGCTAGAGTCGCCCTAGGACGCATTATAACCGCGTGTAACCTGTTGGAGTGTGTTATGAAGGGGAATTTGTGTTTCACGGCTGAACTTCCACAGAGGAAGTGTGTATTTTCCAACGACGTAGCCTAATATTCTCAGTATGTTCAAACAACGATTGTTTTTCAGCAACCAAACCCAAGATGACGACGTCTAGACTGGAAACTGCTTGACGAATGAGTCTCTGAAAGGAGGTAATAGACGGCCCAAAACTGGGTCCAAATTAAAAAGGTTGAACAAGTTGTCCAAGGAGTATTCCTAGTCAGAGCTAAGTTTTGTTCCTTGTTTGCGGACTGATGGGTTGACATTAGTCAGATGAACAATGACCGTCTGTTGCAAGCTGTTACACAGTCGTGGGGAAAGGGTCAATCTCTCAGCACGCCTATAACAGGGGCAGATCTGCATTCTGTCGAAACAGCCCAACATTCGCTTGTTGATAGCCCTTACTGCTTTTGTCGACATCGAGGTAGCTTTTAACAGAATAGAACCCCATGCAATAACCTCAGCACTCAACTGACTCGGTATCGGAAAGTCCTTGGTGGCTTTTATTCACCAGCTTCTCGATAATAGGGCGATACTCTCGAAGCTAGGTGAGGTCACGATCTGCAGATCTGTTAACAGAGGCACACCACAAGGTGGTGTACTCTCCCCTCTCTTGTGGAACGTGGTAGTGGACGAACTGCTTGTGTTACTCGAAGGGACAAGGTCATTGCCAATGGAGATGATATTACTTATGCAGTATCTGAAAAATGCTCGCAATCCGTTCTTTCCAAGTGAATGGACTAGCGAAAGCAACCCAAGCGTCAATCCACAATAAACGGAGCTAGTCCTCTTGCAACAACTATAAAGGTACACCTCTGCTCAACGTCGCCTACAAGCTCCTGTCCAGCGTACTATGTGAACGTCTAGACCAGAGCGGCTTCCGGTCGGTCAAATCGACTATAGCCCTAATCTTCACACTAAGGTAAGTCTGGAGAAGACCAGCGAGTTTCAAACTGATACACACCACCTTTTTTATCGATTTCTAAGCCGCATACGACAGCATTCATCGCAAGGAGCTATTCGATGCGATGGCCGAATTCGGGACCCCGGGAATACTGATCCGGCTGTGTCGTGTCCGGGCAAACGTGAACTCCACAAACGACATCACAGTGGAGATCCGCCGTAGAATAGCCTTTGGCAACTCTTGGCAACCAACTGAGCTCAAAGCTCCTGACTGGAAGGACCAAGATCATGCCCAAAACCCTTATTTTGCTGGTCCTGCTCTATGGAGCCGAATGCTGGACGCTAAGCAAAACTTCAAAGCTAATTCTTGGCACCTTCCAAGGAAAAATTCCACGCCGGATAAATGGTCCCGTCTGCGAGGAGAAGACACAAACGCGAACTCTACGAGCTGTACCAGGATGAGGATGTAGTCGTCGATTGCACTGGCTCGGCCACATCGAGCGAATGGACACCAACGCTCCAGCTAAGAGGGTCTTCGAATGCGAGCCTCCTGCTTCGAGAAGGAGAGGAAGACCGAATCTTCGGTATCCAGACCAAGTAATCGTGGATACAAGACTGCTTGGTCTTGATGACTGCTAGCATGGAAAGCGATGGAAGGCAGCTCGGACCGGCGTAATAAGTACGTCCTCTGCATTAGAAAGCACAAAATCCCTTACTTCTATCCTCAGTCACTATGTGGGATCCCTTTGAAGCTTATGTGCCAAATTCTTAGGTCCTCCACGGCTCTCTACTGCAGTAAATGGGAAATAGGGTGCAAATAGGGACTACAACCACGCATGGTCAACTAGTTATTTCCTTCAGTAGTCAGACCCATACTCCTGTATAGTGTCGCAACTTGGTGGACTGCACTCGAAATGAAAACCAACCTCTTGCCACGCGACAGAGTGCAGACGATGGCAGGCGTATTTATCAGCGGGGCACTAAAACCAGCCTCCTCCGAAGATCTATATATACTCCTTAGCCTTCCACCAATAAAACTAGTCGGTAGACAGACAAAAGATAATACGGCAACCAGACTGAGATCGAACTTCCGCCTAAACACTCAAGGATCCTCAGCGGGTGTAATTCCCCTAAATATAGACCTCAAGCAGTGCGGTGCTAGCGGTGACCAGGCACTGGGCGTAGGCCCAGGAGGGCGCAATCATGACCAAGATACACAACTCGCGGGGCTGATTATGGTCGCTCGTCGTCAATTCCTGCATCAGCACAATCTGACACGGAGGCTTGCCCAATACAACCGCCGGATTGACTCTCTGGCGATGTCCAAGTCAGGTGATTGGTAACGACTCGACATGTGACTCTCCTTCTCTTCTACATTTAGCGCCCATCCTTTTTGGACCTTAACTCTTTTATTCAAGCTTAAACTTGATGACGAACGCCTTTGTTCAATAATTTTAATTTCATATCCATCTGGCAACAAGTAAAATTTAAATCCAAATTATTGCTCTTCCGATGAAAAGTGGGTCAGCTATCGTCAGTACAAACTAAAATTCTTAATTTTGTATATTCCTAGATTTTTCTGTGAATTTACTTGCTAACCAGACTGCATATGGAGAGAAATTCCATTCAAAAGAATTTCCCTCATAATATCCCCACATAATCCCCACACAAATCACATTACAATGCTGCCTGTGCCACAGATTCACCAAAGTACCAAAGCTCTGAACCATATACGGGGAAAATATGGAGTCTATTCAAAGACAGTTTCCATAAAGAGATTGTGTTTGTGGCCACCTTGTGTCGAATAGCAGCGAACACGTAGGAAGTTATTACAGACACAACCCAACATTGGTTATTTTTGCCATTGTGAATTGCTCAGCAATGTGGTGTGGACTTTGAAAAGGGGAAATATCTACGAGGTGGATTTGGAATCTTTGATGAGGAAAGTGATTTGAATTAAATGGTTGCAACTACAATGTGTGCAGCTGCACAATGCATTATTGGAGCTCTAGTGAACAGTGCAAATATGTGCACTCGAATAATGGCTTCTGCCTTGGCAATTTGAGCGTCTTTCTATTGACTGTACTTTAAAAAGAAAAATATATGAAATCCAGTGAACTTGAGAGCATTAAAATTAAATGGGCGAAGCTGCTTGACATTTGAGGGGGCTTGTGATTTACATTTATTTCGACGCCATGATCCCACTCGCCATTTTAAGACTTCACCTCTCGGTATAAAGTGAGTAGCTGATTTCACCTTCGCTCTCTAAATTACTTGCGTTCATCCCTTGCAACCGCTGCAACTTGGCATCAAGAGCATGTTTCCAGGGATGCGGGGACTTCCTTTCGCAGAACCAAGTTGATTCTCTATTAATCGCGTATTTTGATTTTTGAATTTTCTCACAATTTTTCAGTTCAAGAAAAATGCGGAAAAAGGGTAGTGTTATATAGCACCCGAGTAAAGTCCTCTTGTCAGCAGCTGAAGAGGAAGTCCTTCGTTAGAGCAAGAGGAGGATAATCCGACTATACTTTGGGCTTCGCCTTGTACGGGTGTGAGATTGATTGTGTGGGTAACGTAACAGAACCTTGTGGGACACCAGAGGCAAATGGTCTGAAATACCTCAGGATGATCCAAGGACGGGTCCCCCAAACCCTCGGTGGACCTCTTCCTATTAGAATCTCCCAACTGTCGAACACATCTTTGCAAAAGCAACGCCGACATTTGAAACCAGACCTACCACATTTCTCAATCAAGGGTGTTTTCGAACGCACTCAAAGATCTGCTGCCGCCGAGTCAATAGATTTTTTGTAATCAGAGAAAAATTCAAAAATACTCAGCCAATGCTGTCCGAATTGCGGCGATGACGCCGGACGCCCCCAGGCATTCGGCACTCTCGCCTAAGTGTGTCATACAAGTCGTATATGTCAAGCCAATGGATCTGACATTCAAATCCCATGGCAACGCTTCTGTGTCTGCAAGCAAGACTGGTTTTCGCTACGAAAAAACAATTTACGATCGACAATGCACCTCTGACACGCTCACGGTCCAGCTGTAAGCGAACGCAGCCGAATGTAAATACTCCTGCGGCCACGCTAGACGATTTAAAACAAATTCATTCCCATTGAATCTGTCACCGTGTGTAGCACGCGTCTATTTTTGGGACAACAATATGTTCGGGCTTATTTATTTTTATTTAAATTTCAGTGTTTTTTGTTCGTTTTTCTTTTATTTTTGTATTTTTGTTGTGTCTTTTAAATGAGATTATCGAAGGTGTTGCCAGGCAGGGGGAAATTGAAAGACGGGTAGATTGTTTCATACGCGAACTGTCACTGCGATAAAGCCGACTGCTGACGGAAGATGCGCTGGTCTCTCTTAGATGGAAGCGTCCAACGATTAGTCTCAATGGGGTGCCTTAAAGCTAAGCGATCTTATGTGGGTGCAACAGGCTGGAGGGTAAAAATTCAGCCATCTGAATTTATATGGCGTCCTTCAACAGGACACATCAGAAATGCTAGCTTCCCTCAGAAACTCCACCTGTTCTCGAATACGGGCACTTATTGAGCAGCACTTGTTCAAGTTTGTGGGAGGTTCACGATGATTACAAGGAAGCCCCAAACGGTCTGAAGTGCATACACAGGAAGTACCTTGGACTGTTAGTGTATGACCGAAATCAAATGTGTTCAAATGATGCATTTCATTAGAAAAAATATCAATCCATCTACTACTGCTGCCATGGCTACCAAATACGACAGCCACCTATAATTTCCTTCGAGGCTCTGAATTTCAAAATTGTTAGCCACTACGTACGTTACCTGGCACTCCACGATAGGCTGAATGTTATTGCTTTGATCAAGTAATAAAGTAAGACACTATCTCGTCGTGTGGTGCCATACAGGGCTGCCTACTCTCGTGTTCAGTGAACTCCCGTACTCCCCTCTGCTTGAAAATACTCCCCTTTTTTATTTATTACCATTTTCACATAGTTGCAAACGACACAATGAGTTTAAGAAGTTTCAAGAGCACCATCATCATCATTTTCTGACCCGCATGCCTCAATAAAGGAGTCGCGGGATTAAACCACGCACGAGAGGTCTCCAGGCAACTCGATCCTCCGCCATCGACTCTAACTCATCAGGAGTTATGCCCAAGCGTAGCCAGGTGAGTTTTTGGACTTGGTCCAACCACCTCGTCCTGCCTAGCGGTCGCCTACTGGATGGAATTGTATTCAACGCCCGCCTCGGAAGTCGTGATGAAGGGGACATTCGTGTCCAATCGAAGCAGCTCCTCAATGTTGAGTTCGTCTCGGACTTCTCACCCTATCCCGGAAAGTAATTCCCACAACAGAACGGAGAAATCTCATCTCAGCAGCTTGTGTTCGCGATCTTATTTCGGTCATTACCCAAATTTCATGACAATGACCATAGAGTTGGACCAAATACTGAATTGAAAACAGCTTACTTGGCTTTGACACCAAGCTCGGCCTTCCTGATTACAGATCTACCAAGCTGTTCCAAAATGGACCCAGCTTGACCAGTCCTACAGGAAAGCTCAGCGTTACTTCCTCCATCACTCGTGAAAAAGACCCCGAGATACCTAAACTTCTCCACCTGCTTCAATTTGTCTCCACTAACCTGTAGAGTGCATTGAACAGGCGTTCTGGTGATGACCATAACCTCCTATTTGTCCACTTTGACCTTCATTCGAACTTCAGCACATACGGCCACAAACCTATCGAGTGCGCGCTGGAGTTCCGTCTGGGAAGATGTGAGGATAACCAAGTCATCTTCAAAAAGAAGAAGACTTATTTCAACATTCCTCGCCTTGGCTGCGCTGCAACATCCAGTCCATATATACAATGAAAAATAGATATGACAAGACGCACCCTTGGCAAAGTCCACCGCCCACGGTGAAAGGTGTTGATTAAGCACCGTTAACCAAAACAGAGATGCTACAGATTATATATAGAGACTGAATGGACCTCAGAAGAGGACTCAAGAGTTTACATCGAGGAACTCGATAGATCTGTAGATCGGTTTGGCATACTCGCAAGCTTTCTCAAGTACCATTCTTGGAGTGAAAAGCTGGTCGATTGTACTTCTGCCGGGACGAAAGTCGCACTGTCCATCCCCCATCCTGAGGTGTTGGAAGCTCTAGAACGCGCTTCCAACACC
Source organism: Eristalis tenax (assembly GCA_905231855.2). Classification (NCBI taxonomy): domain Eukaryota; kingdom Metazoa; phylum Arthropoda; class Insecta; order Diptera; family Syrphidae; genus Eristalis; species Eristalis tenax. The sequence continues at coordinate 61,629,607 of HG993125.1, read as the reverse complement.
TCAGCGTAGACTTTCCCGGGGAGACTTAAAAGAGTTATGCCCCTGTAGTTGAGTCCTCTTTTGTCGCCTTCTTGAAAAGTGGGACAATCACCCCAGTTTGCCAATCGCCAGGTATCTCACCACGTTCCCATACCACTTTTAGCCGTAGCACTCCCTCTTTACTCATTTCCTCAAGTATTTCTAGCCGGGTTTCAGAGATTTGCCTACTTTTAGCGACTCAATCACCAAAATGACTTTCTCCACCGCTGGGCTATTCTCCGCCCCACTCAAGACTTCGGATCTGCCATCTTCAGTGCCCTGTTCGGGATTGAGCAGCTCCGAAAAGTGCTCGCTCCATCTGCGTAAGATGTCCTCCTCATTGGAAAGCAACAAACCGTCTTTGGATTTGACTCCTTCAATGATGTTCAATTTTCTTCCTCTGAGTCGGCGAATGGTTTGCCTTTTTCGCAGATCTATGGTCGCTTTCCAACTTCTCGCCGAACTCCTTGCAAGACTGCTCTTTAGCTGCTCGCACAGTCAATTTGCAAGTTTTTCGCGCCTCTGTGTACCTGGTCACGAGACGCAGAGTCCCCCAAGAGAATCCAGTCTCTGTAGGTCTTCTTCTTCTCTCTGATGGCTTCTTGGACTCCGGAGGTTTTAAACCACGCAGTTCCTTTCTCACCACCAGCCGCCACTCCAAGCCGCTTCACTGCACAAACATCCCGTGCAGCGGCAATGGTAAAACAGTCGCCATTCTTCCTCGACTTCCTCAAGAGTACTTTGATGTGAAATTCTACAAGACTTTAAGAACTTCTTCCATTTTCGTTAGAGCAAGAAGTCAATAGAATATTGGGGGAATTGAGCCTAAAAGACCTTATTTCATTACCTTTTATCTCTTAGATTTGTGTATCCTCTTGGAGAGCAAAGTACTCCCCTCAAGAAAATCTGAAACGACCGCCCTGGTGCCATTTCTAGAATTTTTGATAGCAAGTGCTAAATTCGTCCTGGACGCATCCTGGATGCGTTGCAAATGTATCTGATGTCTATCTTTTGTAGTTTTGGTGTGATCAAAAGTTTAATTGACGAAATTTTTGTGTTGGCAGCTGGCGCCCCTTGAAATGTTCTCAACTTTGGCTTGGCAGCCAATGTATTAATTCATTGAAAGTGCATTTAACTGAAAATTAAAGCACAAAGACTAAAAACAAATAGGAAAGAAAAAAGTTAGAAATTTAATACTTTTCCTGTGCAGCTGTAAGCAACTCCGGAATCGACCAAGTCACTTGCGGCATCGGTCGATATCACCGTGATCATAATTTGTATCATTAGCATCTTTGGCAAGAAAATCGTGTGCCTTTTTCTTTGCTGCTCTCGATGTTGGACCGGTCCAAAGTACATGCATATGCATAGGTCCAGGGTACATTCGCTGCAATTTTGATTTTGGAAAATACAAAATTTTAACACATTCTTTGCATAATTGTAGCAAATATAAAATATTGAATTTTGAAATATAAACATACTGTTACTTTAAGCCGAAATGAGTCTACGTAAGATTAATTAAATTGCCCACACAACAGGGTTCGACCACTGGATTGTGACGAATGAAACACCAAAGTTCACTATTCACGATTTACACTAATTCATTTACAAGCACTGGCTTGCTCTTATGCATTATTACACTTTATTAATCACTATTGCTTGACTACAAAACTCTTTGCTGCCTTTCAGGCTGAACTGATTAACACTTTGAACACTATAAAACCCCAAACTGAACTTTACTAATTCTTCAACTGAACTGAACTGACTCGCATCGATCACCGTGCCGATATTTGTACTCCCAGTATTGGTCGGCAGATCAATCACATCCAACTGACACAGTTCAATGCTGTCTATTCGCAGATGACTCGCTGATATAAGCCAGCTCGACGTTACCACAGATAGCCGCGCAAAGGGTCGGAATGCAAATAGCGAACAAATTTGACTTCCATGCCAAATGGGGTATTAGTATCAATGCTGGGAAATCGGTACTTATGTGCTCAAGGAGACCATCTAGAGTTGGATGCAAATCAGCAGTCAAATGTCGAAGCATAAATGTAGTGCTACCTAACGGTACAGAAATATCAGCAAACGAAAAGGTCAAGTATCTTGGCGTAAGCTTCAAGGAAAGGTTGAAGTTCAACAGTCATTTGAAACTGACCCTCAAGAAGGCCAACCTAGGCTTCTACCGCATCTATCCCTTGTAGCGCAAGCAAAATGGACTAAGCCAGAGGACGAAACTGCTGTTATACAAGCAGCTTATACGGCCGATCTTAACGTACGGCTTCCCAATATGGCACACCATCTCTAAGACCAGCATGACGATGAGCTCGCAATTTTCGAAATAAGAATACTGCGAATATGTACCGGACTCACCTTCGACAGGGACCGTCAAAGGCACCACAGCAACAATACGCTTTACGACCAAGAACGCATCATCCCCCTGCAACAGTACATTGTGACACTGTTTAGAACGCAGCTACTAAACATCAACAACCATCCTAACGAGGAAATCAGGAACTTGAGAAACACAATCCCCGGACAACGCTACCTCAACGCGTTAAATCTGCTAAACGAGCAGAACTTTCCAACGAACTTTCGAACAATGAGCAGCACGGATTCTACCAGAGCAGCGATAGCCATCACCATCGAGGCTAAGTCGGCTAACACATAACCACCCCATCCCAAAAGGACCACCCTGGACACACGGACTTGAACAACCCGATGTAGGCACCAGCCATTGTAGGACATACAAAAATAAACCAGCCCAGTGTTGGTTCTAGATCCTAAACCTAATCTAATCTATCAGTGTATCAACAATTTCGGGAATACTCTTCAGAGTTGATTGTTCTTCCAATTGCGGATAGATGACGTTTTTGTTTTTGTGGTGGTTGGTGTCCTGATTATCTCGTCTTATACACGTTGTACTATTCACGTCACAATATTGTTGTCAATATTATTTTATGCATAGCTGCTTCAGATCATATCTAAGTAAGAGATCACGACAAAGGGTAAAAATTGACGAAGTTAGGAGTAGCAGAATATTAATTCACCTTGGAGTACCACAGGGCTCTGTTATAGGTCCCATACTGCTTTTAATACACAGGAACTCGCTTTTTGATCTAAAGTTCCAAGGTCCTCTTACCGCTTTTGCTGATGATGTTGGCTGTTCATATGCTTCAAGCAGAATGTGAAATAATCTCCCACCACAAGAAAGCTGTGACGCTAAGCTGGTCTACCATGCACCTGAATGGCTTAGACTTAACTTGTCGAGTTCTTCATGTTCTTCATGTGATCGCATCCAAACTTTCTGTAGATTTACTGGCTGTTGTAATAAATGCTTTCAAGTTGAAAGGGTCTACGCGTTTAAATATTTAGGACTTATCCTTGATTAAAAGATGTCCTTCGCTAACCACACTGATGCATTGAGACAATATTTCTGTTCTACATTCCTACGCTCTAGATGACCCAGCCACTTTAGGCTTTGGATTTGTAAACGTCTGGCAAGGCTTTTGTCCAACGCAGAACACAGAACTTTTCTCGAGAAGTAACCATCCTTCATCCGCTAATAAGATTGTCCATGTATCCGCGCCGTTCTTCGAGAGACGACTCTACTGCTCAATTGCCTCTTGAGCCCATGGAAACAGCAATTGGCAAGAGTTACTCCGCTTTTAATGTCGGCGTTGATGCTGTTCGAACTGTCGAGGTTGACGTAGTCCTTATCTACCAAGCTACCCATTGTGATGTTCTGTCGTATACGTCGATGTTGTTGGCCACAGACTCCTACGCCCAGTTTAGCTGATTTCGCCTCAATCCCAGCAAATGCCTCATTGACGACTTGCTGTGTATCACTGTCTGCCAATCGTGTCACTGTTGTCCGAGAATGCTTACAGTTGCACGGACTTCTGGAAGATCGTACGTCTTGTGTTGGCTTATGAGTCCTGCACGATCTTCTCCAGGATGATGTTAAAGAAGTCACATTACAGAGAGTCGTCCTTTTTTGACATTGAAGGTCTCGAAGAGGACGTTACTGACGCGAGAATTCTCCATCGTCACCCTGCAGAACCTGGCGAGTTTGACAGGAATATTGGACCAGTTTTCAGCGAAGTTCGTTGTCGGTTTTCGACGTGTGCAGACGTATTAATCATTCTTTAGTTTTCGAGTTAAAATATGTGTTTCCCCACAGTAACGCCGAACCTAAACATGACGTTGTACAGATTATCTCAACGCGAGGTGTCAAATGCGACCTCGAAATCGACGAATAGGAGGTGAATGTGGATTTGAATTTCTTCGGTCTTTTCTAGGAGCTGGTGTTGTATGAAGAACTTGTCGGTGATGGCCTCTCCTCGTCTGAAGCCTACCAGTGTGGCTTCACCTACCAGTGTGGACCTAGCAGATTAAATCCACTCAAGCAGACCCTGAAATGAATCAATGACTATGTCCCGACAGCCAGGCAGCGGTCAAATCTCTGAACTCAGTCACTTTTAACTCCAATTGCCGCCTATCTCTTAATCAGATGGCCAAGTATTTTAACATCTAGTTTTTTTGGGTGTAGGGGCACTGTGACATTGCAAAGCGGACGAACTCGCTAGGAAGGGCACAATTTCTGTACTCCTTCCGGGTGGAGACCCACCCTCCATGCCCGTCGCTACTATTAAACATCTGCAAATCCTGGAAACTCTTGTTCAAATGAATAGCACATGGCACAGGATGCCTCATTACCAAACAACTTTGGCTTACGATCGACCCTAAGCGACCGCTCAAACTGATTAGTCTAAGTTGGCTGAATCTTAGAACCTTCATTGACGTCATAGCAGGGCACCGTGCCATTGGAATTCACGCCTCTAGACTAGGCCTTCCTCACAATGACTTCTGCAGAAGTTGCAGGGACGAGGATGGGGAAGAAACCATTGAACACCTGCTGTGTAACTGCAGTGCACTCTCTTCCCGCAGATTCAAACATTTGGAGGCCTACTACTTCGATAATATGGCTCAGCCGGGCAGCATTAGTCTCAGCTTTCTACTTCGTTTGCGGAATAGGTATACACATATCCTCGTGGTAGCACAATGGGCTTATTTTGGCCTAAGTGTGGCTGCAGTCAGCCACCTCAACCTGATCTAACACTTCTTGGTACTACATGGACTATCTTACCCAGCGTCTAACGGCCTCGGCACCTGAAAGGGCATGATCAGAGCAAATGTACACTGCAGCTCCAGCCTAGAGCCTAGGTTAGTATTTGAGAATCTATCAAATTACCATTTCTTTTATTCCTTCACTCACTCGACGTTCTTATGTTGGACACTATTCAGCCACTAACCCCGCAGAGGGCCGCTGTCGATTCTCTGGTCGATTCTCTTCTCAGACCAATATTGGCTAACTTCGTTCTTAGGACAGTGATCTATTGAGGATCTGCGCCTGCTGGCTGTCTTCTCTGCGATGCTGGTTTGGTCCCAATGTTCAGCCCCAGTCCCAAGCCAGAAGGATAAAATTGATGGCGGTTTCTTTAAACTCTGCCAAGGTCCTTAATGAGCTTGAAGAGATCATTGTTCTGTTTCCCTCTCCTCACAAGGCTGGATTTTAAAACCTATTTGGCTACTGGCAAGGATCGGCAGAAACATTCTTATTTGGGGTACACTCGTTCCCCTGCCGTTTTTTCAAATCTCCGCCAATCAATGAAAATAAATGGAAGTTTGTACACACGACTAGATGGGGCAATTGGTTAAGTGACGAAAGCAAAGTAAATCTGGATATCCAAACTGGTCCAGACACCATTTGCCCTTCGGATCAAGTTATCGATCACTGGAGTGGTCAATCAGTAGTCTGGCTGTGGTTATCTCAATGGACCAACATGGTCCGCTTCCCTACCCCACTCTACCTCGTGCACACCCAGCCAGATACAGATTCTAAAATGCAGTTAATGCCCTCATCCCTCTAAAAACGAACCAATCATTGGCTCACTGAACTCGTCAAAAATCTGGTGTGGACCCCGTTTTAAAAAAATTCGCTCGCCTCTGGCAATGTCTCCGAGGGAAATAGTTCACTTACGATCTTTCTTTTCTTTTTCTGGTGGAAAAAAAACAAAAAAAAAACACACACACGCAAATCATTTTCCCTGAGATTTTGTCGCCACTTTCATCCACTCTCGCCCTCTCACTCGCGCTCAGCAGCTCTCTCGGAAATGAACAAATTTGTAAATATACAACAAGACTTTAGTTGTGGACGAGTGTCTCTCCTTCTGAGATCGCACGCCAGTCGTGCCAGTCTATTTATTTATCTTTGCGTTCTGGTTTGCCTTTGCGGATGCTCCACGTCGCGTCACATCGCACTGCACGATCGCGGGGAATTTCCGAATTTCCACATCAGCTCGAGGCCGAATCGGAATTTCTTGAATAATTCGTGTGTTTTTCTTTTCATTTTTCTCCACTCTTCTGCTCGTCAGCTGCGTGTGTGCTCGCCCCGTGAACTCCCCGCAGAAGCAGCGGAGGAGTGTGAAGATTCCTTGATATATCCGCTGCTGAGTAATCGCATTCCAGGAAGCTGTCTAAAAAAGTCTACCGCACTCGCGAAAAAATTCTCTCCCAGTGCGGTCTGGAGATCTGACTACCATTGGCTAACAGTGTCGAGATCTTGGCGAGATCGTCAAGCGTCCGGTCGGTCGGGGATTTATGTAATAGTGCGGGATCTGTCTGCCAGCGAAGGGAGGCTAGTGCAACGTGTTTGTGTTTCGTCCGAGGAAAATAAGCAAAGGAGAGGGCGCCACATTCGTCCCTACCTAGTGTGACCTAAATTCAGTTGTGTTCTAAAGTGCAATTGCAGAGACGAGTGGCCGCGCTAATGTGCAGCTGCCAGTGAGGGCCCCTCGTCAGTGCGCGTTGCTTCCATTTTTGCAGACCCCTACGGGAGAGGAGGTTAAAGTTCGGGCAGTACTCTGATCAGCTGATCGCCGAATCATGAAGAAACTACATTTGGGCGTAAAAAACAAAGACCACCACCATCACCGTGGCAAACACAACTACAGGTCTCCATTCATGATTAGGAGCAAAAATCGGCGGGTAAGATAGACACACGTATCTGCAGCTCACGCCTGCCTGCTTCATTCGTTTGCGCTTGTTTTTGTGTCACACTTGTCAGCGCGCAAGTGTATTACTTCTCGATTGCCATGCCACCGATCGGGGTGGTATGTGTCATTTTGTTGAAGGAGATATTTTTAACAGCTCGTTGTGTTGCTGTATTTGCAAAATGGGATACACTTTCAATACACTGGGGCCTGCTGATGGTCGTCGCCCTCCTCACCGATGCGCACCCCACCGTCGTCGCTTCCGCGGTGATCGCTATGAGATTTTTTGTAGTGGCGGCTACCGCTTCGCGGCGTAGGGTGTGTGTGGTGTGTTTGATGGCTTGATGGCTAGCAGTGAATTCTTCTTCTTGAAAATAAACAAATTCTTCAAGTTTTGAATACACATTCAAGCGTTCGCCCCAAATGAACTCGATTCGTGGTTTATTTCCTCCGAAATTGTTGATACATATTTCCGATCCACCAGGTACAATGACTTTGCTTGTTGGATTTATGTGGTCTTGAAGGAAGATTGGAGTTTTTCATCGTTCGTTCTTTTCCCCAACAGGTGGCATAATGTTTTTTTTTTTTCATCATTGTTTTGTTTTTATGAGTTTTTGAATTGCTAACAAATGTGTTGGCTGGAAATGATTGAGAAAAGGGCGAGAGATCTTCATTTGTATTTTGGGCCGTCAAGGACATATCTTTAGAAACAAAAATGAGAGCTCTATAAGTTGTAGAAGATTCGCCGATCCATTTCGTGGCGTTCATGGAAGATTACATTCAATAAATGGATTGTTTTGCATGTTCCTGCAATCAGTGGTCTGTGGTCACTGAACATTACAACGCCTTGACGGTGGATTTTTTATGCGGACGTATTTTGTGGATATTTCATTTGGATTGGACATTTTTTCACTCCTTTGGGGGAACAAGTAATGGACGGCTAGTTCTGCGAAATGAGCGACGATTAAGAAGTAAGTTCCCGAAGTGTACTGGCCGCGTTTAGCCCAAGTGAACGTTCGGCCTCGAATGAATCAAAAATGGTGTGAAATTAATGAACCAATGGTGAAATGACAAGGAATGCTAGTCACAATTGTCAAATCAGAAATGAAGTATTATGGAGATGCCCAACTCACAGCTGACTGACCCCTATCCCATCGACGAATTACAGAGACTTTTTGACAGTTATTCATGCATTTTTGACAGTTGTTCACGAAATAACGTAAATGCCGTTCTCTGATTAATCTTTAGAAAGCGATGTAAAAAATGGTTGTCAAACATTTTAAGGGACATGAGAGGTAGAAGTTTGGCGTCTCTGACATACTTCTGTGTCAAACCATCAAACTGTCAATATGAATAGTGCTGCCAAGTGCAGGATGAAATATCTAAAACAAAAATAAATAAACTGTAATTGATCAAATGAGTTCAGCGTCATACTGGTTAGGAGCGTTAACTCCTACACTGAGTGTGTAGATTCAATTCCCGACGTGAACAACTTTCATAAGCCTCAGACAGTAATTTCGAATGCGGTGTTTGATATCGATATGCCCCCTTTAGTTTTGAGGGAACGATATCATGTACAACACGAGTGGTAGCAGTGGAGACTAGGCCTGAGTTCACCTAGAACATTCGGCTAGTTTCAACTCAATTTCAGCCATAATGTTCAGCATTTACAATTTCCAACATTTCCAAATGCTCAATTTCGTCGTTCCTCTTTACGAATTCAGCACGTCGTTTAGTAACTTTTCAGCCCGCTATCAGTAAACAACTCTGACAATTCCGATTCTGACTTGAAATGTTGAAGTTTGAGTGGGAACGCAAAATTGAATTTCAATTTTTTCCCCCGAAATGTTGAAATAAATGTACTCTAAAGCGCCAGCCATATTATTGTTGTTAAATGAATTAAGGTTCCGATCCCATCAAATCAGTTGCTTGAATTGTAGGTAGCTAGGAAGGAGGGACTGGCAGTGGACTCACCAGCCACTTAGACCATGTTGTTACATCGTGATAAATACACCAGTGACAGTGCCATTAATTTAAATCCTCGAAACATTTAGGAGCACCTTGCGGCGAGTACAATATAACTCGAGGCACTAAAACCGATTCCAATCTGGGCTAGATACGATACAAGATACGGAAGCAGGGATCGTTTTGTCCAAGCAAGTAGTCCGCGTCTAAGCCTGTTTCCTTTTGACTTTTGACGGTTCAGATCATTGTTCTTGGTATCTCATCCCCACAAGTCATACGTCAGTAGTCCCATAATTAGAGGCTAAATCCTAGACTTATGATGGTTCTTTTAAGAAAAACGAAAATGATACGAGATTTTTCTCACAAGCAGCAATAGTTAAATGGTCCTCTACTGTTCGTTGCGACTGGTCCCAAAACTCACTTCTTCTGCTTTATGAGGAGACTGTTTATCAACTTTTTGGTAGAACTTAGAGCGGGGCATTTAACAGAAAGAACTTCAAAATAAAATACAATGAAAAGTTGGAAAATATTCACTTGATAAAATTAGTTTTATTTGAGAGAACAGTCGTTGGCATTCATTTTCTTGTTGCACTCGTCGCACGTGAATCTCACAACAGCTCACAGTTTATTCTAATAGATGAACTATTTCAGACGACTTCGAGAGGTAGCCCATGATGATGATTATTTGAAGTTATCTTTCAGTTAAAGTTTGGTTAATCATATTCAGGAGAATGTATTCCTATTGAATCCCATAGATTACTTAAAGTGTCCCATACACAGCGCACTTGTGTCGCTTTACACCACACACGTCGCAAAAATTCGTACACGTTAGTTCTTCATTTGACTTTGACGACGACGGAACAGCTCTATGACGATATAATAATCTGTTTACGTCCTTTACCTGAATGCTTCATGAACTAATTACAATCATATTATGGTGTCCAGAACCATGTAAATCGATCAGATAGCAAGATAAATTCAAATGTCCCTATTTGCCGCCCGTCACTCTGATCGGAATGCGACTGCTAGGTTTCATGAACACCTTCAGAAACACACTGTGCTTTAGATGGCCACACACAGAACACACTTTAGCACACCGACACCAGTGCGCTGTGTATGGGACACTTAAGGAACTGCAATTCTGATAAGTAGACGTCGACTTTTGTTGCTGTGAACGTAACGTAAACCAAAACACGTTATATTTCATAGTCGTCAAGTATTCAAGATTGAAATGATTACGCTTGTGGTTACTACAATTACACTCGGGCATTAAGTCGTCTATAGACATCCAGATGTCATCAATGCCTCTACGCGAATAACCCCATGCTCCCTATCTCGAATCTTTTCATTCGTAATTCACACTAGTGATCTCCTTCACATAATTCAGATCCTTCACATCTCTTATCATAATTCCCTGTTCCCACTCATGAACCTTCTAGTTGCGACCCCGTAATTCCATATTCAGAAACAGACGATTCTCTAAAAACAAACATCCTTGCAATGAACTCTTAAGCTCTTTGACTTTAACTATCAAAAGAAAATAGTCGTCATACCAAATAACCACGAAAACACGAAGAACCACCCTCTTTTCCCCAGCACCCTTTGTCGCGGCCACCATGAGTAATCCAACTCAGCACTGCATCGTCATAACTCTAACTTAATGGTATATGTAGCTGTTTTATTTACCACTGGCGCATGATGGAACCCCCCCTCCATTGCGTGCTGGGATCTCCACTCGACAGAGACACGTATGACTGTAGCCCGTTCCACGGGACACGATATTTATTCGCCAGCAATTAACCCTTTATGACAAGTGCTAATTTCTAACCCGAAAGCAGCTCGTCCAATTCGCCCCTTAATACGATCAAACAGTCACACAAGCTTACCATGGTTGAAAGGATTTACCTTCAATTAGTGGAAAATGTCCTTTAAGAGGTACATTACCGCCGCCAACCCTCGCTCGGCAGCAGGTGCATCGACTACACGGCATTAGCTCGTGCACATCGCCCTTCTTCTCTCCCACTCACCCAAACAGGGACGATGGAGAGACGCTCAGTCAGTCGCTAGTCATCTGGTGCACGTGTACGATAGGAATTAAATTTAGTTTTTTTTTTTGTTTTCGTCGAGTCAAGAAGTGTACACAAGTTGTGTTGGATCCGTACAAAGTGTTCATTGCCCTCTCTCCAGTGCGAGCGTGGTGCAATGCAAACAAACAATTCACAGTCGATTATACAGATGTACACGGTCGCCTGCTCACCCACACACAAGTGCACACAGCCGCGGGACGAACACTCATAAAGTCATTTGTATGCGGCACACTTTGGGCTGCGTTAATAAAATGTCACGTCACCCCCTTGACGGGCTGTTTTCCCCCCAATGACACCGATGCCATGGCCTGGAAACGTTGCTAGTAAATGATGTGTACTTGGAATCGCCTGGAAGATGGAGGACGTGTTCCAGCTGTGAAGCTTTTCATTAAGTTTCTCCGTGCTTGCGTTGGCCAATTGGAAGGCGCATGCGTTCCGTGAGAAGAGCACTGGAAGTGTCAGAATTTTGATTGTTTTTTGTTTTTTTCTTCCTTTCCCAAATTTCACGAAGAAGAATGAGTAAATATGCGTACACTTCAGAGGCGCATAACCTTGTTTAAGAGGACCACCATTGTGTGAAGTCGCATCCCGAGGTCAACGAACGATGAATGATCTTATTCTTGCAAGAGGCTGATGAATCGATGCGGATGTTGTTGTGGGAAGATGATTCACCAACAGGTGGTGAGTGGGTGACACTGACTATTTCCGATGACACTCAATGGAAATGTGGATTAGATGGCCTGCTTCTGTCGACTGGTAGTTGTCAAAGCAGATCAGAGTACTCTACGCAGAGTGTAGAGAGCCTTTCTGTGCTCCTTTCGCGGATTCATTCCGCTCAGACAGTAAAAATGGATGTGACCGGATCGAATCGAGTGCTGGTTAGTCATAAAGGTTGCTAACTTCTACGTCCTTCGGTTTGCTGATGTAGGAGTGGCTGACTGCAGAAGGCAGTCGCACTTTTGCACACTTAGTGAGCTTGGAGCTAGTTGGTGAAGTTTATGAAGAAGTGACTCAGCAGACTAATACTGACGCTCTTAGTCCGCTGAGATTATGAGGAATATTAATAGACCCCTAGATGGGAGTGCATTTGACTTCAGTGGAGGCGATTTGTGGTTTCCGCTTCCTCCTAATCCATGCAGCTTCTGCAAAAATCATTGTATGGGACACCCTTTCTGCAGGCGTATAAGCCAATTGCGTAGTTTCCGGTTATGCCGCCGATGAGCGTTTAAGATTAAGTGTTGTCCATATTTCCTTTGCTGCTGGACAGGTGGCGCATTCTAGCCACTTGTCGTTGGTTATTCAACTGGTGGATCTCCTCCTGGTGTTAGAGAGGAGGTTGTACCAAACTTAGCGGCTTTGCAATTACTCGTTATGCCCAGTCTCCCAGCACCCATCTCCCGTATCTTGAAATGCAGGCTGTATAAGAGATATACAGGCTGTCTAGGCTGTCAAGGGATGTTTTTGTATTGGCATTGTCCAAGGAAAGGAATTAATTGCCTAGCTGTGCTAACAGATGGTGACATTATGCTTCTCTTATCGCAGTGGTTTCTGCCTGGAAGCAGCGACCAGTAATCTCCGTGATTCAAGGATCGAGAAATATCTTCGTCCGTGTTCGATCCGTGATCTGTCTGTGTATATTCGTAGGGAGTTGGCCAGGGTCAGACATCCCATCCGATCTAGAAGGAATGCTGATAAGAATTTCTTGAGGTAGAGTGAAAGCTGCGAACGACCCTCTTAGGCGGACAATTCTCACGACCACTGATCTTGTGCTTTCACAGTGCGAGCTTAAGTGCCGACCCAAGGATAGACTCACAAACAATACAAATTTGGTGTATTCTCTTTTCCTCTCCTCTGATAATTCAGCTTTATAGAGTGCAAGGTGAAAATCCAAATTCATGCAATGGCATCCAGTGGGTTTTTTGCAGTTGTATAGGGCAGAGGAGGCCTTCGCAACCCTCTTCTAAATATTGAGTTTATTGTCGGGAAATTTCACGAAATGAATTTCTGGTGATCCTCGGATTAACCAGGGACTTAATAAAGAATATTTTTTATCAGCTAGGTATGTGGTTAGCACATTCCAATTAGATACCAATTTTACTGAGGTCTTCCTAGACGCGAACATCTTTTGCTGAGTTAGGGAACAGGTTCACAGTCGATGACTGTTAGGACCAGAGCCATGGTCTCCATACGCTTTACATGGCCTAGCATTGGATCCATACAGGCCTGGAGAGAAACCAAAACCAAGTAGAATCTTAAGACTATAGTCAACATGTAAGGAGCCCAACAGTTGGGAGGATCACTTGGTACTCCTGGCTCTGGGATCCCCACCAATATATTAAATTAATTTTTTACTATAGAGATAATTTTTATAAAAAAAGAGACAAAAAACAGTCTTGTCCCCACTCACCTGGAATAATGTCTGCGATAGATAGGCGTCTTCGCAGCTTTACAATGGTGACTTATGTTATGGGCTGTCTGTGGGTGATATCTTTCTACCGAGAGACCTTGCTTATTCATAAGATCATTCAGAATATCATCCGATATATGAATCACTTACAAAGAACTGATCATTGATTGGTGCCGAACTCTTATGTCTGATATGAAGTTAATATTGTACATAACACAAATATATGCCACAGAGTTACATACTTGAACTTTTTTAACAGAATATTTGTGAATATGACGAGTGTGCAAATTGCGTTGAGTAAATACTGTCCACAAGTATTTTGGGCAAATAGTTGACGCCAATGCGACTCATATCGATTTCAAAAATTAAATTTCCAATGAATATATGGATTGACGGCCCAAATTTTAAGTTCTTATGTTTATTTCTCATATCCGTAAATGAAAACTGACTGAACAGAAACTAACCTCACCGGTAGAACATTTTTATTGCAGAATTTATCTGCTCTTTTTTTTCTCGATTTGCTTGTTCTGTGTTTTTCTGTGAAAATTATTCACTCTATAATAAAGTGCTTTATATGTTTATCCCACCTTTACCGAATGTGAACAAAAAAACAAAACATTGAAAGTTATCGGGTCCATTGGCGGAGTGGGTTGGTGCGTTGCTCACACTTTCTGCAGGTTCTGTGTTCAAATCAGGCTGGAGCTATTATTTTTTATTTTAGTTTTCAGGCAATATAGTACAGTATAGCGAATGATAACGTACACTTTTATGCATTAGTGTCTCTATAAAACGTACAAAAAAGTGTTGACACTCGATATGAGGAATGTAGCACATATGCAGTGTAGTGGAAGTTATCGGTAGTGTTCTGTGCTGTGCAAGTAGTGTGTTGAGTGTCAAATCTGTCAAGAGAACGAAAGAATAAATGGTTGCCCCTCTTAACTGCATTAGGTAGAGTAGGGGAGAGGGCTGCTAGTGAATTCGCTAGCACACCTACGCCATGTTGGTCCATTGTGATACACACAGTCCGACTACTACCGCTGATCGACAACTCCAGTGGTAGTGTCGTTAATTTTATATGCCCACGGAAAATTGTGACTGGAACAGATTTGAGAATCTGATAAAAGCGTATTAACTTTGCTTTCCTGGGATTCGAACCGGCGACCCCGGTAATTAGGGGCAGGTACTTAATCTACTGCGCCATCCTACCGTCAAAGACACACAAAGGTTAAACTTTAAATATGTTATTGAAAGCACTGTAATCTGAACGATTACATAATACAATATATGGCCGAATGGAAAACGTTAATGTTTGTTAGACCCTGTTCTACGCACAACGAAAAGTGTGTATGAGTTACAATCAGAAATGAATTATATATACAGTAAAGCCTCGAAAAAGTTAAGACGCACAAAAGCTAAGTGTAAGGAAAAGTTAAGTAGGTTTCTGCCTGCATGTGTATCTCTAAAAAGTTAAGTTTTGTCTTATTTTCGTTTCTTTTTTTAGCTTTTTTTCCATTTTCGCTCTTTATAATATATTTCTACAGTGTTATGAGCTAATCCGGGATCGTGAGCATAGTTGGAAGAAAAACACCTAATTTCAGGAGGACATCAGCATAAAAGGTTATCAATCATTTTTGCTAATAGATATTTCATATTTTACAAATGTACTGCCCAAACTACGCAACAAATAGAACTTAAGGCAGTTGCAATAACCGAGGTTGTTGCACTTAACGGTAACAGAACCTACATTTGTAAATATTTTTTAACTTGGATCAGTGTCTTGGAAAAGTGAAGAATTCGCTAAAGTTAAGAACCCCAAAAACAAACTACTTAACTTTTTCGAAGCTCTACTCTATAATACTCCATTTCTGGTTACAATGCTGACTATAAATGTGAACCGGAACAAAGAGAGCGATCTTACATATTTGACAGTTCTGGTACAGGGTGACAGATGTCTTAATGTAGTGAGTAGAAACAATATTCGTACGTTTATACAACGTTTCGTACAAGGAAATTTTCTCGATATGTGTCGAATAAAGCGAATTTAGCGAATTTAATTTATTCGATTTAATGAACATTCTCGGACATTACATCATTCGTTTCATGCATTCCAGTATGGACCACCACTGTATTTGCTTTTCTACCTGTCTGATAGCAAACTTCTACCTTCCTTGCCCCTTAAAATATTTAACAACCGTTTTTATGTCGTTTTCTCAAACCAAATTGGCCACTCATGGAACGACATGCTCATTACTTCGTGAAGTCAGTCAATATCCATAAGGCAGTTCACAACGCGCCATGAGTCGCTGCTGCTGCCTCGACCTAGTCCAACGATACAAAATCAAAAGTCGACATAATCGTACAAAAACCACCACGCATCTGCGGCGAATAACATCCCTGGTCTAAGAGTACACAACGTACGCAAAGCATA
Source organism: Eristalis tenax (assembly GCA_905231855.2). Lineage (NCBI taxonomy): Eukaryota > Metazoa > Arthropoda > Insecta > Diptera > Syrphidae > Eristalis > Eristalis tenax. Next base: position 61,613,650 of record HG993125.1, on the reverse strand, counting down.
CGCACGCCATTAAAGAAAAAAAACATTAATTGCAATTTTTTAATAAAATTCCCCCACGATGACCCCAAAACAGTGCCAATGAAGGACCACACGGCCTCTCCGACCCCCACCCGAACAGTATGCAAATGTTTGAAAAACGAATAGAAAATGGAAATCCTTTTCCTTCTGACCTCCTGTCACCCGTTGTTGCTGTTTCCCAGTTTCATTTGTCAGACGACAAAAAAAACAGAAACAAACACACACGCACACTTCAGTTCATGAGCCAACAAATAATCATTGCCCACTTCCTTTAGTGGGTTAATGAAGTAAATGCGAAAACATCCTCCACCTACCCCACTCCGCCGTCCACGCGACCCCCCTTGTACGCATTCCTAAACACAAGCAAAACTGAGCTTTCACCCAATTTTCCGAAACCTTCCAGTCGCTCTCTCTTTCTCTCTCGCCCTCTCAGTCTCTTTCCTGGAATGAAAACACACGGAATTTGAATTTTCCCTTCAGAAATGAGTTTTCCAAACATACTTCAGCAATCGACACTGAAACGGCGACAAGACAACAATTTTCCGGATAGACCGTGTGTGTGCGTGCGAGAGAGAGCGGATCCTCGGTTCTACAACTTATACGGGGGCAGATTTTATTTCGGGTTTTCTTTAAGTTATTCGGTCTGTACATGAAGTGAATTGAATTGGAAAATCCGAAAAACTTCGGGGGCAACAGCGAAAACAACAAAAAAGAAACCAAAGTGAAGCCAACCAAAACACACGGAAAACGTAAAATTGTGTGAAGATTTTCTTTTTTCGAGCAAGCTGAAAAAAGGGTGTCGAAAGAAAGAAAGTTTTCTTCTCCCTCGTCCCCGAAACCCCGAGCAAACGAATCGCGAAAGAGCGAGGGAGAGATAAGGTTTCGCATCGGTTCCACAAAATAGACTTCCAGTCCAGTGCGAATTTCGGTAAAAAGAAAGTCAAAATCGAAAAGTGAAACAAATACGCAAGTGTGCTGCAAAAAAATACGGTCCTTATTCTGTGAACGAATTGAGAAAAAACACAAGAGAAAATTAACTTCAGTGTGGAGTGGGAGGGTGCTTCGAAGAAATCCAAAGGACTGGCCAACCAGCCAAACAACCCCATCGATTCAAGGCTGCCAGCAGTGATAGAAAATGTTTCGTTTTCGGTTAATTGAAAAACCATTGTGAAGCGAATTTAACGACGACAACAACAACACCGTTGAACAGTAGGGGAGAGGGAAGAAGAAAAACTAGAAAAGAATTTCCACACATACACATACATCCGTGTCCTCGTCCCTTCCTACTCCTCGGTTCATTCACCACCCATCGACTGCCGCCACAGCCACAGTCGCCGCCGCGATTCCACTCAAATTCGCCGTGAATTGTGCCGGCGAATTTGTCGTCGAACGGAGATTTTTCCTCGTTGGCGTGTTCCAATAGGTTTTCCAGGATTTTCCGTCTTTTTCCGATTTCTCTTTCGGATTCGGACTCGCGTTCGGAATTCAATTTGAATTTGGATTTCGGTTTTCTTATTCTTTTTTTTTGTGTCCCTCTTCGTTTGTCATATTCACTCGGGATTTCTGACTTCTGTCATGCGGCGGAGAGGATAGTTAATTGTGTGCCGTGTCGTATCGTGTCGGGGTCGGGTGCGTGTGACCGTGTATGAGGTGGCATTCCGAAGCGAATTCAGTAGTTTGTTGAAGAAAATTTTCGTACGCCCGCCACTGCCCACAACCGCAACCGCCACCGATTAGAAGAGTGAAAGAAGTCAGAGAACGGCAGGGGGAAGTGGAAGTGGGGAGAAACAATAACCCTATCGAAAGGACATTAGGGTTGATATTTGTGCAGAGGATATTGGTCTGGGTGCCGCACAGCGGGGTGCGGGCAAAAGCACACACACTCCAAGGGACATCACATCCAAAAAGCGGCCGTCCCCAACATCGGTCTCGTTATCGTTCTCGTCGTCGGTTGTGTGTTGTTTTCTTGGTTTCGAAACCCAAAAACAGAAGAAGTGAAAAAAAAGAGAAAAAATAACAAGTAATGTTCGTCCATTTTCTTTTCCCTTGTGATTCAGTGCGCTCCTTCCTCATCGATGTGTAATGAGAAATAATTTTCATGTGTGAAATTTTGAAGAAAAAATTACTCAAAGGATTCCATCATCACAGACGCCATCACCACCATCATCTTCACAATCACCGTCACCTTCGTCATCAGCATCAGCATCATCATCATCATCATCAACACTGTCATTCGCCTCCCAAATGATTTGTGAAACGCAACTGCTAGCGGACACTTTCTCCAATTTATACCACGTCGATGGACATAGCTGATGCAGATGTCGCGTATCGTATACCCTTTACAGCACACATGACATTAGATTAGCCTTCGTTGTCGTCGTCGTCGGGGATATGTTCACTTATGCAAAGCACCCACACACTTGAGCGATACAGATTTTATACATTTTTTTCGTTCCTCAGACGTCGCCTTTCTCGGTTTTTCTTTTTCTCGTTTTTCTCATTTTTAATACACCCGGAAAAACGATTCATGCAAAAGTGACACAATCGCGGCCACACTGACGTTTCGATTTGCAAACAAAAATAAAAAAAATTAACCAAAAACAAAAGCACGGAACAACAAAGAGTCCAAGACAAAGAACGAAGAAGACGGTTCATTTTTATTCGAAATTGCGTTTCATAAAATTCCATCAAAATATCATCATTCGAAGAAGACTACAGGGCTGATCGGCCCATGGTGCAGAGAGCCTCCTCATCAGATGCCCCATCCATATCGGGGGGCCATCATCGAGAGTCTCGGTTTGGCCTCGGTGGTTACTCGTCATACCAAACTGGTGGTTACAATAAATTGTTTACACAGGTTCGACAAGTTTACTTCCTTCCTTCCTTAGTTTTTTTTCCTCTCTATCTCTCTTTTCATCTGCATATGGTTGCGTGTGTTAATGAGTGTGTGTGTGTGTGTGTGATCTATCCTTCACCTCTGACATTTGTTGTGTCTCTCTTGTCAAAGTGACAGAAGCGCAGAGTGTGTGTACAAGCATATTCGATGTATTCGCCGTGGTGGTTTTGTTTTAGGATTTAAGTGAGTTAAAGCCATTTTCGATTATCAAATTTGAAAGCTCTTCGGATTAATCTGCTTAAAGTGACGTTTACACTTTTGCCGTGGGTTCAGGCGGGCGACGACAACGCATTCGAAAGGTTTCCCCATAATTGCTCTCTTCTAGGGGATCCTTTGAACATGGAGTTTTTTGAATGCGAGGGAAGTGCTTATCCCGCAGGGGCTTAAAATGTACGGACTTGACATTGGATGATGTCAAAAATTCAATTATAAGAACAAAGGTCACACGTAGAAGAATGACAAACGATATTTTATTCGGAAATTAGTGCTCATTGAAGCAGCCTGTTCGGGGCACATTTTGTAGTCGACGAGGAATCGGGCAGCGTCACTGTTTGACATTCAACGGCTGTGAAGAAAATCCTTTGAAGTCGCCGTAGTAACACTGTCACACAGTAGAAGCTGACATGAGTAATTATGACTTTTAGAAAGATAATCGCTTTTTCGGAGCTCGCTAAACACTTTTCGTTTCGGTTCAAGTCTTGTTGGTTGAGATTGTTGTTTTTGACATCAACACACATAAAGCTTAGACAATAATTTGAAGTTTGGCTAATGGGAGCCAGAAATGAAGTATGATAGAGACGCCCAACTTCTACCTCTCTTACCCCTTAAGATTTTTGACAACCATTTTTTTTATATTGTTTTAACGGCATTTACGTTATTTCGTGAATAACTGTCAAAAATTCATGAATAACCGTCAAAATTTCATGATTATCCGTCAAATTCGTCGATGGACTAGGGGTCAATCAGCTGTGAAGTTGGGTATCTCTATCATACTTCATTTCTGATGGGAACTATTGCAGACAAGGTTTGTTTAAAACATACAACCAACATTGATTGTCGACTTTTGGTTTTGGCACTGAGAACGCCTATTGTGATTGCAATGTGCAGGATTTGTCGATACCCACACAAGTCACCGATTACTGCAATTTTTCTATTTCTCTTCAATTCCCTGAAAATTATCCGAAACTCTTGGTTCTCAGACTAGTCTAACCCTGCAGCAAGACATTGGAATTCCCACAACTGTCACATGTATTCATATTCACAATATGCATCTGCATAATTCACAATAGTATTCATCTTGTCGGTTGAATGTCATTTTTGAACCAACTGTGGGTTATTCGTGTCAAGCTTCTTGCCAGAAATCCAGACATAATAAGCTCTGGAGTTTGCTTACCAAAAAATGCGTTGAAGCCACCTCTGAATAGTCTTGTGCAGGCACCAAAAATGCCCATGATCCCGGACTAGCTCACGGATAACACGCATTACAACAACAGCAAAATAAACCTACACTCGATTAGGATTATTTTTCAAGATCTCGATAGCTGACACTTTATGACTACTCTATATGGTGTACTTCAAACCATTGCAATGTACAGCATTGCCTGATAATTATGTGAAATATAGTTTTGTGAGGCGAATTGGCTTAAATAATTGTAGTGTTCGTATAAAGTAATATTTCACTCATTTTGATACACAATTTGTGAATTAACTTAAAGTTGTACTACTCCTGAGGGAATTGTGAATACATTACGTTCATTTATAATCAACAGCATAAAAACGTGAACGTGAAAAATGTGTATGCGAAGAAATATTTTCGTTGGCATGGCAACCCCGCATGCGAATTTCAACAAAATTGTTTGCTATTTTTGACAGAATCTGATGTGAAATCACACATCTTGAGTATTCTCTTGTGAGGATATGTAAGCGGATTAGATTTTGGGCATAATACAACAGCCCAGAGCGGCGGAGCATGGTAGATAACAGTTGCACACAGAAATGAAGTATGAGAGAGATGCCCAATGGACGAGTTCATAAACGTCACACAGCGGCAGCCCTGCAAAATTTGCGTTTATAAATGTAAATAAACTGCAGTGACTGTGCATGAGAGCAGTCAGCAAATGTGTTCATAAAAGCAATGTGACAGTCAAACTGCGATCAAATTGGAAGTGATTTTTGTTTTGTTGCAGGATTGCAGGGAACCCGAAAAGTGGATTTTTTTTTCATGCGAAAATGGTTCCTAAGAACATCATACATCATCAATATGGAAATCCCATATTTTTTAAAGAAATTTCTATTATTTGGAACACGTTTTGACTTCCAATTATTTTTAGTTAAAAGCATGGCCCTTTTGCAGCGTATTTAATTTCTTAATATTTTTGAAAATTGGGCAGTTTATTATATTTATCAAACATCAAACCTAGTATCATACTCTTCTTAGACATGATGTAGACACTTTTATGTCGCCCACTTATGTTCCATTTATGAAAACTTTTTGACAATGCTGAACTGCTGCAAACTTGCGGCAGTATTCGTGTTCATAAATGAGAGAATATTTTGTGCAGTGCAAGGGAAACAATGTTGCAATTATGAACTCCACCAATATTTCGTGAATAACTGTCAAACATTAATGAATAACTGCCAAAAAGCCTTAGTTGGGCATCTCTATAATTGCCAAATCACAATGTCGCGTTCGCGTGGTCGCGCGTTGATGGGCTTTAGTACGCGTTCTCGAGGTTACGAGAATATTATGTCAAAGCGCGTCTCCCTCACTTTTCCAAATCACAATGAAAGGCGCGCGTTTCACAAGTAAAATGGTATACACTTCATTTTACCAGGAAAAAATGCAATTATTTCAGATAAAATCTCTACAAAAAATGAATTACTTACACAAATACTTTCTTCAGCCTGCCAACAATGAAAAGTCACGAGTAAATACAAGGAAATTGTCTCACAATTGTCAAAAGCACGAGTTTGTGGAACTCTACCCAGAACCTTTGTGCTTGCGCTTAACGCATTATGGTCTGTGAACTATTAAAGCGCGACCGCTGCATTGCGACTTGTTTAATGGATTTACATGTATTCTACTTAAAACGTCGGAGCACTACCGCGGGAACGCGACATTGTCATATGCGACAACCTCTCACGGGCAAATGAACTCGAGGGGGTTTCACTGAAATAGGAAGGATATCGAAACCCCTATAATGTGTGGCGAAACATAGAAGATTTGGGGAAATTTCATGAAAGCTCGCGATTTCGTGCGGTGGGGACGTATGGAGTTTACTCCATTTGTCGTGCCTTGAACGACGTCTTCGATTATTGCTCTCGAGCTTCGAACACTGTTATCTTACCCCTCATTCATCGGCTAATTTTCGTTGTCTGTTCAAACAATCGCTCAGCTTCAGACACACGCTTCTTATATTTTGGTATCAGAACTTGTATTTTATGTTTATCTTGATTGTAAGCAAAAAATAATTGTACATTCTTCCCACAAAAAGAAAACTGTGGCGTATGCGTAACATTTTAAAAAGTTTCCTCACATTCCTTCCAGAACAATTAATACGGCATCCAGATGACTCAGTGTACTCAGCTCTTGGTCATTCGCTTTTAATTAATTACTTCATATTACAAGACTCATCCCTCTGCCTGGGGGTTAACCTCTTTCCTGTATGCGCTGCATTAAGATGGAAATGTTCTTTCTTTTTTGTATTTCATTATATTGCTCTGTCCTCAAGTCTTCAAGTAAGCCAATTGGTTTTTGTTTTTACTTACTTGGCTCTGGTTCAAAAGTCATAAATCCAACACTGTCATATGCTGGCGACCTCTTTTGTGATGCCCCTTTTAGACGCTGCTCGCTGTAGATGAACTCGAAATTCGTAATGCGACTCTCCTTGCTCACTACAAACTGCTCAAAGTGGGTCAGTAATTGCTCATTTTGTGAGAAGTGTGAAGGCATTTACAATGTCTGCATTCTGCCTTCTGTAATTCATGCGACGCCGTCCTTGCAAACTTCTCATAAATCTGTGTGCGATACAGTCCTCCAGACAGAACTATGCCCACAATCGTATTGACTTTAGAAATTCGCAAACTGGTCAGACATTCTGAAACACGTTCACATTGAAGTGACTGAAGACTGTGGAGTTGCTTAAAGAGGACGTGACCATAACCGCCATAGTTTGATGGTGGTTCTGATTGAAGTTTGGTGAGGCACTGTTGTTGAGAGAGTACGGTAACCTAACCATCATCACTGATCCGTGTCTGACAAAGGTACAGCCCGTTCATGTAGACTCGCTTGATGTGAATAAAATACAATCTTAAACACAGCGTGCGCAAACGCAGACTTCACAAGCGTCTATTATTATTTTTCCAGAAACACATCTCCGACGTGCCACTCTCGCCAGTGCCCAATTTTGCCAACTCTAAATCGAGTTTATTTTAACCGAGTGCGTCTGATTCGAAGTTCTTTTAATAGAACCATCAATTGATTCAGCTCATTTGACAACCTCGCCGAAACCTCAGCCTCGTCTAATCCAATTCTGACATACAACGCGAATCTTAGTTGGAGGTAATCCGAAATAATCCCTTAACCAAGACACAGAAGCCTCATTGTCCTTCGTCTATTTATAAACAAAACCATTCATTCTTTTTCAACAAACACTGTCTCTGTCACACATCTCTCTCTCTCACCGTCCTCCCTCCCTTCCTGTGTAGTCACATTTTGCCGCGAATCACACCCCCCGCTGGTATTGCGCAGCGCTTTAGCCGGATCCACCGAATTCACCTACTCCCGGCGAAGGGTCGGTCCCGTAAACGAATCAATCAACTGAATGCACTTCTAATGAAGTAATTTAATTTTACATCATTTCCAATGGATTATGCTTCGCCCGTGTACTGGATTTGCTTTCCTGTATCCCCATGTCCTGGCATTGTTCTGTGAACAGTCACTGAACTGAATTTTAGAACTTGCTGGAAACAGGGCTGCCGCAAGCTGGGTGGAGATAGAAAATCCTGATTTTCCGGCAAAAGAGGAACCATGAACTTCGATGATTTTTGAGAAAAAAAATATTTCGATGTTCTACCATGCCTGCAGGCACTGCAGTGCAATTAAACATTTCGGCAGTTGCAGGGTTGATGGGTTCGGATTCAATTCCTAGGAACTGGTGTTGTTGTTCTAGTCGAGGTTGCAGTAGGGCGAAAGCGAAATCTCTAGATAGTTAAATAATACCGACTTCAAGCGTCCGTAGCACATGTTGTGACTAAAAATATTAAACGGAGTCATTGGCTCATGACCGCTTGAAATGGTTCTAGAGAGTCTTCGTTTTATCGAAGTCACTTCCATGATCAGAATGAAGTCAGAAGATGAGTCCCACCCACTTAAGTTGAACTGCAAGCCTTCAACTGCGGCCCACTTGAAATCACCTGCAAAAATGTTTACAAATCGAAAAATCTTTTTCAGATCTTGATGGAACCCACAAAGACGACTTGTTTGTTGCGCCGAGGAAAATACGGTTCATACAACTGCCTGAACTAGTCATAGATGGAGTTGAAACCAGTCACACTTGTCGAAGCACAATAGTTCGTTGTTACAGCCGACTTCGTGTTACGGCGGTGTACGTGATCTGTTTTCTCTTTCAAATGCCAGATGAAAAATATTGAGTCCTTCTTGCATACACTGATTTCAAATTAGTAGTTAAATTAATTTTAGTCATCCGTTTCTCAAATGTCAGTTGACACAAAAACCTCTCAATTTGCAAAATAAGTGTGAGATGAACACAGCCCTCTGCCTGAAAAATATACGACAGGCTCGACTATGAGTAATGGCGAGCGATCGTCGTACGGTTGACATTTCATTACGATCTCATTTCTCTCGTTTCAAACTCAAGACGAAGCTGCATTTTGAGCTTACTGGAATTTGGGAAACCAACCCTGTTTGTATGTAAGGTCGGTTGAAGGCACAGCCCGTTTAATGGCATAGTATTTCATCGCACGGTTGATGTGCCACCATCCGGGCTCGAGTGTTTCAATATTCTTTGGAACTCAAACGATGCTTTATCGTTACCCTTAATGTAGTAACGCATTTCTTGTCTAGTTTATAAGCTAAAGGCGGGGCTAATGGCATGCTAACTGTGGACCTAAATAATTGTGGTGTCATGTTTGGGACGTGATCTAATTTCAGCACATGCCTCCTTTACATACTTTACCTTTCTGATATGAAAATTTAAAACATTTGAGGGGGAGTTGTTGTTGTCAAGCTCTGTCGGTACCAAATCCAGGATGCCTTACGAGGCTGTGTCGAACTCTAAATAGAAAGTGTATTGCGATCGGCAATGAATTCAGTGCTCCTGCAATGTCTTTGCTTTTCTAGAACCGTCCACCAGTGCATAGGACATAATAGTGCATTGCTGCTGCCGTCGTCTCGGCAACTCACGTTGGGAAGCTGTTCTTGTTACTTCTCAGGTCCGCTTTACCACTCGCAATCGGAGTTGGTTTTCTAAATCTCCGTTTTGTCTATTCTGGCAAGTTTTAGAGTTGATGTGAGCAATGTGCGCGGGCTTCGAGCGAATCTCTTCGCTGTGTATGTCCACCTATTCCGGCACAAACCAGCTGTCTTGGCGCTGAGTGAAACACGGGAAGGTGAGAATACCGAATTATCGGATGTAGCTTGGTGTCGAATTTATTTTTACACCGCGTTCTCGCCATCTACGTGCTTAGTGATGTAGCTTACCGACAAGCTGCAATGGGGTCGGGAAATATTGCACTTGAGACAATCAATGGAAAAACAAAATCGCCTTTCCTCAAACCAGGCAGGCTATGATGGTATCGTTTAGACATAACTGCCGTACATATAGGAAGACAGCAGGTTACGACACATGTAAAACAAATTATGTCTTACAGAGAACTCGTTCAGTTATTGTATGAATAATGCAACACTGACTGTTACTCTTCAATGCTTTCTGGACAGCTCTAACCATACAGAAAAAAACTTTTCCAGACTTGATTGGTACCCGCCCGCCGCTTGCCAGAACTAGGCAACGTGCGCTAAGCATTCTTCTGACGAGAGGACCATCATGGAACTAGGAAGTTCACACACAACAGTAGTATTGATTTATGACCATTCTAGCGTTACATTTTCTTCATTTTTATAATCTATCTACCAAGTTTTGTCCACATCCGAATAGACCTCAGCCACACATCCAAGCTCTTCTTGGCAAGCCTCTCCCAGTAGAGTGATCCTTGTTTCCAGTTTCGTTGAGGTCTTTCTCCACCTCTGTACTTGTAGACGCGGGCGTCCTTTTTTGTCCTACGTGTTCGAAGTCGAAGACTCTTCTGACCGGAAATGAGATGTCCCTTCCTACATGGCTTAGCCTCTTGAAGCGGTGAACCCGTAGACGCCTGGTAAGTCTTACGTACAGTTCGTGGTTAAATGGTCTCTTCCAAAGGACGTCGATGCAAACAGCATCAAACTCATCTCTCTAAGTGACCACGGCCTTCTTCATCCGCCATTAAGATTGTCCATGTATCCGCGCCTTCATTCGAGAGACGACTCTATTGCTCAATTGCCTCTTGAGCCCATGGAAACAACGGTTGGCAAGAGTTACCCCGCGTGTTCGAACTGTCGAGGTTAACGAAGTCCTCGAAGCTGACCTTTATGACGCTCTGTCGTATACCTCGATGTTGTAAATCCTTTCTTGACGACAGCATGTGTCGTTTTGGCCACATTCACCGCTACACCCATTTCCGCCTCAATCCCAGCAAATGCCTCATTGACGACTCACTGTGTTCTGCCAATCACGTGACTGTTGTCCGCGAATGCTAACAGTTTCACAGACTTCTAGAAGAACGTGTTTCTGTTTCTAGTGTTGGCGTGTGACACTTGTACGATCTTCTCCAGGATGATTTTGGAGATTGTCATGTGAAATGGTGCGCGTCGCCTTGCCTAAAACCGTTTGTATCATTGAAGGTCTCGCTGAATTCGTTGCCGACTTTTTTGATGCAGCGTGAGTTCTCCATCGTCAACCTGCTCAACCTGACGAGTAGACTTGACTTTATAAAGCTCGTCCCCATGCATCTTCAAATCGACGAATAGTTGCCCTTGAGTAGTTCTTGAGTCTTCCAGGATCCACCTGAAGCTACACCGATCTCTTTAAGCGACATTTAAAACGGCTTCAGGAGAGCGCCACAAAATGGCAGGTAAGAGCTTGTACGCTATGTTAAGGAGACATAACCCTCTATAGTTGACGTAGTCGATGGAATCTCCTTTCTTGTGGATCAGGCAAATGATGCTGATATTCCACTCGTCGAGCCGTGTCCGACAAATGAGCGAAGAGTCTTCGCCTCCGAACCTGTGGGACAACTAAACAAAGGACGTCCGCATTTAAGGTAACACACCCAAGGACCTCACCCAACTTGGTGCACGAGTCATACGACTAGAGGCTGCTAGCCAAATATGGCGCTAACTTGAGGGTCTTGTTGGTTGTAGGCCAAGGGCACCAATGACTGCAGCTCCACACAAAGAGACCAAACTCGTGAAAGATCGAGAAAACCACCTGCAGTCACGTGTCGTGCTTGACGAGCACGTTATATTCAACTTAATCGTCCATCTGAGCGTGCTAAAGGCAAAATTGGACCTGTTACAGGTAACTTAAAATATACTCATTGTCGAAGTTAATGCTCAAAAGGAAATACGTGTACACGCCCAACCAGGTCGTGTTCAGTGGCCGTACGAATGGCTGCCCTCTAAAACGTCAGTCTGGATATGGCTATCTAGATCGGGGGACGGGATTCTTGCCGGTCATCGCCCAGATTGAGTGGGACATTGTGCCCGACAGCGGTATTTGGGTCGGTTTAAGTGGCCTTTTTTGAGTGGGCCCAGATTGAGTGGGACATTGTGCCCGACAGCGGTATTTGGGTCGGTTTAAGTGGCCTTTCCAGACTATCAGCATCGCCTGCGACTCTACTGTAAGTGGTTCATTTAGTCCCGACAGGCATCGGACTGATCCGTATATCCATTGGGTGCCGTAGCATTTCCGTGGAACTCCTACATCTCCTCGATCGCATGCTTCTGTTTTGTATGCTTCAGCCATCCAGTCTGTCTAATCTATCTTTCAAGTAGGACCACTCGTCGGAATTATTAGACAGTTCCATCCCGTTCCATCCCGATCGTTGTTTGAACATCTCCTGTTCAAAACCTCTTGTTTCTTGTATTTATGCTCTGCGTCTTCTGCCATTGTACCTTGCTAGTTTCATGAAAGGAAGTGCAATTGGAAACCCAAGACACATATCCATGCACGTAGTCCCATCATATTTGTTTCACAGAAAACAAACAACGGAGGCCTCCCGCTATGGCTTCGACAATTGAGTTGCATTTCGCTCTTCATCTTAAGCTGTTAAGATCTGGAAATCTTGTCTAAAATCTGAATATACATCAGGAATAGTTAGCTGCACAGCATTCCATCAGTACATTGAAGGCCTGCAGTGCCCATTGAAAAACAAGAAAAAGTACATTTCAAAACACCCTGCAGCTGTTCATCCGAAATGACTCATAATGCTTTCAGGCGATACAACGAATGAGGTCAATATTTCCCATATTGTCTGTCGTAAACAGGCCACCACCATACGCAGTCCCCGAAAACAGTGCGTCACGCCACGAGTAAAATCCATAAACTATAAGATCTAAGCACGATTTTACATTGAACATGATCTCTTCTCTTCTTTCGGGAAAAAGCAAATCTATTAGCCCGCTCCACATTCGCCTCCCTCCATCGACTGTTCGATCGGCCGAGACGCACCATCAACGGTGGGTCGCTGCAGGCGGTCTAAAAATACCACACTCGGCCGGTGCTCGCGGTCGTAAACCAGGGTATGGACTACCCTATGAGTGGGAGTATTCGAAAGTTCACTCAAGCAATTAACGCCGAAGACGCCACCGCGCCGCGCCGCCTTGAGCTGGATACATTGGAATTTTGCAGTAAGTCGCGCCATAAACATGCCACCACCACCGCGCCGCAGCAGCTGCGATAAACGAAATCGCCTAAGCAAATCGATTCGAATATTTACTTCGACATCTTCCTCGAATTTAATTACAAACAAAACCCGCGCGAAACTGCGTGCAATGCGCTGGCTGCCGTGGCCAGTGATCGAAATCCAAACTCGCACATGTCTAGTGTTCTTTGAGGCAAAGGTGTGTGTTTACTTGTCGAAAACATACGATCTCGTAGGTTGATCCTATGACGCAGTCCTGGCTCTGTTTTGAACGCCCGGTCGGCGGTGTGTGTGTTCGTGTTCCCTCGAGCGAACATCCGGTGAATTGTTGAAAAATGCCAGAATCATAAGTTGTCTCGAGAAACCAGCGGCGGCGTTCTGTACGTCAGGAGGGCGCGTTGTTTACAACGAAACGAAAATACCTGTTCGCTGTCACTTACCTTGTTCGAATTGCGTTCATTTGACATTTTCTGTTTTTTGTTATTTTGACAGTTGTAGCTGTCGCTGGAATTATTTGACAGATGAAAACAAGAATCTTGTCAAAAGCTGACGGGTGTTGTATTGACTTGAAGCTTGGCCAATAGATCAGTGAATCGACAGAATTTTTAATGAATGCTCGCTTTTGCTTTCTTTTTAATGAGTCGCGGAATTGACAGCGAATTTGAACTTAATGCTGTCGCGATGTTGTGGTGGACCGATCGCGATGTTAAACTGATCGACTGAACCTATTGGAACTGGAATTAAAAAGGAGATTAAAGGCCATCTGAACCCGCTCTTTCCGCAGAGGAAGTTGAACTACTTGCTTCGTTGTCAAAGGAAATGTGTGATTTCAACTGGCAAACATTTTTGCATTTGGTTTGTCCTTTCAAATTCATGAGTCGTGTGAAATTCAGGAGTCCTTGCGATTATTTTCGAGCTATTGTCGGTCTTGTCAAATATTCGTGTCAAGCGAGTGATTAAGTTCGGGGATCTATAGCTATCTTCTAAAAACAGTCTGGCTCATGTCTACGTCTCATCTACTCCGCACCCGAGGAACAAGACAAGGGACGGAAGTCCCGTCTAAGGTGGCGCAGACAAGCGGAGAAGAACGTCAAACAACATGATGAATGACACTGCAGACATATTGCCAGGGGTCGCGTTCACTGGAGAGTCCTTTGGTTTAGGCCCAGCTGCACCAGAGGATGTAGTGCAACGCAAAGAATACGTAACTATGGGCACGAAATAGACAAATGCCTTGGCTATGAGCTGCCATCGATGTTGTCGTTGGTGTGCATCCTTCCTTGATGACTTCTCAAAAATTGCCATCAAGAGCTCGCTGGATTTCCGTCTGTAAGGTGTACCCAATGCGATATATTCCTCGCCTCGGCTGTGCTACAACGTCCAGTCCATTTATGCAATGAAAAGTAGAGGTGACAAGACGCACCCTTGACGAAGTCCAATGCCCATTCAAAATGCATAGGGTTATTTGTCTGCTTGGCAGGGTATTTCAAAAATCGTTTTCTCATTTTCTTCAATTCAAGAATAGTCATCGGCAATCTGGCCGCCTCTGTTGGGTCCTTTGTGCCCATGCAAGGGAGTGGTTAACCTACCGTGAGACGTACTAAAACCAACCAGATTCATGTGTGAATAACTGCAAGAAAGTGTTTTGCCAAAAAATTCAAATTCCTTTCCATTCGCAGAGCAGGTGTTGGAAAGATTCTGTTTCTTCCTCATCTCTGCAGCTTCTGCAGCTTCATTGTGTCCATGTCGCATTGCATGTGCACCTATGACTCAGTACCTGGTGAGGACTCCTATAAGCGTGCGCACGTCATTGCCACTAAATGATGTTGATCTCTTCTTGCCCAGCAGCGACCATAGAACCCTTGCTGTAGCTCCAATATTCAGCGAATACTGTCTCTGGGGCTGTCCGGGGCTTCGTCAACTAGCTGAGCGGCGGACGCTCGTCGACATTGCCAGAGATTCTCCCAGCTCCGGGCCCTTTTTCGCGAGATTGTCCGCCTTTTCATTAGCTTGGATTCCTGTGTGGTACCCAGCACAGGGTCACCGAATTCTCCAAGCACAGACGCTCTATCAAGCACAGTCTATAGCTCTGGGGTCACCACAATCCTCCAGGAAATAGCAATTTAAACGAGGTATTGTTATTTTCAAATGAAAGTCGCAAATTTTAAATACCCCTAAAACAGAGGAATGTCTACCCATTAATTTAAGCTGCAGATTAAATTAATTTTCTCACTTGGAAATAAAATCCAGACGTCAAGACATCATTCCGCGTTACTAAGAATAACTTCTTATCCTCGAACATGGCGTGTTTGCTAATTGTTGGACATGTCCAGTCCAAACTCTGCAAGAAACAGAGCGAAGATTAGTTTCTTCCGACAACCAGTGCTCCCACTCGGTGGCAAATTGGAAGTCGCATCCTCGGAAATGTGTACATCTGCTATCCATTATTTCACAAAAATGTTTCAATAAAAGTCTGCTGCCACGTGATACATGTCACTTCAAAACAGTGACATTCGAACAAATGCATCGAACCACAAACACAGCCCACATGGGAGTGCAGGTACATGTACACAATCATTTGCATGAAGCATTCATTTAGTGAAAGACAAACGTGAAAGTTCTTGCATAATTATGCTCTGCTGCACAAGGGGAACTTCGAATCGAGGAACACCTTAATGGAATGATTTGCTTTGTTTTGGATCATTGCCAATCAAAAGCAATTATTTAATGGAAATGCTTTTTGTTTGTCGCAGAATGCTCTGACATTTCGTAGCGGCAGAAATAGAACGGAGCGACCAGATGCCAGGTGAAATTGATTCACTTGCCCTCGCACAATGCAAGGTGATTCCGATGTGCGCTGCGATTTAACCTTCGGGTTCAGTGGCTATGACTTTCATCGGAAAGATGGCTCAGTGAAGAATGACGGAGTTTGTTTTTTTTTTTTTTTTGCTCCTTTGAAAAGGATTATTTCTGGCTGGAGTTCAAGGGGAGAGTGAGAGACGTGGACTGGGGGAACCCCTCGAAAGGGGTTCACGATGTGAGAGTTTCTGCGACTGGTTTGTAAATGAAATGCAAGTCGAAGGATGTTTGGCTTGGAATTCTGGGAAAACTGGTGTGCTAAATAACTCATGCCTCAGTCTTCAAGGCCTGACTGATCTGTCAAAAAAGACCGTTCCATAGTTTTAGAGGTACAAGCCTTACCAAATAGTTCCAGTGAAGGAAGGTCAGTCTTTGCACCCGGTTGAGTGCCTTACAGCGGCACAGTCCATCTGGCAGCTGCCCAGTACAAGCCATTGTCTCTGAATAATTTAAATAAATAAAAATCTTACGTTGTATAGTAAAGATCCACTTTTCGCAATAAGTTGCTGACCGATTGGCTTGCAATTTGGACACAACATATCCCAAAGCCAATTTAGTGTCTTGGTTGTTGTTCGTCCAAGAAGACAAGTTCTCGGTCAATTGGTCAATTCGTTCGAAGCCGACCTGCGCCTTAAGCAGAATCACGACACTGACGGTCTTCCGATGTATGTTCACATGAATACCCTCAAGCTGACGCTGGAGCAAAGAGCTGTTTTTTCCAGACTGTGAACTAGGGAATTGGAGGTACGTTTTTCTTGGATGCGCCGGCAGGAACTGGCAGAACTGAGATCACAAAATGCCAGGGACTTACCCCCTGCGTCGCCTCTGATAGCTGCATTATGGCTACCAGATGAAAGAATAGCTCATTCCGCTTTGAAGTTTTTTTTATAACCTGCGCGCGCACAGGTGATTTTTAAAACCCTTAAGTGTCCGGGTTCAAGACACAGCACGGGACGAAGGTGTAGAAGGAGAAAGGGACAGGAGGCACATTGGTTTTAAATATCTGTGGATTGTATTCTGCGGGAAATATTGGGCTGGGAAGAGCATTCCATATTCGTGTCGTGACGAACGAGTCTCTAAATTTAACTGTGCGTCCGAAAGTAGGCTTAAGGGTAAACTGATGAGCATTCCTGGCGAGACGGGTATTGCGGGTGAATTCATGGAGACGAGAAATGCAGTTGGCAAGCTCACTTGAGCATCGTTTGTTAAAATAGTGAATACCGTCTCGGATAGAGACGAGACGGTACGTCGATGTTCGAGCGAGTCTAATGACACTGCAATATTGTTAATTCTATCTAGTAGGTGCAGGGTGGTTTTGGGGGCACCAGACCAGATATGAGGGTTGTACTCAACCTTGGGGCATATATACGTCTTATAAATTAAAGCCAAATCAGAAGGTGAAGTATTTCTTGCATCGATTGAGGAAACCTAAACGTTTCGCAGCATTTTTGGCGACCTCAAATATGTGATCGTTCCAACTAAGTGTTGTGTTGATACACAACCAAGGATGGACAGCTTTCCGGTTTCATCGACACAGGTGCCATTCATGGATGATGCCTGATTAACAAGGGTTCGCTTAAGTGACAGCAGGCAGCATTGAGTTTTTGGAGCATTGAATTCCACTCCAGTTAATTATGCTGTCAAGATCGGGATTCAATGTGCTTACCATACGCTACCGTTCCAATTCTATGGCCGAAGGGCAGGGTCGTGAGTCTTGGAACGAATATGAAAAGCTGAGGGTGCTGTATTCAACTAAAGAATGGATGGGATTAGAAGTAACAAACAAGAAATCATTTGTAAAAATGAGAAAAAGTGTCGGAGACATAACAGAGCCTTGGGGAACACCAGCATTTATTTGGTGGATATCAGACTTGAACCCATCCAAAACAGCTTGAATTAAACGGCTCGAAAAGTTATTTTTCTAGCCCATAGAAGAAGAGATCCATCGATAGCATAGAAACACGCATTTTCAACAAGAGAGCTTGATGCCAAACTCTGTCAAATGCCTTAGAAATATCAAGCGCAACGATCTTGCTTTCGCCTGCATTGTGCAAAGATTGGTCAGATCAGATCACCAGTGGACCGGTTGCGGAAACCGGACTGCCAACCATTAAGAAGCTGACGCGATTTAAGATATCTCATAAGCTGACGATTTATCAGAGTTTCCATGACCTTAGAAAGAAGGGACGTAAGTGCTATGGGTAGTATATAGTATGAGGTGGGTGATGAAGATTCGCCATTTTTAGGGAAGGGCTGGACAATTGCTGTCTTCCATCTGCTCGGAAAGAGACCTAAAGAGTAGGATAGATGAAAAACTTAAGCAGCGGTTTTGCCAGCGCAGAGAACACTTCAGAAGATTAGGGGGAATGCCATGGGATGCCATTGTAAATGAGCGTGGGAATTGAAGACGACGCGGAATTCTTTACGTTTTTTACAAATGACCAAACGTTTTTGCTACCCTTGGGACATTGTAGCACTTTTTGCCTCAACTTTTGCTCGTACGAGAATTTTACACGCCTTATAATTTCACACTCGGAATGGGAGAAGAATTAGGAGAATGTACGATTTACGCGATAGCAATCAACTCTTTGGGAAACCATTTGCATTGCTGGCTGGAGGTTTTTGACAAACACCGACAGTCTTCCTCCATGCTCGCCTGAAATACTCAAAGTTGTGGCGACACGTCCAAACGCTGCAATTAAGTACAAAAATGCGTGTCCACCTGCAAAACGATCCATCGGCAGATATATTTTCAAGAAAGTTACTGGAAATTGGGAACGGTAAAATGCCAATTGATAAGACTGCCGGATAACATCTGTAGTTCAGTGACCTCGAAAGCAGAATAAGCTCAAGGAGTATTCCTCTAATGTTCAAATCAATTAAAGGGATCATGGTTGGCTGAGTGATGAAAATAACGATGTATGCGATCTTAACCATGCTATACAGCGAAGGATTGAAGGAGCCTAGCTTCTCAGCAACCACTCGTATGCCATTGTCGTGCTATTGGTCTATCACGAGTGAATGGCACCTGCAGTCTTATGCCGACACAGAATGGCGAAGTTTTTTCTAGACAGAGTCATAATTTGTAGCCAAAAAGATTGTCGTTTGGCCTTCCAGATGGTTATTCATCCGGGGAAATGAACTTTGGAGAATCATGTTTGTGTCGTTTAAGCCGAATTAGAGCGAGGGGCCCCCATTCGAAAGGTCTTAGCTTCGTAGGTTACTCTATGCTTCGTGCGAAACACATCCCTTATACATCAAATATTCAAAGAATGAACTTGTGTTATGGACTTTCTTTATGGAACGCAACGAATTCTACAAGGCAGGACCTTAGTGTCTCAACGACGCAAACTACATTACAAGTTGAATGTCATCGAGTTTATTGCATACTCCTGCCTGGGGGGAGCTGGTTGACGGATTCGGGCCCAAACCGCAAACCACAGGCCTTCAAGTTTTTTGTGTGTCAATGTATGACCGACCCTCCTTATCTAATGTCAGTTTAGCAAATACTGAAACACTAAGCCGAACCCTGTACCCAAAAATCGCCAAATCAAGGTTTCGCTCCAAGAACTTCCACAAAAATAATGAATGTGTGAAGGCTTGGCTTCTGAATCCCCTTCTTCTTCATCTTTGTCTGGCGCTACAGTCCAGTGTGGACCTGACCATCTCGTTCGTGGACACCCTCTGTTGCGTTATCCCAATGACTCGGAGTCGAAGACCCTTCCCCTGTTTATCCAAGAAAGTAATGGAAAGGCCGAAAATAGTCGTCGTGCCTACTAAATTATTAGAAGGCCGCCGAGCTTACTTATCAGGACGCACTCGGGTTGCTTTTTAAGACCTGGTCATGTTCACAGGGTGCACACACTTAGTGACAAGGAACTTGCCTTAGCATACCCATCTCATCTTGATTCAAACTACATCCTTTCACCGTATTCATCATAGTTCGGAGCGGAGCCGGTCGGGTTTCAACCAACAAGCATCTCCAGGCGCGATCTCTGGATAAATGTTACCAATTGCCCCCCCTACGTTGGTTTGATGTTCTTGTCCAGTTTTGAGCCTTAGCCTCGAGAGTTACGTTGTTACGTTCCCCTCATGCTACGCGTCAAAGGCTTTTCCGGGTTGGAGCCTACTTGTCTCATGTAACTCATGTTGCTGTGTAGGTCCGCACAGATCGTGGTTATTTCAATGCAAACAGGCAAAGCTCGTACGTAGGCCTTTCTTGGGAAGAGACAAGGAAAATCATCATCCGCTTTTGAAATTATGGGGTCCACAGAACCCAAAAGGAAAACATCATCAGAACCCGCCACTCAACATTTTTTTTTTTTTTGCAATTTAAAATTTCTCAAGCAAATTAATGTGTAAAATTCTAAATTCTAAAATTCAAACATTTAATCTCGTTTCAGGGTTCTGCCGATTCAAATTACTCACAACCGTCATCCGATCTGTCGCTAGACGAGGAAAAGGAATCGCTTCGGCGAGAAAAGGAACGACAGGCCTTAAGCCAGCTGGAGAAAGCAAAGGTATGCCAAAGTCACAATTTGAATAAAAACAAACGCCCCAATTTGCTTGATTTTGTTTTAGAGTAAACCCGTTGCGTTCGCTGTGCGAACAAACGTTTCATACGATGGCACAATCGATGACGATTCACCTGTCCAAGGTAGTGCGGTGTCATTTGACGTTAGGGAGTTTCTTCACATCAAGGAGAAATATGACAATAACTGGTGGATTGGCAGATTGGTCAAAGAAGGCTGTGATGTGGGATTTATACCCAGCCCCGTTAAGCTAGAACATATTCGAATGCAGGTTTGTCCTCAGTTTCTCCAAAACGTGCGCATATGTCTTATTTTTCTGGATTTAAGGCATCGGCGGCTAGATCTTCAAGACTGTACGCGACAAAAGGTTCATCTAGCGGGAATTTAGGTGGAGTACCAGGTGCGGAGCCAGCACGAGGTAGCACACCCCCTACACCTGGTATGACACACTTTTCATTTCCTCCGTTTTCAGTTTCTTTTGTTTATTTTTAATTTCTTTTATTTTGTTTATCTTTTTATTTCGATTTTTATTTTATTTTGTTTTTATTTTACGAAGTTATTAAATAAAATTAAATTAAAACAAATTCCAGTTTAATAGGAAAATGATTTTTTTTTCTCAAAACGAAAAAAAAATCATTGCGTAGCCATTTCAAGTATCCACAGAGTCTGTGCAGTGTGTGCATTGACGTTTTTAGAAGAACAATTTATTTTGCCGCAAGGACAATGACTGATGTTGCTTTTTAGTTTTGAATTAAATTTAACTAAAACTAAATGATTTTCAAAAGGTCAACGCGATCGTCAACCAGGTTTGATGTATCTCTTCTTAATTGAATCCTCGTTCATCCAATTTGTTTAGATGAATTTCTTTCGATATATTTCTTGTATATCTCGTTTTCTGAAAAGTATATTCATTTTAATTTTCTTTTTTATAAAAGTTTATTTGATTTTCTTTTATTTTTTCTAACTAATTCCTCTTTCGAAACAAGTACACAAGACACAACACCAGAAACGTGATAGAACGTGGCGGTGCCATAGTTTTTGTCAGGAATTGTAACTTCGGTGGTTCAGGAATTGGCTAGATCTGAAGCATACTTCAATCAGAACGTTGTTACTCTGACACCAGAATGAAGATCTGAGCTGTAATACGGTTGCACCATCTAAAATCCTACGAAGAGAACCAAGACATTCTTTTATAATAATTGTTCCCTTCGAAATTCGTTGATCTCTTTGATTTTGATGTTGTCGCCGTGGCATTGTGGGTATGTGCGTCCACTTCTAAGCACTTGAACCTACGGTGACTGGTTAACTATAAAAATAAATGTTTCAGGCGCCATCTCTTTAGAATCACTGAGACTGCTCAAAGAAAAATATGCGTCCGTCTAGAAAAAGCTTCTCAAACTTCCCCGTTTGTCTTCGCCGAAATGTAGGTAGGTCCTTCTGCTTGTAAGAGAGCAATAGCGCCCATAACACGAGTCGTTGCTGTGGAAGCTAGGCCCAGGCCGTGTACGGTCTGCCTAATGACCAAGCCTATAACTAAGCATAGTACATACATATCTAAAAAGGCAGACAATATATTCGCCGCTGCACCAAAACAGCAGTTCAATAGTTTCATCTTTCTCGAAATTTAGCAGACAAGCATCGTCTTTCATAGATGACCCTTACAGCTAGAAAAACTAGCACGTCAAGAGTTCTTCTTGGTTCAAGGAATTTGTTTACGGACTCCTGGAAGTCTGTTTGTATAATGGGGGATCATATTTTGGGAGTTATACAATCAATTCAAGCACAGTGGTTTTGCGGTACCCAAACTAAGGATTATTCGTTCCATTCCTTATTCGTTTTGTACACTATTTTCTCTTTATAATGCGATTGCTGGTTGGTGCTGACAAGGATCTGTATTTTTTGCTGGTTAATGCCGAGGCGAGGGTTGAATGCGATTCCATCAGGTAGGCGACCGCTTGGCAGACCCAGGACGAGGTGGTTGGACAAAGTCTAAAAACTCGCCTGGGCATACTTCCCGATGAGTTAGAGTCGCTGGCGGAGGATTTAGTTGGTTGGTTTACCCCCCGCGACCCCATTAGTGGAGCATGAGGGTCAGAAGATGATGAACATTTAACATTTGATTATAATAAGGTACAGTGGGGAGTAAATCCATGATCATGAGTCGGCTATGTCTAGCTTCCGTGTATTTGACAAGAATTTAAACGTATCACAAAATCAAGAGATTTCGTCAAATTTCTCCGAGTCTACTATATTCCGCCATTCATTAACAGTGTTTTGAAATGAATAAAAGACATCTAGTTAAATCTTCCTTGACTAGAAGCCGACAGCATGTACTTCGTGTGTAGGGAAACCGCTAGGCCCGGGTGAACTTTTACTGAACCTTCCCACCGAGTTTGAAGTGGTTTTGCTCACAATTTTCAGTGATGTTCAAAACAAGTAATTTGCATTGCGACTGCGAGTAGAAGAAAATACGGAGAGAGATCGAAACAATTTGCACAGACAGTCGATATTGGCTACCCCGTGCGCCGATCGCTTTCCTTGCCAACACAATCGTCTTAGGATAGGATGCACATAGAACACCAAAACCAACCCGAAACAACTCGATTTGCCCATATTGTCCACATTGTTATTTGGTTCCGTTTCATCATCAAACCGAGTTCGTCAACCCGGGTTACAACTCGGTCTGCTTCCATTTTAACTCGCTCCAACTCGGTTTGTAAAACGTTCAGGTTGACACACCACTAGTTTCTATACACCGGAAATATGTGAAGAAACTTTTTAGGCTTGTAGAAATTTGAGGAAAAATGGTGGGAACATGCTGCCAGTCTTTCCATGACAATTTGTACAACAATACCGAATAAGAATTCCACATCACGGAAAGAAACAAGTCTATCAAACGATATATCGAATTGCTTGTTTCTGCCTTCCCTGTCTTATCGACTTTTTCCTCTTACCAACAAATGAAGTATGTATTGTCTTTTTTTTGTCGTATCTCAATTTTATGAATCTTGTAGGGTCCTAAAACCTACGTTTTTGCTGTAATCCCTTGAAGTTTTGTACTCAACTACGTGAACGCACAAACTAGCATTTTCAATTGTTGAACAAGCTGGGAAGGGAATCGCCCTGAGCTACTTAGATTGTAGATGGTCATATCAGTTTAAATTAAAATCTCTAGATCATACGAAATCGTCCAAGACTTCGACACTCGAGAAAGGCGTAGCAAAATCACGAATTTGGAAAATCTTAATGGAAATAAACGTTAAGGTAAAACCAGCAAGAAAAGCACAAGTGTCGTTGTGGATGCACAGAGACGTGGTTGTAGAAGCTGCGCTCAGGTCTACCCCAAGCTGTGGAAGGTCCTTTGAAGAATGACTGAAGTATGCGTATAGACATATACAACGGACATCAAGACCTCAATCATGACCAATCACTTCCTCTGCTTTGTATCTTGGATGTACTAAACCTTCACATTCGTTTCTTTAAACTGCTCTCAGACATCTGCTGAAGTTTCGAAGTATTTTTTTTGATGATCATGAGCTGTACACATGCCGGAAAGGCAACGACATCGCAATCGAAGATCTATTGTTTCGAAGTGTTGGGGTTTATTCAAAATACGTACCACTTCATAGTATGTCCTTTGTAGTGGATTTCCTTAAATGTACTGATTTGGGTATCTATCCAGGGAAAATACGTACATTTATGTGCTCGGATGTCTTATCCTCTTCCTGACAAAGCCGACATACCATGTCG
Source organism: Eristalis tenax (assembly GCA_905231855.2). NCBI lineage: Eukaryota > Metazoa > Arthropoda > Insecta > Diptera > Syrphidae > Eristalis > Eristalis tenax. The sequence continues at coordinate 61,589,617 of HG993125.1, read as the reverse complement.
AGTGGCACAAAATCAACATTTTGTTGAGGCGGTGATTTAGGCCGCAGTGGCCAGAAAGAAAGCTCATTAGCAGAGAATTTCCTTAAAGGAATTAGGCCTGATTACTCGTTTGGATTGCCTCAGACCATCCCCATTGGTCCATTGATCTAGGCGAAGTTTATTTTCCCGATCGTTAATCAGCGTTGTAGATTCTCTATGAGGATTCCGAGCCAATCCCCTTGTGTCTAGGGCCCCAGCCGAGCTTCTTTTTTGTTGTGCCTAGCAATTGGAGTCCTTTACGTTGAGTGCTGCCTGACTGCCTGCAGAATAATAACAAGCGGGGACATATATTATTTCGGAAAAAATGCTTTCTGTCACACTGTGACCATAGCTACATCAACAGGCCCAAGTAAAACGATGATTTTCTGGCTCGGAATTCGAAGCTCAGTTTCGTTAAAGTCGATCTCCCACCATTCACACAACTCACTTCTTTCCGACTCTCTTACTCTTTTAAACCTCCTACACCTACACCCACATGAACAAACACACTTCTACATTATCTTCGTGGAATTTTTGGACGATTTAGATTTCTTCTCTATTTTTTTTTCTTTTCTTTTCGTTTTTTATTTATTTATTTTTATTTTTTTAAAATTTTTAGTTTTTTTATTCACTAAACATTTCGTACACAGTCCCCCACCGTGCCGTCGTCTTAGACGAACGGCGTCTTGTCCGGCTAACTCAAACTCGCATGCTAACACTTTTTGTTATTTATGATTAGTTTTCAAAAAAAAAGAAATTTTTCAAAAAAAAAAAACCTAGAGCTTTAGTGCACGATTTACAAAATTTATTTTTATTTTCTAATTTAAACTAAAACTCGCTTCAAATTCAATTCAAATTATGTACGCATTTGGCAACCAGTGAAATTCGCTAGCAACTAGTTACACAGAGCTTTTGAACAAGCAGTAGCAGAACATTGTGTATGTAAATTCACTCACTCTCCTTTACCGTTAACCGTTACAAGAACAAAGTGTTTCAATATATATATATGTTATTTTTTGTCTAATCTTAAGTTCATCTCAGTTCTGTCATTCCATTATTTTGCAACGCACCCACTCACTTTCATTCAACAATCGAAAGTTAACAAAATCGGTTTTTCGAAAAAAAAAGAAATGTATACTTACTAGTTTTCATTTGTTTTCCTTCGAACTTAATGCAACATCATCTCTCAGATTTAACAACTCTCCTCTCTCTCAGTACTCTAGACCTAGACTTAGCTCGAAAATGAAACGCAAATTTTTGAAACCATTTAATCCGCTAACAATAGTTCAATCAATCATTTTACGTAATTTTTTTTTCTTCGTCTTAACAACTTAACAATTCTCTCACAAGCAAAAATAATATCCAATGTTTCAAGTCAAAAAATTCAGTACAAACAAAAAATTGCAAATTTCAAATCAAAATCAAAAAATCAGATCAAATCAAAAAAAAAAAAATACATTTAATTCACTATGGCGCCGTAGTGAGTAGATTCACAATTTCATCATAGAAAAAAATCGTATTTCTTGATACTAATATTAGGCGACGAATCAGATTCCATGGGACCATCACGCCACGGCAAGGCACCACTGGCAACGCCACCAACCAAGGAGAAGCGAAAGCCGTTCTTCAAGAAACAGGAGACATCATCACCCTATGACGTAGTGCCATCGATGCGTCCTGTTGTGTTAGTGGGTCCAAGCCTTAAGGGCTACGAAGTAACTGATATGATGCAGAAGGCTCTATTCGATTTTCTCAAACATCGTTTCGAGGGCAAAATAATAATAACACGTGTTATGGCGGATATTTCATTAGCGAAACGTTCCATAATGAATAATGCGTCAAGACGTGCCATTATGGAGAGATCTAGCAGTCGATCCGATAGCCTATCAAAAGTACAAGAGGAGATCGAAAGGATATTCGAATTGGCGAGGACCCTTCAGTTAGTCGTACTCGATTGTGATACAATCAATCATCCGTCACAATTAGCAAAAACTTCACTAGCGCCAACAATAGTTTATTTAAAAATTAGTAGTAGTAAGGTAAGTGCCACACACACGTTTTCAAACACTTCAAAGTTTGAATGCGTTTTTGAAAATATGCTCTTCTTTTTTAGGTTTTACAGCGATTAATCAAATCACGTGGTAAATCCCAGGCGAAAAATTTATCCGTGCAAATGGTCGCCGCTGAGAAATTAGCCCAATGTCCACCGGAAATGTTCGATGTTATATTAGACGAAAACCAGTTAGAAGACGCTTGCGAGCATATTGCTGAGTATTTAGACGTAAGTACCGTCCATCGGCTGATCCAACAAGAGGTGTCATCCTGTTTTGTAATCTCTGAGTAATTTATTAGTAATGAGGTACAGCGTTGTCTAGAAACTGCAATGCTTTCGATGAAATTCCGCATCGAATAGTACGTCAGAGCAGCTCTGATCGTTCGTGTTAATGCATGAATCCTCTGTACACCACTTTCGCAGAATGGACCCTAGCTAGACCCTTAGTTAGGTTAAGCTGATTGCCACCACTGTAGCCGTCGTGGCCCACTTAGATCCTGGTTGGCTCCCTAATGATATCACTACCCGGCGTTCTACACCGGCTCCTCCTTAGTTCAAAGGGACTACACAAACACCTGGAAGCTGCCTAATGGTACCCTAGTGACCTATTTTGATGTTTTCCTGCTAAACTTAGCTATGCCCTGTATCTTCAAGTGAGACATCCTCTAGGTTGCTGATAAAGAAGTTGCCTATATCACTTCTAGTTCTTGCAAGGGAGGGACAAGTGCACAAGTCACATCTTCCTCCTCGTCTCTCCAGCTTCTGCTGTAGTCGTTGTGAGAGCTCGCATTCTTCTGGCATGCATACCGAGAAGGCAGTGGCCGATGATAATGCCCACAGCGTTCCTTATTTCATTCCTGTAAGCTTGACCCTCAACGATAGCTTATATATCAAATATCTTTTCAGTAAAGGAATGGTTGCGGCGAAGATCAGTCCAAATAATCGAATTTTCCGAATTAAGAAAACAATTTTTTTTATTGATAAAAGTGTGCAAGAACTTAAAACGAAAAATTATTTTATTAACACAAAAAACTACCCTAATTGACATTTTAATGATTTTATCCGACTTTGTTATTTAATTCTTGCTCATTTAATTTATGTTTCACATAAAAAATGTAAAACTGACTTTCATCTCTTTTATTCGGACAACATTTTCCCGAATAAGCTAGCTTTCTGAATTAAAGGCTTTTTAGAGGGCTGTACATTATATGTAGCCAAAACAAACGAGAAATTAAACTCTTCTCCAGAAGGTTTAAAATTGCACAAACCAACCTCCCATCAAGATAAGCTCACGGATGCAGCCAATTAATTTGGCAGGAACCTTAGTACTAAGCGGATCGCAGATGTAGCGATATTAACACTGTGCATCAACAAGATGGCACTATGCCAATCCCACATGGCTCACAGTACTACCTACGAGTTCTACGTCGTAATTGGTGACAGGTTCAACATCAAGCCCTCGTGTATATTCACTTGTACTCAAGACCTCCAGATTACATGCGTCTGGCTTCATCTTCAGTGTCAATCCCCTTCTCCAAGCCGTTTTTCATGTTTCAAAAACCACGATTCCAGGGAAGCGTAAAGTTCGAGAGGCTTCCGTGTCGCATGTGTTCAGAAATCGTATCAGCTTTCGAGTGGGCTTTCACACTTTTCCTTCTTTTTTGTATTCTTAATCTCAGACTTGGCTATCGGAAGCATGTTACACACTTCTGGGAAATAGAGAGAAACACAAAAAATCGTATGCCGAAGATATTTGATAATCTAACCGTGTGATAGCATGGTACGATTACTTCCGATAAATGGTGGTATTTGATGCTACAAATTTTGACCATAACTTGACGACAAGCGTTTTCATCTTCAATCAGCCAGATTGCAGTCAGACTCTGTCAACAGAAAACTTCAACGGAACTCTCGATGAACTTCAGACTGAGAGGCTCTGCATGTGCCTGTGCTGGGTACCAAATCCTCCGGAAGACCAAGAAATTCCAGCAAATGGTTGTTGCTGCCTGGTAGTAAAATCGACCAGTTTTTCAGTCTGAGTGCTCAAGTGCGTGTCAAAAATATGCGACCAAAAACCTAGTTTATTCCCGACCCTTTTTCCGTCTACATCCTGGAGAGTCATACTACCTCCGGTTGTGCTATGGAGTATTCCAACAATCAAAGCCCTCACCAAGGACCCAAATAGTCCCAGCCCAGTGTCAGGCCCTGAGAGTTCCGTATCCGATCCAGTTGCCCGGAACCCGGACAAGTCTTAGCGAATTTAGACTGCTGATCGAATTCCGAGAAGACTTGCTTTCTTGAACTATATAAAGGGATCAGAAAGGCCTTAAATACAGCTTGGCTGTCGCTACAGACACAAATACTTAACCCCTTCCAACAGTTCTTCACAATATATTTTTATAGGTTTTCGCTTGAAGACCGACGCAAATTTACCTAATGAGATGGTGTGCATTCGAATGGTGTCGAAGGCACCAAAGAGATTTCTTTCCTGGCTCAGATTCTGCCCAGAGCCAGAATCTCGATGAGGTCTTCAAAGCTCCATTTGGTCGAAGTTTTCAATCTAGGATATCACCCAGATATTTGCTAGGCTGCAGGAAAAAGAAGAGACAGAGAAAGCCCATCACACCACCTTTGCTCGGGCCGGGCTGTAAAGGATGTCGGGCCCGAGTAAAGGAGAGGTCACTTTTACTGCGACTTAAGAGACTTAAGCGTGGCCGCCGTGGAGCAGTAAGTGCGGCGACTCCCATGCTGCGTGTTTTGCTTCAGGTCTAGACAGGAATAACTTTTTAAATGCATGTCACCACTTCTCTCGAGTCACTACTAATCAAATTTCGGTTTTTTCAAGTCGGAATATACAGAACTGCAGGTCCCTTCTACTGGTGGCAAAATCGGATAGGACGCACAACGACAGTGGCAAGGGCTAATAAACTAATATTCCCGTCGATCCTTCCGCTGTCAATTGGCGAACATAATAAACCTTACAATTTCAATTGCTAAACAAAAACTCTTCTATATTGCAGACATATTGGAAAGCAACACATCCCGATATTACAGCGGCTCCATCGATACCAAGACCTCTTCAATCTCAGGAAGCATCACCATCGGCGGAGCAAGCACGAATGGGTCCAACACCTCCTGGTAAGGCACCAAAGCCCCCATCCAATACTCTTCCGAAAATCATTCTAAGTTCATTCGAGGTCCGACCAAAACCCTATAGGTCTCATAAAACCGATTCCAAAAGAAACAAAAAATATTTCCAAAGTCTCTCATTTCAAGTTAATCTTATATTTTCTTATCGAATTTATTTTTCTGTAAGAAAAAACATATTTTCTTAATTTTATTTTTCAATTAAGTTTCCTATACACAAAACAAAAAAAAAGTATATTAAAATATAAACCCTCTTGCCATGACCTCCTGCCCATCCATTGAATAAACATGACAGCACTAAACTATTTCACAACATTTAAACATAAAAAATAAATAAATATTTTAAATGCAATACAAACACATTTAAAAACAACTTAATTGTATTTAATTAAGTAAATCTAAACTCAAATTTTAAAACAAGAACAAAACAAAACATTTTTAATTTAAATAGCGGATAGGGAGGGAAAGGATGCTAATCAGGATAAATACCCAGAGGAAAAGTATAATGACAGAGAGAGGGATACTGATAAAGAGAGAAACATAAACAGAGAAAGAGACAGAGACAGAGAAAAGGACAGAGAAAGAGAAAGAGAAAGAGAAAGAGAAGGTGAAAGAGACAGAGACACAGGCAGAGAAAGAGAAAGAGACAGAGACAGGGAAAGAGAAAAAGAAAGAGCCAGGGAAAGGGACAGAGAATGGGAAAGAGAAAGAGAAAGAGAATGGGAAAGGGAAAGGGATATAGAATGGGAAAGGGACCGAGGTAAAACATGTTTTTGTATACTCTCTCTTTTGTACTCTCTCTTCTAAACACTTTTGCTAATTAATGTATATTACATCCATTTACCTACACGTTACTACTTTTATCTAGCGCTTTCAGTTAATGCTAAGCATTTTAATTTAGTTAAATAGATACATACATGTTTACAGTAGGTTTATTCTTTTATTTTGTACCATACGTTTGGTAAACTACATGTATTTTGGTGTAGGTACGTGTGGGTTGTAGTCCTTGGGGTAGATGGGTCTTATAGTTTCCCTCGGTCTGTATCTAGATTTATAGTCCTATGTATCGTTCCGTAGAAATTGTGTTATGTTGATAGATTTTCGTTCACTTGTAGTCTAACAAGTAGTAGTTTATTTGAATCAGATGTGTGTCAGGTTAGGTTTTCCTTTAATAGAACAAAAACTATTTGGCGGATGGTTTGCTTTGATAACACAGCATCGCCGTGTTCAAGTTGTTGTTTAAAGCCGTCGTTGTCCTTATTGATCAGTAATCGATCTAGAGTGTCTTTTCTCCTGCTGGCCAATACCAGGTGTTGATTCAACATGCGTGTCAAAATTTCTCTTGTTCAGACTTAATGATGGGAAGTAGCATTCTAAGGGCCAACAAAATGCACATCTCGACTGTCTGAGTAATAAGTACTACTTATCGGGCCATCCACCTTATGATCTAAGTTCGAATTTCTATTTTAAGATATTCCTTAGATCTCGCCATTTGAAATTGAATGGAATATAACAGCATTCAAATGCACTCAACGGGAATTCTGGCAGGGCCCAATTCTTAGGAGATACCTTTCGATGCCCCTTTTCTACATATCATTCTACATTCAATCTTAACTTGCAGAATATTCGTTTTCAAGGCGGATTGCATGCACAATGACGATCTTTTGCACAGCCGGCAAAATTCACTCGGTCTTGGTGGTTGTTGGTCGGTCAATAACATCACCAAAACGCGAAAATCGTCCAGGAAATTGTTCTTGCCACAAAACGGTTGCAGCCGTTGTACATGTCTTTTAGCATTCCATCGAGAAACATTCCAACAGAAACAAGCTGGTTTCAATTCTGGAGTGCATGGACAAGCCCCAACGCTTTGGATCTTGCTCAACAATTTCACTAACGGCAGCCCTACTTTCTGTAGAGTGTGCATTTCTACAATGAATAGGCCTTAAGTGACTGAGTCAGTTTCTTCGAGTTTTACTTATTGCAATCAGTTGGGCGAGTATGTTGACCATAATCTGCTCGTAATGCCGGAATAGGATTCATTATCTTTGTACTGTTAAACTCCTTTTTAAGGACTTCCCTCTTTAATGGGCATCTCTCTTTATGGACTATTCGTCATGGCCTCGGCATGAAGATATGCGTCTATTTCAACCCCATTACAACGACCCCCTCTTTACCGGACACTGATATGAATTTCAACCATAATTGATCTGTTGTACCACTAATAACAGACATTGTACCCATGCATAGCCTTACCCTACACAAACACCAATATGTACACATGACAGAACGCTCAGCGTTTGTTGAGATGATAACTCTGTTTTCAGACGACCTAAGTCGTTCCAAATGGTGAGTGTGAGTAAATGACTTGCATGTGCTTTAGAACTGAATTGACACTATTTCAGTTTTGTGGTGTTCAGTTTATGCACCTTTGAATATTCTAACATAAATTACTTATTTTAAACATTGCTAGAAGGGACAATCTTCAAAAAACTGACAATCATGGTGATCTCGCGGGTGTCCGCTAAAGAGAAATTTCACTTTAGTGGGTTTTCAGAATTTGAACGCGTATAGAGATTTTTACTGGGTCCATATTGTAAAATGGCAAACGCTAAACTATCAACAACAAACATATCAAGTCTCATATAATGGCTTGATGTAATGTACAGTCAGTCGCAAAAGTGTGGATACATGTATTGTGTGTTCTCAATGAAAATTTAATTGAAACTCCAAGGAAAAACATCGTAAATGGAGTTTACTAAAGCAATTAGTTGTGTACTTAAAACAATGTATGGGGATACCTCAAAGCACGGCGGGAGTATCATAAATCAAAAGTGTAACGAAATTTAGATCACCAATAAATTACCTTTCTAAACTTTGCTTGGAAACGGGTTTGACCCAGGTTGCTCATGCGGTTGTTCATGTAACTAAACCCATCCATTTTTTGATTAGTAGACACTAAATTAACCACGTTACCGATATGAGGGCAGACCTCTCTAGGTAATTTACATGTTGAGGTAAAGGCTTACTTTCGTGATTGACTTATGACTCGCTGTGCCTACAGTCTAGGACTATCCTACTCATTTTAAATAGCTTTTTCGTCGAGCCCCGTTTGAAATTACTCGTATGCTTACTTTTGCGATTGACTGTATGTCCCTGAAACAGGAATGTCAAATCCGGACCACAAGTTGGATGACTCTTGAGGGAAATCTCTTTTCGCACGTTTCATCCTCAGGAAGCCCTATATTATTTAGAGACCATAACTTTGATTGACCAGTAGAGGGTATAGGTCTATAAATCCATTCGGATCGACATAAGAACAGAAGCCAAACAGTAAGGTTAATAAGCCCATTGTAGTCTAGTTCTGATTTGTGGCGGCGGTTTATGTCTGAGCGACGACTCCTACGCACATGAACGCACGGCGTCTAGGTTCGATTCTCGGTACGACAAAAGTCTCTGACAATGTTCAAAGAGTAATAACTGTCTGTCTAGAAAAGGGCCGCTTGAAGTCGGCTTAAAGCTGTAGGCCCCTTCAACTCGTGAGAAAACAATAGCACGCACAACACCAGTGGTTGCTGAGAAGCTGGGCCCTGGCCCTATACACGCTGTTTTGCCACCCATAGTAGTTTAGTTCTAATGACATTTTGAATCCCTCCATTAGTTCAAGGCATACACTTGGCCGTCTAAAGTCAAACAAATAATGTATAAATCAACACTCTAAGCCAGACATTTTTCAAAAGTAATTCGGACATCACAAAAACTCGTCAAAACCAAATCAATGAGAACAATAAAATTAATTGTTAAACATTCACAACCAACTACCGCGAACAAGTCTATGCATTTTTAATAAAACAAGAAAAAACAAACATTTTAATTTTTTCCAGGCTTTACTCCAGATGATATTCCCGGCACCTATTCGATATATTAATACATCCAGCTGGCATACAAGTCCTCTAATAAAATCCTTCATTAAGTTACAACATTTTTTTTATTTTCCAAACCTAACTGCTTTACATCAAGATATATTCAGGTGCAGACACTACGTTTTCTCTACACTCTCTTCATGTTGTAACACTTCTAATTTGACTAACTCCGCTCTGACAATCAAGACACTGAACTCCCTCAACCGAGTGAGAATCACGAAAGAGTCTGCGAATTGTGCATTTGATTTCCTTGATCAAACTAATCTCTAAATCACTAACTCAATGTCATTTTTGCCATCACTGTCCTTTGGATACTAAAACCGGTTAATTCGTTTGAATATGTACTTTAATATCTTGTTCAATGGTTAATTCATTTTATAGTTACTCCGGGTGATGTTCGCATCTTTAAGCAACTTTGATAACAGCTACTATTGAAATTTATAGATTTAAGAAAACACAAAACATTTATCTTAGTAAGTATCAGATACTTGGGACTCCGGATATCAGTAAAATTAGATTTTTTCAGATGTTTTTTTTAAATATGAAACAGTAAACAACACTAAGCAGTTAATTGTCTTTTTATATGCTTTTATCCCTCTGCTGACCTGAACTTAGGAAATCGTGTTGGTTTTTTTTTTCTTTTTCGTTTGCCCTTTGAAAGAGTGTGGTTTACCTATTAATGATTTCTTCCACTCATTTCCTCCACGCTAGTATAAGGAAGTGATCGTGATGTACCTAACTCAAGACAATCCAAAGTCAATATAGCACGAGTATGAAATGCTTGATTTCTTTTCCAAAAAAGGATTTAAATTCAATAAATAAAGTATTAGTCATTCTACCTCTCTGCAAGTGATTTTTTTTGTGTTAAAACCTCTCCTCGTTGAGACCTCTTTAAGGACTTCAAGATCAGCAGTTAGGTGGGATGGTTACTTTACAACTCGGCGTCGATCCGTGATGTTTTGCCACGAAACTCTTGTTATGTCGAGTTACGGTGACTTTTTTAAAGTTCGGACATCAAGAATCGGAAAATTCGGACATTAAGAATCTTAAAGGACATGGGTGCCTGTAGGGACAAGAGACCCCTTATCTTTCCAAAGGCATTTAGTTTGGTCCGCTGGTATACATCCCAACGCGGGATATAGATTAATAAATCTAATTGTTTCAAGAAATGGATTTATCTTTAGTACACGAAATCACTACCTGTCAAACGACCTAATTTGGATTTGTTGGCTTGTTTAGTCTATTCGGCATTGGTAATACGTTGAAAAGGGAGGTGTGACCTTCTAGAGATTGAGGTAGTTGTCTTTTAGAACGGCCTTCTCAGCTTCGTGTCTTGCCTGTTTACGTGCTCTGTGGCTCTGGGGACCATGAGAATATTAGGATATCGGCCTTGATATCCTAATTGCGAACAAATGATAACCAACTGCAAATCCAAATACTCAGCGACACCATTAAAACACAATAGATGCACGAAATTCGACACGAAAAACTTTTATACGTCATCTCTCTCGAGTCACTATCAATGCTCAGAGAGTATGACTATATTGAAAAGACTTCTCAAAGCTTGCCCTTCAGATTCGGCACCAAAAACAAAGTATTATTGAGATGCCCAACTCCACAGCTGACTGAACCCTAGTCCATCGACGAATTTAAGAGCCTTTTTCACAGTTATTCATGCATTTTTGACAGTTATTCAGTTCTCTTATTGGTCAATTTGGCTTTAGAACACGATATAAAAATGGTCGTCAAAAATTTGAAGGGGCAAGAGATGTAGAAGTTGGGCATCTCTATCATACTTCATTTCTGGTCGGCACAAAACTGTGTATCCCCTCATCTTTAGAGAATGAAGAAATATAACACAACACACGAGGGGTAGCTGTAGCTAGAATAGGCCTACTTCGAACTCTGTAGGAAGTCAAACCCGAAATACTCAAATGTCATGTCAAAATTTCTTCAAAAAAAAGCATACGTATCTGATTCTAAACATATATAGTAGTCAGTGTTCATCTAACCGTATCCGTAGTCATCTAAGATCTGTTTAGTTTGTTAATCGCTTTCTTTCCCTTGGGATTTTCCAGCGTATTCTTAGCCAAACTATATTATAAACATGTTATTCCTTTACTTTTGAATCCACTTTAAATAGCCTTTCGTTCTAAATACAGCCTTAAATCTAAGTAAACATAAACTGCATGAAATAAAAAAAAAAGGAAAAAATATATATAAACACATTTAATTGGTAAAAATAGAAAAACAAACAAAATACATTTTAAACTATAAATACTATATACAGTTCTAGCGATTTGTTTTCGTTTTGTATCTAAACATATACTATACAGAGTACTTGCTAATTCGTTACGTTGTGTTCTGACAGTTTTTGGTTTGGTTTGAATTTTTTTTTAATTTTTTTCGTTTTCACTTGGTTGTTTTCTCCCCTAAAGAGTTGGTTTTATCGTTTTGTGAATCTTACCCGCTTTCTAGACTGAAGTGCTGACACAACCCATTCTAATGCGATCTTCTTTTCGTCTAGGTGTTTCCTATCATCACAGTCGACGGCAACCATCAATACGGCATGAGCGAGATCGGGAACGCGATCGGGAGCGTTACGATCGAGATCGTGAACGTGATCGATACGATCGCGATCGTTTGGATCGCCTGGACCGTGAACGCGAACGCGAACGTTTACATGCCCGCGAGCGTGATCTTATGCACTATGATCTGAACAGTGAAGAACTCTTGGATGAACGAAACTATGGAGCGGACTACACAAGAGGCGGCGGCGTCAGCAGTGGTGTTATAATGACAGGGGCAGGGTCTAGAGATATGGGTCATCATCATTTACAATCATCAACATCTGGAATACATCATAGTCGCGGCGGTGGTGGTGGTGGGGTTGGAATCGGTGGCCGTGTCGACGATATCGATTTGATGCATGATCGCGACGAGCGTCGATATCCGTCATCATCGCGCGGCGATCGAGGTGATCCATCACTACCCCCACCATCGTCCAGTCGACGCGATCGTGACGAATATAGTCCACACAGAGGCGGTGGGAGTAGTAGGAGAGTACTTAATGCCATGTAGGAATCGTGGATATAGGGGTGGGATCAGATCGATTATAATATACAGCAACAGTATGACCATGATGAAAGTAATTGTATCGATATTGATCATGATATTGTTCAAAATTCAAACAACAATCATGGCGATCCTAAGGATTGTCACACTGACATGAATGTTGTCGATGTTGATAGGTTTTATTAAGGAGATTACAAGTCTATAAAAAAAACACACACACATACACACATTTAAAAAAAACAAACCAAACATGAGAACATTTAAACGTTATTTTGTTAAAGTTTCTTTTTTTTATATATAGAATATATATGAATACGAATGAAACAAAAGAAAGAACTTAAGAATCAATCCTTTATAGCCTTATTAAATTGCGATATTAAAACGTATATTATATATGTATATGTATATTCAAGAAGAGATTTTTGCATTTTTTCCTCTCTAGCAAATTAATGATACAACATTCGAGTTTTCATTGAGTATCCGTTTACTTTTTCTCTCTGTTCCGATTGATTTCCTCTTGTCTGTTTTCGTTCTTCTCAATTTAGTGATGTAACATGAAGGAAATATAAGAAATAATTTCTACAAGTGCCAAAACTTTAAACGAAACAAACTAAAAACAAATTCTGCCTTCAGTTGAGAGCCGTTTGATTTGATTTTCATTTAATCTGTAGTATACATTGAATAAATAATACGTATATACGCTAAGAGGAGCCTAATGTGTCTTAAATTCTATAAATATTTAAAAAACCAAAAAAAAAACCAAAATGCATATGAAATATTATCTTGATCAGTTATATATCTAAGTGTCAGCTTTAAATGAACAAGAAACCAAGAAAAGAAAAAACAAAAATAAAAGAATTTTTTTATGAATACAAAATATATTTATTACAACAAAAAAAAAGAGAAAAAAATGCAACAAAAACAAAACTAATAAAATGAAGTATATATATATAAATGTGTAAATATTAAAGCATATATGCATATGTATTAAGTAAGGTCGAGATAATATTCCAGCGAAGGCATATTAATAATATAACTACAACAGCAAGTGAAAATCTCCTTAATTGAATCTATGTGAACGAGAGGTATACATTCAAATAGTTTTACAAAATGGAACCAAGTGAAATGTAGTACATTTTTTTTTTTCTTATTTTATTTCGAGTATAGTCATACAGCCACGCACACACACGCAAGTGAACCAGAATAGAATAGGCAGAGTCATTCATTTGAGTGCATTGTGCACTGCTCCCGTACTTTCAGTTGCTCCAGGTGCTGGAAGGATATTACCATCTTCATCACATTGTCGTGTGAGTTTTTACTTGGTCAATAAAGTCTACTATAAATTATGCGTGATTCATTAGGACCGGCTTTCTTAATTTAAATAATTAATAATAAATATAATTAATATTAAAGAAAACACATAAAATGAATATAAATGGTGGAAACATTTGAATTTTTGAATATAATCTCTTGTAAATCTTGCTCGCGAGTCGCGACTATGCCTTACGAGGTCCATTCTGAAGGTCCAATTTCGGATCATTGTCCATTTAATTTTGTATTTGCTCACTAACACGGGTAATGTTTGCTTTCAAATCTTGGAAACTGGATAGAGCCAGAACTCGATGGCTTGGTCTGAGCATTGGAGCAACAGCAAGGGCTCTATGGCCGATGCTGAGCAAGGGATCAACATTTCTGATCGTCTTTAGCCGCAACATATAGACTTCAAACTTTAAGGACCTGCGTTAGACATGTTCATTCATCCAGATTGACGATCGTACCAACTTAGGCGGACAGTTGGTACTGCACCAACTGTTCATAAACGTCATCATCGATGTTGGTCAGATTGAACGATTTGTTTCACAGCTATTTCTGACGTTTATGCATGATTAAAGGCTGATGACAATCGTACTAAAGCAGGCCTGCACATATCCTGCAGCGTGTATGTGTTCAAAAACGCATGAGAACAGAAAGGCGATTGTTTATGAAAACACCCGTAGTCTTCAGTCGTAATAAGAGTCCCTACGGGGCACATGCGTCTGAACATGTCGCATACCGACTTTTGCAGAATGACCATGTACCATGTAAAACGACACCATGAAGCCAGTCACGCGGGGTCATTGAAAAAAAAATATATTCAAAAAAATAAGTCTAAATGAATCACCATTTATTTGTCGGCCTTTTATAGCTGACCAACTTTTTCCTATATTGCGTTATCCTACTGACGAGAAATCAAAGACTCTCAGGGCTGGAGCAGACTTGTCTATGGCGCTATTCGTGACACAGCCATCCTAGGCGTTGAATCCGTAGACGCTTGGTCTAGCCAAGCATGCCGCTATGCAGTCCATACAGTTCGTGGTTGAATCTTCTTCTGCAAGTTTCATCAACGCAGGTACTATTGAAGTTTGAACGAATATTTCCCTGGATCCGACCATGGCTTGAGATTGCCCATGTTGTTGATCCTTCGAGAGACGTCTTTATTACTAAAATTCCTCTTGAAATAAACAGCAAGAGGTATTCTGCGTTTAGTCTCGGTGTCTCGTACCTCGATTGGTTTCTTGGTAACCGAGGTAGTCGAAGGCCTTGACTACCTCAAAAGTACATCTGCTTATAATGGCGTTGTGGCCAAGTCGTCGATGGTATGTGTCCTTCCTTGAGGACAGTGTATTCATCCCTCATTCGCCTGTACACCCACTGACTCAATGCCAGCAAACGCCTCATTGACGGCTCGCTGTGTTCTACCACGTCACGCCAATGTCGTCCGCGTATGCTAACAGGGGCACGTACGTTTGAAAGATCGTGCCTCTTGTGTTGGCGCCTGAGTCCTGCGCGATCTTATCCAGGATAATGTTGATGATATTTTCAGATTTTTAGTATCAACTGCGACTCGAGTTGTTCATCTTCGTGCCGTTGTTCAGCTGGAACGGCTTCCTTCTGGTGGCAAAATGTGTCTGCCTAGAATATCCTCTGGTTCACAATACACACACATTTAAAAAAATATAAGGTTTCTACGTTATTTTAGATTGCTATGAACGAACACCCCGTTTGTCGCAGAACAGAACTCGGCACAAAGACAAACTGAAAAGCTTATCACTCTTCTTTTCTTTTTTGTTTTGAGAATTTTACCTGCAAAGTAAGTTATACTCCGCATACGCAATAGAAGCTTCAGTAAATATAAGCAACTCGTTAGAACAAACCCGAAAAGTGCAAGAACCGTCGACACTTTTCTTTGTCTGTTTTCCTCTTCATTTTTGCACTTTTTTTCTTAGTTTTTTGGTTTCTCTCTCACTTAAGAACAAAAGCATAACAGAAAGCGAAAATTGAAATTTCAAAATTCCAAAGCTTGGTAACTTCTTATAATTTTTTTTTATTTTCACCCCCCAACCACCGTTTTGGTCTCGATAAAATTATTTAAGAATCTGATCTGACCTACTCCTGAGTACTCTCTGTGCAATTCCAACCGTGTACATAAATGTATGTTTTCTTCCTTTGTTCTTCCTTGGTTAACATCTTGAGTTAATGCACTGTTACAGTTTTTGTTTCGATGTCGGATTTTGTTTTTTGTTATTGAGATCATTCAAAGTACTCATTCGAAATTCTGTTTTGGAAATGAAATTTTGGTGTGATTTTTTTTTTGTTTTGTCTCCGCTCATTTTGTTGATTTTCTCACATGCATTCATTGTATTCAATTTGAACAATCATGATAAATAATCGAATTGATCATTGCACCCCTAAAAACTAACTGTTATATGTATGTATATGTAATAAGAAAATGAAAACGATGTTGCATATTTTGTATTCATTCATCTTGATTTAAACTTTTCATTTTGTACTGCTGAGGCGTGTTTTGAGATTTCCATTAAATTTAAGCGGAAAGTGTGAGCAAACTGGACTAGGAGAAAGGATGTACATAAACATATTTTTGTTGGCAGACTCATGATCTGTAGATGAAGTGCAATGTTTGTTCTATGTTTGCTGTCACACACTCATGGGCGTCTGTGCATGAGCATTTGACTTGTGTCTGGGAAATTGTGTCTGTGGCATTACAGCATAACCCGAGCACATTAAGAAATAAACAAATTAAGAAGAAGGTCTCGTATGCAAATGCATCCTAAAAGTCATTACGGTAGAAGGAGCTACTCACCCCATCATCGGCTGGCAGTTGTATTTCAACTCTGTGGAGCGGTGGTCGTGGCAGTGTGGGTCTGTGCGTCAACTTCTACTGGTGTACGATTTCTACCGTCTAGATTCGAATCTCGATAATTTTCACGACCCAGCTCTTTCGTTCGAGTCTCTGACAATGTTCAAATAGTAATAACTGTCTGTCTAGAAAAAGCTTCTCAAACTTGGCCGCTCGGAGTCGGTAAAAAACTGTAGGTCTCTTCCACTCGTGAGAGAACAAAAGCACGCACGACACGAGTGGTCGCTGTATATGCCAAGCCCTGGCCCTGTACGGGATGTAGCGCCACCCATATTATTCTCTACCTCACGTGGGACTGTATTGCATGGCATAGAAC
The DNA here is from genome assembly GCA_905231855.2 of Eristalis tenax. NCBI lineage: Eukaryota > Metazoa > Arthropoda > Insecta > Diptera > Syrphidae > Eristalis > Eristalis tenax. The sequence continues at coordinate 61,572,890 of HG993125.1, read as the reverse complement.
ATCTGGAGGGCATTGTAAGCTTATTGAATTGAGCAATTTTAAATTGTAGTCCGCAGTTTCACCCAGAGTGTCGATTGGTTTTCTACAAAGATGACCATCAGTGGCTATTTTCAAGGCGCCTGTGGTCTCCTACAGTAGAAAAACATTCGTACTCTTGAACAATGTTGCGTCTCTGTTGAGTTGTCACTCTCACACACTTTTGTGTCTCACATCATTGTCCCTCGATATTACATATGCTTTCCAATCGACTGACGACTTTGTTAGTTTTCCTCTGTCTCATATACAGCAGAAACTGTGGAAAGGTACAGAGAGTAGAGCTGCAGATTTTGTGCATCCGCGTGAACGTGTATCACACGGCGACATGAGATGGCGTAATCTGTCGCCGTAAATACACGTGTAATCACATAGAGGGTACACGTGTGGGCTGCTGTACTTGTACTATGCGTGCAGTATACATGTCTATGTTATATGTGAATTTTGGTGACATCTCACATGCTTTGCCGTGAAGCCGTGTAACATAAATTCACGACTTCCATAGAATGCTTCATAAAAAAAAACGTCAGGACTTGTTCGATACGATCCTAAAAAGAAACCGCTTCTCCTCAAATCATGGCTTTGAAGCCTTAAACCAACAGCATTGCTGCAACAAACAAGAAATCTGACGGCATAAGGGGAGCCCTCGATCACGCTTCAATTTTAAAAATTTTATAAGTCTACATCTCAAGCTTCGCCTTCAGCAAAATCTGCAGCCCTCTCACTTACGCGATTGCTGCCAGTAGAAGCTAAGCTAAATTAACGCATCTCGTTTTTCTTTGTCGCCGCAGCCATCGCGGGACTGGTGCTCATCCAACTAGCCTAGGCTAGGTGATTACAATTGTACACATCAATGTGGTTAAAGACTGCATTTACAAGTGTGCTTCAACTGCCTCCGAATTGCTTCACATGGTTCAGGCTAGACTCATGTCGCTGTACAGTGTGTACAGTTCAGGCCTTAATCTTCTGCTCCAGATATCGTTAGCCGATCGAGCAGCTATATATGTTTGGTTAATATAAAAGAAGCCAGGTTTCACTTAAATTGTCACTTACAGGAACTGAAAGCCAGCTGTACCCTCCACGGAATTATTGTTGATTGTTATCTGTTAAATGGGGTTCATGTCATAATCACCTCCTTGGTAAAACACCGCACCAAAATTTGAACAGTTCTTTATAAGCAGCTCACAGAGGAACAATTAAACACCAACTGTCAGTCTCGGGGAGATATCCGCCATTAGTTGGCGTTCCCATCATTCATCTTTTTTCCGGCTGACATGCACATAATCCGTTTTGTATCCTTCATAACAAATACGCATGGTTTTCTACACGTTTGATCAGTTGATACACTCTCTGTCAAGGGAACTCAACGTATATGGCAGGCAAACGATTATGCATGTTTGCTAGGGACACTTTAAGAGCGGCAGCGAGCTATAAGGCTCAATTCCGGAATCCATACCGCATTTCAACTGAAATACTACCGTCACCGAATCAGCCCCTTGGCTGAAGTTCCGACATCGTATTTATTCGATGGCAAATATCTCACATTCTTCAAAGACAAAAAAAAAACCTCATTCTGTCAGAAATACAGCGAATGCACGGATGCCCAATTCAGTGTGACCACTTTCTGACAAGTACGCAATCACTTCCACGACCAAAATGCGCTCAGCTTACAAAATATAAGATCATCTTCGCTGTAAAAAAATCCACACTAAATAATTCTGTAGAAAATGCGAAAAACTAATTTTCTATGAAAAGAAAACCCCAAGAAACATTTTATATAACACTTGTAAATTAAAACTATCCGACACAGAGTTCACACAAAAACGAAACAAAACGCAAAAGCAGAAAACCAAAAGAAAACCAAAGAAATTATAAACCAGAAAGAAACCTGTGTGCGTTCTGTTATTGTTATTGTAAACAATTTTGCAATTTACAAAAATTTCCTTTTCTCAATTTTTCAACGCAAATTCAAACAAAATTAAAAACCAAAAAATTCTATCGTCGAATATATAAGCACCGGCTATTTTACATAGTTATGTATACATATATATATATATAAAACAAATTTAAATAAACACAAAGTAATATCTTAAAACCCTTTAAAAACAAAAACAAGAAAAACCTTATGAATGCAAAACAGAAATGTAAGACACGATAACTTATATTGTTAAATACTATTGCTAAATCCAAAACAAACAAACTTTAATAAAAGAAAAACAAAATTACACGCTAGATATAAACAAGGAAAAAATTATATAAGATTTTATGAAAAACAAAATGAAAATAGAAGACAACCAAAATTTCTTGTATAAACGTTTTTCGTTTTCGGTTTCTATAAATAAGTTAATAAATTATAGTATAATTATTAAAGTATATTATTATATAATAGATTAGCTAAATTATAAATTACTTTTTAATATGAAACAAAACAAAAACCAAAGAGCAGCAACAAAAAAAAAACAAAAAACAAAATATAATAATCATCTTTTTTAATATCAAGAAACAAAAACCAAAAAAAAAATGAAACCAGCCCAAAGGAATAACGCGACTTTGTTCTTTTTTCCTCTTAACAATGAGGGGACTATAATACAAACAAAACTATAATGTTACTGTTATAAAGAGAATTTAAGCAGGAAAGAATTTTGAAAAAAAAAAACAAACTAAAACCAAACCGAAAACTTTTTCTTAAATTCAATTTGAAGCAAAAACAAAAACCGAAAGAAACCAACAAAAAGAAAAACAAAGTTATAAATAAATGAGAAACCTTTTAAATAGAATTATTTTTCGTCCGTTTTTTAATGAATAAAACTTTAGAAAAGTGAGAAAAGTAAGAACAAACAAGAAAAACAAAAACAAAATAAATACGAAATACTACTACACATTTATTAGCAGCAAATTTATTTTTTAGCTATTTTTCAAAAGAAATACAACAAAAATTGAAAAAAAAAACAGATGTAACAACAAAACGAAAAACGTGAAAGGAAATTTATTTCCAAAAGGGAAACAATTTATTGTAGGCACATTGTTGAATTATGATTTCAGTCTTGTTTTCGTTTCGTTTTACCTGTTTGTTTATATCGAGGAAATGTCACACACGACAAATGAAGAAAAATGGTTTGTATGCCGTTAGCATACAATTTGAGTTCAGTTCTGTATTAGATACATACACAATCTATAGTTTATTTTGTTTGTTTTTTTTTTTTTAATTCGTGTTCATTATATATATAAACGAAGAAAAATTGTATATTGTTTTATTGCTTGGTTAGCCGTTAAATATGTTTAAACAAAAAAAAAAACCAAAAAAATATGAAATGAAAAAATAAATAAATAACAAACAAAAACTTTTCAAGATCCAGAAAACATTAGACTCGTAGTTTTATTTTCAACGAAACTTGGATCGGAGCGTAAGTACTGAGTCGAGTAGTCAAGAGAGCTCAACCACCATTGCAATCTTACTCACTTAATTCTCAAGACTGCGAGCCATAGAGGGTCTTATCTGCCTTCCATCGATGACGGTCCTGGTCACGCTGCTTGCAGTCATCAAGACCAAACTGTCTTGCATTCGTGATAACTTGGTCTTTATACCGGAGATTCGGTGGTCCTGTCCTCGAATCAGGAGTCTCGGATTCCAAGACCATCTTAGCTGGAGTCTTGTCATTATGCGCTGTATGAGCCCAGTTGTTTCGACTATATTTTTGGAAGCAAAAGCGGGACACATTTTCAAAACTCCGCCGGTTGTATAGATTATTATTTCTTATATTTGACATAAATATTTATTTCAAAAAGGAACAGACTTACACAGCAATTTTTTGTTTTTAAAATCTTTAGGAATCGAACTCAATATACATATTTTATTTTTCTTTAAGGCTATCATTATTATTTTTAATTTGTTCATGAAAATTGTAACAGTTTCTGTACCGCATTGTTAAAACTACACACAAGGTAGAGTTGCTTGAACGATACAGATTTTACAATTCTACGTCGGATCTCCGGTAAGATGTCATTCGTGGAGTTCTCGTTCGCCCCGGAGTAGAAATCTTCAACTGAAAGTTGTAGCTGTCCAACTATCGCGATCGACAGTGAGATGCGTTCAGGCAATCTCCTTGTGTGTTGATGGAATTTTCTCTACGGTCAAATGTTTTTGTAGTGAATTTGTGGACGGCGTCCGTCTCTTTGTGTATTGCGTTCTCCGTTTGACAGTTCGTATGAATGATTGGTTTGAAGAGAAACAATTTAAATGGTGAATTAGGATATTAAAGCTGACTCTATAATTCAATGCAAAGTATAACCCAAAAATAAGATGAGGTGCTTGGCCATTTGTTAAAGGGCAGACGAAAATGGGAGCCATATTTGTTATAAATGTTCGCAGAATATAGAAGTAATAGAATTTGATTACAGCAGAAACGTATCTGCACTGATGATGATATTCCTCATAATTATCACATTTGTTGTTTAGTTCAACAGCAAAGGCAGATACTTGCAAGTCTTAAACCGAAGGTATCATAGAGGTGGTTCTTATAGGCCCCACCCCATAGAATCTGTTGCATGCGCTGCGGCATGTCGAAAAATTGACAACTCATAAGCCCTTTGGAGAGGGAGAGGCACAGAAATTGGGGCCTACAAGTGGAATGTATCACTAAGGATGATGCAGGAAATCAGGTACTAGAGAGGCAGCTGACTGACCAGTTGTCAATCGATGAATTTTAGAGACTTTTTGACAGTTATTCTTGAACATATAACTGTTATTCACGAAATGATATAGATTGCATTCTCTGATTGGTTTGAAAAAATGTTTTAAAAAATGGTCAAAAATGGAGCAATAGAGGTAGAAGTCGGCTATGACAAGGATTTATGCTAAAAGTATCACAAAATCAAGAGATTTCATCAAATTTCTCCGAGTCTACTATATTCCGCCATACATTATCAATGTTTTGAAATGAATAGAAGGCATGTAGTTAAATCTTCCTCGACTACAAGCCGACAGCGTGTACTTCATTATATTTTATGCTACGTCCCCACAGAACCGAAACTTGGCCCGGATGAACTTAAACTGAAACCTCAATAGACCGTTCCCACCGAGTTTAAAGTGGTTTCGCTCTCAATTTATAAGTGCCCAAACAAATGTCACTCACTCTTCTTATGAGCTAGCGATTTATTAATCTCTGGATCACACTTGTTAACTCCTTGACTGAATGCCAAGCTGGATTTAGACGTAATTACTCTACCGTGGACCAAATTTTCACTTTAATGAACATCACAGAAAGATACAAACGTAGAAATAAGAAACTTGTCGATTTTAGAGCAGTCTTCGACTATTGTATAAGCTCTAGGGATTGGAATATCCAGTAAAATCATCAAGATGCTAATAGCTATGTACCAACTTAACGAGGCATACGTTTGGGGTGGGAAGCCCATTTCAGTAAGCTTTAACGATGGGAGTCAAGCAGGGTTGTGTCTGGAGTACTCTCTTGTTTATTTTATTTATGAATGACATTGTTGAGGCAATCGGAGGTGGAATAAAGTTCGAGAATGTGCAGATAACTGGCTTGTTTTATGCTGATGATATGGTTTTTTTTCGGAATCTGTCACTGGAATGCAGCCTATGATGCTTCATTTGGAAATAAAAGTGCCTCCTCCTGTTTCTAGACACTCTTAAATTTTCTTTCGAATATATACTAAAAGTGTTAGGAATGCCGAATTTTAAGGCATGATAAAGCGACACGAGAGCGCCTTGTTGTAACCTAGGAAGAGCTGGGAGAAATAATATAAAAATAATTGTTCACGCGTTAACAATCAAAATAATACGATATGTGTAAATCAGCATGTAACTGTCGAAACACCGTTAAATTCACAAAAACTCTCTGTTCACAAATAAAGCAGTTGCCACAAGATTCTCGAAATTTGTCCAGCTTGTGATCAAATTGTCCCGCTAACTCGGAGTCAATGAGCAAGGAAAGTTCCCTTTGAATTGACTCTTGGCTCAAACACTATTGCAAAAGGGGACACTACGTTTCACCCCTATACAGAACTTGCGCTTTGAGTTTGCCACTGGTCTGAGGTAAATAACATGTCAATATCATACCCGAAATTATCCAAGGTGAGTTTGCTGTTGATTTCAGTCGTCTTAAATTGCACATTTCCAAGTTCACTCTTCAATTCATTAATCGGTTGCTTTTTTATGGTTCTGTAGGTTGCCATTCCTCCGATTCATTTTATTTTATCTGTTATTGCATAAATATAGTAACGATGACTTCCAGAAATTTCGATTATCTTATCTCAAGCATTAGGAAAAAAAAAACATTTATCATGGGCAAGTACTTCGCTGTGAAAAAGATTAAAATTCCTTGATAAAGTAAAGGTGTGACCAATACCATAACTTCTTAATAATATCTAGTAGTCGATTGAAAAAAGTGGATTACTTTTTGGTGCAGAGTACGATCAACAAAACTAAGTGCACACAGGCAATCTTCGATTCAAACTCATTTTCAGTGATTGTGTCCAATACCCATATAATATCACTTTCCTGACTTGTTAAGCTTAAACTTCTGAGTCTAATTAAATAAAACTAATTTGTCCAAGAATTAATGAACATTTAAAACAATAAACATAATAAACTTCAGAAATTACATGAAAACTCAAATGTGCCACACATTTATCCATGCTCTGTAGAGCAGAGTCAGCAATCAATGGGACATTTTTGATCCGCATAAAAATAAATGTCCCAGCGAATTGAACCAAACGTCATACTCTATGTCATCCACTTTGACATTTCCCAGAAAAAAAAAAACGAAATATAGAAAAATAAAAACATAAGTTTTTATAGTGCAATTGTTTTCTTTTATTTTTAAATGTGTTTGGATTTTATTTGCAAAGAAATTCTAAAATTACGGGAATGGACTCCCCGCCTAGAAACGACGAATGGATGCCATTGGCCACCCAACAACTTCGATTGAGACATCTAATTCGAATAATCGGCCTTAACATACTTTGCAGTGATAGATGTAAACTATATTTTACTCTACATCATAAATTGGACTGTCCTCCGTTTTATAAGAGTGCTATAATTCAGCACTGTGGGAATAGTGAGGCAATCCTCTGGGACTACATATCATGTCCGGAAATTCACAAATCAAATTTACGGGCCGTATGCATTCGCGTATGGGAGGAGAAAACAACGCAATCGAGTACATTGGACGCCCAAGATAAAACGTTATTTACTTGGCGTGTTTGGTTTTCTGGTCTAATACTCACGGGGAGCTGTATCGATGCGAAATACTTCTCCAATACGCTAATTTTTCAGTTGAATGCAAATTGCTTCTCCTCCCCCGAGCACTTTTCGAGCTTCTCACTTGAAAGCGATGACTATTTATATGACAACTTACATGATTTTGATCAGAATGCCATTAAAGTGCACAACACTGAGGTAAGAGAGCTGCCCGATGGGAGTATTGCACGAGATTTTGCACACAGTGATTCAACATCGAGCACCAAACACATGGAGCCTGTCAACGATCTGTGCGGGATACGATGTATTGCGGCGCAGCGCTTCAAGACGTCCACTCGCCAAAGCTACAATCTTAAGGCACTGCTTCGTATTCAGAAAATACAAAGGAGTTGTAAACTTCTAAAACAAGATCTGCAAGATATCACCGAACAAATTATTAATTACAACCTAAGAAAACGGAATAACGCGTTCAAGGGACGCGCTATTGATTATTTGCTCGCTGATATCGATCAAAGTAACCCTATGGCGAAAGTAGAATGTAAGGAATTAAGTAAAAAAATCGAACAGCTGCGTTTCAAGTGCAGCCTCCTGGAGACAGAACGCGAGCAATGTAGAATAAGAAATCAAGAACTGATAAATCGGTTGCGTAGCTTAAGAGATGCGAGATGTAGCAGAAGCGAAGCGCTTCGGGAGAATAGTGTCCAATTGTCAGACGACAAGTCAGTGCTGTGTAAACGAATCAAAGTGATACTAAATGACGTTAAGACGAAAAAAGATATCGATCAAAAGATATACAAGCGACGGAGTTTGTTATGCTCCGAACTGAAGCATATATATCCAATACACGCGAACGTAAGAGGCTGCTTCACAGTGAGCAATATTCCTCTTCCCGATATGGACTATCTCAGTACCAATCCGCTGGAGACAGATCACATGAATTTTATGTCTCCCGCTACACTAAGCGTCACACTGGGCTTTGTGGCACACCTAGTGCAGATCACCGCAATCATTTTGGACAAACCGCTAAGGTTTTCCCTAAAAAGCAAACCCTCTATCCCGCCAAAGCAGATCATCTACGGAATATATCTACTTAATCAAAATATAGCGCAATTAAATTATGATATATTCCAGCTGGAACTGGACTCGAGGAAGACCATAAAGAATTTTTTGAAATTATTTTATAAAATAATTAAAGTGGGCGAGGACGAGGCAGATGGGAATTTGGATATTCTAAACGATGTCGATCGAATAGAAGACTTTCCAAAGCCCAGATCGTCGCTGGATGTTAGCAATTTGCAAGTGGAACGAATATCAAGAAGAAATCCAACGGCCACCGATGACAGGCGGTATCACAGTGACGATGATTTGAAGATATTGGTCGAACGTTGCCTTAAACATTCTTATTCTCACGAAAGATTAGACAAGGAATAGTTATTAGCAATTGTCTGTAAAAATGTAAAACCACAATAATGTACATTTTAATAAATTTAAATACAAATAGCTGAGACAGTGTATTTCTCTTCTTTGCAACATCCCACAGACTGTGCACAACCGATGAGTCATTGCATTGACTATGAATGTAAGTCATTCGCCTACAAATACGAGATAAGCGTGTTCAAAAACCGCATAGGAATTTTGTGTAATAGGGTCAGCGGAAAAATCAAATGATTATGATGTCTACTTGTCTTTGTATTCAATCGCTAGACAAATGTGTAATTCAATCTGTGGTTCATTGTTGAATAACAAGACATGGTCGATCTCAGACTGGCTCCATAGAACGTGGTGATTTTTATTTCCTGGCGAATAATACGAAATGCAGGTTTGTCCGAGGGAAGAGTAGCATAGATACGAGGCGACTGATCAGAATACATATTTATGATGTCGGACCTAACATCAACAGGCCTGCCAAATGTTGCTGCGCATTTATTGGTGAATGCTCCGATTGCTCCATCCTTCCTAATTCTAATTGTTGGTATTTCAGATTAACAGGATTAGCTGCAGCACCCTCCGCAATGAACGTTACTCGCATTTGTTTCATTTTCATTAATACGGCTTCCTGATTTGTCACAGCACTCTAGCAACTATCCTAACGAGCCAATCAGGAACATGGGAAACACTGCTCGCGGAGAACGCCACCTCGACGCGAGTCACTTGTCGTTTTTGGAGCAACTCGTCCTGTCAGTAACAGTAGACAATGTGATGACAGTGGGAAACAAAATGAAAAGCCAAGCTGTGTGAATATTATATGAAGTAAGAGAATATTTGAGCAAAGATTACCTCCTTGATTCAGGTTGCAGAACACGGGCGTGCAAACATTCCCAGCGATATGGAACTAGATCTACCAGAACAGTGATAGCAGACACTAGGCCCTTATCAAGTACCACACAATGAATTCATCCTGAAAGTTACGCAACAGCTCCTCGTTGATACTTTAGGCCTAATTGGCAACACAACACAACTTGTGTCAGTCCAGTGGCCAGTAATTTTTACAATTCTATATTAGAGTAGCAATACAAAGTAAGGCCCCAGAAATTAGTACGAATGGAGTAATAAGACCCAAAGTACACCTGGGCCTAGATTTTTCAACAACCACTCGTATTGTGGAGAGGTAGGTAGGTAAATTGGGTGCCCTGACGGAATTCTGGCCGCAAATCACTTAGACCGACTTGTTATGAGGGTTAAACTACCGTGAGACCTACTGCAGTTCTAAAATCAGCCAGATTCTTGTGTGACTCCTAGGAGGTTTTTCAAACCAACACCAATTAAGTCATCTACCTCTAGGAAGTGTACTTCCCTTTAACTGCTAGCATATGTGCGTCCTTGCCACGAAAGCCGACCTCTACTTGCTTAGCTTCGACCGTAGGGAGATTGCTGTAGAAGCAGTTATCAGGATGAGCCAGAGAGTACTGGCTCTTTCCAGGGCTTCGTCTTTGTCTTCGTTTCTTGGTGGATACGGAATTTTGGGAGATTCTAGCTAGATTGTCCTTGGTTTCCAGTGTGTACGGGTACACTCGTTCCTTCCATTGCTCCCGGTCCGGAAACCGTTGATACAAACTCTTCTTCTTCAACTTCTTCTCAGGAGCCAGGGTTGGTGGAAGTTTGTCCTGTGTTCAGCGCGGCTTTCCAGCTTTTTATTATGGCAGCCCGACCGCGTTATTAGATTGATGGTGCTGACTGCTTCACGGAAAGACTGAAACCACATTTAGGCCAGCACAGGCCCATTGTGCTACCATGAGGATCAATAGGTACCTATTCCGCAAAACAGCAAGGAAGGAATATGGCTGACTCTTATGCTACTTAGTTCAGCCGGGCTATCAAAATAATGGGCTCCCAAAAGTCTGAATCTACGGGAAGAGAGACCACTGAAGTTACATAGCAAGTGTACAATGGTTTCTTCCTCATCCTCTTCTCTGCGGCTTCTGCGGAAGTGGTTGTAGGAGAGACCTCGTCTAGGGGCGGGAGTGTAGACCAGAGTTTTTTGGTAATGGGGCATCATGTGCCAGTTGACCACCGCATGGTTCCTCCTTCCAAAATCCTGCCGTCTCTAAGCCCTAGGGCCGAGGAGGCTATACTTTACTGCAGACCCATGTTGTGGGAGCTTTTGTCCTCACGAGTGGAGTGGAGCTACAGTTATGTGCCAACTCCTACCGAAGTTTGAGAAGGTTTTTCTGATCAGTTATACTCGCAAAGTAATTGTAGTGACTCGGAAAAAATCGTGCTATGACTTACGGAAGTTCGTCGTCGTGGTGGTAATCGAATCGAAGAGAATCGCTTTCAAAATAATACAATTAAAAAGCAAAGAAGATAACTGTATGCACGAGTAATTGTTGTAGTTCGTTTTTGTTTATTTCATTGCTTAAATCACATAAACAATACATAGCCCAATAAACAATTTTGAGCGTTTTTTCTTTTTTCCATTTCCAATTTATTGATCCATGTTAAGATTACTTGAATTGTACATTTTGTTTTTGGTGTTATCGAAAACATTGAACACTATAGAAACATGGGGTTGTAAAGTAAAATAAATACAATATTTGCTAGACTAAAAAATAATGGTTTCTTTATCATAATCATGGACCACATATGTCTACAAATAAAAGTTGAAAGGGGGGAAAATTTAAACTGAATCTGGGCACCGGGAGATTAGTCGCAGAAAGCAGAGAATATTTGTTCAATGAATAGGAACATTTAAATTAATTTATTTTAATCACTAAACTATACTTTTATGTATAAACATCACAATTCGTACATTTTTATTGAAAGTGTGCCTGTCTGCTGTTGGCGATTACATAAATTATCTCAAGGGCGTGCTAAACCAAACAGTCATGGGCTGTCAGGGCTGACAGAGCGACACGAGTCAACATAAATGACCCGCCAGTTGTATGCTCCATCATAGCCATTTGCACTTATCCACGCCCCTGTGTGCAGTGCGCATCCATTGCGTTTAGACTGTATTCAGAATTCTTATTCAAATTTACATTTAAGTCTAGGTCAGGCCAAACGTACATCGAATTCATAATCAAATCATCTATTATTGCTGTTGTTCTTGGGTTAATCTTTGGGTCTTTTGTGGCAATGTGAGGGGTAGGAGCAAGAGTACGGCCAATTTCCCCTCCTTCCATTTAAATTTGTCAATTTAATTCTTTCTACTAATACAACTAGAATTAATTTAATTAAATGAGATCCTAGCTCATTCTGCATTCTGTCTTATGTACTCGTTCTTCCTGGATTAGTCCGCTTCAATCGCTCCTCATCACTGTGTGGGTTGGTTTTGTGCTGACGATGGTTGATGTGACGATTGTGTTGCTGTTGGAGGTCATCTTATCTCATAACCATAGTAACATCTCTTGCTTTTGTTTTGTTTTGTTTCTTCGTTATCATCACATAACCTGCTTCCTCCTCCTCCTCCTCCTTAATAGTCTCCATTGTCCTCAAATGGAACAGAGTATAGTTGTCTACGATGTGTTTGGTTTTTCGTCATCATTTCACGCTCTTCTCAAAACGAAGAAGGAAATTAAAAAAAAATGATAAACGATTTGCTACTGACGAATAAATAGCAACCGTTGTGGATGTTTGAGTGTGTGTTGGGTATTGATTTCGTTAGATGTGCAGTTTGGACGCTTGCGCACTGAGTTCGTCCATACTCTTGCGTGCACTTTCAGCCATATCGTCCAGTGACTTCTTTGTGGTCATTATCAGGTCATCTGTACTCTTAGCGGCGCTCTCAGCGATTCCTTTTACCTAAACAAAGCAAACATCAGACTAACAATTACATTCCGTTTTCACAGTCGGTGATGATATAAATCACAACCAACCTCTGAGTTGATGCGTCCTATCACCCATTCAAGACCCTGACGACCTTTGCCCGCGTTCAAGCTTATTGTTGATGTCAAAAGATCCTCCATATAATGACTTAATGGCACACCACGAACACTAACTTGAGCCTCTTGCTTTAGCAATGTCTTTGATGGATCCTTTGGATGTGGTACATAATAAATGACTTCGTCAATGGAAATATGGCGGCAGAATGTCAGATTCATTGTCTTCAGAACCATTTGTTTATGTGTTGGATCCACTGTCGACTTTTCACTAGCGAAGCATACTTTCGCTGTTCCGATTAACTGAAAAGAAAAGAGAATTTTATTTATTTTGCTTTGTGCTCTTCTTCTGTACTCGAGTGTTTGTTCTAAAAATACTTAAATGACAATGAACTGCACATCATCAGCATGCACACGAAACCCTCGTGATTCAAGCGATAGTGAGACGAATGCAATCTAAAATTAGACCGAACCTGTGTAAACCGAGAGACGGAGGTTGCAACACTTTTGAAATTCCAGAAAACACAATTCAAAAGGTTCAGCATGGCGAAGAATGCAATCAATGCTGTTCGATTACTATTACGGATCTTCACAGGTCATCGACAGATTTAAACATGGTTTGGATGTTTCTAAAGTCATTGAACTTTGGTTTTTACTTGCTAAATTATTCCGCCTGATGCCCCCAGTGGATAAAGAATTAAAAGCCTGTGTACAAAAACACAAGACATTATGTGACCAAATTTCCTATATTCAGCTTAGTGCTTCTTACAAACGAGGATGAAATCAGATATGGTGGCATTTTTGTGTCTGAAAAGGTTTTCACTTGACACCTTGTGTCGGAAATGGATCGAATAAAAAGGGTATCGTATGGAAGCATGGACAACGTGTGTATGCCCTTGTAAAATGGTATAAAATGCTTCATGTGAAGTAAGTAAGGGAACTCGAGTCAGCCTCCGATGTTGTTTAGTTTTAAATAGTTTTAAGAGAAAAAAACCTCGTTGGGTCGGTAACCAACAAAGGTTAAACATCCATCCTAGCTCCAAAAGTGGGACTGGGTAGGCCACACCCAGTGTCAACCGGGAAAGGATATTGAAATGATGTGCATTCTTGGACTCCACAAGGAGTGCGTAGTCGGGGTCGTACACACTTAACTTGGAGAAATACACACTAACGTGGAGAAAAAGCATCGACCGGCTGGCAAACCCTGATCGGAAGTGCATAGGCTGGCCCGAGGCAGAGTCGCGTGGAGATCGTTCGCAGAGTCCCTGACACCACTACATGCGCGATAAAAGCAACTCACCATGATTTTTCAACAAATGTGGGGTATTATATATTTGTATATTTTGAGGGTTATATAGAGAAAGAATGCTAGCTTTCGTACTGAGTGAATTGACTACTAGCTTCTAACACATTGAATGAATAATAGTGAACAACAAGCTTTATGCGAATTATTAAGTTCATACTTTAAGGTTAAATGTTTAAAGGTTAAGAGTGCTTATCAAGTTGGTAAAACATCAACCAATTTCATTTCCCCAGAAATAGACACGAACACTTATCTAATCACTTCAAGTTTTAGACTAGGTGATAGCAATAATCTCAATGCACGTTGGTTACTATTGACTGTTACTGTAGCATTTCAAATATACGTACATATCTGTGCATGTTCTAAAAAGATATCAAAAACTAATCAGACATTGCTCGCAATATTGAGTCGAAGTCCAAAAACAAAAATAGATTACAATTAAAACCCCTGACAAAGGGAAAAATCTAACAGAAATCCACACAGATTGCAAACACATTCCTACGGATATTCATACATCTATTGAATTTTCCATTCACGACTTGGAAACAAGCCAATGCCAGGAAATTGAATGAGTTTTTAAATCAAGTTCAAGGATAAATCTCACTTCCGTCAACTGACATTCCCACAACATTACCACAACTCGTCGTTTCTTAAAAGCAACATGCAAATGATATTGGATGCAATCGCAAAGTTGATCAACTTACCGAATGCGTCCATTTCGGAAAGCACCATTTCGATTGTACCAATCTGTGTGTGTGCAAGACGCCATCGACCACCTTCCTATCCACAACATCTGTGCCAATAATTGATGGGGTCATAGGATTTGGATATTTTCGCCATGCTGCCTGTGTGACGGTCTCCCAAGGATGGCTAGAATGAAACAATTCAAATGATTAAATACATTGTATATATTGTGTTATATGAAGATGTTCGGAGATATTTCAAGACCATTTTCATTGCCAAGACATTTTTTACCGTGAGCTTTATTTATTGACGTTGTTATACTCTTTGCTGACGTCGAACGAAAAAGAGAATGTTTGTTTTTTTTGTTGGTTTCTAAGTATATTTGTATTGGCGTTTTCTGTGCTGGCTAAGCGTTGCGAGCAGATTTTAATTTTTGTATCGGAAGTGTCTACGTCAAAATGTGAATTAACAAGTACCTCCCACTGAGGCCAGAAAATCGGAGAAACACCAAGTGCACGTTGCTTGCTCTCAAGTTACAAAACATTCTGATGAATATATAACAGACAGCGGATTCTGAAGCGAAAGGTGGATGACTTACGCTGAGAAAGACAGCAGTTCATATTTAATCTTGCCAGTTCATCTGTAAGAGGAGAGCTTAGGCAATAAGTCTGATAAGGCAGTCGTAACATGTGGGCATTTAGCAATTACGGGAAATTATCAATTCCGCATTCAATCATTTTACAGAAAACTTACTCTAGGCAAATATAATCTCACATAGAAACTGAAGCGAGATGAAAGCAAATGGCGTCAAAGTCGCCATTCGGATACAAGAGATTTCATAGGCCATTCAGTTTGCATCACTTTTGCGATGGGGTCTCAAAACAACTCTTATTAAGTCAGACGTAAATTACATTGCAGATTCCGGGTAAACAAAAACAAGTTCGAGGCAAGTTGAGGGAGATACACTGAAGAACAGCACAAGGGCAAGGTGAAGAGGAGTAGAAATAAACAATATAAACAATACATTATAAAGTGAATCACAATCGGAATGGATTTATTTTTAATTAATCTTCGACTTCAAGCCTGTGTAGCGATCAACCCTGGGGATGACCGCATTTACGGTGGTGCACAAATTAGTGCAGGACCTCATCCAACTTGGTATGCGGAACTGTAGACAGGAACCCAGAAGCCGCTAAATAAGCTTTTTATCTAATGCGAAGATCAAACGCAGTCAACCTCCATCACACAGAAAGGAAATTATTTTATATTGAATCAGCTTGCCTGTGCAACGCGTAGAGTTTAACATAAATTAAAAATTTAAGCATCTTAGCGAGACACGTTGGGATGTGATGCAATTTCAACAGGCACGAACCTTAAAATGCGTATTCGCTTTTGTGTTCACAATAGTAACAGAAGGAAACTAGTGGTTTTTTAGACAAATCAAGACCAAAATGTCATAATGCACCGATTCTCGTGTCTTCAGAATTTTATAGTTGCTGGTAATAGCAATTATTACGATCAAAGATTCTAGAAAGTGGTTCACTGATTTAATTCGACTGAAAACAGGAAGTCATCTAATCCAAATGCGTCATTAGCACTTTCTCCAAAATCAAAATAAGGCGCTACATGTGCCTTTGACAGTTGTCAGTTGAAATCTTCGCAAGAAACAACAGCCACCTTGAAATTCTTCTACATTTTCGTATTTCTCCTACTTATCTCAATTTCGTTTGCGGCTCCGAGTCCAGCTCGCAGGAGCGGAAAAAGTCACAGCTTGGCTAAAGCATCAGCCTCTTTAGAGAATTGTGGTGGTGGTTCCTCCCACGCCCATGCCTCGGCTAGCGCTTGAAGCAGTTCTCGCAGGTAAAAGCTTCAGACGATTCAAGACTATACAATTATGCTGTCTTTAACGCCTGATTGTTGGTTTCTATTTGTATTGTCAATCACTTTTGACATTTGGGTTTTTTTTTTTAAACTTCTAGGGCGTGGGCGTGGTTGAATGAAGAGACAAAATTAACACATCCACTTGAAACGTCGTACTAATTTTCGCGGTGATTGTATTGCCCAGGAATTAAATGTGTGTAGTTATTAGTGAAGTGAAATGAATTGCACCACATAAGCGGTTCGTTAGTTTCATTTAAAAAAAGAAGCTCAAATCAATAATTGTCTCAACCAAGAGTTTTTTTTTGGTTTTATTAGTTTTTACAAGGTTATGTTTTCACGAGAAGTTTGCTCTAGTTTTAAATACATGAAGGTTTGAACATGTTTTTAATATCATTTGGTAGTTCGTTGATTAACTGGAGTCCTTAATACAGTCAGTTGGTTTTTGCTAGATGCTCTTCTGTAGAGTGGGAGCCGAAAGTCGCTAACATTTCGCAGATCTCTCCGCAGATCTGTCGTTCGTTATATACCTCAAGTTGTATTGGATACATGTTATTTCATATTTTTAATATTATTAGGGCTTTCAATTTTAATCTTTTTGCAACATTAAGCCAACGCAATGATTGTAGATAGTAGACAGTTATCTTATACTATGTATATAATTACAAGAGCTTTTCGGTCACACTTTAAAATGGTTCTCATATGTCTGTTTTGTAGAATTTGAAGTTTGGCTTGATATTCAAGTGAACACATTTATGTAACTGAGGAACAATTGTTAAAATGTAGAACTATTGCATTATGAAGGGTTTGTTCACAATTATCTGGTAAAATATATATCAGATAAAATAATATCTAATTCGGCCAAGGAAGCCTATCTTTTTGGATATTTTTAAACAAAGTCTTTCTGAATCATACTCTAATTTAAGTTTATGGTGGCATTTTGCTTTTGTCTCAGGAAAAGCATTAAGTGTTCATCTTTACGTTTTGCCAATCACGTGGCACTAATACGAAGACCACGGTTATGAATTATTTTCCAGAAAATTTACGAAACGCCAACAAAGTCAAAGCTTGAATTAAATCCCCAAGCTCGTGCCCAACATCAGGCCCCTTAACCATAACCAACGGCAGCGTCCACTTAAACGTTTCAATCCAAATTCAAAAGTGCTTTCCAGCTCGTCTGGACGCACTGGAATACAACAATCAATTTTTGTATTTTGCAGGGTATTGGAGCAACTAGAATTATGAACTTGCACTGATTGGCAATGATGTGCAACATCACTTGCGAATTCCTGATTGAAACAATTATTAATTTGAGTTTATTTTTTTAACGAAACTTAACGAACCACCTATGTGGTGCAATTCGTACCACTTCACTAATAGCTACACATTAATTTCCTGGCTAATACGATCTCCGTGAAAATTAGTACGAGGAGAAATACGAAAATGTAGAAGAATTTCAAGGTGGCTGTTGTTTCTTGCGAAGATTTCAACTGATAACTGTCAAAGGCACATGTAGCGCCTTATAAAGTACTTTGATTTTGGAGAAAGTGCTAATGACGCATTTGGATTAGATGACTTCCTGTTTTCAGTCGAATTAAATCAGTGAACCACTTTCTAGAATCTTTGATCGGAATAATTGCTATTACCAGGAACTATAAAATTCTGAAGACACGAGAATCGGTGCATTATGACATTTTGGTCTTGATTTGTCTAAAAAAACCACTAGTTTCCTTCTGCTACTATTATGAACACAAAAACGAATACGTTTTAATTACATAGAATATTTATTATATATGCGCATGTAAAGCGAGTAAAAATTACAACCGACACAAGAGGAAATCATATCCGTTTCCGGGTGGTTGCTATAGTGAAACATTGGGTTAATACATTGATAAATAGAAATATAGAACAAAACGACGACACTTGGAAACTATTTACATCGTCGTCATCGATTGTCCTTGAATTTTCTTTTCAGCCTGTGAACAAAAATGGTCTAAATGCAATTGCACATGATTGCGCAAGCAATCACGACGCAGCAATATTTTGAATCACAATAGCAGGTGAAACAATGCAAGCTTTTTAATGTATTAACTTTATTAGTTTGCAGAATTTGGTGATGTTGGCCGCCGTGTCATATTGATTAAGTGCTTTTATTTTTGTCCCTTGAATTGAACCTAGACACTACGCTTAGGAATCGAAACACCTACTATCACCAACATGCCGCGGCGACGCCAAAGAGGCAATTACGCAAACTAGATAATAAAGTTGACTATAAAAGGCTTTCATTGTAACTGAAAATAAGAATGACCATGTGCAGGGAGTGTGGATTCATATTAAGACTGTGATTCTTGGAATCAAAGTATTGCTCTTTTTATAGGATCGTCATGAAGGATTATACATTGATTTCCAATTGCGTTAATTCCCTATGTATTCGCAGACTAAAAAGAGAATTCGAAGACAATAGATGACGTCGCCGATTTGTTCTATATTTGTATTTATAAGTGACCTTATGTTTGGCAATGTAAACAAACCAAATGTATCTCTGTAGCACAGGTGCTATGAGCTGGTTGCTGAAAAGTAGAAGCACTGCTTTTGATCTTTTGCAGAGAATACACAATTTGATGTAACTATTTACGGAGGCGACATTTCCACTTTTTCCATCGGTCATACCACCACATTGTATGAAAGAGAGACCAATGGTTTTCAGACATGAAATGCAAATCAAGACTAAAATGTCAAAATGCGCAAGTTATCGTGACTTTCCGAATCACTGTTAATACCCATTATTCCGAACAAAGATATCAAAAATATTAGCGATTCTCAAAAGAATCGAATCATCCCCAATTAGCACTTTCTCCGAAATCAAAGTACTATATAAGGCGACACATGTTTCTTTGACAGTTATAAGAAGTCTTTGTAAGAATCAGCAGTCATCATGAAATTCTCAAACGCCAATGCCTCAGTTAGCGCTCCGAGCAATTCCCGGCGCGGATAAAAACGTCTGCGATTTTAATTATGCTGTCTTTTTGACGTCTGATTGTGGTGGTTGCTTATTGTATTGTAAATAAACGGTCCATAAATAGATTTGTTTCGTTTTCTCAATGTTTCAAGGGCGTGCAATTCTTAAAATTTCGCAGAATAACGAATGGAGGGACTGCGAAATTAACACTTTCACTCCAAACATCGTGCTACTTTGCGCGGAAATTATATTAGGCGTCAAATTAATGTGTGTAGTTATTAGTCGAAAGGAATGAATTGATCCACATTGACTGTTCATTGAGCTTAGTTTTAAAAAAGAACAGCAAACCAACAATTGTGCCAATCATCAGTTCGCAAGTGACTCTCTTATTTCTTAATGTTGTTGAAGTTGTCATATCGTGACTGCCTGATTTTACTTTTAACGTTGAATAGTTGATGCAACCGAAGTCATAAATGATAACGGTGGATCCTTCGAAACATTATTTTGGATTCAAACGTTTGAGTGGATCTTCTCCAGTTTTCTGCCTTACACAAGCCTCAGACTGCACTAAATTGGGTTAGTGCATTGATATTGGACACGAATTTCACGAATTCATGCTTTGATTTTATTGGCGCTTCGTCAATTATGTAAGCAAATAATTTACAATCGTGTTCTTCAGATAAGTGACACGTAATTTGGCAAAACATTTTTACACAGTGCAGGAAACGAAAGGAGTAACAATTGTAGACGGCATCGTTCTTGTTTATATTCATGACGTAAGGATCAACATTCAAGGCTTCCAACATGTCCATATTCAGCAGACCATATAAAACTGTTTACTCACTAGATTCCATGAAGTTGACATTTCCAATTGCTTTTTGCATAATCGTCAACTGATGTATTTACACACATGACTCGTTAACGAACTACTATGTACGTAAGTTCAGATAAGAGAGAGCACGTGTAGGTAGTTGTAGATAAATACTGCAATCTGACTCGATTCGTTTGCCAGCAATTATGCGGCATAAGTACTTTAAAAAGTACGCCTCCATTGTCATCCAACAGCATTCCATTCCATTTCTGCCAAAACGTATACAAAATAGTTTGATGACTTCCCAAAAGAAAAAGTTCACACTATAAGAACGAACACTTCGAAATGGGCCACTGCTAGAGGTCAAGAATTTGATTCGCTCACCCTGGCGAACATATTTCAGTGTCATTTTTGTAGGGGTCATTGTCTGTTCTAACGGAACGGAGATCAACGAAAATAAATGAATCTGAATTGTATCACATGTGAAATTGATCGTGGATAAACCATGAATGATTGTGATTTACTGTGAGTCGAAACTTAATGTTAATTCCCAAGGGGTGTGCGCAAGTTACGAGTAAACAAATGCTCGTGATACACTCACACAATCTTGCCACATGCGTCATTGATCAAAGTTCACAAGCAATTTTTCCCGCTAAAAGAACTGAAACAAAAAATTCCAACCACATGTCTACCATTCGCTCGTGTGAATTAATAATCATTAAGATAGCACACGAGTAACACAAGCACAACCGAATTTTTTCCCTGTTGCTAGGCGCACGACCAAGTCGAATGGTCTTCGTCTAAATGAAGTTCACTGCGCCAAACTGGTTTGTCTTATATCAATCTGCCTACATACTTCATTTGGTAATATCACACCGAAAATAGTTTGCCGCCGACTAATCAGCTGAGGAGCTTTTCTTCGTTTTCATCTCGGTTACGTCACAGAATGATGCCGTATCAACTGGCTCGTTGATCGCTATTTGAGCTATTTGACCGAAATATAGTATGGACAATGTCACTTAGTTGCATCACACCGGGCACAGCCAATAATGGAAAAGTTAATGGCAATGAATATTCAAACTTATTAAAATTCAATCAAATTCATCACATTGTCTGGCTACCGACGAACAAAAAAAAAAAAAAACCCACCAGCTAGTGCCCAAGCTGCACAGTATGCAATTCCAGAAATTTCATAACCAATGTCATGCACTAGATTTTCCAATTGGTGCCCCTTTCGATAACTTACTTAAAGGTGTGCTCCGATGTCCAGATTTTCATGTTTGCAAATTGATTTACTGATATTTTCCAAATGACCAGCTGAAGATGAACAGATATTGGATGTGTGTTGTGTAATACGTTTTATCAAATAATCGACAAGATGTCACAAGAACACAGCACAATGAAGAAACGACTATTTAATTTTTATTGAATTAAAAAAAAATGTATTCGCATATATTTGTATTGAAACACACTATACAAAGCAAAAACGACAAGAACTTTTCACGATTTTAATTTTTCATCTGAAAAATTCTTGACTATGCAGCTGACATTCGCGACTCGCGTGAACAACTTTCTCAGCGCGCTGAACGAAACAAAAAGAAAAGAGGCGTCAAAGCGATGAACATATGTAGATGGAAGCGGATTGGGGGGTTTTTATTTCACGAGCGGTGAGAATTCATCGCAGAGAAGAAACATAATGTGTTTTTGGGTGAATTTGGACTTCGTTTGACATATTATAAGTGGTCGATGGAGAACAGGGTGATTGTTGCGAAAGTTAATTTATTGTGAATGCGTTTTAATAATTTATTTTCATATTCTAGGTGTATGTCATGAAAGCGTAAAATAAAATTAATAATCAGAAATGAAGTATGATAGAGATACCCAACTTCACAGCTGATTGACCCCTAGTCCATCGACGAATTTGACCGATAATCATGAAAATTTTGACGGTTATTCACGAATTTTTGACAGTTTTTTTTTTTTTTTTTCACGAAATAACGTAAATGCCGTTCTCTGATTTGTCAATTTGGCTTTAGAAAACAATATAAAAAATGGTTGTCAAAAATCGTAAGGGGCAAGAGAGGAAGAAGTTGGGCATCTCTATCATACTTCATTTCTGGTAATAATAATCAACCATTTAAAACATTTTTAGATTTTTGTTGTGTCAATTGGGTCAATTTTTGACAAAGTTCACGAAAAAGGTTGGCTATAGGATATATTTTGCACAGCGCTCCAAAGCAGATTGATTATAAACAGAAATGGCAGAGTAGACTACATGAGGATTAACTACGTTTGTTTCACTTATTATCTGCATTTGTTACGTGTAGACTTCGCAGTGTTTTTAGAATTAGTTCACATTCTTACATACAGGCACATGTAAACTGACGTTAAATTCACATCACAACTGCATTTTGACATTCTTTCTTTATCTACTAAATTTGTGTCGTATATTACATCAACTACCACAATGAGTAGCAGACGTAAGAAATGTGTGTAGTTATTCGGGGTTATTACGATTTCCGTGGTCTTAGGTTCTGAAAACGCAGTTTTGCAGATCTCGATGAAATATGAACAAAATATTATGTTACAAAATGCTTGTTTTTGGCCAGTTTAGGAGATATGGAGGTTTAAAAATGTATGTTTTCCTATGAAATTTCTCAAGCAAAATTAATTTTTTAACTCGGATAGAATTTTGGACAAGATCTACAAAACTGCGTTTTCAGAAGATTAAACCACGGAAATCGTAATCGTGTCAGTTATTCCAAAAAGTGACATTTTAGCAGGATACAATTTTTCCACAATTTACAAACGGCCCATGAACTATCGGGCGCTAAAGAAACTAGCAACGCACCTACTGAACACGTTCTACTAAAAGAACCATGTTACTCCACCTGTCACCGGCTGGTTGTTTTGAATGCACAAAAGTTACAGCTGAAAATGCATCTGTTTTTGCCAATTTAGAAACGTCTTAAGATCACTTTTATGTGTAATAATAAGTTGTTCCACAAATATTTCAAATGTGTCTTATTCTAAAATAAAAACACTATACAAATAAATATGTGGCAAGATTCAATTCACTTTGCAAACACGTCAACAAGTTCCCGCAACAAGTTCGCCCAGAACCGATGAAGTGGTCAAGCACCAACAATATAAACACTTGACAGACGATTAAACTTTTTTCTATTACTTTCGTATTTATTTAATTCAATTGCGATCAAAATGAAATGGGCTAGACTATTTAAGTTTATTCTTGCCTCAATCATAGCCGTTGTATTTTATTGTGAGTTTCTTGTGTACTATGTTGTCCTCGGACAGGTAAGAGACATGCAGCAATACTTAAACTATTGTCTTATGTGTACCTATCACTTCTACAGTGTAAGTGGCCACTACTGCCGGACCAAGGTGGGAGCAGCACTTTGATAAAACCGATAAAAGCTGCAATTATAGCTGACACACATCTCTTGGGACCCTTGAATGGTCACTGGTTGGATAAATTCATCAGAGAATGGCACATGCACCGGGCATTTCAAACGGCAGTGACAGTATTTCATCCTGAAGTCATCTTTATACTAGGTGAGTTGCGTGATGTGGATACACGACATGGAGTGTTCATTGTTTATATTACATAATTTTCAGGGGATTTATTCGACGAAGGTCACTTGGTAAACGATAATTACTTCGCGCAGTTTGTTCACCGGTATCACCAACTCTTCTACACTCCGAATGATACCCGTGTGATATCTGTTGCGGGAAATCACGATGTGGGATTCCATTATCGGTAGGGATTTTATTTCACTCTCTCAACCTTGAACACTGCAATCGTTACTTTGCAGAATGCACCCGTTCTTCTTGAACCGATTTCAGGCACAATTCAACAATACAGGAGTGCATCTGTATTCAATCAGAGATGTTCACTTCGTTGTCATAAATTCCATGGCGATGGAAAACGACAAGTGCCAGATTTGTGAGGAAGCTCAAAACGAATTGGATCGAATAACTTGTAAGTGTGTTTCAACACCGCATGAAATTGATTAATTGAGAGACAATCCCTTAGCTAAACTTAAGTGCATGGAAGACCCAAAGTTGCATCAGTGCAAAGAACCTCAGGCGAAATATTCACGACCAATTCTCATGCAGCACTTTCCAACATACCGGATATCGGACGCTGTTTGTGAGGAACATGATTCTCCAAAGATTCAACGGTACAAAGAAAACTGGGACGTATTATCAAAGGCATCCACGAAGCTGCTCAGCAAGACAGTTCACCCTCGATTGGCCTTTAGCGGGCACACACACCACTATTGCAAACTAAAAAACAGTCAAGGGATATATGAATACAGTGTTGCATCGTTCAGTTGGAGGAACAAAATAAATCCAAGTTTTCTGCTGGCACAATTCACGCCTACTTCGCATAGTGTGTCTAAGTGTGATATGCCGAATCAAGACACAAATGTGAAAGTGTACACATCTCTACTCGCTGTTTGCATTATTTCGATTATTTTGAATCTCATACGAGAAGGTGGTAAAATTTTGGCTTTGAAAAAAACCATTTGTAAAGATAAATAAAATAATGATTTTGTCTTAACCGTAGAGTTTAATTTTATCTTTATTTTAACACGATTCGGTTAGCGTGAAAATTATTGACATTGACATGAAACATATAAATTGAAAGCAGCTCATGGATTCACTCGACTACATTTTCAATAGCACATCTCCACTTGAAGCTGTTTAGATCTCTATGTTGTTTGCTTTAATTCATCACGTGTAGATAAGTCGTAGAGTATACATTTTATGTCACAAGTTTATTCTGTTTGAGAAGTCCTACGGATTTTAAATCGATGTGTGTGATGCATTACACTTCACTCCAATTTCTTACACAGTCATATGGAAATCTTTATGGATTACGACTTGCCTTCTCTCTTCTTTAAGAGAAAAATAGAACGGAGAATTTTCTAAACCAGTTCTTTCGTGTGCGTCCTGTTGTCAATCATGGTAATAGTAATTCAAAGGAAATTGAGGTATTTTACAAATACAACAACCTTCTACAATGTTCTGTTATTAAAAATAAATTTTAAATTTGAATTGCCGCCTGTAATTAAAACGTAATGTGGACACAATTTTGGTATAGCCTTGGGCGTTATTTGTTTTGATTTTTGTTAAATAACATTGCATATTCCCAGGTGCAACCGAGCGAACATGGGTAATTATTGGGCAACTCGTAAATTCTGATATGTGAACTGACGATGTTCACAAAGCCGTCTTTCGACATGGTTATGTCGGATTAATGGGACAAGAGCATATAACTTTCTATTAGTCATGTTTTGAAACCCTAGTTTTGTAGCGATATAAGAACAACATATAAAGTACCGAAAGTACGGGTTATACTCTTTAGAATATGCATTCTTCCCGCCCCCTATTTACAGAGTAGACTTCCATAGTTCCCTGACCGGAATTTTCATGGGAACAAATTTATGTTTAAGCCTCGATATAACCTGAACTAATCGAGTAATCAAATTTTTTTTTTCTTTACATATTGTGCTTTTTCCATCGAGAAAAAGAAATCGCGGATATTAAACCCGTTTCCACGGAAATCGTTACGAAAAGTTTCCATGGCAATCGTAATCGTGACAAGTGTATTCTCCACACAAAACTTTATCGATTTCTCTGCACGCTCTACTTACCCATTCATCATACATAAACGTAAACATACTGCCCACCATAATACATCGGACCTTATCGAACGCATTAGTCCAAAAGTACATTGAACGGCTTGCAAAGATCTCTCTGAAACAAACACATAAACAAAATGTACTTCGGAAATGATTCAGTTTGAATTTCAAACACTCCCACTTCAATAAGGTCAACAGACCAGCAAACATACAATTTTAGGCATATATGTTCGTACGCATGTACATACATCATTTCTTCGAAGTCTAGAATGCACAATCATTTCCGCGCCAACATTACCAGTTGGGCCCATAAATTCACTCTCACAAGAAATAATTGACGATTCCAATTATATCTCTCTCTAGCTCAGGCGTACCCATATCCGCACAAGTTTAATGAAAATAAAAATCCAGGGTCCGCAACGTTAATTTGTACCAGCATGCCAGCATAAATATTTACATAAATCCAAGGGAAAGCATCTAAAAATATCTAATGACGTAGTCTCTACCGAAAAATGTATGAGGTTTCAATTCAAATTAAAGGTGACGTAACCGAACGAATCGTTGAGTTATTCTATTCTATTTTGCACGCTTTATCAACTCTACAAACAATGCCTGGTTCCCGGACTTTGGCTGGGTTTACATCGGACAGTAAAAAATGTTGTCTTTTTTTAAGGTTTGTTATTTTCAAATCCTCTGTAGACAGGGTTTATTAAGACAATTGAATTGTTAATTACATTAGATGAAATATTAGTAATTAAATGTTAATTTATGCACTTATGCGATTTTATGCAATAAATTAATGAATGAATTAAAGACCAATGACTCATTTCCATTTCATATCATTCAGTTCAAAAATCGCTGTTATTTGTTTTCGTTTCGTTCATTCATAATCATTAACACACTCATGAGAAAGGTGACAATATCGATCATCTTCGCACTCCAATAAAATAAAGTCAGCTACAATTGGAATTCTCCAACTTGTCTATTTCACCTGTAAAATTCCAATTTTATTTTCACAACGTCATGCAATAAAACTAGTCATTAAACAAAATAATCCACCTAAGATGCAAACCCATCAAGTAGCAGTGTAGAGTTTATTCTCAATTTGAACGAAAGCATTGGACGCTTATTTTTGACATTTCGTTATAACCTCCATGAACTCGCTGGGTGTTTGATTTTAACGACGATTTTTTTGTGTGCGCGAATTGTGTGACTAAACTCCAGAAAATTACAATCGCGTTGGCTGTAAGTTGTTGATTAAATAAGCCCTGTAAATAAACAAGTGTATCAGTGACTATAATTAACACATTTTTAATTCATTTAGATTCGAATACAGTTAAAAATCAATATCGCAGCCACTACGCATCGTATACATCAAAAGAATATTCTGAGACGACCCTCATAAAAATATTTTCAGAAAAAAAGAAACAAGGCCACTCACCTAATCAGGTAAGCAAGCATTTATCAGTGTTAAAAAGTGTTGAGTGTGTGTGTGATAGGTAAACTTTTTTATTTGTGCCCACAGATTTAACAGCAATGTCCACTAAAGCGAAAAGAGCGGGTACAGCCACACCCCAACCCGGCGGTACATCTACTCCCCTTGTGGGCGCAGGTAGACCATCCAGTCCGTTAAGCCCAACTCGACACAGTCGTCTGGTGGAGAAAGCTGAACTACAAAATCTCAATGACCGACTGGCGTGCTACATTGATCGAGTGCGTAATTTAGAAACCGAAAACTCGCGGCTTACAATCGAAGTGCAGACTACCAGAGAAACTGTCAGTCGGGAGGTGTCTAATATCAAGTCGATTTATGAACATGAATTATCCGATGCCAGGAAGTTACTCGATGAGACAGCGCGTGAGAAGGCCAAGCTAGAAATTGACACCAAACGCCTTTGGGACGAGAATGATGATCTGAAAACAAAACTAGATAGAAAGACAAAGGATTGCACTTTGGCAGAGAATAGTGCACGAAACTATGAGACACGTTGCAACGACTTGAACACGAAATACCAGCATGCCCGAGTTGACCTCGACAAAGCTCTGGAATTGGCCAAGGAACGTGAGAAGGAGGCAGATCTTTTGCGCGCACAACTGGATGACGCCCGTAAACATCTTGAGGATGAAACATTAGCTCGTGTTGATCTCGAGAACAACATCCAGAGTCTCCGTGAAGAGCTCACATTCAAGGACCAGATACATTCGCAAGAAATGTCGGAAACACGCACTCGTCGGCAGGTTGAGATCAGTGAGATCGACGGCCGTCTCTCGGAGCAGTATGAGGCCAAACTTCAACAGTCGCTTCAAGAGTTGCGCGATCAGTACGAAGGTCAGATGCGTGCTAACCGTGACGAAATCGAAATGTTGTATGAGAATAAAATCAAGGGATTACAAAACGCCGCAAATCGCAACCAATCGGCAGCTGCTGGTGCGATCGAGGAGTTGCGCACTACTCGCACTCGCATCGATTCACTCAATTCTCGTATTGGTGAGTTGGAATCAACAAACGCTGCTTTGAATTCGAGAATTCGCGATCTGGAATCATTGCTGGACCATGAACGTGCTCGCCATAACACTGAGATACATAGCCTTGAAGCTGAGCTGAACCGCATGCGCGATGAAATGGCTCAACAATTGCAGGAATATCAGGACTTGATGGACATCAAGGTTTCATTGGATTTGGAAATCGCTGCCTACGACAAGCTGCTCTGTGGCGAGGAGTCGCGTCTCAACATCACTCCCGCAACCTCGAACACCGCCAGTGTCAGCTCTCTGAGTCAGTCGTTACGCTCAACACGTGGAACACCAATGCGACGAACACCAACACGCGGACAATCGACCGCCAGCGGCGCATTCAAGCGCAAGCGCACTGTGGTCGAGGAATCTGAGGATCGTAGCGAATCCGAATATTTTGTCACCGGAAGTGCAAAGGGCGACATTCAAATATCTGAAATCGACCCCGAGGGTAAGTTCGTCAAACTATTCAACAAGTCAAACAAGGAAGTCAACATCGGCGGTTGGCAATTGCTCCGTTCATGCGGCGCTGACGAGACATCATTCAAGTTCCACCGTTCCGTGAAGATTGACGCAGGGGGCACTGTCACAGTTTGGTCTGCCGATGCAGGTGTCGACCATGAGCCACCAACTAACATCGTCATGAAAACTCAAAAATGGTTCGTTGGCGACAACATGAAAACAGTGCTTTTCAACCCCGAAGGTGAGGATGTTGCAGCGTCTGAACGGATTAAGAAAACCGTCACCACTCATGCGTCACGGCATCGGTCCTCAGCACGGGGATTCCCATCAGTGTCACAAGTAACCGTCGGCGATGAAGACCTCTACCACCAACAGGGCGACCCACAGGGTGAAGAAAAATGTCGCCTGATGTAAGGCAAATGAAGACACCTACTTTTAGCATCCTCTTATCCGAACAAACAAATCAAACCGTAACAGCCGTATTCTTTTAATTATTCCTAAAGATACATAATTTGTGTTTGAATCATAAACAGAAAAGATGAAAACTTAAGCCGAGATGTTTGGTAATAAAAGCCAAAATTGTATACTAACCAAGATGCAAAATTGTTCTTCTTTCAAATATTAACATCTACCGCTACCTACTTAATTCACACTCACTCACTGGCTCAGCCACTCACGCACCCTTCCTTTTAGTGGAATTGGAAAAAAGACGATAAATTTACAAGCTCTTGACATGTTGAGCGCGCACAAGTGTTTATGTAACGAAATGCAATTTGTTTGTGTTTTCTCTTTATTCAACGAAAATGTTTTCATCTTACAAATATATATATATATACATGATTTCCACAAAAAGAAATAAGAAATTATATATTACTTTATAGTTGAGATAGATTTAGAGATTTTTTGTATTTAAATATGTTACCTGGTGTGTTAATCCTTTATTTTTTTCCCCAATGCACTCTATTTGATGTTATTTGATGATACAGAGAAAATTTATTTGCATTTTGATTTTTGAAAAGTTTTTGAAAGTTCTGTTCTGAAATACCGTTCAATTCCAATGAAGCCATTTACCTACCCACCGTTTTTCTGTTTCCATTGAAACGACATTCCTTACCCGACATTACTTGGTTCAAATCAAAATTCTGAACACACGTTCAGTGCTGAAGGGCATCCCAAACATAAAGCAAACGGTTTCCGTACAGCAAAACAGCAAAACCTTGCCATTACATACTTAATTTGCATTTAATCACCACACTACAGTACAGAAGTTAGTTGTTTTTATACATACATACATATATATATATATATATTTGTTTTCTCAAACAATTATCCTAACAATACACAAGCATTACAGTCTTCTACTAGGATTTGATCTGAAACTAATGAAGAAACGTATGTAATTAGTTCTGTTTTGTATCGCCTCTATGTGTAATAGCTCCCATCTTCCTTATCCCCTAGGATCATCACTGAACAATGAATGAAAGTCAGATTCTTAAAAAGAAGAAAAATCGAGCATTTTAGGTGAATTTAACTTGACAAAATTCAGAGGATTGTATTTTAGACTTTCTTGACGGAAATAAAAAGGAAAATGAAACTCATTTTAATATACATAACAAGTGAAATGCATATTTTCTTTATTTCTATGATTTTGTGTTTAATAGTATATAAATTGAAAATATATAAAACTACATACAAATATACATTAGTCGATGTTTTATTTATTTCCTTCTTGTTTTTTTTTTTTTTGGATTCTGACGACTGAGTGGTTGACCCTGGAATAGTTGAATTCCAGTTTCAGAATATGTCTTCAATGATGGGTGTCGGCTGTATAGCCCTTCAAGTTTATGCCAAAGTGGTTTGGCTGATGGTTGAACTATCTGAGACTCAGTGCAAAAGTGGACTAACCCACAAAACCCGAACAATACGCATCATTTTAATTTCTGTGTATTATTATTACAACGCAAAAGAAGACGTCCACGTACAAGCGCGCACAAGTCGAGGGGACCCAACCGGCTTTGTGTGCGAAACTGGAACAAGCTGGCTGGAGAGGCATGTTGGGGGAGCCAGGTCCACCTCGGACTCCACGGCCCTAAGAAGAAGTGTTAGGCCACTCTTGTTCTTCTTTCTACCTTACTTTTTGGTAAATCTTGAGAACGTACAAGCGCGCACACGTCGAGGGGACCCAACCGGCTTTGTGTGCGAAAATGGAACAAGCTGGCTGGAGAGGCTTGTTGGGGAACCCAGTTCCACCTCGGACTCCACGGCCCTAAGAAGAAGTGTTAGGCCACTCTTGTTCTTCTTTCTACCTTACTTTTTGGTAAATCTTGAGAACGTACAAGCGCGCACACGTCGAGGGGACCCAACCGGCTTTGTGTGCGAAAATGGAACAAGCTGGCTGGAGAGGCATGTTGGGGAACCCAGTTCCACCTCGGACTCCACCACCCTAAGAAGAAGTATTAGGCCACTCTTGTTCTTCTTTTTACCTTACTTTTTGGTAAATCTTGAGAACCTTTTCCTTTTAAATGGCATCCTCTTCCTTGCTATGCATGGGAACACAGAGTCCAGATTTCGAAAAGACTATGGGTACATATTTCTTCTTCGTGAAATTTCTACACAAGTTACTTGAAGGGAAACCAAGACGTGTACATGTGTGTTAATCAACTTAGAAGACTATACCGCATCTGGACACGCGATCATTTATGAGTCGTCATTGTATATGACAACCTCCTCCTCGTCTACCACATGTTCATGGAATTGGTTTTATTTCAGCAAATCGTATAGAGAATATACTTTCCGGAACCAGAGTTGGAGAAAGTTAGTCTGGAACTGAGTGTTTATTATTTTGTGTTGATGTCTTCTATGGTATGCTAGCCTTGTCTAGCCTGGAACTGAGTGTTTATTATTTTGTGTTGATGACTTCTGTGGTATCCTAGACTTGTATGCATGGTTTGATTCGGCCGATGTTGCCGCTCTGACGCTACCGAATATATCGTGTGGAGTGAGAAACAGAATAGCCTCGAATGCTGCCGTTGATATCGATTGAAGTAATCCATTTATTTCTTGACAGACCGTCCTTAGAGAGAAGGTGCGGTGTTGCTTCATAAGACGTGTCTTACTTTTTACCACACTTGGATCACCGATATAAAAGTTGTTAGATAATACGTCACTTTTAGCTCTTGTCAAATTATGTTGTTGACTCATAAATCTAATCAGCCGAAACCAGTGAGTTTTCTTGGTAATTTGAATTTGAAATAAATTGGATTGATGTTTATTAATCGAAATAAAACATCAAAGGGGTCGTGGGAGCAATGAATGGTACTTAAATAAAATCTTATCTCCAGATGAACAAAGACGCGTACATAAACATTGTAGATGAGGAGATGTGTACTTACGATCGTCAGATAAGAGGCAATTATTTCAATACCTCTGCTCATAAAATTCCAATTTGCAATCTGTTCAAGTGACAGTCCATATGCACCTCGACCAACCGAGGTCTCTGGGAGCTCCAGGCAGCAGGATCTGTTTGCAGAGGCACACTATAATTCATTTCACCTACATTTACTTCACACGCACATATTAATATTTCAAGGCGCATATTAGTTTTAGCTTTTCCTACATCTGAACGAGATCATCGTTATCAGTGTAAGCTATTGAAAACTTGAGAATACTGTGAAGCCTGAAGGGCGCTTCTCAATCAGTAAATATGTGTTTTTAAATATGTCAAATACTCCCAGTTTTTAGATTATCCTCTATTTCGTACATAATTAAACATTTTGTCAGTAACCTCGGCTTGCTCGTCATCGTATTGCGTCATCGCCCTGTATATTTGAATGTACACAAATGTGCACTCATTGTGCTGAGCAGCAATGAAGTGTATATATGTATATATCTGGTGTTGAGCTTACTTAGTCATCGATCCATGGGGACTGCAAACACGTTCATAGAATACGCAATCTGGTTCCAAGTAGGTATACAAACTAACATTATTCATAAAAATGCGTATTAAGATTTTACGAACAAAGGAGAAAGCTGAGGCTGATGAGATAGGTAGTTATTTATGCATGCAAGCAGATGGGTACTTAACCATGTGTTTAGTTTACCTCTAAACTCCTCAATATTCGGCAAAACTGGTTCTGTTTTATAATCAGACTTGAAGGTTATAATAATGCTGAACGCTGGGCGTTCTAAGTTCGTTGTCAAGCAACAGATTTGTTGCAAGCTAAGCAATAAACAGCGAATTAACGTCAATAACAACGGTCAAGAATACTTTATTTGTAAAAAATATTTGCACATGCATACGTTTGGATTAGATATTTATATACATCACATTTATATACATACAAGTGATTGTTGACTTAACAATTAATGCTTTGAATATGGAAATAATAAACCCTCATCCGTAACCGTGTTTGTTTAATCGAACGGAGATCGATACGGACAATGATCTAGTCCCACTTGTTTACTGATGATCGAAGAAAAAATCACACAACGTTTGGAGTTATGCCATTGATTCTTCATTCATGTTTATAAATATTTCTGTGTTTCTAGTAGCCATTTCACGAATTGAGCGCCTTGAGGTATACAATATACAGCGTAGAGTTTCGTTAGTCTTGAAAACTAACTGAAAGTAGCTTTCAAACTGTCGGAGAATGTATATTCGACAATGTCAATGGGTTTTTGTTCTGGCTAACATACCGCCAAACTAATTTCCATGCCATCTCAAGTAAAATTAAGTTCAAGTCCAAAGAGTCAACTACACTGCAGCAGCAGACTCCTATCAGTACATACACTGGGGAGCGTGTAGCTTCGTGCTGAATATTTGAACAGATTGCTGGGGGATATTACGATTTCCGTGGTCTTAGGTTCTGAAAACGCAGTTTTTTAGATCTCGATGAAATATGAAAAAAATATAATGTTACAAAATGCTCGTTTTTGGCGAGTTTACGAGATATGGAGGTTTAAAAATGTATGTTTTCCTATGAAATTTCTCATGTTTGCACAGTTCCAGGCATACTCTTAGGAGTGTCAGTATGAAAATTCCATGCAAAAATCTCAATGAAAATTTAGGCATAATCTTAGGAGTAATCGGTAAATCTCGTTTTTGACTAGTTTAGGAGATTTCGAGGCTTAAATATTCCAAATTCCGCCTTATTTCGTTTTAAATCTGGAAATTAAACTTCAGCTCTAGGCGCCTGCCAGACAGTTGTTGACATACCCTTAGGGGAGAGACGAAGTCGCGTGACCGCGTTAAACCCTGCGGAAAAAGGGTTAAAATCCTGTTCGCGAGCAAAGCGAGCCACCCACGTCATACTTTATATAGGGCGTGTTTCCAGGGAAATAAGTGCGCCCTTTTTCACTGACTTTGTAGTTATCAATGACTCGCGCATATTGAATCGTAGAATACGTTGATAATTTAGTGAAAAGTTCCCAATAATTCTTATAATTTCTGACCAATTCGGCGTATATAAATGCTAGGATTATTTCTTCTGCTTTATGCATGTTAGTTCCATATTGACACTCCTAAGAGTATGCAACATTGTACTATAGCAAATATGTTCATACCCATAGCATGCAATCAAATTCTATTCCACGTGCTAAAAAAAATAATTTTGTAGGAGAAATCCCATAGGAAAAAATGTATTTTGAAACATCGATATCTACTAAACTAGGCAAAAACGAGCATTTTGGCACTTTATAATTTGTTCTTATTTCACGAAGATCTACAGAACATAAGACCACGGAAATCGTAATCGTGCCGATTGCTGCACGCTTGTCTCTTAACATTTTTTTTAGAGCAAATAGATCTATCGGGGAATGACATTCACATTTCATGATAAACTGTCAAAAATGCACCATAAAAAATCCCTCGAATTCGTCGGTGGATAACTAGACAACTGACAGACAATTACCTGAGAAGTCACTCATATAGCTCATTGATATGATTGTTGATTTCTTATTGAAATGTGTTTTTCATTTGACGTTTCATGTATAATGCAGCCAGGGCAACCAAAAACCAAATGAGCAGAAAATTAGCAGCGCTTGCTTGTTTTTAACTCCACATATACCAATGTTTTGGAGAATTTCCAAATCAACTGCCACAGAAAACAAAGTTTGCGAAAAAGGTATCACACAATACACCCTGTAGTTCGATTAATTTTATATTATTATCACGGCAACACTGAACGAATCCGAATCAATTCACTCATACGTCATTATGTGTCTGTCACATTCGAGGTAGCTTTCTGTGATATAATATAAACATCCATAATCGGTCAAGGAAAAAGCTCGACGTACTCCACTGATACTGAACATTGTTAATTCAGGTTGTTGAACTTGCCCCTCAGTGGCTGTCGACGATCACAAAAATACATAGTTGCCCAGTTCGACAATCGATAACATCGTGCACAAAGTGTAAATAAACCACTTTATCCTCTATGTACATTTTTATTCTTCCATTCCATCAGAATTCCAAGGTGATAATCGGACCACAACCACATATGAGCATTCATTCTTCTACATGAAACTGATTACTGATTGGACGCGTGCACTTTTTTTTTTTTTGTTATTATAGAGCCACCAGTGGATCACTACGTACTCGTATAGTCGTATCGTTTAGTGCTTGTTAAGAAATTGTTCAGTGTGTTTACTGTTTAGGGAGTGCAGTGCAGAAGGTGAGAATAACTTCTTAAAGTCGACTTTTGTATAGTGAGACTCTTGTATCTGTGAGACTCGAAATTTCATTGGCGACAAACAAGTTTGACTAATTCTGGAGGTCAATTGAATGAGTTTCATTAAGTGAATTTTCATGAGAATAATATGTATTCATTCGGCGTATGCCAGTATGACACAATCACAATGTCAGCATTGTTCAAGTGTCCATCGGCCTAGCTTTGTGAAGGCTTATCCCAACTTGGAATATATTTATTTGCATTACTTATCTTCCAAAGTCACAACATTCGTGCTCATTTAAAAGTTGTATTATTTTTTCCATTTAGGAGTTGGTAGTTAAACGTAGTTCATCATGAAATTGATTATTTTGGACACCGCCGAGTCTGTCGGAGAATGGGCAGCGAAGTATGTGATGAAAAGGATAAACGAATTCCATCCAGGACCAAACAAGTAAATTGATGAGTGTACAATTGTGATGTACAAATCTATGCTGTATACTCAAACGACTGTATTAATTTTTCTTTGTGTTTCAATTAAAGGTACTTTGTGTTGGGATTACCGACTGGAAGTACGCCCCTCGGAATGTACAAGAAGCTTATTGAGTTTCATTCAGCCGGAAAAGTATCGTTCAAATATGTAAAGACGTTTAACATGGATGAATACGTCGGTAGGCACTTGTGAATTCCCCGACATGGGCACTTGGTATTCAAAAGTTTTATCACTTCACAGGTCTTCCCCGCGACCATCATGAGAGCTATCACTACTTCATGTGGAATAATTTCTTCAAGCACATCGATATCGACCCTGCGAATGCACACATACTTGATGGTAACGCTCCAGATTTGGTCGCAGAATGTGATTCATTCGAAGAGGAGATTCAGAAGGCTGGCGGCGTTGAGCTTTTTATTGGGGGTATAGGACCTGATGGACATATTGCGTTCAACGAACCTGGATCATCGCTGGTGTCGCGGACCAGGGTGAAAACTCTTGCTCAGGATACACTAGAAGCGAATGCTAGATTCTTCGGCAATGATATGAATAAAGTTCCGAAGCAAGCACTCACTGTTGGTGTTGGAACTGTACTTGACTCGAAGGAGGTTATGATACTAGTGACTGGGGCACACAAGGCGTTCGCATTGTACAAAGCCATTGAGGAGGGTGTTAATCACATGTGGACTGTTAGTGCATTCCAACAGCATAGGAATACCTTGATGGTGTGCGATGAAGATGCAACACTGGAACTGCGTGTAAAGACAGTGAAATACTTTAAGGTACGTTGAGCTTCATATCACGCGGTTGCGGTGTAGTTGCATGCAACTGGGAATGTTTCGTGAGATAAGACTAAGTAGTTTCGTTGTTGTTATTCAAGTTGGTGGTTGGAGTGATAAGTTGGTTCTTATCTTTTGAAATGCTTGCAATCAAGAGTTTAGTTGCTATTTGTTTGACCAGTTTGATTAAGTTGCTTATGGTGATAGTAATGAGACTAAATGCAGATATTCTCTAATTTTAAATGCATCAGAATTAATCCTAAGTGATCGAGACAAGTAAGAGCGGATGAGTGGGTATTTAAGAGCCTTCAATTTGATTAGACGCCCTTGTATATGCACAAGTGCTAACAAGCGTAAACTTCAGACGGGACTAAGCCGTCAAAAGTTGGCGCTCATTAATCTGAACAAACTTTCCTAATTTTCCATTTATGTCTTTCTTTAGTCTCCTCAGATCGCCGATATTCTTAAAAACCAGGAAGCCTCTCCAACGAAAGACGTAGTGAATAAATAATTCAATAAATGTTAGTCAGGAGGTAATTTTGATGTACATACTATCAGGCAGTCGGGTTATTAATGATTATTTCGATTAGTAAAACTGTGACATGTTTGGTGTCATTTTATAGAATTAAGCTAGCTATAAAGTCGAGGTGGATGGGTAGCCCTTCATATGATCATAACTCATTTTTTTTTTTAACTCTTTCACTACTCAACGCCTTCTGCCTTAAATTAGAAATAAGAAATGCCTGAGAATTTAACTACTTACATATTTCTTTCCTATTCTTCCCTTGACCACATTATTTTAAACTGAAGCGACTTCCTTCATCGATTTCCTGTGTCAATGCTAACAGACATGAAGAAGTCGATTTATTAATTCTGAGGAGTTACAATTTCACTATACATTGTTATGTATTTGCTATTCGTGTACGACGTGTAATCGAATCGAATATATCTGAAGATGTACATCGACTCTTACGTTGGGTGTCTAAGTTCAATTCTCGCCAAACGCAACTTTCACAGCATGCGGCTACGCTTCTCTCGACTTAACAATGTCAATGAATATAAACTGTCTAGAAAGGGCTTCTCGAGCAGCCTCTACACAGCACAATTGTGCAAGCACTGTGAGAAGTGAGAGTGATCAGTTTATGTATCATGCTACTGTACGCCGAGCATTACTGCTCGTCACTATACAAAGATCGGACTGAAGTTTTGCATGTAACTAATTCACACATTTCACATATCGACACTCAAAATCAAAATAATGTAATTAAGGACGTACGCATTGTGAGGGAAGTGCAACACAAGTACGTGTACGAAACTTCGCCGTTCGGGAGTGGTCGTTTATTATTATTATAATTGATACCATAATCTTCTGTATCCTATAGTTTCGCCATGTCCGGTCCTCTGGTCACATCTGAGAGTGTCCTCACATAACGCATTGACGGTTCTGTCCCAATCAGTTCCAAGTTACATCTCGATGTTGCAGCCAGCTCAGGAAAATAATACGAATCAACTGCAGTTGTAGTCATAGTTGTTTATGTCTTTCTTCGGCTACAGTGTACGTTAACCAAAAAAATGTAGTGCATGTTTTAATGGCAAATGGTGGTAGGCTCTTCTTAATGTCGTACTCTAATCATTCGTAACTTTAAACAAATCCTGAATATTGTAAGTGGACGACTTTATCAGGATATACACTACATACATAGTATCTGTCTATCGCTTCTACTGTTCAATGCTTTGGGATTTTCGTAATTATTAAAATACAGAAATATGAATCAAGACAAACGGAAAGAATAAATTGAAAATCTCATATTCGTATAGGGACTGTTTGTTGGAGTTCACGACAAGATGATTGACTAATGGATGTCCACACATTTACACTGAAAAACAAAAAAATCATTTCCTCCCCAACGATATGCTGTTACCTTTAAGTTGGTATTCGTTTTACATGTTTCTTGTTTTATTACACTGTCCGTGATCAATTCAATAGCAATTCAAATACCTTTTCTGTCTATTTCTGGTCAAAATTAATTGTTGTCTTGTACTTTCAGGGCCTGATGGGAATACATTCCAAGCTTATTGACGATTCTTAAACATATTTCTATGGTGACGTGTTAACTTTTGTATTTGTTAAAATTTTACTGCTGGATATACAAATAATATTATGTGCGTTTTAAAAAAAAATATATTTTTATACATTTATTTGTAAGAACTTTGTATTCATTCGTTCTGAAGAGATCCTGAGATCCTCTGGTTAGGTCAAGAACTCCTTCAATACTCAAAAACTGCACAAAATGTAACTACATTCGAAAACACGCATGAAACCACGATAGTCACTACAATCTAGCTGCCGTCTATTCATAATTGAATATTTAATTTGGTTCGTTCTATTGTGACGTTGAAATTGTCGAAAAGTGCAAAGGACCCAATGTTAGGTTAGGGATCGTCGGCAATCTCATCCAAAAGGCTTTGAAATCAAATTGGGCATGATGTGAAGGTATATCGATAAACCCTAACAGAACCAACTTTATTAGATTTACCAAAAGAGCTTCAGAATGTAAAATTTAGGAAATACACATTACTGCGGGAAGTGTATGTCAGATTTTTGGGTGTTACAATGGATCAAACATCTCCTGGAGCGCACATACCAACAAGGCTACCCAAAAGCTATTTGGTCAATAAAACAGCTTGTGGGTAGAACCTGTAGTTTTAACCCCAAAAAACGAGCCTGTGGATATGCAATTAAATTATTAAACCAACCACATTCTATGGTGCTGTAATTTGGTGGAAGAAATGCGAACAAAGACAGACTGACAACAAATTAAGCAAACTGCAAAGGCAAATACTCTCGTGCCTTGTCCAAGCTGGTTCTGCAAGACAAGTCAAACAAGGTAAGTTTACTGATCTCATGACCACAGTCTTAGACTTTAACAAAAAAAAAAGGAATTCATTACAACTAAACGAGAAGAATGGGCCAACATCTCTCCTTGGATGGATGAGTCAAGAAACTCCTTGGATGGTCGAAGTCAAGAACATTCATCCAAGCTGAACGCTTGGAAGCAGAAAATAAATAAACATTACTCTAAAACAATAGAAATCTAATATTAATATAATATTGCTGGCGCTAGCGACACCGAGGCGGACGTAGCTTCTTAATCAACTACTCGTGTTGTTCGTGCTATTTGTTCTCTCACGAGTGGTTGGGGTCTACAGTTTTATGCTGACTCCGAACAGCGATATTTTGAGAAGCTTTTCTAGACAGGAATACCCCTTGCGCCGAAACCATTGCTATAAAGCATTGTTAATGCAAATCGCAACAGTCCACATTATCTTACGATACTCCACGCAGAATTAGAACAACCAAACCACAAGTGGCTACAGCCACAATCTGCGTTAAAACAAAGGAAGTATGTCCAGAACTCAGTCTTAAACTCTGTCTCAGACTAAGCAGAGAATGGATGCCTGAACAATGTTTTTGTAGAAGCTAGTTAAATGAAAGGAGGTAGAAGCCACAAATCACTTCTCCTCGTGTGGAGCTACTAATTCAGCAATCTTACCGAACGAAATGGCGTCAGTATTAGCTAAACCGCCTTGTCATACGCACCAACTGGTTCCGAATGTAGGTGCAGACAATTAGCGTGGTATCACCTAACCTAGATGTCTGACCTAAGGATACTATATGGTCACTTTTCATACAATTATTACCTGCACAAAATGGATCACAGCAGGTCGGAAAACTGCATACATTGTGAACAATCAAAGGAACCATGGAACACCTACACGTCGAGTGTTCAAATCTGAATCAGCTTAAAGAACAGACTATCAGGACATTCCACCTTCAAACTAACTGATCAAGAGACGAATTCGTGCTACTGCTATGTCTGTGGTGGTCCCCATATTACTTACTTACTTAAGGTGGCGCTACAGTCCGGGGTGGACCTGGGCCTCAACCAACAAGCGTCTCCAGCCAGCTCGATCTTTAGCTAGCTGTCTCCAGTTTCGCACGCATAGTTGGTTGAGGTCCCTTTCCACTTGCGTGCGCCACCTGAGTCGCGGTCTTCCTCTACTGCGCCGTCCCTCGGGGGTGGATTCGAAGACTTTTCGGGCCGGAGCATTGGTTTCCATCCGCTCTACATGACCTAGCCACCTCAATCGTTGGATCTTCACTCTTCTGGCTAAGTCGATGTCGCTAAACAGCCCGTATAGTTCGTCATTATATCTCCTCCTCCACCATGCAGACGGGACCGAAAATCACACGAAGAATTTTCCCCATATTACGAACGCTTATTCCCTCCGATAGCTATGAGCGCTAACAAGCTGATAAGCCCGATTTCTTAATGCAACATAAGTCGTAATATCTGAAATACATGATGTTTAACAGAAGCGGTCTAAGAATAGAATGCAGTGGAATTTAGGACCATTGTCCGCCGGACTTATGATTTTTGACGTAATCAATGACGATGATCAACAAATAGTCCTTTCCATTCTGGTCGTCTGAGAGAGTTGGTGTCGTGAATATAAATGGTATTGGTCCCAATCTAGGCCATCGATAGAGGAGCCACTGTGTTTCCGAGCTATATCACCGATGAAGGAGTCGATTAATATGCCTTTACCAGAAGCCTTCGAAACAAACTAACAAAAGACTGAGTCGGTTCGAAATTTGCCCAAAATGTCTTCTGTTATGTCACCACGACTTCTGAGGCGAGCGTTGAATGCGATTCCATCAAGTAGGCGACCGCGTGGCAGACCCAGAACGAGGTTGTTGGATCAAGTCCAAAAACTCGCCTGGTTACTCTTGGGCATAGCTCCTGATCTGTTAGAGTCGATAGCGGAGGATCGAGTTGCCGGTAGTTCTCTCGTGCGTAGTTTACACCCGCGGCCACCGTAGTGGAGCATGCGGGTCAGAAGATGATGATGTCATGGAAGTTAGAAGAACATTTTATAAAAGACTGACCGAAAAGAATTTTCATGTTCACCATGGTTTCCACAAAGTGCGCGGTAAATAGTTTAAGTCCCGTAAATTAAATATTTCCCGAAATGACTCTGCACCAGATACCTGCTGTTCCTCGCTATTCCAAACTTCATTCTATTCTTTTGTGCACACCACTGCATTTGTCTAATGTACGAACAGATATGCTCCTCAAGGCAGCTCTAAAGTCCTGGATTAAGAAAGTCGCTGTGCTAAGTCATTGCTATCCCCATTTTTCAAATAAATTCAATGGATAAGAAGGACATTCCGAAAAGCCCTCCTTACAGTAACCAAAGCAACACACACTGAAATTGAAGCCCTAGATCTCGGTGGGGATCTCCAGAGTTTGCAGTTGATCGTGGTGCCATTTCCATATTGATCGTGTAAAAACCAAAAAAAACCTTACCGTAAAGGGAAATTTCAAATGTTTGAGGGCAATTCAAGTTTTCCCGAGATATTTACAACCTCTCCCCGGAAATAACGCATAAATATTGATTTAGGGTTTTTTATTAAACATTAGGTAGCTCACACTGATCAAGGGTTAATCCGTTAATCGACCGATAGTTTTATTATTTTGGTAGCACTCGATATTTGTAAATGTTAACTTCCGCTGTTTTTAAATATTTTATTCGAACACTTATGTATTTGCTTGAGAAGGCGAGAGGATCGTGTGCTGTAATAAAACCAACTCAGGTATTTCCTATGGTGTGGAAATTTCCTGTTCAGTTTACAAAGGATAAAAGTTAATCGGGAAAAAACCGAGATGAATGATTCTATGCCTACGCAGACTTTGAATATAAATAGTGCACACTCTGTTATCCTGGATCAGTTACACTCGTCGCTTGGAAGGAACCTAACAGCTGGCATATAGAAGGAACATCATTGTCAAAGAAAATGGGAAACTGCATCAAAATAAATCTAATTTACAAGACTATAGCGGGGAATCAAGATGACACATCTCAAGGATCTCGCAGAATGATTGTTCCTAACAGTGAAGACGACTTCAACTGTCACCCGCAGATCTTCCACTACCAGAAGGTGCTGCTCAGGAAAGAACCCGGTAGTCGGCATCACATGAAACTGGAGCTGACAGAAGATATCATACGTGTGAATAAGGCAAGGCTAGCTGAGAATGGTGCTGACAAAGAAGCGATCACCTCTGAAATTAAGAGTCTAATGAGGTACCGCAAGAAACTCATTGCCACAATAGTAGCAGAAATGTCGCGAAATGTAAGTCGTTGCGAGAGCAATTGTAGCTTTGAGAGCAGTTAGAATCATTATATTTTTCTTGACTCCGAACTGTGCACCAGTTCTGTATTATATGTACATAGAGAATATTTGCTCTAATTGAATTGTAAATGTGACTAATTGTAGGTAAATGTAATAAACAAAATTGATTTAACAAAAATTTGACAAGTTATTGTTGGTCTGGTCTGGTCTGTCCATTGAGCTCCTCGTGATTTGATTCCCATGACGGATTTCCAGACAAGTTACAAAAACTGCCACTTCTCTTTGCCAAGTCAATACCGCGGTGTCTTTTCTACCAAATTTTAAATAATTGGCATTCATTGACACGAGAGTTTTATTCGAAAGGTTTTCCTTTGTTCTGGTTAGCGCCAATGTATGTGGAATCTTGGGAAGATACGTGACGCCAGTATGCACTTTTCCTCGCTCTACGTACTAAACTCCGCCTATGGTTATGTACACTTTAACCCTGCTGACCCCGGACTTCTGTCAGGCATTACTTCGCGGAGCTGGTTACCGATTTAAGCTATATTCCGAAAGACAGCTCCTCGAGCTTTTCTCCCCGCTTCGGCGGGCCGGAGGTTTAATTGTAAAGGGGCTTTGACAGTTTATAGCGGCCATATTGTTTAAGCTACATCTGTCAAATTGGCTGTCAGTCATTCAATGGGTGTTTATTCGAGGTCCATTTACGGTCGCCATAAGATGAGGCCAATCTCTGGATGAACAGGTACGTCACCAAATACTATTGTCGAATTTGGGACGATACTAATCCACATGAAATCCAAGAGCATACAATGCGTTCCGAAAGAGGCACTATTTGGTGCGGATTTTGGGCTGGCGGCATATTTTTTTGAGAAAGACGTTGACCAGTCCATTGTCGTCAACGTCGTCCTATAGATGACTACCAATTTATTTTGGCCTGA
This sequence comes from Eristalis tenax, assembly GCA_905231855.2. Taxonomy (NCBI): domain Eukaryota; kingdom Metazoa; phylum Arthropoda; class Insecta; order Diptera; family Syrphidae; genus Eristalis; species Eristalis tenax. The sequence goes on along the minus strand of HG993125.1, from coordinate 61,528,963 downwards.
ATTGGATGATGTGGACCCCAACTTGGGGTGGTCTCAATAGGACGGCGCTATGTGCCATACAGCTTATACCACACAAGCGACTTGAGGGCATGGTCATCGGAGGATGACGTGGAGGTGATGTGAAATGGCGAGATCATGCGATTTTACCCTGTTCGGTTTTTTCTTGATGTGGAATTTTCTGATGTTGCAGGTCTATGGGAATGAACTCCAAACCACAGCGGCCCTCAAAGCCAACGTAGCTCATGGTATCGGTCAAATTCAGCTTAGCGCCAGCGTCATGGAAACGTCCACGATGTCGTGGTGGACATTTGAACAATGTCATATTCCATACGTAGTCCATAGACTGACGTCTGTTTCACGCATTTTTTTTTTGATTAAAGCGATTTAAAAATTTTATTTGAGCAGAAAAATTATTCTTACAATTGAGATTACAATTAGACTTACAAACTAAAGGTAAGATTGTTGGCTGAACATTAGGAGCTGATACAATAGATGGGGTGGTGATGTGGTTGCCAATTTAGCCTCGATGGTGATTGCAAAATATAATTTCCTGGTGAATTTGATTCGAGGTCACACTGCTAGAACGATGAACTCGACCAACAACCTGATTTCTGGGGTTTTATACCCCAATACCTAATAAATGTCTTGCACTGAATTAGATGCAATTCCATGAGCGGCAACATATGGCCGATCTACATTGCCTAGGGCTGTTGTTAAGGTAGTTGCAAGTTGTATATACAGTAGAATAGCGCCTTCGGTTGTAACGGCATTTCTGTTAAAACGACAAAGTTAAAATCTAAAGTTTGGTTTCCCAATCAATAAAGAATAACGTCTATTTCATGCGGATATAGCGACAACGGCTTGTAACGGCAGGAAATTCGTATCCCATGAGTGGTCGTTATAACCGAATTTTATTGTGAACAAAAAAAAATAACCAAGTATATCCAAGGGTGTATTCATATATGTTTGGAGTTTAGCTCTTGCTAGTTTATAGTTTATTTTTAAGGTAGTGTGTAAGTTAGTGTATACGTTTTACAGCTCTGTTATTAAGTTTGTTACGATTTGTTGTCCATTTAAATTAGTAAATATAAATTTAAACATACATTAGTTAGATTAAGTCGAAAGCCCGCCGAAGCCCAGTAAGTTGTAAATAGTAACAATGTCCGTCCAACTGTCTAGTAAGAAAGATTGTTATGAATTCTTTTTTGGAAATAAAACTGAATTAAAATTAATGAAATGGAGATGATACTCTTTGACGGTCCCCATCGAACTTGAGGGACATACCTATTCGCAGTAACGCTGGCCTTAGAGATGGTGTGTCATATTGGGAGGCTGTGCGTTAAAATCGGCTATATAGCTACTTGTAGCAGCTCGCGCATCAAAGGATAGAAGCAATGGAAGCCCACGTTGGCATTCTTAAAAGTCAGTTTGAAATGGCTGTTGAACTTCAACCTTTTCGTGAAGGTAACACGTAAGAGCACTTTGCAAAGTTCGCGTCTTAACGTTAACCATTTCCATTCATATGAGCTCACTACGAATCGTGAACTTTGCAATTTATGAAAATTCATTCACATGAAACTCAGGTTGACAGTTCGCAATGGATTGATTAGTGGAGAAACAAATTTAAAATCGTAAGTATCATACTTACGGCCCTATTTTGGCACAACTCTGATGTGTCACAAGTCACAAACTGCCTCACAAAAGAGTTGTTAGTCACAAGTTGAGAGGTTTTCGTATTCTGAACGCAACGTCACAACTTGTGAGCATCACAGGAACTGTCAAAGTTGTGATGTGTGATTGAGCATATTAAATGGAAATGATGAGAAAATTCGTAGAAAATAAAAAATATTTTTAGACTGCAACGTAGAAATGTATATAATTTTCCTTTGGCATTTATCTAATTATTCCGACTTCCGATTATTTTTTATTTTGCTCTATATTTTTGTACCCCCCATTGCGAGGACAGTGTGAAAAGAGAGCGAAAGTGTGAAAAAAAAACACAAATTTTTGACATGAAAACAAATTCTCCACACCATGGTGTGTGTTTTCTTGTGAGCTGTTTCCCAGAATATAAACCTGGTACGACCTCACAAGGGAAGCATCACAATTTTCGCACCACAGACAATTGTGGGCAATAAACTATTGATTGGTTATATTCTTCTGGATAAAAGAACTCGATAATTCAATCTTTATCGTTTTCCATACCATGAAGTATAATTCGGTGGAAATTGTTTGTTTCTGAAAGTTCGCGGCTCATAAGAATGACCCTTAACTGCTATATTTTCACATTGTTTGAAATATCGCAATCGCAGTCTGTAAAATATTGTGATTTAAGCTGAGATTACGTTCCAAGCTGTGATTAGTATAAGAACTGCTATTTATTCACAATCACAATCCCAATAAGAAGTCATACACACGTCAAGTTTTAGGTTAGGATAGAGTAGCTGACTACCGTTAAGGGTAGCCGCACGCAGGACAAAAGTAGGCCTATTTGTGTTACCACAAGCTCTAATAGATCCTAATCCGCAGAAACCATCTGGAGCTCTTAAAAAAGCGGTGCTAAACTACTTAGTTCTGTCAAGTCGTAGAAATATGGAGCTTCCATGTGACTAAATCTGCGAGATGAGAGGGCACTGCTTATTGCAAAGGTGTGAAATGGTTTCTTCTTCCTCCTCATCCCTGTTTCTAACTTACTGGCCCTAGGCGGTCTTTCGACTTAATCTAACAAATGTATGTTTAAAATTAACCTGTTTTTGTTTATAAGTGTTGTTTTTGTTGTCATGTTGTCAATCCCACCATGACGTCACCCCAATTGCAACACATTTTGTTTTCCTTACCCGTTGAGTAAATATAAGAAGCCTGTGAATTCATTTCGTTTGATAAAATGGTTCTGACATATAATATTATAGAAAGTAGTAGAGGCAACCACCTCTTGACTTAACTACGAAAAGTGAGTATAACAGTCAATCATATACTGAACTGGATGTGCAGTTATGAACATAGGCGCCCTCATGAGGGGGGCGAGGTGGATCACTTGCCCCCTGGCTCTGGGATCATACTTTAACAGATTTTTTTTTTAATGGAAAAACAAATATTTTGCCCCCTTGGAAATATGTCTCCGGAAGCCTATGCTTGTGTCTAAAATACGCCCAAACATAGAACCAGTGAAGTATGATAGAGACGCCCAATTTCTACCTCTCTTGCCCCCCCCCCCATTTTTGACAACCATTTTGTATTACGTTTTCTAAAGCCAATCAGACAACGGCATATTGGTGATTTCGTCAAGAAGTCTCTGAAATTCGTCGATAAACTAGGAGTCAATCTTCACAGCTGATAGACTCCTAGTTGGGCATATCTATCAGACTTCATGTCTACTTAGAACTCTGATGTTTTAAGCACCGGTTTTCGACAAGGTGAACCAATATCGTGGAATCCACCTGAAAGAAAAAAAATCCACAAATCGTCAAAGTAAATAGTTTCCCGTGTCAGTAAAGCGAATGAGTTCCACCGTATCGTGGAAAATGACATCTTCCATCCACATCAAAATAGTTGCAGATTTTATATGAGCTGGTTGATTTGTCTTCTATTTGCTAACAAAAATGTAAGGAAATTCTGGAAAATAGATCACTGGCGATGGAGTAGAGTGTAGAAGCAGATTGATTATCTTCTTTTTTTTTGATAAATTAGACTGAACTAAGAAGTATATATAGATATTTATGGGATATTACCCGTTCTCCTTTAAAGAATTATAACTTGATATTTGAATAATCGTTTTATTTCCCAAGAAATATTTTAAAAGATCTCATTGAACATTGCGAAATAAAAATAAATGACAGCTGGTTAATAGTGTAACCACCTTACCCATGTCGATAAGGAGACTTTTCCGATGGATTCCACGATAGCAGTAGAAAGTGAAAGGATTCCACAATAGGAGGGGAGGACAATAGGAGTTTCGTCGTTCCGGATATGTGTAGATCCTGGAACTATGTCCACTGTTGGAACTAGTTGTTATCAAAAAGAGTAATAGTAAATAGCATATAGTGGCAGAATTACAAAGCGTGGTCGGTTTTGTACTACAGGTAGTGTATGTGGTAGATTTACAAATTTCACAAAAATCCAACACTGATTATGCAACTGAAACTAAACTATATGCATAGATACATGATGGTGCCTGAAGCGTATGTACTGCCGGGCGATTGTTGTTTGTTGGCGTTGAACGTAAATGTTCTTATTTCCTACTTAATACCACACATTGAGCGTATATTTGACAAAGTGTACAATGATATTTTTGCGAACCAATGATGGAATACCATTTTCATGGTGCAAATACGTACAAATTATTATTTCCCTTCACTCGTTAAGCCGTTTGTGTAGACATATGTCGTATATATATCAGGCAGCAGGTATAGTACTCGAATTAAGGCTACCAGTACAAAAGTGACGCAACCCACAAAACCTGAAAATTACCAGAATAAGAATTTTTGAGGTCCTCAGAGGTCTCTAGTGGCGATTAGCATCATTTAAATTTTTGTGGGTTAGGCCACTTTTGCAATGACAGCCTCAATTATCGCATTAAGGTTGGTTGAACATAGCCGCGCATCAATAACATTGAACATATGCAAATCTGCGTTGTACTGGGTTTCTGGGCATTCCGTAATTCCGTAGTAGGAGATGTACGGCTCCAAAAACTCAGAAATTGTTCTAACGCGAGATGGCGGAATTTATATTAAGACCTGTACCAAAGCTGGACCATTGGAAACCAAAATCCTGTTCCAATGAGAAGTGAATTATTAACAACAATCGCCAGACAGTGCAGTGAGTTATCGGAAACCTGTGCCCCCTATAAGAATGTATAATGGTTCCAAGAGTAACTACAATAGATCTTCGGGCCCAGAGGGAACCAACCAATCATTCTGTATGTGTACATTAGTTTACGTGTGCAAAATGATATTTGCCAAAGCGAGATCTCACAGATTTTTCACATGCGCCATCTCTTCCTGACATTGAGAACATTCGATTACACGAAACCCGGCCTAACCCTAGCCTAACGTCTCACCTCCCTTGACAGTAAAAGCAGCCAAGCTAAGTACACCAAATTTTACATCTTACGTAACACCTTCAACATATCCTTCATTGTTTTCCAGTTAAAATGATGGTAAATAATCATAATGCGGCCACAATTAGGGGTTGACAGTTTAGTAATTTTCTTTTTATTCGTCTACATAGCAACCGACATTGCTGTCGGCACTCAATGCAATAGTATTAAATGACTGTTAAGGTTTTCCAGGACGCTAATTAACTTGCTCTTTCTGTCGTCAGAATCGCATCCCCTAGGACCTCCTAATTACCCAGGACCAAGCGCAAAAAGCAATTAAAGGCTGCCTTCAACCCTTAGTTGTGCATAATGACCTCACATTACGTAGACATATAGCTGTCTCGCTCATTAGCGCTAAATGATCGCAAAATTCCAGAAGAGTCCTTAACTTTGCAAATCTGACCTGCAAGCGTAGTCAGGCTCGTCAGTATAAAGTTAAGGGACAATCTGAAGCGGAATCATTGTTGTGCACACTATTGAGTCGAGAAGACAAGTGAGTTCAGTGATCAAAGTCTCAGTTCCCGGTACAAAATGGACATAATTAAAGTTGAAAAAATCGACGCACACGATCCCCATGGATACTGTGCACCACCGACTTATGTCGTCCCAGACAACAAAGTGAATCCAGGCATTCCACTTGTGCCCTGGAAAAGAGCCAATCTGGGCAACGAAGTGCGTGCCCTACACATTCTTCACAAAGCAGCAGTCATTCCACCCAGCACCACTGGGTACATGAACAAGAGTCTCATCTGTAAGCTAATAGATGACCTCCTGGACATTCAGAGGCCAAAACCGGGCCAAGTTGAACGAGTCAAGAGGCGCTTATTCATCGAGGCGAGGGAGTCCTCTCGCAAGCAAAATATCCCAAAGAAAAGACACACCCGCTTATCGGACGCTTTCAAGTTCAGGAGCATCCGTCACAAGATCGGCTACCGTGATATCAAGAAGAACTACCTCAGTGAAGCACGGAAGACAGTAATGGCTCAGATTCAAATGGAAAAGGGCCGCAAACGTAGTCTCACAGCGATCCTTGACCGAGATTCCGAAACCGTTCATCAACCAAAAAAACTTAGGTACTGTGAAGGGAAGATCCAAATAAGCACCGCCAAAGCAGTGGTCTCCATTTCGCCGGAGAAGATCTCAGAAATTCTGAGATTTCACGAGAAAATGGCCAGACCGCAAACGTCCAAAGAACGCAGTCACAGTGAGCAGCTGAGACGCGACATGAACACCGATGCCTGTCGCTTGAGTCGACGTGTCAGCAAACTCACCACGCTCGTGATGCAGGGGCAGTACAACGAGCTCTCGAATATACAGCAGCAGATGATTGAGGAGTCCATGCGCTCTTCGTTTATGATCACTATTCTGATGAATCTGATCGCCGGCACCAATTAAACGAACCGAAAACAACCACGTGGCTAAAGTTCCTTAGAATTGATGATTTTTATCGAAAAAAAAAACACAGTATATCCTTACACAACACAACCCCAACAGAAATACACAATCTTGCATTTAGAAAATTTCAGTTGTTTCAGAGTTCTTTCTTTTTTCCTAATCAGAGTTGGAGGTGGTGGTGAAATGATTTTAAGTTAAACTTGTGTCAAAGTCTTCAACCGAAACGATTATTCCCGCCGCATGGTCTTAACTTGTAAGGCGTCTTTTTGAGTCGGAATTTCCATACTCACTTGGTTGGGTCCTTGGTCGCAGTTTCTATGTTTGGCTATGGATTCAAAGCTACACACTTACTGATTTACATAAGTTACCCGGGTGGACTTGGGTCTAAGAAGAGTCGCCACTCAATCTGGTCTAACTAGCTGCCTTGAGTTCCGCACACATAGTTGTTTGAGTTTCTTTCCAACGCATGTACAGCCTGAGTCGGACTTCCTCTACTGCGCCGTCCCTCGGCGGTGCATTTGTAGACTTTCCGGGCCGGAGCATTCATATCCATCCGCTCTACATGACCAAGTCATTTCAATCTTTGGATCTTCCCTCTTCTGGCTAAGTCGATGTCGCGAACAGCTCGTGCAGTCTGTCGTTATACAATATCTCCTCCTCCACTTACCATATGCTTGCAAACGGGACCGAACAACAGCAGAGGAATTTTTCTTTCAAGGAAACCAAGAGCAACTTCGTCCGCTTTTAACATGGTCCGTAATTTTGCGCCATATGTCCAGACTAGGACGATCAAGGTCTTATAGAGGGTTACTTTGGTTGTTCGAGAGAGAGAGAGAGAGCTCTGTTTATCAACTGTTAAACCCATCTTTACGGCCTCCATCGCAATACTCACAGAAGTGCCATTGACATCACCCTGCGAGCTTCCAATAATGTCAATAAAGACGGCATGTAGTAGTAGTTGGTGAGTGGATTTGCGGACTTCTGAAAGGTGTTGGTGTCGCTGACAGCGCTTCGCCTTGTCTGAATCCTCATTGATGGAGTAGTGTGCATTCTCCATTCTCATCCTACACTGACAGACGAGTTTGGTAGAGATGCCAAAACTAGACATTGCTCTCTATACGTCGTCCCTAGTACACGGCCTTGAAATCGATGAAAAGGTGGTGAGTCGAACTATGATGGTGCATTTTCCTGGCCTAAAGCCACTCCGGTCAGTTTTCAGGCGTTCACACAACACGCGATGTTCAGACGACTGATGCGTCTATAGTTGGAGTAATTCAGCGGGTCTCCTTTTTGTGGATCGGCTAAGATTCCTTTCATCGGGCATCCTTTCCTCCGATCATATTTTACAGATGATTTGGTACATGCTCCTTACCATCCCTGTCTCCTACCGTTTTGAAAAGCACGAATGGTAGGCCATCAGCCCTCGCAGCCTGTAGATATGGCTATCTTCACTTCGTCCGTTGCATGGTTCGATCTGCCTCACAGCGGGATGTGGCATTTTTTATAACATCGTCTGTGAATACGTGTGAGCTAAGCGATGCTGTTTACCACCGCCTAACACCATTGCGTTGCTCCTAACAAGTGCGCATGAAAAGAAAGTAGCATGCTCGATTTGAGGGGGGCAAAAACGGGAGGGCACAACTCCGTCGACTGAGCTGGCCCGGTCACTATAACAACGAGGGAGAATCTTTGAATCCGTGCCTCCTGGTTCGCGAAGGAGAGGAAGACCGAACCAAGTTATAGCGGACGCAAGACAACTTGGTCATGACCATTTTATTTTACTTTGTTGGTTGAGGCCTAGGTCCACCCGGACTAGAAGAAGAAATACTTATTTCTTTTAAACGACGGGGTTATGATCCGAATTTTAATTTTTTTTAATCCCTACTGGTCCGCCTTTGGGGTTCGCCGATACGACCTCAAGAAATTTCGGCAGGCCTCCCTATCTCGGATCACTTCATCACTGAGGTCGATCAAATGCTGGTGTCTTTGCATTTGCGTGATGCAGGACTTTTTAGGCCTGCCTCTCTTTCGCGCTTGTGTTGGAACGTTTATTGATATTGCCTTTTTAACGGGGTTCGAGGGACCTCTCCTTTGAACATGGCAATACCAACAGAGCCGGTCGTGCTCTACTTTCTTGAATATGGGTTCTTTGACTTGAAGGCTTCCTCGGATCTTTGAACTTCTAATTCTATCGAGCTTTGTTACTCCCGCAGTCATGCGAAGCATCTTCATCTCAGTTGCCGTTAATTTGCTCTCATACTTTTTGTACGCTGTCCAACATTCTGAACCGTATGTGAGCGCCGGACGTACAACGGCGGGGTACAACGCTTTCCTTTCAGCCTGGGGGCATTTTCCGGTTCTCATTCCCCTCCAGAACATCCACCCACACATCAAGTGCTCAAGTTTGATCATCACTCATGATGGCTCCATCGTCAGCAAAGAATAACTGATGCGCTTTTGGGTCCGTCACTTTTCCTTCAAGCAGAAAATCAAGGACAACAATAAACAGCAAAGGACTTAAGACGCTGTCCTGGTTGGAAACTCCTCGGTGACTCCGGCCGGACATCTTACTTCTTGCCTTTGCTCCCTCGTACATGTCCATAATAATCTCTTTTTCTATCAAACGTTGTCTATCAAACGCTTTTTCAAAATCAACCATTTTTTTGGAGCCCTTGACCGTCTTTCCAACCTCTTCGACAGTAAAGTCGGGTACTTCATCATAGTTGGGGACGGCTTCTGGAAAGAATATCCGAGGGAACTGTTCGTTTAAAAGCCCTTCACAGTACTGTCGCTGTGTGTTATTTTTGCGTCTGCCACAAGTAGCTGACCTTGCGCACCGTTAATGAACTTTGGTGAACGAATTTCCTGGGAATTCCTCCATAACGCATGGTTACAATTTGGGCCTTTGAAGACGAAAAGCGAATACCATTTATCGGCTTTTCAAATCAAACAATAAAGCCAATAATTCCCATTCAAAGAACTTTTTTTTATTCACTTTCACACATGGAGTGAAGTTAGTCAGAACTCTAAAATGCAAAGCAAATGCAAAGCAAGCTTTGGAATAAAATAATCCTTACAAATCGGTTTAGAAGGCAATTCAAGCTTCCTAATGACATCCCCTAAGGCCCCATACGTCTCGATCAGGAACAAATTGATCATTCCAAAACTATATCGAACACTTTCAGTTGTCTCAAATGGGCGCCCAGTTGCAAGATACTCTCATACACAGTGTAACACCACCTTCTCAGCATCTGGTATGGCACACGTCATAAACGCCTACAGTCAGTGTGATAGCATGTCACGCCAAGCCAACCGATAGACCAGTACTCTGCCAATTAGAGTGGAATTTACTTTGAATCCACACATTCGATAGATCTAAAGACCATGTACTTCACGCTCGAAACCAAATTATAAACACTTTTTCTGTCATTTCCTTCACTCCACCACCCCAGTTGTGTATACTCCGAAGGACTCTCCCCATTTATGAACTGGCATCACTCTACACATTCCCGAAATTGATTCAAAGATAAATCCAAATAAATTCCTCACTCGTCATTCAATATTCACTCCACGAAAAAAATATCTCATTAAAAAATTATCCATTCCGAAGTGTAACAGACTTCTCCCAGTCCCGCCGAGGCGCAGTCGACGCGTAATCCATCGCGGAATACAGAATCAATGGCATCTATTTGCGCACCCCTCGGGCGCGAAAATGAAATCCAAAAATAAAAGAGGGTGTGAACCGTGCATGTGTATGGGGTGCTTCGTCTTAAGAAGTGTGGGGACGCTCCATGGAATACCACCCCCCATGGTCGCACATTACTTCATCACTCACTTTCGGTGTGAAGTTCGGTAAACAGTATCTGGATGCCAAGGAGATTCTCGTGCCAACGAATCCATTGAATTTGCATGCGTTGTGCTCGAAGGATGATTTATTGCGAATGGTTGTTCGTCGGGCTCGTTCGGGGGGAAGGCGGCAGTCGAGCAGTCAGGCAGTCGGTTAACATCTCGAATAATTAGGAGCGTCTACAATACATTTAATTAAGCAATGAAATTTTCCACCACCATTAGTGTTGACATAACCTACTTTATGGACATTTAACAAATTAAGTGTGAGATGACTTGGTGGTCATTAAGCTGTCGGTTGTGACGGCGCTAAGTAGCTGTCCGGCCGACGGGGAGTGAGGACTAATCAGAAATAGCTTCCACTCCGAATGGGTCCACATATTGATGTGCTGGCGCTATAAACGATGCACAATATTTACGGCTAGTAATCTGGCATTGATTGCGCGATACTGAGAGGGATTGTGCGGATTCTTAGCTGTTACAGTGTTTTAAAAAATGAGGAAATCTGAAGAGCTTGCGGACGACGTTGGCGGTGCGGTATGTAGGCCATGCACGCAACGAGGACACCCAGATGATTCTGCATTTATGGGAGTGACACTTGTAGACTGGAAATGACTCCATATATGGCGCGGAGATCAAATTGATGAACTCTTACGGCGTGCAAATATGCCCTGCAAGTCCAAAGGGGTAAGGTTGACAATATTGCAGATAATTCTATGACTTTGTTTGAATGCGTAGTCAGCTCAGGTAAGCAGCCAAGAAATGTTATGGGAGGCGGTACAGTCCGAGTTGACCCTGGGTCCAAACTCATGTTGCTCACGGACCCCAGGGAAGGAGTCAATGACTCCTTTGACTTCGCAAGAGTTAACTCAGATGAGGGACACAGGAAAGCAAGGATCTCCTCACATCCTGATTGCGGTGCGTCTCGAACAACAGTCAAAGTCAATGAGTTGTCATTGACGCCACTTGTCCTTCACTATGTAGACTTCATTTCAGCATTCAGTGTCCCTGGTGCCTGATATTGTGTCCCAGTGTTTGTTTTATAGTGCATTACGGCAATGAGGTGCGCAAATGGAATGAATGCCATCATTTTCTCGCGGAATACGCGTTTTTATTGTCGGTGTCTATTTTCTTATCTGTCACGCCTTTAACTCTTTTTAATTGGGTGTGAATAAAGTTCGACCGTACCTGCAACAGTTCAAAGGCATTGCGTAATAATAGTTGTCGCCAATGCGCAGCTGTTGACTATTGGGGTTTCCTCTCGCAAGTCATTCCACAGTTAATGATAAATTAGCCGTTGTCTCTGTAACTATTTATTGAGTGATGTCTGCAAGCAGGTACAGTGGACCCCACGTGTTGGTCTATGTGGGCAACGGCAGAAAGAGCGTTATAATAATAACATAATAGTATGGACGGTGCTACAGCCCGTCGAGAGCCAGGGCCTAGCTTCTTCAGCAACCGCTCATGTTGTGCGTGCTATTGTTCTCTCAAGAGTGGAAGGGACCTACAGTCTGATCCCGACTCCGAACGGCGATTTTTCCAGAAGCCTTTTCTAGACAGTTATACCCTTTGAGCATTGTCAGTGACTCGAAAGAGGTGGAGCTGTGTAAATTATATTTGGTCGTACCGGAAGGAAGTCGAAGACTTGATCCTGATCTCGTCTAAGCCCTTACAGAGTCGTCTTAGCCACCTATGGGGCAAGAGCATGGACCAAGAGAAGCAATCTGTGCGAGAAAAACACTCAGAAAGGTTCAAAGGTTGGCATGCCTCTGTATAAAAGGGCCATCTTGCCCAACTGCCGCCATTGAGGTGCTATTGGAGCTGACTCCATTGCATGGAACCCCTCCTGGCCATTCAAAGGAGGACGTGATTAGGACATTCAATTTCCAAAAGATGCTCATAATCAAGCTTAACACCAAAAAGGACTGGAGCAATGAATCCATAGCCTACTGAGGAGTAACACGATCAAATGGTACACAGATGGACCAAGAACTGATGACGGAACAGGGCCAGGAGGGACAAAATACTTCGAAACCATGGACAAACGCACCAGCTTGTTCCAGGCGGAAATCTATGCCATACACAGATGGCACACTATAGGAACTAAATTTTTGGAACAGTTTGTCAGAAAGATTGTAGGTATATAATCCAAATTCGACAAACTGTCTCCATTTTTTCCCACTAAAATTCACAAATCTGCGACATTCCCACTAAAATCCACGAATCGGCGTTGTGGATCCATGGTTTGTGTGAAAGCATGTGTGAAATGGACTAGGGGCAAAAATGGCAGAAGATGGATATCTCTATCCCTCCATTATCTCTGACTACGTCTGAGGTGGTCCATTCGGAAGGTCCTATTTTGGGCGACTTGTTCGAGCATAGCGATTGGTATCTGGCCGATAACACAAGTAATGTTGGCTTCCAAAGCGTAAATCGTAGCTTATTTCTGAGGACCTGAGACTTTACGTATTCCGAGGGAAAATGGTCCAATCGTGTGATATCGCAGGATCTAGGCGGCCAACAAAATTAATTCTCAACATTGTTTCCATTGTTTCTCGTAACCGTTATCGCGCCATGTTAACGGCTCTGGTTTCAACAGGACGGCGCTACAAGCGCTTTATGGCTTGTTAACGACTTTGGTTTCTTCAAGCACTTTATGGCTTGTAGCGCCGTCTTGTTGAAATCAGAGTCGTTAACATGGCACGATAACGGTCACCATTGACGGTAACATTCTGATTTGCCTCATTTCCGAAGAAATATGGACCAATGATTGTACCAGCCCATAAACCACACCGTACCGTTGTTTCTAATGGATGAAATGTAGTAGTCTCTTCACTACGTCTTCGATGTGTTCTAATCGATCGAGTATCACCCACTAATGTAAACTGGGACTCAAATTTTCGAATGGTATTGGCAATAGTGGTTTCAGAAGGTGGATTAAGCGCACCGTAAGTTCCTCCACATGAAAAACAATCTCCTTAAAGTTAGCGGACTTCGACAATCCGATCAACGGCTGACACATGTAAGCCCTTTTCGACGTCAGTATTGTTTGAATCCCCCCGCAGATGGACCAATATAAAGCGACGTTCCTTGCAACCCTTTCTCATGACAACACGATACCTTCCCTTGGCTATCCGATGTCACTGGTAATTGCCCTAAGTATCAAATCGCACCCGATTTGGTTGACATGAAGCATCAATTAAATCGCCAACGCACCGTCCATTGCCCCACCCCTGCGATGGAGCGGTTCACCCTTCCGTTTCGGTGAGCAAATACAATCGGAAAGGTGGATAGCCAGAAGTGTGCTCCAGAGTCTGCTCACACGTTCAGATTCAATTTACTGCGTGACGCAACTATCATGAGAAATTCATGCAAGTCGAGACCACAATCAATAAGGGGAAGGACCGTATCGGGTTGGCACACATAAATTAGTGTCAAAAGGTGAAGAGCACCAGACCAGCCCGGCAGCCGGTAGCCGCACAGTCGACTCTCCATAATTGATCAAAAGTCTCTGCACATCTTACCACAGGCAGCCCTGTGACCGTGTGTGCGTGTGATTTTGTTTTAGTTTTCGCCGAGAGGTCGTTGACTGCTTTGAGGGTGCGTCTCCCGAGCAAGCCGTGTGCGTGGGGTTGGGTGTCCATTTAGCACTTGCATATTAAATCAGTTGGGGAACGAGTCATGGAGCTCGGAGTGATGGTCAAATGAGTCATGAAGAGATGGAAGCAATCACTTAAACTTGAGAAGAATCCGATGGGAAAGGAGGACGTCAATTGCTTGTACTTATGACGTAGTGCTGATAGTCAGCCAAGGAGATGACTGTGACATCGTTTGACTTTTTAAATGGTTTCTTATTGAGCCACATATGGGAATCGGAATAGAAATTGCTCTCGGGCATTGTTGCTTTGACCGAAATGGCGGGTAGTGCACATGGTTGTGTTCTCAGGATTTTGTTGAACTGGATGGACCATTGGAGAAAGAGACATCTCACCCTCGGTGTTTGGGGTCTACTTCCGGCTGGGCTCATATGTAGATGACACAACAGACAGACGGTCTCGTCCCACTGCCTAGCAGGATTATGATTTGCACTTCAGCATCCGACCACAATGGATGCGCCGTTCCCGCTCGGGTTAGTTATGGTCTGGGCAAGAATATAAACATATTTCCTGAAGATGACCAGCATTAGATGGCCATCAGATTACAATTTGGCTAGAACAACAGATATCCTTTACAGAACTCGGACCGATGTCGCTAGAACCGCAGGAATCATCACAGGTCCTTGGCTAGTAGGAGAACACGCAGCCAAACTGGGCAGCCCTTGTAATGACCACAGCCATAGCGAAATGTTGTCGCATCAGAAACTGAGACCCAATATCACTTCGAATTGGTCGACTTTCTTAACGTTGGTTTTCAATGTCAGAAGGTGAAATCAAAGCAATTTCTTATGCTCTTTGGTGTTGCTTTCTGTCATTCACGTCCCAGAAAGACATGTACTTACTGAGCCTGAGCGAAAGCTGCTTCAATAGATGAGGTCCTGGGCACGGTGCTTCCAGTCATCAAAACAAAGCTGTCTTGCATCCGCGATTAGTTGGGCTTCATACCGGAGGTCTTCCTCTCCATCTCGAAATCGGATTCGAAGACGCTCTTAGCTTGGGCATTGGTATCCTGGGCACGATGTGACCGAGACAGTGCAATCGACGGTTTATTGTCTTCCGGTCTCTGTCCACATCCTGGTACAGCTCTTACGGACTCAACGAGCTGTACCAGGATGTACCAGGATGGTTGTGTATTCTCTCCATTCGTCTTTCTCGTAGACAGGACCATATAATTCGACGTAGAATTTTTCATTCGAAGGCATCAAGCAGGGCAAGAAGAGCTTTGTAAGGTATGATCTGGGTCTTTTGAGACAGGAGTTTTGAGCCCGACAAACCGAAGTAATATCGGTTGTCAAGGACGTTTCTACTTCGGTTCGCCACTAGGATGTCCTTTGCCCTGAGGTAGACAAATTCCTTGACTACCTCGAAATTGTAGCTGTCGATGGTGATGTTTTGCCCCAGGTGGTGTGTTGTGGAACGCTCATTGGCCTTGAGACCAGCCCCTTTCGCCTGTTCTTCAGTCGCTGTGAAGGCTTCACTACGGCACGTTGGCAACGAAGGTGTCAATGCCATCTGCCTAACCCAACAGTTGGAATGATTTGTAGAAGATATTGCCTTCTGTGTTTACAGCTGCCCGCCGCACTATATTTTCTGGTACCAAATTGAAGAAGTCACACGACAGCGCATCTCCTTGCCGAAATCCGGTGGAAGTCATTGCGCTGAACTGCGCGTTGCATTGCGTATTTGATAGCGTGGTGCGACACATAATACAGTATATAATATATGAGTGGCGCTACAGCCCGTAGAGAACCAGGGCCTAGCTTCCACAGCAACCACTCGTGTTGTGCGGGCTATTGTCCTCTCATGAGTGGATGGGATACTCAAAATAGCACTCACATCACGAGTGGTTACATCGAATAGTTTCTTGCGTTTCTTTAATCGATTAGAAACTCGATGGCTTCTCCAGGATTCGCTTTAGTGTGAAGATTTGGTCTAAAGTTGATTTGCGGGGCCGACAACTTTAAGCAGGGATATTCTTTTGTATTTGTTGCAAAAGGTATGATCGCCTTTTTTGTAAAGGGTGATTTTTTAGCTATTATCTTCTTGGCAACACTGGTTTAAACAGCTGACGCACGTTTCGTGTTTTGTTTCACTGTCACTGGTCTATAATTTAACCATGAGTCGTCTTACAAACGAACAACGCTTGCAAATTATTGAATTTTATTTTTTTAAAATGCGTGCTCTGTTATGAAAGTTCATCGCGCGCTTCTTCCATTTTATGGTCAGTTTAATCCAAAGCCAAAATTTGGCTCGATTTGTACGTAAATAAGCAGAATTGTCGATTTTGGAGCGAATATCAGCCAGAAGCATTGCAAGAGCTACCAATGCATCCAGAAAAAGTCACAGTTTGTGGGCTGGTGGCATCATTAGACCGTACTTCTTCAAATATGATGCGAATCGTAACGTAACTGTGAATGGTGAGCGCTACCGTGAGATGATATCCAACTTTTTTTATGCATGACATGTGGTTTCAACAAGACGGTGCCACATGAAACATAGCACGCGCAACAATGAACTTATTGAGAGGCGAGTTCGGTGGGCATTTTATTTCACGTTCGGGACCTGTCAATTGGCCGCCTAGATCGTGCGAATTAACGCTTTAGACTATTTTTTGTGGGGCTATGTTAAAGCTCATGTCTATACAGACAAGTCCGCCTCAATTGACGCATTGGAAGACAACATTGAAGCATTTATTCGTGAGATACCGGCCGAAATGTTGGAAAGAGTATGCCAAAATTGGACTAAGCGGATGGACCATTTGAGGCGCAGTCAAGGTCAATCTTTGCATGAAATAATCTTCAAACATTAAATTATATGGACCGTACTATCGATTCAAATAAAGATTTCATGCATTTTTCTGAATTTTATGTGTTTTTTTTGAAAAACTTTCCTATAGCTTTTAAAAAATCACCCTTTAGCGAGTCGATAATGACCAGAGGACACCCAACGTAAAGTGGCCCACACAATTGTACAGCCGGAAACAGTAAGGGAAGGCTTATGTTCGAAGCAGCGACACAATGGTTAAAGCCCAATCTACACGATCTCTGTGAAATCATTCGTATTTGAATGATGCCTATTTTCAATTCAGGCAAGACGACTCTGTTGTTTTTGCCATTTTCAAAATTATGAATAACAACCAACCCCTTTCAATCGCTACGCAATACCCTACACATGACATAAGCTCTTCTACCCAATAACCACCGGCATCCACTTACCCTTCCATTAGCGAATTCTTATTTGTTTTTGGTTAAGATCTGACAGCGTAATTTATGGATGGCCCAAGAATTGGGGATGTTAACAACGGAATGAGTGTGAGGACGATGATTCATAGAGTTATCCAAATTTTGCTTGGATTTCTATTAGTCTAAATATCCATGCAGGCAAGAAGTTTGATAAAACGCCTCTTCGAGCTGACATTCAATATATATATTATACAGTAGTAGCCAACAAATATGCCCGGAATCATTGCAACACGCAGTCCACGCCTCCCCCAGGAGCGTTCTTCACTCCCAATGCCACCGATTGCTGCGGATTTTCGGCTCGATTACAATTTATCTCACGTTGTATCTCGTGTAACGGTGTAATTCTCTGTCAAAATGTGCTTTTATGTCAGCAACACATGCAGTCAATCGGCCAAACACAAACAAATCAAAGTCTCTTGCGGCTTAATATACGGAAGTCGGGCACGAGATATTTTTGGAAATACAAACCGGTCCCATCGTTCGCCGTTGCCCATTACTTATCGATTTTGCTCTAGTTTGTGTATTCCCAATATCGCTGTGTATCCTCCCCAAAAGCCAGCCAGCTTTCCCCGGGCAAACTACGACTAAATGGCTAATTAGTGTGTGGTGTTAAATGCTCGGCGGATAGTGGATATTGGCACTGTTTATCTCCTTCGCAGACACGTCCGGCGAGATACTTTATGCGGAATGTGTTTGGAAATGGTTTTTAGCCTCAACCTTGGATGTGTCAAATTTTGAGTAAACATAAGTTGCTGGAGCAGAGTACTCAAGGATGGTAGCGAGGCCCCCAAAAATATGACCACCTGAGGATGGGAGCGTGGCAGGGGGGTACGGCTGGTCTTTTGAATGAAAAATCAACACTCGCCCTGAATCTGTGAGATAAAAGATTTCCCAATTGCAAACGGGGATAATTGCGGATAAGAGCTTAAAGCCGGTATCTTATTTTTCTTTATTTTCTGTGTGAAAGCCCACAGAACGACGAATGGAGAGACCCGTTCCGTCCGACGGAAGCAGCAGAGGAAATTCAAATATTTGCGTTTTGGACACAATTTTTAAATGAACGTGTCGAGGTCGAGGGGCTCCTTAATTCCATTTTTATGAACTCGAAAATAAACACCGACACGTGCGAGCAGGATTTAAATCTGCTGAGTCGAAGGGTTTCGTTGGGATTGAAGTGGAAGTGTTTTTCCGTTTTTTCATTCTTTCAAAAATGAATTGTTTGTTTAAATCAGGAAGGGAGGCATAAGCTGTGAACTTTCCGAAAGGGGGCATAAACTCTGCATCGAGTTGGGGGTTTTTTTTCCCATTAATGAGATGAATGTGCGCAGTAAGTGCGAAATGCGTGCGGATTTGACATGGGGTGGGTCCTTGAAACGGAGCAGCATTTTGATGACTACAATTTTGAAAAAAAAAAAACGTTTGAATTTTTGTTGATTTTTAAATCAGTACGATTGTCGATATCGATTTTGAAGAATTGAGGGGAAAGCGTATTATTCATTAAAAGAGAGTGTTCTGTGGAAAAATCGAAACTTTTTAAAGCCTGAGTCCGCTAAAGGATTTGGTGTGCTTTAGACGGTGTTCTTGATAAATCCAGCTGAAATTACCTCCTCAATCTAGCTCAGCGTTAAAATGTCCTCGCTGTCGAAGATAGGCCATGGATCGTGTGTCACTTCTAAAGATCATTGTCAGCCTTTTTTACTGGTGAGGGCAAATCAGATCTATGTTGTTACGTTATGACCTCATGGAGATTGCTATGAGGTGTTCACTTATAAAAAAAAAAACTCGGCGACTCCTGCGAAGGACGCCAGTGGAGTAAGTGCCCCCGCCTATAGAATCTGTCACAAATTTGGCAACTTATAAAACCCAATGAGAGGGAGAGAGGCAGCAAATGTGGAATACATTACGCCGGCTAAAATTGGTCAGCCCCATAGAATCGGTTGCGTCCAGGATCCAATGAAATGCGTACGTTTCGTCAGAAATAAATTGAAGGGAACTGCCACTGTACCAGTCGATCCACTTCACCCTTGCATAAGTCTAAGAAATTCAAAAAGTTCCTGAGTTATTAGGAATTGTAAAAAAAAACTGTACAAAAGCTTGTTCTAGGGCACTGAGGATGACAGACCTGTAGTCTTGAGGGAGGCGGAGAATAGTCCAACGGTGGAGGAAGTCATTTTGGCGACTGAATCGCTAAAAGTTGACAAATCCGACGGTGTGGATGAAATCCGGCGAGAAAAGCTTAAGGCAATGAGCAAAGAGGGAGTTGTATGGCTTAAAGTGGCCTGGGAATGTGCTGAGACGGGGTGAGTGTCGGACTTTTCAAGATGGGTATCAAAGAGATTGCTCCAGCTACAGGGGCATATCTATTTTAAGTCTCCCGGGGGCAAGTCTACGCTGAGATGTTGGAAGCGCGTTCTAGAGCTATGATCGAGCCCAGGATGGGGGATGAACAGTACGGCTTTCGTCCCGGTAGAAGTACAACCGACCAGCTTATCACTCCAAGAGTGGTACTTGAGAAAGCTTGGGAGTATGTCAAACCGATCTACAGCTGATTTGTAGACTTGGAAAAAGGCATACGACCGAGTTCCTCGAGGTAATCTCTTGAGTATTCAGCAGGAGTGTGGGATTGGTGTCCTCTTCTGAGGGCCATTCAGTCACTGTAGCAGCTCTGTTTTGGTTAACGGTGCTAAATCAACACCTTTCACCGTGGGCGTTGGACTTCGCCAAGGGTGCGTCTTGTCACCTCTCCTTTTCATTGTATATATGGACTGAATGTCGCAATGCAGCCGAGGCGAGGGATGTTTCACATTGGGAGAGTTGAGGAGACTTACATCGTCTTTTTGCAGATGACTTAGTGCTCCTCACATCTTCCCAGACGCAGACGGAAAACTAGCGCGCACGAGGTAGGTTTGTGGCCGTATGTGCTGATGCTGGGATGAAGGTCAACGTGGACACATCGGAGGTTATGGTCATCTCCAGGACGCCTGTTCCATGCACTCTACAGGTTAGTTGAGTCCCACTGAAGCAGGTGGAGAAGTTTAAGTATCTCGGGATCTTTTTCACGAGTGATAGAAGAAGTAATGCTGAGTTTTCTTGTGGGATTGGTTAAGCTGAGTCCATTTTGAAACAGCTTGGTAGATCTGTAATCAGGAAGGCCGAGCTTGGTGTCAAAGCCAAGTTAGTGGTTTTCAACTCAGTATTTGTTCCAACTTTCACCTATGGTCATGAAATTTGTGTAATGGACGAATAAATAAGATCGCGAATGCAAGCTGCTGAGATGAGATTTTGCCGTGCTGTTGTGGGAATTACTCGCCGGGATAGGGTGAGGAACACGGCAGTGCGAGAGGAACTCAACATTCAGGAGCTGCTTCTTCGAACGAAAGAACCTTCGGTGGTTTGGCCACGTGCCACGAATGTCCCCTCCATCACGACTTCCGAGGCTGGCGTTGAATGCGATTCATTGGCAGACCCAGGATGAGGTTGTTGGACCAAGTCCAAAAACTCGCCTGGTTACGCTTGGGCATAACACCTGATGAGTTAGAGTAGATAGCGGAGGATCGAGTTGCCTGGAGATCCCCCTCCTTGGTGCATGCGGGTCAGAAGATGATGTTGAGCTTGTTCTACTTTTTAAAAGATATGAATTATACACAATCTCGTGTAAACAGTTAATTCAATAAAATAATTAAATAAATAAATTAACAAGGCAAAACCGTTTTCATTCATTCAGGAAATATAGTTAAGACCGAATGAATTTACATGGAAACATCTGTCAACGGATAGGGCTTACAAGTTGTCAACTTGTTGACAGAACGCAACTCACGCAGAGGATTATATGCGTTTGGGTCTTAACCTCTTGTGCAGTTGACAGATGTTTCCATGTTTCTTAGATTTATTCAAAAGTGGATTGCACACGCAGCCTTAATACTCAATGCCCCTTCCTCGTCAACCGAAAACGAGACGTTCAATGCCAGCAGACATACTAAATCAATACATCACAACTATTGCTGTCAATAAGTAATTAGTCATAAACTCCCATCAAACAGTTGCAGTAGTCATGACTAACTGCCATCTCAACTGTCTTACCACTTCCAACAAATGGATGCGGTTTCATCCACTTTATATGACCACTAGACGCAACTGACTCATGGACTGAATGCAACAGACCGTAAATAGAATCGTCAGACGTAAGCGTCGTAAATCAGATGGCGACTGCACGAACAAGTCAATTTAAGACGTTGCATATCGCCAAACGTGTTGCTTCTAATTGTTGGCAAATGGTCGTGGTGGAGATTGTTTGATAGTGCAGTGGTCGTATAAAAAAATGATATAGCTTCTCAGCAACCACTCACACACACTGTCGTGCGTGCTATTGTTCTCTCGCGAGTGGAAGGGACCAACAGTTTTATGCCGACTTCGAACGGCGATGTTTTGAGAAGCTTTTTCTAGACAGTTACACTCTGTGAGCATTTTCAGTGACTTGAAAGAGGTGGGGCCGTGAAAAGCATTTTCTTTTTTTTATAATTTGCGCACGTGCAAGGGGTTACTAATACCCTTAAGTGGCGGGGGTCAAGACACAGAGCGGGCCGAAGACAGGAGGTACCTGTGCACATTGGCCTTAAATATCTGCGGATTGTAGACTGACTGGGAAACATTCGGCTGGGAAGAGCATTCCATATTCGTGTGGAGCGGCTGAAGAGCGAGTCTCTAAATTGAACTGTGCGTCCGAAAGTAGGCTTAAGGGTGAACTGATGAGTATTCCTGGCGAGACGAGTATTACGGGTGAATTCATGGGGAAGAGGAATGAGTTGGCTAGCTCACTTGAGCATCGTTTGTTTAAATAGCGATAAAATGCGGACAAACAAGAGACGGTACGTCGATGTTCGAGTGAGTCTAATGACTCTGCAATATTGTTGTCTCCTATAAGTTATGGCTAGCTTTTGAATTCTATCTAGTGAGTGCGGGGGGCACCAGACCAGATGTGAGCCTTGTACTCAAGCTTGGGGCGGATGTGCGGGTGTGAGGGGTGTGAACTATTTCTTGTGTCGATTAAGGAAACCTAAATATTTTGCAGTATTTTTGGCGACCTCAAATATGTGATCGTTCCAACTAAGTGTTGTGTTGATACACGTACCAAGGATGGGCAGTTTTCCGGCTTCATCGACACAGGCGCCATTGGTTGACTATCAAGGGTTCGCTTGAGTGCGAGCATTGACTTTTTGAAGCATCAAATTCCACCCGATTGTTCTTTCCCAAATTAATTATGTTGTCCAGATCGGAATTCAATGTGCTTACCATACGCTGCCGTTTCAATTCTACGGCCGAAGAGCGGGGTCGTGAGTCTTGGAACGAATATGAAAAGTAGAGGGTGCAGTCATCAGCGAATGAATGGATTGGATTAGAAGTTGCAGACAAGAGATCATTTATAAAAATGAGAAAGAGTGCCGGAGACAGAACAGAGCCTTGGGGAACACCAGCATTTATTCAGACTTGAACCCATCCAAAACAGCTTGGATTGAACGGTTCGAACGGTTTTTTTCTAGCCCATAGAAGAAGAGATCCGTCGATAGCATAGAAACACGCATTTTCGACAAAAGAGCCTGATGCCAAACTCTGTTAAATGCCTTAGAAATATCAAGTGCAACGATCTAGCTTTTGCAATGTAAAGACTGGTTCCAGATTGGTTTCGATCACCAGTGGACCCATTGCGGAAACCGGACTGCCGGTCATTAAGAAGATGTCGCAATTCAAGACATTTCATAAGCTGACGATTTATTAGCTTTTGACATTATGAATGACATTAGAATAAAGAGACGTAAGTGCTATGGGTGGGTATGAGGTGGGTGACAAAGACTCACCCTTTTAAGGGACGGGCTGGAAAAATGCTGTTTTCCATCTGCTCGGAAAGAGACCTAAAGAGTGGGATAAATGTAAAAGCTTATGCAGTGGTTTTGCCAGCTTTTGCTAGAAGAACACCTCTTCAGAAGTATAGGAGGAATACCATCCGGTCCATCGGATTTGTGCACGTCGAGATCTTCAAGTACTCTTGCAACTGGACGAGTGCGGAAGGGGATATTGCCCATGGTAAAATCAAAGCTTTCAAGTACAGGTGGAGACATATTGGAATCTGGGAGTGTTGTGCTGGCTTTTGGGTTGAGATTGACCTTGTCTAAAGACCTGACAGCTGGCATGTCTTTGTACTTGAGCGTGAAAATTGAATACGAGGCGGAATTCTTTATGTTTTTTACAAATGACTAACGGTTTTTGCTACCCTTGGGACATTGTATCGGGAATCAAACCGTAGCAGTAGGGGTCGTCGCAGGGGACCCACAACGCCACGGCCGCACTTTTCTCACTGTGACATATTTTTTGCATTCGTCCATAGGAAAAAAAAACTCTTCGAGTTGGATTATACAAACTATTTTGGGTTAATAATAATATTTAAAGAAATCGCAAATCGTTTGAGATGTCTCGAAAATTTCATTATTGAATTGGACGTAATTCATATGGCCACAGAAATTGATTCGTTCAACCCGATTTTCGATGACTCGGTCACACATACTGATGGAATACATTTCCGTTCAATATTGGCTCTGGAGACGTCGTTTTATAGAACTATAAACCACAAGACGTAAAAAAGCGCTAAAGGTATTAAATCACTCTCGATCTTGGCTGCCAGTCGACAGGATTATTTCTCGATATAACACGTTAATCGAATTGAGTTTGAAGTAATTCGATTGTTACACCCGCTGTGTGGTTAAATCCCCTAGTCAATGCAATGATGACCAAACGAAACTGACCTCGTAACATGTCTCTATAGCGATATCCATTGGCTGTAACGTAACGGTAATTTTCATCAGCGAAAACAAAATAGCGGCCCAATGATTTCAACGCCACTAAAACCACACCAAGCAGTTCGATTTGTTTGTGGATGAAGTGACGTGACGTTTGTTGAGACACGCGAGGATTCTCACCCGGCCGATAGCTGACATGCTGTTTGTTGACGAAGCCGTTTAGCCAAAAATACGCCATCACTGAAGATGATTTTCCAATGAAATTGGTCATTAAAGTTGCCGGCACCGACTCAGACCTTTGTTAGTCAATTTTAATTATTTGTAAATGTATTTCATTCGTGAATTAACTCGTGGTGAAAATGTCGTTTTTACTGAGTGTTTTGGGATTGATAGTATTGGTTATGGGTTAAATAGTGCGTTCACAGTGAAAATTCAAAGTTCTTATGACCCAATGGGCAGAGCCTTAAACACAGATTATTCTGGTACGGTTTATTGACAGTCTAGAGGTGGTCTCAAATTCCTGAAACAGTCAATGTTATTCCATATGTTATTTGCTGTTTTGAATTGAATATCTTTCCTGGCTCTATCTACGCATTTTCGACGACCTCCATGTCGAAGTTGCCAGTCGATTACTGAAGTTATCATTTTACTAGTCACAAGGTGGGCCAAAGAAGAACTACGAATGCTAACATCGTATGACTCTTGAAATAATCATTTGTTTTAACAATTTTTTTTATATATTTAAATAAAAAAATAACTCTTATTTTTCAGTTTTATTCAACTTAAAATTATTAATTTCTAACTTCTCTTACAGATCGTTGTTATTTTGAAACTTCGCAGATGTCCGTAGATGACGTACAGATGGCAGTAGTGTCGACAATTCCCTTTCGGGTTAGTTCAGTTGAGTATGTCCTTATAACATGTACATACATTAAATACATTTTATAAACAGGTTTATGCCCAATGTGTGGAATTTGGCATCACTCAAAAAACAATTCTACTCCATACAGACATTGACCCGTTCCTTCGCGTGGAACTGAAAGCTCCACCATCGTCTTGAATATTCTGCTTGAGCTGTTTCCTTGTCACTGGTTAATTAACATACACTTTCTCTTTAAAATACGGAGAAAATTCTTCGGACACAAGGGACGCCTCTCGTGACGGACAGTTTGCATGTATTGCATGCATTCGTGCATTTCAGCCCCTTCAGACGGACATCCCTACATAACGGACGATCATGATATTCCCGCTGTTGTCCGCTACAGAGAAGTTTCACTGTACGCGAATATCTTCATGGCGGGACTAAGACGAACTGTCAGCTGAGAGAGGTGTCCCTTATAGAGAGGTGTCCGTAAGTAGAAGTTCCACTGTGCTATATGCATGCACTTTTGACATGTACTAAAAGTTGGCGCAATTGAATCTGGTGAACGAGGTAGACAATAAAATATCTCAATTTTTGAAATCAAACGTTCAAAGTACGTACCTAGCAGCGTGTACAAAATTCCATCCTGTCGGAACCACAAATTATCACACTCTTCCGCCCTTGGCAGCGAAAATGTGTTCTGTAAGAACCCTCATTCTCAGGGAAGTAGACCAATAATCGCTT
The DNA here is from genome assembly GCA_905231855.2 of Eristalis tenax. Classification (NCBI taxonomy): domain Eukaryota; kingdom Metazoa; phylum Arthropoda; class Insecta; order Diptera; family Syrphidae; genus Eristalis; species Eristalis tenax. The sequence goes on along the minus strand of HG993125.1, from coordinate 61,503,335 downwards.
CGGTCATATCACTGCACCAAACAGTGCATCAAATTGGGTGTACCTAGTGTTGGTGTGTTTACTCCGGACCAAATTAAGAGTCCACAGTTTTGCTTCTTGACATAGCCACTTAAATGCAAGTGCGCTTCATTCGAGGCTTTGCAATATTTTCGCTGAGTCGTAACAAGTGATCGTTGACAAGAATTGGAAAAATCGTAGCCATCACCATCGAGGTTGGTGGGTAGACTAAAGTTGTGCCGAACAGTTTCGACGACGGAACGGACATGGAACGATTCTTTTCGCAGTCAGAACTGGTTCACGGAGACATGTCCTCGGAACTATGTATGTCCTATGGATATGCCGGCGTTGAATATGTCTGCGGAACTGTGTAGTTGCATGGATATGCCGGCGTTGAATATGTCTGCGGAACTTTTTGAAGGAATCATACAAGTCCAATACAAGACAATTTTTAACAACTTTGTTGTTTATGTTACCCTTAGTTCGAGAATGTAAGCATGTAGTTCTATTGACATGTTCAAAGCATGTATTATAGTTTGATTTGTGCGTAGTTTGATGTATTGAGTAGACTACAGCCCCGTGTCGAATTGATGTGTGGACGTATGATACATGTCAATGCCGGTACATAGTTCTGACTCAGGTGCGCAAAGCCATGTGTGGTTCCATGCGTTTGCTTGTTTGTGCCATGTGTGGCTTGGGTAGAATTTGTGTATACGAATTGCCACATGTGCCTTCTCCTTCATAGCTCTGTGAATTCGGAACTATATGGAGTATGGACGTGGACATGTTTAGGGTACGTTGGCGGAACGATAAGAAATGTTTCCGACAGAGGACATAGTTCCGGGAGCTGTACATGTCAGGAACGACACAACTCTAGAGCAGACGGTCATATGCACCTGCTCTGTTGTGATGGCCATTGGGGGAAAGTGACCTTCTTTTTCCTTCTCCGCACTGATTACGAATGTTTGCTGTTCAACCAACCTGATGGTTTTTGGAATCTGCAAAGATATATCAAAGTAATTTCTGTTAAATACCGGAGGTCTTGGAGTCTCTGATAGAGACTGATGCAATACAGTGAGGAGGGTCCCCTTTTTTCCTCTTCGTCATCCAAGCGTCTAAATTGGTTCTCGTTGGTCAGTCCCATTTCCATGTTCTGGTCAGAGAGTACTCCAACTTTCATCTTTATGTAGCACTGAAGCAGTCTGCTGGTTTTTGCACTGCTCTACCTGGGCTAAAACACCCGAATAGTTAAAAAGCACCAACTTACATTTGTTACCTCTATGACTGTGTCATCCACCTTTCCCTTGACGTCCGCCAGATGTGGTTGCATAGGATTGCCTGGGATGGATCTCAGACCCTTTTCTGGAGAGTTCTTCAGCTGATTCATTGCTGGTTATGTCCCGAGACTCGGGACCCAGCATGGAGTGATCGAGTGCGGCATACTGAGATCTTTCAATTATCTGTGTGTACGCGGATGGTGAATTGTTGATGATTTCTCTGTTTGAACATGTGTTTTTGAAGTAGAAGCATGTTACGGGTCACCTAGTTGTGAAATGCGCGGCTGTGAATCTCACTCATCGAATTGCTGACATCCCACAGATACAACGCAAAATAAGAATCTACCCCGTGACCTCGTGATATCACCCGTAACACAAAAAACTCGGTCACAGCACACTGCCGCCCACCATTCCACCGACAGCGGCTTCTGGGTACATGTCTCTGTCTAGTTGCATTTCGCAAACAAATTCGATATGAAATCGCTTGTATGAACAATTCGCAAAACTCAATAGCTAACCCAATTTCCGTAAACAAAGCTCACATCGTTACGTGACGACCAACCGAACGTGCTGTGCGAGCACAGACCATCAGTGTAATAAACTGCCAGCATTCCCCCTCAAACGAGGATGAAACTCGAGGAAACAAGAAATAAGGACGCCGCCAATGAGTGCAACCGGAATACCGAAAGAAACAGCAAATTATTGTCCTTATGCTGAAAAATGCTGGCAAGTTTCATAATTTACCCCAACACAGACGACACCGCCCGCTCCAACGCCGCGCCGCAAACGACCAACTTTGGTCGTTCATTTGATGCTGCATTCATGGCTTTCGAGAGAGTCTCTTCAAGAATTCCACCGTCGAGTTGCTCAGTGCTCTGCGGATGTGTTTTAATTTCGTTCTTGTTGTTTTGCGCGTTCAAGCAAAATGTGTCCCCCGATAATGGAGCACACTAGAGAGAGAGAGAGAGAGAGAGTGAGCGTCTTGTGCGGCGAATGCTTAGAGGCTAAGCCGCCATGTGAAGGCTAGGCATGACAAGAAAGCAATTTCACTTGTATATCATGTGTACAGAGAGGCAGTCGCTTTGGTATTTACAAAACATTATCAAGTAAAATTGGTACTACTGGGGAGATTCTTCTGTTCTCGTTGCAGCAACGGAGTGACTGTGACTGGAGCGGCAACAATTTGCAAATGAGTGTACGCACATCGGATGAGGAAGTGAAGCGAGAGCTTCATGTGGCGTACGTCGATGGCAGAGGTTTTAATTTTGAAGTCATAAATTATTGCGAATATTAGAGACTTTCTACGTCACACAGAGTTGATGGCTTGCCTCGAAAATGTGAAACCTTCTATCCTACCAGTTTTGCCGTATGCAGCTGACACTGGATGATAAGCAGCCCGAATGAGTTGATAGTTTTGAGAAACAACTTATTCATCGTTTATGTGCAATGGAGGCGACTGCGAAGTCTACGCTCTGAGTAGAAGATAAAGATGCGGCTCATACCGATGGTGGGGAAATATTAGTCTAGGGTGTTCTTTAAATTTGCAGTGAGAATTACTACAAAATAAATCGAGATTCTAATTACCATGCATACAAGTGACTGTATGCCAACATTTTTCTTAATCGAGCAGCAGCCAAATCAAAATGGCGTGTTTCCGATGGCGACTCTGTTTTTCATGGTACATGGCCGGACAAACAGTTCCTGTAGTTTTTGAATTATAATAAGTTGTTTTTATAACACAGCCTGTAAGGGGTCAGGGCCCAGCTACTCAGAAACCACTCTTGTTGGGCTTGGTATTGTCCTCTCAAGAGTGGATGAGACCTACAGTTTTATGCCGACTCCGAACGGCCAAGTTTGAGAAGCTTTTTCTCTAGACAGTTATTACTTATTGAGCACTGTCAGTGACTCGAAAGAGGTGGAGCCGTGAACATTTTTTTTGTCGTACCGGCCGAGAATCGAACCCAGGCAGCGAATTTCAGTTGCGGCCACGCCACGTCTCTAGATTAGGCCTTCTTTGCAATGACTTTTTCAGAAACTACAGAGACGAGGAGGACGAGGATGAAATTATTGTATATCTACTCTGCAATTTCAGTGTTTTGTCCTGCCGAAGAAGAAGGCACACAAATGAGTACTGAAGTAACTCATGTGGAGGGCATGTTGCACTCCATAAGTAGAAAAGATCGGAACTGAGGGTGGTTGCGAAGAGAGGCTTTGCCTAAGATGGAAGTCGGCGGAGTGCTCCATGGTTTTAGGCAAGCCTAGCATTCTTGAGTTACGGTGAGTTGATGGTGGTATGACACGGAATAAATTTGAAGACCTAAACCGGTGCGAAGAAACCTCTAGCCAGAGGACGCCAGGACAGTCAATATTACCAGTGATTAGTGGAGAAAGAGCAGATCGGCGGTTTTGCCAATTCTTACTTTTGGAGTAAGGAGGACAAATTAGTTCTATCGTAGAAACAAACGCTTGACAGCTTCGTTACGGCGAATGTGGATCGCGAAGCAAGGTGACCATACTTGGCTGGCATATTCGAGAGTTTGTGGCATCGGGATTCGAAAGTTCTCTAGACTAGCGTTTGACAAAACCAAGTACTGATCATAGATAACGCCTAAGTCGCGCCCGTTGCAGAGGAAATAGTTTCTATGCGATTCTGGTCGACGTTTGTGAGTGTATGTAATGGATTGGCATTTGCTGACGTACAGTTCAAGACCGCTTTTCTGACACGACACAGAATATCCATTTAGGTCGTTTTGAAGAGAGTAGAAGTCGGAGGGAGAGGAGATGACTTAATGAATGTTCATGTCATCGGCGTGGATAGAGAGAGGGGGAGTTTATGATAATACGGTCGACGGCGTTGATAGTGAGTACGAAAATCAAAGGACCGTGGTAGCTGCTTGAGGTACGCCCGATGGTGCTTTGATGGGTTTGGAGGCAGCTGATCTTTGTATACAAGTAGGATTCAATCCATTTGACGAGAAGGGTTAGAAACCTAGAGTTGCCAGCTTAAATGTAATGACTCTGTGTGAGGTTTTGTCAAATGCTTTGCTTAAATCAGTGGCATCTGGGACTGGGTTGCAAAAGACGCGAATTATGCGAATTACGCATGAGAAGTAATCGTGATCGGGCTCAGTGGGCAATAACATTATATAATATTGACAAAACGCAAGACCTTGGATGCGGTAACTCAGTTTGTCTAGTGGTATAGTGAAGTGAGTCTTGTGGTCGGCGTTGAATGAGATTTTTGTCATTGCCAAGTCGCACGAATGCGTGTTACAATTTCTTACTTTTCGGATGGAAACATGAAATTGACTCCAATTGGCTTCGCTCAGCCATAGACGTAGCAAAGGCATCTTGCAACAGTGACTTCTGTAGAAGTTGGAAAAGCAAAGCAAGACATGAAATCCCTTGCTTTGCTTTTACCCCAGACGACTGGATTACGCAGTCGGTTAAGTGCCTGCCACTGGTTAGTGGGGTTCCCGGTTCCCTTCATTAGCTTTTACCCCAGACGACTGGATTACGCAGTCGGTTAAGTGCCTGCCACTGGTTAGTGGGGTTCCCGGTTCCCGAAATCAGTGAAAGGAAAGTTAATGCGCCTTTATCTGGTTTTCAAATCCGGTCCAGTCACCTTTTGCGGTTGGGATCAATTGAACGCCGCCAACACTGAAGTGTTCGATCGGTGGTAGGAGTCTGAGAGCGGGTATCACAATGGACCAACATGGTCTGCGTGTGCTGATGAATTCACTAGCAGCCTACCATACCCATCCATTGCAATCATTCAGCAAACTGACGTGCGAAGGTGCAACTTTCAACAGGGAAACACACGACCAATCCCAACATGACGCCCGTGGCCACCCTTTCAATTCAGAAAATAACCAACCACACTACGCGTGACCTTCAGTTATGAATTATTGTCGTTCATTAAAAATTCCACCGAATTTGATGACCTAATCCTGTAGCGGGGGTAGCCTCTCGTCTAATTATGCTAATTTCCGTAACCAAATGCCCACATGCACTAATCACTAACCACTTGAGGGTAGGAAAACAAAAACAACATTAATCTGCAGCTTCGGTTCGCCAGCCGGTACTGGAATTTGTGAGCTAAGCCCATTAGCGAATGCCACACATTCCCTCTAAGCACTGGCCCCTTCACCCTTGACACCAATTTGCTTGTTACACTGCAAAACATTCTCCAAAGTCCGCTTTCTTTTAACGCCACATTTGACAGGTGAAACTTGTGTGCGTGTGTGTGCGGTATACTTCTACATGTGTTCACGGCAGACACTCCAAATATGAGTACCTCTGCTATTGCACAGCAAGGAATGCATAATGTGTCACTTGAAGGTACTCCAGTTGTGTACATACGTCAAGGCCGAGACTAAAGTGAAGATTATCGCACGGATAATGGAGTCTTCGTGCCTCCCGTACCCGGCTTCTTTGGAGGCGCAGCATTCAACTGTTGCGCTAAGCACCCCTCCGGCGAAGAGTCGAAATACTTGGCTTCTCGTGGATGATGTATTTCATTGTGCCCACCCTTAGGCAAAGTTAAAAGCTCTGAGTGGATGGATGTGCACGATGACGGGGGTTGGTACTAAAAAAACAGTAGTTAGCGCTGTGACAGTGGGGCGCAAACGTTTTGATTTGTTTCTTCTCTACTTTACAGTCTCTAGAGCAAATAAGTATTCCAGGAATTGATCCATAATTTTTGCATGGATCAAGTTGAATGGTCAACATAGCTTTGGTCCGAAGAGTCTACTATTCCGAGCACGTTTAACAAAGAAACAGAAGAAGCTCAAGTATAAGGTGGAGCACACAAGCGGTCAAGGACTTCAAACAGCTTGGTGTGTGTAACTGCAGGCAGTAAATCAGAGGTTGCTCCAGCTGGGTACGCTTGTTAATTTAAGATCAGGTCAACCGGGGATTATCATTACTTTGCGTTCTAAGCTTCCAAAAATCTCATAAAATAAATCAACAAAGGGGTCACTTTCTTGTGGACTGACCAAAGGACGCGGAGATTCGAGAATGCTTTCAAATGACAGTCATTCCGACTACAGTTAGTTACGAGTAGATGTTTTGACAGTTGGATTGATGGCGTCCGAACTGAGATGATACTTGACGTGATCGCGTTGTATGTTACAGCAAGCTAGTGAGCTGACGAACTGAGTCTCATACATCCATGCGGGGGTACATGGCACACATACAGTGGTGCACAGCTAAGGAGCACACTTGCAAGAATCAATAACGAGTCAGTTTTAAAAATGCCAAGGCAGCAGGTTGTCATAATGTCAATGTGTGTTGTATTTATTATTGAATTTAAGAGAACACTATAAAATGGCAAAAAGATGAGAGTAGATATGTGCATGAAAATTAAAAAAAAAAAGATTTTGTTGAGCTATGGCTGGTCACATATATGTCAATTATATTGCATTGTACTAGAATTATGAAATACCTTTCAAATAGCCACAACAGTCAATATTTTGGCATGGCACGAGTACTATTACTATGGCGCCAAGAAATGTTAACGGTATTTTGTAGAGGGATTAAAAAGTAGATTTTTTTACTACTGAAGGTTTGTTTATCAACAATTTGAGTTTGAATGCTTATTCAAGAACTATTCACATGAATAATTTGATGTAAACTGTGTATTACAGAAGAATTTCTAGTTTTCAAATTCGGTATAGTACTTCATTGTAAGTGTTTTGCATTTTAGGTCATTTTTTAACCCCTCTACAGGCAGGTACCACTGCTCCAAATTGTACCCTAATTAACATTTGCATGTCATAAAGAAATATATGAATAATTAAGAAGGTTGTTACTTGAGGTTTGTGGCAATCAAACAGAAGACAACAAGTGTTCATAATTGAAAAAGGATTTATTGCTGTGATTAGGGCAGGTTAGCTAAGGTATGTGGAACTTTTTGTATGGCATGTACGATTAATGACTTCTTGGTTAGGTACTGGTGAGTTAGGAATGTGCCGAGTTTGGTACACGAAATTAACCTATTGAATCTCAAAAAGCATTGATTATACCCAAAAGCACTGAACGAGAATGCAACTTGACAAGGAAACTTTCCGAGTTTAAAAATATCATGATGTTATGGGCCAAGTAAGCGAATAATGGTCACAGAGTAATCCACAAAGAGTGGTTCGACGAATAGAATAATGGGATTTACCTGCATACCGCCTAGCCTCTCTAAAGGTTCTGCGAAGAAAGTTGTTAAAACCTCAGCGAAGCTTACTAAACGATTGCTTTAGGAAGCCTAGTCAAGCCTCCTCAACGACTCTGCTCCCGTTCATAGGAGAAATCGATACAAAAATAATTATTTATTATATATGTAATTACATTATTTCAACGGACTGCTGGGCATCTGGAAGCCCAGACCTCAATCTTTGGGGTACAAATCATGGTCTGTGTCAGAGACAATTGCTTGTGCGAGGCGACACCCGAATATTGAATGTCAATCGAATGAATGTGCTGCGTCCTGTAAATGATGAGAGGCCCGAAAGAAAATGAAGGATACAACAATATCTAGTACTAGGTACATAGACCGAATATATTGCTACGCAAGACCAATTGGATCCTATGAAGCTACGGGGGGAACCCAGCCCACAGCTTAAGTAGCTTCTAGTGCCAACCGAGCCGGACAGCACACAATACCATATATGTGAGATATTATACACTCAAGCTCTTCTTAATCCATGCGACTTCTGCAGAAATCAATCTTTTTGCATTAACTCCCAGTTCACAGTAATGATGCCAACCATGGTGCTTGTATTGGGTCTCTTGGGTACTCTTTCGAGATATTCATCAGGTCATTGTCGCGTTTGTAGTTGATGTCTAGCCAAATGATTCTGGTGTTTCAATGCCCCTCAACCATACGTGTTACTTGTTCCAAATAGTAAATAATAACAGCTGGTAAGACGGTGGAGGATAGAGATGTGACATAACTCAAAACAAAGTGTACGTTCTCGAGAAACTTACAAGGACGATTGTATTCAGATAACTATCGCTGGCAACGCAGTGCTCTATTTTCTCATTAGAGAATAATACGGAACAAAATGTCATACGGGCTTTATTATGCTTTACTGAGTAGTGAACTACGAGGGGCGTTCAATGTATTCTCGGTATCGATATGAAGGAAAATACGAATTCAATTTAAATTGTTTTTATTTTTGAATAGAATCCCCCCTAACATCAATGCATTTGTTACATCTTGAGATAAGCTTTTTTAAACCCTCAAAAAAATAAATTTCTTCTTTCTGCAAAATACCCATTTATTGCCGACTTGAGTTCTTCATCATCCGAAAATCCTTTTCCACGAAGACAATTTTCCAAATCCGGAAACAGGAAATAATCACTAGGGGCAAGGTCTGGACTATAGGGTGGGTGTTGGATTTCTTCGAAACCACAATCTCGCGCAGCAGCCTTGGAAACTCGCGCCGTGTGAACAGGAGCGTTGTCATGAAGAAGCAACACACCCGCTGCGAGTTTACCCCGTCTTTTCTTTTTAATTTCCTCCCGTAAATTATGCAAAGTGGAAGCGTAGGATGTGGCGTTGATGGTTTCACCTTTTTTGTGTACTCAATGAGCAAGATTCCCTTTGAGTCCCAAAAAAATGTGGCCATGAGCTTCCCGGCGGACGGAGTGACTTTGAACTTCTTCGGGGGTCTGTTCCTTTTTTATGCCACTGCATGGACTCTTGTTTGCTTTCAGGGTCATAGTGGTGGACCCATATTTCGTCACTACACATCTGCAAAAGCTCTGAATGATGAAGAATGGTGTGAATGGAACAAGTTTTTCGACTTCTTTGATGCTTTCTCCCGTACAAGCAGTAGCCGGGGCGCCGGAGCAGGGGTCGTCTTCAATGCTCTCTCTCTGAACTCACTTGACCACTTTTGCACAGTTGATCATGAAGGTACGGAACCCTGGTAAACAGCCACCATCTCTTCATGAATAGTTTTTTGGCTTTTTCCTTGCTTAGTGAGAAATTTAATTACAGCACGATGCTCAATTTTCACCATCATCGTCTCAGTTGCCATTATGATTCTGTTTAACGAGAGATAAAACGCGAATTAATAATCACATTTATAAGAAATTTTACATGATGCACTAAAATAATAGTATTACTTGCTAAATAAGTCAATTTATATATACAACCACAGCTTCACCCCGATACCGAGAATATATTGAACGCCCCTCGAACATTGAACTAAATGAACTAGGAAAACGAACTAGTTTGAAACTAAACCGAACGCTCTCAGGACTGAAACCAGAGTTGTAAGAGACTGTAATCTATTGATTTCAAAAATCAATTGACTTGATACCTCGGTTTTTTCTATTAATTTTGAGACTAGGACTTCAGCACTGAAATTGAGGTCAATTTAATGCAAGTCTTTGGAATAAGATTGCATTCCCTGAAGTCACTTTGAAGTCCTTGAGACCTCATTCAATTGAGTTATCTGGACTTCACCAACATTTTGTTAGAGTCCTTGGGATTTCACCAATCTTCGCTGAAGTCTTTTGGAAATACAATGATTTTTCTTTGAAGTCTTTGGAACTTTAGCCACTATCAGTCCATACATACGTTTCAGAAAATAATATTACGAAGGAATTTTGATATTTTGAATTATTTATATGCCTCGCACAGCAGTAAAATCATTTTATATTGCATTGCTTCGTTTGTTCCCCGCTAGAGGAGTGTCTCATGTCATTTCCTTGCACGTGTTCTTAATTATTCGAAATAAACATTTCCGAGATTTAAATAGTGGATCAAATCGAGTTCAATGTATGGTATCGGCATTTGATTGCCATTTCGGGAAGTGAAACTAGTCACCTATGCATTACGTCACGGCAGGCACATGCCAAGTTGGCATTCGAAACTTGGCAATCCTTGTCCATAAACAATAAAGAGTTATAAAAGGGGCGGGTGAAAAAGGATCACAGGTCAGTGTTATCACGCCCACAATTAGTGTAGCCAATTATGTATATAGTACATCTAGCATGCATATGTGTGTACCTGTGTACCTATGTTTATTGCCTTCAGATCCTTAATTATCAACGACTGCAGGATCAGAAACCTGCAGATATAAATGACGCAAATTTGCACACCTTTCATCAGTCATCAATCGTCCTTACCACAGCTACGTACAGCTAATACCACGAACACCTACAATGGGTAACTGCTTGAGAAGATCACTATACGACGGCGAAAACAACTGTGATATGGAACTATTCAGAAGTGTAGCAGAAACCGCATGCGCACCGCAATACAGTATCGATTTCAACTACAACCTGCACATTTATATGTACAAGAAGCAAATGCTCACGAAGGGACGTGGCCTGGCGAAGCGGTGTCGAATGAAACTAACCCTAACAGAGGATATCATCCGGGTGAACTATGCAAAGCTCAGCGAGAAGGGAGCCAATAAGGAGGCTTTAAATAGGGAAATTGAAGATCTGCTGACGTACCGAAGCAAACTGATGGCGGCGATGTACAGAAACTACGAGATGTCGCGGAGGTGTCAACAATACAAGGGCAAGAGTAGACCCTATATTCCTGTTAAGGTGGACAACGGATGTTGCGTAGCGGTCTAAGACGCTTTGAATTATTTAGTTTTAAGTTATAACATAAGTATTATGTATTTGAATAAATTTATTTTGGACAATTTTAAAAAAAGAATGATCGTATATTTATTAGTGGTATAAATCGTATATTTATTATGGTATAAATTTAGTGTCTATTGTATGGGTACCAGCTTCAGTAGTTGAACGTTGTTCTCCTGTTGTGTAGATCAAATTAAGACTTAACATTTTGAACACAACTATTTCCCTAGCTGCACAGGGCTCAGGTGAGCCTTCAATCTCTCCCATCTTTGTCACGCTGCTTCTAGTCATTACCTTGCGTCCACCATTCAATGACATCCATATCATGAGCGGGATTGGGCACAAACGATATGTTCACATCTTCGTCCAGCTTATAGCGTTTGCGGCTGTGTTTCATCCTCCATCACCGCCAAATATTCAGAATTTTCCATTCGAAGACGCCAGGAATTGGATGTGGCGTTTGGGTTATCCCCCCGATTTTGGCTGCATATAATAGACCTGCAAAAATAAGAAAAGCCTGCCGTTGGTCTATCGCGATAAGAGTTAATACCTAAGTTGTTTAGTCAAACCTAGGCAGCAGCGTATTCCAAGAGCAATCTGCTTCGAATTTTCACTAGCTCAGCGGGTGCAGAGACTTTTGCGGGTAGACACACTACTTGAATGTCTCAAAGCAATAACTGTGGTCCGAGATGGATTCGTGCTCAACTTAGACTGAACTCACTTTTCATTTCAACTTAAACGTTGTTAAATAGCACTAATCAAAGTTTCGACTTCATGCCTTCAATGCTCCGGTATTCCCCTGAACACAACTGCTTCTTTAATAGAAATTCCAAAGTCATGCTTCCACCGATCTCTTAAAAAATGCTATCGAGACAGGAATCGCAAATATGTAAATAGCACACTTGTGCTTTCATCAACAAATTTAACAACAAATGTTGTCCTTTCTGGGTTTAATAGTATCGATGTGACGTTCTACAGTAAATCGTCACACAGGTTCTCTGTCAGATTCAGATCGATCACACACCCAGTGTGTGCCTTTGTAAAATGGTAACATTTTTATGCAAAGGATCGTTAGCATGGCTAAAAGGCCATATTTATGGTTGCCCACGCCATCTTATTCCCGCTTAACTTTTTTAAGTGTGTACTTGGGGTTGTGCGGTTGATTAGGTGGACGCCAAACATAGCCCTCCCCATCTGATCCAAACTTGGATTCATATTTGCAAACTAAATTATCTGCTTATACAGCCTTTCCTGTGTTCTTTATGTGTCCACCATACACAGACGGACTAGGGTAAGGTGCTCGTAGACCAAAAAGTAGTCTCCCCTTGAGTAGTTTGAGACGGAGATTATTAAAATTCAAAGGAGTCCTGCCCAGACTGGAAGAGAATATCCGCTCTTGATTTTTACCCACTGCCGTTGGAGAATGGTCCATAAAAAGACGAATGATTTAGACACTTCCAAGAAGTCAGGAAGTCGTCTAAAATGACTCACAAATCTAACCTAGCATTTCATCTCCTTCTTATGTACCTGTATATTTCAGTCAGGGGTTGACGAAAATCATCTCCCATCTTTTCCAATCTGTTCTGCTATTTTCAGTTGCATTGACCAAACCTGTTGATGTAATCTGCACCTTCTTGCGAGCGGTGTCTTAATGTGGATGTTCTTGGACTGCCTTGTCTCACAGGCTTCATTCAATTAAAACTTCGATCGAAATGTCGTTGCACGGGCCTTTTATACTGCAATCTACAATACGTCCTAAATCCTCGAGACGGATACACAGGGACGCACAAATGCTACCATTTTGCTGGAAACACATCGGCTCTGCAAAAGCCAGATTCGCTCAAACAACGACATGTGAATACAGTTGTCCATCTGAATTTCAAACACACTGTCGCACAGAGTCCTCTACACTTCGTCTTCAGCGCGAATAACACCTCTTCCAGAAAGGTCGGCCACTGAAGCCAGTTCCACAAAACGACGGATCCCAAACGACGAAATCCTAACCAGGCTCTTAGTTGGCCCACTCTCTACTTCGTCAAATGTACTTAGCGGTGGACAGCTAATTGGTGACACCTGCTTCTCACGTAGCAATAATTGATTTTCTAAGGGGAACATTCAAAATTCGGCATTGAAAAAAAATCGTGTAAGTTTAACCGAATTACACGTGTATTTAGGTGGACCCGTGTAAATTATGCCTCGTAACATATGTACCTTAAGTATGCTAATGAACTATTTTAAGTTTTTCTGCGAATCAAACACTTTCTTTGCGAATGCTCAGTCCGAGGACAAGATCCACAAAAAGGAGGACGCGATCCACAAATTCATGACTAAACAATTCGCAAATTCTTTCCGTAGTTCTCTGCGAGTTGAACAGAAGAGTATTTGTCATCCTTGTAGGTTCTTGAATGATACACGACCAAATAGACCAGCAGTGATCCATTGGACCATGATGGACCACATGTACGTCGAAGCACTTAAATTGTTGTGTGAGTCATATTTTTACCTAATTCTCATTGACTTCAAATACTCACTGTTATTCTTATCGGCGTTTGTAAGAAACATTCCTTGGCCCAAGCATGATGTAGCGTTCACTTGTTGTTGTGACGCCTTATCTTAGGGCACAAATCAACTCACATTTCGTCCACTTCACAGGAGAAATAAAAATGGACCAAGCACGCCGACAAGGAATGATAACCATCTGTGCCGTCGTTTTTAATCACTTTCGCGATAAAAAAGATCATTTAACCGGGGCCTCTGAGTTTGCAGACGTTGCAGATGTGGCTGGGACCAAAGAACAACAAATTTGATCCAGAAAAATAAATTAAATCATGCCTCGTACGTTGATTGGCGATAAAATCGCAGAATGACTGGTGCTTGGAACTCGGAGAGCTGTACCTATCAATTACCCCCCACACAGAGCCACACTGTTTCCTTAATCAGAAACACCAAAGTCTTGCATTCACCACTTCGACGTGGAGGACACTTAGTGAAAAAAACGCTAATAAATTCGAAACCTCACCAACTCTTCACTTTCATAAGTTTCCACGGTCGGCTTTCTCATTTGTGCCTAAACACAGCGCCCATACAAGACACATGGAATAAGTTTCATACGTCATTTGTTTGTACACATCTGTCAGAGGTTCCTCCACAAGGTAAACCAAATAAATGAATCAACATGCATGACGTGTGTGCGTCAACAAGATGACATCTTTCTAATCGGTTTTCTTTCCTCCAACTCGATCCCCAGAGGAGTACGCTGCGAGCCTATCCTTCGAACGACATGACCTCTGGTTTCCTGTGGCTACCTGGGCTGCTGCAGAGATCACACACCGCGGGTGACAGCCGATCCCAAGTACAATTATCATGTCAATATTATTCTTGGTTTATTATGGATTTTAAAACGTTCTCCAAAGGCTCGTACAAGGCGTGGACGTGTGTGCTGCAGTGGCAGTGGCACTGGCAGCCGCAGTAGCACTGCACGATCTGCAGATAAGATTATTTGGGTTTTGTTGTGTGTTTTTGTTTCGGCAACGTGTTCAAGTGGCAACTGTCAGATGACTCAGATGTTTCGTGTGTGTTTTGAAATTAATTTTTGATTTTCTGTGTCACCGGGTCTTCGGATACATTAATTGGTTGTGGAAACCGAAGAATGGACTGGTGATTGTTTGTTTTTTTCCTGTTCGCCTCTTGTTGGGTATTCAAACTTTCAAACACTCCTTTTCCTCTTATTAAATTGAGTTAGGAAGTCTGGGGTTAATCCTTGGCGTGGCTTTAGATTGAGATTCACTTGGATCCCAGTAATGTGATACACGGTGTCGGTAATGGATAAATAATACGGTACCCGTCGCCCTTTCTTGTCGTGTGAGGGTATGATGAATAGGCACTTTAAGAGCGGCATCTGAATTATTACTCAAGAACTAGGATTGAGACTGTTGGCTGAGATGATATGGTCAGATGGTGGAGAGTTTGAATTGTTTGTTTTGAATGAGGTTGTTTTCTCTTTTACACATTCCTGAATGCAGTGTCTGGAGAGTTGTATGCATGACATCTCAACCGGGTTGTCCCACAGGCTAGGAGACCGCGTTGTCCGTAACTAGTGACATTTTGCTGAGTCGTTTTTTGAACCAATGACTAATTCAGAAAAATATACGATGATGCTGTAGCACTTACTCTGAACTGCGATAACTACTCGCTCAGCCAACAGCGACACAATGCATTTTAGACGTCAGACTTGATGCAAACTTCTCAACATGAGCCTGGCAAGTGTATGCCTGCCAGATGGCATGGCGAAATTTGAAAGATGTGATGGGTTTTTTGAGTTGAGGGAAGTACCAAGTCCTTGTTTCCTTGTCCAAAATTAATTTAAGAGCTTGGTACGGTGGCTAGTCCTGGTATGAGGCTGTATTCTGGTTCCACGGGAAGATCAGGAATGTGCCCCTGTGACCCGAAAAGGTTTCAGTCTGTCGGCGTCGTCATGTGACGGACTTGCGAAGGATGTATTTCAATTTGATAGAAATGCAAGCGCACTCACATTAATCTACTTCATCTAGGCAGTCTATATGTGTGCAAGTCTGCATCCAGTTCACTGGAATGCACACTAGAGGCAAGTTTTGAAGAGCAGTACTTTTTCAGTCTCATCCCTCAGTCACCATCGCCGTGAAATTGTGCAAGCAAATTTGGAGATTTCATTTGCAACCATTGGGTCCCATGCTTTTTTGTTTTCTACGACCTTCGAATCAATCAGCTTTCAAGGACTCACTTCGATTCATTTCCAAGCCCAACATGTACCTTGGAACGCTTCACCGATGGAATGATCCAAATACATTTAATCTATTTTTTACGAGTTCCGTGCTCATCAAAGAAACACGTTCGTCATTTGCATTTTTTGTAACTTCATCTTCCACTCAACAGAGAGCCGAGGCTCAGTTGCTTGAGACATGTTAATTTTATTGGAATGTTATCTAAAGTGGTGGTGTCGAGATAAAAGGCTGCGATAAACTTAATACCATGTCATAAACCTATGTCTGGATCTTAAGACCGAAGAGTGCCAGGGGTCTAGGACCGTCTGAGGGGCTAAAGTCTTTATCCGGTGAAGTAGGCATCCCTTGTAGACGCGCTCTTTTACAATGGGGAACATGTGTTGCATTCCGGTGATGTTAATTTTCTGTGACGCCTACATCATTTTGTTTTGCCTGGAACTTGTTCTTGTTGGTTTTTGATAATGCCTGCATGCAGGCAGCAGCAACCTTGATTGTGGAACGTAAAAAAGATCGTTCCGTAATTTGAAGAAATGCGTGGTTTATCGCCACAAATTTATGTGGCCGATCTACTTCTCATTGATTAAACAATCTGTTCAACAGCACTCAGTGGAAGGGGTTGACAGGACTGTAAAGATTCGAAATCTGTGAGAGATTGAAGAGGATTATTTTCAGTTCTTTCATCTCAATTTAGAGATTTATGTGATTGGGATTTATGAGACTGAAATGAGTTTGCAGACGCCATCGGGCACTTGCTGCGTGGGTTTTTTGTTTTTACGAGACGAGTGCGTGACAGATCTTCGCCTGAAAATGGACAAAGTTTGCAAAATGAACGATGGATCATGTTTTGGAGTGGAGGAGGGAAGAGTCATCACCCATTACAGAATGAACTGGGACTAATTAAGATGTCTAGACCGATGGATATTTAGCGGCACGCTAAAAAAAAGTCACTCAGGAAACGCAACTGAGGAATTCGCTTGGAAATGGTTTTTCTGCTACTGTGCCACTTGGAAAGACTCTTCGACTGAATAGTCATTACAGAGGCCCTTTGCCCCTAATAGGGTCTATAGCCGCGTGTGGTTCACTGGCTACTCGTGTCAGTGTCAGACTCATACTACTCGTACTGTAGCACGCGGCGGCGTCGTACATTGTTCCCGTTGTATGAGAGAGTTGGAATTAAATCTGTAACTTTTGAACCCGTGGACCGATCCGATGAAATATGAACCATAGTGCAAGTGCCACGAGACTTTATCATGGTTCAAAAATGGTTACTGTAGCTCAGTGGGCAATGGCGTAATATTAAGATAAAAAGATTAAAAAATGTTGTTTAAATGCATAAAATAATTGTTTGTTATTGTCAATGACTCGAAATTGGGGCTTAAAACATAGTTTTAATCCATAAAATATAAAAACTGCATACCACACAACAGCGTGCAGCGGATGACATGCATTTGCATCAGCGGAGCAATATGATGCGAGCAACCACTTGCCTAGTTATAAACACACTCCTCAACGTTCCGCCGATAGATCTCTTCGTAGGGACGAAGGAGCTCATCTCCGGACACTCTACCATCCTCGATAAATTTGGATCCCAGACGCTGGGCGGTCCTCTGCGTATTTTCCCAGATGGATCAGTAATGGGTGAAGGAGTGCGTGTGGGAGTCTACTCTAAAGATCTGAATTTCGAACTGTCATTCTGACTACCTTTTACTGTAGCGTCTTTCAGGCAGAGACTACACCGATTAAAGAAGCTCTGTCAATGCAATATTGGGTACAGATATTCTCATCTGTTCGGACAGCCAGGCAGAGATCAAATCTCTGAGTGCGGTCACATTTATCTCCAAGACGTCCCTCAATAGCCGCCTGTCCCTTTACGAGAGGGCCAAGTATTTCAGCATCCAACTTATGTAGGTGGCGGGACACAGAGAATGTCCCAGAGAATGTGAACGAATTCGCTAGAAAGGGCACCCCCTCAACACTCACTCCGGACGGCGAACTGCCGCTCATGCTTAAAGCTACTGCAACATCTACTAAAGCCTGAAACGCATACTTCTTCTGGCACTGGGTGCCTCATTCCAAAGCAAGTATGGCCTACACCTTCTTTGCAAGCACAGTGCCCTCTCATCTCGCAGATTTAGTCACTTGGAGGCCCCATATTTCTACGACTTGACAGACATCTTCATCGCTTTATTAAAAGCTCCAGATGGTTCGCGGATTAGGAGCTACTAGATCTTTGTGGTAATACAACGGACCCAATCTTTGGCCTAAGTGTGACTATCTGTTAGGTAGTCAGCCACTCCAACCTAAGTCCTCTGCAAAGAAGTGATTTCCCAGGAACTGCTTTCTGTTCGACGCTATGGCTGGGAAGGAGATGTTGGATGAATTCTATTTCTTCTTCATCTCTACATTTTCTGCAGAAGTCGTTGTATGGTATGTTCAGTCGTGATGCGAGGGTGTCTATGGCGGAGTGCCCTGTAAGGGATCCTATTAGGTTTTGCACTTCCTTGCGACCAAAGCGATAAATAAAGTTGATCTATGTTTGCTCAGTTTACAACGAGAATGCACCTTCTTCCCCTACCAGTTGTCCTTGCCATTGTTTCCGATCAGCGAAACGTATGTGAAAGGTCTTCTCCGGGGATAAGTGGTGGCAGGTCCTTGGTAACTTTTAGATTTTAAGCTTTGAAGCTCGCAGTGTTTCTTTTTTGAGTATTATATGATTGCAATGATCGTACAAGTGATCCAGAGTTGGCGAGGATGATAATTGAATGGGCGGCCAAAGTTATTCGAATTCTAGGTCAGCCACAAATTGTGTACGTAACTCATTGCAGACGAATTTTTCATTCCGAATATAGCTTGAACTCCCCAATCGCCATCCGTCCAAACTCAGCCGCGTAGCAACCAAGTTCATTGGCAACTGAGGTTGTTCAACCTCAGAGTGCAAAGAATATGAACATAAAACTTGAAATGCAAGCAATGTAAATTCGTTCATATTCAGAGAGTGGACTCTATCGGATGAAGGTTCAAATTACACATTTTATGCTCATGTCGTTTGCATTCAAACCAATTAAGCAGCTCCCCTTTGTCAATTTTTAACGCTTCAATTGCATTGAAGATTTATATACTTTCGTGGAATAACCATGCCACGCTTATAAATTGCCTGTTACTGGGAAGGACCGAATCGAGTTATTGATTCGCTTTTAGACAGTTCACGTACGACTAGAGATGCTCATACAAAAATAAATCGATACATAACGATGCATCGATGTTTTTGATATATCGCATAAAAACATCGACTTAATGAAAAAAACACAAACAATTCAGACTCAAGCTGCAACTAAAATGTAAAGAAGTATATGCGGTGATGTGACGGCAACCTAAAGAAAATATAAAACCAAATAGACGGCATTGCCAAACATCAGCCGCAAGTCGATAAGGTCTCGCTAGTTTTCGCCACGAGTTTCTCCTGCTGGACTTGTTTCCTTTTTTTCATTCTGTCGGCTCTCCCTAACGTGTTAAGAGAACCGTGCTAAGCAACATCAAGGTCTGATTTAAAATAATTAGTAAAGTTAAGCTACTCGTGTAAAATTTAAACCTATTAATAAAACGCCAAAAAATCATTGAAAACACTAAATATAACTTGACTCTAACTTACCGCTGCATGCGTTTGCTCTTATTCGTATTGGATAACTTACTTTCATCTTCTTGGAAACATATTACCACAATTACAAAGAATATTAGACAGGAGAGCTAAGTCTGCTAGTTCTTCCGTGACTGTTGTCCGTGCGAACGGGGTCGTGTTTCCTCGTCTCATATCAAAGTGTAAATTCAACTGTTCTTTCATTCGAAATACATCGACACATCGTTAAACATCGCAAGCATCCAATACATCGAATTGCAAGCATTGATTTTTTTCGGGAGTACTATTTGAGAATTTTCAGTGACTGGCAAGAGGTGCAGCTGTGAATTATCAAAGTTGGTAAGTTCGGGGGATCGAACTTGGCACCCCCGGCATCGGACCATATTCTTTCGAAAAGGGGAAAGTATAAAGCGATGCCAACTGGCTTTTTCTCGACAAATCTCGACAGCATAGATAAAATGACGATGGCGCACAGTGTGTTATTTTGCCAATTTAGCGGTGTAGCTAAACCTAAGTATTTTCCTATTCGGTGGCAAAATAAGTGTAATTTTAATAAGTTTTTAAGACATATAGCCATATGTGGCCACCGGTAGGTACTCCACGTCCTTCACAAACCTCATGGGCTCAAATGGCTCTGACAAATCTTCACCAATGTGTTCAGAAAGGAATTATTATTTAATATAAATATTATTATTTTTTTCCCCAACCCAGCATAAACAGGTCCTCAGATCTTCTGATAAAACTAACACATTATACGTCCATCATCACAATCATCACTTGGAAGTAAATAAAAGATTAGCAATTTTTTAAAATTATTTAGTTGTTAACTTAATTTAAGTTTTGTTTTTATTTTGAAATTTTTAAAATTAATATTTCATCATCGTCTTCATCGGAGAGCAATGCTTTCGTCAGGTAGGGGGTAGCTTAGTCTATGAAGCGCTACGAGCGAATTTATATTTCTAAGCTTCTGGTGCGTACCTTTGGACTGAAAAGTAATTCATTTTATGTTAACCCTCAGCAAAAGTGCTTCCTCCGCAATGATTATATTGTTATGCTTTACTTGACTAGATTTTGTTTAGATTGGTTGCCCTGCTAAATGAACTAAATTCAAGCTCCTTTATCAGATTTGGTATATCCCTCTTGCCAATCAAACTTAAAGACACTTCTTCGACAACATGAAGTTCGGTTGTGTTGTCGGTTTAGTGCATATGAGTTTCGGAGTTTATTTTTCGTTCTTGCTCTTTTGGTGTACATTCGTTAAATGCTTTCGAAGGTCGTCCAGAACTCGATGACTTTGGGTGTACATTCGTTAAATGCTTTCGAAGGTCGTCCAGAACTCGATGACTTTGGGTGTACATTCGTTAAATGCTTTCGAAGGTCGTCCAGAACTGGATGACTTTGGGTGTACATTCGTTAAATGCTTTCGACGGTCGTCCAGAACTCGATGTCATGCTTCATGTTGGGACTATATCATAGAACTGCCGGCAATCCAATTTCCTGATCCAACCACTCCGCATTATAGTTCCGAAACCTTAGCATTTATCGCTTACCTCGTTCCCAACTTGCATCAATCTTGCAACTCAAAGAGTTTACACATCTGTAGCATTCTAGGAATTTCCTAAATGCCAATACTTTCCATTATGTGGACGGAAATTAGCCTATTTCGGTCCTCAACCCCAGCAGGAGATCTTGTTTGGTCGTAGATAAATAAATAATCGTTGTTAATTCGAGCGATATCATTTCACAAAATGTCTTAACAAATTCAGGAAGTATATAGTCCGGAGAAGGTAATCAATGACACCTCGAAGTAGATACATACTCGTATATATAAACTCTGCACAAAGTTACAATATAAAAAAAGGTTAATTCATCGGTTGTAGGCAAATTGTCTTTAATAAGGTCTTTAAGCAAATCGATAATTACTACCCTTTGCTGTGGGCGTACACTTACTAAAAGGATTCATTAAATAACAGGAAAGAAATTGAAAAAAAATAGAGGTATTTCGTTGCTACTTATTTGACACAAAATTACAAACAATACGATGAACTTCACCTACATAATGCAACTAATGGTTTACATTTCTCTAAATACCGTTTTCCGTTTAAATACCGATCCCTGAAACTTTTGTTATTCGGACGTCTTTGATTTTTGAATTAAGTTCCGCTAGCTTCGCAAAATAACACACTGTGCGATGACGCTGCATGGCATACAAGCGGCCCAACGCTCGAAGTTTTGAAGGAGACATTTTGGCTACTACTGCTAGGTCGGGATACGACCCTGGAAGGGTCAGAACCTGAGTAGTTGCGGGTTTTCATCACTTGCTGCTCTCTAGGCCAAGTTGTCTTACGTCCTCGATGACTCAGGAGGTGACATTTAGTTATGTCTGTAGGCTACGCTAAAAAGCCAATCACTTTTCAGGAGCTTACCATCAACATTTGAGATGCTGTCGCTGGAATATCGCCGGACATTCTAGACCATGTCATCAAAAATTGGATTGTCAACGAAGCCGAGGCTTCCATTCGAACAATGTGATATTTTATACACAATGGCATGAATGTGGGTTCAAAATTAAGCTAGAATCAATTTTACATCGTTCACCTTTGTTGCCTTAATACAGTCAGTCTCAAAAGTAAGCATACATCATAAACATGCCGGCAAATAAAAACAATGTTACGAGTTCGCTCGGTTGGAGTTTGAGCAGCGGAACACGTCCGCTCTCGTTTAACTTTATTTTCGAACTGCCTTAGTTTTACGAAATTACATAATTTCTATTATCACTTCTACTAAAGAAATAATGCCGTGGCACCTACCGTCGAGCATTATCTCATCTACTGTGTCAATACAAAAAGTAGTTAAACTCTATGCGATGAAAAGACATTAAAACGCGATTGATGAGGTTAGGACCCTTTCTGGACCGAATACATAAAACAGAATATTTATCGTTTCTCTTAGGTTTTGAATGATAAGATGGAAATAAGAAGTACAATGGCATTCTCAAAAACAATTATTTCAAACGGGAGTCAAAGAAAAATTTTAAATGCATTTTTCCTAAGGTAAATTACAATGAGGATGTTTAAAAAACTATGGGCACTGCGGGTTATAAGCCAAAATATATGGTTTTTAAATTATTTCGGTTTCGGTTTTCGTTTTTTTATCTAAAAGAAAGAAAATAAAAATCAAGTTTGGAACTCCAGAACTCTCCGCAACAATTTCATGTATCCTGTGGGGAACAGGAATGTACGATCGAGGATCACGCATTTTTGGCAAAATTAATTACTTGTAAATTGAATTCTTTCGGAAGTGCATTATAGAAACCGGCACTATGGCGGAGCTCAACTTGAGAATGTCGACAGTCACACTCATCAAGGGAATCCATAATCCAAAGGCGTATATGACACCATCTAGTTGAATAGCATCGGAAGCTAACCTCACTTACCGAGCACTTAGTTGGAACTTCGAATGCGGGTGAACTGGCCGGTGCTTTTAAATCGAAAATTTATCTGCGGCATCCGAACTGCATGGTCATCCGAACTTTCAAATTCAGTTTATACGACCGCTAGCGATTCGCCAGAATTTCGACATGCGATTGGACCCAGCCACAATTCCCTCTTTCGAAGGATCATACTCCAACTGGCTGGCATTCAATTACATGTTTGAGACACTGCTTCACAATGGCAATTTCCCTTCCTTCGGAAAGTAGTTTGTGTAAGGGATGTGCCATTGGACGTTGGCTATATGCCAGTGGTTATAAAGACGTGTCGAAAATCGGAATTCGCAGTCTCTACTGACTGCTGAATGACAACGCTTTGAAGGTTGTAAAGCTTCCAGTGGAACAATGAGTCCCAATGCGGTCCCAATAATTGAGCAAAACTAGCAAATAAGACAAAACGTCATCAGTTACTTCACGTAGGATCCCAAAATCTGTGCTACAGCGAGCCAAACACTGGCCGAGGGTATCGAGGCATGCCTCAACTCACGTTCTCTAGTACCGATGCTTGATGATCCGGATGACATACTGGCTTTGACGCCAGGACATTTCCTCATTGAGGCCCCGATGCTCCGGAACAGAGTCTCCCTGAGGTTCCAAGTAATCGACTAAAGCTCTGGCAGTGGTGACAAGCTTACAACAAGTTCAACCGCGATTTTGGCAACGTTGGCGTGATGAACACTTGCACACTTTACCAGATTCGTGGCAAATGGCAGCGACTAGAGGAGAATGCACGCGTTGGTGGCGTAGTGTTGGTCAGACACGAAAATGTACCTCCGACTCGTGTGAGTCGAATTACGGAAGTGCCCTCGAGTAACGATTGATGCTACATCTAGCCCAGAAACATCCACAAGCAATTCCTCAGACGAACTTGCTCCCCTCTTTGTCTTGCTTTTTCTGAATATCACGGATGGGCTTGTTTCTGTCCTAATGTCACGCCACATTCTCCACTTTACTGATTAGAATTACTCCTGTTACCGAAACCGAGAATACGAGAATGTCATTTTTCTGTCATGCTGTATCGACACACAAGTAAACAACCTTTCCTATCATTTTTGTCCGCTCAGCCTGTACAATCAATTCGAGTATTAACTTTCAACGAGGGCAAGGTTTACGCAATCAATCGCAGTTTGGATAAAACGAGTCTGTGTTCCGGAAAAGTAAAATAGGACCGAGTGCTCTTCCTTGCGGAAGTCCTGTGTTGATTTCCTTCAACTTGACCTATCCCCGCCGAAGTTTTCAGCATATTAGCCTGGGTGCCTTGACGTCTTCGAAGGAGACCAAATATTGACAGCGATTTCGAAGACATTTCCCGTCTTCGAGGTGAGGCTGTAGGATCTTATACAATTGAATCTGAAAATCTCATCCCAACCTCCCCATAATTTCGACCATTGCCAAAGGCATGGTGTTGGTGTCTAGAAGAACCTTTGTCAGGAGCATGACACAACCACAAACTCTACGAGCTGTACCAAGATGTGGATGTAGTCTGAAAGGCTTATCCGTCGACTACACTGGTTACACCTCATCGAGTACAAGGACAACAACGCTAAGGCAAAGAGGATCTTCGAATCCGAGCCTCCTGGTTCGAGAAGGAGAGGAAGGCCGAATTTCCGGTATAAGGACCAAGCCTTCGCGGACGGTTGATCTTGACGACTGGAAGCGGCGTGCAGAGGATCGTCATCGATGTGCTTAGCGACTGAAAGCGGCGTGCAGACGATCGTTGTTGATGAAAGGCAGCTAGGCCAAGATCCCGATGGGTCGAAGGCCTGAGAAGTAAGTATGAACTCTTTGTCCATCCGCCATTTGTTTGCTTGGTCCACTCTTCAAAAAGGTAAGGCTTTGTAGGTCACCGAAGTTCCGGAATAAAACGTAGTCGGGATCAACAACACAACGAACATACTTCAGTTAGTGTACATTTGTTAAACTAAACCAACAAAAATCATCGTTTGCAGATCACTCCTGTTCCCAGGTTGGTTTATATGCATTGACATCCAAGCATAAGGTTCTAAGGTTAATTCCTTCTTCTGTCAAGAAACGGACAATCACGAAGTCAACTTCAAATATTTGTTGTTCAAGTTCATTAAACGGAAGGGACCAATCTGTGACTGACATCAAGATCTTGGATCGCACGGAGATGCTGTTATCACATAATTTTGTTGAAGATAAAAATGGAATATTGGATGACTTATCTGACGCACATCGCATTGTACTCGACAATTATATGAAACCCCTTTCAAAGAACCATTCAAATAGAGGTGAGTATCAGCATTTGATGAAGTGGCTCTAGATCTGAAAGAAACAACTCAAGAAGCACTCCTGCCTACCTCTCCACCGATGATCGTTCAGAGATCAATGCTCGATTCTTTGCCAATCTTTGTCTTGCCTGTTCACCATTTCGCTGATCGTAAATTGACTTGACACTCACTGTGAGTTTTCATCCATGAAATTAGCCATGCTCATAACTATGAACAGCTATACATTAAATTCTCATGAAACCGATCTCACATTAGTATGCACGTTACATCTGACTCAGTACAGGTTTTGCTCCAGTGCCAATCCATCACAGCAGAACAAGGTCTTGACGAAATATTTCGTCTACTGCTTTTCGCAACGTCTGTGGAATTTCAAATCGCTTCACATCTATTATCGCATTGCATATACATATACGAACGGAAATTTTCCCCACTCACTCACATACTTTTGTACCCCACTGTCACACGCATTCATATTTTTTAGTACACAATCAACCAAGCGGCGGGGAAAAATTCCGTTGCTCGTTTATTTTCCCTCGTGGAAATGAAAGCTCCTTTCAGGCCGTCATCGAGTGCCTGTAATTTCCCCGCACATTATCCTGATAACACAAAGCACACGAAACGAGGGTGGCCGCCAACGAACACAACGACGCCGTCGCCGAAGCCGCCGTCACAACCACAACAGACACTGGTGGATCAGCTTCTCGTTTTCGGGGATTCCGCATCGGCACACAGAACCCGATAGTCATTGTCAGCGGTTGTCGCTTCAGCACAGGCAGTACTGTCGTTGACTTTCTTCCGTCGAGTACGAAAATAATTTCATCGGACGCACACAGCTCCGTGTTGAGTGCGCCAGCCAGCCAGTGTGTTTTTTCTTCTTCTCATTTTTGTGTTGTTGTTCACAATTTTCCATTTCCCGGATAAAATACGAGCAATATAAGAAAAAAATTATCCCGTCATTCGGTGAAGTCATGGTGTAGCTGTCTGCTTCGATATGTCTGAAGGATTAGAGGATGTGTTCGTGTTGTGAGCGGCCGGCAGCCACAGAGTGAGCTCTGCGCTTAACAGTTGGAGTCTGACATCTACGCGCGGCGGGTTGACGGAAATACTACAAGTTGTCGGCGGTTGGTACTCGTAGTAACAGTTGGCCGGTTCGTTCCAAGAACAGGAGGATATCAAAATAGGGATATGTCCCTTGTCTCATTGTAGTTTTTTTGTTTTTAATGTGAACCCAATTAGTGAAGTGATTATTGTATACGAAGGAGACGCGAGTGCGTGTGTACGTATTGTGGGTGCATTCATCCGTGTGTTTAATGACGACGACGACCCGCGACCAACGAAGTCGGGAAAATTAATAAATTCCACCACCAGCCGGCTGGGTCTGGTCGGATAGAGAGTGTGTGTCCTTTCTGTGGGCGGGATAGGCGCACTCTTAATCAGTAGTGTCGTGCTATAATTGATTGAAATTCAATACTATGTCAGTGTGACAGTTTTCCTGAGTTGACAAAGCAGTGACAAGCAAACAAAGGGACGAGCGAACGAACGCACAAACGCTTCATCAATGGATACTGCCACCATGGCCACATGTCTGGGATTAAAACTTTTAATTGCAGTCCTTCTCATCATCTGCCTGGACACCTGTGCGGGTAAGTTCAATCAAGTTCAATGCGTTGCATTCGAAAGCCAACGGATCGGCGGCAAGGGGAGAGTAGAGAAATAACAAAAAAATCGAATGGAAGTCTTTTGGCCATGATTTTGAAAACCCCACACACCGCAGAGCAGTGCTCATCAATTCTGCAGGGCAGGCTGGACTGGGAGGGATGAATGCACGCCGGTGGCGGGCTCTCGAACACACCCAGCACTAGCGCAGATAAACGGTTTCGGTCGGGGTAAACGAACTTGATCAAGCTTAATTAAGTAAGAATGTTTGTCTTTCATTGGAATTATGTATGAGGCGGGACAGCGGCGCGGCCTTTGGTGGGGGTTGACACTACCGGTGGTTGAAAGGGTGGATGGGCTGCCAGGTTGGTGGTAGTAGGTGGACCTTGAGCAAATGATAAATTGATTCGTGCTCTGATATGATGACGGGGTTTTTTCCTGCCCTTTTACGGTGGCTAAGTGCATTCGAATGGCTTTGGGGCTTGGCTGATAAGATCTATGGTAAATGGTTTGACAGCTCTCAGACTACACGTATGTGCTTGCCACTTGAGGGCCTTATCCGCAAAAAGGACGAAAGGAGGAATATGTGCCGGAATTTGAATCAAAATAGTTGGGTTGGGGTGTGAAATTTGTATCGGAAGGAGAAGGAGAAGAAGTGGAATTGAGTCTTAATGTTTTGGAATTTGGGCAAGCAACGGAAGCAAAGGTTGATCCAATTTGTCAATCGAAGTGATGCGCTGCAGTAAATTGCAAGGGCACCCGTACACTTACAACGTTTAAGGAATTGAATAAATTAGTATTTCGTATATCACATTGGACGTTTCTTTACCGCCACAAAACGTGTATGCTCTGTACATCTTGTGGATGCTTTGTGCATTTCAGACCCATAGATTGGGAGCAGCCACTTCAACTGGCATGTAAATGGTGGCGAGTAAATGAGAAGTAATCACGTGATCGAAGACTCAAGTACATTCGGTGGAAGTAACCTATTAAGGAAAGAAAAACTTGACTCACACAATGTCGATTTTCGACAGCTTCAGGCTAATTTGTTGGCCGATGCGTTCTTAGATAGGTTCATGGAGGTATGTGCTGACTGAAATATTTCTTTTCCTACTCTGATCGGTCTCCCAACACTCCTCTGATGTTTAATTTCTGTGTCCCTTGTACACGGGCTACATTCAGGTGACAAGAGCGGCCCCTAGTTTCAGCCTCACGTGTCATGACGGTGCTATTGGCCCCTGTTGACCACAGCGTTGTTGTGCCTGAGGGGAGTTGGATACAAATACCACCGCAAAGGTGGTTACACACTTTCTTATCCAATGAAAATGGATTAAAGTCTTAAAGCAGAACTCAAGTGATATCTGAGTTAAACTTAAGGCATTGGTTCGGGGTCTCAGGATTCTGAGTATAAGGACCTCGTTGCCGGATAGAGTAGTGCCGGGCATTCACTTAAAATGTGCCGGATGTATCCTCTCATCATCACCATCTTCTGACCCACGGTTAAACCACGCACGTGAGATCTCCGGGCAATTCGATCCTCCGCCATCGACTCTAACTCATCAGGAGTTATGACCAAGCGTAACCAGGTGAGTTTTTCAACTTGGTCCAACCACCTCGTCCTGACACTGCCTAGCGTTCGCCTACCTGATGGAATAGCATTCATCGCCCGCCTCTCAAGTCAGGCAGAGGATTCTGCCTCGTCCATTGGTCTACGCGAAGTTTGTTGTCTCATTCGCTAGTCACTGTTGCAGCTGCTGTCCAATTGGTATTATAGTACGGTTCAGTACCTATAACCTCAGATTCTGAGCCAGCAATAGGCTGGGGATTCTTTGCCTGCAATCGTCTTTTGTCCAGGGACCCACTCGAGCTTCACTTGTAGTGCAACATTTGATCTTTTTGGAGTCAATTAGGTTGGGCGATAGAGACTGCCTTGATAGAGACTTCGCTGAGGACAAACAACTACAAATCTCCTTCCGAAGGTGCGTCAAACGACAGTCAACGATGTCAGATGACATGCAACTGACTAGACACGTCTATACGAAGTACAGCCACTAGATATGCCATAGTAACGTGCAATGCCCGACACACAATGCTGCGTTGGTGCTAGACCTTGAAATAACAGTCCGAATTTTTTATCTGTTTTCATTTCTGAAATGTCAGTTGACTCTGAAATGCTAAAAAACTGCAAATGTTTAAGGGAAGTGTCAGCTGAACGAAGCTATCGCTCAAATCTTTCAAAATGTCGAAAATTGCGTTGGAAGCTTGGTTTGGCCGCTTTCGCACGCGCTAAATTTGTGTGCGACTTTTCCATCTTGTAGGCGATGAGGCAAAAGGGATAATACAAAGGAAATCGCACACACTTTGAAAGAATCCTGCTCAAAAAGTTTCAAGTGTGAAAGCAGCCTTTCATAAGCTTTATTACGTTGCTCTCTTATTTTAACAAACGTAAAGAACAATAACACGGCGCAGTATTTTGGGCATTGCCTTTGAATTAAGAAACGAGGCCCGTCACCTACCGTACGATAGCACCAACGCAGCATTGTGTTTCATGCATAGGAAACTTCTCGTGCATGCTCAATATCTGACGCTCTTCTTTAAATTCAAACATCGTCAAATCTGCGGTCTTTTGCTCGGCTTAGAATGGGAGTACTGATTAGGAAATAACTGCGATGGATGAATAAGTGTTTGAAAAGAGGTTGACATTGCACGGGTACCTACTAACACGGATAATGATACCCACATCGTCAAATCTGCGGTCTTTTGCTCGGCTCAGAATGGGGGTACTGATTAGGAAATAAGAACTGCGATGGATGAATAAGAACAATTTGAAAACAAGCTGACATTACACGGGTACCTACTAACACGGATGAATTTCATGCCAAAAAGTGACACGTTAAATTTTTCAAATCGGTCTGAAACGAGTACACTTGGGCAGCGGAACATTGTACTTCGCTTTCTAACCATATCGCGTACAGGCGTTCGGGCTTTGTCCTTTTAAGTAGAATACACATGATCCTTTGATAAGTAATAATAATAATAAATAAATAAAATAAGCTCGAGCGCAAAGTTCTAAGCAGAAATGAAGTATTATACATTTAATGTTCTTTCCACTTAACATTTTTGACAACAATTGACCAATCCGACAACAGCATTTCATTATTTCGTTTATCACCGTTATTTGTCAATGAGCCAGGTGGCAATCAGCTGTGAAGTTGGCCTTCTCTATAATACATCATTTTTGTTTCCAAGCAAATCTTTAATCTTCTCTCTACTCACTCCGCAATACCGTCAGTTGTGAGAAAGTTTTTTAAAACGTATTTCGCAGTCTGAATTTTTGGCAAACTGAGGCGACTATTTGTGCAAGAATTCAATTTTTTCGTAAGGGTTCTTGCTGTAGTAATTATTTTTTTTTTTTGGAAATATTATTTCAGAACCATAAATGAAGTATGATAGAGATGCCCAAATTCTACTTCTCTTGCCCCTTAAAATTTTTTACCACCATTTTTACATCGTTTTCTAAAGCCAAATTGACCAATCACAATCAATTTTTTTTTTCGTCGATGGACTAAGGGTCAAACAGCTGTGAAGTAGGGCATCTCTATCATACTCCATTTCTGCTCAGAACATTCGACTTGTCAAACGTGCGCATTCTATATTTCGATATGGGAAACTGAGGGTGGTGCGTTTCGACACATCATTCTCGTATGCTCCAAAGACCGTTCGATCGATAGCGATTTGGCCTTTAGTCACAAGATTTCGAAAATAAACAAATTCATGTGTGGTTATGTTGAATTTACTTGACAGTATTTTATGGGGAAACACTGAAAAATTAATAATCTACAATAAATGCAGTCGACATGAAAATAATACATTTTCTAGGTAACTTGATATTTGCCTGAAGACGGACTGGAGTTTAAGACGAATAAGGACCTTGAATTAATGAAATCGGATAGTGTTACGTTGGCATCGAAAGGAAAAGTTAAACAATATCTTACACAGAATAAAATTGAAGGTGTCTTGATAAAAAGGTGAATGACTGGCCTGTGGAGCTGTTTGTCGAGATGACAACTAGCACATGGCTAGTTTTATAAAAGGAAAGCTCTTATATTTCTGTCAGAAGACAGGACAGATATAGGTTGCTTAATAAATAAAGTTTATCCTGGAAAGGCTTCAGTCATTATTGCTTTGCAGATATGTGTATGATTTTTTTAGCTGGTGTCCCTATTCCTGATTGTACGATAGGCACCTAAACGCCATTTGTTTACAGTAGGTTCTGCGTCGGGGCATTTTAACACGAGGAAATTCCAATTAATAAGTACGGCTAAAAAAATAATCCCATATGTTTATGCTTCTCAAACTTCGCAGTTCGTATAGGTCCCGACCAATCGTGAGGGAACAATAGCACCCACAACACAGTTTGGTGTTGTAAAAGCCAGGCACTGGTCCACCTCAAACTGTCCCACCACTCATATTATTTTCACATGCTTCACGCTTTGAGAATTCAAATGTGTTATAGTAGTCAAGTAGGCAACTACTCCCTCACTAGTTGTCGTGGTCCATTTCGCGACACGAAACACTTTCAAAACTCACGGTTCGTGAGTGTCTGACAATGCTCAGGGAGAATATATCAAGTTAGTCTCAAAGAACCTGCTCAAACTTCGCCGTTCAGAGTTTGCTAAGACCCTCTACTCGTGGTTGAACAATTCTAGGGGAAAGAACAACACGAAGGGATCCAGGCCCAAGTCAACTATACTCTGTCGATCAAATAGCCTTTCTAATACTGTTAAGCTGAAAAGCGAATTCGTGAAAAAATGTGACTCAGAATAAGGTTTGTACAAAAGTAATCATCGCTGACGTATGCAAGCACCTTTGCCATTTTACATTGTCTTATCGCACGACTCTTACAATTTGTAATACATCCTAAAGGCAGCGACTGCGTCCAAGGTGAACGAGTGTCTATTGAGCAGTTCGTATTATGTCAGAATTGACTATGTGTGCAGAGCGTGACATGCCATTGGATAACACATACCTGCGCAGTTGTTGGAAGCTGATCTATGAGTTGCAATTCTTCCATTTGGGGAACATTTTAAATTGACTTGGCTTTCGTTTGTCATTGTAAACCGACTGGGCGTATTTAAGTAGCAGACGGCTGGCACATCGGCTCTATTTGCCTCAATAACAACGAGCTTCCTCTTGAATTCACTACGGAGTTACAGCCCTTTTTAATGTCTAATAAAGAGTTTTTAGTTAGTTTTTAGTTTGAGACCATTTTTGTTTTTTTTAGTTTCCAATTCCAAAGGCAATCTGACTCTAGCTCCAAAAGCTCCGTTTTTTGAGTTTTAATTTATGTATCGACTGCTGATAGCGTAAAGTGTAAGCGCCGAGAATGTGATCCCACAAACATCAGAAATGACACAGAAAAGCTGTCTCTTGCGAGCTTCTCATCGATCGGCATAAAATCATAGAGGCCCTCGCACACAAGACACAGGTGATGCTTGTTAAAGACACGGAAATGATTGCCAAAGGAGCTAAGTGATCCCAATGATCTCTAGTTACTAACACTCCGAATTTGTACTTTATTCTACCATATCCATGCAAAGAAAGGATTTTTGTCGTTTAAACACAAAATTCCGCTTTTAAACCATTCTGCTCGGAACGACAGGTCCGTTGAAACATTGTTGGGCGCCATTCTGTAATAAGTATAGCTATTCCAAATTTTCCCAAAATTCCTTTGTCGATTCTGGAGACATAAACAGAAACGAAATGTTCGTAAACACAACTCTCTGACCCCTGACAATGTAGGCAAACAGTCAATCGTTCGATGATTTTCTCAGACATTTTTCCAAAAATCAACGCTCCCATCGAATGTCTCTTATCTCTGCCGTTGCCCCGTGTCAAGTTTATTATCACGTTATCAGTACTTTCCGACCAACACCATTCCGATGAGATTCATAAATTACACATCATCAATTTCATCCGGCAGAAACTGGTTTCTTCCACTGTCCCACTGTGAACCAGTTGCCCACAATAACTACTTACACTCCATGTTCATATGCGTGTACAAACAATAGATCGATGTCCACAAAAACAGAACCCTCATCTTCATCACAAAGTATCGTTCTCATATTTCACTCGCTCGTCTCGAGGCAGAATTTTCCAAACATCCCCAACAATTCCCAAATTGCGAAGGTCGTTCGTGTATCAAGTTCCATCAACTATTGGGTGTCGATATCAATTTGAAAGATACAAGCACTTTAGGCACACATCGTCGTCACCCACTTGTAGAAGAGTCTAATTGAGAATCGTTTAAAGCTAGAGTGCCGTTCAACCTCTTTCGACATTAATTTCAAAAAAATCTCTTACCGAGCCCCTAACGCAGAAGTGCTGTATACAATGTATCCCCAAAATAGAGGCGCGGGCGGGGGCACGTGTTGCCTTAAACAATTAAAATGAAAATCTATTAAAAGATACTTTAGAGTCGTTAATTTACTCGTCCAACTGCATGGCAATTTGAGTTCAAAATAATAAACATCTCCTTCTTCAGCCGATACGATACGAAGTTGCCAGCGTTCGCAACAAGTCATAAAAAATATTTCAAAAATAATCTGTAGTTCAACTGCTCGCTGGGGTAGTGATTTGATGGGATCGGGGTATCGGATTCAAGAGATATTTTAGGAATCTGAGTGTCTGATATGGGCTTCTTCTTACTCAAGTGGTAGAGTTCACATTTATGACGTGTCATGTGCTAGGGACTTTTGTATTATTTTTCAAAAAGTAATAGAGGATACTTGGAAATATCTACACACATTTGTTTCGGATCGTAAGGCGCCAGCCAATAAAATCCGCTTAGTTCATTGCATTTAGAAGTATTCTTTCATTCCATAAATGAATGTGGGTCGGTGCGTCGACCCCTATGCACTTGGGCCCATGTTGTCTAGGTTCGAGTCCTGGTAGGAGCAAACAACTTTTCAAGGCCCACCTCTTTCGTGTCACCGACAATGCTCAAAGAGAGTAACGGTCTAGGAAAAGCTTCTCAAAGTGGCCGCTCGGAGTAGGCATAAAACTGGTGGTCCCTTTCTACTCGTGAAAGAACAATAGCACGGACAGCAAGAGTGGTCGTTGGGAAGCTAAGCCCTGGCTCTCTACGGGGTGTATAGAGAGCCTGTTCTAGACAGAAATGAAGTGTTATAGAGATAGGCAACTTCTACCCCTCGTGCCCCTCAACATTTTTGACAACCATTTGTTATATCGTTTTCTAATGCCAAATTGACCAATCAGAGAACGACATTCACATTATGTCATGAATAACCGTCAAAAATTCATGAATATTTGTCAAAAAGCCTCTCAAATTTGACGATGAACATCGAAGTCGGCTAACTCTCTAGTACTTCGTTTGTCCGTCGTGATGTATTCCACTTATGTGAGCTGTCATTGTGATGCGTTCTATTGTGAGCTGTCATTGTTTTGACAGCACGTCAAACACGCAAGGGATTCTATGGGTCTTGGTCTAAGGATTATTAGAAGCGCTAGTTAATTAGAAGCTCAATTTTCTTCAGAGTTTGCATTTAATCAAAGATCATTGATAAGCCACCAAATGTCACATTGCTTGGATACTTTTCGTGCGTGTATGGCTCATTGTGACATACTCTGCGTGGCCACAATGATATCCTATAACCAGTGCTCAAGAATAGGGATCACGGCACGTGGGAAGAAACTGCTAGATCCACCAAAGTCTCCTCACTGACAAAAGACTGCTTGCAGGCTTCAGTAAATCCACTCAGGCTCTTTGAAATTATGTATCAATCCTACAGAGGTACATTCCTGTTTAATGTCGCTTGCAAAAACCTTGTCCAGCGTACAGTGAGACCGTCTAAAAGCCCCTTGAACCGAATTTATCGCACTGACTGGTTCATATCAGTGTGACTTCTGTATCAGCAAATCGACTACAGACCGTGTATAAACACATATCCTACAAAAGACAAGCGAGTTTCAAGTGGATATGCACGACTTCTAGTATTGATTGGTTTTAAGGCCACATACCTACAACAGCATTTCGAATTCACGATCCTGAGATTATCGGTCTGGTTGTGTTCGCACGACGCTGCAATAAACGCCATGGTTGTTCGAATCATAAGTTTCGGAATGAATGCACGATCATGTGAAGTCTTCAATCTCCTACTGGAGCATGTATCGCGGCTGTCAAGCACGATCTTCTTCAAATCAGTCTTCTACTATCAGACGATTTAACGGCGATCGAAGGACAACAGGAGAGGTGACACTTGGTGTTTTGGATTCCTTCCATTTGAGGGGAGTAGAAGGCACAACAGCGTAAGTGTGTGTATTTAATCCGGAAGGCAAATTTCCCTCGACTGCACATCCTCTTCCACATCATCACATTCATACTCTAGTTGTTCATTGACCAAGAAAAAGAGGAAAACCGGTCTAAGAAACACGGGCGCAGGAGAACTTCGCCTAATGACAAGGAGCTGTGAGCCCTGACAAGTCACGGATGGAAGACGGTTCTAGCTCAGAGTAAGACTCTTCATAGGTGGCTAGACTTAGAAACAGTTAAACGCTTATCTGATGGCAACGTCAAATGAATCCACGAGGTGACTATGTTATGAAACATGGAGAGCCTACCTGCAGCGCCTCCGTACTCAATGCAAGGGTAAACATCACATCACCGTCAGATTCGAATAACATCGAATCGAATTAAATTCAAGCACCAATCGTCAGCTTCATTCAACAATCGGAAGAAGCTCCCAACAAACCAGAAACTCGTATTTAAAGAAAATGTGTGCAAAACATGCTTTCTGCAAAACATGCCACACCATCTGCAGATCTAGAAGTGATCCACGATTTCCTGTCATGCTTAGAGGATGCAAATTGATTTATCGCCCAAAGACAACTTCAATTCACTCCTCCGTCAATAAAACTAGACTCGGAACCATATTTGAATGCCTCTTCCCGTCACGACATCTGTCAAACATTTGACAGCTCACAGAAGACACTCACTTTATTTGCATTCCTCGTTCCTGTCGACGACAACTTTGGAGTTGTTGTATGCCAGAGAGACTGCCAGTGAATGGAAGTCTGTATTGGCGTGCAACACGCTGCATCCGTAGGAGCATGTTTGCATTTTTCACCTCTTCCGCGGATGATATGCAAATAGGGCGACACATCGCCAGTTTCAGGAACTCAACTATAAAATGACTTGTGTGACAAGCAAAGAGTCTGTCTATTAGGCGTATGATCATGCTAAATGTGTGGATTATGTGTGAAATGCAGCATGACTCGTGAAAGGCGAACTCAAACGCGCCGATGCGTTACCATCTGTGACATGGTGCAATGAAAACGTCTCTTTGTGCGCAACACAATTGGCTAATGGGACATACATACGAGTGCGAGTGTACGAAGGAATGGATTTGTGTTTTTAGTTGGTTCGTTGATTGGTTTGGTCAAGAGTCAAGCTGTGACTAGGGACAGATCATTGCTGAATGCCTTGACTCGGGAATGTACTAACGAAAGAGTTAAAATAATCCCAAAGCCAAATTGGGTATATTGTGGCCGTCGTGGCATAGTGGGTGCGTGCGTTGATTCCTATTTTGGGTGTGTAGGTGCAACTCTCTCGAGGTACAGACAATGGTGAGGGGCCGTCTGAAAACAAAAAAAAAAAAAACAAAAAGGTTCAAACTCGCGGTTGGTGGTTGACATACAACTCTACGCCGCCTCCACTCGTGAGAAAATAATAGCGCACATAAAACGAGTGGTTGCAATCTTTTAGGCATTTTCGAAAATAATGAATCAAATGGAGTGGAAAAAAACGTACCTTTAATTGGTTTTAGAAAATAAAAAAGACAGACCAACACCTTGCTATGTCAACGATGTACAGTGTGACGAATCGCTGATTTAGCGAGATTAAAGTAATAACGCTCACAAATAAATGCTTTTGTGCAAGTTTTTTCGTTTTTTCTTTCTTTTATGTTTAAATTACAGAGCACACAAAACACTAGGTTTTCTAAGTGTTAACTCTCAGTATCGCTTTACACAGCAGATTTTTGCTGCGCGACTAAGGATCTTCTACCGATTTTGCATCTCATAGATTACATCGAGACAAGCTAAAATCAATTTCGTTGCAAAGTTCATTAAAAGTGTTTATACACCTTGTAATAGGTTCAATGCAAACATAGTTGGTTCTATGCCTCTTATCATATAGTGAATTTCTCAACCGAAGAGATCTTTGGAGGGCATATATATTCATGAGAAAAAGTAAATCTGGTGAATTTACACGGCAATTCATAATTTCGCGGATGAGCATGGCTGACGCCGCCACACGCCTGAAATTTACGGCTTGTAAGCCTATTATTTTACATCTGTCGTCATATTTAGGGAGTTCTTCGGAGGAATATAACTTAGCATATCTCGTGAAATTTTGTTTGTACTCTTTCGAATCTGAGTTATTTTGTATCATATGGGGAATCCCAAATGATGGAAGAGTATTCTAAATACGGTCTTACTAACGAACAATAGATGGACTCAAGACTAGTTATATCTCGAAAATCTTTACTATTTCTTTTCAGGAAACCAAACATAGCGTTAGACTTCGCAATTGTAATAAAATAATTTAATGAAAAATTTAATTTAGTATCAAAAATTACATCCAGATCTTTAATCCCTTCTAGACGACTAAGTCTATGATCGTTTATGAAATAATCATAGACAATCGGCGATGTAATTCGATATGCCGTACAAATATTACATTTTTGAACATTCAGCTCTAGTCCATTTTTTTTTTAATTCATTTTTATTTCAATAATCCGATAAACTTACATACTTGACAAAAATGTTTGAAACTAGTTGGACGAACATTGTTACTATTTCTAATTTACTGGCCCTCCGCGGGCACTCTAAGCTAAACTTAAACGTATCCTATGTCTTTCGACTTAAACTAAAAATTCATATGATTAAGACTAAATTATCTTAACTGTACATTTAAGTATTAAGAAAAATTAAAAAAAAAACTTAATGAAAGTACTTTTTTTAAGTAAAACCTATAAACTAACTTTCTAATAACTTACACACTACCTTAAAAATAACTACCTAAAATAACTTAAACTAGCTTAATCTAAACTACATACATATACACATGTATATATGATGATATATACATGTGTATATGTACTTAATATATACAGTGTATACACAAAGGTACACGCTTGTGTACGCATGTGAATACTCGTCATTTTTTTTTTTTTTTTACAACTTACAAGCTACCTTAAACTACCCTAGGCTATGTAAGTCGGCCGTGGCTTACCGCTCATAAATTTGCATCTCGATTGCTGCAAGACAGTAGCCGACTGCTCCCACTTTCGGGGATACGTACTACCCTTTCTATCCCGGGTCTAAAGGGTTCAACGAGGGAGTTCCCCCTCTCCCCAGCCACCAGAATTTTCGGTGTTGCATTGCAACATCCCGAACATCTCTCCTTGATACCGCCGTACTGAACCGGAGGAGGCCCTCCTCAGCTCGTTGTGCGACGGAACGGTCGTAGTTGAGTCGCCCATCCACAGTTGATCTGGCGATGTGGTAGATGAGAGGTACCGCATTTATGTCTTGTAACAGTCCGTTCTTGTCTAAATGGAGAAAGGCTTCTGGGGGGACGAAGCCATTGTGGCGTACCCTTTCGTGGTATTGTGTATTGGGTTAGTAAGCCCCCGAGATCAGGTTATTGACCGAGTTCATCGCTCTGGCAGTATGACCTCGAATCAACTTCACTAGGAAATTGTCCACTCTTATCAGGTTCGCCCTGTTGTATAAGACCTCATTGGAATAGAATTTTTTGTACTGGGACTCTGGAGTTCTATAAAGGCGAAGGCAAGCCCTAAGACAAGCCCTCTCGAACAACCTAATCTTTTCCATCAAGCTTGCACTCACGTTGAACCACACGGGACAGCCATAGGTGAGCATTGTAGCAGATAACCTTCACCCTCGCATCGAGTTGGCTGTTGTAAAACAGTCTCTTTGTAAGGGCAAAAGCGCCTCGGGCCCTGGCCAGAGCAGCATCTACATGTTTCAGCTCTAGTCCATTGTGCTTGCACCATTCCACTAGTGCAGCAATATCCAATTGGAAAGTATTGCAATCAGTTAAACTATTTATAGATAAATACAATTTAAAGTCGTCTGCGAATGTTAAAGTTTTACAATATTTGAAAATTTCATGAACATCGTTTATGAATAAAAGAAAGAGTAATGGCCCCACATGGCTGCCTTGTGGAACGGCCGATGTAACTTTTATTACTTTACCAATTGCTTCCTGTTATTTAAGTAATTGGAAAACCACTCTAACATCGACGAATGGAATCCCAAAGACTTTAGCTTGTTTAGTTAGTAGGTATTTTGAAAATGTTCACAGAATAGAAAATAATAATAATGATGTATGTGGCGCTACAGCCCGTAGAGGGCTAGGGCCCAGCTTATACAGCAACCACTCGTGTTGTGCGTGTTATTGTCCATTCACGAGTGGAAGGGACCTGCAATTTTATGCCTCTGAAAGGCCAATTTGAGAAGCTGTTTTTTTTTTGACATTTATACTCTTTGAGCATTGTTAGTGGCTCGAAAGGTGGAGGCAGTGGGGCTGTGAAAATTATTTTGCTCGGGAATCGAACCTAGGCGACGTAGGCTCAAAGTGTGCGGGGGTTGACGCACCAACTACACTTACAGGCATCTAGTACCAGACATAATTTTTATTATACAGTTCCCTTGTTTCGTCTGCTTAACTCGCAAAAAAGTCTGTATGAATTGGGAACCTAGACACATACGAACATCTAAGTTGTCACGAAACTTTTTTATGTATTCCTATAATCTGGGCAGTTTTTTTTTTCATCTCAAAATAATCTTCTAGCCGTGTTTCCATCATGAGTATTGCCAGACTGTTGAGTTGGCACATCAACCAATAACCCAGTTTCACTACTTTACTACCTTGGTGTCTTACTTGCCAGGTAGTGATAGGGTTTCTCTCAACCACGAACAAGTAAAGTTCTCGGAGCGATCTCGATGAAGACCACATGACCCAAGGATGTCTGTATTGACTTAATTGCGTCCTGCAATTGTCAAATCTCGATAATTCGTACCCCAGCTGAAAAAGCATTTCATACGAATTACCGAGATTTACTAATTGACGAGAGTAAAATTGGTCATGAAAACGAATGTGCAACATAAAGTCCAATTAGCATTTACTTTTAAAATCCTTTTTTATTGGGTATACTACTTGCGGTTTTTTTTTCAAAATTTCAACGTTTATTTAAGAAGGGCATGTACAATAGTATTATTCAAAGTATTGCCCATCTAAAGCTATGACTTTTTAACATCGTTCTGGCAATTTGTGGATCCCATCCCAAAAGAACTGCGCCGGCTTGGCAGCCAAGAATGAATCAAGTCAATTTTTAATATTCTGCTCTGATGTGAACCGTATTTCAGTGAGGGCGTTCTGCATCGACCGGAACAAATGGTAGTCAGAAGGGGCAAGGTCTGGGCCACCCAATTTTTTCCAAATAGTTCTTAACCGCAACAGCAACGTGAGTCCGAGAGTTGTCATGATGGAAAATGATTGCCTCGTTTCTGGTCGCATATTCCGGGCGTTTTTCGGCTACTGCTCTCTCCAAACGGTTTAATTGTGTTCGAGACGCCCAACTTCTACCTCTCTGGCTTTGAAATGTTTGGCAACCATTTTTTATATCGTTTTCTAAAGCCACTTTGACCAATCGGAAAACGGAATTTACGTTATTTCGTGAATAACTGTCACAAATTCACGGGTCTATCAACTGTGAAGTTGGGTGAAGGTGGAGGGAGCGATTTTGACACGCTCATCCACAGCCTTTCTCCGTTGGTTTCGGCTTCAATAATTGCTTGCTTCTGATATATCAAAACAATTTACTTTTATATTCAACAAATTACGCGAAACACTTACAAGAAACTTTGCGAACTTTGCGATATATTTTTTGCTGCTGCAGAAGCTATATCAAAAAAAAATTGACAGTCATTACGTAGGAGGCTTAAGCTGTGAGAGAAACTGGATTTTCTTTACTTTTGTGCATGACATTTTTTTCAAATAAAACCCACTAAATCAGTGTTTCGTCACACTGTGCGACGAAAATATCAAAGAAATGTGGACTTACTAAACATCTGTCGCGTTTGTTTTTTGTTTACCTCAGTCGCACTTATGCTATTTTTAACAATAGAATAAACTATTCTTTTTTAATTCACCAAAATAATTTTAAACGATGTATCGATTTTTGCTCAGCACTGTATGCCGAAGGTGCCTCATTTCCATTCAATCCGTCACTACAAAGCCAATTATGACAGCGCTCTTCTTATTTTTAGCTCGGTTGCTCGAAAAGATACATATGTCAAGACGGGTGAAGGCAATCTGCTCCAGTTGTGGAAGGCAAACATCGAATCAGTTTGTTTAAGAAAAAAAAATCCAGCATTTTCTAACTTAGCTTTGGCGTTTATTTCACTTATACGAAATATGCAGGTTGTTACTTACGCAA
Source organism: Eristalis tenax (assembly GCA_905231855.2). NCBI lineage: Eukaryota > Metazoa > Arthropoda > Insecta > Diptera > Syrphidae > Eristalis > Eristalis tenax. Next base: position 61,462,120 of record HG993125.1, on the reverse strand, counting down.
ATAATATGTCACCACGAAAAGTGACAAATAGGGTGCTGCTGCATTGAACTACGACGGTAGATAAAAAATAATCATCACACGAAAGCATTTGTTGCACGCCACCCTTTTCTTTAAGAGAAAGGTGGTTTACGGTCATTTCAACGGGAAACGTCAGATTTGACACGTTCAGTCAGTCAGTCATTAAGTGCTGCTCATATGAGTTGCGGACTGCGAACGCCAACTTTTGGAAACAACCATATTCCAGCAAAAATATAAACAAAAACTTATAGTTCTTGGTGTGCAGAAAGGTGAGAAAAAATCGCAATCAATGTCAAACTGAGTTCGTAATATTTACACAGGCAGACGCAATCCACAAATTCACGACCAAATAATTAGCTGTCACCAAATGAGAAAACTCCATACGCATGAAGTGTAGTGTGCTCATATGAACAGCATTTACCCATCTGCAAACATACTTCTCGCTTGCATCCAAAATAATCCGAGACATCCAATTGACAGCTGACAGCTGACAAGCAGGAGAATTTGATAGATTTGTTGACACTTAAACATGAGCCAATTAAATGCTGGATTTCTCTGATTAGTCTATTTGGTAGGAAAAAAAAACACACAAAAAAAGTCAAGAAGCAAGATCGAGTGGCAGAAGTCGGGTGTTTCTATTTTTATTTCTGACTAAAATTCAACTGTCAGCAGTCAAGAAATAAATCTGCAGCAATTTTGAGCAAGTTTTGAGGCAGCCGTCTAAAAAGACTGTTCTAACAGCTAAAGTGTTGACAGCACAAAGCTAAGATCAGCAGCAGTTTCTTCTTAAGCCTGAATCACCATTGTCTCAGTGTTGGCCCCAGCCCAAACTTTGGGTTTGCTTTTGTCAAAGTCCTTTCCAGTCAGCACTTCAGAGAAGAAAAGTCCTTGAGAACCTCAAATTCCATTACACACCGTCTCTATTATTTCGTCACATTTAATTCCACGTGACGCTTGTGTTCATAAACAAACTTCTCATGGACACATTGTGACATAATCGAAGCGTGGGCAATGTTAAGTGACAAAGTATGCACTTCAATTAAAGGTGTCTACCCACAGCGTGAACGGCCTTAGTTCCTTTCGCAGTGACAGACTGTTGTGGTATGTCAGAAATTTGTTGACAACCTCATATAATATGTTTTTCTATCAAAATTAATCCGATCGGCTTTTATGAGTTCACGTCGACGGCGAAGTCACATCGCCCGCATTACGTCAATCACGATGCCCATACTCGTGTCATATCACCCACTCTGCTTGGGATGACATTCTATGGGGTTTGACATTATGTGTAATTCACCATAAATGTTCCGTAAAAATGTACATTCAACAAGTTGTTGTTGTGTCACAAATTATCATTCTTTTCTTTGACTATGTGGTCATAAGCACACAAAACATATTGATGGATACGCATAACATGCGTCATCGAGGCTCCACAAATCGATGGCTGAGTTTGAAGGGAAACTTAACTGCTGTTGACTTGACATTCCTCCAACTGCCATTATACAATCATAGCGCCTGAAGTCACGGAGAACATGGCAGCATTTTCTTGATTGCTGAACTTTTCATAAAGAAATCATATTTGTTTGCCAGAAAAGAAGAGTGAATCAAACAAGTGAACATTTAATGTCCCTTTCACGTTTAATGTCCATCTGTTCACGCGTTGATCTTATGAGATTCAATTTGACATAAACACTGTCATTATGTTTCAATAAAAAGTAACAAGTCATCCGCCTTTGGATTTGGCAGAAGCAACACTTGGGGTATAATTTCCTCAATGAAACACATGACATGACAGATGGCGTAGGCGTTAGATTGCTCTTTGAGTGAACGGGCACACCGCCAATATTGGTGACGTTAAAATGATGGCAATGCTTTTTTTTATTGGATTCACTGGTCTTCATTTGTCTTCATTTGTCAAGATTTGAAATATGCACATGTAGGGCAAACTATGAAATTGCCAAGGTCGAAGGTTTTTGTTTTGTCACACCATCAGTGACGTTTGGAAGGAGATTTATTCTGCATATTCACATCGGCTGTGATTCGTTTTATGTGTTCGCGGAAGAAAGTAAACTCAATAAGAGGAGACCACAGTTGTCAAGTTGTGTCTCCATTTTAAGCCAACAAAGTGCAGGTATCGTTGCAAAGCAAAGCGAATAAAGGTATATTGTCTGGCTTCCCTAATCAAGGGGATTGAAATTACACGAACTGTGTCCTTAAGGTTGTTTCAATTATCCAGTTGTCGGTGGTAGTGTAATTGATGAAATCCCTTCAAGACTGAATTAAATGACAGACAATTTGCGCTGAATCAAACGAAAGTGTATGGCTTTTACTATGAAATATTGAAGAAATTTGTACATGAACTTAAGCTATGGCTACGGTTTGCGCCAATTTATGTGGAATGAAAGTACGACAGCGGTACTAGCAATCTGTTGTGCTAGCATGCGTAATTCGCGGATGCTACGTACTAAACCACAGGCCCCAACAACGCTGAAAAACTGCAGTATTATTTGTCATGTATGACTTCTTGAGATTGGTTAGCACTTAATGCTGTACTGAAGCGACAGAAGCAATCATTTCTGGGGTAACGAACAGACTTTGTCGGCCCTACTCTATGAAACTCCTCTCCGTAGACTTACTTGTATTCTAAGAAAGCCGGAGTTCCATTCACTCCATCTATAGGCGGGCGCAGACATTTTTCCAGGGGAGGGAGGGCAGAATAATTTGTTTCCTTCATTTCTTAAAAATTCCGTTATAGTAAACAAATTAGTAAAAAATAATGGTGGGCTCCCTGGGCAGGGGGCAAGTGGCCCTCCATCGGCAGCACCCCATCAACCCTTGCGGACGCCTATGACTCCATCCATTTTCATTCAAACTTGTCATGTAGTAAATACGTTTTCTGGACTGTCTTTATATAACATACAGAACGACCAACTGTAGTGTCTACATTTGACAGACTTCGTCTTCAGACATGAACTGTGTGAGATTGTAGTTTCAGGTTTTCATGGGCAATAAATACCTTAGCCTAAAAATTATTCTTCCTTTTCTAGACTTGTTACAACCAGCTCACGCAGGGCTTATGAGGAAGTCCTCCGCTCTTAATTTCTTCCTTAATTTTATTAACCCTGATCTAAGTCTGATGTTTGCTTACAGAACACTCTTTGCATACCGTTTCCCAAGATGTCGATGTGGGTAGCTTTCCAGCTTTTCACTCTGCGTCGTCTGAAATTAGCTGATTACCTCGATTGCACATAGCATGTACTATGACGTCAGCATCTTTTTGTGTACTCTGAGTTCTTGCGAGAAGGCCTCGCTGGCTACTCCTGAAATTAGAATGCTGTGTTTACCGAACTGCATACCCTTTCTTGTAAAAAAATTGCATTTTCAGCAGTAAGATTTGCAAAAACCGTATCGATTTATTATCGTAAACGATTGTAAAAAATAAATATTTCTATCCACCAAGGTTCGATTTAGGAGGATGTTCCTCATCAGGCATCAGGGAAACCTTGGAACCTCTTGGTGGGGTATTATACGCGTGCTGTTTAGAGTGTCAGCAAGCATAACTCCCAGATAGTGACTTCTTAAACTATTTCGTTTATTCTATACCTCCACGCATGTGTACTCCCTCTTTGTTTGATGGTTAGAGGCTGCTTGAGGTTGCCCTCCCCAGGCTGTCAAAAGTTACGTCTCATTTAGGTCATAACGAACCCGGACATCATAAACTTAGTGCCCTTCGCACTAGTTATCGATGTTCAGCGAGAGCTTCCTTATTGATCTGAGAGTAAACGTTTATCTGCAATGTTTTGGAGATCATGGATGAGCACACTTCAAGTGTTGAACCAAAAAAAAAAAAAGCATTGACTAGGGAATGCTCCTAGCCTCTCCTTATTGCCACACCCCAGGCTTAGACAAGCCATTCTTCACATTATACTTATAAAAAAACACTGGCCACAAGTGCTCACAAGGCCAGTGTTTTTTTTTAATTCACTATTATTTATAAATTCATTTAAAACTTACTTGCTAGACAAAAGTGCTTAAAACTAGTTGTACGAGAACTACTACTATTATTCTAACTTACTGGCCCTCTGCTGGCACTCTAAGCTAAACTTAATCTTATCCTATGTCTGTCGACCTAACCTATTCATAATTCAATTAAATAATAATTCGTACAGGACAACTAAATATTAAGAAAATTTCGGAAAAGCAAAAAAAACGTAATAGCTGAACTTTTTTCGTTAAAAATTTAAGAACTAATTTATTTATTTATTTCCGTTGTACAAACATATAAAATTTCATTTCTACATATATCTCTGCTCATATTTAAGTGTATAACATTGGCAACTAAGGTGAATTTTATGCAATCGTTAGTTATGGAATCACTTTGCCTCGAAATGTAAAAGAAATCTCTAGGCCTCAGACAACCAGACACTGAACATGGAAATGAGCATCGGACAATCAATGTGAGCAGTAATGACGCCATGAGCAAAAAGAACTGAATAATAAGTCATTCTTACATGCAGTTGCTTCAGATCAATAAGCTGATAAATCGCTTATAAAAACGAGAAACAGAAGAGGGCCAATGTGACTACCTTGAGAGAAATTGAAAATTACCCGTGACAGATCATTACCTATTTTTACAAACTGTCTACGATTTGTGAGGTAGCTGGTTACTCATTTCAAGATTTTGGAATGAAAACCAATCATCTCTAACTTCTTTATGAGCACACAACTATTTTAAACTGATCTAGATATATATATACGTATGCTTTTACCGCTTGTATACCCATGTACGTACTTGTGACCAGTATGCGATAGTATATGTTATTTTGAAGCCTTAGGGATCTCGCAGGATGTTAAAGGGCACCATCTACTGATCGTGTGGTCCACCTTTTCCTCGCATCATCAAACATTTTGACTATAGAGTGCAAAGACGTCTGTTCAATTATTGCAATGACAATGTTTATCTTTTTAAGTTCCAAACAAGACTGTTTGCCTAGAGAAGAGTGAAGATCTCAAAATAAATACGACAACTCTTTCTGCCCATCCAAAGTGTGTGAAATATAAATTAAAAATGTATTTTCCAATAAATGTGCATTTCTGCCAAATTTTCAATCTTGTCATAAACTTTACGAGTAGATATATTTTCAGGAATTAATTCCATGCAATCGTGTCATAGATTGAAGATATCAAAATCTACATCAAAGGCGATCTTTGCACTCGAAGATTCGTAAACAACTTGAAGAGGAACTGTATTTGGGTTACAAGGCTGAATTGTGTTATGAAATTGCCGGTCAGTACACATTGACCCAAATTTCAGCAAGTGTTCCTTCTTTAAGACACGTCATCTCATATTCGAATTGATATAAAAAAAAGTTAGTACCTACACAAATGGAGGGTTGTGGTCAGTGCTGCCAGATTCCAAGATTCATAGTATTTTTATAATAAATATAAATAAAAATAATATTTCTTATTTGCAAATTTGTATACACAAATTCATTTGCAATTTTCCAAATATTCAAATATTCCAATAGAAATAAGAAGGGAAGTAAAACCCGCTGAATGCTCATGTAAACTGCTTTTTGAGTAAACGTACTTGGAATGTGTACTAAACAAACTGTCATTGAGTAGTTAATTATGAATTCCGATTAACTCCGAATATTGATCCTTTTTGACAAAATTTATTTCGGTAAAGGGGTTCAAGCCCAATTGGATTCTTTGAATCTAAACCCCAGTGATGTTAAAGCACGCAAACAAACTTGCTTGAATTTCTTCATTGAACTCCCATCAACGTGTATCAAATCTTAAAAAAGATTTGACGTTAGAAAACAATTGCTTGAAAGTCGAACCCTTCTATCCACTAAGCATGAATGGAGTTACAGTCTTTTTATCCGTTATTCAAAACAAGTTCAGCAAATTAGAAGTATTTTCACTTCTTGCTTCTCTACAGAATATATCGTCGTCGTTCAATGAAAAGTCTCTTAGTCCATGTCTGTCAAAAATGGGATAAATACACAATTTTAACGACGATTGTTATTTGTATTATTGAGTCTAGAACTTATTCGTGCGGTTTGCTAAAAGATGGCGTAACTTGTATTATTCCATTGGAACATGCGTTGGAAAGCTATTGCCATTATACGTCATTTCAGTATATGTCATTCATTTAAAGCGTAATCAACACTAATTTGTTTTCACTCAAATATGTCGAACTTTGTGAAAAAACTGAAGAGTCAATTTCCATTTTATATTTTATTGTTTCATATTCCTCAACGTTCCACGAGGAAAGCCGCATTCCTTCATTCATCTGCAGCACTTTGAGAAACTCCTTGTAGTTTTACACAATATTCAATATTGTATATAAAATATTAATCTTTGTTCTGTGGAAACTGCCTAAGCCCTACGTTCCATCATCATCATCATTTTCTGACCCACATGCTCCACTAAAGGGGTCGCGGGAATAACCAACGCACGAGAGATCTCCAGGCAACTCGATCCTCCGCCAACGACTCTAACTAAGCAGAGTTATGCCCAAGCGTAACCAGGCGAGTTTTTCGACTTGGTCCAACCATCTCGTCCTGCGTCTGCCAAGTGGTCGCCTACCTGTTGGAATTGCATTCGGACATTCGTGCCACGTGACCAAACCAACGAAGCATAGCCCTCTCCGTTCGAAGAAGCAGCTCCTCAATGTTGAGTTCCTCGCGCAGTGCCGTTTCTCTTACCCTATCCCGGCGAGTAATTCCCACAGCGACAAGAAGAAATCTCATCTCAGCAGCTTGTATTCGCGATCTTATTCTCTCGGTCATTACCGCCCTTCCTACGTTCCTTCATTTTCTAATTAAAAATATTCACAACTCCAGAACTCTAGGACTTCAAATATTGCCAAGGCAGAAGATCGCCATCAAAGCTTTGCCTCTTTTATTTTATATTCAATGCCAATACAGGAATGCCGAGCTGAGCGAGCATTGTAATTTCCCTTATCTGGGTTCCAGGTCACAGTGACGTCCCAGGAATAGAGAAGGCTGGTGAACTGGCTACGCGGGGATCTGCCCTTCAGTGCACGCTTGCAGAGGAGGTGCACATCCCACTATACGCAGTCGAGGGTAGTATCTCTACGCACTTCCTTAAAATAGCAAACAGTCAGTCTTACATCAAGCAAAATATGGCCTGAGTAAAACCGATCTAAAACAAAAGATCTCCTTCGGTGAACTCGTCAACATATCGCTAAATTGGTGGTTGTCTGTAAAGGTCACTGGCTGATAGTAGGTCCCGCCGTCGAACACAGCAAATATTGTTGCAGCTGCAACAACACGCCTTAATACATTTCATTTGTGCTTGCCCGGCTCTTGCTGGAGTCAGCGTACTGCACAGCGAGCACTTTGAGACCCTTCATCAACTCACTTGATGACTGGCATAAAACAGCGCATAGTGATAATTAGGTTCTCACTGAGTCACCACTTCTACCTGCCTACATAGATCGTTGGTTGGGCATAGATGTACGCTTCGTCCATAAGATGGGCAAAAAGAGAGAATTGAAGAAGGCTAAGCAGAGACTCCTCACGGCGGACATGTGTCCCTCCGTTCTCAAATGGTTAGCTGTTATAAAGTCCGATTGTATCTTTTTCGGACGTCGCGACTACTGTCACGGCCATGTCTCAATCCGGGGGAAACGGAATTCTCGTTCTCGTGTCATTGCCCGGATGTGTGGAACATTCAGCACCTAGACGCGATTCTTCCACATTGTCGGCATCAAATGCGATTCTACTGCGAGTTGTCCATTTCACCAAAACAATTTCTTCACCCTCTGGGCAATCCCTCAGATACCGTTTCTTTCATAACGCCTCTCGATTTTCTCGATCACTTCCCTCCACTGTTCGTTAAGAACATGAACAGCTCTCGTGGTCCCATGCAATGTTGCTTTGTAGGCTTCTCTGCATATCCTACAGGTGGTGTCATGAAAAGTTTTATTTGTTTTTACTTAAGTGAAAACTGTGCCCTGTTGCATGCGCTCAAGGGGTGACATTTTCTAAAAAAGTCGTTGTGCTCAACCGTAGCCGTCACTGATTTAAGGAGAACGCATTCAGCCCTCGACATGAGAGATAACCTACTTAGACAATCCTTTCCATTATAACGAGCAAACAGCGAATAACTTATCTTGGCCGCATGCTAATAGTCAAATCGATCAAATGAAACTCTGTGACCACCGATAGTGTCCAAGTCGCATAGCACTTAGTCCCCAACACGTGCTGAGCATTTCAACCCGATTCAGTTCACTGAGCGACGGCATAACTTACCAGTCCCCAGAGTCAATTGAGTTTGACTTGAATATCACCCACCTTGCCGCCAAAACTACATTGCTCACATGTCCGTGGTCGCTCGGCGTGCCCCCCATCCAGTCCCCATCCCCTAACAGCCATAAACCACTATTTTATGAACCCAACTGCGATGTGCGCACATGTATCCTTGCTGTGGGCAAAATAAATATTAATTAAAAGCAATTAGGTTCTCACAAATCTCGTCATTACCGCCGCGATAAAGAATCTGCAAACAATTCGTCCCCACCGCCGCCGCCGGCGCACTACCGCCCGCCGATAAATCATTTCGCCCCACTCCAGCGGCGTCCATGTGTTTGGCTCTTAGTTAAAGATAACAGCTCCTATATCCGTCGTCATTGCCCAAATTTGTTGCTATTGCCGCTCGTCGATAGGCGACGGTATCTGATATGCAGAAAATCGATAAGTTTCGATAATTTATTGCTCGTGTGTGCGGCGCGGTATCGAGGTACGCGAATGCAGTTGCCATCACTGACGTGCGTACAAACTCGGTCTTAATCAAGCCCAACAACGTCCTACGGGACGTAGAAGCGTAGAAGCGGCTAAATTAACCGACACTTTATTGTGCCCCAATAACCATAAATTAATTCAGCACCGAAAAACTGAACCGCCGCCTGGCGGAAAAGGTGAAGCCCCGGCCGGTGTACAAGCTCGACATACGCAATTCGTCGGATGGAATAAATTGGAAGGAATTCCTGGGTGACGACCGGGGGAGAATGTGTAGAATTAATTTGATGATTGTCCTCCGGTGGATGGGCGCTTGGCATCACAATTAAACAATTTATGTCCACCCAACAGACAATGGCGAGGTGCCGGTTGGCACGGGGGAGTAGCGTCCATCATCGCTTGCTCACCGTTTTATCGGAACAACTACGTGTCCGTACAATGAGCCCTTGGCACGTACATTCGTACATTTCCTACACGAGACTAATAGTGCGCAGTGAGTTACAAATCAAATCCTCAAACGGATATTTGTCAGCTGGTCACTGAGTGGGCGAGGAAGTGCGCACAACTCGTGGGGACTCGCATGGATGGAGTGAGTCACTGGTGGTTAGACACTTTGACGTCAAACGGATTTTTCCGGTTTCGACGGCATTCCATGTCATGGTGACATAACTCACAGCACGTTGAATGTGAATTTGGCCACGGGCTGCTGTCCAAATGAGATGGTTTTGAGGATCTCTTAAGTTATTCATATTTTTGGAGTGATTTGATGCAAGGCTAGGTGTTGCACTAATTAGAAGACAAGCTGTGCTGCCAGTTAAGCTTCTCATTTAGGCCGTTAGATGCGTGCATGTATTCAATGACTTGAAGTGACACTTTCTGTTTTCTGAATTCTATTTCTTGGTGTGGTGCTACAATCGGGGGGAATTTGAGTCAACTGAACTCAGCACGGACGCACTTACTCCTCCGACACGGCTTCGTCTCTGACTTAGAAGATCCTATTCGAAGATCAATTCATTTGCATTCAGTTTGCTGCAACGAAGACCTTGACTTGATTCGGGACTAAGAAAATTCATCATAATCAGTCACATATTGTTGTATGGTGTTACTTCTGGTGGGTCCCTTACATTGTGGGGGTGTATTGTCAGCACTACGCTAGAGATTGGGAGCGTTGAAGTTGCTCTCCGATATGCCTCAAGGAAGTTGTGATCTGACCATCGACAAACGGGGATGTACTGGCCAGTCGACAGTAAAGGGACACTGTCACATTCTAAAGCATTGGGAAGCTAAAGTACTCGCTAGAACAAAGCATCTGATGATGCTGGAAGCGATTGGGTGGGTTTCATTGCACAGCATACCTCACTACGAAACAGTTATGACAAAGGGCTTAGCCCGAGACGTGCACATAGCCTCATAAGACTGAGTAGGCGGACTCTAAAGGCGGTCTTCAGTTTCAGCTTGCCCTACAACAACTTCTGGAGAAGCTGCAGAGACGAGGGAGAGGAGGAACCCACTTAGCAATAGCAGCGCCCTCTCTTCCGAACGAAAAGCCCAGACGGAGCAACTTTGTTAAAACCACCAATTGGTTTGTTAATTAGGTTCGACCAGATTCGAGTGGTAACGCCTACCTCCGTCATACCCTAACCCAACCTTTTTCTACGCCGATGTCATTCAGCACATTGCCAGGAAAAGAAAAATACACAAGTTGCAACAAGTCTTTCCAATGAATGATATTTAAAATTAAGTCAAAACGATGATTATCAAAACTGCAATCGACTTCTAATCTGATCAGTCCTATAGGGTCAGTGATAGGCGAAAAAACAAGGTTGGGTATGGTAAGCTACAAGTAGTTGACAACAGAGAGCAATCGCTCTTTTGTCCGACTAGGCCCATTGCGTTCAATTCAATTTTAGTTTATAAGCCGTATGATGGCCGAAACACAATAGTGCGTTTGCGCTGACGCGGTCTTTCAGCGTCAGAGTAATAAGAAGATTAAAATAAAACGTCAGTCAGACGTACGTAAGTCCTTCGCACGTCATTATCGAACATGTCGAAAAATATTTGACGGAGAGGTGCGCTGTGAGAGCGAGCGTTGTCCATTGATGGTTTCACCCGGTTTTAGCAGCTCATAATACATCACACCCTTCTGATCCCACCAAATACAGAGCATTACCTTCGCGGCATGAATATTCGGTTTTGCCGTTGTTTTGGCTGGTTGGCCGAGTTTCACATATGATCTTTTGCGCTTGGGGTTGTCGTAATGGATCCATTTTTCATCACCAGTAACAATCCGATGCCAAAAATTACCTCCTATCGTGGCGTCGTGTGTGTTGTGTCCCCACAAAAACTCTATTTCAGGCACAAAGTTTGCATTTTTGAGTGAACAAAATTATTGTTGTTTACGCTTCAAATGAATGACATGTACTGAAGTGACGTACAATGACAGTAGCTTTCCAACGCATGTTCCACTGGAATAATACAAGTTACGCCATCTCTTAGTAAACCGCATGAACCAATATTTTTTATATCGTTTTCTAAAGCCTATTTGAACAATCAGAGATGAATCAGATGATGAATCAGAGTGAATAACTGTCAAAAATGCATGCATAAGTGTCAAAACGCCTCTAAAATTCGTCGATTAAGTATGGGGCGATCAGCTGTCAAGTAGGCCATCTTATTCCATCAATACTTCATTTCTGATGAAAACAGCTGACTAAACTCATTTTAACGACGAAAGTAATTTGAAATGTGTTGACATCAAAACAGCTGATGCAACATTTTTCATCTGGAGTGCGTCATCGCACTCTCTCCATAACATGAAGTCGGCTGGCGCAACGCACTATAGTGTGTCAGACATAATCCGTTTATTGGTCTTATTATTCACTTAGTAAGGTCATATTCTGACAATTTGGAACTTATAGCATAGCCTAGACTGGTAACAGGTTCTGCAAATGCAAGTAGAGAAAGCCTGAGCGAGGGCGATGTTTGAGATTTAGCTGAAGGATACTATTTTATTCGAAAACAAAGTAGAAATTGGACCCGCGACTTCTTCGCATTCAAGTATAAGCCTTAGAGAACACACGGATGGTGTGACATTAAGAAGTAAACTAAATAGAATTGGTCCCAAGATTGAACCTTGCGGGACTCCTTGCTTAACTGGTAGATGTCCTGAAGATGAATCGGGGGAAACTACTGAGAAACTACTGATCAATTTTAATGCACCCTCGTTAGATAAAAATCGGCTGCGGCTCTATACAATATAATATGGGTGGCGCTACGGTACAAGGCGTACCTACACCTAGCTTCTACAACAAAAACTCCGGTTGTGCGTGCCAGCTACAGCTTTACGAGTATACTAGCTAGCTACAGCTTTATTTTGAAAAAGAATGTTGCGTTGCATGTCGTGCACTTCTGCTTGTTGTAACGACACAAAGATGACTGAGGCTATAACTGCTTAATCGCCCTTTCTTTGAATAGAGGGCGCTGCAGGAGAAGAGAAGGTGTTGCCTGATATCTTCTGACTCTTCGTCTCTGCAGCCTGTGCAGTATTCATTCTTAGAAAGGTTCAGGCATCTTTTGGGCTTTTGTTAGAAATTCTCCGTCACCGATACTTGGTGTACAAAGCGAAGGTCTACGTATTTACTGAATTTTAAAGAAGGTTAGTGAACGAAATATCTAATGTCTACTCGGCCTCGGTTCCGATATGACCTCGTGGTCCTACAGATGAGACCCAGCTAAGATATTCCCCACAGTCCCAACCATGATGGCCAAACCTTCGATTAAGGTGAACAATGTTGTTTCTCCTAAGCTGGCCCATGATAGTAAATGGGCGGAGTCATGCACCAAACATACGTGCTGCTGAACACTGTGCACACCTTATTACCCTTCCACCATGACGTATGTTTGCCTTTCAGCTGCCATTGATGACATAAAATGAATCGACTCACAGCTAGTGTGAAACTAAAGCACTCAACCATCAATTGTTTGTCGACAGTGTGTCTAGACCTCTGTAAAATAGACGTCTCCAGATTTGATGTTGACAATTGTCAAAAATGCAGCTTCTTAATTCAATGCCACACCATGACATCATCGTTTTTGTGCGAAACAATACCACAGCACCACTTAAAATAGAGATTGCCATCTTCGAGTGCATTCCTACACGTTTGCACTCCATTCACAGTCGAACTGGAAGCGAATTATATCTTATCGACGCAATGAATCAGCAATCAAACCATCCGCCGAAGTCCTACTCTCAATAAACACACGGGAAGTGTAAAGCAATTCCATGGGCAGCCACCAACGTCACTGCGCACTTCTGAATGTGCATCCAAATCTGTGCACTGTCTGCCGCAATCGCTGTCGGATCGAACTCGAAGCATCTGCACTGAAGGACAATTGGCAAAAGTTCAGAGTTATCGAGCAGACAAGTAGCTTCAAGTTCACTCCTTCGACAGGGGAATATGCAAATTCGTCTCTAGCTGATGACCTCTCCGCCCATGACAGACAGAGAGTGACAGTATCTGCTCGAGCCGCTGAATCACCGCCCGCAAGGAGACCATCTCGACGCGCGCTGTAGTGGCAGTCGTGCCAGCGTTTATGATGAGAAATTAATTTCACTCTTTTGAGGCTAGACGACCGTCATCTTCAGCGCTGAGATACATTTTCGTTTCGCCTTTGTTTACGCGCAACCGGGGGGAAAAGTGTTGAACCCGTGCCAAGAGTGAGCGTGCCATCTTAATCGAACAACAATGGCGTGTACGTACGAGTAGGTATCTATAAAATCTAGTGATTAATGCTCTGCGAGTTGGGTATGCATGCGGCAGAATGATGTCTGCGCGTTCGCTGAATCGCGTCCCCCGAAGGCCCTGCTGCTCTACATATTACATGCAATGCCAGCAACAGCTAAACAAACTGGATAGTAGTTCAAAGTCATGTGCTTATCTCATGTGCGGTGCGGAGGGTGGACTGGAAGATGCGGCAGTGTCTGCTTACAATGTCCTCTGGCGGTGTTTATAATAAAGTTGCCGTAATAGCGGATTAAAAATGCCCGAGTACGAGCGGCGGAAGTTCGTTCACGCACCACGGGGCATGGCAGAGAATGGTGAGAAGCGGGTGCACACCTTAGCGGTGTGTTTTGCAGCCGGCGGGGGGTGTACACTGTGGGCTACAAGTTTGGTTACTGTCGAAAAAAATAATAAAATTTAATTTATAGAATAATCACATGAGACTTTGTCTCTGACAGAGTTTATAAATCCTGTGAAGTGCAGTCAGCACAAATCATCTTCAGAGTCAGCGTTGCGTTTGCGTTGCTCGTACCTCAAACCAACGAAAGATGAGAACCACAATTGCTTCTGATCTTCATCAACAAGGTGGCATAATTTTGTACTCAACTGTAATCTATTAGACGAATTGCCAGGAAGTGTTAATGAGTCTTTCGACTGTCATCGCTGCACTTCTTGGCAATGTTCAGCGTGACAGCACAGCTAGATTTGTTTCAACGTGTCACGGCGGGATTTAAGAATAGACCGTTCGACGATTTGTGTGAAGACGAAAAGAAAAAAAAACCTGTAATAATTTGCAGTCTAGACCCGGACGATCGGGAAAAATGAGCACTAAAACCGTGTCAACCGGAAATATCTCCACCGCCCGCCAGCAGCGACACAATATCGCTTAAAACTTGCCAACTTTGTGTCATCTGCGAAGGCGTACGGCCTGCTTTTCAACACGATCTCAATGAAAAATGTGAATTTCCAAAATTCCTTTGAATCTCAAGATAAATGAGTCAGTGTCTAGCATTCTGTCAAAATTCGTCTGTCGATGTTGGAAATAATCACTCGTCTCATCCATTCCAAAGCAGAGTCCAATTTAAAATAGACAACGAGTGGCCGATGCGCGACGGTGTGAAATTCTCGACGGGGTTGGGGTTACTCTAGCCGAATGGATTTTAGTGAAACACAAAAATTCTGCAAAACTGTTCGCGCTCAGATGTTTACGGCCGGCTAAACCGTAAAAAAAATATACTAAAACCCAAAGCACATGCAACGCACGGAGGATTATAACATTTTGGCGCATAAGCTGTACACAGTCGAGTGCAAAAATAAGCGAGCGCAGGAAGTAGTTATAAGTGAGACGAGTTGTAACGAGATGATCATTAAGTAGGCGTGGTAATTGATGGGGTGTAGTCGGATGCTGTGGAAGTAAGGAAAGGTAGGATGGGGAGGCGATGCCTCATATTTCTTTATCTCCTGATTGCACCCAGCAGCACTCCAGGTGGATGGACAGAAAGCGGTCTCCTACGAGTTGTGTGCTATAGCTTAGGCACTTGTTGAGGTATAGCAGAAGCAATGAAGTGCTTAAATGGCCCGCAGAATGAATGGTTGCGGTCGCGATGTGAGGACTCCTCGCTGGGTTTGTAGCCGAGTGATGTTAATCAACGATAAATGTTAATTTTAATGCTTAGTCAGTTGAAGGTGGTCTCGGACCATCAAGAGAGTCAATTAGAAGTGCGGGGAAATGTGGTAATTTAGCAAAGTCGCGGACTAATGGTTTTATATCAGCAACTCATCGTTCCGATGTTAAGTTGAGTGAGCTTCAAGAAACGTGGTTTGTTTCTGAAAACTATGCTAAATGTAGGTATGGTGTCAAATATATGAGATTCTTTCAATTTCCATGTGTGTGTTGATATTATTCCACTAACAACTTCAGTGAAATCCAAAGGCTCCCGCAAGGCCTTGACCCTTTGGTCGCCAAGGGTCTCATCAGCCACATTGAGAGGTATTGGCTACACTAGGGTAGGGCCTAAAGTCAACTAAAAGCAAAGTTCGAGATGGACCTGGACCTTTCCAGTTGGTCTTTAGGCAGCTGCCTCCAATTATGACCTCATTCTCCACTTGGGCACGCATCGGTTTGGTGAGTTTCTTCTATTACGTTGTCTCAATGGCGTGCCGCCGTCCTGGCAAGGAAGCGAACAGTCTTCAGTCTGGAGCGGTCCTGTTCATGCGGTCTGCATGACCTAGCCTGGCTAGACTCATGTTGCTCCACAGCCCTTATGTCGGGGTTGAGTCTTCTCAAATGCGATCAACACAAATAGAACAACAAATTGGATTGGTTGGGTAATCGCGGGTATTTCTACTTTACGACTAGCATTCTTCTGCGGACGACATTAAGTTCTCAGAGACAATTGAGAGCACTCTGAATTTTGACTATACTTCTGGGTATTTTTCAATTGGTTTTGTCTTAAGCTTAAGTTTACTTGAGTCAATTATGGTCGGGCCTTTCGTTAAATCTGTCTGGAGTTTGGATTTCAGCTTTTAACCAATTTTCAACCTACCATTCAACCAACTGCCCATTATGTCCATCAAGCTAAGCCATAAATGGTACGCGTCCACTACCGACAGACATTTTTCGACGCTTTCGCTGTGGCTGCCGCCGTTGGATAGTGGGTAAGTGCGTCGACTCCGCTGAATGTCAAGGGTTCTCACAACTTTCTCAATCCACACCTTCACCCCTCTCCAGTCACTAACAATGCTCGGAGAGTTAACCTGTCTCGAAGAAGTTTCTCAAACTTCGACGTTTCGAGACAGCATAAAACTGGTCAAGGAAGTAGTTTCTGTAGAATCAAGGACCTGGTCTACGCTGTATTGCAACGCCGCCCATATCGTTATTATTGCGCTAACAGTTGTCCAAACAATGAATCTAGTGCGTTCCAGCGAGTTTTCAATGGTCCTCTCACGACGTCGGTGAGTTCACACCTAAAATCGTTTTTGACATTGAAGGTCTCAAGGTCAATGAACACCACCGTACACAACGCGAAGCGTTCGCCAGGAATGCCTAAACTAAACACGTGTCTATGCCGTCATGCGTCGAAATGCATGATTGATGTGTGTCGATTTGTATTTCCTTGGCCTCTTCCAGAATCTTCTGGTGGCGTGAACTGCTGGCATATGACTCATCAGATTGACAAGTGCTTTCATTTCACATAAACTGGAGAATTCCACGAGAAGATTTGGTAGAATAGGTTAGTCAAGGGGATACTCGTTCTTGAGCAGCTGCTGGTACTCCATTAATCGGTCATTCACTATCAGCATCACGTCTCTGACCAACGAGAGCATCTCCAGCTACTATGAAGGTTTCAGAAGATGTGCGCCGTGGAGTGGTGGACAATGTGTCGACTCCGACGCACTTCAATCGATCGGGTCTAGGTTCCATTCCCGTCGAACTTCAGCCGATGGCGTCTAAGTTCGATTCTGATCGATTCCCAGTACGATGAAATAATTTTCACGACGCTACCCCTTTCGAGTCACTGACAATGCTCAAAACGTGAAAACTATCCGTAAAAAGCTTCTCAAAGTTGGCGGATCGGCAGTAGGTCGGAGGACGGCCGTAGGCCGTAGGACGCCCGTAGGTCGTAGGCCATAGGTCTGCTCGTGACTGAAGAATAGTACGCACATCGATAGCCTACAGCCGCTTTCTGGTGAACCGGTACTGATGTTACCGAATCAAACTCTCCCAAAAAACAGCTCGTTCTCACACAAATCACTTCGAACTTCACTCATTCACTGCAGAGCACAGAAATTGCGTCTTGAAACTATCTGCAAATTAACGTAAAACATGCACCCCCACCTCATTGGCCAACTACAATGCAATTCATTCAGGGGGCGTGAATACACCTACAGTTGACTTCGCAAAAGAAAATCATTTGAATTGTGTGTTTACAATAGAAAGTCACTTTACCAACGTCCGCCGTAACGCCATATTTCCCATTCAACAAACGGCTAAGGTCAACAGCATTGCAGTAGAGTAACCGCAGACCTACAATGTCACGCCTCTTTTGGTCGTAAATTTTAACTTTTACGACGATTAGGCCACAGGGTAGGTGTGGGATTAGACCAACAAAGTTGTATAGCACCATCGCCCGTAATGACGCTGGGCGCTAAACACTCTGGACGCGCCATTCACTCTCCTTCCTTCGAGTCAAATGAAATTCACTCCACGTCGCAGCATCAAAGTTGAGGATTAAGTACAACACATCGCCGGCTTATTACGCTCGTCAACTCAACTAATCGCTATAACTATTCTCATATCCGTATCGCATACGACTTTCAGTGCCCGCCCATTCCTGGTCACGACTGTGTCCTACACCAACTGTCTTCACGCGGACTCGTTAAGCGCGAAAGACTCTCTGGCCGTTTACGAGGATCTTCCACTTAAATATCTCCGAATCAGAAACCACCGAACAATGGTGTTGCACGATGCATAGAGTGTTCGTATCTCTCCGACGCGATGCGGAAAAGTTTTCTTCGGCATCCTTTGTCTGAAGTGAAAGCAACAAACTACTGCAGTTTATCTTTTTCGCTTTTTCTTTGTCGTTTTCTTTTGCTTTGTCTGAGACAAGAGGAGTGTGTCGACAAACTTGGTCAGTTTTATTTCCGTAGACTCGCTTTTTGGCGACATACAGTAGTACAATAAAGTTTTCTGATATTCTCTTTCCTGGGTTGTGGTAGTGAATTCTTTTATAATTTTCCAAAGAGCTAATGTGCGGTCAGCGTATAAGAGGAGTCATTTTAAGTTACCTCAGATTTTTCGAAGAGTGGTGATATTTGTAACTCGGTACAAAGGACTGAATCTGAGATTAGGAGAGTACATCATGATTGTCCGTTCTGAAGGGGTCGAAATACACGAATTCCTCACGACGGGACCACCACGAATCGTCCGTAGAGAGAGGTGTTCCTTGTGAGAAGATTCATTGTAATAAAATACAAAAACAAGGCCTCCCCAGCGGTTCTGTTGAATAAAATAACTTTGATAGAATATTTCACGATTTTTTCCCAGCTGTTGTCACGTTTTTTGTTTAAAAGACTCCATACACACGACACTTGTGTCGGTGTCCTAAAAAGTGTCCTGTGTGTGGGCTAGTCGGCGCACCAATTTCCATTTGTTGTGTCGGTGTACCTAGAAGTGTGATATGTGTGGACACTTCATACGACACGACCAAACACTTTCATACAAAATATCACCGTTGAAGAGTGACGAGCTCTGATATTGTGAAGCAGTAATACGGACTTTTAATTTGTTTTTGTGATTTTCTCGATTTACATGGTTTTGAACAATAAGTTTGTGACTAGTTCATGAAACTTGCAGCAGACGTAAGCAGATCTCTATTGGTGTGAATAGTACAATATTACTAACATACACAATGTTCATAGTTCTGTTCCTTCGTCGTCAAAGCCCAATGAAGGACTTATGTGTACGAATTTTTGTGGCGGAAAGCGACACATGCGAGAACCCCGAAGTGTGCACACAAGTGTCGTGTGTATGGGGCACTTAACATACGAATTACCAGTATTGACGGAAACTTTACCTTCGACATAGATGTAAAAAAATAAATCAGTTGATGTAAAATCGAATGATCCCAGCGAGCAATTGAAGTCCACACCGTGAAGTATCCCGTCCAGGGAGCCAATCATGTCGATTATGGAAAACTGCGGATTGACTGCGGGGGAACTTCACGCGATCCGCATCCATTTCAGATAATCACGCCGCTAATCCTCTTTAGGTATCCTTAGTTTATCAGCTGTTTTCTGCCAGTTTTGAATTTACATGTTTCAGTTGTTCTGAAGGAGGGTTAGCTAAAATGTGCCAATGGATACAAATGGCTTTTTTATTTAAAAGATTCCCGAGTTGGAAAATAAGAAGTAGGGTGAAGGATATTTTATCAATACCGGAAGATTATTCATTCCTCATTTTCAAAATAATGTCACTACAATATTCCTAAAATAGGGGATGCTGGATATCCTTTGTCGTCATGACTTATCACAACACTTAGAAAATCCGATGCATTCCGATGGTTCGATGGTATTCCAAAAAGTAGGTTTAATAGTAGTAGCCACATCATACGTCATAACGTCGTATAACGAACTATCGGCGTTTGGGAAAATTGGTGCACGTGTTTCCCCGATCACCGACTAGGGATGCGCGATTTAAAAAATGTCAGCGCGGGACGACAACTTTGTAAAGTGGAAAAAGAAAAAAACAATATTTAATGAAAAAACATATTTTCAACCGTCTCTCCTGGATTTTTGGGTGAACGTCCACTTAACGAGGCGAGAGTGAAAATAAGTGACAGTAAACAAAACATTGAAACTCCATAAATTCAATGATTACTTTCAGTGAGCAGCATGTTCCAAATATTAAACTTAAGTGCATGGTACACTATCGATGCAATGTTTTACTTTTCACTTGATAGGATTTTTTGACCCTTTGGACGGGACAAGCGAGGTATTAAATAATCTCGCGGAACACTTGCAACCCTTTAGAGGGACCTCTGGCACTCCTAATCAGCTTCATTATCCTCCAAAGAAGACTGTACATATTATTAATGCTAGCGCTTATTAATTACAAACAAAAAAAAAATAAAGTTGAAAACAGTTTTTTGGAATCCCCGCAGTTCTACTTGTACTGCGTACTTAGGGAATCAAATCAGAGAAGTCTTGTTTCAAAATTCACTGAACAAATTCAGGGTCTTTCTTGGGTTTTAGGACATCTCCGGATTTTTGTTCATGGCAATAAACATTGCCTCGAACTGAAATGGTTTTGATTGGTTTTTACAATTAAAAGTAATTTATTTCTATTCACCTAAAGTCTAAAATTTACTTTCTGTTGCACCAACTGATATTACTTCCTAGAAATCCGCAACCAATTTTATACAGATTGAAAACGTCACAAAATGAGTAAACTTCGGATGAGTTGTGTTTTAACCGCATCATTGTTTTTACACTACTTTCCCGACATCCGCTCAGTTTCTCGATAATAGGAAAACAACGGATGCGAAAATATTACCTCCGTGGTCAGTCCGACGTTTTCCAAACCAGTCAATATTGGTTGGCAATGCAGTGAAATCAATGCAACGGTCACACCAGTATCCCCCATAATGACAACGCCAGTGCTAAGTCCGCACCAAACGGTGTCTCATTAAGGATGGAAAGCTAACGGGCGGTGAATTTAGCGAAGATAATGTTAGAATCAATCACTGAAAATAGTTGGAGAAAGAGAGCTGAAGCAAAGGCGATGTGGCATGCTTTCTGTTTCCTCACACTAACCAGTTGCTCAGAGCGTTCAGGGTTCAGGGTGGCCCAGATCATGTTGGTGGTTTGACAAGTAGACAATCCCGCCATCTAGGTTAGGTTAAAGTGGATAGCAGTCAGAGAGACGGCTTGACTTACTTCAATGGCTGAAACAAATAGGCGCTTGTGACAATGCGGCTTAACTGGCCATCCAGTTCGGTTAGGTTGTAGACAAATGAGGACTCTACGAGTTGGTTCTACGTGCCGGCTCTGACTAGTCTTGTCAGAGCACTGCACGAACACTGAAGATGATGTCTGGTCTCCCTATCTCCCTTCCATCCAGGAAGCTTCTGTGGAAATCATTATATGAGCCACACGTCCTGTACATGTGTGACAATTGCTAAGTACCCAGTCACTAATGAAGGTCCTCAGTGCAGATCTGCTTGTTCTAAGAAGACAGTGTAACCATTTAAGATTGAATGTCGGTATATATACCCATTGTTTTAAGGAAGTCGTGTCTTCCAGGCTTTTGTTTATAAATCCATTATTTTTAAAACAGATTTCTTTGGCCTTGTCCTATCCTATCGTACGTCCAATTGGACCAAACTTAATGCCGGCAGAAGCATAAGACATTTGGTGATTGATTGTTTCATTTGAGCGCACGTCAAAGTTGGACACCGACAAAGACAAAATGCGCCATATTGTAAATTTGTCCTTCAAAAAGTACGCAACTAAGGCGGCTGAAAATGTGAGAAATGTTTATGATACTGATACTGTAACTGTAAATCATGCACAGTTTTGGTTCCGTCGATTCCGTTCCGGTAATTTCGATGTCAAAGATGCATCAGGCTCTGGAAGGCCAGCCATGGAAAATGTCGGTAAAATCATGGAAAGTGTAGAGACTGGCCGTCATTTAATCACTGTTTCGATTGCCCAGGAGCTAAACAGTGCACAAAAAACCGTTTTAAACTTGAACAAGGTTGGATACACAAAAAATCTCGAGGTATGGGTACTACACGAGATAACCTAAAAAAAAACCAAGATTCCATCAGTGCATCACTGCTGAACGTTGCCACTGATGGATCACTTACAACAACATCGAAACCGTCGTGGACAAATCGCGGTGAGTAGCCAAGGCAGGATTAACAAACAGAAATGTCTTGGATTGGCAGGGAATCATATACTATGAGCTGATCTCCTACGGCAAAAGAGGAAGAGAGGAATTGTAATCCATCACGACAACGTCAGGCCACACAACAATAGCGACTTACCAGAAGCTCCGGGAGCTTGGTGGGGAGGTCTTTATGCGTTCCACCTTCCCCTGTCCATGGCGAACGATTTTGCTGATGAAGAGCTCACAAGAGAGGCTTGTGAAACAAGACTGCTTGGCCGTCTCCACGGCCCGTCACACATCACATGCGAATCTTTAGCAATCTGGCGGTCAAATTTTGGATCACTGTTTCCAGCGTTGCGAGCGGTATTTGCCAAATTACGAATGAATGGTGACTGGCTAATGGGCGAATACTTCTGACAACTAACCCCAAAGAAAAATCCTAAAGAGGTGACAGGGCCGGACTAAAATGAATACAAAGAGGGTGCTATGGTAACCCGGCAGTGGATAGTTTATTTTCCAACGCAATCAACGACTTATTTCGACTATTAAGACATTAACTTATGTTGCATCCTCACAACCTTACTTTTCTTATCAAGTGCCTATCAATCTCCTGCACAGTACCCAACGAATATTTAATGATAATGCACGATGCCGTGTTCATTTAACGATCAAAAGTCTCGTCTCTCAGCTCAACCCTTGACTTTGTTGATACTCCATGTATGCACCACTCCTTGTACGACAATATCAAATAACATTAACTTCCTAGTTCAATGCACCGCAGTCATAAGGAAAATGTTCGTGCGGCCATTCACTGCATAATCCTGCGTAAGAACACTGTTTGTGGACAACCACTACCCCCTCATATGCAAATGCATACACTGCACGTAGTTAAAAATCGTGTCCCGAGGGATTGGCACGAAAGCAGAGCACTGCCAATGCAGGCGTGCAATTAAGCACAGAAGCAAGTTGTGCAGCTTAGGCGACAATTATCCCGTATTAATGGATCGAAGGAATGGTTCCTCTTCATGAATTAATGGTCGTCTTCTACCACGAGGTAATCCCATTTGCTTGTGCGGCGAGCTAACACTTTTAATTATAGACTTTGCAATGATTTGGGGAGGCACGCAGTCAGCTGCTGAGAGACACACGTAAATCGGTATGAGTTACGCAGAAAACGGGGATACAAATGAAAGCGGTTCGGCGGATGGCAATTGGTGTGTTCAACACTGGTTCGCCACGTTGGAAGAAATATTGTGTCAGGCTCAAAGATCGTGTTCAAGCATGCCGACCAAATGAGGGAATTTACATTTTATTGGGAAGGAAGTAGACCCTTCGATTGTACCTTCTCCTGAAGCCACACAAGTAGTGCGTGCTTAGGGCGAGCTACACTAGACCTTCGAATTCTAGCAGATTCGGGGATAAAGTGAAAGCAGATCGATGCTTACCGCATGCATAGAGTCTTGTCTAGGTTTGACATTTCTGCCAGATCAAAGTCAGAAACGAACCTTCACTGGATTAAGACAAGGAGGCGCGTTGACATGTGACTTCTACAAATTCATCCGGGAGAAGATCGTGGAAGACTCACACGCCAACACAAGCGATACCATCTTCCAGGAGTCCGTTCAGCTGTGCCGTACACAGGTGGCATTGACGTGATCGATTGGAGGCAGCAAGGCATTTATTAGCATTGAGAGTGAATGGGCATAGATGTGTCTAACGGTGGACGAGTGGAAATCGTGGTATATGCTGTTTTCGGGAGACGACACTCAACAGCAAGGGACGCCTTTAACTTCGAGTAAGGCAAGGATTTCGTCTACCTCGGCTTCGCTGAATAGTAGCTCCACACAACAAACGCAGAGAATTCTTGTCAGTCATCGGTTCTTTGGCTCGTGCGTCAACGTGAACCCTCTCGCGAAGAACGGAGATCGTTCTGTGCAAAACATGAACTATCCCAGGCTTGTGCTGTACGGTGCAGGGGCGAGGTAATCTCAAAACTGGATAAAGAAGTCTTTGGTCTCTTCGACACAAACATTCTGCTTTTGGTCCTGTTTGCGCTGAGGATGGCTTCAAGGGAATATTAGACCCAACTGCTCGGACTGTTCTGATGTCACCATAAAGAGGACACGGGCAACGCATCTCCAGTCCGAAAAGCATTCAACTCCGAGACTGTGAGATAAAGCAACAGAGGACCCCTGCATCTGAGAGGGGGCGCTTGCTTGAAGTGGATAAAGAACTCAACCAACTTGGAAGCAGCTCGCCAGAGATTGAACTAGTTTATGAGGTCGGTAGGTCCTGCCCGATCTGCAGTGCCACAACGTGAAGAATTTAGGGCGGCAACGTGTGAATAGCTCTACGTAACACAAGTTCCCTCATAAGTGCTAAGAGTGCTCAGAATCTGGAGCTCTAATAGGAAACAAGCTATTATTACCCCGAACCCAATTTTTAAAACGAATCTGTCATCGGATTGTTGAGAACTGAATACAAAGAAGCAATTGCAGGCAATACACATCCTCAGTACAGTGTGACCTGTCTTTCTCCCTTACTCGTGGGGAAGTAATTGTCCTTAAGACCAACGTCTTACGTTATTTGATCGTAACAGGGATCAGAAGAGTGGAGATTCCTACAACCTGCCACCTGCAATCTCAAGCATTGGGTGAGGTTATTCGGCACCACCCCGATTTAGTTCCCATTAAATTCTGCTTCTCGTTTCAACCCCTGACATTCCTTTTCACATTGGCATGTCGACGACTGAAAGCACTCAAAATGTTGTTTAATTCCTTGCGGTATTGAAAACGAACAGACACTGACCTTCAACTTTATTTCGCCATAATTGCAAACGTAAACCAGAAAAAACTTAAATTGACACGCATAGTGTAAATAAAAGCAGCCAGGAGGAAGTCACAATTTTGTTGCCACAGAATTTTATTTTATTGAGCCTAGTAGAACTATGAGCGTGTAGGTGCATAAAACGTAAGCCTCCAGATTTCCCGGTGTAAGCACGCACAACACGAAAGGGTGCCAGAATAGGGGCAAGGACAGGTGTTGACTTTAAGTGCCAGACATCAGACTCACACACTCATGTGCTCTTGCAAAATGACTGGCCAGAGTCTTTCTCAGAGGAGTTCTTTTGCATCGAAACCTACGCAAACCAGTAATCAAGTGACCGAATGACACCGATACCCACTGTAAGCTCGTCCAACTGTAACATCATCCCCTAATGCACCAGCGAACATCGCTACGAATGAGTAATTACAAAACGGAATACAGTTGTCTGCCGCTTCGGACGACACGGAGACACTGAAACTTTACACAAAAACTTGCCACACAACCTCCGCGCCTGCAACCAATCCTACGGAGCCTTATGACTCATCAGCTACGCATCCTTCCGTATCAAAGCATCGCACAGCAGACACCACAACAGTGCCGCCATCGCCCACCCGCCGCCCACTCGCCGCCCACCAGAAACCAGTCAGAATGAAGCTGGAAAAAGGATTTTCCCCGAAAAATCCATTCGAGGGAGGAGACTCGAATATTTATCTGCTTATAAATGAAAGTTGCTGCATCCGCTCCTGGCAATGGGACAACAGATTTAAACTTGAACTTGTGTGTCTAGTCGATGACACACGCACGCAGAGACGTTCGGATAAATAAGCCATTTGGGTGGGATTTCAAAACTCATCGCTCCATCGGCGATTTGTTGCGTGGGGATGGATGCTTAGACAAAACCGAGACGAATAACATCCTTTTTCGCTAAGAGTGAATGGGAAATTTAATCAAGGATATGGACTCGAGTGGTTTCCTGCAGATAGACCGTGTTCAACGGGAGGAATGGAAAGTGCAGCCCGAGAGCTAGCCAATGTGCTAATTTCCATAATCCATGCAAGGAGCCATTGGGCAAATTAATGGGCTTTGATGGTCTTATCGGCGACTCAATGGAACCTGTTGACAATAGACTGATGATGATCAGACCGTCCAGACACTATGCGTTGCCTTAAAGCCCTTTTGTGGGACTTTGACTATGACGGAGACCTGAAATAGTCGTGAATAATATGCAACAGAATGTCACAGAGCCTCATAGCTGCTACTGCAACGACTCATCAGAGGCGATCTCAGGAATGTTGTCGAAGTTGATGAGACCACCCACCATTTTGAGCTTTGGTTTGTATGGCATTAAAATCAAAGTATTTTGAGTATAGGACGCGACGAGTGACCCTATCAAATGCATAAGTCTGCGTACGGCTGTTTTTTTTGACTCAAGAGGCAATTGTGTAATAGCTCCATCTCTGGACCAGAGCTGACGAGAAAGTGATCATCCCACTCTTGCTGTACCACGCGGAGACATGGGCAATCTCAAAAGCGGAAGTGCTTGGTCTTTTCGGGAGAAGATTTCTGCGTGCGATCTTTGGTCCTGCCTGCGTTGGCGGTTGGAGGAGAAGATTCAGTCAAGAACTGTAGGGGCGACAGAGCCTAGCCATACGTCTACGGATTCAACGCCTAAGGTGGCTGGGTCATGTAGAGGCTATGAACAACTCCGCTCCGGCTCGAGAAGTCTTCGATTCCAAAACTGTGGAACAACGCAACAGAGGACGTCTGTGGAGAAGGACCTCAACCACCTTAAAACTGGGGGAAGCATGCCAGACATCGCGCAGTTTGGGTAGGCTTGTAGGTTGAGGGCCAGTTCCAACCCGGACTGTAGCGCAGTAAAGAAGGCACCTTGGTCTGCGAAACTGGAGGAAGCTTGCCAAACATCGCGCAGTTTGGGGAGGCTTGTAGGTTGAGGGCCAGTTCCAACCCGGACTGTAGCGCAGTAAAGAAGGCACCTTGGTCTGCGAAACTGGAGGAAGCTTGCCAAACATCGCGCAGTTTGGGTAGGCTTGTAGGTTGAGGGCCAGTTAGAACCCGGACTGTAGCGCAGTAAAGAAGGCACCTTGGTCTGCGAATCTGGGGGCAGCTTGCCAAACATCGCGCAGTTTGGGGAGGCTTGTAGGTTGAGGGCCAGTTCCACCCGGGGTGTAGCGCAAATAGAGAAGAAGAAGAAGAGAATGAACATTCGTACTGAAGCAAGGCGTGCAACCCACTGACAATATTCACTATATAGACACAGTTAGGCTGTTGAAATCAGTGCTGTTTGTGGAAATGACTAAAGAACGAACCCTAATTCTGTATACCCCTCAAGGATGTAACAGACGGATTTCAGCAACTCTTGCGATGCATATACTATGTCAGTGAATCTGGACCGGTGACCAGTGAAAATATCACGTAAGGGGTGTTTTTTTTCCAAGCGAAGAACGTTAAAATGTCAACATTGTTTTCTGTGACAGCTAATCTGACAGTTCTCAGTTGTTTTGGTGTTCGCTTGGCTTGGCAATTCATCAAGAGTCGACTTACGTTTAAGATTTATTTGGAAAACCATGTTTCGGGACACCCAAACTAAAGACATTGTCGAAGCATTTATTTCTTGAACTCCAAAAACAGAATGAATCGGTACTTCACTTACTTGTGCATGTTAGCTTACATCAAGAAAAAAAAAACAGTTATAAATTTCAGGAGAAACAAACAATGGAAAAATACTACAAGCGGTTACATATTTGCGTATGGTAACAACTGACAATATGCATCTTCGGCATCATGTGTCCATCGTTACTGGGAGCTGTGTTTTGTTGAGTACATACTAAGCGATGCGATTGCTATGTATATACATATCGCATACATACACAGCGCGTGTTGTTTGTCGATCGCAATATGTTTCTACCATTGTATTAAATGAGTACAGGTTGTGTAGCAAGTTGTTGCTATGCTGAGCATGTGAATCCTGGTTATAACTGTACGGAAACTGGGGTAATCTGTTATAATGTTGGGTATACAACTTAATTCGTGCGGGTTTTTTTTCAAAATTTTAACGTTTATTTAAGAAGAACATATACAATAGCACTATTCAAAGTATTGCCCATCTGAACCTATGACTTTTTCCCATCTTTCTGGCAATTTGTGGATCCCATCACAAAAGAACTGCGCCGGCTTAGCAGCCAAGAATAAATCAAGCCAATTTTTGATATACTGCTCTGATGTGAACCGTATTTCAGTGAGGGCGTTCTGCACGACCGGAACAAATGGTAGTCGGAAGGGGCAAGGTCTGGGCTATAAGGCGGGTGGGTAAAACTTCCCAACCACTGTTTTCCAAATAGTTCTTAACCGGAATAGCAACGTAGGGCCGAGCGTTGTCATGATGGAAAATTATTGCCTCGTGTCTGGTAGCATATTCCGGGCGTTTTTCGGACACTGCTCTCTTCAAACGGTTTAATTGTGTTGGGTAGCGTTGTCCATTGATGGTTTCACCCGGTTTTCGCAGCTCATAATACAGCGCACCCTTCTGATCCCACGAAATACAGAGTATTACCTTCGCGCCATGGATATTCGGCCTTGCCGTTGATTTGGCTGGTTGGCCAAGCCAAAATCACCACTCTTAAATCGTGCAAACCACTTTTGGCAAGATCGCTCAGCTAACCACCATAAACTTCCACCAAAATACGATGACTTTCGGCAGCATTTTTCTTCAGATTAAAGTAATGAAGAAGAACTCCCCGCAAAAACACTTTTTCAGGCACAAAGTTCGACATATTTAAGTGAAATAAAAGTGAATGACATATACTGAAATGACTTACAATGAGAGTAGCTTTCCAACGCATGTTCCAATGGAATAATACAAGTTACGCCATCTCTTAGCAATACATGACATAATTTCATTGAAATTGAAGTATTGAGGTAATTTTGAAATTGGTTCGTTGTATGTTAAATTGGACAATTTCGATCCTAATTTCGAGGGAAGTAGCCGAAAGACAGTAAGGCACTTACTTCTGACGTTTTCTTAGACGGCCAATTCTGGGCTCAGTGCTCTGTGAGATGTTTACACATTTGATCTTCCTTGGAGCTGCTTTATGTCAATTTTTTAGCCTATTAAGGTGCGTCTTGGACAACTGGTAATTTCATAATGTGACGTCTGCCTGTCTTATCTCATGACCTCTTTGTTGTTGCCAAGTCTATTGTTAATTGTTATATCTTGTTATTTTGTCCAGAGTGCAGAGTGTATAGACCACCGACAAAGTCGATATTTTAATTCGAATGAATTGGGTTTTATTAAATGTTTCGTGATTTATTTTGTATTATATGTAGGTTTCTCTCCCGAAAGTAACTCACGCTCTACAAATCTCCAGGTGACTCTCTTGTGTGTGCTTTTCCCGCAATCATGCAGGTCACTGATGGTGAGTTAAAATGCAGTTCAACGGAATCGGAAAAGCCGTTTGAGCTCTACAAACATTCCAAGCCAACCACAAATCCAAACTGGAACTGTTTTTAGGCTAAGATCCTGTGCATTAAATTATGCATGCCAGTTACCTCCCAAACCACTTTAGAAAATTCAAATTCAGAGTAATATGTGCAACCAAGTCGACGGTGATAATCCTCTCAGTCATTCTGTCAGAGCTTATCCCTTCATTAAACGAACGGGCCAACAAAACAAAAGCTCATTTATTCGCCCCCAAATTAAACGCCAAATTCGCTAATCCGTTCGTTTATCAACATTTGAGGCATTTACGCAGTTGGCCACATCAAATGGCATCTAGCGTATTTGTTATCTCTCACCTCCAGACTCCATTGTGCATTGCAAACTGCCATTCATTGTGCCCCCAAGTGAATATTTAACCTCCGGCATGACTGGTCCTGTCGTAGCGGGCGGTTGTTTGCGAATCATTTATGCCCCCGACAATCGCAAGCCTAATTAACCTTTCAATTAGCTCATAATTCCCACATGTGTGGGGGCGATCGTAGAGCCCAAGGACAACCGACAACCGTCCGAAGCACAGCGCACATCCCTGCAGGCAGGATAGACATGCCCCCCACTGTGGAAGTGGGTACAATAGCTCATTAATGATTAAATCTTCGCATTATCCCTTCATTTGCAAGCCCATGCAAGCCCCGTGACAACCCGCGTGTCCTTCGTTGAGGATAATCCGATACGCGTGCAGTTCCGCTGCTTTGTTGCACCGAAATGGGGATATCCGATGGCGACATCGAAAATGCGAGCATTTCCCCCGAATCCGGTGTATCCTTGTCACGCGTTTAATTTCATCATCAGCGACTGCACGCTGCTGTAGTCATCGGTGTTGTCATCCGAGTCCGAGTGTGAGGAGTGAGTCAGAGTAAACTTCAGACAGATACTCTGACGACGATGACGACAACGCAAGATGAAGTGGATTTATTTTCCACGAGGGCGAGTGTGGCAATTTCGTTCTTGGCACACTCGGGCGAGGATGACAATTGAATTGTTCATCTTGTCTGTATCTAATTTGGGATGGAATATACGTTTGAGTTGAGGACGCCCGGGGGATGTGATAATTGAGAGCTCATCAGAGGTGATCCCGAGACCACATGCTGTAGCAGAGTGACAATGGCGACACTTCCGGGGGATTTCCTTAAGTGTTCTCTCAAGTTTTGATTTAATGTGTCTCGGAGTTCACTCTCGAACGACTGGTCGTTGTGTTTAATAAACAAAGGGAATCGGAAGAGAGATTGAGTGGAAAGACGGTCCTCGACATGGAAAAGAGGGGAATGGAAGATGTTGCGATAGTTAATGGGAGGAGTTTTTTATCCGCCAAGTGTAAGTGCTCACGGAGAGTGTAACTGAGGGTAGGGTATTGCTCTCAAGAATAGTTTCTAAAAGTTCTTGAAGGCGGAGGCTTTCGTCAAGAATGATACCCGATACAAGTTGACCTTCTTCACTCCGAGTCTTTTGAGTGACAAACTGAACCATAAGCCTTCAAGAAGAAAATGCACTTGATTATGAAGTAGGCCAAGTGGAGTATGTCAGGCCTTGTTAATGAGCCGTTATGGTGTCGTGGTCCAGGGCATTCAAAAACCGCCAATACGAACCGTACGTCATGGGAAGCTAATTTTCAGGGTCTATAGACGCGCTTATGAAGACCAATAATCAACCACTTATTTTCATTCCCCCAAGCTGCCAGAGTCCAACTTGACTGGCCACTGATCGAAACTAACGCAATTATACATCACACCCTTACGCTGTTTTTATTACGTCAAAGTGTTGCTCTGTCGCTGTTGAATTACCGCGTTAAGAACCGTGCTTAATAGGCCTCCATACACTACACACCCTTTTATCGCCAACAATTGTCTCCGACTTATTCCCGTCGCCGCCCAGTTCAGAATTCACAAATGGCATACAATGTGAGGCTTACATGTTGTTAACCAATTGACAAAGTTCATTGAAACTCACCGTCGCCGCCCTCACAATGTCGTTCACGTATCCCCTGTGACCTCACACATTTAACTGATTAAAGTTCATTGCCGCATCCACCACAAGCTGCTTCACTGACGACAGTCCGCATTTACGTCGGTAATTCCGCGTTCCAACGTTTTAATATCAATGATTAACGACCCGAGCAAGAACACAAAAATGAGACCCAAATTTATTCGGTGTATCCCCATGTTCAACCCCCAAAACGACTCGCCATTAACGTCATAGAAAATTCCTCTTCGGGCCAGGACGCAAATCATTTGTATTCGGCAGCCATGCCATGGGCTATCGGTCAGCGCTGCGAGCACTCTGGTGACTGTGATCAATTTGCAATTGAATGCCACCCCGGCAGCCACAGGGGTGGTCAAACAAATTCGCGTCCATCACGTGTCAATTAGTGGCCGGTCCCCGGGGGAGATGGTGAAAATCAATTTGCAAACTGCGCCCCAGTAGCCCTCTTTTCGCCATGTTTTGCACTGCTTCGCGACACAAATTGAGGCAGCCGCTGTCGCCTCTGCTGAATCCGTCTAATTTGGGTGCCATTCAACCCCTCATCAGGGTGGTATCGATGGACGTAGCCCACAAACACAATAAAGCCTCTGACAACCGCAAATTGGGTTAATTGTGTGTACTCCCCGGCTTGGCAGTTCGTTTGCATTGAATTCGGTATCGTTTGAGAGCACTTCTCTGGGGGGCGGCCGACGAGGCCCCCTGAAGCCATGTCCCATCTGTACTAACCACCCATTGTTGATGTTCTTTTTTTGTGCTTGCAGGATACGATGTCTTCTTTCCGCTGTCATCGGTGCGGCTGACAATACCAACCAACGAGAAGGCTCTTAGCATTTTCACGAAAATTCCCTTTGGAAAATTTCAAGTAGTCTCGCCGGTGAACAACAGCCTCGCAGCGAACTACACTTACAGCCTGGAGAAGAGTGCCGATGAGTTCATGCAAATAAACAGTCGGACAGGAGAGGTCTTCCTAACAAACGCTTTTGAAGGCATGCAGCACAGATCCCGATACATCGTGTCAGCTCGGAGCTCCCGCACGAAGGCGTCCAATGTGCCGCACATGTCCGTCGAAATTGTGCCAACCAACTCGTCGGAGTTCTGCGAACGGCCCGAGAATGTGTGCTTCTGGAGTGGGGCCCATTACACGGTGATGGAGGACCGGTCGGACGGAAAGTTCCGTCCCGTGCGCATCGGTGGACTGCGACCGAACGGTCTCAATTACTTGTGCTCACAGGTCGATGTATCCTACCGACTGGTGGAATCTGAATACTTGACAGTAAAGGATGGGGTACTGTTCACGAAGAAGTCGCTGGATCACGAGCTGCTAAACGTCCCCAGTAATGGCGTGTTCGCTGATGTCAAGTGCCTGGTTAAGCACTCCCCAAATGAGCCTGCAATCGAACTTGAGCAACGAATCAATGTGACCATCCTGGACAGGAACGACAATGGGCCGAAGTTACAGAGCAACAAGGAGTTCACTTTCGAGCTGCATGATCCACATTTTCAAAAGGTTCGTATCACGTACATTTGTTTCATTTATGTTTTCGAGGTCAAACATTTAGTTGAAGTTTATTTATCTGAAGTGCGATGGGCAAGTACCTCAGCTGGACAGCGACACAAAGTTGTGAACACTTTCGGGGTAAAAGTACGAAGTGCTTGTTTTTTCTGAACCGCACAAACTGATACTTCACTTGAAGCCTATTTGGGGGTGTTTTTTAGTTATTCTTTGAAAAGCAGATAAAGTAGAAGTTTGCCAGTTGTTAGATTAACAACATGAATGGTTTATGCCATTGCTGAATGCGTGCTGAATACGGGTGCTTACTGACAAGTGGGTCTTATCATACAGTTAAAATACTTGTTTAGACTTATTTTGTCTCAAGGTACTACAAATGACAAGAATGGGGCACTGTTCATCAAAGTAGTGCGCTAAGCTAGTCAAAGACAAACTTCAACTTGGTCTAATTTGATCAAACGTCTTTTCTGCAGTGCTCAGGGACAAAAATTCGTCGAAGGGATGGCAAAAGCATTCCAAAATCGTGCAGTGCGGGTATTACGGGTAAATACACGAAGAGGAGAAATGCAAAAGAACAAGTCCCAAAGAAAGGTACGGTACTACGGTGTTCGCCCGACGTTGGATTCTATCTAGTAAGTGGATGGTGGTCTTGGGGGCACCAGACCAGGTATCAGCGTTGTACTCAAGCTTGGGGAGGATACATGTGAATTTGAAAGTATTCCAATCGATAAGACCACGGCCCACCGAATTTTTTTCAAAATTTATGCGTTTATTTAAGAAGAACATGTACAATAGTATTATTCAAAGTATTGCCCATCTGAAGCTATGACTTTTTCCCATCTTTCTGGCAATTTGTGGATCCCATTCCAAAAGAACTGCGCCGGCTTGGCAGCCAAGAATGAATCAAGCCAATTTTTATTCTGCTCTGATGTGAACCGTATTTCAGTGAGGGCGTTCTGCATCGACCGGAACAAATGGTAGTCAGAAGGGGCAAGGTCTGGGCATAAGGCGGGTGGGGTAAAACTTCCCAACCGCTGTTTTCCAAATAGTTCTTAACCGGAATAGCGTTGTCATGATGGAAAATTAATGCCTCACGCCTGGTAGCATATTCCGGGCGTGTTTCGGCTACTTCTCTCTTCTAACGGATTAACTGTGTTCGGTAGCGTTGTCCATTGATGGTTTCACCCGGTTTTAGCAGCTCATAATATACATGGAATAATACAAGTTACGCCATCTCTTAGCAAACCACACGAACTAAGCTATACATATATTTGGAAGCTTAATTTTAAGCATACTTTTACAAGTGGTGTCTTTTTATCTTCAATGTCATACTTGAGAAGATCGTGCGAAACTCAGACGTAAACAAACTCAAACGCTGATGACATTGACGTGATTGGACGAACACAGCGAGCTATCAATAAGGCGTCTGCTGGCATCGAAGCGCAAGCAGTCTAGCAGTGAATCCGGGCAAAACAAAGTACATGTTGTCATCACTGAAGGGCGCACAACATCGATAAAATGGGCAGCAGAAACTTTGAGACAGTTAAGGACTTCGTCTACCTCGGCTCTGCAGTAAGCGGGGACAATAACACCAGCACCGAGATCAAGCGCAGGATTTCTCTTGCCAATCGCTGTTTCTTCGGGTTCAAGAGGCAATTGAATAACAGAGCCATCACTCGAAACACCAAGCTGACTTTATATAACACACTGATCATGCCTGTCCTGCTCTATGGCGCAGAGACATGGATGCTATCGTCTTCGAACGATGTGGCGCACACAAATGGAGCAAGACCTCAAAGAACTTGGTGTGCGCAACTGAAGGTAGCTGGCGAGAGATCGTGCTGGCTGGAGAGGTTTGTTGGTTGAGGCCCACCCAGGTCCACCCCGGACTGTAGCGCCAAACAGCAATTTACCTTTCCAAATCAATTTTAAAGCTGCATTGCATTCTCGACTATCGAGAATCGAAACTACTAGAAACTGGAGTAGTTGCAAATATCGAGTTTGTGTCGATATAAAATGTTGTGCTTACTGCGTCAATAATGATAAAAAATTCGATTTAACTGTTGCGATGCGAAATCGAGGAGTTGTGTTAATTGAGAACGTATTGAAATAGTGTCAAATTCCATTTCCTAATTGGCTTACTTGCGTCTTCCTCTACCACGTTGTCCCTCAGGGTTGGCCTCGAAGTCTCAATACTCTCTCCATGTCTACTCGATTCTCATCTGAATCGAGACAGATGACTGACTGTCGTTGTACATGTAATCTTCTCCTCCAAACTGCCTCTTCGCAAACAGGACCGAGTATATTTCGAAGGATTTTACTCTCGAAGCGACCAAGAATCTCTTCGTCTTCATTTGATCTTGACTATCAAGACAGCTTGGTTCTCCAAGACAGGGCTTTATTTTTCAATTACAGGATAATCCTTCATCTTATGTCCGCGGTGATGTCATTTTCGGAGCTTACTGCGGAGGTTAGACAGACAAAGTCCTTAACTACATCGACACTGTGTCTGTCTTTGTCCAAGCTTTTGGTGTTGGTGGACCTTTTTTGTACACAGCATGTGTCTTACACTTATTCACCGCAAGACA
This sequence comes from Eristalis tenax, assembly GCA_905231855.2. Taxonomy (NCBI): domain Eukaryota; kingdom Metazoa; phylum Arthropoda; class Insecta; order Diptera; family Syrphidae; genus Eristalis; species Eristalis tenax. Next base: position 61,426,741 of record HG993125.1, on the reverse strand, counting down.
CAACTTAGCCACTTGCTTCTCGATGCTCGCAAATGCCCCACTGACAGCCCGTCGAGTTCTTCCGATGATGTGCGCTTATTTGGCTCGGGCCGTCCTTGGTGATACAAAGCCCATTGACATGGCTTTGTTAAAAGGATCATACATTTCAAGCCAGTTGGGCAACAAATAATCAAGTTGCCTGCAATTACTAGTTGCCTGCAATTACTCAAGTTGCCTGTAATTACTACCACCCAGATTCATACCTGCATCTCAACACGATCCTAATTAAAATGTCCACCTTTTCAAAGAAGTGACTGCCCAGAAACTGAATCTGGCTAGAGCTGGGCACTCGCAGAGGGGATTTCGAACAGACTTAGTTTCATCTTCGTCTCTACAACGTATGAGATGAAGAAACGCAAGATATGTTGTTCTAACTCACAGTTCCTGGCAAAGACACCGCCTGGCGTGCATGCATCCATACGACCAAAACTGACCTTTCACACTGATCTCTAAGAACTCAGAAAAAGCCTAAAAGGCCATCTAGGTTTAGGGACTATTTATTTATTATCAGAGCAGTGTGTGGGCATACTGAGTGTCTACAGATTCTCTCAGTTATAAGCTCTCCTTAGCATGTTTGATCTTTCAAATCCTTGAACAATGGTACACAGCAAAGTGCTACCGTATGTCCCATGTTTAATTTCCTGACTTTCTGTTCACATTAGCTGACAAGTTTCGAACTTAGGATATCCGACGGTACGACTGATCTAATTGCCACCAGGCTGTCGCCAATCGATTGGTCTACATTTGCATAACGATCTTTTCATCGTTCAATCTGCATCAGTGTGCATGGCAGATTCCACATTCCACCTGCTTTTACCAATCATTTCGGTCCCAGACAGTAGTTCCCAAAGCCAATGTTTTCGGAGTAAGCGACGTGACAAGTCAGAAGACTTCTAGACAAAACAATTGTTTGCACAGTGATCAAACATTCAGGACCCGGGCAAAGCTTACACCCACTTTTGGACATCAAAACAAAGCATTTTTTTTTTATAATTTGCGCGCTCACAAGGATTTTAAATAAACTTAAGTGTCCGGGTTCATGACACAGCACGGTCCGAAGGTGTAGAGGGAGAAAGGGAGAGGAGGTACCTGTGCACATTGGTTTTAAATATCTGCGGATTGTATTCTGGAGGAAATAATGGGCTGGAAAGAGCATTCCATATTCGTGTAGTGATGAACGAGTCTCTAAATTTAACTGTGCGTCCGAAAGTAGGCTTAAGGGTAAACTGATGAGAGGAGGAATGCAGTTGGCAAGCTCACTTGATCATCGTTTGTTAAAATAGCTATAAAGTACGGATAGAGGCGAGGCGGTACGTCGATGCTCGAGCGAGTCAAGTGACTGTGCATTATTGTTACCTCCTTTTGTTTGGCTTACTTTTGGATTCTATCTAGTAGGTGCAGGGTGGCTTTGGGGGCACCAGACCAGATATGAGCGTTCTATTCAAGTTTGGGGCGTATATGCGCCTTATAAATTAAAGCCAAATCAGAAGGGGTGAAGTATTTCTTGCATCGATTGACGAAACCTAAACATTTCGCAGCATTTTTGGCGACCTCAAATATGTGATCGTTCCAACTAAGTGTTGTGTTGATACACATACCAAGGATGGAAAGCTTTCCGGTTTCATCGACACAGGTGCCATTCATGGATAATGGCTGATTAACAAGGGTTCGCTTGAGTGACAGCAGACAGCATTGAGTTTTTGAAGCATTGAATTCCACTCGATTGTTCTTTCCCCAGTTAATTATGCTGTCAAGATCGGAATTGAATGTGCTTAACACAAGCTGCCGTTCCAATTCTACTGCTGAAGGGCGGGGTCGTGAGTCTTGGAACGAATATGAAAAGCTGAGAGTGCAGTCATCACCGAAGGAATGGATTGGATTAGAAACAGCAGACAAGAGATCATTTCTTAAAAATGAAAAAAGAGTGTCGGAGACAGAACAGAACCTTGGGGAACACCAGCATTTATTCAAATGCCAACCACAACAACTTGAATTGAACGGTTCGAAAGGTTATTTCTAGTCCATAGAGGAGGAGATTCATCGATAGCATAGGCCCTTTTCGACAAGAGAGCTTGATGTCAAACTCTGTCAAAATGCCTTAGAAATGTCAAGCGCAACGATCTTTCGGTGAGATAAGCTATCAGATCACCATTGGACTAAGATCACAAGAGTAAAAGTGACTGTCATTAAAAAGCTTCCGCGATTCAAGATATTTCATAAGCTGACGATTTATCAGCGTTTTCATGACCTTAGAAAGAAGGGACGTAAGTGCTATGATTGACGAAGATTCGCCCTTTTTAGTGACGGGCTGGACAAATGCCGTTTTCCATCTGCTCGGAAAGAGACCTAAAGAGTGGGATAAATGAAAAAGCGTACGCAGTGGTTTTGCCAGCGCAGAAGAACACCTCTTCAGAAGTATAGAGGGAACACCATTCGGGCGATCGGATTTGTGCACGTCGAGATCTTCAAGTAATCCTGCAACTGTACGAGTGCGAAAGTGGATCTGTCCCATGGTGGAATCAACGCTCTCAAGTACAGGTGGCGACATATTGAAATCTGGCAGTGTTGAACATGATCCACGAACGCCAACAAACCAAGTCTTCTTTGGAAGTCACTTGCCTCAGCACATTCAAAGATCTCAATACTATCTTGCTAAGTTCTCCTAAATCAACAGCAAATCGAGCCCCTCTCTCATCTAACCACTCTGGTGCAAGTACACCGATGTCATTGTTTTTTCCCTCAACTCCTTGCTCCTCGTTCGTCCCTCTGGCACGCGCTCTGATTTTCCAATATCCCTATCACACATCCATTAACCTTTAACTACCAAACTGTCGGATTTGATGGACGTGACTTTTTTCCATCCACTACCCATGATTTATGTTTATCCTTAGAGACAGTCTCAGTCTTCGACGTCGCCTCATCCTTCTTGCGGATCGCCTGCGGGGGATTTCTTGTGTTTTAAAAATAAAATATTGCGATACGGTGCCTTCACACAGATAGACATTACAAATCGTTTAGGGGGTTTCTCTTTTCGCCTCGTCTCCCGAACGGAAAAAGGGGCAGGGCCAATGGACGTCGTCGAACAGCTTCATTAATGATCCGGTGACACGCGATTTCTTATGACAGCGACGACCCTCCAACGTCGGTCATTGTCTTGCCTCCGACATTCAGGGGTTGGATGGGGCTCTTATCGTGCCGATAGTACGTACGAGCGAGCGTACGTGATATGTTTTCGTTTCCTTTTTTTGCCGGCTAGCCGGTGAAATAAAACAAAACGTAAATAAGACCGCCTTGCGAGTGCAGTGCTAACAGAGTATTCATTATTTCGTGGTGTTGTCTCCTGGATTCGGACGTTTTCATACAATTGATGACAGGTGGCGGTGTGGTGGTGGTGGTTGCAGTGGGTTGGGGGATTCTCTCACCGTAATTTGACAGATGACTGCAAACGATCAAAACGTGGGCTTGGTAACTATACAAGAATTTACGGCTTTTTGATGATTTAACTGCTTGTTATCCTGTATTCGATGTACGGAGGAGAATTGACTCTTAATCAGATATCTATTTCGAAGTCATTTAAGAAGGGTTGCCTATCGTCCATCCCCTTCTGTTGGGAAACATGCGAGTGTCATGGTTCATGGACATGTGTTGCCTTCAAGCCACGGTCAGTGGCTGGTTGTCACAATTAATCGCTGCGCTGCCGTAAAACGTCTCTGGGTCTTTAACTGTAACATTGTGAAGGCATAACAGTTCGCTGAGGGAATGGAAGTTCTTTCTTAAATTTCTAACAAGTCTCTTGCAATGGCACACAGTGGTTCTTCGTATTGCACGAGTGTTGGCTGATTACTTTAAACGCTTTAATTGAAATTTTAGTCAATTATTTCAATCTCCTCACACTTGAACTTCATATTTGTATGGAATTGCTTTCAACATAGCCTTTTCTTTTCTATACAAGACATTTTCTTCAGAACGACCTAAACATTCTTTCCAGGAGCCGCTGATGCCTAGCATTAGTCGACTCCGGTCGATTCCCGACATGTACAACAATCATAATTCACGGCTCCACCTTCTTTCGAGTTACTGACAATGCTTACGACTAACAAGAAACTTCATCGTTCGGACTGGAGTAATGATAAAACTCTCGGTTTCTACACCCGTGAGAGTCACTAAATAAATTAGAAAAATGGACATGAAAAGCCGATCTTGACGTTAACCGTCCAAACAGTTCACGAGAAGACACAGAACACCTCCAATAGAGCCACCTCAGCTGAAGAAAAAGAAACTTGGTTTCAATAGTCAAGTCAAAAACTTAGACGCAATTTTAGACAGCAAGTTAAGGTGAAAACCGAATATTAAGGAACGCATTACGAGGGCAGCGGCAGCTGTTTGCACATGTAAGAGGATCCTAGGCCTAGAATGGCTTACTGGATGTATACGGCTGTTGTCAGACCTGTCTTGAGATACGGTATTCTTGTTTGGAGGCCAGCACTGAATAAGAAAACCAATTTCAAAGATCGGCGTGTATCTGCATCACGGGGGCATTGTAATCCACACCCACAACCGCTATGGAAACAGTGCTACAGCTTCTTCCCATGGACGTCTATCGAAAGCTGACAAGGCAGCGGGAATGCAACCGCTGGAACAGATCATAGAGCCCCGGATATACAGAGATAATCAGAAATGTAGGAATAGCAACGCATACAGATTATACAGCGCCCGCTTTAGACTTCGAGTTTAGGTTCAAAAGACTCATCCGAGACAGAGAAGACTGGGCAAAATATTTAGTAAGGAAATCTGGTTACCTGGAAATCTGCACAGATGGCTCAAAGACAGACGAGGGTACCGGACTAGGTGTATTTTTTCGGATATATCCTTTTTTCTCTTCGACTGCTCAACCATTGTAGGGTGTTTCAGTCAGAAGTAAAAGCTGTCCAAGAGGCTGCCCGATTGCTGTCAATGAACCCGATAGAACGGCTATCTATCGTTACTTACATAGACAGTCTGGCGGCTATTAAGCCTCTGGCCTATCTCTTAGGGAGATAGTAAGTAAAAGCTGTCCAAGAGGCTGCCCGATTGCTGTCAATGAACCCGATAGACCGGCTATCTATCGTTACTTACATAGATAGTCAGGCGGTTATTAAAGCTCTGGATACACCATCAATTAAATCGAAGATGGTAAGACTTTGCAGTCTATCTCTTAGGGAGATGGTGATTAGATGCAACCTAACCCTATGCTGGGTCCCTGGGCAAAGTGATTCTCTCCAGGTCGACGAGTGGGACTGCCATTGGTAGATAATCAGGACACCCCATATCCCTCACTTCAAGTAATAAACACCTTGCTACTAAGAGATGCCATCAACACCGCTAATCGAAGATGGATGGAATTAGATACTTGTAGGACTTCGAAGCTTACTTGGCTTACCAAGCAAAACAAAAGCACTCATAAAACTAAACAGGAATAAAATAATGAACGTTGTGGGCATTATCACCGGCTACTGCCTTCTCTGCATGCATGCCAGAAGAGTGAGAGCCCCCCACAACGACGTCTGCAGAAGCTGTAGAGACGAGGAGGAAGACAAAACTACGCTTCATTTCCTCGGCACTTGTCCAGCCCTTGAAAGAACAAGAAATGATATACTAGGCAACTACCTTTTCAGCAACAGTTTTTGACAGTTATTCACTTTTTGATGGTTATTCACGGAATAACGTGAATGCCGTTCTCTGATTGGTCAATTTGGCTTTAGAAAACGGTATAGAAAATCTTCAAAAATTTTAAGAGGCAAGAGAGGTAGAAGTTGGCCGCTTCTGTCATACTTCATTTCTGGTTTTATGCCCACACCCAACGGCCAATATAAATACTCTTTGAGCATTGTCAATATCTTGAGAGGTGGAAGTGGACCTGGAAAGAGGCGGAGCCCTGCGAATGATTTTGGTCGTACCGGGAATCGAAGCTAGACACCGTCGGTTCAAGTGCGTTGGAGTCGACGAGCAAACCTGCAACGATGTAAAATTTTCTAGCTTCAGCTTCCGGCTTGGTGGACTACGTCATGGCGTTACAGTAAAATATCTCGCACGCCAACAACCAATAGGTAATGTGCGGAGGAGCCGAATAAAATGGATGCACAGGGGAATCGCAAACATTTCTTAACTACTCAACTTTGTAAGCGTATCGGAACGATGGACGTTAATCTAACTATATTCGAATATTATATTTTTTTGGTCAAATCAATCCACCATACTGCGCTTAGAAAACGTGTCACACACATATTGGTCTTCATTTACAATCTGCCGAAATGGAGCGGTTATTTATCAGTCAATTTAAGATGCCGTCACTGCGAAAATTCCTTAGGTCATTTGGTATGACTGTATCGGTCTACAAGCCAATTACGAGCCCCAGACAAAAGTACTTAACGCCTATGAGACCCATCAACCGCTTTGTTGGCCACGAACCGATTCTAGGTCAACACAAAACCGCGTAGACTATTCCATTCTGGCCATCTGTCCAGAGACCTAATTAACTGATGACATCCTGACATTTCGTCGGCAATTTCCACACATTTTTACGTTGTTTTTGTTCTTCAGCAAATTGAACTCCCTAAAGAACAAGAGAAGGTGTCATCAGACAGTGGCTCCAAAAATATCTGCCAACGGTAAGTAAAAACTAATTTGTGATGGAAAACTGTGCACATCCCAGCGACCGACGTGTACGTCGAGCGAGCGACATGAAGTCATTGTGGGCTCGGTATTAATTGGAACAGTGTCACCTACACATTAAGTGTTCACTTCCTGCGATAAAACTGTGTGCTGGGCATTGTTCAAACTTCAAATGCGGTCCCTCATCCACCATTCCGCGCGCGGATGTTCGTGATGAATATATTTCCACTGAATACGACGAGTGTAAGCGCAGAGTAAAAGCTTCCCAGAGGATTGGATGCTCTCAGAGGATGGATCTTTGCTTCACCAGAGGGAACACTGTCACAAGAAAAGGCGTATTTTGTACTTTGTTTATTTTATTTCCGAAAGAAAGGAGGCTCTCACGAGTGGAACTCTGTTGTGTGTTGACGTGTCACAATGGACCATGTGGAGCATTTGGATGGTTAGTTTCAACAGACGTGTGAAGTTCTTTTGGGACTTGTTGCGAGACAATTCATAGTTCTTAAGGTTTCCAGGATATGAAATTTGCTGAATCGACAGACATTTTAAAAGGCACCACCGTTTTTGATTTAAGTGCCCCTCGAAAGGGTTCTTTATTCAAACTGCATGAGTTTCCCTGGCGTTCCTAATAACAGCGACGGATTTCAAAGCGAACAAGTCTTTAAATGTGACTTCCTTGAATCAGTTGAGAAACTCATCATCTTTTCAAAACAGTGATGAATGACCAATTTTGGAGGATCAACGAGACCTAATTGTGGTACTTATCTAGTTGCCCATGGCAAATGTAGATACAATTCTGCGTTTGTGAATGCTGCTGGAGCCGCTGCCGGTTCGGCATTATAGGTCAGCGTGCGCATAACGCACCGTCTCCACTGGACATATTGCTGCCCAACTTCACAGCCACAATCTGAACAGCTCAACGTTGGCTGCAAGAGGGTCAACATCAAGAAGCGAGCAACCCATCCACCAATCAATGTAAAGACACCGCACAAAAAGTGTACCAAGAAATGACATTCTTGTAATTTGACTTTCATATGTGAGTATCATCCCCCCCTCCCCAGCGGGTGCCAATGATCTCATCACCAACTTTTTGAACTGAGCTCGTGTCATGTCGTAAAATCGAGACACGATGCCTGTTTGGACATGGATTATTGTTTCCCCACTCGATTGTATACCATGTCGATATAAACCATGTTCATTAACCGGGCATAACCTAAGGGCCTCCAATCATCACCACTATGACGTCTCCCATAATCCCATAGAATAGGTCTTAGGGCCTCGCACATTAGAACTTTAAGTTCTTTTGGGTATTGAGCGCTTTTACCTCCAATCCTGGCTTGACAATTGCCTGTTTGCTTGACGCCATTCAGTCTACCTCGATTTTATAATACACGAATCTAGCATCGGGGAACTACCATCTTATAAGGGCACTTAGGGGCCCTTATTCCGGTCAATCTATTTCTGTCTGATCCTATCTGCAGGCAGTATTAGTGTCAATGATCGTTGCGTGTTGTTCTATTTGGTTTTTGTTGTTCACTGGTTCGCTGATTCACAAACCGTGATAGTTCCCTGACCAAGGGAACTATGGAATCCCGGCAATTGCTGACATACTCCTCAACGATTTTCGTGTGCCCATTGAAGAAGGGCCACTGCAATGACTAGACAAGACCTGTAAGACCATACTACGAGGAGAAATGTATTCAAAAGCCCTGCAGTCTATTTTACAAACAACTTCAAAATAAATACATTTTTCCAAATCATTTAATTCAATACCATTTATCTTCGACAAATTTTCAACATTTCTATCCTCTGGCCCTGATCTCAAGACCAGAGATCTGGTCCTTCATTGCGTGCCTGCGCTTCTCTTCCAGCATTCGACGTTTCTTGTGTCTGCTCTTGTTCGATTCGATTATCACGGCCATCAGTTTCCTTCTGTCGTCCAGTAGATGTTTCAGTTCACGATATGAGGCCCTTGGGTCGTCGCCACTTAGACGGAACCTGGCACGATTTGCGAGGATAGCTTCATCAATTTGAGCCAATTTCTTGCAGCACCATCTAGCCAATTGACGTTCTTTCTTCAGCAATTGGCTCTTGTACTGACAGTAGTACAAGTTGTAGTTGCCGTCTTCTTCGGCAGGATCCTCGGATGGAGTGTCTGTAGTTATTTCAATTTGGGGTGGTGTTGGTTTCTTGATGAAGTTTCCCATTTTGTGAAATTTCACGATTTCAAAAATCGTCTCGAATCATTCAAACTTTGATTGAGAACTGGTGCATAAGAGTAAATTCACCGCATTTATATTCCCTTGTGGACTAAGTACGTCTCTTGGTTATTTAAAACAATTTGCTTTGCCTGCTAATTGTTTATGATCCCTTAATGGATTTCTAAGAAAAATCTTTGACCGTTTGAAAGTGGTTGCTTTAGCACTTTTGTGACTGTAATAGTCGCAGGCAAAGATTGACTTCAAACGTTTATTGACAACAAAGAACTTAGGAAAGTCTGTCAAAGTGCAGTTGTGCTGTCAAATTTGGGCGTGCAAAATTGTGACAACAATTTAGTTGAAGTAATTCTTACGAAAATGTATATACAGTGGCGTAAGATAAATAGCACCCCATGCTTTGTAATTTAAAATCAGAAATGAAGTATGATAGACAACTTCAACCTCCCTTGCCCTTTAAAATGTTTGACAACCATTTTTTATATTGTTTTCTAAAGCCAAACTGACCAATCAGAGAAAGGCATTTACGTTATTTCGTGAATGACTGTCAAAAATTCATGAATATCTGTCAAAAGTCTCTGAAATTTATCGATGGACTATGTATATGGTCCAGATGGGCATCTGTATAATACTTCATTTCTGTATAAAACTATACGAACGTCTTGTATGAAATAAGACAATGACGTTAAAGGCCAAATCACAATGTCGCGTTCGAGCGGTCGTGCGTTAATAGGCTTCAGTACGCGTTTTACCGAGCTAACGAGAATGTTATGTCAAAGCGCGGCTACCTCACTTTTCCAAATCACAATGCAAAGCGCGCGTTTCGTAAGTAAAATGGTCTAAAACCCATTTCACCAGAAAAAAAATGCAAATATTTCACATGAAATCTTCACAGAAAAATAATGACGTAGACAAATAGTTGCCTCAGCCACCCAAGAATGAAAAATCACGAGGAAATAAAAGAAAATTTCACACACTGTGTTTCACAACTGTCAAAAGCCCGAGCTTGTAGAAGTACCTAGAAATTTGTGCTCGCACTTACGATATTACGGTCTGTGAACTATCAAAGCGCGACCGGTGCGTTGTGACTTGTTTAATAGACAGAACTTATATATATCAAAATTAAAAAAATAATTTATAATATCACATTTCATTATTTACTTATTTTTCCATGATTTAACTTAACATTTATTGAATCAAGAACAAAAATTAATAAGCAAAGGAAAAACAATATCCAAAAAGGCCGAAATAAAAAGCGCTGAAAGCAAAAATTAAGAAAAATTTAAAGCTTGCATTATTTTTTTTATATATAATTAAACTGCAGTGCAGTTGCGCAGTTGGTTAAGTGCCTGCCCACGGTTGGTGGGGTCCCCGGTTCGGATCCCAGTGAAAGCAAAGTAAATACGCTTTTATCTGGGTTGGGATCAAATGAACGCCGCTAACACCCTCCTGCCTGCCCTTGGTTTGTGGCGTCCCCGGTTCGAAGCCCAGTGAAAGCAAAGTAAATGCGCCTTTATCTGGTTTTCAAATCCGGTCGAGTCACGATTTGCGGTTGGGATCAAATAAACGCCGCTAACACCCCCCTGCCTGCCCCTGCTTAGTGGGGTCCAAAGTTAATGCGCCTTTATCTGGTTTTCAAATTCCTACCTACCTACCAGGATAACCTCTATTTGACAGTACTGCCTTCAATCGGTGGGGTAAAACTGGCAGCGAGCTTGCGATGTGGAATACCATACGATACGTCCAAATGTTTGTACATTTTTGCTTAAGAAGTGAGTCCATATAATTCCACAAATTCGGATCGGACTTCGTGATTGTCTAGAAGCAACATTTGTACGGACTTAGCAGTATGCTTCGGCTCATTGTCACCTCCAGCTTATGGGCAGATTTTCGAAGGCGAATGGTTCAACATGCGTTTGCAAAATATCCTCATATTGATGTTGATGTATTCTTGGACATACCTTGATAATGGGCCCAACACCTTGCCAAGAAGAGCTCCCCAACACATGATATTTTCCACCACCATGTGCAACCGTTTACAGAGTTTACTTTGGACTGATGTCTTGACCTTTGGGGCGATGAACGTACACTTTTCCATCCGATCGAAGTCTATCAAACTTCGACTCATCGCTCCAAAAGACATTTTTCCAAAACTGAAAAGGTTTGTTCAAATTAACCTTCGCAACTCCAAACGTTGTTTTTAGATTTGTAGTCCTGTCTCTTTTAAACACTGACGGACAAGTTTTGTGGAGATTTTAACACCATAATCGTCCTCAACTTCTTCCCTGACTTCAGTTGATTTTTTAAATGAATCCTTTCTACATGCTGCTACAATTGCGCGATCGATGAGTTTCGTCGTGTTTCGAGATCGTTTTTTCATCGGAATGTTCTCAAATTTGGTATGCCCTTTACCGTGACTTATGGTAGAGGTGGACAAATGTCTATAGCTTTTGATAATTTCTTTTTTATTTGATAATGTACTGCATTGCCGGGGCATGAAAAGCCAAAGATTATTCTTCAACATTTTATGCAAAAATCAAATTTTCAAAAAAAAAAAAGTACCAAAAAGGTTATTGCTCCTACGGAAAGCAGAGGGCCAGACGACTAAACAAGTTGTTCAGTCCGTCTACTTAGAAAAACAATCTAGCTGATCTACTACAGCTCCAATAAGCTTGTGTGCATATACGATCTCAGTCAGATTGGGATCATCTCCATTTTATACGCCCAATTGTAATTGTTCGGTCTTTGAAATTCTTTGGAGTTACACTTGTGCGTGAAAACGGAGCACTGCACAAAAAGCAGCACATTTTAATTTTAAAAAAATTCTCATTGGATTAAGAATTCATCAAACAATAAAGAATAATGGTTTCACTACAAAGTATAAAGAGATGAGATGAATGATATAATACCCCCACTGAAAGACCTCTCAGACTCCACCGAATACGCTGTGATAATTAAAAACCGTGTAAAGGGCTAAATTATGCTGTTTGACTTAAAAACAGAAACATTAATACAGTAAAAGCTCGTTACTTCGGAATGTTCGGGGGGAAGGTCAGTCCGAATAAACGAATTTTCCGAATTAATGAGAGTTTTTTGTATGCACTAAAACGGCGTTCCTATTGATGAAAGTGTGCAAGAAGGAAAATTAGTTTTTTAACACAAAAGACTTTTAAATGTCGATTAACGCAAGAGACTTTTTTTTTTTTGGTTTTTTCTGTCTTCAAATGTGCATTTCCGCGACTACCCGAATAGAAATTTCGATGATTTTATTTTTAATTTTTTCTAGTTTCGTTTCATTTTTACATAAAAAATTTAAAAACGATTCTCATTTATTCGAAAAAATCTCTTTGATTTTCAGAAATCTCTCAAGTTTTTAGAATTAAAGGATTTCGAATTAAAGAGTGGAAGTAGAAGTACATAGAAAAGTAGAAGTACAGAAATAAAACATCGGTTTAAATTGAATTACAATCCATAATTCTATAGGGTCCGGTTCGTTGGAAGAATGTGCTCTAAATATTTCTATTTTATCACGAGGATGTCAGATGTTCAAGACTTAACATTCCTTTCCTTACGTTGTTCTAAGAATTGGAAATGTTGGTAAGATGTCGTTGGCAAAACTCAAGTTCTTGAAATAATTTCATTAGATGAACCTGTTTTCAAATCTTTTTTAAACACGGATTTCATCTCACTCTCTGGGGTATATTCAGCAGTTCAGTTTATATTTTAAGGACCGAAACCCTCCCTTTTTAAATATTGGGTTAAGTATTGTACCGATACTTGCGATGTTATGAGTGCTCTGTAATTAGCTTCGATTAAGTTTTTTTTTTTTTGTTGAGATAATTATAGATTACAAATGATACATGAATGAAATGGCAGTCAGAAGGGGCAAGGTCTGGGCTATTAGGCGGGTGGGGTAAAACTTCCCATCCACTGTTTTCCAAATAGTTCTTAACCGAAATAGCAACGTGGGGCCGAGCGTTGTCGTGATGGAAAATTATTGCCTCGTGTCTGGTCGCATATTCCGGGCGTTTTTTGACTACTGCTCTCTTCAAACGGATTAATTGAGTTCGGTAGCGTTGTCCATTGATGGTTTCACCCGGTTTTAGCAGCTCATAAAAAAGCACACCATTCTGATCCCACCAAATACAGAGCATTACCTTCGCGCCATGGACATTCGGCTTTGCCGTTCATTTGGCTGCTTGGCCAAGCCAACTTTTGACACATTCGCTCAGATAACGCATGTTCACCATAAACTTCTTCCAAAATACGATGACTTTCGACAGCAGTTTTCTTCATATTAAAGTAATGAAGAAGAGCTCCCCACAAAAACACTTTTTCAGACACAGAGTTCGACATATTTGAGAAAACAAAAAATGATTGTTGTCTACGCTTCAAATGAATGACATATACTGCAATGACGTACAATGACAGTAGCTTTCCAACGCATGCTCCATTGGAATAATACAAGTTACGCCATCTCTTAGCACACGAATTAAGTTATAGATCATTTACTAATAGGTTTAAACCTACACCTCTTGTTGGTGTAGCCAGACCCACTCTTGCTGATTCTGATTAAAGACCAGAATTGAGAAATGTCATGTCTTCTTCCAGTCTAGTTAAATATTAAAGATGCTTCATTCCTGAATAGCAACGTAGAAACGACGACTGTCTGTTTCTGAATCAACTGATAAGCCGCGGCGAACTTTTGCCGCAAAGATAGTCTGTTTAAGAATGTCTTCGCATACTAACAACTGTTTCATTTCCCACAGGGCGATCCAATTGGAGAGAAGATCTACTTTCTCGACGCAGACACACTGGAGACCAACTCGCATCTCGTCTACGAAATCCACGATGACAAATACGACCTGATCAACCCCAACTGCAATGCCTACGAGTCGGATCACATGGAGAAGCGAAGTTCAATCATTAGCTGCCGTAAGTCCCTCCACAGATCTGTCAACATGTTCACTTTTAATCAGTTCCTGCATTCAAACAGAGCTATTATTCTCCCGCAATGGCATTCTCGGCAACAGTCCCTACTGTGTGACTCTGGAGGCCAGTGATAGTACAGTTGACAATGCCAATGGACAAACAGTAAGTAATTAAGATTAGATAACCTTTCAACCGCTCTTCTCAATGCCAGATTCCCACAATGACCTTCCAGGCCCGAGCAAACATTTGCATTCACACGGACGTGACTAAGATCCATGAGTCCAACCGCCCAACTGTGCAGGCGTTGCGATCTTCTCGCCAGAACCGGAAGTCGATTATCAGTTCCGAAGACTCGCTGGTCGGGATGGAGTTCAGCAGCAAGGCGTTGAGTATCCTTCCCATCACTTATCCGAAGGATGTGTATGTCTACCGCACAGCAACGCAGTGGCACCGTGTGGTCCAGCCCACGAACATGGTAGACCTGATCAATATGACTGGCCTGCGATTCAAGATCGAGGAGGATCGCAGCGGGGCCTTCGGAATCACCAAGAACGCCGGAATCATGTACGTCGGAAACACTACTGCTTTGCAGAAGGCCGTCGAGGTTGTTTACTTGTGAGTAGATCCCCCTGTGCCCAGACCGTATGATGGGCTTACTCAAAAATTGGTTTAATTTCTTGATTTCAGCGTGACAGTGAATTGGACAGACACTCACAACAGGTCGTTCATCATAAATGTCCACTTACGCGACGGCCGTCCGAACAACACTTCTTGTGAGCACAAGGAAAAGTCCCGATCGCAAACTTGCTCGCAAGTAAAGCTCCAGAAGCAGTGCACCAAGTTCTGTGGTCTAGGTACGGACGGGGGTGCATGCCAGTGGCGGGGAACCAATGCACTCTTCAGTCAAAACTATGCCTCGTGTGTCCCGAACGCGATCTATTGTCCAGACAACATCTGCGATCCCTTGGAGGACCTCAACGACTTCATCTGCCCGCAGGACTGCGCTCCCACAAAGAATGTTTTTGGACCCCACTCGACCAACGACAACAAGCGTGGGATATACTCTGCCTCGGGAACCTGCACCTGTGGGGATAACGGCAAGTGCACGTGCGCCCCAACCGAAGAAGACGAGGAGGACAGACCTAGAAAGGGGCGCAAGAAAGCCAAGGAGGCTGCCAAATTGAGCAACATCCTCATGTCCACAACGCAGCCAACGAGCATCGAGAACTTACCGGGCATTGTTTGTGGAACGTCGTGCATCATTCTGGCGGTGCTGTGTCCAGCTGTTCTGGTCTTCATCATCGCCTGCCTGGTCCTGTCGCGACGCAAGTACATGAGGAAAGTTAAGAACAAAACGTTGAATCCCAAGGACAACGGCGGCGGCGACTGCGACATCCGCAACGGTGACCTTCCTCTTATGCCAATGGAGAACAGCTTCAAATTCGACTCGGACTCAAAGTGGGAGTTTGACAGGGAAAACCTCGTGCTGGACACGACCCTGGGCGAGGGTGAGTTTGGCAAGGTGGTCAAAGGCTATGCAACTGACATCGCCAAGCTGCCCGGAGTCACAACCGTGGCTGTCAAAATGCTGAAGAAAGGCTCGAATTCAGTCGAATACATGGCCTTGCTGTCCGAGTTCCAGCTGCTCCAGGAGGTCTCCCATCCAAATGTGATCAAACTGCTCGGCGCCTGTACAAAGGGCGACTCGCCAATGATCATCATCGAGTACGCAAGGTACGGCTCGCTGAGGGGTTACCTGCGTCTGAGCCGAAAGATCGAATGCGCCGGTGTGGACTTCACCGATGGAGTGGAACCAATCACTGTGAAGGACATCCTATCGTTTGCCTGGCAGATATGCAAGGGAATGGCTTATCTCACGGAAATTAAGGTGAGTTCGGGGATCAGCTAGCTTCTTTTTTCTCAAATCTCATGCTCCTCTCGGTCAATAGCTGGTTCATCGTGACTTAGCCGCCCGGAATGTCCTCCTGGCTGAGGGTAAGATCTGCAAGATTTCCGATTTTGGTTTAACAAGGGATGTCTACGAAGACGACGCCTATTTGAAGCGGAGTCGCGACAGGGTCCCCGTCAAGGTGAGTCCGACAAAAATCGTCTGCAGAATCCTGCTCTAACCTTTTCGATCTGTTCAATTATAGTGGATGGCGCCGGAGTCATTAGCCGACCACGTATACACGACGAAGTCTGATGTCTGGGCCTTTGGGGTCCTCTGCTGGGAGTTGATAACCCTGGGTGCCTCACCGTACCCGGGCATTCCGCCACAAAATCTGTACCACCTTCTGAAAACCGGATACCGAATGGAACGCCCCGAAAACTGCTCCGAAGACATGTAAGTTCACAACTCGAAGAGCGTCTAATGGATCCTAATCACAATCACTTCTCAGATATTCCATTGTGAGATCCTGCTGGACGGACGACTCAAACGCACGCCCATCATTCAAATACCTGGCCTCACAGTTCGAGAAGCTCCTCGGAAACAATGCAAAATACATTGAAATCGAAGCGAATGCAGTGTCGAATCCCCTGTACTGCAGCGAGGACACAACCTCGTCGCAGAATGATCTCTCGAAGCTGACCAACGATCTGGGTGAACCCGACTGCCTGGACCATCTCTGGCACTCGCCAAAGATCTGCTACGACAACAACGACCACTGCAACAGCCAAGAGCATTCTTCTTCGAATGCCGAATTCCTTCCACCCCCCGGCTACGATTTGCCCAGACCCCTCATCGAGGCAGCAACCACCGAGCAGATACTTAGATATGAGAACGATTTACGCTTCCCCTTGAACATTAGGAAATCCCTCAGGGGAAGCACACCCACCATTGATCCCTCTCAGTATACGCTGCCCGTAAAGCGTGGTCGTTCCTACATGGACATGACCAACAAGACCCTGATTCCCGATAATTTGGACAACAACGACGTGGAGAAGAACATCTCGAAGAACATTTCGTTTCGGTTCTCGAGCTTGTTGAATCTGAGTGAGCAGGATAATATTGTTTAAGACGGTTTCGCGGGCACCGCGCGTACTGATGGACCGCAACGGAGGTTTAGCCAAAGATAGCTATAATAGGAATCTTATAGTAATACTCATGAATTTAGAGAATTTATTTATTTATAGTTTAGTTCGTCTGTTTCTTTCTCGATGTACAATCATACTGAAGGCTGTTTTTGAAACTTTTGTGTAAACAGCGTTGATCTCGCGAATTTTATTTGCTTTTATTTATTTTTGTTTTATTTTCTAAGCTTCCCTAATTATTTGTGGACCTTTTGGAAAATTGTGGCTCTCAGTGGGCATGGAGGAGGTAGGACAGAGATGCCATCTTTGTCAGTTTTGTAAGCCCAGCTCGATTTCTTAAAAACATAGCATTTTGTCTTAAGCCAACAACACTCTTGTGTGTGCTCTTGTGTTGTCCTGTGTGCGGGCTTTTTATTTAATTTTTACTGTCACTGTTCTGCGAAGTATGATGTGTGCTCGATGACGTGTGTTGCGGAAAGCGACACCGATGTACACGCTAGTGTGCTGTGTATGGGCAGCTTTGTGGTGCTCTAACTGTTTTGTGTTACGTCCAAGGATGAGGCTGTCTTCGAAAGATACTTACGCGCTTACCAGTATGAATGATTTGCACGCCCGAGTACCCGATTACGCTCTGTTTTCACTCACACGCAGAACTGCCGTTAGTTATTGCTTCACGGGACTGGTGTGCAGTTGATGTCCTTCTTTCATCAGTAGCTGCTTCGACAGTGAGTACGACAACATGTACTGTCCTTTGGACAAAAGGTGCCGTCTGGATTCTCTGATTCTTTTCAACCATCGAAGTTTCTTGGTGATTTTTTCTGGTACCTGTTTCGCCATGGGATATGGCACTCGTCAGCATATGGTTTACCATGCTTTCAAGAGTTGGTCCAATGTTTTCCCCTAGTTCTCGTGCTAGAATACGTGCTGTACATCATCTCTGGCTACTCCGCAGTTTAAGCAGAGAGGAGATTCCTTCAGACCAAGGGCTCGAAGACAGCCATGCCCGGTTAGGAGCTGATTTATGTAGAAATCTCTCCATAGTGGCGTTCTGTCCATTTATGGGTACTGCGTTGAGTCTGTAGCTTCATCTTTCCTTTGAGGATTGGTTTCACGTTTCTTGCCATATTGCCTTGCTTCGCTGCTTGTCTTGTATCTTGATACAAAATGAGTTGTGACACACAATCGCTGTTCTTCCTCAGTGCGCACAACTGCGACTTGAAGATTGCTGAGTGCAATTGTTGGTTCTCTTAAAGAGTTGTCTTTGTTATTTTTTGATGTTGCAACCTGTCCTACTAAGTCTCAAGAAAAGAAAACTGAGACTTGCATATGTTATTTACATTAAGTGAATCGTCAGAGTATTTTTTACGTTTGGGGACTGCTACGCGACAATTTTAAGGTAGTTAAGTTTTTTCAATCGAAAGTTGGTGCAGGGGATCTCCCGCAATTTTCACATCACTTGCTCACAGGCCTCTGATGATTGATACAATGAAATGTGATCAAAGTTTTCTGAAAAAATGCTATTTCTTAAGGTCCCTTTTGTGAGTACTCCCGATTACGCCCTTCAGTCCACAGAACTTTATGAAATAAGTCATATGCTCTAAGCTCTGCAGATTTTTTGCAGACAACTGACACAGCATATTAAGTAGGCTCCACACTTCTTCTTCTTTGTTTGGCGCTACAGTCCGGGGTGGACCTGGGCCTCAACCAACAAACCTCCCGAGACAGCACGATCTTTCGCCAGCTGCCTCCAGTTGTGCACACCAAGTTGGTTGAGGTCCTTCTCCACTTGTGTGCGCCATCTTGTTCTAGGACGACCTCTTATGCGTTGTCCCAAAGGCTCGGAATCGAAGACTCTTCGGGCCGGAGCTGTGGTGTCAATCCGCTCTACGTGACCTAGCCATCTTAAGCGTTGGATCCGAAGACGCTTAACTAGGTGCATGCCGCTGTACAGCCCGTACAGTTCGTGGTTGAATCTCCTTCTCCAGACGCCATCAATACAAACAGGACCAAAGATCGCACGCAGAACTTTTCTCTCAAAAAGACCAAGAGCTTCTTCATCCGCTTTCAATAGCGTCCATGTTAGGGTTGTCCATTAGGGTGTTACATAAAGTCAACTTAGTGTTTCGAGAGATGGCTCTGTTACTCAATTGCCTCTTGAGCCCAAAGAAACAGCGATTGGCAAGAGTAATTCTGCGCTTGTGTTATTGTCCCTGTTTTCTGCAGAGCCAAGGTAGACGAAGTCCTTGACTACCTCAAAGTTTCTGCTGCCCATTATGACGCTCTGTCCGAGGCGTCGATGTTGTGCGTCCTTTCGTGATGACAGCATGTACTTTGTTTTGCCCTGATTAACTGCCAAACCCATTTTAGCCGCTTCCGCTTCAATGCTAGCAAAAGCCTCATTGACAGCTCGCTGTGTTCGTCCAATCACGTCAATGTCGTCCGCGTAGGCAAGCAGTTGAACGGACTTTTGGAAGATCGTGCCTCTGGTGTTGACATTTGAGTTTCGCACGATCTTCTCAAGTATGATGTTGAAGAAATCACATGTGTAGCCTACATAGTTTGACTGTCAATGGCCAGTAAAGCAAAAATAAAACGCACAATTTGTCCAGACAATACAAAAGGTTCCATTGCCAAGATGGAGCACATAGATTTGGTCCTGTTTTTGCCGTTATCCAAGTTGTCTTTCCTGTAAATATAAGTTCTACGACTTCTCTCTCTACGATATGAATAAGTTTAAACTTTTGTTTATTGTCGCGTGTATTATAGGAAGGGTATCCTTGAAATTTGTCTATAGATGTATGTGAGTGAATGATTAATAAACAATGTTCCAATATTTAGAGAATAAGGCTTTTTATATTCATATTTAATATTTATATACACCGTATATGTACGTCTTCGTGTAGCTATTTATTATCGAATCCAAACATTCCCTTAAATCAATGATTCTTTTGATGCAATAAAATGTAAATATCTATATCTATTAGCAACTAATAAAGAAGTAATCATTTTAAATCAAGTTTGAGCTTTGAATTTCATTTCCGAAAGTCTTGATTATTAATTACTAGATGAGTAGACCAAGCGGACTAACTCGGAACCAGAAATGAAGTATGATAGAGATGCCCAACTTCACAGCTGAACTGAAGCAGAAGAAAATTTAATAAAATGTATCAATGAATGTATTGTGAACAAAAGAAGCAAAAAACTGCGAGCCTAGTGATGCTTGACGACTGGATGCTGCAGTTAGTGCGGTTTCCAATTCGAATCCGAGTGAGAGCAAAGTTTATGCGTTTTTATCTGAGTTTCAAACCTGGTTCAGTCACCATTTGCAGTTTGGATTAAATTCACGGCACTAACACTGGAGTGGTCGATCTGTGGTAGTAGTCTGGCTGTGCGCATCACAATGGACCAGCACGGTCTAAGTGTGGTGATGACTTCACTAGGAGCCCCATTCCCTGCACTGACTAGTGGTGCTTCTAAATTCTTCTAATTGTGACAACGTGCAACAGCACTATGCGCCATCACAGCTCCCGTATATGGAAATTGCATTTTTGAGATCTTTCTAAGAAAAGACATTAGTCATTTAATATCCGTTGCAGAAATCTCATCAAGTGATCTGAACAAGGGTCTATCAGGTGTAGATCAGTGTCTAGCCAGACCATCAGCCTTCTCATTTCCTAAGATGTCAGTGTGACCTGCTGTAGTGTTTTTAAAACGCAAGTCCGAAGATAGAAGATGTATCATTACCGTCAGAGCGCCTGACGGAGTCGATCGCAGAGCACCTGTGGTGCTAATGTGTGCTGTATGCTCTGTGCCTTGTTGAGTTTTGTAATGTTGTTTTTGTTATGTTTAGAAATAGTTAACGCAGATAAATTATATTAATGACTAGCGAGTTTCAAATCCAAACGCACAACATTGCTATCGATTTCAAAGTCACATGCGATAGCATTCATGTATCAATTGGTATCCCCAGAAAAACCATAACACTGCTTCACAGTACACAACTACATTTCATCAACATGATAAGCAACAACAATTATATATATGTTGGCGTTTCTTCTCTAAACTCTTCTCTAAACATTGCTTTTTTGCAGGTACGCTCTTAGCTAGTTTGTGTAATTTTTTGATTTATAATAGATATCGAACACAAAGTGGTTAGTTCAGGAGAGAATATCTTTGTTGAGTTCTCGAACTACTTAAGAATCTGAATTGTCAACAGTCAAAATATCTGTTGGAGATTTTACATTTGATGACAAGGCTAGAGTTTCATAAATAGGAAGAGGCAGATGTTTAAAGATCGACATTTGGTTTATCTTAATACTTTCATCGTGGCCTCTTTTTCTTACTTCGGTATAAATTCACACTTTCTTTTATTCTTTTGAAACTGCCCGATACGCGATTGGTTGCAATTTGGTTTGACAGAATGTCTTTACGTCGACATTGTGTAGACACAATCTGTCAATCTGACACAATCTGTCAGAAAACTGCTAGTTAACTGACATAATGGCGAAAACTCTGCTAGTTTTGTTTTTTATTACTGTACGGAGACTGGGATAACGTGTTATAATACACAATCATCATCATCATCATCATCTTCTGACCCACTTGCTCCTCTAAAGGGGTCGCGCGTGTAAACCACGCACAAGAGATCTCCAGGCAACTCGATCCTACGCCATTGACTCTAACTCATCAGGAGATATGCCCAAGCGTAACCAGGCAAGTTTTTGGACTTGGTCCAACCACCTCGTCCTGGGTCTGGCAAGCTTTCGCCTACCTGATGTAATCGCATTCAGCGATTGCCTTGGAAGTCGTCATGATCCACAATTTCGTACGCAACTTTAAAGTGATCTAATTGATCAAATTGTGCAATTCCGATCTTAATTTCGGGTAAAAATGCCAAAATTACTCCATTTCGTCTAGTGGGAACATACTATAATAATCCAAATGTGCTGATGTACCTGAACAGACATAGATGCATTGTACTGTCTTTCTAGAGCGCCCCCTTTCCAGGCCTCTCCAACAACGACTTCTGCACAAGCTGCAGAGGCGACGATGAGGAAGAAACCATTGTACACGGGCTATGCAGCTGCAATGCTCTCTCATCCCGTAGACTTAGACTTCTGGGAGCTTATTACTTTGATAGCCTGGCAGAACTGAGCAGCATAAGAGTGAGCCATCTTCTTCGCTTTATTACAAGCACTAACGGGTTTGCGGAATAGGTATTCCTAGATCCGAGTGGCAGCAGAGTGGACTTGTGGTGAGCTAGACAAACGCCTGCTGTCTTTCCGTACAGCAGTCAACCATTTCAACCTAACCTATACATATGCGTACAAGGTTTGTGTACAAATTACTAGGGGCGGCATAAATTGGGACTGCCCGGGCGGCCCTGGAAATATTAAAAACTTATTTGAAAAGCGAGTGTATGCAGCCCAAACAGTGCGTTTTTTGAAATTAAGTGTTGGCCGAGATAAAGCACCCATCGCGAGGCAAGTTAGTTACGCAGGTTTGTGCAAAAAGTTCGTGCATGGTCCTTGTTGTCGTACGGTGCTCACAGATGAGAATATGGCTGCTGTGGCCAAGAGCATCAGTGGACCGTTTTTCTTCGAAAATAAGGCTGGGAAGAACGTTTTGGTCAATGCTGGGCGTAACAGAGCCATGTTAACCGACTTTTTACTGAAATTGAAAACACACAATTGGACGACGTCTGGTCCATTAAGGATTGCCACACAGCCCGTGTCACAATCGATCCTTTAGTGTTATCTGCCGTCTTCGCGATGTCAACTGGCTGCCATGGAGTTGCGATTTGACCCCTTTCGGAAATCAAATCTCTTTCTTTTTTTTTGGGAAACCGTGAAAGACCGATGTTATGCCAACAATCCGCAAACGATTCAAGCAGTTAAGGCCAAGATCATCCAAGGAACCTGTGAGTTACAGCCGGAAACCATCGTAAGATCATCAGAACAAGACCAGAGATGATGGAGGAAGAGATATTCCTCTTTCCAATGGAAAACCTGTCTGTGAAAAAGTTAGTCAAATGAATCTGAGGGGCAAGAAACGTAGAAGTGGCCCATCTCTTCCTCTGAACAAGACAGACTGTGCTACTGTGAAGCCAGCCGAGGCAGCCACTTGAGCGACGTTGTTTTTCACAATTAATGGGAATAGTTGCTCATAAAGGCATAATACATGGGATAAATTTAATTTTGTTCATTTTCTTGCATTTTTAAAAAGAATGAAAAGAAACTCGTTTTTGGTCACTGTCGCTTGATTACTTCAAACTGGTACTGAATAAATTTGCGTAGCCGCCGCCTTAAACAATCAAGACCCTACCTTTAACAAATCAATTCGTCAAACACTTTCAACAGAGATAATGGATTATTGTCTCTGACTTTCAACGTCCTTTGGTAGACGACTTTAAATATGCTGTTGAGCATCGCAATCGCTTCAAAACTTCCATTGGAAGCTGGTCTGCGTAAGTTCAAGTCAGAGAAGATGGCTGTAACAAAATTAGCAACCCTCTCAAATTTGAAACACCCACGTGGCTGTGCAATGTGCCTATTTTCGCCTAAATAAGCCGTATGCAGCGGCTACTGTGCCAACTACCGACGGATAAGTCTCCTAAACATCGCTTATAAGAGAGATACTTTCCGCCTTTCTGTGTGAGCCCCTTAAACCATTCGTGAATGATCAGATGGGCACTTATCAGTGCGGTTTCAGGCCGTGGAAGTCCGCCATCGACCAAATCTTCACACTACGGCAGATCCTGGAAAAGAAACCACAAGAAATGCAGATCCACACAGCGTGCACAGAGGCGAGCTGTACAACGCCTTGTCTAGTTTTGACATTCCTACTAAACTCGTCAGGTTGTGCGGGATGACGATGGAGAATTCTGGCTGCTCCATTAAGGTCGGTAACGAACTCAACATAGTGTCTTTTTCAACATAAGACTTAAGAGGTGCAGAACTCACTCGCGTTTGCTGGCCTTGAGACAAAAGCTGCTAAAAAAAAGGCCCAGCGGTGAACGACGGCAAAATGACGTATATGATGTCGTCAAAAAAGGACATACAACATCTACGTCCTTGACAGAGCATCACAATGGGCAGCTATGACTCCGAGGCAGTTAACAGTAAATAGTACGAACAACATCCGTACCAATTGCAATTGAATAATAGAGTCATCTCTCGAAGGTCCAAGCACACTGATCATCCCAATGACATGAAGCGACAAAAGTGTTGCGTTTAATTTTCCCTTTGACGGTACTTGGAGGAGAAGATTGAACCACGAACTGTACAGAGACATGACTCTTGCCAGGCGTCTACGTCTAAGATGACAACTGATCCGGGACGAAAAGCCCACGAAACCTAAGGCACACGCAAGTGGAGATGGACCTCAACCAACTTGGATTGCGTAATTGGAGGCAGCTGGTTTAAGATTGTGCCAAGTGAAGAGGCTTGTTGGCTGGGGCCCAGGTCCACATTTGGGAAAACAAACATTTGTGGATGTGGTCCTCGGTCTCTCGCACGATCCTTTGCACTTACACACACCTAGCCCCTAGTCGCACACAGCACATTAATTCGTTTATTCAATTACAGAGCTACCTATGATGTCAAAGCAGTTGAAGCAAGTGTCAGCTTTACTACGCTACCTGCTACAACGTTAGAACACCTGACCAGATATGAGCTTGCTAGTGCATATAAAATGATGTCGTTCAATCTTAATTGCAACTTGTCTCCGCTTCAGTTGGTAATGACCAAATTTTCTTCACTTTGAAGTATTTTATTGCTGGCACAATATTCGACACTGTCATCAATAAACTTTCAGATGACAACTGTCATCTGTTGATTCGTAGAAAAGAACGGATCGATGATCATAAAGCAGTCAATAAAGGACAAGCGGAGGCGTGCACCAATTGTTTACCTGCGAATTCCGTCATCAGAGACCGCACCTGCAACTTCAAATCCTTAATTACTTCCAAGCTCTCAGATTTCGTATATAAATGCCACGCACTTGATCTTTCAGCATCAGTCATCAGCATCGCCCCATCGACGGATATCCTTAACATCCAAAGAAAATGGGAAACTTTATCAGAAAAACCTCAGAGCACGTTGAATACGATGAAATCCACGAAGGTCTATCCAGGAACCCGCCTAACTACGCAAGCAGCAAGCCGCACTCCTACCGCTACACACAGCACAGGCTTGAGAAAGATATTACACTCACCAAATGGTGTCGATCGAAAATGACGGAGGTGGATGAAATCGTTCTTGCAATTCGTCAAAACGGTGATGTCCCCAGAGATTTGCAGTCAGAAGTGGAATGTATGATGGAAGACCGCCGGAACCTGATGGCCTTAATGATTACCTCCAGCAAGATCCACAGCAAGAAACGTCTGCGGAAAAGGAAACAGCGTCAGCCCATGAGGGCAGCCATGGCTTCAGAAATTAGGGTTAAGGCTTAGACCTTTCCAATGTACAATGTATATATGAGTGTATGTGTTAGTTTTAATTTTGTCGACATAATCAGCTTTTCAATTTAATTATGAATAAATGTAGATGAAAAGTATTTACTTGTTCTTTTGTTGTTAAAGTTGGTTCCCTAAAACAGCCCTGAACTCAGTTGCTCACATTATCGTTTGTCTGTACTGCAACTCGTGCGTGTGCAATGTGAACCTGCGGTTTAGCTGGAACCCTACGTCAGCTTAAAACTGTAATGACCCCCATACGGACCCTAGCGTTCTGCACCTGCGCGTTAACAGACGCAACAGACAATAGCATTAGATGTGCAGGGCACTCTGCACATGGTCCTCATCCATGCAACATCTGCAGAAAACGTCATCTAGGATTTATGGGTCATTACACATAGATTTAGAACTTTGTCTTAGAGCCATCATAGCTACCTAGCCAGAGGAACAACGAACTGCGTGGTTGAAACCGTCAGCCATAGTGAATGTCAGGATTTCAAAGCGATGGCGTCTCATGCAGCCAGGCGTCTGCACTTAACTTCTTTCTCACCTTCTTCGGGAGCCAAGTACCTTCTATTGAAGATGAGGTAACCAACACTCTTGGGATGTCGTTGGTGGCTGCATTTGAGAAAGGGGGAAAGTGAGTCTGTATCAGGTCTCATCGCATTTTATAAATGGCGGTGTAGGAACTGGAAAACTATTTGCCGAACGACGGCATCCAAACCTCCAGTCAGCAGCGGTTATCGATGGTTAAAGAAAAGGGCCTGACCTCCCAGTTGGGGAGGCGACGTTAACTTCAACCTCGGACAACCACATACCTCAGATACGAACGGTTTTTGTCGCCGACCCCAGCAAACTTACCAAGGGCAACGTTTATTAACAGTTTATTAACATACCTGTAGCCCGTATTCCGAGAAGGCTCGCCCACAAATTGTCTGGGCTATACAGCGACATGAGCCTAGTCAGGCGTCTACGGATCCAACGCTTAAGGTGGCTGGGTCATGTAGAGCATATGGACAACTCATCTCCGGCCCGAAGTCTTCGACTCCGAACATGTGGCACAACGCAACAGAGGGTGCCCGCTTCTAATGTGGCGCACCCAGGTGGAGGACTCTAACCAACTGGGAGTGCGAAACTGGAGACAGCTAGCCAGTTTCACCCCAGACTGTAGTCGTAATGAGACCCATTTCATTCCATTCCATGACGCGGTGACTACCTACATTAGTGCAAGTAGCGAGTTAAAAAGCTCAATCTAATATTTTCATTGTCAGCTCATATAATTTTTTATTAAATTTCAAAACAATCTCTTCTTAAAACCTAAAAACAGTTACATAAAGAACCAGCTCTACTCTGGTACCAATAAATTTATATTAGCCTTGCTTGCGACAGACCCAAGGAACACCTCCTCGTCACCTCTAATCGAGAGCATTTCTCGACCATCGTCAATCTTTCTCTCCCGTATCATTGCAGCTCGTTCCCATCGAGATCCTTTGCAGTTTTTACAACTTGTCTTCGGAAGCTTATGCATTGTGGCAGTGCGGTTGCCACAATCCCTGCATTTGAAGAATCTCTTCTCTGCATCAACCACTTTCAGTTGATGTCTTTCCTGTTTGCACTGGTCAGCAGCTGAGAAAGCGGTGTACTTGCACTGCACACAAATTACAGCCTTGCAGGGCATCTTGAACGTGTTCAGCATCTTCTCCTCTAGTGCTTCTTTCTTCTCGAGCTTATTGAAGTATTTTTCTTGCTCTATACGCTCGCGTGACTCAATCAAATTCGTGTGTGAAGACGTTGCGTCCATTATTTTCTGTATTCTTGTCTTCCGGTCGATTTCACGTTGGTCTTCATCGATCTTCTGCCGCTTGGATTCACTGCCGAATTTGTCGTTTAGGTCATCAATAGCTCGACGCTTCCCAGCTGTGGTCCCGCGGTATTTGACAAAATTCGGATTCGCCTTTTGCACTGGCTTCTTTTTAAGCACCTGCATTGCCTTGAGTTTCGCCAAGTTCGCCTTCTTATCGTTAACGTTCACTTCTATGCTGAAGTTATCGCGACTCAGTTGCGGGGAACCTGTTGCGAAGCTGAACTGGCGATTCTGAAATTTTTCCGGCACCGATTGCGTTGGAGTAGATGGCGTGGTAGGAGCTATCGGTGACGCTGGAGCAGGACTAGATGGACTAAATTTGACAGCTTCTTCCTTGAGCAGCTTCAACCGTTCAATATCTTTAAGACGTTGTTGCCTGCTCGCCTCGACATTCGATGCCATTTTAGAGATAGGTCCGCCTCTGGGGGCGTATGGAACGGCCTGAGTCGATTTTGGTGTAGAGTGATGATTAACACTTGCTGCGTTCGGTGAATTCGCGTATTCGGAGAGAGTCATCAATCGCTGTGAGTCTTTCGCGGCGAGTTTTGCACTTTTCTTTGCGGGAACTGCTGTGTACGACTGACCAGCGTAGAACACCTCACTTTTCCCAAGAATTTTGTTCCGCAGCTCGTTCAAGCCCCGCCCTGCCGTTGACGATTGCAACTCGGACCTCTGCGACATCTTGCTGTACTCTTGCTTCATGTGGTAAATGCAATAATCACACTCGCCCAGATTTATAGTCGCTGTGCACGGTTCACCGTTCTTTTTCCTTGCTTTGCACGTTCCCATGTCCTTGGACTGGCCTAGGATCATGACTTTGTTGTCTGTATCGATTGACAGACATGCTATATCTCCACTTTCGGCGCGTTTGTCAAATACACCCGGATTTAGGATGGCCACGACCATACCGTTTGCAGTTTTCCAAAGCTGCTTGTGTGCACTCTTAAACATGAATACTGAGACCACCTTAACTTCCCCCTTCAGATCCGAAAGCTTCCATATGGAAAATGGTGCCCCAGATTTGGTAGTCTTCACCGGACTCTTGCTGACCAGCACACCCGCTATCACCCAATCCTTTGATAGATCCCCTCGTTCTGTGTGAAACACAAGAGTTGAAAATGGAACTGGCTTTTTGCCCGACATCCGCTCTAGAAGACCCGAGCTAGAGATCAGTGGATTAATGATCCTCATACCAAACACGGGATCTGTGAACACCGATGATCCCTGGCCTGGCGTTAAATAGTTCGTGATAAAATTCTTGTTTGAATTGTTCGCTGAATTGTCTGGCGTCAGAACTTTCTTGAAAGAGTTGCTCGTTGGTGTCGTCACTGTTGACTGACGCTGAATGGGATTGTGAGGATTTTTCAAATTAACAACCGGTGCGTTTCTAATAGCTCTATCGACTTCTTTGGCCACGGCAGCTTCATGCTTTTCACTGTTTTGCTGCTTCAGCTTCTTATTGATGTCCAGTCCGTACTCATTGTACTTTCTTTCGAGGAAATTTTTAACTTCCTCATCATCGGAAGAGTCTACATCGTCGGCCACTGGTGCGGCCGCTGCTTGCATTTTCCTTGCAACAGTATCGTCGATATCGTAACTGAAGGCCTCCGCAAATGTACTGTCTTCTCGGAGTCGGGGTACGACATTTTCCTTTGGCGGCGCTGGCGTGGGCTGTGTGTTCTGCGATTTTGCTTCTTCTGCGTCTGCCGCGGCCAATAGCTCTTCTAGAGCGTAGATGTCATCATCCTCGCCAGCTGGTGTTTCAACGACCTTCGAAGATGGGGTCATGGTTCAGCTGGAAATAGAACAGTATTTTTGGTTAAATGAATTGTGATGTAACCCGACTGGGAGAGGATACCAAGTTTGGCAAAAACCAACTTATTCAATTGAAATTAATATTTGCTGTGTAGGGTGTAGTATTAAATGATTAAACTTCGAATCTGTGAAACTTGAAGTGGAGGAAGGCGAATACAAAAAAACTAGCTAACAATCCCAGCAGAAGATCATGTATTTCCTGCAGTAAATCAGAAATTTAAGAAATATTCAATTATGCGTAGAAATGACATATGCTTCCCCCAGCATATCTCTTAAAAGCAGCGATTGAATTTCATTCTCATCATGATTGCCTTCCAAACGTGTAGAAGATGAATCATCGGACGGAGTGAAACGCACTGCGCTCTCTTCATCATCGTTTGAAGGTAATTCAGAGGACGCCGTTGCCACTAAAATGGGCTCTTCCTTTGTTTTAGTTTCCCTAGGCAAAGATTCACTTGCAATGCAATTAACAAGAGCACACTCCAGACACTTTACAGCTTTTTGAACATCCCCTGATTTCTTTCTGAAACTAGACAAATTCACATTTTAAAAACTGCGATCAAAAATGGAATGATTTTACTCATTATGCATTCCTTCCAGAAATTTGAGTGCCCAACCAATTTGAGAACTTCTTAGATTGCATTGTTTCTCCGAAGAAAACAACATCCACAGAACAGCAATTGTATGATCAAGTAGAACATCAAATGGCGGGCACTGGGCAACTATTTTGTCCTTATATTTACTATTTACGATCATTGGACGATCAAAGCAATCAATTAGTGTGAAGCAATAGGGACGTGGTTTGAATGACGAAGAATTAGACATTATTTCTCAGTATCTTATGGAAAACATTCAAAATAAAAGAAACAATTTAATTATATGATATTAAGTCACCTTATTCTGCTGCACAGATGATTTTTAATGAAGAATTTATTTTAACTTTCTCAATTTCCTCGAGCCTTGTGATCAATCTTTTTGAATTTTTCTACTAAAATTTTTGTTGACGTTCAAATTCCCGCCACAAAAATGAGAACGTAGAAACATCGCATGCAGGTTGTGAAACTTGATTAGTGTTCAGAGACTGCATGTTCAAAGCAAAAATAATTTTTAAAAGTTAAAATTCAATATAATGCAAGTATATTGTGGAAAACAGGTCAGCAAATGTAAATTGTAAGCCCTAGCTGATATATACAATGAATAGCACTCCATTAACATTGTATATCATAGGCATAAAATAACGATTGTAGTGGATGTTGAAATGACTTGAAGTCAGATAGCGATGTGTGTGAGAACTTCACAGTCCAAGGCATTGGGGCTTTAGCAAAGATATTACAGCGAAAATTGATCAGATGGATATCTCACCCAACGTGGACATATAAATACAATTTCCAAAAAAGGTCAGATTCACTGAGGTCTCTACTCACTCCAGTGAGACCCCTCGTCTGGAGCTCTAACAAAACAAGCAAGAAGAATACAAACAAATTTAAAATATACAAAAACTGAGTGAACAAATTGAAGTTTTTTTTGTGGGATAGTGGGAAGAAAGTGAGGGCACACTCAAAGGGGTCCTTCGTCGGGCACTATATTCGAACTTTCTTCTTATTTTATGACTGTCACTGTTTCTGCCTATCTCCATATCAGTTTTCAATTGACATTCTTGCTGGAATAATGAAAAATAACATTGTGCAGCTTGGTATCTCGTGTGTGGCTTGGTTAGAATGAAAAAAGAACTGATATCGTGTGAAAATGTCAGAAAAAATTCCTAAAAATGCCATTCATGTAATGATACACTAGCCGGGCGATTCTTGTTCGAGAAAGATCCACTGATTGCAACATATTCGCATATATACACAAAGCGCTATGGACACGGTCACCTATGGGGACTTAAGTTGGAGCCGACTCTGGCCAACACTCCCCATCGGCTACTTTCGATTCAATTCGATCTGTCAGTTAAAACAAAGCCTTGAGTGAACATTTATGATACTATGTGAACATTTATGAGGCAGTCCAGTGCTTGAAGTCGTTTAAAACTAGATAGGGCAACCCCCAGGACCCAAACAGAAGTCCTTGAGGTTCAGCAGAGGACAGGGACTGGATAGCGCAGTTAGTTAAGTGCCTCGTTAGTGGGGTCCCGGGTCGAATCCCAGTGAAAGTTAATACTCTTTTATCGGGGTTTTAAATCTGGTCAAGTCACCATTTACCGTTGGGATCAAATGAACGGCACTGGAGTGGTCGATCAGTGGTAGTAGTCTGTGGGTATCACAATGGACGTGTGCTTATGAATTCACTAGTAGCCCCACCTTCAGTAGGGGACCCTTAGATAGACACTATTGGCAGCTTTGTAGTTTCACTAAGTCACTGTCATGTAATTGCAATCGAAATTTAAATGACAATCTAGTGGATACTCTTTTCTAAATCATAAGAGATCGGGCTTTGATTGTAACTACTTTTCCTAAGATACATGAAATATTTAAAAAGTTGAGAAGTAAGCTGTCCGTGTTTACATTCCAAAATACAATACTAGTGAGCAGTGTGCAGTACAATCAGTCTATTGACACTAATTTAACATTCTGGGTGACGACAGATGACAAGTTAAGGGAAAATGATTTCGAAAAACGCCAAAAACTATGCAACACGTGAAATCTTTTCCTATAATTCAACTGTCACCGGTCCAATAGTTTATTTGCAATTT
The DNA here is from genome assembly GCA_905231855.2 of Eristalis tenax. Taxonomy (NCBI): domain Eukaryota; kingdom Metazoa; phylum Arthropoda; class Insecta; order Diptera; family Syrphidae; genus Eristalis; species Eristalis tenax. The sequence continues at coordinate 61,395,044 of HG993125.1, read as the reverse complement.
TAGAAAAATAAATCCGAAGGCTTAGATGAGAGTGAAGTACTCTCAATTAGTATATTGCTTATTCGCATCTCTTGAAGAATCATTCTCCATCTTCTGATCGCAATCCCTTCAGTTAGCCGAGTCATCACTCAACGATATGTCTGCAAATTTGACAATCGATAGCCCCAAACTCCAAACCAGAAATGAAGTATGATAGAGATACCCAACTTCATAGCTGATTGACCCCTAGTCCATCGACGAATTTGACGGCTAATCATGAACATTTTGACGGTTATTAATGATTTTGACAGTTATTCAGTTCTCTTATTGGTCAATTTGTCTTTAAAAAAAACAATATAAAGAATGGTTGTTAAACATTTAAAGGGACAAGAAGTTGGGCATCTCTATCATACTTCATTTCTGCTCCAAACTCATCTGTATTTATTTATTTCTTCCACACACAGCCAATGCAGTGACATTGAGATTACGGACATGGAATTCGTACAGCTTTTCGAAAACTCGAGTTCAACTGAACACCTGAACATGACATTTGGCATTTTCGAACAATTTCGAACAAGGAATTCATCGGCGACCGGCAAAAAAATGCGACCAATCCGCAAAAACCTACTAGTTCGTGTGTGTGTGAACTCATGACGAGCACAACATGACAGTCAGACACTATTCGAAATTAATTTTCGAATAGACCGCTACCGCCGCCATTTTCGTTATTCACCCCATTCATTTGTGTGTGCCGTTCATTCGAATAATTTTTTTTTCCAATATGTCATATAGTGGTGTCGGTATGTAATATTTTTCTTCCGCCGCGAATGAGAAAAAAGAAAACATAATTTTTGTAATTAATTTCGCGAGTTATTATTCTCCATTTTGTATGCAATAAATTCAAATTACAATTTCTTTCGTAAATGCAAATCATTAAACCTAATCAGACGATTGCGAATCCGGAAAACGTGTAAATCGAAAGGAATTAATATAATTTTTTCCAGAGCATATCTCGTAAAAGGTAACGAAAAAAATCAGGAAAAAAGTACATAATACGAAACAACGATAAAGAACAACACCATGCATCTTTATTACTCATTTTCTTTTTGTTCTTGTTTGCAAAAGACAAAGAATCACCAGAGTGAACGACGAAAATCTAATCGAGCGTAGTTTTGTGCAATTTTTTCCCTTGCCTAAAGATATATTTTTGATCGCTTATTTCACTGGCTGGCCATTGTCGTCGTTTTCGTCATCCTTGGATATCTCTAAACAGCCCGAGCAGCGGCAGAAGAAACGAGGAAATGCGTGCGAGACACTTCGATTTTTTTTTCCTCCATTTGCCCCCAGTTTTATGTTGGAAAAAAAGTACATGCATTCATTGCATTTAATTCGGAGTTTGTGTAATGGGTGCGATCTTGCAATTAGACAAGGAATGGTAAAAAAAGGGGAAATCCATTTTGACCATGGTTTCCTTGAGGAGTGGTGGGTGGTGTGGCAAGTTGTTGGTCCACTGAGACAAGTTTACTGTGTAAGGTGTGTTTAATGTGACAGGTCATTCCGAACAAGCACGAAAACACGTGCTAGAAGTGATGAAGATGCTGCTGTGCTGTCGGTGTAAAATCGGCAATGTAGCCGTCATCGAAGTCGATGGCTAACCTTGACAGTCATTAGTGCGTCTACATGAGAGCAACTTGCAATGTTTGAATGTAGTCGGAAATGATAGGTACACATATGTACTATTTTTTTCCATTCTTTATCTTTCAAATGATTTTTTTTTGTTTATTTTCTGTGCTCTTTCAATATATGTATGCTTGAAGTTTCCACTCGGTTGGTGATTTCGAATTGAGTTATTCTGCTTTGCTTCCGCCCTGCATAATTTGTTACCAGCATACCATCGACTTGAAGGCTTAATCCTTCATTTTCGTTATCCGACACCCACTCGCATAGACGGTGAACTAAACGAATACACTTGCCTTGAAGTTGAAGTCGTCCTCTACATTGAAATTGAAGTATCTGTTCGCTACAAAATATTTATTTATGTACCTATGTGTATCAGAAAGAATCTGTCTTTAAATTTAGAAACAATATTTAAATTCAATACCCATATGGCATAGCATAATGTAGTTCAAAATAACCTTACTTTTTACATTTGTCATTTCCACTGGATTATAGAGTTTTTGGAGATGGTATGTAGCAAGCAGCAGCGTAGCACAAAGTAGACCACTTCTCTATTGCCATGGATGTTCCCCAAGTGAGTAGATTCGCATAAAAGTTGCTTTACTTGGACCTGAAGTGATTGTTATTCGCCTGTTTGTGGCAGATAGATGATGCTAGCACTTATTGATGTTCTATTCTTAGAGATTCTGCAAGTGTCTCTGTTGCAACAAATTTTGAGTTCTTGCGCAATCAAGTGTTTTTTTGTGCTCATTGGAACTATGAGCCTTGTTCGTAATCTTACTGCTCCTGGTGATCCTGCTCCTCCTGATTGTCGGGTATTTGTTTTTACGTTACTGTGCAGTATGTACCATGTTGTTAACCAAAGAATTTCCTTGAAAAATCCAGTCCCCATTGCATTGGCCAGTCATCTTAGACAAATTCTCATCCTTTTTGTTTTCAAAGTACCTTAGCATCACCTCCGATTGCTTGCATTTGCAATCCTTGCATTTGGGGTTACGGCTGATTTCATATGTTTGGTTTCACAAAACTCTAAGCAGTTGGCAGACCTCGGTTAAGTTAGCCGAGTCAGAACTGCGTGGTTGATAGTGACGCTTCTAACTTATTTAACGTTCTAACTTAATTGATATGATGAGTTCCACTGTTGCCGTGTTTAGTTTTAAAACATTTTCCACACCCCTGTGCATGACTGAATCTAATCACATATCCGTCGCAGTGTCAACTTACTCTGCAGCGCATTCTGATGTGCCTCGTGCCTGGGTTCAAATGTTGCAGTCACCTAATTTAGCACCGCTCTGCAGGATCCTCTCTAAGGAACACAATCATACAACACAAATTTTGATGTGTCTCGCTTGTTCAAATGGTCCCCAGCTCGATAGCTGCGCCCGTTTGTTATGCCAGCTCTGTGTCAGTTTAATCTGATTTCCTGACATGAACACACCATTTTTTACTGTAAACCCCAAAACTATGGCAACCCTATTCAGCAGCATGTGCATAGCAATGAAGAAGGAGGAGGAGGTGGCAAAAACTCGGATGTGCATAGAGTCAAATAGTTTTTGCGCAGTTCTGCTCTCTGCAAGATACTCTACTCTGACACATTATTTTCCAGGTCGGTCGGTCGGTCGCAATTCTTAAATTTCATTTCCCTGCATAGTTTAATTACAGTTCCCCACCTATGCACTTTAAAAAAAAAATAACGTACAGAGCATTTAGAACGGCAATAAAAATCGCCTCAATCCAGTAGGTCAACAAACAACGAATGTCCTTTGGAAAATATTTGTTTTTCTTTTTGTTGCGTATGCACTTTGCGAACATTTCATAGGAAAAACGATTGCATTGGATTAATCGTTGGTCCCATTGTGTCGCTGGCTGCTGCTGTCGTCATCCTTGCAGTTTTCTCGCTGGGCTGTCGTTTAAAATGAAAAAAAATGCTGTGTTTTTTCTTGTTTTCTCCAAATTGATTTACAAGAACAGGAAGGAAGCAAATATATGCAAATTGTGGAATGGAAACAAGACGGAAAATTCGAAAATTTGTTCTTTCCTAAACCGTTTTATCTCGCTCACTCATTCGATTATTGTTTTTTTTTTAACTTGTCATTCGCCTAAGAAAATCGCACAATGTCATAGAACTCGTAGAAGAACAGCCGAATCAGCCGCAGCAGCAGCAGTAGATGAAGCAGAAGCTACCAAAAAGCGTTTTCTCATCGTCATCATCAACAAATCATCTTGCTCTCTGCCTTGCTGGCTGGCTGTCGTCTCCGTCGTCGTGATGTGGTTGTCGATTGTCGGTTGTCGTCTGATCGCTGCTGTGTATTAATCTTCTATTTTTTTGTATCCTTTCTATTTATTCGAATTTCGTGTGCGTTGTAGCCATGTTTATGTGAATTTTGCGAACAGTTTAACTGCAGTGATTTGAGTTTTCGTTTTAATTTTGATCTTGCATTATTCCCTAATAGTGCTGTGTTCAGAAAAGAAACTTACCGAGTGACTCCGTCGAAGAATTCCGAAGTGCAGTGTGCTTCTGCTCTTTTGGTCATCGTTAGCAATTAAATATATTAATCAAAAACTGCCGTGTAAAAATAGAGGGAACGCATAAGTCACTCGTACGGAGTGTGCTAAAATAGACAAAGACGACCGCGACAACCAGAGCAAGCAATCAAAACTGAAGAAAATATACAAAAAAACAATCAGGATATATTCATAGCTTCATTATCGGTCTCTGTCTCTCTGGTTGGAGTTAAATGAAATCTCATCTGATCTGATTTACGGACTCAATAAATGCTACCGATTGATATACAGAATCGTTGACATTGGCTCTTATTGTTTTGCTCGCAGAATATTTGACTCCGTTTCCGTTTGTGTGTGCTTCTCATTCTCGAAGTGCTCTGCGTTCCCCTTTCACGCTTCGCTGCTGCTTTTGTTTTGTTTACCACAAATTGCAAGAACCAACCGAGAATCACTTCAAATACGTACATACTGCAACTACCTACTAGTCAATCCATACAAGTGCAATTACCGAAGTACAACTTGACATTTGTAAATAAGAAACAACCAAAGACTATTTTTTAAAAATTGTATTCAATATCTTGGATGTTCCTACGAGCGTTCTTCCGTGTACTGCCGGTTGGTAAAAAAAAAACTATAAATAGAAAATTTTTGTTTTGAAAACTTCACTTTTTCGCCAAATTCCACGCCCAGTGTGAATGAATTCATGTTGCACCCACTAAATGAATATTTAATCGGTATTTCTCATCAAATGTCACTCCCCTCCCATTGCTCCGGTGTTGTCATAGTGGACACTAAATTTATTGAATTAGTGTAGTCATAACCTCTGTCCATGTTAATTTCAAGTAGTTAGTGCGAATTATTGACTAAGGAAGCAGGAAAGGAGGCAAACTAGAAGAAAAGAGAAGAGGCGCCTCATCGACTGCGGGTTTGACAGTTGGCCTGTTGGCATGGTTTTCTCGTCGACAAAAAAAAAAAAAAATAAACCACTGCATAGTGCGACAGGGGAGATGAATAGCACTAGAGGCTGCAAAAGCAGAATGTATTTGAGGAATTGTTTTTGTGGGGTTTTTACTGATGCACCTCTTGCTGCAGAAGTACCAGCTTCCAGCAGCCACAAATGTTGCGGTGAAGGTGGTGGAACTACATCATATATTTGCATGTGTGTGTGTGTGTGTATGTGTGTTTATCGTAAATCGTTTGAATGTTTTGATTTGAAATTCATTTATTCGATGGATGTGTCCTTCGGAGTGAGTGCAAATTTTGCTTGTGTCATTTGTTGATGGGGATTGTATGGTAATGTAGGGTAAACTTTGTTAACTAATCCCTCAGCAATTGTTATTCAGTGGTCAATGGCGTTTAGAGTATGTATTCACATCTATAAACTGATTGATCATTAAGTTTGAGGGAATCTCTGTTTTCACAGGAAGAGAGTAGGAATTGAGAATTCAGCAATTGTACTTCTGTGCATTCAGAGAAATGATTGTCTACGACTTCATTAGACAGGTGAAGTCTGTTTCTTTGATGCTAGGTTTAAGGACTTCTGACTGGATTGTGAATTTTGAAAATTTGCCTTGAATGTAGAGCTAAGTGCATTGCAATGTCTGCATTCGGACGGAGCTTTAAAAATTTGAAGCAACAGTTTTTTCGCATATTCATTGGCAGATGCAAATGTCTGCTGGTGTAGTAACGCTTAGACCAAATTATTCCTTGACTTTGGTAGTAACATTTCAACACACACTTTCGCTGCATCATTGACACTTTCCGGTTGCAGACGACGTATAAGCTCCCTTGATATCACTATAAAAACAACAAAACCACTTGCAAACCCAATTGCCTAACTAAGTGTGAGCAGCATTGGTTTTCTGAGGCACTATGCTTTTAGTCTTGTCTCTACGACAACCTGGTCATTGTGCGGAAAGTGAAGTTCAGACTCCCATAGTTGGAAGATTACCTGTGTTTTGCTTGTTCGTCGGTATAAATATGAAGAAGTGAAGTAAGATTTCAAAAAATATTGTTGTTCGTGAGGCCGATGTGATCGAGCTGGTTAACTTGCTTTCTGGATATCACTGTACATCTCGTACAGTCCGCTGAGGTTATGTTTTCTTTGTCAAGAGTAACTAAGGACATACTTATGGTCATTGACTTAATTTTGTCTTCGAGGAAGTCATACACGAAGCAACAAGAAACAACAAATTCAACTGTTGACATCGTCATTCATTGAAGGCATTTCCAATTTTCATGTACATTTCCACCAGTGAGTCGGAACTCAGTACCATGACATCAGCCGCCTACATATTTCAAATTCGTCATGAAAGTACGCAGTACCCATGTGGAACTTCTGAACTCTAGTAAAAACAAATCAGAAGCTGCTGCTCCAGTAAAAAGCATTGGAAACAAGCACTAAAGTGTTTTCCTCGTTATGAACGAATATGTCATTGAAAACCAGAAACACATTCTGTTCCTTCTATTTCCTTTTGTCCGTCGAAGTAAAACCAATATCTTTTGAACAGCTGTGAAATAAACATGAAAATGCAATCCTCCTCTGCTGAAAATGCAAATAGCCTCAAAAGATGGATTTAACAGCTATTGGGGCAGGCTTGATGAGCGACTATGGTTCAATGCGAAGTTGAACGAAGAAATTAATCGCAAATATTTTCCGATTCAACTATGTACATGCATATATGTGTACATGCATTATTTCATAAAAATAAATTTGTCAACCTAAATCGTAGGCCAGATTGATTTCATTTCCACATTGATGAAACCCGTGACAAATCGAACAATCAAAGTGGTCCGTGATTCCAGCTACAATTTCTCCATAAATAGGAACTGTCGGTTATATTGGAGCAAGTAACCCAGTCCCAATGTCCACCACTTATAACAAACTTCGGGTATACCGAATTATTTTGGTCGGTCCCTTGGTGTCCGTTACAAGCAGCCACTACTGTATTCCATAATTCCGAATGTACTGCAGCTCATAAACTCACCTTCTGGTAAAGATACTCTCAGCTTCGAGGGTAGAAACACTGAGTGCATTTCACTCGCGCAATCGTAGGTTCGAATCCCGTTCGCGAATTTCTCGGTGAGATCCTTGGAGGAAAAACAGCGAACGTTATTTCATCCCCTGAATAATGTTCGAAGCAAACCCTCCTAGAGCAAATTAAAAAAAACACACGCAAGGCTTTCTCAACTGATTTATGAATCAGTGAAAAGGTTAGTTCTTGTGGGTGACACTTTTTGGTGGATGGTGGTGGATTCTTCGTCTTTTTTTAGTAAATGAGATAAGAGATGAATGAGCATAAAAGGTGTTGATTTGAAGAATTGTTCTGAACTCAAGAATTTCTGGCATACGCAAAAAAGTTTAAGTTAGAAGATTTCGATCCCTTTTCCGATTACGATTGTGTAATCTGAGACTCTCATTCATTCACCATCTATATGCCCGGTTCATGTTTGGTTGGACTCTCAAATTCATTGAATTCCTATTGCTTCCAGCTAAGCCAAGTCACAAATGAAGTTCGTTCTTGTGTCGTATTTTTTCGATCCAATCTACCGTCTGTCTTTAACGTTTCCAGTTTGTTTTCTGCCTCTACACCTTCGGCCCGTGCTGTGTCTTGAACTCGGCCACTAACAACTCCTTGTGCGCTCGCAAATTATAAAAAAAATCACCATTTAACAATACAGCACTTACATTATACTTCTGTTTATCTTTTACATCTTATTGCAGTGCTGCAACGAAAAAGAAATGAATTCTGCTTTAAATAAATGTTTGCCATCAACGGAAAACGGTCTTCATCACGATAAGGTAGCAATATTAGATGCTGGATCTCAGTATGGGAAGGTAAGTGAAGTCTAAACGCTCTGACCATACATATTAATTCATCATATTTTCAATCTCATTTAGGTTATAGACAGAAAAGTACGCGAACTACAAATAGAAACTGATATTTTGCCACTCGACACATCTGCTGTACAGCTTAAAGTCAATGGATATCGAGGCATCATCATCTCGGGTGGACCATGCTCGGTTTATTGCGATGACGCTCCGCGATATGATCCGGAAATATTTCGAGCAAAAATCCCAATTCTAGGCATTTGCTATGGCATGCAGTTAATGAACAAAGAATTCGGCGGTACTGTGCACAAAAAGGATATCCGCGAAGATGGTCAACAGAATATTGAAATAGAAACGTCATGTCCACTTTTTAAGTAAGTATTAATTGAAAATTTCGTCTGAAATTCGTAGAGTTAGGCGAAAGAACTGCCATTTGAAGGAAAAGAAAAAGATGATTCAGTGAATTTTGATTATCTTCGATACAATTCTTCTAGATTAAAATTGCTCTGAACATTCCAGTATTGTCAAGTATTAGATATTGGGCTACACATTGCAAGACACATGATGATGTGGGTGGTGGTAGAGTTCGAGTTGGACTTGGGTCTAACTTTGCAGCTATTGCTCCCTCTCTCTCGAGTGGATATGCCTACATTTCGTCTCCGAGTGGAGAAGTTTGAGAAGGTTCTATGGACTCACTGAACATTGTCAATGACCCGAGTGAGGTGGAGCCGTGAACTATGTTCTGTTCTAATGTCCGAATGACCCTTCAGCTTAAAGACAACTCAAATGTGTCAGTTCCGTTTGATAAAATTTAAAGAATTAAAGAATTGTACTAAGTCACTCGGTCCGTGTACTAAGTGCAACACGGAACAATAACACACTGAGTTTACTTTTGTAGATAACAAGTGAAACAAATGGCTGACTTTGCACTTCGTGGCATCACAATGTGTCTATATAGGCTCGTGACTGCTGTCTACAATCACCCTCTAAAACCTATCCTAACCTTTCCCCGAGTTTCAAGACGCATTCAGAAAATGAATAATCCAATGCGTCTACGCCCACACAGAAAGGGCACACAAAGACCTTGTAAATAATGTAGACGATACTAAATGTAACTTCCTTTGCTCTTTAGTCGCCTTAGCCGAACACAATCCGTTCTTTTAACACACGGTGACAGTGTCGATCGATTGGGAGACAAACTTAAAGTTGGTGGATACTCAACAGGTCGGATTGTAACTGCCATATACAATGAAGCACTTCGAATATACGGTGTACAGTTTCACCCCGAGGTAAACAACATTATTTCACGATTCATAGTTTGCATTACTTTTCGTCTGCTGTTCCCTTTAACTAGGTCGACTTAACAACTAATGGCAAACAAATGCTCTCTAACTTCCTCTACGATATTTGTGGACTTACACCCAACTTCACGATCGGCAATCGAAAGGAGGAGTGTATTAAATATATTAAGGAAAAAGTTGGAAACAATAAAGTGTTGGTGAGTACTCTCTTGTAGCATCTGTGGCGACACTTTGCTTGAAGTGCGATACAATTTCGGATGCAATCACTGAAATTAAAGTCATTCAGCAAAAATTCAGTTTCCACTGTCGGAATTTGCGATTTGTAAATGTTCTCATAAAATTTCCAGTTACTCGTAAGTGGAGGCGTGGATTCGACTGTTTGTGCAGCTTTATTGAGGCATGCATTGGATCCGAGTCAAATCATCGCCGTGCACGTTGACAACGGTGAGTTATTTCTTCATATCATTTTCCTAGGCGATTATGTTTCATTGGCTTTTACTTACTTACCCAACAGGATTCATGCGAAAGGACGAAAGTGAGAAAGTAGAAAAATCACTTAGAGAAATCGGCATCGACCCAATAGTAAGGAAGGAACTCTTTCAATTTCTGAAAGGTACGACTTCAGTGAAACGGCCGGGCCAGTTATACATCGTGGAGACCCCCATGCTCTGTCAAACATATAATCCGGAAGAAAAACGTAAAATTATTGGCGATGTTTTCGTCAAAGTGACGAATGATGTTGTCAGCGAAATGAAATTAAAACCCGAAGAAGTACTATTAGCACAAGGGACGTTAAGGCCTGATCTTATTGAATCAGCATCCAATTTGGTTAGCGTGAATGCAGACACAATTAAGACACATCATAACGATACCGATTTGATAAGGTTAGTAAGTGCATATTTGACGACGATCTAACTGCACGACAAATTCTGTTGGGAGTCACTTCCAGTGCTATTTGTCATTAGTTGAGGTTACGGCGTTCACAGGCGTGCATTTATATTGCCAACAAGAACACTCATTTCTTCATCTTCTTCCAGAGAACTACGAAGTGCTGGTCGCGTAGTTGAACCACTTAGTGATTTTCATAAGGATGAAGTGAGAGCCTTGGGCTACACTCTAGGACTGCCAGCACATTTAGTCGAAAGACATCCATTCCCCGGTCCCGGACTAGCCATAAGAATTCTATGTGCCGATGAACCGTATATTGAAAAGGATTTCTCCGAAACACAGGTCCGCATGCAATGCATTTTTGCTAACCCAACGAATGTATTAACATTGAACTTTGTTTTTTAGGTTATAGCACGAGTGATAGTAGACTACAAAAATAAATTAGAAAAAAATCACGCTTTAATAAATCGGGTAACCGGCTCAACGTCAGAAGATGAACGAAGAGAACTTTTACGAATTTCATCAAATTCCCAAATTCAAGCGACCGTCTTGCCGATCCGATCAGTTGGAGTTCAAGGTACACGTGGATGCAGTGGCATTGGAGAACGAAGATCATATGAATCATGAGTGTTTTTGTTTGCTTTTAGGCGATAAAAGAACCTATAGCTATGTGTTAGGCCTTTCCAGTGACACCGATCCAAATTGGAGCGATATAATGTTTTTGGCTAAGCTAATCCCACGCATCTTACATAATATCAATCGAGTTTGTTACATCTTCGGTGGACAAGTTCAGTATCAGTTTTCAGATATAACGCATACGAATATAAACCGTTACGTTTTGAAACAATTACGACAGGCTGACGCAATTGCTACTGAGGTACATGTAGACTCACACTTTGTTGAGACATTTTTCTAAATCTGTTTTCATTTCAGATCATCCAACAGGCTGGATTGAATAGGAAAATCTCCCAGATGCCTGTCGTCTTAATTCCGCTCCACTTTGATAGGGATCCAGCTAACCGAACACCATCATGCTGTAGATCGATTGTTTTAAGGCCTTTTATAACAAATGACTTCATGACTGGTGTGCCGGCCGTTCCAGGTTCTGTTCAACTGCCAATTAATGTAAGTTTTCGTTTTATTTCGATTTAGCATTGTTTGTGTTTTTCATCTGATCTTGAGGCTCCAGCCATCAGATAACCTGCATTTCGTGGTTCTTCGTCTTGTAAGATAGCCTAGAAATTATGGGTGGGCGCCAAATGACTGAATTAAGTTCGATTGTATTGCTCCCGTTCAGTAATTGTCGCTATCTAGACGATCTGTCGGGCGAAGTGCAACGTGTTGTGCGTGTTCTCTCACAACTGTTTTGGGTCTCCGAATGCTAAAAGTTTGAGCAGCTTTTCTAGACTGGCATTGTTTCAGAATCGACACAACAGATCACTGCTTCACTTCCGTTTTAGAGGTTAAATTTAAATTGAGTTAAACTTCTAGCAAGCTGATTACCCCATGTTAACCATCGCAACTCAATGACTGCGCCAAAGATTTGTTATGTAACTGTTCATGTACTTATTGTGTTACTACCAGTCTAATCCATGAACGTGAAAACTTTAAGGCAAGTCCACAACCAGATAAATTGATTTCAGAATGCATTTCATTGCAAAATACTTGCGGAGTAAAGTACTTTTTCTTCGCATGCTTCAAACACAAAATTATTGTCAGCCGAGTGTTTGCACAGCAAATACATCGCGCTCTTCGAATACAAATAAGGCAGCCTGATGCAAAATTGATTATTTTTAAAATGTGAAACACGGCCAAGATTATTGCGTACAACTGATATTTTTAGAACGGGTCTGGTCGATGAACTTTAATAACATGTGTTCCGGCGATTTTATGACACGGCTTTTAGATTAAAAGACCCCGACGCGATGTTGGCGTCTTCAGGGACAGTCAGCTACTAAGACACTTAAAGCAGTCGTCGGTAACTCAGTACTAGCAACAAACCGTCTCTAGAAGAAATGGGGTCCCGGGACAAAGAGACGTCACACATATTTGTGCAGCCAGGCAACGACAATTCTGCTAGACAAGACTCTGCCACACATCACTGAACAACACTCACCACCCGTAAACTTTAGCTATGAAGGGCAGAAGAACCGATCCAACCAACACGAGATTATTTCCAAGAATTAGGTGGAGACCTCGAAATTCATGTGGTTTGTGTCAGTACACGACAGTAGAAGCTGTAGAATGACGAAGATGAACATAAAGAGGGCAACGCCTTTCTCATTTTCTTTGTGCTCCATTTTTCAAGATTACAAGTGAATAACTAACTGTGATCCATTTCGAATGGTTTCTCATCATTTCATGGGTGAGAGTGGATCACACTCAATTGACCGGATGAAGTAGTGAGGTCTAACCGCATTCCATCGGCCACCTCAACCTTCTTACGGTGCCTTAGATCGGTTTTTTCTCGGACGCATGATGTTGCAAATAAATTTGAGTGAGCCGTACTGTTGAGCACTCCTTGGATTGTTGTCATATCGATCTCTCGTCATACTCACCCCTCCCCCGCCCCCTCTCTCTCTCTCTCTCTCTCTCTCTCTCTCTCTCTCTCTCTCTCTCTCTCTCTCTCCCCCTCTCCCCCTCTCTCTCCCTCTCTCTCCCCCTCTCCCCCTCTCTCTCCCTCTCTCTCCCTCTCTCTCTCTCCCTCTCTCTCTCTATCTCTATCTCCCTCTCCCTCTCTCTTTCTCCCTCTCTCTCTCCCTCTCTTGTTACCTTCTGCTTGCCTATATGAACAAATTGCATTTCAGGGTATCATGAATTAATTTGAAAAATTTCCTTTTCAGGTACTGGAAAATATCGTACGTGAAATTTCCAAATTGGATGGCATCTCACGGGTCCTTTATGATTTAACTTCAAAACCGCCTGGCACCACAGAGTGGGAATGATTCGACAAACAACCATGGCAGCAGAAAACATCTTTCAAGCTCTTTTCTCTGAAGTTTATTCTATAAGCGCCTGCTGGATATAGGATTCTTCGTTGAACAAGTCAAATACAGCTAAATTAAGGAATATATAACACTAGGAGTTAAACAGCAAAGGAAATTAATATAATAAATTTAATAACTAATTAAAAACAACTTATGTAATAACAAAATAAAAACCACTTCACCTTTCAAAGCAAAAACAAAAACAAAAAACAGAAACAAAATTCAAAGCATAATCGGATCAGTTTGAGGGATCACAGTATGTTGACCACAAGAAGACCCCCCGCCTGAGGCCGAACAATGGATAATCAAGCAACCAAAACATTAAATGAAATAAATGCAAAATTGTCTGAGACGAAGGAACAACAACACTTATGTAAAAAAAAAATACAAAAAAGTCTATAATATGTTACTGTGTTAAAAGAAAAATAAATAAGATAAATACAAATACATCGGATTAAAAGCAAGAGCAGAGGGAGATATAAATAAAGAAAAAAATCCATATAACTGTTATGAATAAAATCTAAAAACAAAATGGAGAAGCCAGAAATTAAAGAATTCTGTGAAAACATGCATTGTAATGGTTTTTCTCTTTTTTCTCATTTCATTTTCTGTTTTCAAAAATAAAAATAAAACACAAATGTTTACAAGTGATTATTATAAATAAAAGAAGCAAAACACAAAAGAAAAAAAAAAAATAAAAATAAATGAAAGAAAACATAAAACAAGAGATAAGTAAATAAATAAATCGTTTCTGTTAATTTTTATACGTATAAACAAAAGAGATAAATATTTCCTTCTTTTTGTAAATGAAAATATTATTATTATTTGTTACCGAAGGAGTCGCGCTAATTATGATGATTATGATGAAGATAAAGAGGATAATTTATGAAGCTAGGATGAGATTTATGCGAGTGAATATTATTGTTAAAAACAAATAAAACAAGAAAAAAATACGTTTTTTTTAAGAAAAGGACAAACAAATATACTTATGTGCTGCATTTTAAAAGGAAAACAAAATTAAAAAAACAAAAAAAGATATAAAAATTCTAAGAACATTTCACATTTCATTTTCCATTCGTTTATCATTTATAATTATAAATTTATTTCAATGATAAATATTTAAAATGGGAAACAAAAAAGCAAAACGAAACACAAGCGATGAGGAAATAAAGAATTATATTTTAAAATTGGATGTCTTGTCAGTTACTTGTAATCATCTGGATATTTAGGAGCAGGTGGAGATCGGAGGGTGATTTTTTCATTTCAGTGTCGTGGGGTTTTGTTCTTTGTTGTGTATGCAACCAACAAAAAAGTGAGAAAATAAAAAAAGCATCAAAGTTTAGTCGGGAAGTCATATAAATCCATTTGAAGTGAATTGGACGACCATTGGATAAAACGATGTCTTTCAGCTTGTGTAGCTTTTATTTTATCATCCAAAGCTTTTGGATTATTTTTATATCGCTTCTTTGTTTTTTTGGACATATGCCCCCTTATTCTCTTAGTTCTATAGTCCAAATACATGCGTCACTTTGACAAATTTGTATTAAATTTTAGTCACTTTATGTGACATCTGTCACTGGACGACGATTTTGTGTATTGTCACGTTTCATGAGAAAATGAGAAGAGAATGAGAATGAGAGAGATTTTGTCGCTTGCATTTTTGTGGGTGCCGCCAAACGACGTTGGATAAATTTGTAAGTTTAATCCCAAATTTTGTTATTGATTGGAATAACATTTGATTAATATGTTCACGTTAAGTTAAAATAACAATAAATCAACAATTTGAGTGACTGGTCTCTTTAATGGGGGATAATTCCAATCACACAAGAAATCCATTTTTTAAGAACATGAAACGTTTGCATTTTCCTTTATCTTGCGTTTTAAAAGCAATATATTTTACAATTGAGATTACAACTAGACTTACAAACTAAAGTTAGGGTGTTGGCTCAACAATAGGGGCCCAGCTGATGTACTTTGTTTAATTTAATGTTTATTATTATTGTCGGTTTGTTGTTTATTTTGTATGTCCTACAATGGCTGGTGCTTTCATTGTCCGTGTGTCCAGGGTGGTGATGCGTCTTAGCCTTGATGGTGAGTGCTGGTAGAATCCATGCAGCGCGTTGTTCGACGTCGTTGGAAAGTTCTGCTCGTTTAGCACATTTAACGCATTGAGGTAGCGTTGTCCGGGAAGTGTGTTTCTCAAGATCCTGATTTCCTCGTTAGGATGGTTGTTGATGTTTAGTAGCTGCTTTCTGAACAGTGTCGCTGTTGCAGGGGTTGCTTGGTCGTACAGCCTATTGTTGTTGTGGTGCCTTTGACGGTCCCTGCCGAAGGTGAGTCCAGTACATATTCGCAGTATTTTTCTTTCGGAAATTGCGAGCTTCGTCATGGTCGTAGAGATAGTATGCCATATTGGGAAGTCGTACGTTAAGATCGGCCGTATAAGCTGCTTGTATAACAGCAGTTTCGTCCTCTGGCTTAGTCCATTTTGCTTGCGCATCAAGGGATAGATGCGATGGAAGCCTAGGTTGGGGCAGTTTCAAATGGCTGTTGAACTTCAACCTTTCCGTGAAGTTAACGCCAAGATACTTGACCTTTTCGTTTGCTGATATTTCTGTACCGTTAGGTAGCGCTACCATTATGCTTCGACATTTGGCTGCTGATCTGCATCCAGCTCTGGATGGTCTGCTTAATCCTTATCTGCAGCATATGTTGATTTTTTTTGGAAAGAGAATTTGATTGGTTTTTTGTCACCTCACTTGAATTCAAGAATACAGATTTTGATGTGAGGTGACAAAAAAGTGCGAGGCGAAAATGTGTCACCTCGTCTAAGAGAATACGGGGGATTATGGTTTACCCTACGCAAACCAACTGCTTATTTAACGCGTCGTGTAAGTTACGGAATGCAACACGTTTTATTTGTCGTGTAAACAAATTTTCATCATAATCATCCGTAACTTACATGACCTACACTTGCACCATAATAGAAGTAAGGGAATCAGGGTGAGTCTCTAAACAAAACTCAGTCTTACCCACAGTTTAAGTAGACTAACTTATGTTTAGGTAAACTGGACGAATGTGTAGTCCATTGTACCCATGTTTGGGAGTGTTAAGGTACAGTGAGACCTACTGCAATTCTGAAAGCAGCCAGATTCAAGTGTGAATCCTAGGAGGTTTTTAAAACCAACCATCATCTAGCTCCGAGAATATATCTTTTCGTAGAAAATACCTTGTTTTGCTGCTCATCCCATACAATTTTTTTTGTTACTTAACATCGCTCAAAGAACGTTCTGGCTACGACCAAAAACAAATCCGTCGCTTGGGTTGAGGACCGAAATAGGTGATTTTCGGTCCACATAATGGAATGTTTTCGCATTTTGGAAATTCCTAAAGTGCTACAAACATATGCAAGGTCTATGAGTTGTAGGGAACGAAGTTAGTCTACATGTCAATCACAGCAGGCGCCACGAACAAAACTTTAAAAACTCGCCCAAGCTAGATCAAAAAGGTTCTATATAACTCCTAGCAGATCGAAATTGAATAACAATCTTTGACCTGTCGCTGATTAATTGGCAAACAGCAGGAAGCCTTGAAGTGCCCTTAAATGACTTTGGTTTCATCTGGCGTTTCAAAGGAGGAAACTGAAAATGTTCAAGAGAAATGCTTAGGTTACAAAACGATAATGATTGTGTTTACGGGCGACACATGAATACAGTTCCGCTAGATTCGCAAATATTACACACTGTGGGCCGACCGCAGAACAACCTGCAACTGCAATTTTTTCCAATTGGTCGGAGTCCGAAGAGATTGTAGGAGTGGCATACATCCGATGTAGGTGTGGCATCCATCCGATGAACATGCTAATTTCATTTACGGGGAATCATGAAAAATTTACGTTGTCTCTGTCGATTAATTTCAAGCAATACTGCGACCGGAATTAGTCTCTCCAGAATGACTTACCCTGATCGTGAATTCGAAATGTTACTAAACTTCCTTTACCCAATTGATTGCAGTGCACCCTGATCATTCTAAAACGCCAGTCCATGTCCACTTGGACGGGTAGGAAGAGAAAGGAAGGAGAAGGCATTGAAGTCTTCTCTAACCAGAGTTCAAGCGACTCTCTGATCATTGCGTCAGTGTGAACTTATGGCGATTCAGGACGCACTGATGGATCCAAAATGGAGCAAAATACTAACATTTTCACAAACAGCAATCGATCTCGATATGCTCCAAAGTATTCCATCGTTGCTTATCTCTAGAGGAGATGGCTGCTAAAAACGTTTCCGGTATTGGGCACCGATCCGCAGAGACATTCCTGAAAATTGTGAAGCACATGGACTTGCAACAAGGAGGGCTTCGACATATCCACACTCCTTGATCAAGGACTCTAAATGGACAGCTGGCGCCACGGACAAAACTTTAAAATCTCGCCCAAGCTAAATCAATAACGGTATATGGATCACTTTTATTTCAAATAAAAAGATAGTAGTTCGAAATTTAGAAAGGTGCACTAAAATATGTAAACATTTGAAATCCCTTTAGTTTTAGGAAACTGAAAACGTCCCAGACCTGCGTAGCTCGGGCAAACCGAAGGCCACGACACCTCGGAGCACAGTTTTATGATGACCTAGTCTATCCTTCATTACGTCGACCGATTCTGATTATAAATAGTTGGATTCAAGAACCCCCGCCATGTTCTCACTGAAATTCTTGCTCGTTCCCACGCTCGTTTTTTTTTTGTCTGAAATTCAAATGAAAATGCTCACATGTATATTATTTAAATAATTTTATTTTCAAGATAATTCTATTATATATTTTTGGATATTCGAATCACGTGTCTTCATTTTTCATTTTTTGTTTCTTCTTGTTTTTGTTGTTTTTTCTTTATTAATTTATTATTTATTTTACATTAAGAATTTATTAATGTATATAATGTATTACTAGTTCATTAATGATAGTATTTCATGTTTGCCTCTCATCCATTTTATATTGTTTATATAATGTACTATTTTTCACTTTTTTTGTTTTTTGATGTAATGGATAAATATTTACAAAATTAGGATTTCAAATTTTTTATTCTTTTTTTTGCTTATAACAATTTTTTCTCCTATTGATCCACGCCTCTATGATATATTGTTATGCATTAAAGTAGTTCTTCTTTGATGGATTTATTTGTATTTGCTATTTGTTACTTAATGACGATTACGGTACACATTTGTATTTATTTTTTATTCGATTTATCTAGATTGTGTTCTTGTATGTAAAATTTAAAGTCGTATTTGAAAAGAAAGACAAAGAAAAAAAATACGCAGAACAAATTCTACACATTCGAGCGTCGTCGTTCTATCGAAATATGCGATCAATATAAGTATTTTTGCGTTTATTTTATTTATTACAAACTCCAGGTTCCTTATGTCAAAACCGCGAAATTAAAAAAGGAGAAAAAAAGAGTTTAGCCGTAGAGCAGTCAATTGTTTCTCTAAATGACTCCTTAAAGTGTTGTTACAAATGTCTGCCTGCCTTAAATTGTCAATAATTATATTTATTTGTTTTCCGGTTTTCATTTAGATTGTATTCTTGTTTAATTCATGTGTGTACGTGAACGTATTTTCTCCTTTGCGTTTATTTACATATTGTCAATTGTTTAAACATGTTTGCTTTATTTTATAGATATATTTTCAGTATCTCGTAGATTTATACTTTAATTAAATTTGCTTCTGTTAAGTCCTAACCTTTTTTCTATTCTTGTTTTTCTTTTTTATATATAAATATTCATATTGAAATTAATTCTTTATTTTGTTTTTGCTTTTTTTTCCGCCACTACTTTATTAATATACACTATCCCAAGCGCGTTACCAAGCATAGTTAAGTTTATTTATTTATAAATTGTATGAAACTCTGTCGAATGGTTTTTGGTTTTTATTTCAGCTCTTCAAATATCCCTTATTTCAAATAAATCGAAAACAAAAAACCCAAAATAACCGGATTAAGCTTTGTTCCGAAGCAATGTGCATATCATTCGAACAATGCGTTGTGGAATATTCGTATTGGAGAGAAGGGAAATAAGTCTTCTATGAGTGAGTTCGGGATGAAAGTATGCAAGTCCGTTTGTGTTTTCTATGTATAAAGGTATCAAAGAAGTGTTGCGATTTTCAAAATACGATCAAAAAGATTTCTATACAAATGCTTTGCCTTGAAAAAGGACATACATAACTAGCGTAGAAAATTTGTGCAAATTGTTTGTTTTTCTTTTGTTAAATCTGATTTATTCGTTTATTTTAGTTTGTTTTATTTTCATGGCAGGATTTATTTTGTTTACAAGCAATTGTTGAGATTCAGCAGAGAGTTATGTCAAAGCGATAGGATTTGTCTAGAGATGAGAAGCGAAAATGATGAAAAATAAGATACGAGGTGTCGCCTAGTGAAGAGTAACATTATATGATTTTTTGTCTGAAGGAGGGAATGGCTAAACACAGAGGAAAAGAAACTGGAAGAATGTAGGAAGGTAAAATTGCGTCAGCTACCCCTTTTATATGTCAAACAGGAGATTAAATATTGCATGAGAAAGAGAGAGAGAGAGAGAGAGTTCCTGTGAGTGTATCACATCTCGTTTCAGTGAGATGTACTCCAACATCATAAACTGACTCCTTCAAGACATGGCTGTGTTACTCTGTCTTGTCAGATTCCTTAAAGCCTCGGGATTTATGCAGCCATCCGACTAATGTCGGAATGGAGGAGGGAGCATCACAATGAATCTAGTAAGTCAGACTCGGCAATTGCGCGTCTGCACGCATACATCTCTTCCAACATTTGTTGAGGCATATTGGTGCCTGATGTTATTTAAAACATCCAGTCTTGCGTACTGTGTGTAAAGTGTCTAAAGATGTTTTGACCGGAAATCGACGTTGATGCTACAGTCGGGTGTGGTCCTGATCTTTAACCAAGAAGTTCCTCCGCTACTACCAATCGATCTATCATTGTGCTCAAGTGGCCATTGACTAATAGATTCCTTTCCAGAAGCATCAAGCTGACCACAGACCATCCCAATCGTGATCAATTTTCAAAGAGGACGAAGAAGTCCTTGATCTGTTAGAGAGAAAACTTGAAGCATGCGATCTTTGGTCGTGTTGGGAGGAGGGAACTCAACCAAGTGTATAGCGACATTATTTTAGTCAGGCGTCCAGGGGTGTATGTGTGTGGAACCAGCACTTTAGGTGAGTGGTCTATGCAAAGCGCAAATCAAATTGTCTTCAGCGCGAAGAATGTTCGATTCCGAACAAGTTCCAGCTGAGATTTAAGGCGGCGTACACAAATCAAGAAGGACCCCAACCAACTTGGTACGTACAATTGAAAGCGTCTAGGCAACGCGACGGCAGCCCACATTTTAGAATATCTCACATGTGGACAAGTAAAAGGTTTAAGTTAATCGACTATACTGGATGATCCAGTCTAGATCTGTCACATTAGACATGGGAAACATAGCCGAATCCTCAATGCAAGGATCAAGCTAGGTTCGATGTGACATCTTTGGTTTTCGCAAGTGAAGGTGATGTTGCGTTCAAGGTACTGTGCAAGTTTGGTTCTCTTTTAGAAGTTTAAAACGAAGTATACTAAAACTATGTTATTCTACTAATTATTATTATATTTGGTTAAGCGGGCAGTAAGCTATGTTGATGCCCAAGCTGATTTCCAATAAGTTCCGATTTCAAATACAAAGTCAGATATCTTGGTTTACCCCTTAAGAATCTTTGAGAACACAATTAGCACTGAGTGGCGTTTTGAAACCGCAGCTCTGAAATGTTGATGCGCATTTAAAACCATCGTGGGGCTTTCAGGAGCATTATCAACTCGTTGAAAGATTTCCTGGAGTTCGTTTTCCCTGGAGTTCGTTGCCTTGCTTTGGCAAGCGCTGGAAAAGCGCACAGGAAGTGGGTCAAAGACTTTGGTTCCGCAGCGTTATTACAACTACTTCAATTTGCGTTATGAGTACTTATCGCTGTAATTTCAGCAAAATATGTGCGAGTCCTTCTGAGGATTTTGTAAGTTCCGGAGATATTGCACTCTGGCCATGTCATCCTAGATACTAATGCCCAGCATCACAACCCAAAGCTGAACAGCCTTCCGCGTTTCGTGTTTTGTGGGCAAAATATACCACGTCATTTCACTTCAGCAACGTTGGCTGTGAGAGAGTCAACATCAAGAAGCGGGCAAGCAGACACTAATCACCAAAGTAAGTCTCACTAAAAAGAGTGCCACAAAATTATATTCACACTAACACACTTCTACTTTAACTGTCATTATTTACAACTCCATTCAAACAAGATCGTGCACAAATATAAAAACGTCAAATCTCATATCAAACTTTTGGACAGAGCTCATGACCTGTCGAGATGGAGATTCTGCCTGTCTGGACATGGATTTTTGTGTCCCCACTAGATTTGTTCACATCATGTTCATGAACCGGGCATGGTTCATGCCCCGTGGAGACTGGAACTGGTTAACAGAGACCATTTAAGGTGTGCCATTTCCAAGAAATGTGATGGAATTCCTGACTTTACAAGCCCACGTGGAATGTGTATCATAACAGCATCATTGTGTGTGGATCCAATGCAGATGAGCTTTGCAAGACAGCTCCGTGTTTGGCAGGTTCTTCGGCTTTCTCGTTTCTATGTCCCATGTCATGGTTACTTCTCGCGACTGCAGCAAGCTCAATGCGTTGTTCCTGGGTCTAGATTCTAGAGCAACCACTCGGACTGTGCGTGTTATAGTCCCCTCACGAATGACAGGTAACCTACATTTCTATGCAGACTCCGAGCGGTAACGGTTTAGAACATGCATATATTTTCTGCAAACGCCAGTAATGTCGGTGGTCACAGCAAGCCTGGGAGTACTGACGGTAAAATCCGCTTTTATTTCGAAAATAACATATTATGTATCTGTTCATCGGATGAAGGCATTCATGCAGTCAATCAGACGAGCAGAAGTGATAATTGTGTCAGGACATTTGTTGTGAGTGAGTTAAAGCTAGCAAAATAGAACAAAATGAAAACTCTAACAAAACTCAAATGAACACCGCACTCATCTCTATCAACTATTGGCAGGATTGTGTATATTAATTGTTTAGCAATTTATTCGTACCAAGTATAAGAACAATGTATTTAATTGTTTTTGAATTTGTTTTCTTCGAATCACCACGTGCTCCTAAATATTCTCAATTTACCAACAAATTAAAGGATAACAAACGAACATTTTTCTTTTTTTAGTTTCTCACTTGGAACAAGTGCATGTGTTTTTAAAAGTAATATACTCACAAACCTATAATATTCTGTATTCACACGGTAAAATAATTTAGCACCCATTTACTTGTTTGTTGTTTTGCTTACTATCTCATAACAAAAATTACCACTTATATAAAAATCTTATCAAAAACGAAATAACAACAAGACAAAAAAATGCACTAACAGATAAAATAATTACTTATTGCAAAAGTGCTGCCCTTCTATTATAATTAACGACGTAATCTTAATTAAATGGAATGACCTACATAATGAATTAGTTATTAATTAATTAATTGATTCATTAAATATGTTTTCATTTGGATTTTAATTTAGTTAAAGCTTTTTTTCTTGTTATTCAGTGGCGTTCGTATTGTGTAGTGCATTCTTTCATATGTGCGATTTTTCTCTTTTGTTTTTGTTTTCTTTCAATTTCACTTCACTTCACTTAGCGTTACTTACTTGATTTTTGTTTTATTCTTTGTATTTTTGAAAATATTAAAACTAATCGTTTGCTCCTTAGGATATACATGTGTTTCTTTTTAACTTATTTTTCTTTCCGTATCTACAAATATACAAAGGAAATTATAATCTACTCATAATATTTTCCAGAGGAAAACGAACGCCTCGTCAGTTGCACTCGTCAGAACACAAATATGTGTTGTTGCTTTAACATACGAGAGTAAATAATGAGTGTGGGCGAGTGAGTGAGTGAGTGAGTGGAGTGTGCCTAGTAAATAAGTAAATTATTGCAAATCGATAAATGTGTGTACATCATTCTTATACAGATATTTTTTTTAATTTTTTGTTTTTTGTTTTTGGTATGAAAAAATATGTTGCATTTAATTTGATAATCTGCGGTAAGCTATTAAGGATTTCCTTGTATTTCTTTTTTTATTTGTTTTTGTTACATATTCTCTAAAAGATAGATCTTCTCTCATCTTGTTATGCAATTGATTTTGTTTAAAGTTATTTTAAAAATACGTTCTAAGCTTATTTTAGTGGACGAAAATATTATGTTAGCGTTAAGTAATATTTGTGTTTTTCTCATTATCATTTGTCTAAATTAGTTTGTTTTGTGTAATTTTCTTTTCTTCATTTTGTAGTTTGTTGGCGATTTTATATATTTTTTCTCGTTTTTTGGTGGTATACGTTTTTTTTTTTCTTTTTAATTTATGAAGACGGGAAGATTAAAAGGGGGAAATGGAATTCGAAAGAAGAAAATTCGAGTTGAAATCGGAATAAAATAATTTTATTTTTGTGTACTTGATTGTGTTTTGATCGAAGAGGGTTGGGTGGTGGTGAGGTGTGCCTTAATCAATTCCTTTTGAAAGTAGTTATATATTTTAGCTATTTTATTATCTTACTTTTATTTCTTTTCGATTTTTATATTTATGTAACTTTTTTTTATTTTTTAAGTAAAGCATCTATGATTGCTGTATGACTATATTGTATGTACATAAAGGCATTTTCTTTATACGTTTTTACATAGAAGAATAATTGTTTACAAACAAACAATTTTAATTAATTCGTTTAATTTCTTTTTCGGATTTTACATTTTTTCAGTAATAGTGAGGCAAATCTTAAATAAAATGTAAAATTATTCGTAGATGAAGCGAGAGGCGCTTACGAGTAGAAAAATATCTAAACCTGAGATGAGTGGCATGTTTTCCCTCCAGAAGTAGCGAATTCTGTTTCAACAAAAATTCAAATTCGAATGTTCAAAAGTAAGTAAGTACTCATGCTCAGTTAAATACATTCTCAAAAACATTAGTCGTGGTATACTGCGACATTACACATGGTTATCGAAGAAAATGCTTGTTACTATGTCTCAAGGATTATGGTTGTACTATCGGTAAGACTCATGAATGAGGGTGGTCCAATAAGTCTTAAGCCTCAACGCCCGGTGGCGCCACTGTCGCAAGAGCAATTTACTATCGTGTAGTATATTCTCTTAGACGGCCACGGCCGAATCTAGATAATATGGTAGATGGGGCAGCAGTTGGTGGCTTAATTCGATCAATTTGGCCGTGGTGACCGCGAAAGTATGAGTCGGTTCAATGTCATTGAGGAGGCAAAGGAAAAACCGGGTGTGAGGCTATCGGACCCCCTCGTATATACTCCTACACATGTAAGATTCAAATATTTGCATATGTGAGAATCCTTCAACCTCTGGCGACTGTTATTCAGGGGAAAACAGGAGCCACTGCAACTTGCAAAGACGGTAGTTCTAGGGACATGTCAAGACATACAATGTTAACATCAGCTTGTAAAAGTGAAACAAATCGAACAGTTATTCTATATAGTGCTCTAGTTTCTAGGGAAGGGGAGGAATTCAGTCGTGAAGTGAATTAATATCAAAGAATACCAAGAGTGTACGGTGAGGTTGCTCTCAAGAAAGGACTCAACACCATCGTCGACTTGGCCACAACGTCACCATAGCCAAATGTATTTTCGAGGTACTTAATTACATTATGACTCCCAAGTTAAGAGTACGAATACCACCAGTACCGAGGTAAAACACAGAATAACTCTTTCCAAGGACCTCTCGAAGAATCAAGCTAACACTATCACCTCGGTCCTTTACAATCTCAAGAGTCCTAGGTCTTTTCCTGAGATATTGAACCACGTCTGCATTGACGGTATGAGGGTGAGAAGAATCAACCACGTACTGTACTGGTTGTACATCGACATGAGTCTAGCCAGGCGTCTACGGATTCAAGCCTAAGGCTGTGAGGCCGTGTAGACCGCATGGATAACACTGCTTCAGCCCGAAGAATCTTCTACTCCGAACCAGTTGGACGCCTTCGAAATCGATAGATCACATAAGTCGAGATGGTCCGGCTGGAGAGGCTTGTTGGCTGACGCCAAGGTCCACCCCGGACTGTAGCTCTAGTAGAAGAAGAAGAACGATGAAGAATTTGTGTGTAAGATTGGACACATCGGCGAGCTTTCTTACTAGAATACAGGAACTTGAACCCATTGCAGAATATGAACCGACACAAGTAGAATACGAAACGGAAATGGAGTTAATTTATTCCTCCGTTCGACGGTCGTGGCAGAAGTTCGCGTCTAGGCTGGCACATTCAAGTGGAAAAGGACCTCGGGCAACTTGGTGTGTGGAATTGGAGAAAGCTAACCAGACTCCTGCTTTTTTGTTCATATCCTGATCCATCGCGGAACATACAACAAACGTTTTGAAAAACTTTAAATGGGGAGTAAGTTAATTAATTCGACTTGCATTCCCGTCTGGAGTGAACTCAAAACTGATGCCATCATCTCGTTATAAATTGAATACGAAAATAAATAGCAAAAAATAAACCAAAACAATTATCATCTAGAAATGCCAAGTGTAAGAAGAAGAATACTTTAAATTGGTGTTCTTGGATTGCTTTTGTTACACGCTTTTACCTTGAGGTTTCTTAATTAATCTTGTAAACTGTTCATATAAAAAGCCGAATGCATGAATTTAATCATTCGCATATACATGATTTGTTTTGTGTGTGAGTGTGTGTGGGTATGAGCGAACGTCCTATGGTTGCGATTGAGTATGATTGTGTGTGTGTGTGTGTATTTGTTAGATATAAATTTATGCTATTTTCTGAAATAAGATTATTTTTTTTCCTTCTTTGGTTTTTTATGTATAACATGTATATATATAATATATTTTCATTATTACGGCAAAGAAAATTGTTATTTTTGTTTTTGTTTTGTTATCGTTATTAAGTTTGTTCTTGTATATTTGTTTCTTCAATCTTTTCGGATTTGTGCAAAGTTGACAATTGTTTTGTTTTGTTTTTCTCTCCTATCATCTCATATAAGTTCTGTTGGTTTTGTTTGTTAAATTTAATATCGTTTCACGCTTAACTTACAAATAAGTGTATTCATATATACATACGACGGCATATATACTTGCGTTTATTCTTTATATATGTGTATATATATATATCTGTTGTCGTTATATTTTAATATTTAATGAATTTCACTAAGTTCTTCATTTATCTATGAGTTTCTGTTTTCAAAATTTATTTGTTTTTATCATATCATAATAATTAAATAACTAGAATTACACGTGTTACTGTAACAAATCATCACATATCAAAAAATGTTTCACTTTATTTTGGTTTTAATTTTGGGGTATCAAATTGTTTCTATTTATTCAATTATAATAGAAAACATTTTTTTTTTTGTTCTTTAGTTTTATTTTAATAAAAAAGTAGCATTCTTAATGTGTACAAATATACTTAAGTTCTAGATTTTTATTTTCAGTTTAGCGAAGTTAATTATTTCCTTTTTCATTTCATTGCATTCTTGTTTTGTTTTTGTTTTATAATTATTTCGCAATGCTAACTGTAAATAAATAACAAGTTCTGAGGTGAAAATATTGCTGTTTTTTAGTTTTCTTTCCTTTAATTCGGTTAAAACTGTGTATGCATGTTATGTATGGTAAGTATACTTAAGTAACAAAATTCAAATGTAACAATTCATTAGACTATGACAACATATATCGATCAATGAAACAGACTTATTTAGTGCGGTGGAGAGGTGACATTTTAAACAAGTAACGTATGCAAACCAAAAGACTGGACAACAACCTGATGTCCAGTACATATGTGTAACTCGCAAAACTTGGCCACGATACATGGATAGATTTTACCGTTATTTACAGAGAGGAAAACTTGTTTTTCAAACATCTGTGCTTCACGATAAGATAGCTTACGACTTTCAGAATTTAGTGCGGCATAATTATCTCAACCCTGGATGGTTATTCTTGTCGAATCGACGAGCACCAGTTTTATTTTCTGTGGTTCCTCTTAAGTTAATCATTCCTCATAGTTGACGTTTCGCATAATTATCTCAACCCTGGATGGTTATTCTTGTCGAATTGACGAGCACCAGTTTTATTTTCTGTGGTTCCTCTTAAGTTAATCATTCCTCATAGTTGACGTTTCGTGCAACAATTGCAACAATACTGGGAATGGATTTAGTTTAGTTGATAGATGACCAGATGGAATGGTGCACCCAAAATTAGCCGACATAACCAGAAACTAGATTGACTGAAGACTTATTCCCTTCGCAAGGTTAGATTTAAACCTTCAAGAAACGTGTCCGTATGTATCTTCACAATGTATAAACAGACAATTCACAAATGATTACATGGTCTGTGGTTAAATTTGGACCTAAGTCCAGGTACACATTTAGGACATATTTAAGGACAATTTGCCAGTTCAATAGGCCGTAAAGAATACCCTTAAATATCGGGAGTAAAGTAGATAGAAAAAGGGAGATCAGGTACCTTGGTCAAACCCTGTAGATTGTAGTTAGTATAAGTAAGATGGGGAGATCTTCCGCCTAAAAAATTAACTCCGAGAGGTTCCCACATGGTGAGAATTCTTGACGAAACAATTATTGTCGGTGAATTCATTGAGCGGCAGAGTGCAATTAACGAGCTCACGTAAGCATCGTTTGTTAAAACTGTTTGTCTTTTTTTTAAAAGGTGTTCAATCGAGTCTTGATCTTGGCCTCGAGATGTGTACCCTAACCTGTCGCTCGCTTTTTGATATTACAGTATATTTCGATTCGAAAGACCTTTGAAACCTGCCAGGAAATGGTCAAGTTACGTATCACACGGTTGAGCCCATCAGATCTCAGATTTTCCTCTACTGGTATACTATTTGCTATTTGAACACAGCAAATTAATAAATTGACGAAAATGGTTTAGACTAAGAGTTTGTGGGACACGGACACATGAAGTCTACGATTTAGGTGGCGTGTGTGAAACTAGAGGCAGCTACCGATGGCTCGTGCTCACAGGAGAGACTTGTTGGTTGAGGCCCAAGTCCATCCCGGGCTCTGTATAACAATCCAGCAATTTCGACTTGCTCTGATGAACAAAATATATAACAAAACAGGTTTGGCGATAAATAAGCTATCAGTGCTATCAAGTGTCGTAGCCCACAAAATCCGAAAAATAGCTCTCTAGTGACGATTGGCATAATTTCAATTTTTGTGGGTTATGCCACATTTGCACTGATAGCCTTAAGAAGAGAACAAAAACAATGTTGTGAAGATTCAAGAGATTGAGTGCTGAACGGATTGCGTAAGGCCAGGTCAAACAATAGAATTTTATGCAAATAGTGCTTCGATAGAAGACAGGTTAGGTTAAAGTGAATGTCACAATTGTAGCGGTTGTGGCCCTCTGAGATCCTGGTTGGATACATTGTGATATCACTGCCCAGTAATTGATGCAACGGTTCCTAACAACTGGGAACTATCTACTGGCATCCTAGAGGCCTTCCCTGACTGATTCACTCCCTTGCTGGGTTACAGCCAATATGTTTTCTTGAATGACATGAATTTTAACACTTCCAGAATCTTTCTGTCCGTCATTTCTTCTAGGCTGCTGAATGAGTAGTTGAGTAGCGGGCTTATGCTTGTCCTTGTCAGGTCTGCATAAGGGCCGAGGTAGTGAGGCGGTGCTTTTTCATCCTCCCCGTCGCTGCAGCTTCTACAGAACTCGGGGACCTCCCATTCTTCTGGCCTGCATGCCGAATAAGCACTGACCGACAACATGCCCCCATTACTGATTTCATCCCTGTTTAGTTGCGTCTGTAAGTAGGGAGGTGTTTATTACTTAAAGCGGCGGCTATGGGGTTTCGTGATTATTTGCCAATGTCCCTAGAATCTAACCAACTCGTCGGCTCGATGTAAGATAAGCAGTAATAATCTATCCTTACACTACGTTGATTATACATATTCGTCAAAAGCAAGTAAGTTCCCCTTGCCTCAACAAAACTATCTACTTTTTTCCAAAACTGTTTAGATTGACTTAATTAAAAACACGTTTTAAGACAGAACACATTTAAGGTTTAAACCAACTTCGGATATAACTAAAGAGTAACCAGACGGCCAGACATTGCATGTATTATATTCAATTCAGTTTCTTTTGAAATGCGTGCACCTGCATCAGCAAGAGGTGTGGTAGTTGACATTTTAGAATTGTCAGAAGTCAAACAGCAAGCAAATTAAACGATAATAATAAAATAAAAGCCAAACAATCAATTAACTGTGCGTAATGTTATTTTTTTTTTATTTTGCATGTAAAATAGGAAAATTAACTGAACAATAACCAAATAAGAAAACAGAATAAACTTAAAATGACCAATCTATAGTAAAGTCAATTGTTAAAAATGATCCTCTTTCCACCACAAATTGCTTTCGGCATGTGCTCATAAGTGTATGCATTAGTTAGCACATTATTTGTATTTATTTCATAAAATTCGTATCATTCAACGGAGCAATATATGTTTATGTATATGAATATATTATTCTTAAGAAACAAACTTCAGAAGGTAACAAGGACTATTAGAATATTCATCTCGATTTTCTTCTCTTCTTCTTTATTGTTGTGTTTTTTGTATTCTATATGTATATATTTTCTTTTTTTTTTGTTTTGATTTTGAATCGCCTTGTGATTTGCATGTGCTGCGCGCCACTGTGAGATAAAGATTTCCTCTTACCAAAAACAAACCAAGGACTGAAACGGAACTGAAACGCCCTCAAACTAAAAGCATTCAGAGCCAATTTGTTGTGTGTTCTAAGTTATTTTTTTCGTGTGGGTTTGTATTTGTTTTTTCTCAAAACAAAAAGAGGAATGTACAAAAGCTCTTCTCTTATCTACGAAATTTCAAAATTATGAAATTATATATTTTCTTATATGTATATGTATCTAGTTGCTGTTTTGTGGTTGCCTTTGGGGTGTTGAATTCATTGTTCACGCTTACAAATGGTACATATTTTTAAAACTAATTACAAAAGTATCCAAGTTTCCAAACTCTCAATTTCAATCTTTGCTTGCGCATTCAATTTGCAGGAAATAAAAACGGTTATGTAATTTGTAATGTATAAATAATGAAGTTCTATTTAATACTACACGACACGTTCTGTTTCATAGTTTCTAGTTTGTTTCCTATTTAAAAAATGTTTAATCAATTTGAAGTTAATTTCGCTAAAGTGTTATTGTTTTATCGTCGTATGTCAAACGGGATCGCCAAGACCAATTCTATGTTGATGGTGGCTGGTAGTGGTTGCCTTTCCACCGGCACCATTGTGTGTTGTACGAGTGCCACTGCCACTCCCACTGCCCGAGGCCGATGCACCTGCCGCAGCTGTATGCTGACTGGCATGACGTTTTTCACGCCAACGATCGAGAGGTGTGTAGCAGCATTTGAAAAATGGTGGTCGACGTTCACCGCTGCCATTGCTACTGCTGCTGCAGCCCCCATTACCGCCGTTCTTCGTCAAGGACGATGACGAACGTGACGATGTGGAGAGTTCGGTGTGTATGACTTCGCTACCAGTTAGACGACTGGTGGTACAATAGGTTGTTGCCGTCGCTTTAGCTACTGCTGACGATTGCGGTGTCATTGTGGTGGCGATGGTGGCTGCTGATGATGGTGGTGGCGGCGTGGTAACTACATCAGTTGCACTTACAGCAGTTATAGGACTCCTAAGCTTATTATTAGCACTACTAGAACTCGATGAGGCAGCCGATGTGGCTGACGTTGAAGGCCGAAACTCATGACTACTGCTCCCAGCGATGGCAGTGGTTATGGTTGTTGCAAAACAACTGGTTTCCAAATAATGGCAGGATTGAAATATATAATCATCATACTGTTGTGGCAGGAGCAGATGCGCATGCGTATTATTATCATCGCCACTTGCCTCTCCGTCTCCATCTCCATCAATCTCACCTACACTCACTTCAACACCCTCACCCCAATCGGAGTGCCGAATCTTATGCGATACGGAAGTTGGCGATGATTTATTTGACAATGACGACGTTGGTGTTCCAGACGAAGCAGCCGTCTGTGTCGTGTACGCTTTCATTATTTTTCTTCTTTGATGTTGCTGCTGCTGTTGCGGTTGCGTTTGCGCTTGCGAATGATAATGATTACTACTACGATGCAAATCAACAATTTCTATTTCTTCTATATCACTAAAACTATTTAATTGTTTCAACAAATAATGCACATCATTTCGTTTCGTTTGATTATCGTTTGTTGTTGAATAATAGCTGTTATACCGATTGTGGCTCGTATAATAGTTATTATCAGCTGTTGTTGTTGTTACTGTGGAATTAATTTCTTTTCTAGTATTATTGATTACATTTGCCTGTTGCTGTTGTCGACCTTGGTATTTCTGTTGACCATTACTACCACTAGGACGAGCTGAACCAACTCCGACAGTTGGCCCTTCGCTAGATTGTTTTCGTGTGTAATAATTTGTTGCGGGCATTGTATTATCGATAATTCTATTAAATTTAGCTAATGCGGATGTTGAGGACAATAATGACGACGACGATGTCACTACTACGTTTGTCTGTGGTTTAACTCCTGTATCACATGTTGTTGTAGTAGTAGTTGTTGTTGTTATTGGTAAATTTATATTACTAGGACTTATTGTAGAAACATTCGAAGTTGTTAATGTTGCTGCTGTTGTTACCGTCGATGTTGGCAGCTGCGTTGCTGTCAATAATAATTTCGTATTAGCTAAATTTTTTGTAAAAATTAATTTCGACGAAATGATGTCATTATTGTCGCTCCCCCGCGATTACCGGCTGTCGCGGGCGGAGCGAGGCCTTCCCTAACTGGATGTTGATGCAATTGGTGATACCGGTGACAGAGGACTACGTGCTGATTCCCGTGGACAACCGGATAATGTTATAACTAATTTACGTGAGCCAGCTTGATCGCGATGCTCGCATAGCCATACACCTTGCCATGTGCCTAATGAGAGTTTTCCATCGGTGATGGGGATTGTCAGTGAACTACCGAGAAAGCATGCTTTCACATGGGCTGGCTGTAATGAAAAATTAAATTATAATGCCGTTGTTAATAACATGTAATCCATAAAGATTGTGTGAGTAAATGAAAGGCTTGGTCCCAAAAATTGTGTGAATGCATCAAGAAGATGGTAGATCTCTCGCACATGATTGGAATGCAAACACGAGCCAATCTTCTATTAGACTCGTATTGGAAATATGGGAATTGAATAGTTGCACGCCGACGAGAAAGACCAATCTCATACATTACCCAAAGCAACTCTGCTCTGAGTTTGAATAAGCTTTTGCACAGTATGTCGGTTTCTTCAGATGTTCAATTTACTGTCAACTGCTCTCTGCCCAAAGACAAAAATATTTATTGTCTTTAAGCAGCAGAAATAACTCATGGGAAATAATAATGTTGAAAGAAATAACAATTCCTCGGTGACGTCCTTTCCATTCTCCTCCAAAAGCAAACATTTACATGTGCAACCTGAACGCAATCACACAAAGGCCGGTAGGACCTTTGCACTTTGTTAAGCATGTGCAATTAAATCCTACCGTTGTCAGAAACGATTAAAACAAAACCTGAACGAAACATTCCATTGTCATCGGCATTGGGTTTTAATCAAAACCACAAGCCCAGCCGTGTCATATTTATTCAATTTACATAAAATTACACGAAGTATATATTTACCATATCATCAGGTCCCTCGCACGAGTGCCTGTACGGTAAGCCTTCTGGAACTATTTTATTTAACATCATTTCCATGTCGTCTCTGAAAAAATAAATTGAAAGGCAAATTTTAACAAAAACAGACAGATTGATTTTAAAGCACTGCAGGCCAGTGCAGTGGAAGCAAAATTGTATGTTTTTGTTTTCTTTTTTGTGCTTGCGTTACCTCACGTCTGGATCCCAACTTTCATTTAATGCTAAACTCGCTGATGTGTGAAGAACTGCAAAGAAAGAAGCGAAGGATACAAATTAAACGTGTTTAGTTTTATTTGTAGAGGGATGCATGAACAAGAATTATGTTTTCTGATTTGTTTGGATTTATTTTCGACACACAAACGGTGTTGACATCTTTAAGAGTTTAAATCCATTTTGGTACTTGGGAAAGGGAACGTCAATTATGCTGCGAAAATTAAATTCGATTAACTTGAACTTGGTTTTGGTACCGTGACTATCAAATGGGTGCCTGCGAAAACGCAAGAAGTGGAGCATGTTCCTTGTTACATATTAATGCAATAACGATTGGGTGGGACGTATGGACAGACACAGACAAAACTCAGGCTAACATATTATATTAATGAGTTTTGCCAAAGTGAGACGAGGCCACGATAGCAATAGTAAGCTAACTTCTTTAGAGCAGTTGTGGATAATGTGCTTGGATGCATGCACCAGCTCATCTGTACTTATCCGTCTTTTTTACTTACATATATGTATTGCACACGTGATATTCATAATGTTGGAAAATTGAAGGTGAAACTTTCTAACCACCTGCGAGATCACTGGGATGTTGCGGCCCAAGTTTAATAGAGCAAAAAACGACAAACTCCTTCAATGCGAGAAAAGTGGCTCTGGATGGTAGTTGGAGCGCTAACTATTTATAAACATCTGAAGTACTCGTATCATTAAATGGAAACGAGGCTTACTCATGACTTCACACGCAGGGGATGTGGTGATGAAAAGAGAATACTGTCCCTGTCTCTGCCAATTGGGATACAGACCACGGGGAGAACACCTCTTCCAAGACTTCCAGGATCTAAATCAAAAATCTCTCAAACCTCTATTTTTAGGAATATAAGCATTTCACGATGGCTGTGAGGACGGGTACGAGGAAAGTATTAAGAGATACCTATCCACAATGCAGCTTCTTCTACCAAATCGAATCTCAAAAGTGAAAGCTCACCTAGACCTGATGCAAAGTCCACCGAATGCATAGAAAATTTTAAACAGTTCCGTTTGCATATTCATAATGGGTCTACACTTCACAAATATGGTTAAAGGAAAGCATGTCCGACGACTGAAAAGTCGTTTATGTTTGCCCCGATGAGTCTCCGAAACACAATGTACACATTCTTGTCTCCTGTTTTGTGAGTCCACCTGACCCGTTGATCAGGTTGTGAAGTAATTCATATCTAGCGTTAATAGAGATTCATGGTCCGATTACTGACACAACAATTATCACTCAGAAAATACCAGAGATAATGGACAATACCATGGTGGAAGGAGAATAATGTGTGCTTCACATTTCTAGAGAGGCCCTGAATCACGTCATTGAGAATTTTCATGTCAACAGAAATTTAAAGGCGGAAGCAACTGTTTTTGCAAATTGTATGCTACTGTCTGAATAGTTTGTCTTAAATTATTTTCGTGTCTGATATGATTTATTTAAATTTTTTATTCTAAAATACAATTTTTCGACCAATTTTCCGGAGTGTCGTCAAAACAATTCAGATTTTCATCGACCATTGTTGTAAGATTCCGACTGAAGCTCGTGTTTTCAAATTTCATTGAAATAGCGATCAATTCTTAACACGTCGTCTCCACTGGACATGAACCATGCCCTGCTAGTGAAAATGATGTGACAAAATCTAGTGGAGGCACAAAAATTAATGTCCAAACCTACATCGTGTCGGAGAATCTTGATCTTACGACATGGCATGAGCTCTGTTCAAAAGTTTGACATGAGATTTGACGTGCACGACTTTGTTTGAATGGAGTGGTAAATATTGAGAGTAAAAATAGAAGTGGTAGTGAATTTCATTTTTTGACATTATTTTTTAGTGAGATCTTCTTCGTTGATGGGTGGTTGATTGCCCGCAGAAATTAAGTATTATAGAGATGCCCAACTTCACAGCCGATTGGTCTCTAGTCCATCGACGAATTTCATAGACTTTTGACAGTTGTTCATGAATTTTTGACGGTTATTCACGAAATAATGTAAATGCCGGTCTCTGATTGGTCAATGTGGCTTTATAAAACGTTATAAACAATGGTTGCCAAACATTTTAAGGGGCAAGAGAGGTAGAAGTTGGGCATCTCTATTATACTTCATTTCTGGTTGTTGACGCTCTCGCAGCCAAGGTTAAAGTGAGGCGACTTGATAGAAATTCTTGCCCACGAAAGAAAATTCGCGGATGGCTGTTCAGATTGTGGTTGTGATATGATGTTGGGCAGAAATAAGTTCAGTGGAGACGGTGTGTAGCTTATCGAATGTCAAAAACGGACCCTAAATGATGTCACAAGCCAAAAATGGCGGTTTTGACAAGCTGTCAAACACACCTTATTATCCTTCCTCCATGGCAAAATGCAATCTGTCAAGTGTCAAGCATAAGCATATGAAAAGCATCCATCCATCCGTCTAAGTTCCAATGAATGTTTTTTTTGGTCTAAAAATTGATTCTATTCGAGTTCTTCCATGACGTTCTCATCCAATTCCTCTTGACAGTAGTCATATTCAATCTCCTTTCATTCACTAAAAGTCCATGAACCTTGAGAGATCGGCAAAAGTTCTCATAACTCTGCAAACTTGCAGACCTCCGCATATCCCGGTGCAGGACACACAATTTGGTTGCATGTGCCCGTGTGTTATTTCATTTGGGTTAACTAACTGTAATTACCAGCAAATCGTTGTGACCAACCAACCGTTCGGTCGCCTCGAATTAATGTAAAACAAATCACGCCAGCCAGCCATTCCGCAATTCCGCACACCACGCGAGCAACCGAAACCGAAAAGCGTGTTCAGTTGCACTTTACCCACTCGATGCTTATTAGTCTTGTGTGTTATTAATTAAAAGGAAAAGCAAATCCAGAGTAAATTATGACTCCTCATGATGGTATTTCTCTCTCCCCCTCTCTCTCTCTCTCTCTCTCTCTGTCGCGTAATAATTGAATTGTGAACAGCAGTACTTGGGGTGATGCCCAACGAGCAAAGCGAACTGAAGTGAGGCTGGGGCGGCCACACAACTGATTGGACTTGAGTGCGATTTGTGAACAACAGATTGATTGTTTTTATTCTGAAATAGATAATGCTGGATATGGGGTCATTGAAATCGTGGCTCCGAATTAATCAATTAACTGGACCTGGCGCTCCAGACTACGCGCCAGTTCATCTAAAGCTTGATTCTAACATGATTATGTGCGATGGTGTCCGACTACATCATCTTCCAACTCTTTATCCAGGATAGTGCTTGGAAGGCCTCTTCCACCATATTAAGCAGTAAAAAAGCCATCGGATGCCTATGGGGACTCCAGCCACGCATCTTTTACTGGATCCGCACCTCTATTGTCAGAACAACACTAATGTTCGGAGTCTCAGTGTGGTGGACAGCATTAAACAAAGCTGGCAGCTGTGAGGTATTCAACCGGGTGCAAAGACTGGCTGTATAAGCGGAGAGTATGGAAGCACTCCATAAACAAGCACCAGCCAACACAGCTCTGAGACTCCAAGCACTCCGACTGTAGTCCGAACTCACCATCGGTCACTCACTTCCTTCCGAACATCTACTACCCTTTCCATCTTCGAGGGGAAATTCTCAACCAGGATTCCTTCAAGACCGGATCGAACTTCGCACAGAGACGGATCGAAAACGGACGAAGGCGTGGCTATAGGTGTATATTCCAAAGATATGGAAGACTTTCTACCCTCTACTTGAAGTTTCCTAGCCACTGCATGCCTTTTGCAGGCAGAAACTATTGCGATAAAAGAGACTCTATCCTGACTCAAGAAAAATGTTATATCTAAAAGGAGGTCTCCGGACAACGTCATGTTTAATTCACAAAATCTCCTTAATTGCAGGCTGTCTTTACGAGATGGATGAGCATTTCAATATACGCCTCATTTGGGTGCCGGAACAGCATGAGATACTAGCAAAGCCGATGAACTCGGTAGGAGTGGTACTCCCTATACTATAACACCTGGAGAAGATCCACTTTGCCGTGTCGATCGC
This sequence comes from Eristalis tenax, assembly GCA_905231855.2. Classification (NCBI taxonomy): domain Eukaryota; kingdom Metazoa; phylum Arthropoda; class Insecta; order Diptera; family Syrphidae; genus Eristalis; species Eristalis tenax. Next base: position 61,357,821 of record HG993125.1, on the reverse strand, counting down.
TAAGACTAACTTCTTCTAAAAAAAGCACACAATTAGAACCAGCCACAAGTGGCTAGAAGGTACCTGCTTTAAAACAAATGAAATATGGTCGGTACTAAATCTTAAACAATCATTGTGTCTGCTGCTGTACATAGTACTGGACACCCATCAGCGTCATAAGCGGACACTTACTAGCATATACGTCCGTAGAAGTTGCATGGATGAAGAGGTGGTATAAACCACAATTCACCTCATCTGAGCGTGCAGTGAAATGAGCGGTACAGTACTGAAACTTCAAAATATTATTCCGTAATTAAAAAAAAAGAGAAAATCTGAGTAGTGAAAGCACATTGTTTAAAATATTTTGCCTTATTTTTTCCATCAACCTTATGCAAGTTAGCACACACGCCTCGCAACTGTAATTGAAGCTGCATTGCCCTGCTCCACCAAGGCCAGCAGCTCAAACAACAGAACATTGCAGTTCCATTGCCCGCGTTTCTTGAAAAAATAAGCAACGCACATGGCGTCAAAAAATGTGCAGTTATCGCTTTTTGTATTAAGGTAGATTTAATATTTTTTGAAAAGAATAAAGCAGTCTGAAAACAGCGCTTGTCGCGTATTATTTTGCACATTGACTGTATTGCATCCATTGTGGTTTCGGACATTTACTTAAGGCTTAACTATAATGCGATCAGTGTACATGAGCTAGTGTGAAATTTTAACGAAATGATTCGTCATGTTTACAGGAAACACATGACTAGCCATAAATAGGCCAGTTTGCTTTAATCTTTTCCATTTATTGTGAACAATTTCCATGTTTTCAGTACACTTATGTATGTATGTATGAATACACGAATTATAATTCAATGTCAGCTGATATGCCAATTTTTTATATTTCCCTTTTCAGCTGTCAAATTGCCATATGCGCGGTGCGGTTCACCTAAACGAAACATTTGTGTGGTTGTGTGCCACCTGTCAAATTCGCATATGCTTAACGAAATGTTCGCAATTGTTGGCTCATAGGAGTGGGCGTAGTCGCGCACAGTTTGACAATAGCTCATGCTCGCTCATGCGCCGTATAGTTGGGTCTTTAAAGCATTCGCGAGTGTTTCAATAAAAATTAAATTGAATCGAGAAAATTCAAAGAAAGTTTGAAATAAATGTGTTCAATAAGAATTTAAAAGAAAAATGCAATTTTGTCAAGGAAACACAAAATATTTGAATATTTCTCACGGAGGAAATCGCACTTGAATCCACAATCAAGGTCTGGGTGCCGCGTCGTCATGTCAATTCAATTATCTTAAAAGTGCACCATTTGCGGCTTGCGAGGGAGTGTGGGCATACCACATAATCGGACAAAACCAAAGTATTCGTTCTGCCATTCGTACTGCTGAAGTTCATTTGAGCAAGCATAAGTGGAAAAAGTGCATTGTAGTCGTTTTTCGATTTCGATTCGTGTGATACTGAGCTCTTCTACCAATTCCTTCGACCAAAAACCTTTTTGACAAGTTTTGAAAAGTCTCAATCATGGGAAGAAAACAACACTGCTAGTGGCCACTGTTAAGTTGTTGTTCGTTGCATGCCATATAATCCCATCAAAACCATCGACCAGAGAGAGTGTTCTCTTTAGCAAATGAAACATGGTCCCCAATAAAAGCGGAACATGCTAATGTCATGTCTAGAGTTCTGGATGGAAAATATTCATTCAAAATAAACAATAATTCAAAAAGATTTATTAAGTGTTCATCAGTGTTATTCCACGACGCGTCGTTTTTATTGACGACACTGTGATGTCGACAATTCGTCGTTAATGTCGATAATGTAGTCAAAATGTCGTCAATGTTGTAAATTGGGTTGTCGATAACGATGAGAACCTGGTGACCCGTCGTGGAACAACACTAGAATAAGAAAGGAGTACACCACTAAAATTGAATGCCTGGACGTCAAAGAAATAAAGCTTATGATGGGTAGGAATTGGTCAAAATATAGAACAAATACACGGCGTGTTGCAATCTTTGCAAAAAAAAAAAATCTTTTAAACACAGAAGAGTTCGCCTCAGAACCAGGTGAAAAATCAAAGAAACTTTTGCACATCTATTCACTCAGAACCAAAGTCGACCTTATTCAGGAAGAAGGAGAAGTTTTTGAGTTATTCGTATTTGTTTAAAATAAAATGATTTTTAATGTTATACCTTAAACAATAAAAAAGGCACGTAGAAACGTACACGAATATTTTATAACTTTATAGGTATTGTTATATTGGACATATAACTTAATTCGAGCGAATTTGCTAAGAGATGGCATAACTTGTATTATTCCATTGGAACATGCGTTGGAAAGCTACTGTCATTGTACGTCATTTCAGTATATGTCATTCATTTGAAGCGTAAACAACAATAATTTTTTTTGTGAAAAAGTGTTTTGGGGGAGTTCTTCTTCATTACTTTAATATACAGAAAAGTCATCGTATTTTGGTGGAATTTTATGGTGAACATGCGCTAGAAGAGCGAAAGTGGCGAAAGTGGTTTGCACGATTTAAAAGTGATTTTGGCATGGCCAAGCAGCCAAATCAACGGCAAAGCCGAATATCCATGGCGCGGAGGTAATGCTCTGTATTTGGATCAGAAGGGTGTGCTTTTTTATGAGCTGCTAAAACCGGGTGAAACCATCAATGGACAACGCTACCGAACACAATTAATCCGTTTGAAGAGAGCAGTAGCCGAAAAACGCCCGGAATATGCGACCAGACATGAGGCAATAATTTTCCATCGTGACAACGCACGACCCCACGTTGCTATTCCGGTTAAGAACTATTTGGAAAACAGTGGATGGGAAGTTTTACCCCACCCGCCTTATAGCCCAGGCCTTGCCCCTTTCTGACTACCATTTGTTCCGGTCGATGCAGAACGCCCTCACTGAAATACGGTTCACATCAGAGCAGAATATCAAAACTTGGCTTGATTCATTCTTGGCTGCCAAGCCGGCGCAGTTCTTTTGGAATGGGATACACAAATTGCCAGAAAGACGGGAAAAAGTCATAGTTTCAGATGGGCAATAATACTATTGTACTTGTTTTCCCTAAATAAACGTTCAAATTTTAAAAATTAAATTATAGAAATTATATTAAATTAAGTTATAGACCCAATAATTTCTGTTCAATCAGTGACTGGCGACATGTCGTGTCGTCAATGCGTCGTGGGTTTGAAAATAACGGCACGACATCGATGACGCGTCGTCAACTCTGTAGTGGACTCGGTGTAGTCTACGCCGCACAACGCTGGTATTCATTTAAGATACAATCTTTAACTAATGTGGGTACATATCACATAATGTATTTAATAAATTAAAAACTACGATAAAAATAACAAATATATTTTCTTGTATACCGCAATCGGCTTTGCGTACACAAAGTTGGTCACGCTAGGCGTTTTTGTTTTTTGTCAGAGGTTATTAAACACCAGGAGCACTCAGTCATAAGCCATTGTACTATCAAGCAGCAACCCCCGGTCAGACTACTACCACGGATCGCCCACTCCATTAATTTGATCCCAACAAATTGTACCTGGGCCAGATTTGAAAATCCGATAAAGGCATTTTGACTTTGTTTTCACTGAGATTCGAACCGGAAACCCCTCTAATGAAAGGCAAACACTTAACCAACTGCGCCATCCAGTATTTTCACCCTAGACATACTATTTCAATTACCTAAGAAAACAATATGGCGTCAGTACTAGTCAGCTAAACCGCTTTGTCATAAGCACCAACTGGTCCTAAGTTTGGCAGGAGTCTATCCGCGTGGCATCACAATGGGGCTACTTTGGCCTAAGTGTGACAGCCTTCTGCAGTCAGCCACTTCTACTCAACCTAACACTAACATGTCTCCCACAACCACTATCTAACTTGAAGCCAAGCTAAATTTGAGGACAAATTTGCTCCGGCCCGAAGAATCTTCGACTGCGAACCTTTGGCGCATACAAATGGACAGCTACTATTCGATCCAGCTGGCTGTTGGTTGAGGTCCAAGTCTGTTGACAGCGCTACACGGTAGCACTTGGCAAAGCAACAATAATTAACCAAATTCTGGGGACGCCTTTATGAGGCCATCAGTGCCAGAGTGGCGTAACCCACAAAAATGTAAATTATGCCGGTCACTAGAGAGCTCTGAGGGCATCAAAAATAATTACCTTGGTAATTTTCGGGTTTTCTCGCTATGATAGCCTCATGCTCTTATCTCCCCAACTGCAAAAAGCCACGTGTAAGAAGTCAGTGACATCAAAGACAACAAACTACTCAGGTTATAGCAGAGAACATACTGCAGTCCTCACCACAATAAACTTTCGACTTCAACCCATTCCCTCCAAATGTACACACAAGCACAACAGTTCTGTGTTAAGCTATCAATTGACAGTTATTCTCCTAAACAAACATTAGGAAGGCCATTCCCAAACAAACCACTTCCCGTGGCAGCAGCAGAAATGAAGACATTTTCCGATGTCGCCTCGTCGTCATGCAATCAGCATGGGAAACAAAAAACCCCGACTCGGATCAGTAAACAAAACAAAGGGCTACACACTGCGCTTGTGTTGATGAATAGCAGGGTTTAATTAAAAGGTAACTAGACCAATGAATAATGTCGTCGGAAACTGGTTCCAGGCAACTGTCATCCTGCACACCATTCCCACGTTCTTTTGGTGAAATATTATAAAAATATTTTTAAAAAATTCTCTTTTCGTGTACATCAATCCCACCATACTAGCCCGCGCCATAGAAAGGACACAAGCCACCCCGTTTCCACCCGCCGACGTATTATTTGTACATTTGCCATCGCCATCGACCAACCCCAGCACATTGCCACTGCCGTTGTCTGCTTTATTATTGTGGCCTCCTTAGAGCGCACTGGACTCTTGGGCGTATGTGCATTATTATCCACAGAGACTCGATGCATAATAAGTAATTCCACCCCCAGCCCAGCTCGATGGGAGGCGAGGAGAAAAAAAAGACATTTAGGGGCAAAAGAAGAATAAGAACCGTCGGATATCGTAATTAATACAATGTCCTTCGCCAGCAGGGGCAGTGGCAGCGGCAGCAGAAAGCTTTGTATGCAAGAATCAGGCCTCCTCGTCCTCCGCGTTCAAGTGAGCATTGTGCGCATCGGCTCGTTACAGACACATATTGCACACTTATTGAGTTTTCCTATATCATCGCCACCACCACCACCGCCGCCGTCACCGCAATAGCACCTCGCACTTATGCCATCCCCCGCTGCGGATGCCCTCTGGGTATGTGATTACATAATTTTATTGCTCATCAAATGAGAGATTTACAAAATTCATAAATATATTGACAGAGACAATCGAACGGGATGTGTGGTGTGGGTGTGCCGTGCCAGCAAGCATGGGGACGACAAAAGACAGACCGAAGCCCGGCCAGAAGGACCTCATCGACAACGAAGACTCCTGATGACGGTGGCAAAAAGAACATCACCTCATCCCCACATCTCTACGGCGGCGGCTGCGGTTTGAGCAATACGAAGGAAAGGCGTGAAAAGAGAAAAAATGTGCAAGAACCTCCATAAGCGCAGATACAATAATAATGATGATGACGATGATGATAAAAATAATGTTCGAGTCACTTTATGCATTCCTACTGTTGTACCCGAATAGACGGGGAGCACAGGCGGCGAGAGTGAACCAAAATTTGAGATGTTGCCAGGAGAAGATGAGGGACAAAGGGAACAAGACATGTCGACGACGATGCTGCTGTTGCGATTCAATACTGGCTCTTTTTTTGCGAGTAGGGGATGGTGACAGTTGACTAAAGACCACAGTCGCATACTTGTGTGCATCTAAGAGCCACATGCGGTTCAAGAGACAGACGATGACGTCATGCCGACACCAGTGCAGCTACGCCATGGCGGATTGAATCTAACGCCTCTGTAACCGATTCTTTGCACGACTGCACGAATGACATTTGGAAGTAAGCTGCAAATGTACGCGTTTATTATTTTACAAGATCAAAGCCTTTTGCGAACGACACTCACGAAAACTTCGCAAGTTCTTGATGGCATGTTGAGCGGGATGACAACTGAAACTCAGTCAAAAAGGGATTTATTTCTTCAACGGTCGGGCAGTATAAAGGTCTTTGTTTCTTCTGACGGCACCTGATGGATCAGTCGGTGGTCTCTCAGCGCAAATTGTACTAGAGACACCATTCACTGCAAGAGTGGGGTCACAGAAGACACCTGGGCCAGTACCAGCGCTCGTTTCAGTGTTAGATGGCAGACTGTAGGCAAGGCGTCTGTGCGTTATACTCGGCGAGCACGGTGATCCTATGCTAGGTACCGTGGCATCTCACCCCATCCTTCGAAAAAACAGAGAATCGTGCGAAAATGGGATATGAACTCAGGAAACCCCTTATGCGAAATTCATGGCGGTAAGTTTCACAAGTCAGTTTTCAGGAGTACAACCGTGCCTGTAGGTCATCGGATCACAACTGCCCTGACACAAGACGGGGCATGTACAATGCATGTCATGAGTATTGTGACATATCGAAGGGCACCTCCCACGATGTACTGTAGTGTTGCCAATGCTCTACAGAAGGCTCTGTGTGGAGCCTGGATGGCTTAGTCTGGACATTGGATCAACAGCAAACCAGAGGTCATCGTAGTTGCATGCAAGTATGAGTCCTTACCGGGCACTGTGTTATAGCAGCAGAACAATTTCTGCAAAAGCTGCAGGAATGGGAAACGAAAATAATTTTCCAACATCTAAACTGTGAATGCCACCCGTAGCAATGAAAAGAAAATAACCTTAATAGGGTTGAACTGAAAAATCTTCGGAAAATCAAACATGGATCTGGGTGGGTTTAAGAACACGGGTGCTATTACTTTATTGAACAATTCCCTTGGTCGCCGTGGCGTCGTGAGTCTGTGCGACCTAAAATAATGTTCACGGCTCCACCTCCTTCGAGTCACTGACAATGCTCAAAGAGTAAAACTGTCTAGAAAAAGCTTCTCAAATTGGCCGTTCGGACTCGGCATAAAACTGTAGGTCCCTTCCACTCTTGAGAGTTCTCTCATAGCACGCACACTCGAGTGAAGAAGGCCCGGGCTGTATTTAATAGACATCGCGCAGTGTCATCGGCCGTAGTGTCTTCAGGGCACCCGGCAAGAATTGTTCGACCCTGATCGCGGATGGGATTCTCGGGGATGAACGTTAAACAATTCCGTACTTATCGTTGAAAAACTGAGACATAGTGATGTCTTCAGATATTGCAGGCAACTGTGAAACGTATACGCCACCCAGGCCACAACTATGACCATCCCCAGCCTTCAACAATTTTTATAAGAGCATACCATGCAACAGGCAATCTATTACCACACAAATGTAGCCCTTTAAAGTTGGGAGGCACTATATGACAAATTTTCGAGATAATTATTAATGTGACTTCTTCAACATCATCCATGCGAAGATCGTGCAGGACTTACACGCCATCACTAGACGCATGATCTTCCAGAAGTCCGTACACAGTTGTACGCACACCCGGATTATATTGAACAACACAGCGAGCCGTCAGTGAGGCTCTTCCTGGCACTGAGACAGAATCGGTTAAAATGGGTGTGGCGGTGAATGAGGGCAAAACGAAGAACATGCTGTTCTTGAGAAAGGACATACAATATCAAAGTCTTGGACAGAGCGTAACAATGGGCAGCTGCAACTTGTTGGAGGTAGTTAATGACTTCATCTACATCGGCTCCCAAGTAAACAGACCGAACAATGTCAGTAAACAGAGTAACTCTTGCCAATCGCTGTTTGTATGCGCTCAAGAGACAATTGATTTATAGAGCTGACGTCTCTCCGAGGACCAAGGTGACTTTATTTAAAACACTGATCATCCCAAACCTGCTGCGTATGGACAATCGCAAAAGCGGATGAAGCGTCCTTGGTATCTTCGAGAGAAAATGTCTGCGTGCGACCTGTTTGCCTGTTTGCGTTTAAGGTATTTGAAGGAGAAGGTTCAACCACGAACTGTGAATCTGGCGACATGAATCTAGCCAAGCGTCTTAGGATCCACCCAAGGTGGCTGGGCCATGTTGAGCGCATGGACAGCTCTGCTCTGGCCCGAAAAGTCTTCGACTTCGTACCTGTGGGACAACGAAACCGAGGGCACTCGCATCGAATACGGTGCCCCTATTGGAAAAGGACATCAACAAACTGGACGCAGCTAGTCAGAGAACGCGCTATTTACTGAGTCTTTTAGGTCGAGGGCCAGATGGAACAAGAACTATAGCGAAGAGGAAGTTTTATTTTATCAAGCATTAGTTTCATTCATCATTGCTGGAAACAGCCTCTTGAGGGAATACGTCAGGAGATTAGGCGGCTGCATGAGGGGGAAGTAGACTGTATCCTACACTTCATTTGCAACTGTCAGTCTTTGACGTTTCTTCTTGTTACCTACGGGGCAAACTAACAACTATATGGGTCCCCAACAGTGGATAAGTTTATTTATTATTGGCAGTACAACAGACCTATGTAGTCAGTTAATCCCTCAGCCGCCATAGAGAGAGAAAGTGGATCTAAAAATACAGTACCTTTAGTTCCCTGGAACGAGAGAAGATCAGATGAGGACAGGGAGACCGGAGAAGGACTATTGGAAAACGGGGTGAGTTGTAAAGTTTGCCTCAAGCTCGACCGCGGACTTGTAGTCCCAGACCCCAGGGTAATTTATTGAGTGGTGTCCAGCCGCATGATAGCGGTGGCCAATTGCCAGAACGATCCCCGTGAGATTATCCAGTCGCCAAACTGCAGATTAATTTTGCACTTGCATTTAGTAGTTTCAGTTAGAGACTTACACACCTCGCTTGATTTGTGCCGCTTTTCAGTCGTCCGTAAAGTCCGGAGCTGATCCTTCTCCTCTGGACGACAATGTCTTGTACAAAGTCAGTTTGTTCTTCGAGAAAGAGCTCTGTTACTCATCTGACCAGAGTCAGCGGGTGGCAAGAACTATTTTGGCCAATTGATGAAAGATCCCCGTGCGATAACCTAGTCGCCAAATTTCTGCTTTACAACTTCGGGGGATATGTCGTTTTATGACATGTAGCACCGTCTTGTTGGAACCACAGCACGGACACATATGTAGATGTTCTCTGGCCTGTCGGTTATGATCGCTCTATATCTGCGACCATTGAAATCCAGATCTCTGGCCAACATTTCCAGTCATCTGGTTAGCGGACTCACTTCGATACGGGCTACTACGCTTTATTTGTCTGGTTGGTGGCTTGAAGTCCAGAAGAGTGTACACAAGCTCCGACATTTCGACGGTACGACGAATTGCCTGCACACGAAAGAGATGATGGTTACCGACCTCAGGACGGAGTTACGCATTCACGATCAGTTGTCTGATCAGAATATTTGTTTACAACTACCGCACGCTCGGAAACAGTGAAACAAAACGTGATAAAATGGCAAGCCTTACTGAATATTTTGACAGCTGGATACCTTTGGCAATTCTGACATCCACTGAAACACAACATACAGCCTATCATTGCTGCCTGGTCACAGGCTACAGGCTCAAAGTGAGAGTAAAATGCCAATGTATGTTATGGTCTTCTAATTTTATAAATATTCCTGATCCATCAACCAACTCAGTCAGGTTCGAAGCCCAAAGAATAATTGCATTCAGCCTTTTAGTTTCCAAAAAAGTGGGCAGGGAAACCCCTTGACTGGAGGATGAAACAAGTTGTAGCCAATCCTTCTTGCCAGTTCTAATGCTCCCCATTTACCGGCCAAATTGCTCTGAAAACTAATTCCAACATTAATAGCACTCCGAGACTTGGGGACGAAGTAACAAGTACAGCCAGCCCTTTGCTTTGCCATCTGCTTAGTCACACTTCAGAAACAAAGACTCTGTGGTTTTCAGAGAACGCCCTCGACCTCTTGACTCGCAGATTAAATTCAGGCAGCACTTCACAGAAGCACTGGAGCAGCAAAAATCTCATAGGCCTCCTCTGCCCCCAAGTTAGCCTCATGCAGCACTCTTGCACATCACCGCCTCCCTCGTACTCCTCCTCATCCACACCTTCCTAAATAACGGATGTTTTATTGAGAATGCATTATTAATTCAATTGCAGATGTGTTGTACTTGTACTCGTACTCGTGCTCACTGCTCAGCGCATAGGCCCGGTCGCAGCCTCAGCTCCAGCCCGCGTCGTCGTCGGCCCGAGCCACATTTACTATGACGAACAATTTACATAATGCGAATAGACACCTTGTTTATTATTTTACATGACCCAAATCCGATGGTGAATGTATTTGAATTCCGTGCTTTTTTGTCTAGCTCTGCTTTGCCTTCTCATGGTCCTGGTCGTGCTCCACGACCACACAGAGACAAAGAGAGAGAGAGAGAGAGCAAGAGAAGACAGTGAAGGAGGAACTCACACTGGCGTAGCATACGCTGTACACGCTGGCGAACTCTGGAAGGGGCTGTCGTGGACGAGGAAAGGAAACGCATTCTCCTCAAAGTGTAGTTACGTTCATATATTTAAACAAGTAGGACGAAACAAGCACACGAGTTGGTGGACCGACCCCATGTCTCAATGTACACAGAGGCACTTCACTCCTTGGTTGCCTTGTGTCCTCCTTCTTCATCTCTGGCTCGTATGCCGAAACTCCTCGTTGCTGCCTCTGCTGCTTCTTCTTCTTCTTCTTGGAGGCAATAGCGCAGCAAGAAGCACTAAAATGTGAATGAACAAGGACCCCGGGGTAGAGGCAGAGCCAGCGACAGGATACACTTACAGAACAGTACGTGAAATGATTTCGTCAAACTCGCCATACTTTTGTGAAACAATACTACGGCATAGTCGTTGACGACGACGACAACAACCACAGTTCACCTACATTCGTAGACATAATTATTGTCCGGGGGAACGGGGCGGGGGACTAGGAAGGGAAGTCTTTATTAGGGTTCCTTGCGAGGGTTTGTTGTGAGATTTCACACACCCTGCCACCGGATCGATGGGTGGTGTGCCTTCTGTGTCGACCAAGACACGTCAAACAACACATCGAAGCGCGTCGTCGTGTCCTGCGGAGCGGATCAGCGCGCAGTGGAAAGGTTATTTCATGGGTGCAGTCATCTCTGCATGGGTAATGTGATAGTTGCAGTGTTGCACTCTTTTCCGCTCTGCTTCGAGTGTCATTACATCGGGCATGTGTCCTCCAGTTGAAGTGTGACTGAGAGAATATTTGCAAATTTACTTGAATGCTGGAGTCAATAAATTTATAACCGCACCGCGACGTTCGATATCAATCACGCTGAAATAGAATCTAATCTGTGTGTGGATACTGAGTGGGGAGAGGATTTGGTTTCCAATGACATCATGAATGGCTGCTGACGAGACTGATTTTAGTGGACAAATTTTTCAAATTGTGAGAAGTGAGATCTTGGGATCTAATTGTGGTCTTTTCGACTCTTGCTTTTTGATTTTGTTTCCTCGGAATACAGTGGTAGTTGTGGTTTGTTCTAATGGGGAAGTCAACTTGGATTGTCTTCGTTTAGTGAAATCCGAAATTTGTCATAAAGGTGACTCATGCGAAGACAAACTAGGTGGTTCCCTCGACAGAGATACCCTGAGTTAAAGCGGCTGATTCATTTTAGTAGATTCATTTAGAGACTATATGACTGTTGTTAAATTCCCGAAAATAAAAGCCCAATCTGGGATAGGTAGCGTGTGCTCACTGAACCTAGGCATTGGATCTTTACACACGTCGCTTGGTTTGTGCCGCCTTCCAGTCGTCCGTAGTGTCCGGGGCTGAACCTTCTCCTCTAGACGACAATGTCTTGTACAAAGCCAGTCTTCGAGAAAGAGCCCTGTTACTCATCTCGTGACCAAAGAGTCAGTGGTTGGCAAGAATTATTTTGGGTTTGTTTTCGGCTGCTGAGCTGAGGTAGACGACCAAGTCCCTGTGTGACTATCTTTCTTGATGAAAGTCGCTTCTCAAGACTACCAAACTGACATTGACTTTTTGCGTTCTATCATTTACAGATAAACGGGCTGCAGGATGTTGACGAAGTCGAATGACAGCACGTTATCTTATCGGTTACCTTAAATGTCTCGGTGAGTTCAGCGCGAATTCTCCATCGTCAACCTGTTCACCGAAAGAAAGTTCGGTAGAAATGTCAAAGCTGTATAGACAAATAGGTGCAGACCGCTGATGTTCACTCCTTGGGATTCCAGTGTGAAAAATGTTCATATTGTAGACTTCACTGTCTTGAAGCCGCAATGATAAGGAACTGTATGGAACGCAATGATACAGAAATTAGCTTAGTCCAATTTTGGCATACTCTTTCTAACATTTCGGCCGGAATCTCACGAGTAAATGCTTCAATGTTGTCTTCCAATGCGATCTAGGCGGCCAATTGACCGGTCCCGAACGTGAAATAAAATGTTCACCGAACTCGCCTCTCAATAAGTCCATTGTTGCACGTGCTGTGTGGCATGTGACAGCGTCATGTTGAAACCACATGTCATGCAAGTCTAGCTCTTGCATTTTGGGCACAGAAAAGTTGAATATCATCTCACGGTAGCGCTCACCATTCACAGTTACGTTACGATTCGCATCATCTTTGAAGAAGTACGGTCCAATGGCATCATTGGCCAGCATCATGGACCAGCCCATAAACCGCACCAAACTGTGACTTTTTCTGGATGCATTGGTAGCTCTTGCAATGCTTCTGGTTGATATTCACTCCAAAATCGACAATTCTGCTTATTTACCATTGAGCCAAAAATGAGTTTCATCTAAACAGAGCACGCATTTTGATTATAAAATTCAATAATTTGCAAGCGTTGTTCGTTTGTAAGACGATTCATGGTTAAATTATAGACCAAACTGAAGTCGTTTGACAGTGAAACAAAACACGAAACGTGCGTCAGCTGTTTAAACCAGTGTTGCCAAAAAGATAATAGCTAAAAAATCACTCTTTAGATTATCGGTTTCAATTTAATGGACCATTATAAAAAAAATTGTTTTATAAAAAGTAGAAATAGTACTTATGCTTACAACTCATGTGTATTGGGTTGTCACGGACTTATTTGAATGAGAGAGTTGCTGCAACCAAAGTGGCGCACTGTTTTAAACCCAAAGGAGGTATGTAATACAACAGTTGGCAAATTTTTCGAAGCAGATTGTGAAAGCAAGAGAGTGGTGGAGTAGGTTTCAAAATATTGCGAAAAGCGAAGCGAATCTCTTATTTTGGAGTGAAGTTCGAACCAGAAATGAAGTATGATAGAGATGCCCAACTTCTACCTCACTTGCCTCTTAAAATTTTTGACAACCATTTTTTATATCGTTTTCTAAAGCCAAATTGACCAATAAGAGAACGGCATTTACGTTATTTCGTGAATAACTGTCAAAAATTCATGAATAACCTTCAAAATTTGCATGATTATCCGTCAAATTTGTCGTTGGGCTAGGGGTCAATCAGCTGTGAAGTTGGGTATCTCTATCATACTTCATTTCTGGTTCGAACTTGTTATGAACAGCTTCAGGCAAACACAGAATGACAGAAAAGATTGAGTACTCGATGTTAGGAGATTGTTGTCGATTGTCGAGATGCATGGCATCAAGTAGATCATCTTAGATCTTTTATTACAATCAGTCACTTGTTGCACTTATTTCCAGTCAGCCTTGTCAACATAGCATAACTAAAGCCGGACGTCCACTATCATTTATGAATGCCACCCCCGGAGTGATGTTTGTTTTTGATTTTTTTTTTTCAACTATCACTGCTGAATGTCATTCCTCAGTAGGATCGCAAGCGAATTGGTTAACAGTTTATAATTAGTGCAGCCTTGGCATAAATAGTTATTCGTAAGATTGAGAGTGACAAGACTCACTTCAACACAAATATGTATTGATTAAGGCATGGTTCATTTTAAAGGAACTTGAGTTAACGTCGCCAACAGATTATAAAATGTTTCCAAGAATGGATCTTCAAACATTCACTTAATTGTTCACTGTGATTTGTTTTGTTTTTCCGCGCTGTCGGTGCACATTGAAAGTCAAATGCAAAATCATCACCATCACGCATGAATGCGAAATTCAAAAATGTTTGAATTCCATTGCGCCTGGACGCGCATCACGCACTCTGACACGCAATACCATTCACCGGCACTCATGAGTGCTCTCACGCCGAGAATTGCGTTCAAGAGTGATCGTGGAATGCCCAGCTTTACGGACACAGTCATTCCAGTTGGGGTTGTTCATAAAGCAAATACTTACTTTTCCAAAAATGCTCAAACTGTCATTGTAGTATAAGTTTGCTTATCTTTAACTGGGTATACATAAAATCGAATACTTACTAAATAAGATAATTCCCGCATTCGTCGTATTTTACAGTTGCATAGACATAGACATAGACCACTCGAATCTAATTAATAATTACATTTTAACACAATAACTCGACTCGAGAAAGTTCAGCAAATCGGAGCCTGGGGTGCGACAAACTAAAGTTTTGAATTAATTAGAAAATTCAAACTCTCCCCGATTGCAGTTAACCACCTTACAGCGGCCACTCCCCCACTCCCCCACACCAGCCGCTACCGTACCGCGCATGAAAACAGTTAGCAATCGTACATATGTCTGTCAGTAAGACACTCACTCACATTCAACTGAGTCCTCCTTTTTTTGGAATGACAGCCACGAAGACTTCTGACACGTGCAACTAATATCCGTTTTTACAGAGGAACTAGCACACAACAAACGACAATGGACATGTTTCACCGAAATAAAGGAAAAGCGAGGGCGGATGGGAAATGAGGGTGAATGAGTGGCTCCTCCTTTGCCCAGAACAACATGGGATTATGATGAACTAAAAGGAAACTGATGTCATAGTCGAAAGGGGAAATAAAGGCGAACACTGGTCTAGCCCTGCTGTAATCGTATTTGCATACAAGAGACAGAGGTTGGGGTGTCAACAATTCGAAGGGACATGGTATTTCCTGATCCGGAACCGCGACGATTTCCATTACGTTTATCGACGACATACGTATAGTTTTTTGTTTATCTGGGAATTCGAATCTTTTTGCATCGGCACAGCACAGAAGGACTCTGTTTGTAGGGAGGATTCACTTGTGGGAAGATTCAGTTGATATCCATACACCAGGTAACCGTTCGCTTATTGATCACGAGCACTGCCGATGACGGTGGTTGGAGAAAACATTGGGTGACAAATGAAGTGGATTTCAAAGTTATGGGAGGCAGTGTTTGAAAGCATTTTTCCATGAATTACTCAATTCACTCTATGAACTTTCATTGTGTAAATGGTGTGGCCCAGAGAGGAATATTCTGTTGACTGAGCATTTTAAATAAATCCGATATCACCAAACACTCAAACATCCCTTTACTGCTCACAAACGAATACTTTTAAATGGTAAACGATCTCCGCAGTAGTCCAACAGCTAACTAAAGGCAAAACGTTGTTCTAAACCATGACTGGCTTGAAATATTGTTTGTATTGGTGACGAATATTTTTAGATTAAATTCCGAGACAAACGATATTCCACTCCACACGTGAAAGAACAATTACACGTACAACAGGCGGGATTACTACAGAAGTCGTGTCAAAGTCCAGCTCGGATCTTGCTTACACACATGTGTTTATTTTTTATAAATGTACTACCATTCTGATATAATAGTCTAGCCCACTCTAGACCCTTAATAATTGAGGTTAGGTTGGGAACATAGCGGATTTTCTCAATTATAATTCAGCTTGCTAACGTTTTCTAAGAAAAAGGTCCCCTTCTAAGAAAAGGCACCCCCTGTGTGAAGCGAGGGCACTACACTAACGTGATGTATGGCTTCTATAAAAATTGACTTCCATTCTTTGTCCACGCGTGCCAGTCGCGCTGTGCCCTATTAAGACACTCGTGACTGCTTGAGGAACTGTCCGGCTTATTTGTAGCAGGCAAAAGCGCGCGTTGCTTTCCAACCAATTTTGATTGATTGTCTTTTATTTTATCTACCTTTAGAAGGTGTTTAGCTGTAGTGAGAAACATAGAAGGTGAGAGAGCTGAGGTGGAACGAGGTTTAGCGATTTAATCGGTTCTCAATTACCCGGTGTCTTACAACGTTCGCCAAGTTTTTTTTGCATCAAGTCATCAGCCATGTCATCAAGAGAAAACTATTGACATTGCTGACGTATACCAAAATTCGATGGTCTGACATTATTGGGCAGACGTAAAGATGTAGTTAGCTTAAGACCCGAGAGTATGTAGACCCTTCTCCAAATCCTTCACTCGCCTGTGAAGCTTAGCAACGGACGCAAGCGTCTGATAATTTTACTTTTACTCTACTCTAGCTGGTTGAGCAATGTTTCTAGACGGCAAGTTCTGGTAAAAGGTTATCCGTGCCGTTGGGATCAATGATCGAAGTGTCTTGAGCCTAGCCGCAGTGCTAACTGGGATCTGGATATACATTAATTTACGACAATCCAAAATGCAAAAAATCATATGTGAAACCCTACCAAACAAGCCAAATCAACGGCAAAGACGAATATCCATGGCGGGAAGGTAATGCTCTGTATTTGGTGGGATCAGTTATGATGTGCTGTGTTATGAGCTGCTGAAACCGGGTGAAACCATCAATAGACAACTCTACCGAACACAATTAATCCGTTTGAAGAGCAGTACCAAAAAATGCCCGGAATATGCGACCAGACGAAAAAACCGCACGAATTAAGTTATAGACCCAATAGAATAATAAAAAGTCCAAGAAGTATGTTTGGCTATGTATGGCTATGTTCCCACCGAAATGAAACCGCGAGGTTTGGATGAACTTTTACTGAAACACCAATAGGCCGTTTCTACTTAGTTTGAAGTCCGTTCAAATGCCACTACTAAACAGCTGTTTGGGGACAAGGAATAATATTGTTGCGAATTCCAGAAATGAGAGAGAGAGAATCGTAATATGACAAAGACAAAGGAATGAACAGCAAAATTATCAAATGAACCAAAATTCAGCTGAAGGCTTGTTCGGTTTGACAACCACTCAAGGGGATTTCAAATAGCTTTCGCCGAAAGCGCGATGTTTCGAAAACCGAAAATGAATGGCGAGACCTCGCGGTTTCGTTTGATGGAAACATATCTAGCAAATGGGTGCGTCTAAACGCTCAATATACTTTTAAAACCCAATCAATGTATTCGGTGTCTACCAAGCTGGGCCAGGGTGCATTAATGTTAGTCTGACTATCGAAGTAGCAATGCGTGGCTGTATACATACATTCTAATTATGTATCATTAAAGTAAACAACCAGATGCCATCGGAATGTAAACGCAATAGTTTTTGCAACAGGTCTCAGCTCGGTACATACCCGACGCGGTATGTACGTGTTTGTCCTTACTAGGCGAAGATACTCCTTCAAAGACAGCCGAAAGTATTTGAAGAAGCATCTCCGCCTGGTAAGTACACACGAATTTTGAGGACAAACTTCTACGAGCGGTGGAAGGAAGGACATTTCTGTACTGTAGTGTACTTCATCGACCACATTGTAGAGGTGAAGTATAGTGAAAGATACCCGATTTCTGTTCGGTGAGCGTATTCAGTCACTCGAACCTTGTCTAACCTGCAGCGAGAAGCAGATAAAAGCATAGTCAGCTTCGCTAATCAATGACAGACCAGACCAGGCCTGACTGAAAATTAACAGACAAGGCAACTCAAACGGCTATAATCTTATCGACCTAGATATGGGTTATTTGAAATTCAATTCAATGCAAAGCATGCCACATGAAAATCCATCCCGTCGGACCTAACAACTAAGCCTACATTCCTTATTAACAAGTCAATTTTGTAAGTCAGCTTCTCATCTGATGACAGCATTTCAATCGACTGCGGACTGTGTCACTGTACAGTCACTTCGGATATGGCACAATACAAACCAATTATGCCCTACCAGTTCCACTGTGGAAATCGAAATCAACAAGGAAACAAAAAGAAGCAAAGCATTCCAAAGGAACAATATACCAGTACGAGGACGAGTACTAGTCAGATATGAGGATATAACCTAGCAGAGAACACGGTTGCCTGGTCGGTGGTGCTAGTGGGTCCCTGCGACTGTATGTTTCCCTTCCTTTTTGTGTCAGTTTTGCCCCAATTGTATCGTGCATTTTAAATTTGCCACCAGACTGGAAATGGTGTGGTGTGGTGGGGATGGTAGGCAAACTAGAGCCACTGCCACATGAGGCTCAATGTTCCGGTATTAAAAAGTAGCTACACCCGGGTACCACCAATACTATCGAATAAAATATACAACGAAATATCAATGAGGAGGAAGACGTATTGGAAGCACCTTTGCCGGTAGCGGTGGCAGCTGAGTTCAGCCGAACTCGGAACTCGCTGAACGTAAGTTTGGGTGAGGTGCTCTTTTTTCCTTTCAAATTTCCTTAATTTCTCAATAAAAAACTGGAAAAAACAACAATTTACCGTAAATAACACGGAATCGTGGGGTGAAAGGGGCGGGGGTGAGGAGAGCTTGTGGTACCCACACAGTTCTAGACCACATACCTCCCTGCTCCCAGTCGAGTGCAGAAAGTTGCGAGAAGTTGACTTTTATTTGCAATTGGTTGATTGCAACTGCAGATAGCTAGTTCCCTTACATAAAGTGTATGTGCTCTGTGTGCATGTGGGATAAAGGAGGGGAGCCGAGTTTGAACTGGCGCAAGCAAGGAAAACGGATTTGCTGCAGGCGACGATGAGGAGTTGAATGATATTTGGAGAACACGTGCTACTGAATGCTCCGCATGACTGTCTCTAAAGTTGATGATAATTTTTATTGTATGTGCCTTATGCTAATTCGTATGTAGGCACTTGAATTAATTGCAATGCAGACAATTCGGACGAGGAAATTACGCATATCCTTGTTGGATGGAGTCGGTTCACGGATTTACAAACTCATTCTCGCAAAGAACCGGAAATGCGGGAACATGTAATGGACTTTTAAGTCAACGGGCAGTGATTATTCCTTGACGAGACTCTTCGTTATTCTCAAGTGAAATGTAATTGTTTCTTCCATAAAACGTTTGATTTACACGTCTCTACATCTGACAGATGTCGATTGAACGAAGGTCCATTCTGTCTGGCAAGTGTTTTACTGATTTAATGTCAGTACCCGAGCTTGACTGCCAGAGTCTTATTATTACCGACCTGAATGCGCGTTAATGACACTCTAGTGAGATTGCTATACATCCGAATGTATTCAACGACTTCTGGGGAATTGTTCGGCTTCGAGATTTCCTAGAACCTGACAATGCCACCCAGAAGAGTTGTATGCAAAATTGCTCGGCTTAGTCGGTGAGAGGTAGGCAGAAATTCAACGAAGTTTTAGATCAAACGGCGATGACCGATACTGAGCATGAACAGAACATCATCAGGCCCCAGTTTTTATCGTGAGAGAAATTTGCATTTTGTTACAGAAAACCTGTTCGGCATCCGATCTGCGAGAGCATGCTCTAGCAAGTAAGAGCATGAAGTTTCTGCGAAAGGACATCTTTGACGCGTGGGCTGTTGTTTTAAATACAACTTGGGAATCTTGGCTCAGACGCGAAGACTTTTTGACTCGGAGTCTGTGGCCCAACGCAACAAAGGATGCTTGTTTTTTTAGAGGTTTTTACACACCATTCTGGAGCACTCACTGAGTGTTGTTTATTCGATGGTGACTCGACCAAATTTGAAAACCCGATTGCTTTCACAGGGCTTCGAACCGCGCACCCCTCTAATGACGTGTAGACACTTAACCAACTACGCCATCCAGTCGTCTCAGAAGGCTCGCATTTAGGGGGAAAAGGACCCAAACAAACTTGGGGTGCACAACTGGAGGCAAGCAGACCAAGATCGCAAAAACTGAAGAGACTTGATACTAAGAGCCCGGATCCCCTTGGACTGCATAGAAGTAGAAAGAATAATACGGTTCTAACACGATCGATGTGAAAAGTCACTTGAGACTTAGATATCCATTAAGGGCACAATGGCCACTAAAACATTTACATAAGCGAGTCGCGGTTGTAAGGGCACCCTTAAACCGACCTATCTCACGGCTCGTCAGAGAAAAGACATAAAAAGCTATCGTCTCTTTTCCCAAAAAAAAAAAAAAGGTCAAGCTAACGAACTCGTCCCATAGTTTTGATCATAATAACAATATTAAAATTGTACTCACTTTGCACATGACACAATCCAACTGAAAATTGACCCAATTCTGGCATTTGTCTGAGTATCTCTTCGGTTACTAAGTGAACACCACGATGTTGTGGACGCAAATTGATTTTACGCTGAAACCAAGCCGAACCAATTTGAATACCGCCACCTCCACCGCCACGATGATTCGACGAAGCCATTGTACTTGTCGAACTACTATTGTGACAGCTACTGAGGGTGGTGCTGGTTGGGATCTTCTTCGTCTTCGTGATGGTAGTTGGTACTTGTTGTCCTGTTGCTACTGTAGAATTTTGTATTGTGCTAATTGATGGTCTTTTACTGGTTTTGTTGGTGGATTTCGCCGCCGTTTTCGTATTCGTCGTCGCCGTCGTTTCCTTGATCGCCGCTGGATCATAAATGCCACACTCCGTCGTGAGGGATTTTTTCTTTGATTTTACGTCTATCGGTCCTGTTATTACTTTCCTTGATGTTGCCCCTGCTACTGCTGATACTGCCTTGTCTATATTTAATGGTAATGATGATGGTGGTGTTTTATTTGAATCTGCCGTCTTGATACTGTTAAACACTTGTTCTTTGATTGGCTAAATTTTGTATTCACTCGATTTCTTTATTTTTGCGATTTACTTTTGTTCTTTTTTGTTTGAGATATTCTGTAAGGAGATTTCATTTATTTAGCAAGTTGTTGATTTTTGAAGAAAAATATAATTCAATATTATGCATTAAACGATAATTGGGATTCTTGGGTAAGTGAAGATCGCAGTTAGAACAGAGAGAGTGAAGGAGATTCTGGATTGCTTTAAGAATGACTGGTTCTCCTGACGCAGCATGAATTCTGAAAAATGATCTTCCCTAATGCGTTTACTATTTCTCCTCCGCTACACCATTATACATGTATACGGCTGTTGTCCAAGAAAAGTCATAAGATGCAATTTCTAAAGACATTCATTCACATTCAACGGTCTGCCCTTAAAGCGACAAACGTTTTCTTCGGTTTTATGGATTTTACATTACACCACCAACATAGAGACAACAACAAGCATGGAATTCAATGTCATCCTGCATCGATGTAGCTTATCTAAATCACATACAATTCATGGCAAATAAAATGACATTTGAGCATTATGTTAGCATACGTTTCGCTCTCAATTTTGATTCAAGCACTAGCTGTTAGCTTGAAACACCTTGGATAAGTTAATGATATTTTAAATTAATTTGTTTTTCCAACGTAGACTTCGCAAACCATTAAACATTCTACCCGATCTTATTAATTGTGTGCTGAGCTAAACTTGGTTCACTTTGAATACGTTTCTGCTCCTATCTTTACCACGTGCAAGTGTCAGAATTTGAGACATAAGGTTATCAGCTTTTAAGCCAATTTAATGTTTGCATGTTCAAATCGGTTCGTTTTTTACGTGTTCCAGTGCGATATGAAAAATCTTGTAAAAACAAACCTTTAGTTAGTTGAGCCAGATTGATTAGATTTAAACAACTTTTAGTTAGTAATTTTTGTACGATAAATACGTGGCATTGTGGTTTGCTGTGTCGACCCCTACACACTTTGAGCCTACGTTACTAAGGTTCGATTCCGGGTACAAGCAAAATAATTTTCATGGCCCCACCTCACTGGCAATTCTCAAAGAGTGTAAGTGGCTAGAAAAAGTTTAAAAATTTGACTTTCGGGGAGTAAGCATACATCTGTGGGTACATTTCACTCTTGGTTTGAAGCGCGGCCCATATTACTATTAAAACCGGCGAAGAATTCAGTTACTATTCTGCTGACTATTGTTTCTTGACGCACACTCTTTGATCTTACAAAATCAAGGGAAATCTGACTAGTTGAATGTGCGAATGTCAATATAAGTATTAATTATAAACACGTTATTTCTGTGTCAAATATTCAAAATGGCCTATAAACTATAGTCGGGTTAATCACATGTAGACATACGTAATCATTTTTCTCTAAAGCTGCGAAATTACATATGTACAAGGACTAACTGCTTGTTCGTGATTAATCGTTAATCTTTATGCAGAAAAGGACTTCGAAAGGGAATGTGAATGAAAGGTCCTCGCTGTCGATTGGAAATTGTTTGTCAACAAATGTATTTCCATACGCAATAACAGAATATCTTGAATACCTAATATGTACCTATTTGCTTTTGCTTATAAGTAATTACACAACTGGAATGGGTTATGATTAAGCTAATAGTAGTGAAAAGCAGTTTCCGTGTAAATATAACAACTTCTATTCCACTGGTACACTGAAGGACCACTTCAATTCCTATGTCACCACGTTTCATTTTCTTTTACGGACTGAGCAGTTTTTGACGACGTAATCCTTAGAAATGGGAATTCGAAAGCAATTATACACATTTGTGATCATCAATGGCATGTCCACCACCACTCCTTCTCGTTAAATGCATTACCGGGCTTTTCTATTACCAGAAAACGCTGGTGTCATTTTGATCACTCTGAAATACTTCTTCTCGTGGTGTCACAACCAGAAGCAATGTTTTGAACAAATCTCAATGATTGGCATATAAACGATTGCATATGAGGATAGTCACAGAATTTCCATCTATTACTGACTACTTCCACAAACGTGAGTATCGCGGTATTAATAATATTTTCCACAGAAGTGTTTTCGGAAATTATAAGAAATTTCGTTTTGCCGCCCACCCTGATGTAGTACACACATCATTTTACCTTCTCAAATAAATATCACATAAGCAAAATCCTTCTAATTCATGTTATGACCGCACTGACCTATAAACGTCAGGATATCGTATTTTCAACTGCTTTATATCTCGTTTTAATAACTTTCTGTCGTATGCATGTCGTTCATTTCCATCGTCGACAAACACAAAACACAACTCAGCCGATAAGAGAAATATTTTCTTTTTTCCGAAAAATAATAACACTTTTTTACATGACCTACGTAACTACTCGCATCGATATGTGTATACGAGGGATTCCTTTCGTTTCTGCATCAAACCGAGGCTATTTGTGAGCCATCTTAAAGCAATACGGAATTCTAGGTTGAAGGGGCTGTATGTTGGTAGTCTGAATTTATTGTTATTCCATAAACATTTTGTCCTCGCAAGAAAAAAGTAAGGGAAACCGAACGAGAGCACATACAAAATTTGGCTGCACCTGTTTTTGAAAGGAAAAAAAAACACATACACTGCCTATGACGTGACACACTCCACAGAACGACTGTAAATTTAAGGCAAGTCATCAACTATATCACTCGATTTTACTCAAATAACACAATCAAGTGGAAATAAACAAATATTTGCCATTTTTTATGCAATAAATTGAAAATTTCCGTGCAAAAACGTCTCAAATACGATGCAAAAAAACCGATTTATCCTCAAATTCGACCGACTGACACAAAAATTTTGACAGATGCTCATTCCCTTTGCTTATCGTTTCGTTCGCTCTCTCTCTACGCTTATCGCTTATTTGGGGTTTGTCTGCTCATTCGTTCTCTCGGGTATTCCTCTTCTACAGTGAAGGAAATTCCACCACGAATCTTTGAGTAGACGAGAGAAATAAAAAAGAAAATAATTTCTCTGCCGTGTCATCTACACAGAAGTGTGTGAATGTGTGAGGTGAAATTTTGACAGTTAACAAGTGAAATTTGTGACAGCAGCTGAGGTGAAAATAAATGAGAACTCAACAGAGAAGCAGGAAGAGAAAAACTATTTCCTCCTTCTTTTTTAGGCACACTACATCACTTAACTTGAAACTCACACTGTTCCTCTAACACAAATCGAATTTTTATCCTTTTCCTCTCACTTGGGAGTGCTGTTTAAATGGGTATTTTTTTCCTCGTCTATACTCTGTGTACATATGTGCAGAGTTATTTATGAATTAACATTTTTTCACACGAAACTTTTCACCTTTTCACCACTATTCTACGGCGGCACCTTTTCTAAACGATGATAAATCACAAGAGAACGGTGGAAATAAAGAAAACTGCTGCACGGTTAGACGACGATAATGACAACGACAAGGACCAGGATGATGGAGACGACGACTGCATCGTGTTAACGTTGAAAACAAGTAAATGACGAAGGACACAAAGGGAATGGAGATGAGTGAGAGAATGGTGTATTCAATTTTTTCAACAGACCTAGAACACCGCGATAAACTTTCGACTGTGGTATTTCCTTCCTTGTTCCTTTTCTTTTATTTGCTGTTTGCTTTCCTTTTGTGTTTCGTTTTATTTCCCTTTTTTTGTTATTTGTGTGTTAAGGCACCAAAGGATATATAATACGATTTTTCGTTTACTTTTTACGATTACGGCAAAAATGCATCCTGTGTCGGTTCGACTGAATTCACTGTGGTTTCGCTGCTAAGGATGTTTTCCTCAGCGTTGTCACGGCGCCAGCGGATGTTCTATGCGGGGGCCGCTTTCTTATTCGTCGTTCCCTATATAAATCCGATTCAAAGGAGAAATGTCAAAAAGCAACGACAACGAAACGGACACGATGATTTCGCATGTGGGTTGCGGGTTGGTTGATTCTTGATTCTTCGGTCTTTCACAAGTCAGTGTGACTTTGCCGTACACCACACCGCACGTACTGTATCGACTTTAAAATGCACTAACACACACACGCGAACACATCACACTGGTGGGGCAGGTTGAGGACGAGGTACATGCTTTCCGTTTAACGCCAAACATAAACTTTTCACCACGGAAACAGTCTATGCGACACACCAAACCGACAGCACTCCTGCGGGTGGTCTTCGGCCGTCCTCGCAATAATGGTGGAGGTGGTAGTATTGGTTGTGGTGGTGTTGAAGATGATGATAGTCAATGAAGAGGAAATTTAAAGATGGCAAGGATGACGGTGTCCTGTTGTTGTTATTGTGGTTGCTTTTGTTGTTGTCGTTGTTGTTGTTTTGCTTCTTATGGTGGTGTTAGTGGCAATGATGAGGGTGGAGGAGGAGCAGCAGGAGGTTGTGGAAACTCGCCCATTCATAGATATTCTCTATATCACACAAACAAATTGATATCCTTTTTGCTGCGTCTAGAAGCAATTATCCTTGGCAGTGATAATTTGTACAACCGAAAAAGAAAAACATTCCGAAATACCGTCACACGACTTATATCGAATATTTCAATGTTCACGGTTCACCCCCAACTTTGATGATTTTTACACACCACGGGTGCTCCACACACACTCTGCGATCCGATAATTATTTTTTTTTTGGTCTTGCCCGCAAATGTCCTTTCGATTACAAAACTTTTCCTTTTCTTGCTCCAATCTTACGGGAACTAAACTTGGGCATTTTAGGGAGCAAGATGGAATGAGTGCACTGCTATTAATAATCCACTTGTACACACACTTTCACCGAGCGTCCTTCTGTTCTATTTGATGGTGATTTCTTGGTATTTTTTGAAAATTTTATGAAAAATGTTGCGGATAAGTTTTTACTCAATTTTGCACTCGTACTTCTTTTACACCACGATTGCTCTGCTTTCGCCTTGATTCTCAATCTGAGGTGAATTGAGAAATAGCGTGTGCCGATGTATGAGTGTGACATTTTGGGTGAGGTACATTTGCCATATGGCATGGCAATGCTGAGAGCCAATCCTCAAACCTGGATGTGTTCATGTAGGCTATCGTTTCTGTTTAAAAGAATATAATCTGTTTTAATGATGCAATGTCTGAGTGACGCTTAAGCAGTCAGCCGACCATTCCTGAGTGCGTTTAGTCTATGTAACGCCATCTGGTAATTTTTTGAATTGGAAAAAAAAAACAAGGAACTTTATCACAGTGAGGATATTCATGTTTCATGAAGGATAATTAAGAAGAATAAGCTCTGTGATAAAACGTAGTTTGTGGTTAAGATAGTAGATTTAAATTAAACACACTCATGGCATAGACTTCGACCACATTTCGTTTGGATTTTGCCATTATGAATGGAACAACATAAGTCATATGTCCTCCACAGGAGGTCTTGCAGGACTCGATTCTGGGAAGGTAATATTCGACGACGACTATTCAGTACGACTCTACGGTAAAATTCGATGACTATTCGTTTTCAAAAGCGTCAAGAGTTTGTTAATTGTCTGCCTAAGCACGATCTCACAGCAATGAAGTCGGAAATAACGCGAATAGTAGTTTGCTTGCAACAAAGCGAAGTCTTGTATGAGATGTGACACGGTTTTCTGGACTTCTGTAAATTGGCTATAGGCGAATTGAGCATTACAAGCTGAGCTTGAACGAGGCCATGCTCCGGTTAAAATAGTATTCGTTGTATGTGAAGGGTAGGAAGGACAACTCAGTCTTAATGACTGGAGATAAGCGGTTGGGACCCCCAACTATGAAAGGTGCGAAGAAGTAGTATGTTTTCCACAAATGTCAAGCGTCTTGGAGCTTATACGCGAAGTCAGGAGATACCGTTTGTTTTAAGCTGTGTACCCGACCTTTGGTAAACTTTGTTTCGTACAGATAAATCACGTAGTCTTTAGGTCAGATACATTTGTAACCTATTAACACAGAGTTTCCAAGCGCATCATGACATCTTAATGTTATAACCTTTGTACAGAGGTCACAGGAATAAATTCCCATTGCCCTTTGGGGAATTTTCTCGAACCACTGCCAATATGGAACTCCGTTCCTGCGAGCTGTAAAATGTTCAATGTGAAATCCGAAGAGATATAAAATTGAAATCTTTGCCAGCAGTTCGCTTCAACAAATTGTTTCAAATTTATTCCCAATTGGACACTTCTGCAGTGAAAGAGAGGCAGCCGAACGAAATAATCAGTGACATGATACCGCTGAATACCGCTCTGGTAATTCCCGTGGCCATTTGACACGTCGCTCTTGCCGCAAATTGAATATAATTCTCCAAACGTTTAAGCACACAGTACTTACCGAGTACATCCATTAAAGTGTGTGTAAACAGAGGTCGAGCCCTACCTCTGCACAAGAGTAACAACATTCCATGGATATAGAGGACTGGCCTCAGCATAACTTCCATTACCATTAGCACATATCAAATGCGGCGATGGTTTGCCTTCAGTAAACTCTCTCTTAGCACATAGTTATGGATGGATTCATTTTTCAAAAGACACAAAAACAAAGGACGAAAAGTAGAAAGAAAAAAAGCAAACAACGCGTATCACAGCAGGGAGTGCCGCCACCGTTCATCATCATCACCATCGTCAGCACAGCACAGCACAAGACGAGCCCGTGTGGCTTGTGTGCATGCCTTTTCCGTTCAACAGACAGAATGGGAAAGCAACCGCGCGAAGGGAGGTGAACGCAAATAAAAGCACATAACCACCCAGTAAGCAATCCTTAGAACTAACGTGTGTAAGTGGGCGGATGGCACTCCTTCATAATCGACCCATTCTTTAGCACTTAGTAGATGCTGCTGCTAGACGTTACATACCACTATACTTGAAACAAGTCCAAGCCCTACACGCCGTGCTGGAAAATGTTTTGGGAAATTCCTTCGTTTTCAGTATTCGTTTGGCCCTAGCCCTGTCTAGATCCGCTCGCCGCTCGCCAGGATATTCGTAGTTTGTCGGTGGAAACTTGTTGAACTCGTTTTTATCCGTGATTTCGTCATCGCATAGAAATAGTCTCGCTGTTCGGTTTATTTTTTATTTTTTGCTTCGGGTGTACAGGCTTTGGGATACACACAATAAAATAAGGAATAATGTCCAACGGCAATGAGGAGATTTTCAAACTAGATCCTGAAACAGCCTGGCTCGAGGAGGAGACCATTGGTGGTTTTCGTGTCTGGCACATAATGGCGATTTGTTTAGCCATTCTGCTAAGTATAAGTGCGCTTGATTTAATTTCCCTGCGTGTACATGCCTTGACTGGTATCTTTCATGTTTCATTTCCGATATTCGATAGTCATTTTTGTCTGCTGTTGTATTCGGTTTCGAATTCCAAGGACAAAGCAGGAGATCGAAGCCGACTATCAGCGAAAGCAACTGACGAAAAAATTCCGAGAGAAGTTGGCGCAAATCAAGAACTCCGAAATGGACGACATGGACTTGCAAAAAGGTATTCGCAATATTTTAAACTTTCACCCCCCTTGTCGAAGTTGTTGCCGAGCCCATGTTTGCAAATGAATAGCAGTTAATAATGAAAGGATACTTGGTGTGGTTGTTTGCCGAAAATGTAACTTCGTGCTGTTTATCACGGCCGCAAAAAAAAAAAAAAAACAAAGAACAAACGACTTTTCTAAAAGATATGCAACTTGTATGGGAAGTCAATTTCAACACAATAAGGTGTGACCAACGTCATTCGATAGGACAGTGTGAATTCGAAAGAGCCATTAAATATTTAACTACGCTACACCTGCTTTATTTTATGACTCTCGAACTTGTAAACTCCCGGTGACTAGCCCTCAGTGACCTCCTCACCAAACCCGGTGACTGCTGGGAGAGCCATTTAGAATGATGAAATACCGCAATCCTTTTTGCACCGGGTTCAGGATCGAATTATGAAGACATGTGCTTATTCCCCAGACTTAAGAACACCGTTTATTAGACTGGGCACAGTTCAATTCGAATCAATGTTTTTTATGTCAGATAACTTGAAGAGTCAGGCTGTGCCCATTTGAGACGTTTTCAGCTAGATTCAGTAGAAACATAACTCTGCTGCTGAAGTTGCTAGTTTTAATCGGAATGTTCAACTATGTCTGTCTACTTGCTATTATTTTCTGTTTTTTGCAGTGACTCAAATATCAGCCCCAAAGTTTGTCCAACTTCACGGTCCTGCGTTAAAGTGTTCCTTTGAATACAATGGTTAGTTATTCAGTTATATACAAACGGCAATAAGTTATCCGGGCAAACTCTCATGACTATGGCCCTCTATGTGGTGGGTCCCTTTAGCAGCACAGATTCTACACTAATGCGGATCAATTTCAGTCAAATATTTAACGCACGATTATTTTGATAATTTTGACAATATTATTGACGGAGTACTCAAAGATATTGGAATTCCTCTACTCCCCACAATCCGTGGTTCAGCAGTACAACACCGGTCGAGCTGATGCGGTGGCTCACGGTTTATATGTTATTATCGCATATATATTTTAACTGCACGACCATGTGATCGCCCTTAAATGCTGTCTTCTCGGGGGATCACATTAAATGCTGTCTTCTGACTTTTCATCTTAGTTTATTGTCCCCTTCGACAAAATTGCTTGAAATCCGTACATACATCGTGTATCACTAAAATATGTGATCTTGTTGTAGTTCAGAGTTGATAGATTCCGAGTTTCTGACAAATTCACTTGTCTTCTGCACACTTTTCTTTGCGGACACCCCTCTATAAAGCGCATTTCTCTTTACGGACAATTCGTCATAGTCCCGGCATGAGTTGTAGTTCAGCCGGGACACGGAAATGCATTTTAGTGCTTTTCCACCCCTAACGCGAGAGAACAGTATTATACGTATGCATTTCCTTACTCTTCATGTAGGCTAATACACATGTAAGAACATCCAGCTTTTGTAGAGGCGAACACGCTCTGTTTAGATAAACATGTTGTGCTTCTACATTCCTAAACCATTAATAACAATGAATGTGAGTCAAGTCATACAAGTCGTCTCGTGTGTGTTTTCGAACTAAGAAAAAGGGAAAATGGAATTTAATTTCTCAACTTTCAGAAATAACTTGTTTTATCGCCTAGAACGGACAATATGATGGACTCGCTGGTGTCCGCTATGGAGAAGTTTCACTGTACCAGCATAAAGCATGGCAAGAAAACGATATTAGTTTATAGTTCTCTGTCGAATGAATCCATTATCTCAGTCGTCATTATCGCATTATTGCTGACCGTCTCGACTGTTGATTTAAATCTAATGATTAAAGGTGGGTTCAAGAGATTGTCTATATATCTTCTTGCCTGTTGGTTGCTCACAGCGCATTGACTATGCCAGCATCAGAAATCAACTAATGCAGATGTATCGACAAATTTGACGGACTTAAGAGACAAGGGAGGTAGAAATCGTCTGTCTTTGCTCTCTAATACTTGTACAGATTTCTGCCCAGCACTAGGAACTTTTATTCACGTTAGAATGGGACACAGTGCCGGACCTGGGCACGATGCTTCCAGACATCACGATCAACATATCTTGCGTCCACGATCACTTGGTCTTTAAACCAGAGGTTCAGTCCTTATCTTCTTCTCGAACCAGAATTCTCGGATTCGAAGACCCTCTTAACTGGATCATTGGTGTGCATGCCCAGTCGGGACCATTTATCCGACGCAGGACTTTTCCTTCGACGGCCCCAAGAATCGGGGCTTCTGCTTTGTTTATCGTCCATCTTTCGGCTTCATATAGCAGTGCTAGCAAAATAAGAGTTCGGTAAAGCTAGATTTTGGTTCTTCGGGTCAGGAGATTTGAGCCCAGTTATTTGTATAAACCGAAGTAGCACCCATGGCTAAGGGCGATTCGACGTTCGATCTCCTCTGTGATGTTGGTTGCGGAGCTCCCGTTTGCCCCGAGGTAGACAAGCTAGATCTTCAGAACGCCGTAAAAGCCTCTACAACGGCACGTTGGGAATGCACGATGATGTCGATACCCCAGCCCCCAATTGGACAGACTTATAGAAGATAGTGCCTTCTGTGTTGACAGCTGCCTTACTATATTCTCCAAAACCAGATTAAAGAAACCACACGACAGCGCATCTCCTTGCTGAAAACCGGTGAAAACGGCTTTAGACGTTCACTTAGTACAATGGACAGGATCTAAAAGGTGACGTTGATCAGGGACATAGCTCTTGTTGCAAAAAGTAAGATCGCCTTTCATGAATTGGGCATATGGAGCTGATATTCAAGTCGTCAGTCTTGCTTTTGTCTCCCCAAATTCTGCAGATGATCCGGTGCATGCTCCCTACCAGAGATTCACCAGCGGCCTTGAAGAGTACTGATGGTAATTTATCTCAGCCTGCGGCTTTGTTGTGCTTAAGCTTTTTCATGGCTGTGCAGAGGTCTTCAAAGCTGGAGTTGGGATTTCTTGATTCCCTATCACTTTCTTCTCACAGGCCCGTTAAGCAGCTGTTGCAAGTACTGCTTAAATACATTCACTATTCCCTGCGGACCAGCAGCAAGGTTACCCTCACAGTTTCGAAGAGCCTAGATGCCTTTGCTAAAGCCAGCGGCAAGGCTTGTGCCTGTTTTTTAAAAATATTTTGCAGTGGGGAGGGTGTATGTTAACTAGAACTCTGCATCGACAAGGATCATTGCTGCCATCCCAACTTTGCCAGAGTGCACAGGCCCTGCCCCCTAACCATTATAGATCTCTTATATCCCAGCATACTCTCTCTCAAGCAACCTACTTAGGTTACCTAAGCAATGCTAGGGTTAGACATTTTATCTCCCATCTGGTGGTAAGAAATCAATTCGTAGATCAAAATTATATTTTTAATGTTCTTTTCTCATCACATCAAATAGAAGTATTCCTACCATTCGTATGAGGTCGTAGGCGCGTATTTAAATTATTCTCAGGAGAAAATATATGCTCCAAAAATATAGTGCCAATGAAAGTACATATACCATTGAACTATTTCATATGAAAAGACAGTAAAAAGAAATATATCCAAGCTGTTGGAATAGAAAATATGATTGGTCGTTAGATTAGATGTGAAGACGTAGCATTTCGACTGCATTTCTAGAAGGCTCAAAGTTAATGCCAAAGAGATAACATCAATGAGGAGAAATAATTGATTTTGTTTTCACAGTTGGAACTAACCAACTGTTGGAAGTCATGCAATGTCATCATTAAATTCAGAATTCGCAAGCAATTCAGTTGCGCTGGCACGTTTGTTCTAGTCTTACCTCAAGAGTGAACATTTTGCTTAATGGATTAAAGTGATGGAAATTACAATTTTATTTGGAAATAGCAAAGCTCGTGACCTGTAGCGTGTCGACAGTCCTATGTATAATAGAACAAAGAAAACAGGAAATAACGATGAGAAAACTAAATGATGTAGGCCTCGGAGTACGTTATTAGAATGTAGACAATGTTTATTAAAGCGGCAATATCAAATTAATTTAATTAAGTTCTATGATTCCATTTTATTGCTTATTTGATGTACTTTTAATTGTTGACTGAAATCTTCTTCAACATTATCGTCCTCCCAATTGTCTTCCCAAACATTGCACGCAGCATCGTCGTCCTCACATGCGAGGTTAAAATCTAGATTTAGTCAGTGAAAAAAATTGGCGGAAGAATTTATAATCTGTGATTACCTTCGGCAGGGAATTCCTCGAATTCATCATCTTCTTCAAGAAGCCCCAAATCTCCTTTCGGCTTGTTCTTATCGGCTGACATTCTCTGTGCTTTCTTTAAAATAAATACAATTAACAATCCTACGAATACGGATTTCAAGACTTAAGTTCATGAAACGTCAATTCAACTGTTTAAGTTTTGGTTACTTGCAGAGTGGAAGTGGGATGGATATAGATTACTATTCTGCAAGTCATTTCATAAAAGTGCTGCCAAATCTCGGGCAAAAAGAATGAGAAATATTGATATTTATTTATTTTTGTAATAAATAGTATACAAATATAAAAACGCAAAAAATTCTTCTCCAATTTTATAACACTATTAGTCAATTATTCACAAGCCTGTCATCCGCAAATCCAAATTCCACATAAATATTACATTTTGTCATTGTGATACCAAGCGCATTGGACAACTCCTACTCCGTCGCATAGCATAATTCAAAAAAAACCCTTGATTCTTGAGCGATCTTCACTATCTTCTGTTTTTAATTCAGTTCATATCTGCCAAGAAGTGTTTACACAATATGTACTATTAAGGGCATATTTTAGGTGCGTCCAAAGGTTATGGACGTTCATCGTGTCGTTAAAATATTCTTAACGTAGTTTTAAGCAAATTTATTGAAACCATTTCTTTACCATTTTCTCTCAATACACCACAGAATGTACTGATATCCGATTTAAATTATCTTACAGCTCTTGCCAGAATTCAATCGGACTACCTTTCACATCACAACAGTAAAGAGAACCTTATGAGAGATGACTTCAAATTCAATACACTGCAGAATCCAGTTTGAATATAAATAAGAAAAGAGTAAATAATTATTTTTAATGTAAAAAAGAAAATAGAAACATACAAAAGGAAAACATACATAGGTAGACATTAGTTTTAAAGATATAAAAAAATAATATAAAAAACAAAGTATCACAAAATTGACACAAGCAATACAATTGAAAAAATATACAATACTTCTCTCGGTCAACCTATCGAAGAAGCGCAGTGAAATAAATTTACAAACGCGGAAGAAAACACTGCGTTCTTGTTCGGTTTGAATAATTTCTTTTTATTAATTTGATGATTTTTTTTTTCTTTTTGGGCAGCATCGATGAATTAATTCTCTTTCTGTTCCTCCTCCGCTACAAACTCGTTTTGCTTTACGCTCTCAAGTCAAACTATTCAGGCCGATATTTGTGTTTGAACCCGTAACATTTTGTTCAGAATTTTCATCTTAATATATGTATCTATAAATGTTTTATACCATTGTTGTTTCTTCTTGTGTTTACTTGAATGGAGTTTACAACGTTTTGTAATACTTATATATTAGTTTTACTGTTTCTCTTGGTTTTTGTTTGTTTGTTCTATTAAATTTCTTTTCGTTTCTTGTTTTAATTATTTAATAATTATTAATACATTAATATATAATATAAAACAACTAGACAATGTCCATAAATCATTCTTTTCGAATAAATGTCCTCCCCCTGCAAACAGTAATGCATAAAAAGATAATTAAAAAATACATTTTAATAAATAAAGCTGACAAATGACGTACGTTATAGTCTTCTTTTCTGTAGGTTTGGTCTCTGGCCGAGCACGATTCAGGACTTTGAGAAAATCTGAAGTTTTTGCCCTCATCCTTGAGTGGATGTAAGCTTTTGAACACTGAAATTGAAAACAATGAAACTCTGCTTCCCACAGTGAGTCGTAAAACGATGTTACCTTAATGTGATAATGCAAGTAGTCACGGAACATATGAATTAAATTAATAGTATTATCTCTGGTCTCCTTGTTTGTGTGGCGGGGAAATAACACTGAAAGCGTCAAGAAAAATTAATGCATTCAGAAACCATTTCAATAAAATGTTTAAACAATAAAAGGTTGCTTTTGAAAAGAAAAGATATACTTTATTAATAATAAATACATAATTTATGTAAATAGGCTTGGATAAAAAGATGATAATAATAATATGGGTGGCGCTAAAGCCCGCAGAGAGGCAACCATCGTTGGCATCCACTTTTTCTTAAGTTTTTGAAAGCCAAACCTGGGGGAGCTGCACAGATGTCACACTTTAAGCTCCGCCCTAGTGCTAGCTAATGTTTCCAACAGGAATGTGCACAAACTTAAGTCATCTGGTACAAAATAATTGTTTGTCCAGGATGCCGTTCGCAATCACTTTCTCTTGGAGTTTTGGAGAGACAAATCGGAGGGAACTACACAGATGTCACACTTTAAGCTCCGCCCTATAGCTAGCTAACGTTTTCAACAGGAATGTGCACAAACTTAAGTCATCTGGTACAAAATTATTGTTTGTCCAGGATGCCGTTCGCAATCACTTTCTCTTGGAGTTTTGGAGAGACATATCGGAGGGAACTACACAGATGTCCCACTTAAAGCTCCGCCCTATAGCTAGCTAACGTTTTCAACAGGAATGTGCACAAACTTAAGTCATCTGGTACAAAATTATTGTTTGTCCAGGATGCCGTTCGCAATCACTTTCTCTTGGAGTTTTGGAGAGACATATCGGAGGGAACTACACAGATGTCCCACTTTAAGCTCCGCCCTATAGCTAGCTAACGTTTTCAACAGGAATGTGCACAAACTTAAGTCATCTGGTACAAAATTATTGTTTGTCCAGGATGCCGTTCGCAATCACTTTCTCTTGGAGTTTTGGAGAGACAAATCGGAGGGAACTACACAGATGTCTCACTTTAAGCTCCGCCCTATAGCTAGCTAACATTTCCAACAGGAATGTGCACAAACTTAAGTCATCTGGTACAAAATTATTGTTTGTCCAGGATGCCGTTCGCAATCACTTTCTCTTGGAATTTTGGAGAGACAAATCGGAGGGAACTACACAGATGTCACACTTTAAGCTCCGCCCTATAGCTAGCTAACGTTTTCAACAGGAATGTGCACAAACTCAAGTCATCTGGTACAAAATGATTGTTTGTCCAGGATGCCGTTCGCAAACACTTTCTCTTGGAGTTTTGGAGAGACAAATCGGAGGGAACTACATAGATGTCCCACTTTAAGCTCCGCCCTATAGCTAGCTAACGTTTTCAACAGGAATGTGCACAAACTTAAGTCATCTGGTACAAAATAATTGTTTGTCCAGGATGCCGTTCGCAATCACTTTCTCTTGGAGTTTTGGAGAGACAAATCGGAGGGAACTACACAGATGTCACACTTTAAGCTCCGCCCTATAGCTAGCTAACGTTTTCAACAGGAATGTGCACAAACTTAAGTCATCTGGTACAAAATAATTGTTTGTCCAGGATGCCGTTCGCAATCACTTTCTCTTGGAGTTTTGGAGAGACAAATCGGAGGGAACTACACAGATGTCACACTTTAAGCTCCGCCCTATAGCTAGCTAACGTTTTCAACAGGAATGTGCACAAACTTAAGTCATCTGGTACAAAATAATTGTTTGTCCAGGATGCCGTTCGCAATCACTTTCTCTTGGAGTTTTGGAGAGACAAATCGGAGGGAACTACACAGATGTCACACTTTAAGCTCCGCCCTATAGCTAGCTAACGTTTTCAACAGGAATGTGCACAAACTCAAGTCATCTGGTACAAAATGATTGTTTGTCCAGGATGCCGTTCGCAAACACTTTCTCTTGGAGTTTTGGAGAGACAAATCGGAGGGAACTACACAGATGTCCCACTTTAAGCTCCGCCCTATAGCTAGCTAACGTTTTCAACAGGAATGTGCACAAACTTAAGTCATCTGGTACAAAATTATTGTTTGTCCAGGATGCCGTTCGCAATCACTTTCTCTTGGAGTTTTGGAGAGACATATCGGAGGGAACTACACAGATGTCCCACTTAAAGCTCCGCCCTATAGCTAGCTAACGTTTTCAACAGGAATGTGCACAAACTTAAGTCATCTGGTACAAAATTATTGTTTGTCCAGGATGCCGTTCGCAATCACTTTCTCTTGGAGTTTTGGAGAGACAAATCGGAGGGAACTACACAGATGTCTCACTTTAAGCTCCGCCCTATAGCTAGCTAACATTTCCAACAGGAATGTGCACAAACTTAAGTCATCTGGTACAAAATTATTGTTTGTCCAGGATGCCGTTCGCAATCACTTTCTCTTGGAGTTTTGGAGAGACAAATCGGAGGGAACTACACAGATGTCCCACTTTAAGCTCCGCCCTATAGCTAGCTAACGTTTTCAACAGGAATGTACACAAACTTAAGTCATCTGGTACAAAATAATTGTTTGTCCAGGATGCCGTTCGCAATCACTTTCTCTTGGAATTTTGGAGAGACAAATCGGAGGGAACTACACAGATGTCACACTTTAAGCTCCGCCCTATAGCTAGCTAACGTTTTCAACAGGAATGTGCACAAACTCAAGTCATCTGGTACAAAATGATTGTTTGTCCAGGATGCCGTTCGCAAACACTTTCTCTTGGAGTTTTGGAGAGACAAATCGGAGGGAACTACATAGATGTCCCACTTTAAGCTCCGCCCTATAGCTAGCTAACGTTTTCAACAGGAATGTGCACAAACTTAAGTCATCTGGTACAAAATAATTGTTTGTCCAGGATGCCGTTCGCAATCACTTTCTCTTGGAGTTTTGGAGAGACAAATCGGAGGGAACTACACAGATGTCACACTTTAAGCTCCGCCCTATAGCTAGCTAACGTTTTCAACAGGAATGTGCACAAACTTAAGTCATCTGGTACAAAATAATTGTTTGTCCAGGATGCCGTTCGCAATCACTTTCTCTTGGAGTTTTGGAGAGACAAATCGGAGGGAACTACACAGATGTCACACTTTAAGCTCCGCCCTATAGCTAGCTAACGTTTTCAACAGGAATGTGCACAAACTTAAGTCATCTGGTACAAAATAATTGTTTGTCCAGGATGCCGTTCGCAATCACTTTCTCTTGGAGTTTTGGAGAGACAAATCGGAGGGAACTACACAGATGTCACACTTTAAGCTCCGCCCTATAGCTAGCTAACGTTTTCAACAGGAATGTGCACAAACTCAAGTCATCTGGTACAAAATGATTGTTTGTCCAGGATGCCGTTCGCAAACACTTTCTCTTGGAGTTTTGGAGAGACAAATCGGAGGGAACTACACAGATGTCCCACTTTAAGCTCCGCCCTATAGCTAGCTAACGTTTTCAACAGGAATGTGCACAAACTTAAGTCATCTGGTACAAAATAATTGTTTGTCCAGGATGCCGTTCGCAATCACTTTCTCTTGGAGTTTTGGAGAGACAAATCGGAGGGAACTACACAGATGTCACACTTTAAGCTCCGCCCTATAGCTAGCTAACGTTTTCAACAGGAATGTGCACAAACTTAAGTCATCTGGTACAAAATAATTGTTTGTCCAGGATGCCGTTCGCAATCACTTTCTCTTGGAGTTTTGGAGAGACAAATCGGAGGGAACTACACAGATGTCACACTTTAAGCTCCGCCCTATAGCTAGCTAACGTTTTCAACAGGAATGTGCACAAACTCAAGTCATCTGGTACAAAATGATTGTTTGTCCAGGATGCCGTTCGCAAACACTTTCTCTTGGAGTTTTGG
Organism: Eristalis tenax; assembly: GCA_905231855.2. Taxonomy (NCBI): domain Eukaryota; kingdom Metazoa; phylum Arthropoda; class Insecta; order Diptera; family Syrphidae; genus Eristalis; species Eristalis tenax. The sequence goes on along the minus strand of HG993125.1, from coordinate 61,319,822 downwards.
AGAGACAAATCGGAGGGAACTACATAGATGTCCCACTTTAAGCTCCGCCCTATAGCTAGCTAACGTTTTCAACAGGAATGTGCACAAACTTAAGTCATCTGGTACAAAATAATTGTTTGTCCAGGATGCCGTTCGCAATCACTTTCTCTTGGAGTTTTGGAGAGACAAATCGGAGGGAACTACACAGATGTCACACTTTAAGCTCCGCCCTATAGCTAGCTAACGTTTTCAACAGGAATGTGCACAAACTTAAGTCATCTGGTACAAAATAATTGTTTGTCCAGGATGCCGTTCGCAATCACTTTCTCTTGGAGTTTTGGAGAGACAAATCGGAGGGAACTACACAGATGTCACACTTTAAGCTCCGCCCTATAGCTAGCTAACGTTTTCAACAGGAATGTGCACAAACTTAAGTCATCTGGTACAAAATAATTGTTTGTCCAGGATGCCGTTCGCAATCACTTTCTCTTGGAGTTTTGGAGAGACAAATCGGAGGGAACTACACAGATGTCACACTTTAAGCTCCGCCCTATAGCTAGCTAACGTTTTCAACAGGAATGTGCACAAACTCAAGTCATCTGGTACAAAATGATTGTTTGTCCAGGATGCCGTTCGCAAACACTTTCTCTTGGAGTTTTGGAGAGACAAATCGGAGGGAACTACACAGATGTCCCACTTTAAGCTCCGCCCTATAGCTAGCTAACGTTTTCAACAGGAATGTGCACAAACTTAAGTCATCTGGTACAAAATAATTGTTTGTCCAGGATGCCGTTCGCAATCACTTTCTCTTGGAGTTTTGGAGAGACAAATCGGAGGGAACTACACAGATGTCACACTTTAAGCTCCGCCCTATAGCTAGCTAACGTTTTCAACAGGAATGTGCACAAACTTAAGTCATCTGGTACAAAATAATTGTTTGTCCAGGATGCCGTTCGCAATCACTTTCTCTTGGAGTTTTGGAGAGACAAATCGGAGGGAACTACACAGATGTCACACTTTAAGCTCCGCCCTATAGCTAGCTAACGTTTTCAACAGGAATGTGCACAAACTCAAGTCATCTGGTACAAAATGATTGTTTGTCCAGGATGCCGTTCGCAAACACTTTCTCTTGGAGTTTTGGAGAGACAAATCGGAGGGAACTACATAGATGTCCCACTTTAAGCTCCGCCCTATAGCTAGCTAACGTTTTCAACAGGAATGTGCACAAACTTAAGTCATCTGGTACAAAATAATTGTTTGTCCAGGATGCCGTTCGCAATCACTTTCTCTTGGAATTTTGGAGAGACAAATCGGAGGGAACTACACAGATGTCACACTTTAAGCTCCGCCCTATAGCTAGCTAACGTTTTCAACAGGAATGTGCACAAACTTAAGTCATCTGGTACAAAATAATTGTTTGTCCAGGATGCCGTTCGCAATCACTTTCTCTTGGAGTTTTGGAGAGACAAATCGGAGGGAACTACACAGATGTCACACTTTAAGCTCCGCCCTATAGCTAGCTAACGTTTTCAACAGGAATGTGCACAAACTTAAGTCATCTGGTACAAAATAATTGTTTGTCCAGGATGCCGTTCGCAATCACTTTCTCTTGGAGTTTTGGAGAGACAAATCGGAGGGAACTACACAGATGTCACACTTTAAGCTCCGCCCTATAGCTAGCTAACGTTTTCAACAGGAATGTGCACAAACTTAAGTCATCTGGTACAAAATAATTGTTTGTCCAGGATGCCGTTCGCAATCACTTTCTCTTGGAGTTTTGGAGAGACAAATCGGAGGGAACTACACAGATGTCACACTTTAAGCTCCGCCCTATAGCTAGCTAACGTTTTCAACAGGAATGTGCACAAACTCAAGTCATCTGGTACAAAATGATTGTTTGTCCAGGATGCCGTTCGCAAACACTTTCTCTTGGAGTTTTGGAGAGACAAATCGGAGGGAACTACATAGATGTCACACTTTAAGCTCCGCCCTATAGCTAGCTAACGTTTTCAACAGGAATGTGCACAAACTTAAGTCATCTGGTACAAAATAATTGTTTGTCCAGGATGCCGTTCGCAATCACTTTCTCTTGGAGTTTTGGAGAGACAAATCGGAGGGAACTACACAGATGTCACACTTTAAGCTCCGCCCTATGGCTAGCTAACGTTTTCAACAGGAATGTGCACAAACTTAAGTCATCTGGTACAAAATAATTGTTTGTCCAGGATGCCGTTCGCAATCACTTTCTCTTGGAGTTTTGGAGAGACAAATCGGAGGGAACTACACAGATGTCACACTTTAAGCTAGCTAACGTTTTCAACAGGAATGTGCACAAACTTAAGTCATCTGGTACAAAATAATTGTTTGTCCAGGATGCCGTTCGCAATCACTTTCTCTTGGAGTTTTGGAGAGACAAATCGGAGGGAACTACACAGATGTCACACTTTAAGCTCCGCCCTATAGCTAGCTAACGTTTTCAACAGGAATGTGCACAAACTCAAGTCATCTGGTACAAAATGATTGTTTGTCCAGGATGCCGTTCGCAAACACTTTCTCTTGGAGTTTTGGAGAGACAAATCGGAGGGAACTACACAGATGTCCCACTTTAAGCTCCGCCCTATAGCTAGCTAACGTTTTCAACAGGAATGTGCACAAACTTAAGTCATCTGGTACAAAATAATTGTTTGTCCAGGATGCCGTTCGCAATCACTTTCTCTTGGAGTTTTGGAGAGACAAATCGGAGGGTACTACACAGATGTCACACTTTAAGCTCCGCCCTATAGCTAGCTAACATTTCCAACAGGAATGTGCACAAACTTAAGTCATCTGGTACAAAATTATTGTTTGTCCAGGATGCCGTTCGCAATCACTTTCTCTTGGAGCTTTGGAGAGACAAATCGGAGGGAACTACACAGATGTCCCACTTTAAGCTCCGCCCTATAGCTAGCTAACGTTTCCAACAGGAATGTGCACAAACTTAAGTCATCTCGTACAAAATTATTGTTTGTCCAGGATGCCGTTCGCAATCACTTTCTCTTGGAGTTTTGGAGAGACAAATCGGAGGGAACTACACAGATGTCACACTTTAAGCTCCGCCCTATAGCTAGCTAACGTTTTCAACAGGAATGTGCACAAACTTAAGTCATCTGGTACAAAATTATTGTTTGTCCAGGATGCCGTTCGCAATCACTTTCTCTTGGAGTTTTGGAGAGACAAATCGGAGGGAACTACACAGATGTCACACTTTAAGCTCCGCCCTATAGCTAGCTAACGTTTTCAACAGGAATGTGCACAAACTTAAGTCATCTGGTACAAAATAATTGTTTGTCCAGGATGCCGTTCGCAATCACTTTCTCTTGGAGTTTTGGAGAGACAAATCGGAGGGAACTACACAGATGTCACACTTTAAGCTCCGCCCTATAGCTAGCTAACGTTTTCAACAGGAATGTGCACAAACTCAAGTCATCTGGTACAAAATGATTGTTTGTCCAGGATGCCGTTCGCAAACACTTTCTCTTGGAGTTTTGGAGAGACAAATCGGAGGGAACTACACAGATGTCCCACTTTAAGCTCCGCCCTATAGCTAGCTAACGTTTTAAACAGGAATGTGCACAAACTTAAGTCATCTGGTACAAAATAATTGTTTGTCCAGGATGCCGTTCGCAATCACTTTCTCTTGGAGTTTTGGAGAGACAAATCGGAGGGAACTACACAGATGTCACACTTTAAGCTCCGCCCTATAGCTAGCTAACGTTTTCAACAGGAATGTGCACAAACTTAAGTCATCTGGTACAAAATAATTGTTTGTCCAGGATGCCGTTCGCAATCACTTTCTCTTGGAGTTTTGGAGAGACAAATCGGAGGGAACTACACAGATGTCACACTTTAAGCTCCGCCCTATAGCTAGCTAACGTTTTCAACAGGAATGTGCACAAACTCAAGTCATCTGGTACAAAATGATTGTTTGTCCAGGATGCCGTTCGCAAACACTTTCTCTTGGAGTTTTGGAGAGACAAATCGGAGGGAACTACATAGATGTCCCACTTTAAGCTCCGCCCTATAGCTAGCTAACGTTTTCAACAGGAATGTGCACAAACTTAAGTCATCTGGTACAAAATAATTGTTTGTCCAGGATGCCGTTCGCAATCACTTTCTCTTGGAATTTTGGAGAGACAAATCGGAGGGAACTACACAGATGTCACACTTTAAGCTCCGCCCTATAGCTAGCTAACGTTTTCAACAGGAATGTGCACAAACTTAAGTCATCTGGTACAAAATAATTGTTTGTCCAGGATGCCGTTCGCAATCACTTTCTCTTGGAGTTTTGGAGAGACAAATCGGAGGGAACTACACAGATGTCACACTTTAAGCTCCGCCCTATAGCTAGCTAACGTTTTCAACAGGAATGTGCACAAACTTAAGTCATCTGGTACAAAATAATTGTTTGTCCAGGATGCCGTTCGCAATCACTTTCTCTTGGAGTTTTGGAGAGACAAATCGGAGGGAACTACACAGATGTCACACTTTAAGCTCCGCCCTATAGCTAGCTAACGTTTTCAACAGGAATGTGCACAAACTTAAGTCATCTGGTACAAAATAATTGTTTGTCCAGGATGCCGTTCGCAATCACTTTCTCTTGGAGTTTTGGAGAGACAAATCGGAGGGAACTACACAGATGTCACACTTTAAGCTCCGCCCTATAGCTAGCTAACGTTTTCAACAGGAATGTGCACAAACTCAAGTCATCTGGTACAAAATGATTGTTTGTCCAGGATGCCGTTCGCAAACACTTTCTCTTGGAGTTTTGGAGAGACAAATCGGAGGGAACTACATAGATGTCACACTTTAAGCTCCGCCCTATAGCTAGCTAACGTTTTCAACAGGAATGTGCACAAACTTAAGTCATCTGGTACAAAATAATTGTTTGTCCAGGATGCCGTTCGCAATCACTTTCTCTTGGAGTTTTGGAGAGACAAATCGGAGGGAACTACACAGATGTCACACTTTAAGCTCCGCCCTATGGCTAGCTAACGTTTTCAACAGGAATGTGCACAAACTTAAGTCATCTGGTACAAAATAATTGTTTGTCCAGGATGCCGTTCGCAATCACTTTCTCTTGGAGTTTTGGAGAGACAAATCGGAGGGAACTACACAGATGTCACACTTTAAGCTAGCTAACGTTTTCAACAGGAATGTGCACAAACTTAAGTCATCTGGTACAAAATAATTGTTTGTCCAGGATGCCGTTCGCAATCACTTTCTCTTGGAGTTTTGGAGAGACAAATCGGAGGGAACTACACAGATGTCACACTTTAAGCTCCGCCCTATAGCTAGCTAACGTTTTCAACAGGAATGTGCACAAACTCAAGTCATCTGGTACAAAATGATTGTTTGTCCAGGATGCCGTTCGCAAACACTTTCTCTTGGAGTTTTGGAGAGACAAATCGGAGGGAACTACACAGATGTCCCACTTTAAGCTCCGCCCTATAGCTAGCTAACGTTTTCAACAGGAATGTGCACAAACTTAAGTCATCTGGTACAAAATAATTGTTTGTCCAGGATGCCGTTCGCAATCACTTTCTCTTGGAGTTTTGGAGAGACAAATCGGAGGGTACTACACAGATGTCACACTTTAAGCTCCGCCCTATAGCTAGCTAACATTTCCAACAGGAATGTGCACAAACTTAAGTCATCTGGTACAAAATTATTGTTTGTCCAGGATGCCGTTCGCAATCACTTTCTCTTGGAGCTTTGGAGAGACAAATCGGAGGGAACTACACAGATGTCCCACTTTAAGCTCCGCCCTATAGCTAGCTAACGTTTCCAACAGGAATGTGCACAAACTTAAGTCATCTCGTACAAAATTATTGTTTGTCCAGGATGCCGTTCGCAATCACTTTCTCTTGGAGTTTTGGAGAGACAAATCGGAGGGAACTACACAGATGTCACACTTTAAGCTCCGCCCTATAGCTAGCTAACGTTTTCAACAGGAATGTGCACAAACTTAAGTCATCTGGTACAAAATTATTGTTTGTCCAGGATGCCGTTCGCAATCACTTTCTCTTGGAGTTTTGGAGAGACAAATCGGAGGGAACTACACAGATGTCACACTTTAAGCTCCGCCCTATAGCTAGCTAACGTTTTCAACAGGAATGTGCACAAACTTAAGTCATCTGGTACAAAATTATTGTTTGTCCAGGATGCCGTTCGCAATCACTTTCTCTTGGAGTTTTGGAGAGACAAATCGGAGGGAACTACACAGATGTCTCACTTTAAGCTCCGCCCCATAGCTAGCTAACATTTCCAACAGGAATGTGCACAAACTTAAGTCATCTGGTACAAAATTATTGTTTGTCCAGGATGCCGTTCGCAATCACTTTCTCTTGGAGTTTTGGAGAGACAAATCGGAGGGAACTACACAGATGTCACACTTTAAGCTCCGCCCTATAGCCAGCTAACGTTTTCAACAGGAATGTGCACAAACTTAAGTCATCTGGTACAAAATAATTGTTTGTCCAGGATGCCGTTCGCAATCACTTTCTCTTGGAGTTTTGGAGAGACAAATCGGAGGGAACTACACAGATGTCACACTTTAAGCTCCGCCCTATAGCTAGCTAACGTTTTCAACAGGAATGTGCACAAACTCAAGTCATCTGGTACAAAATGATTGTTTGTCCAGGATGCCGTTCGCAAACACTTTCTCTTGGAGTTTTGGAGAGACAAATCGGAGGGAACTACACAGATGTCCCACTTTAAGCTCCGCCCTATAGCTAGCTAACGTTTTCAACAGGAATGTGCACAAACTTAAGTCATCTGGTACAAAATAATTGTTTGTCCAGGATGCCGTTCGCAATCACTTTCTCTTGGAGTTTTGGAGAGACAAATCGGAGGGAACTACACAGATGTCACACTTTAAGCTCCGCCCTATAGCTAGCTAACGTTTTCAACAGGAATGTGCACAAATTCAAGTCATCTGGTACAAAATGATTGTTTGTCCAGGATGCCGTTCGCAATCACTTTCTCTTGGAGCTTTGGAGAGACAAATCGGAGGGAACTACACAGATGTCACACTTTAAGCTCCGCCCTATAGCTAGCTAACGTTTTCAACAGGAATGTGCACAAACTTAAGTCATCTGGTACAAAATTATTGTCTGTCCAGGATGCCGTTCGCAATCACTTTCTCTTGGAGTTTTGGAGAGACAAATCGGAGGGAACTACACAGATGTCCCACTTTAAGCTCCGCCCTATAGCTAGCTAACGTTTTCAACAGGAATGTGCACAAACTTAAGTCATCTGGTACAAAATAATTGTTTGTCCAGGATGCCGTTCGCAATCACTTTCTCTTGGAATTTTGGAGAGACAAATCGGAGGGAACTAAACAGATGTCACACTTTAAGCTCCGCCCTATAGCTAGCTAACGTTTTCAACAGGAATGTGCACAAACTCAAGTCATCTGGTACAAAATGATTGTTTGTCCAGGATGCCGTTCGCAAACACTTTCTCTTGGAGTTTTGGAGAGACAAATCGGAGGGAACTACACAGATGTCACACTTTAAGCTCCGCCCTATAGCTAGCTAACGTTTTCAACAGGAATGTACACAAACTTAAATCATCTGGTACAGAATTATTGTTTGTCCAGGATGGCGTTCGCAAACACTTTCTCTTGGAGTTTTGGAGAGACAAATCGGAGGGAACTACACAGATGTCACACTTTAAGCTCCGCCCTATAGCTAGCTAACGTTTTCAACAGGAATGTACACAAACTTAAGTCATCTGGTACAGAATTATTGTTTGTCCAGGATGCCGTTCGCAATCACTTTCTCTTGGAGTTTTGGAGAGACATATCGGAGGGAACTACACAGATGTCCCACTTAAAGCTCCGCCCTATAGCTAGCTAACGTTTTCAACAGGAATGTGCACAAACTTAAGTCATCTGGTACAAAATTATTGTTTGTCCAGGATGCCGTTCGCAATCACTTTCTCTTGGAGTTTTGGAGAGACAAATCGGAGGGAACTACACAGATGTCTCACTTTAAGCTCCGCCCTATAGCTAGCTAACATTTCCAACAGGAATGTGCACAAACTTAAGTCATCTGGTACAAAATTATTGTTTGTCCAGGATGCCGTTCGCAATCACTTTCTCTTGGAGTTTTGGAGAGACAAATCGGAGGGAACTACACAGATGTCTCACTTTAAGCTCCGCCCTATAGCTAGCTAACATTTCCAACAGGAATGTGCACAAACTTAAGTCATCTGGTACAAAATTATTGTTTGTCCAGGATGCCGTTCGCAATCACTTTCTCTTGGAGTTTTGGAGAGACAAATCGGAGGGAACTACACAGATGTCCCACTTTAAGCTCCGCCCTATAGCTAGCTAACGTTTTCAACAGGAATGTGCACAAACTTAAGTCATCTGGTACAAAATAATTGTTTGTCCAGGATGCCGTTCGCAATCACTTTCTCTTGGACTTTTGGAGAGACAAATCGGAGGGAACTACACAGATGTCCCACTTTAAGCTCCGCCCTATAGCTAGCTAACGTTTTCAACAGGAATGTGCACAAACTTAAGTCATCTGGTACAAAATAATTGTTTGTCCAGGATGCCGTTCGCAATCACTTTCTCTTGGAGTTTTGGAGAGACAAATCGGAGGGAACTACACAGATGTCCCACTTTAAGCTCCGCCCTATAGCTAGCTAACATTTCCAACAGGAATGTGCACAAACTTAAGTCATCTGGTACAAAATAATTGTTTGTCCAGGATGCCGTTCGCAAACACTTTCTCTTGGAGTTTTGGAGAGACAAATCGGAGGGAACTACACAGATGTCACACTTTAAGCTCCGCCCTATAGCTAGCTAACGTTTTCAACAGGAATGTGCACAAACTTAAGTCATCTGGTACAGAATTATTGTTTGTCCAGGATGCCGTTCGCAAACACTTTCTCTTGGAGTTTTGGAGAGACAAATCGGAGGGAACTACACAGATGTCCCACTTTAAGCTCCGCCCTATAGCTAGCTAACGTTTTCAACAGGAATGTGCACAAACTTAAGTCATCTGGTACAAAATAATTGTTTGTCCAGGATGCCGTTCGCAATCACTTTCTCTTGGAATTTTGGAGAGACAAATCGGAGGGAACTACACAGATGTCCCACTTTAAGCTCCGCCCTATAGCTAGCTAACGTTTTCAACAGGAATGTGCACAAACTCAAGTCATCTGGTACAAAATGATTGTTTGTCCAGGATGCCGTTCGCAAACTCTTTCTCTTGGAGTTTTGGAGAGACAAATCGGAGGGAACTACACAGATGTCCCACTTTAAGCTCCGCCCTATAGCTAGCTAACGTTTTCAACAGGAATGTGCACAAACTTAAGTCATCTGGTACAAAATAATTGTTTGTCCAGGATGCCGTTCGCAATCACTTTCTCTTGGAGTTTTGGAGAGACAAATCGGAGGGAACTACACAGATGTCCCACCTTAACCTTCGCCCTATAGCTAGCTAACGGCTTCAACAGGAATGTGCACAAACTTAAGTCATCTGGTACAAAATGATTGCTTGTCCAGGATGCCGTTCGCAATCACTTTCTCTCGGAGTTTTGGAGAGACAAATTGAAGGGAACACACAGACGACTTTAATATCCTACCTAGTACTTTCCTCTTTCTAACACACTTACATATGCTAGTATATACTAACGGGAGTTGGCATAAAAATGAGTTATGACTACCATTATTTTTGCATCCACTAACAATTTTTTTTTCTGTATCATTTTAAAACAGAATTAATTGCCGAAAAACCGAATAGCTTTAAGCATCCCAAGTTCTTCAAATCAAAAAGATAATTTGAACATTTGTAGTATGTTACGTAGTTTAGAGTAGAATACTTAAATAGGAAGCAACCTTTTGAAATAATCTTCAAGACTTACCAAATGTAACATAGCCAATATTGTCGCCAACTTTTGCATCAGTGTTCGCCAGTTCCAATGGAGGTTCTCGATGAGAAAATAACACCTGTGGGGCTGTATGCGATGCTCTACGACCTTCTCTCAATTCCTGCATAAAGACTTTACCTATAACTACATCATCCTCGTCACGGAATATAGTACTAAAAACAACTGTGACTCGATCTGCTTTTGCTTCGACGTATCTAAACAAATGAAAATGAATGAAGGATATTAATTGACGCATGAATACAATAGGCTGCCTTTTTCGCACTTACAGTGTTTCGTCGGTACGATAGTTGATAACAGCACGTTTCTGACCTTCCTCGCCTTGCTCTTGGAAATCGAAATATTTCTCGAAAACCGAAGCGAAGCAATTTCTCTTTAACAGACCAATCTTTTGAGCAACTGCTTCCCAGTCTGATGGTATGTTATCTAGATTTATAAGTACCGAAACGTTGTAACCTGTGTAGAATGAAAATTAATGCAATTATTTCCCCAAGGACATGGTGCGCAATTCAATGCGGTTACCCTCTTCAGTGTCCGTAAGCAAACTGCCATATTCCTTTTTTAGCAGTTCATCAGCTCCATGCTCTTGCAGTTGTTTGTAGAACTTCAAAGCTATGCTTGTCTTAAAAGTAATCAAATGGTTAAGAATAATATCAGTTTGAGGGTGGTTATTGGGAAACTTACTCGGACTTTAGTCTTGTCACCGTTCACATTCGATATGTGAAATAAGACACCATCAAAATCGGCAATTGTGACATCAATTGATTCGGCCTTTAAGCTGAAATTAATGCATTTTATTAACATTGATGAGTAACAGTTATCTGCGACGAACGTGTTTGAAAATGACAATTATCTGGTGGCATGAGAACTTCTCAATAGGTGCTCGTTGGAAGGGTAAAGTGAGTTTGTTTGCTATTTCAACGACTTTGATAGTCAACAACTCATTGCAATCATTCTAACAAAGGTTCTAGGTTTGCCAATACAACATATTGTTTAGATATTCGGAGATTCGTGTGCAACTGCTACCGATCAATTTAGGTCATCTTTAACCTCATTCAGGAGACAATGAAGCGTCATACATAATAGGCTTGTTTTCTAATACATTTCGTTTGCATTACCTTGTGTTACATTCGGTTAGCAAATAACAACAATGAATCACCTGAGACAACCAATACGCTTAGTCTAGAAACCACATACAAGATTTCCTTCTACCAAGCTAATCTAATTGACTTATGAAGTTAGCATTAATATGTTTATTTCCCATATTGGTAAAAGGATTGTCATTAATAAATACGTTCGCTTCCATTTACAACGTCTGTAGCATTTGGCGCGGAGTTCAACGCACGTACAACGCAAACACATTGCATTTTTCACGTTTGACTGATTACCATGTACGATTTCAGAATGTAAAGCAGTTAGCTTTGGAAACACTGTCCTAAGAAAACTAAAAAAAGCAAGCATAATTATAAAGAATTCATTGCAGCCACACCTATAAGACCATAACAACAACTTATAAGGTCTCCATATCGAAAACTCGTTGAAAGATTAGTCACCAAAAAAGGCTATAGATTGATAAACTAATTTCACACTCAACTGTTATCAGGAACCCTCCCTAGTCAACCTCTTATCTGAAGCACCAAATACATTTTTATATGTAGAAGTGTTCAGTTTTTTTGTATCCAAAATTATGAATAAATCCAGAACGGAAGGAATGCATTTTACAATTGGAGAAACGAATGTCTGTGACCTCATCAGTTCATCGACAACAAAACCAATTGACTGTTGGCCATCTCCGCGCAACGGGGAATGAATAATCCAACAAATGCTGCTGCAGAGCGCTGACAAGCACCGACAACAATACGAGGAGCTCTCATCATCGTCGTCTGTCGTAATGTACATAAACACCCAGCAAAGCGTAGGAAATACCAAATTATCACATAACATTCATTTGTGAAGCCGAAATTGATTAACAAGATATATTTCTACAAATGTGTCACAAATAAATGAAATCGTTTTTTTTTTCTAGGTTCTGAAACTCCCGTTGGCTGTTCGGACCGCGTGCAGTTTATTGAATTTTTCATTCATCATTCTTTCGCACGTTCGTCTTCTTTTTTTCATCTCTTCAACCTTCTACTCACCCAGCAAGTGCATTCCGAAATTTTACTAGAAGCGTATCCTCGACAATCCGATTATTGATTTCTAATAGAATCATATTTTAGCACTTTGGTTGGCCGAAATTTAATACTATCGTATGGAACTGGCGTTAAAAAATAAACTACAAAAATTTGACAAAAATTCTCGGGCTTTACGATAGCTCCTGCCGTGACCGAGAGTACTGGGCGATATTCAGTTTTGCTGTTTGCCGTCCAAGCGATTGCCTGCGATGGGCTGCGTGTGCGATGTCAAGGGAAATTGATGACTGGACCGGGTAGAAAAATTGACGGCCGCACAACGCTTATGAACGCAAAAATAATAATGCAAATTCCACCACTGAAGTGCTTTTGCACAATTTAATGCTATGAATTTCTCTGTTCGGAGAGAGACACTAGCAGTTTGTTGTAAATGCTAAATTGAGTAAATTAATTTCACTTGACTAGGAAAATGTTGATTTTGATGAGGTTAAACGGGATGTTATTTACGGTTGATTTGCAGAGAGGTATATATTTAATCCCGACCCCAGCAACGCAACGTAACACTTTGACATTTTTGACAGGCGTTGAGTTTTCTGGTTTTCTCAACGGGTGGTTGAGTCACAGCTGTGAAGTTGGTCGTGGTTGTGTTTCATAATACGGAACTACTAAAACTAAGATGTTTTGAACACTTTTCGGTTACTTCTATTTTATTTATTTCTGCGTGGACTTCATATAGTGAAAAAAGAGCTTAATGAAGTGAACGTTAATATTTATAATAGGTACAAGCGATTTTATGTAAATGCCTGAGTTTCGTAAAATTGTCAACGAATTGCTCATCTATACTTAACTTCTTCTTGACATTCAAGTGCCGCTGCAGTAGAGAGTAAACCTGAGCCTAAGCATTAAAGCTTTCCAGGAAAAGCGATCTCTAGCTATCTGCTTGCAGTTTCACACTCCGAGTTGGTTAAGGTCATTCTCCGTTTGTGTGTGTCACCCCAAACTTCGACTTTTCTGCGTCGTCCCACTAAGTGGGCAGTTTTTCGTGACAGAGACAAGTTATCCACGCGTTATACATGATCCAGTCACCTTAAGTGTTATCCGTAGTCGCCTGGTTATAAGCAATTTTAGCAAATAAATCGTAAAAATAAAATCTAGTGAATTCTAGCGATTTTTCGTATCATTTCTACTTACCCATTTATTAACTATCAAGGATCAAAGGACCGGCTTTTAAGCTGTTTTGAAAGCATATAATGGAGAAGCCTGGAACACTAACTGATTAACACGATTCAAAATCATTTTCAGAGTTTTTTTTAAGACAAAGTAGCTTTTTTATCAATTATTATCAATTATCAGGTGAAAAATTCCGCTTTGTTCGTACCTTTTGTGTTCCTTAAAGCCTACCTTTTTTTTGCTTTCAAAATAGCTTAGTAGTGCGTCTTTCATACATTGCAATGAGCAAGTGATGAACAGGGTCTGCTGTAACTATGATCTACCAAACAATCGACGACATAATTAAAATCGAGAAGTACAAAAAAACCGCACATTAATTCAAAGACTATAGCCGCAGAATCTACTTCGAACTCGGGAGTAAAAACCAGCAAGAAATAGATGAATCTACCTTTTAGTTGGAAATGAATTTGTAACTTCTATCTTTTTCTTTTGTCTAAAAGGTTTTTTTTTTTGTATCGTAAATTTTTGTCCGCACTGGTAGTACATGGCATGACCTCCCCCTCGATGACGGAGGATCGAGTTGCCTGGAGATCTCTCGTGCGTGGTTTACTACCGCGACCCCTTTCGTGGAGAATGCGGGTCAGAAGATGATGACAATGATCATCAATTGTTTCATTATATTGTTTTTTTTTTTCATTTGATTTATTCAGTAATAATTAATCTTTAAATAAAATTATATTTTTAAAGACTTTCGTCTTCCTTGTGATATTTTAGCGATTCCTAGCGGATTTTTGCAATGCAGAAATCAACATTTCTAACGGCTTTTAGGTTTCGGCCTAGCGGATTTTATTTTCTCTCAGCTGCAGCAGTTTCTCACGAATGGACCAAAACTTCTTCATCCGCTTTTGTAATCGTCTATGTCAGGATTCTTCGAAAGGCAGAGTATGCCCTTATATTCAACTTCCTACTGAGCTTAAAGAAACAACTGTTGACAAGATTTAATCTCCGTTTGATCGCTGACCTTTATACTGGCGTTGATAGTGCTAATATTCACTACAAACCCGAGTTAGGCGAAGATTCTGACTATCACAAAGTTATAATTTATGGATGTTGTCAATGGTTTCTTGTTACTACTGCGGAGCTAAACGAGACTACCTTGGTCATGTGGATGGTGTCTGTCCTGTGGATGGTTACGCAGATTGTCACCCTGTGTTCACCATTTATATACAACTAGTCTGGACTATGGAATTTCTTGATTATTCTCTTGACGTAAGGGAAAGTGCACCTTTTTGAAAATCCAACTTTTTTTGTTGTATTGTTATATTTATGAGCGACCTTAAATTGTTTCATTTGGATCCGCATCCTAACTAAAGAAGAATAACTAAAAAAAACACAAAAATCGTATGTAGACTTTTGTGACTTGTGCACATTAATTTCCAGAGCATGTACTAGGATACGAGGCACTAGCCCACAAAAGGCACTCAAATCTGGTCAAGCTCTTACTATAAGAGGGAAAATTTAACCAACAAAGGAGACCCCTTTGACTGCGCCAACTATCGAGTAATTAGTCTCCTTAACATCGCGTACAAGACCCTCTCTACCATTTTGTGTGAACATCTGAAACCATTCGTCAATAATCTGATTATTTATAAGTGCGTAATTATCAGTGCGGTTTGAGGCAGTAAACACCATCGTCCAAATCGTCACACTACGGCAAGCCCTGGAAAAGACTCAAGAGATGCAGATTAACCCCCACCACCTATTCGTAGATTTCAAGGCCGCATATGACAGCGTGCAGCGACGAGCTATGCAGCGCCATGTCTCGTTTTGACATTCTTGACAAACTCGTCAGGTAGTGCAGGATGACGATGGAGAAATTTCGCTGCTCTATCCAGGTCGGTAACGAACTCACCGAGGCCTTCAATGCCAATGAACGGTTTTAGACATAGCGACACGCTGTCATGTGATTTCTTCAATATCCTACTTGAGAAGATCGTGCGAAACTCAAACGTGAACACCAGAGGAACGATCTTCCAAAAGTCCGTTCAACTGCTTGCTTACGCGGACGACATTGACGTGATTGGACGAACTCAGCTAGCTATCAATGAGGCGTTTCCTGTTATTGAAGTGGAAGCGCCTAAAATGGTAAATCAGGGCAAAGCAAGGTACATGCTCTCATCACGGAAGGATGCAGAACATAGACGTCTCGGACAGAGTGTCATAATGGGCAGCGAAACTACCTCGGCTCTGCAGTAAACAGGGAAAATAACGCCAGTACCGAGATTTTTGTTTGGGCTCAAGAGGCACTTGAGTAACAGAGCCATCTCTCGAAACACCAAGCTTACGTTATATAGCACACCGGTCGTCCATGTCCTGCTCTATACCGCAGAGACATGGACGCTGTTGAAAGCGGAGAGAAAAGTTCGGCTCCTGTTTACGTCTGGAGATGGAGTCTAGAGGATAAAATTCAGCCAACGCTTAAGATGTATTGGTCTTGTAGATCGTATCCCAGTACATGTTCTGGAAATGAATTTAGAAGAAGAATCATTCTCAGATTCCTGCAGAGAGAATAATTTAGAATAAATCTTTTCCACCTATGCGCAACAGGAAGAAAAGAACTGCATGCGAGGGGAACTCGTAAGAGAGCAGCGGCATGAAAAGGGGGCACGTTTTGCAATATACCCTCAGCAATTTTAATAATGCATGTCTTAGTTGGGTGCCTTTAGTGTATATCGTCTCCGCATTTGAACTGATTCGAAATAACATTTACAGACCCTGACCTCTTGCATGCATGAATGGTTAGCACTTGTGTCGTGAATCGAAAACCCTCTCATATTCAGGCTTGCTAGTTGCAAATTTTACACACTAAAAAAAAGAGACAAGCGTCCAACAAAATAAAATGAGAAATCTAAAAATAATTTCTAGTACTCTCCTCCTGAGTCAGTTCTCATTGCCGACCACAATTAGCCTCAACCATCTTATTCATATGCTTATGGTTTTGAATGAAAGGCAATTTTAGTACTCGAAGAAATATTTATTAGCATAATTATGTCTTTAGAATATAATTGATCACAAAATGTTTACATGTCGTACATTTATCCCATTGGCCTGTGCACTTGTCAATTTAATCTCAGGACTGCATCGAGTAGAGTTGTTTTCCTACTTTACTACTCATTGAAGTTTCTGGAAAGATAATGATTTAAGAAAAACTTGATCAACATCGGAAAACTAAACAAATTTTTGGGTTAAAGTACAAAACTCGAGGCGGCACCAATGATTTAAATCGATTAATTGTGGTCAGCGGATGGTTATAATGACGACTTTATCACACCTTTGTACACATTGACGCCTTTTTGTGAATATATTCTGAAATATAACTCATCTGACTGAATGAAATCCTCGAAATTTGAAGTTGTTTATCTGATTTCCATTCTTCTTATCGAATGGTAAAGGGCTGAGGAAAGAATGAACTGAAAGCCTTTCAAAGGAGTTGCTAACAACTGCACGTCTTGGCAAAAACATCACGATCTACAGCTACAACTTTGAGTATAAGTAATATAGGACCCAGACTACCAGGTCATTGGCCTGATAAGTGAATATATACTCGTAAGTGTCTTGGCAAACGAAATATGCAATCGTAGGTTCACAGGCCCAGGGCAAATACATACCCGGACTCCAGCGATTGAATGCTCGAATCGCATTTGTGATGATTCACCTTCTCCTTGCAAATTTGAAAATAAGACAATTTTCTTTCCATGTAGAACTGCTTCTGATGAATAGAAGTATACCGTGTGATCAAAGCTCTTTAAAATGTCATGGCCATTGACCTTATTCCTTGGAAGGTCAACACCTAGAGATAAGCATACTAGCAACAAAGGCATCAACATGTACATACATGCTCACTACATTGACTAGAATTAGTTTTTCACACTTTGTTATTTTGGTTTTTACAAGTTAGGGGAACAAATTTGTGGGAGAAAGTACAAGGCAGGAGTTTCCACTTTTCAGCAGTCCCCGAATCAATGCAAGATCATCAGGGGTCAAAGACCATCCGCTTAGCTGGCCAACACTTTGAAGTTCCGGGCATCGTTCCATTAGAATCTGAAAATAGAATAATAATAAAAATTGTAAGACTTAATTTGGCAAGACAACCTAGAAATCTTGCGTGTGCGATTATTATATTTATAAATACTAAGACGGAGGAAGGGCGTAAAACTCACTCTCCGTTGCTTACGCGACTTCGTTGCTCCGCTTAGGGTAACCCCAACTAAGGACACCCCAACAGCTAACGGGCTAACCCCTTTATTTAAAGTCGGTGTTATTAGAAAGTGAGTAGAGTTATTTTCATTATTTTTGAGCATTGTTTCTAAGCAACATAGCGAAATAATGTCTAACTGAGACCATATTTGGAATTTGTCTTACGTAACGATTTTGATCTTTTTTCACGAAGGTGATGGAATTTTGGTTTTCAAAATGAAGTGTGGACACTTTGAAAGTTGACATTCTTCTAGTTCGGTTTCGTTCGACTTTGACATAATCTCTAGTTTACATACGTCCATTATGTTGGCTCTTAAGGTGGCTTCTTTGCTTCAATGCTTTAAAACGTTGAAATCACCTACTTTCGATTGTTGCTCAATTTTCTGCTTACCTCCATTTGTCACGTGTGTACAGCTTGTTTCCAGTCCTGAGGAAATAAGAGTACAGAAATTCGAAGACAAAACGAGGAGACATACAAGAGAGTGAGGAAAACCAAGCAACCCCAGCACGTCTCTTGCCAACAATTTACCAACTTCTCATTAATTTATCAAGGGAGCAGTAATACACTTTCCTTGGCCTAAGTTGACTGACCAGTGAAAACCTATAAACTTCTTCGACTAAATGGAACCTCAAACTAAACACTCCTCGTTCACACGATGTGCACCATTGATTCCTCCGAATTCATAGGAAATCTTTCCTAATCATTTTTACTCCCTCTATAGTTCACTCAATATTGAAACAAGAACACTTGAGCGTCATATTTTCACATCGCCTAGGTGAATCATAAAGCAAGACTGTTTTGTACTAAACAAGATGTATTCGTATTAAACAAGACCACTTACGCTGGACATGCGAGTTATTTATATTCAATATTTGAGTAGCGCTTTGATCAAAATTGCTTTTTACTTATGAAGTCGAATCTTCTGAAAGGAATGTGACCAGAGAACAATAGATACAAAAAGATTGCGAACAGATTCATTAACAATAAAATCTATAAATAAATCCGAAGAAAATGGAATTGATTTTTAAAGTGCAGAGAATGAGTCTAAAGTTCTAGTTGCCAGTCGCCGCGTCACTACTAAAAAGGACACCCAATCCTGTTTGCGGGCGATTTTTTGTACACCATGTGAATTAAAAATGGTTTAGAAAAAAGAATTGATTCCGAGTTTACGACTTGATCTTAATTAGTACGATTAAAAAGCCATTTGATTGGGATTTTGAAGAAAAATATTTTTAATAATCGTAATAGGGCCAATATACGACACAGACACACATCGACATTTCTTCGTGGTCGTCGGGTCGGAAAAATGACGACACTGCTTGGGACGAAATATTCATTACTTTGGCAATACAAAAAATAGGAAAAAAAAATAAATTAGGACAGCTTTTATTATATACTTAAAAGTAAATTATAAAATTCCAAAAATCTCGTTCCAAAACTTTCTATCCGTGTTTTATTCATGCTTACGGTATGTATTTTAACGCTAGTCTGTGCAAAATTCACCATACGCGACACAGATACGTCACTGCAGACCGGAAATCAGAAATTAAGTATTATAGACATGCCTATTTCTGTTCTACTTCTCTTGCCCCTTAAAAATGTTGACAACCATTTTTTATATCGTTTTCTAAAACCAAATTTACCAATCAGAGAACGGCATTCACATTATTTCATGTATAACTGTCAACAATGCGTGAATAACTGTCAAAAAGCATCTGAAATTAGTCGATGGACTAGGAGTCAATCAGTTGTGAAGTTGAGCATACTTAATTTTGTGCCTACCTCCCTTGCCAATAAAACATTTTGACAGACATTTGACAGGTTTTTTTTTTCAAACCAAAACATTATTTCGTGAATAACCGTCAAAAAGCCTCTCAAATTCGGCAATCAGCTGTGAAGTCGGTCATCTCGGTAATACTTCATTTCTCCTGCAGACTATGCAGCAGAAATATGCGACAAGAATACACATCACACAGAGGGTCTGCGCAGCCAAGTGCACAACAACAAAATATATTGGTCAGCAACGACGTGCCTGTTTCGTGTATGTAGTAATAGGACTCAAGTGATTTTTTCCACAAGAGTCACTCGTGTCGTTTTCAAAAAATAATCTAGTCCTACTCGAGTAGGCATAGTTTACTCCAAACCTTTTAACGACAAATAATTGGAACCAGAAACGTGTAAAGTCGCAGAACACATTATTGTGTTTTTATTCTTGATCTAAAACATTTAAAAAACATTAACAAGCTCATTCCAGTTTCCATAAAAATTCCACAAAATTATAGACAGAGAGGTCTCGAAAGGCTTGTTCAGAGTGATGCTAGCGAGAGCTGTTGAAAATGTCGTTTTCTAGACACACTGTTTTAATATTACGTCATCCAAAGATTCCTTAGGATCACTTTTTCCTAATGCATTATTGATTCTTGACAAGTGCAGTGGATGTTGATTTTGTATGTGTACAATCAAAATGAAGGTGTTTCAAAGTACTTGTATTCTGTTTGCACAAATTGCAAACACGAATGGCCTTTTCGTCTTTCTTATCAATATGCCCAAGTCGTTGATTTCTTCTCACCAATTTTTAAGGCTAAATATCGAATACCTTGCCACTTATCTTCTATTTGCACAAATACAATTACTGAACACTTTTACACAATAGAGACAAAATCTAAGAACCAAAATTTACAAATGCTAAACGCTATCAGGTGTCAATTATAAAAAAGAAATGCGGGAGTAAGTGCCAAGTGTAAAAATAATTAATAATAAAATAAATATTTTTGCTGTTTTGAATTTTTCACTGAAGTCGAAAATTCTACTCGAGTCCAACTAGACTAACTCGAGTACAAGTTGAATCTAAAATTACTCGAGTCACGAGTAATACACAACTCGAGTCCCATCACTACGTGTATGCGCCCCATTACCTTATAGAAAATTTGTTAGGGAATTCCCCTTTCAAATTTATTTCCATGTCGGTTTATGTATGGATATGAACTAATCCCATTTTGTTTAGGTTAGTTTGGTTGTGCTCGTCAGTTACCGTGGCGGGCCGTACGCCACTCGTTCGAGACACTGTCAATGCTCAAAAAGTATTCACGTCTACAAAAAGTGTTTCCAACTTCGCAGTTCGAAAATGACATAAAACTGCTGGTCCCTTCCACTCACGATAGCACACACGACACGGGTGGTTGCTGTAGAAGCGATAGGCCCAAGTACACCTCGGACTGTTGACCCACCCATATTATTTCAATATTATTCAGTGAATTCTTAATTATAAATTTTAGAACCATGAAACAATTATGCGTTCCCTCAACTCATTCGATCCATAGGAGAATATGGTATTTACGTACTTCGAGATCCGGAGAACGTCGAAGTATCTGATTATGATTAGACAATGCTTCTAATTTGAACATGCTATAGAAAATCGTAGGCAATTGATACCCGTGATACCTGAATCGAAGACGAAACCAAATAATGACAGAATCGAACCAGATTTTAACTAGGTGCCTTACACCGATTGATTTCGCTCAATAAAGGAAGAATTAAATGTGAGCGAAATTTAACGAAACTGAGCGAATTCGTTATAATAGCCACATTTTAATCTCAAATCTGTGTACTCGATTGACTGTTTACAGACAACTCACCTCGATAGAAGTCACAGTCAAATTGGGTGCCAGAGTAAACCATATGTCCTCCAGCTCCACAAAGTCATGTTCCACGAAAATGCTGCAATTATTCAAAAGACACATTGTCCGCGTTTCAAAATCTCACAAATTGCTCTCGTTCACCAACCTTGTGATATCTTCATCATTAAAGGACACCGTATCGACGGCCAGTCTTTTCAAACTCGTTGTGTTGCAAATTAGACTCTTCAGAGCACTGCTGTTCATGGGACTGCTGAGCATTTCCAGCCCTTCTAGATTTTCAAACTGGAGGTTACAAGCATAGGACAGCATGTCCATCATGTAACAGTCTAGATCCAACAGCATGGGACAAATCCTTATCAACTTGCCAACGTCCAGGTTGCCGTCTCCCTTAATCATGGTCAGATGGCCCAGATTGCGCCCAATCACCTCCAGGGAATTGAGCAGTTCCTTGCAAGAAAACTTGTAGATCTTGATCTTTCTCAGAAAGGTGTCTTTGAGTATGTGAAGAATGCCCGTATTCGGAGTGTCTAGGTAAATCGACTCTAGCTTCGGACACGTCTTCACAATGACGCGCAGGGTGTCCTCGTCCGTTGTGGTGTCGTGCAAATACTTAAGTTTGCATTTGAATTCTTCGTCAATGTTGTCGTGAATGAATTTGAGTGCAGGTCCGACATAAGAATACGTGGACAAGGTCTCGACGTTGGGGCAATGCTCCAAAATCATCGCAATGTCAGAGTAACAAATATTCTCCTCTCCGGGCATTCCCACGTCGACCACTGTCAACTTCTGACACGACACACCTTTGCTTAGAAACTCTACGCCGATCTCGGTGATATCCGTCTCTCCCGAAATGTCGATCAGCTTCAGTTTGGTGCAGGTCCTCCCAATCACCTCGAGCAAATCATCGTTCGCGATGTAGGGAATATAAAGCTTCGTCAGATGGGGGCACTTTTTCACAATATTAAACATATAGTGCATGTGCTCCTCCTTAACCCAAATCCCCTTCAAGTTGAGGGTTCGCAGGCCGCTACCCTGCGCGCCGATGACTTGCAATATTTTCTCGTAGTACGGGAAAGGAAACACCTCCGTCACCAAGAACTGGACTCCCCCGTTAAGCAGCATCTGCAGACAAGTGAACCTCATGGACGCTTCCAAGTAGTCCGAGCCAAGAATCACTCTCAACAAGTCCTGATAGATGTTGCTTGTCGCCCCAGCTGCCTCTAGATAGGAATTGATCTCAACCATTGTTATGCTTATATCACGATCAAGGTCGACATGCATTGAGTATCCAATTGCTGACACGATAACGTTTGCCAATTCGGCCAACGAACTGTCGCTGAGCGAGCGAATCGGGCACTTCTTTGCCATACTTCTCACTTCAATTGTTCCTCGAGAGCAAAACAAAACAATAACCGCCGTGAATCATCGAAAACAACACAACGGACGCAATCACTTTCACCACACGAACCACCACAGCGGCGCATCCAATAGTTACATCATATCTAGACGTTTTATTTTCATCCGCGATACTGAAACAAAAATGCTAGCATTTCACACGAAAAACGAGCTGATTCGCTTAAAAACTGCGCAAATTTTCGCGAATATGCACGTAAATGATATAATTTTATTTTTACTCGAAGATATTCAAATTGTGCAGTTCACGGAAGAATTACGATCTCTTGGAAGGCATCAAGTCTGATCGCCTTGAAAAATGACGAGGTGCGATAGTATTTGGATACTTTTGCTCAAACTCTGCACAAAGGAACGCCACAGATCCACGTCTATTTGCGAACGATCGCGACGGACAACTGTGGTGAATTGCGCACGGAGGTCGGGACTAATTTTAAAGAAAACTTCCTAATTGTTGACAAAATGCGAAGAACTAAACAAAACAGAAAAGCTTTTAAGCGTTGAAGCGTTTTGAATTTTCGACAAATTTGATGTTCTCTTCCGTAACAGTTTGGATGTAAGTGATGGCATTTGATGAGCAATGCATCTGTGGAAGTGATCAAAAATAATAACATGATTATGTGGGCAGCCCTATCGTCTGGTCATATCTCTCTGTTGTGCGTGCTATTGTTCCCTCAGAAGTGTTCCCTACCTTCTCTGCTGACAGTGATGGACTAGGTTTAAGAAACTATTTCGAGACAAATATGGGTACGGCCTGATTTGAACGCATCTGTCTATGACATAGATTTCAGCTCGAAAGTTGCTGGTGCGTTTGCCCATGGATTCGAAATAGTTTGTCAGTGGTCCAAATACCTCTGTACCCCTGTTCCTTCATCAGTTCTTGGTCCATTTTAATCTGACTATGGATTCATTACTCCAGTCCTTACGGAAATCATCTTCTGGAAATTGAATTTCCTAATCATGTCATCCTTCGGAATGGCCAAGAGTGGTAGGTTTTTGACTAGTGCATCGAATTGTCTCTATATATTCCACATATATTCCACATTCAGTTCTATGTCGTCCCCCGACGCGTGCACTTGCCTCCGTCGGTGCATTACGCGTAAAAAACGTAGACCCCGCGGCAACGCCACGCACAACAACATCGCGAGGGAAAAAACCAAAGCAAAGTGCAGTGTAGTGACGTATTTCGGTGTCGAGTGCGATCGGTCCGCTCCCTCACCGTCCAAAGCCACTGCTGCGCATTCTCGGTCGCAACTCCCGTTTGATTTTATCAGGCGGGCTGAGGCATGTCTGAGAGTGCGTAGTATCTGACGTAGCGGATTTTAGAGGTGTAATTTGTTGGTGGACCAACTCCAATCGATGTACAGGCATAACACCTACATCGATTGTTGTTGGGAAGCTAATCTGAAAATTACACTTCATCTCTGCTTTACCACTCGCAGTGGGAGTTGGTTTTTTCTGATATCTCCGTATTGTTTTTATGGGAAGTTTTAGGGTTGACGTGGGCTTAGAGTGAAAGTCTTCGCTGTGTATGTCCACCTATTCCGCTATAAACCAGCTTGGTGCTGAGTGAAACACAGGTAGAGGAGAACACTTGGCTTCGACATTCGGCCAGACAACAAACGAAGGAAGGTATGTTGAAATCTTTGCTGAGGTAAATAATCTGACACAGCTAGTAAATGAGCCCGCACAAATACCTGACATTGCAGAGCATTCCGCCAACACCCAGGACCTGTTTCTCACCACTCATCCTGACAAATATTCGATTGACATTCAGAGAACAAATTCCTAAAAGAACAGTATGGCTATACGAGAAAGCCGATTGGAGCGGTTTCTTTCTCTTCATTTGTTCTGCAACCACTAGTTAGAAAAGAGTCAGATCCAACAGCACCTCCATGACAGCAGTTAGGCAATTTCTCATGGTCAACCTTTGAACCACAAATGAAGTACTGTAGACATGGCCAACTTCACAACTGATTGTCCCCAGCCCATCGACAAATTCGACAGAGTTTTTTTACGGTTATTCACGAAATAATGTGAATACAGTTCTCTGGTCAGTATGATTTGAGAAAACGATACGAATTTGGCAAAAATTAAAAATGCAAGAGATGTAGGTCTCTCCATAATACTTCATTTCTGCTTTGAATTGTATTAGTGCCTCTCTTGCGCTGATCAGGTTAGTTCTTTTGGAAAAAGCTATTTATGGTTGTTGGTCTAACAATAAATATATATGTACAACACTGAGGCCAGTTTTGTGCCCGACAGACTTATTGGTTTTAGTCGTTCCAGTTTTCGTTTTCTAGTTAAATGTACTATGGTGAATTAAGGTTTAGCCGAGCCGACATTACTTAGGTATTGTTAGGCCCAATTTGATGACGTCGCATAGGGTCTCGGTATCGGCAACTGAGGTAGACAGAGGAACAGACCTTTGGCGATGGGGGTTAGAGTTGAGCGGAATCATTTCCAGAAGGGTGGACAAATCGTCTGTTCCAATTAAAATTTGCTACAAAAAGAGGATGTCAGCTACTTTACGGCGTTTTATAAGGGTTTGCAAGCCGATAAACTGTGGTAAAGCAAGGCTATCAGACCATGAGAGACTCAGTAATGCAAAACGTAGCAGTCTACGTTGTACAGCTTCGATGCGAATTGAATGGTTGACGTAGATTGGGAATCAAATTTGATTGGTATTTTCTCGTGAATGATATAAAGGGACTTGGCAGCATAGGGGTTCGAGAATCAAATATGTGTGCGCACTTGAACATCGCTGTCTACGTTGGATTCGATAATTTTCACTGCTCTACTTCTTTTGAGCCACTGACAATGCTCAAAGAGTACAACTGTCTAGAAAAAGCGTCCCAAATTGGCAGTTCTCGGAGTCGTCACAAAACTGTAGGTCAAGAACAATAGCAAGCACAACATGAGTGGTTGCTGTTGTACTTAGGCCCTCGCCATCAACGGCGCCGCCCATATTTTACTATTGTTATGGCTAGTGGTTCGTTATGATGCTGGTATTTTCTGGGAGGAGAGGGAAAACGTTTGCCAGAAAAATCCAAAGTTTTGTTATATTTTGTCTTAAGGTTAATAAACACTTTTGTCTTCTGGCTATGACCAGGCCTTTTCCGGTGAATGTATCAAATGTAGGGCAAAAGATGCCCGTTTGAGGAAAAAAATTCCCAGATACTTTGTCCTCTTCGTTGGATAAATCGATGTGTTGTGTGGAAGAGTTATTTTAAGACTGTGGTAACTTCCGACCAACATTCTGCCCATCCTGCTTCCTCGGACGCCTGCTATTGAAGGACATGAGTATAGTCTTGTTGCTGCTGAATTTCAGTCCTCACTCGTTGGATGGTGTTCTGTTCTACTCCCCTCCTGGTGAGAAGAAGGTAGTGTACGTAGTGGAGTCAACGGAATACGCCAGTGCTTCCACTTGCTATGATTGGCTTGTCTTCGATCAATGTGGTACGCCCGCATTGGACGGAGCGAGAGGTGAAAGTTCATAGAAAGTGGTTCTGAAAAAGAGTTGGTACATTCTTAAGGAATGTAGCGGTATGCCACCAGGAGAGAAGACATCCTTGAGATGAAGTACCCTGTACCGCTATATCTAAAAATGCAGGGTGCGGAAAATAATAATTATGATTTTGGTCGGTAATGGCTTGAGGGTCGTCGAGGAAAATATTATTCAATTTTAGATTGTTATGAGGTTTTCGAAATATTAAACATTTTACCACTTTCTGGAATTGATCTTCCCATTCCGTTCGGAATGCCTAATGACTGTTGCATGGAACTGATTTTACCCCGATTCCAACTTTCCGAAATATTCAGAAAATCGATCAAGTATTCTTGCCCCATCCGTCTAAACGAATCTTTTTCATTCACACATGTCAAAATTACACAGTATCATCAGACCGCTTGTTATCAAATTAACTCGCAGTTGTATCCTTCATCGAAGATGGAAACCGATGCACGGCAGGAAATTGATGCCACGATTGAATTTGATCACATCTATTGCCTTTCTTTCCTGGTACTTTAGCACGGATGCTGAAACCTACCAAAATCATTTCGATGCAGAGAAGCACATATCGCAACTGATCACTCAAGCCGAGGAATCCATACTCAAAGATAAAATGGCAGAGGCGAGGAATATTCTTAACAGAGCCCTTAAAGTAGCCGACGAAAATCAAGCATTCGGGAGTTTATCATACCTCTGTGACCTACTCTCCTCTGTAGTCCTGGGTGAAGGCGAACTTCTCGAGGCTGAAAATATTCTGGTGAAGTCTATTGAGAAACTCCAACAACTGGGCTACCCTGAGACGCACAATAGCATAGTCAAGTTCAAACTCAAGCTGGCACGACTCTATCAGATGTTGGGAAGTGAGGAAATGGCCGAATACGGTTTCCGAGATTGCATTGCGGTACAGGAGAAGAAATTGAGAGCAGAAAAACAATTCGATGCTGAGACTAATTTTATCTATCTGACTGCACTCTTTTGGTATGCCAAGCTTCTGGTCAACCAAAAGGAATACGTCCGAGCTAAGAGCACCTACAAGAAGTGTTTGAACAGAATACTCCTTGCGAACGGAGTGCTGCCGTCTCAGAAGATGGTTGTGCTGCACAACATTGCAGGTGTTTCAGCAATACTAAAGGTGCTAGTCTGTTTTTTTTTTAACTCTGTCAACTCTGACCATATTTCTTGGAGATGTTTTTTAGGATTATGATGCCGCTTTGAATTACCTCTTCGACGCCGTTGAAATCTGTTTGTTAGACGATCCCAACAACCCAGATCTACCAATCTATGTTGTACAGGTTGGTTTGGTATATCTGCAGAAAGGAATCCACGAGGGAGCAGCATTTTGGTGCCAAACTGGTGCTTCATTAGCCGCAAACGAAAGAAACTCTTTTGCAGAAGAGGAAGGCAAAAAATGTATAGATGAACTGAAAAAATTAAAAATCCTAAAGTAACCACGAAGTTAAGCAAGCATAGTTTCTTGTCATGTTGACATACTCATAATGTATGCAAGAATAAGCATAATTCACAAGCATGCTTCGAGTGGGTGCCACTGAACTGTAATCATCTAGTATTCCAAAATAATCATGACGTTGCATCATTGTCCAGATTCAGCCACCATTTATTTGCGGACTTCCTCGGCATCTATCTTCTTTCAAAAGTGTGGAGACATAGGTCCACGCTAGCGAGAAACATTGCCAGGTTCAGAAACATTTTCGCGAGCATGTTCGATTCCTTTGACTTACTGGACATACAACGCAGGTCATAGCTAATAAGGCTTCTTGGTTGAGGCGCCGATAAAGCTCGAACTGCAGTGTCATCCTAGAAGAATTAACTGCCTTTTTTTCGAAACAGATACACTCTTGTTTATGAAAATGAATCAGTATATTCATCCTTAAAATTGTACTCCAATTGTTTGCCAAAGAACCAAGACAAAAACACTCAAAATAAGTACCTTTTTGCTGATAGATGTAAATTTAATTTCAAATGAATTAATAAAAATATAAAAAAATAATTAAATTTTTTGAAATTAAATTTGTTCGCCACCTGTATGTTAATCTGAAATTCCTAACGTCTAGCAGACCTCGCAAATAAGCAGACCATGACACTTCAGAGACCAAGTTGACATTTCAAGGTCGCTGCTGTTTGCTTCTTCGAAATATCTTCAGCGAATTCTTGTTTACATTCTTCTAAACGGCAAATCAAAAATGGAAAACGAAGAAAAACCCGCAGTCTCTGAAGGTAACTTAAGAATTTAAATTTGTATTCATAAATCTGATCCATTATTTTGATTTGTAGCGGAATCGGTTCCATCGGAATGCCTAGAGGGTCCAAAGAAATGCATAAGAAATATGTCAGATATGGCAGTGTGGCAGAGATCTGAAGCCTATTATGATCTCATTGGCTTTATAAATGGTATAAGCTCTGCAATACAGGGTAAAAAGATCAGTGACCAAATGATTGTATCGACATCTATGCAAAAATTGATAGACATATTTGAAAAGTTAAGCAAAATCGTCGATGAGGTTCCGCCACTGGAGCAAAGTCAACGTTTTGGCAATCAAGCATTTCGTACATGGTACAAAAAAATGGAAGAGGTAATTTTCCAGGTTCCGTTCACTGTTGAGTACACGAAAATAACGTCCAGTAATTCAAAAGTTACTCATTAGTCATGAGATAGCAAATACATACGGCTTCCTGAGTTTGTCCACACAAATCTCTCCACAATTTATCCAGAGTTGGGTTTTATAACGAAAACAATTTATTATACCGTGTAGTTTAATCTTGCATACGAGATATGAGTGAAGTTGTGATTTTCTGCAAACGATAAGACAATTTGATGACATCATAATTCAAATGTTTTCATTCACCCGTTTCAGAATGCGAGAGAATATCTGAGTGATGTGGTATCTCCTGAACGATGCACGGCATTAAACGAATTGTACATCTATTTCGTAGAGTCTTTTGGAAATCCAACACGTATAGACTATGGAACTGGACATGAGCTGGCCTTTATAATGTTCCTTTGTTCCTTATTTAAGACGCATATTCTAGTTGAAGAAGACAATGTTGCTTGTGCTCTGAAGCTGTTCAATGCGTATCTGCTGTTTGTGAGGCGTTTGCAAAAGACATATCGTATGGAACCAGCCGGAAGTCAAGGTGTTTGGAGTCTGGACGATTACCAATTTGTACCATTTATCTGGGGAAGTGCACAGTTGGCGTGTAAGTTGAAATCATAGCATTGAAAAATTGTGTGCATTCAAAAATGCGTTTGGTTTTAAAGACGACAGTCCATTTGATCCATCAAAGTTCTTGGATCAGGAAATCATTGACGAGTA
Organism: Eristalis tenax; assembly: GCA_905231855.2. Lineage (NCBI taxonomy): Eukaryota > Metazoa > Arthropoda > Insecta > Diptera > Syrphidae > Eristalis > Eristalis tenax. The sequence continues at coordinate 61,290,450 of HG993125.1, read as the reverse complement.
CAAGAATGAATACCTCTTCATAAGTTGCCTTGACTACATTTCACAGGTGAGTAAGAACAACATCGCAAATCAGTCTCTAATCTTGTCTGTTGTTTCTTCTACTAAAGGTAAAAACTGGACACTGGGCTGAGCATTCAAATCAACTTTGGAGTATTTCCGCTGTTCCATCGTGGAGCAAGATCAATGCTGGCTTATTGAAAATGTATCAAAAAGAGGTGAGACTAGATTATGCACCATTTACTTGGTTTACATATTTTTACGTTTTCAGATTCTTTCAAAGTTTCCAGTTATGCAACATGTTTATTTTGGTACACTGATGGTTTTCAAATCAGTCAAGCCAATGGTACCCTTGCCAAATATTCGCTTGGGTTTCTTGAAACCACCCAACCCGAAGGCACCCACTGAACAAAGTGAAAAATAAATCTGCATTTATATGCACGCTCATAATCAGCTTGACCTCATTCGGTGAAACCATTGAATATTTAAACTTTAACATGTTATTTTTACGTTTGTATTACCTCAAAAATAATAAAGCTTAAAGGACGTTGACCATTGCAAAAAATGAAGAGAGTGCAACACAGATTCAGTTGGAAGTGTTCAGTCAAAACCGAGGCGAACTATGCTCCCGTGTTTGTTTGTTTTTATGTTGAAGATCAATTGCCAGTATAGTAGTCTTGAAGATAATAAATCGCTGTTTGATGTGTATTCTTTGTTCTGTTACGAAATGTCTGCTGATCCCTCCTTCATTCCCCCAACTTTAAGTTAGAAGAGAACTTCAGAAGTTGCGTGGTTCGTGTCAAGCTATCGGGTATGCTTGCACCTATTATTGAGAAGACAGCTACAGAAATTGCTCCAATGGCGTGCAGTATCAAAATGAAATACAAATAAAATGAGTAAAAAAATATTCACAAATTTGTATTACATATTGATTGAACATTACACTTCGTTGAATAAAAAAATTACATCTAGGTAAAATAGAAAACATTTTTACACGACCTCTCATTAAATACTAGTGCACAACATTTAACTTAATTATCCAAACTCTTGCGTTGATGTCACTTGCATATCTTGATAGAATGAAGCATATGCCTCTTCCGATAAAGGACCCTCTGATTCCTGTTGCAAGGGCTTTCTGTGTATGGGTGCTTCCCTCTCATTTTCACGGTTGTCCTTCAAAGGTGCTTCATTTTGAACCTCTATTTCCTGCGATACCACGACACTTCCCACACAAAGTGATGGCAATTCTCCACTGCTGCTGCTCAGGCTACTCCTTGATACATGCTTGAAATTAATTAAAGGCGAGCTGTCACCAATATCCAACTCTTCACTGTTCCTTTGCTGGGAGTGAATGACCGTTTGCACACTTTCCGTTGATGTATTGCCTGCCGTCGAACACGACGTATCCACATCTTTATAAGATCGGTGTGAGCTTCTTCTACTGTGTTGACTAATTCGTCTTTCAGCTGCCAAGAGTAGCGAATGTGAAGAGCATGGTTCTTCTGATTGAATTATTAGAGTTTCGTTAACGAAATGGTCTATCGCATGCAGTTTTCTTTGTATCCAATCATATTTTTTGTTGTCTTTATGTCGATTCTGCCATTTAAGTAATTTCTCTTCAGGATTTGGTACGATTGCATTTAGATTCACATTCAACCACTTTAGTCGTTTGGAGTTTTGGTACTTTGCCAATTTGTTTTTATACTTCTGTTCAACAGAATAAAGAACGTTTCCTCTTTTCAGATCAACACTGCACGGGATATCTGTGCAGGATTGTATTAATTGCTGCCGCGTGATTCTTATGGCAGCAATGTCGTCATAAATCTGCAAAATATAAATAAACAACCATTTGTCAGTATGCTTTCAACACACTTAATGATAATTTCCGCTCAAAAACAATGAAGAACTAAACCATTTTCAATCAAGAATGATATTTGGTTAGGACAACTTAGAATTAAGCTTCACCAACTACATATGATGTCATGGCATCGCTTGTTTTGGTGATAAAATAAATACTGTAAAATTGTAGCGAATCAACTTACGTCCAAAAGGCTCACACCGCGCAGCTTGTCTTCAAAAGTCTCTCCCATGTTAAATTATGTTAATTTTCCCTCAAATGTTATTTGATCGCAACTTAATGAATATTGTTTGATTTTAACCCCACTTTCGGCACACATTTTGACAGCTTCCGACACTTCAAACAATGAGTGCGTTCAGCACCATCGCATGTTTGATTCGGTGTTGTTATCGGGTATATACATTTCAAAAACAGTTAAAAAATCGATCGAAACACGAATTGCTTAACTATTACTCGGCTCGGCGTAAAACCGCCCGTCAACGTTCTTTAATTATCACGAAATTGTGGCAAACATTGTAAGTGCAAGTTTAGCTGAACACAATAAATCAAATTGACATCTGCGACCAGAAATGAAGTTCTGCGACACAACAAATGCAGCTGTAGTGCAAAGTGCCTTGAGTATTTTAATAAGCAGAAATTAAACTCAGTTAAACTCACAAATAATGGATAAAAACTCCACAATCATCCATTGGTTTCGTAAAGGACTCCGAGTACATGACAATCCAAGTCTAACCAAGGCCTGTGACATGGTCAATCAGAAGTCAGGCCATACACTCCGTCCAATATTCATTCTCGATCCCGGAATTCGCGAATGGATGAAAGTTGGTCCAAATCGCCTCAGATTTTTGCAGGAATCACTTCAGCAATTACATGAAAATCTTCTTCGAATCAATTCTCGTTTGTATGTTGTCCGGGGTACACCCGCAGAAGTTTTCCCGAAAATATTCAAATCATGGAATGTTACCGCATTAACATTCGAATCAGATATAGAACCGTACGCTAAAACGCGAGATGCTGCTGTTGGTGAACTGGCCAAGGAGCACTGTGTCGAAGTACTAACAGAATGTTCTCACACTATTTACAATCCCGAAGTTGTATTAGGTCGTAATCTCGGTAAGCCGCCAGTAACGTATCAAAAATTTCTTTCCTTGGTAGAATCACTGTCAGTACCTGAACCATTACCTCAGCCGCCCACGTTATCGGACAGCACCAAACCACCGCCAGATGAGAACGAACAACTCAATTCAAAATGTTATGATCCGCCTACTCTATGCGAAGTTATTGCGCGTGTTGAGGACTTGGGCGTCAGTAAATTCCCTGGCGGAGAAACAGAAGGGCTGAGTCGACTAGAAAAAAGTTTGGAAAATAAAAGTTGGGTGTGTTCTTTTGAAAAGCCCAACACGTCTCCCAACTCACTAGAGCCCAGTACCACTGTCTTGAGTCCATATCTGAAGTTCGGATGCCTTAGTTCCCGTTTATTCTACCGGAAACTCAAAGAAATACTTGACAAGAATACAAAGCACTCGAAACCTCCGGTTTCATTGATGGGGCAGCTCATGTGGAGGGAGTTCTACTACACAGCTGCAGCTGGGGAACCAAACTTCGATCGGATGTTCGGCAACTCGATATGCTATCAAATTCCATGGCAGAAAAACGATGAACATTTGGAGGCATGGACACACGGACGAACCGGTTATCCATTTATCGACGCTATTATGCGCCAGCTTCGACAGGAGGGGTGGATTCATCATTTGGCACGACACGCTGTTGCCTGTTTTCTCACACGAGGAGACTTGTGGATCTCATGGGAGGAGGGGCAGAAGGTATTTGAGGAACTCCTGCTGGACGCCGATTGGGCATTGAATGCCGGAAATTGGATGTGGTTGTCAGCGTCTGCTTTTTTCCATCAGTACTTTCGAGTGTACAGCCCGGTAGCATTTGGGAAGAAAACCGATCCAGAGGGGAATTACATTCGCAAATACGTGCCCGAGTTGAAGAAATATCCTCGAGGAATCATTTATGAACCATGGCTGGCTTCCCCAATCGCGCAAAAGCAATATGGGTGCATCATTGGGGAAGACTATCCCAAGAGAATTGTTATACATGAAACCATTCACAAGGAGAACATTCGAAAAATGAGTGAGGCTTATAAAAGTAACAAGGAAGTGAGAACGGGTGTACCTCCACAGGAATTTGGAGCCAAACGTGCAGCAAAGAAGCCCGCAAAAACGTCTGTATCAAAGAAGCTGAAGAGGTGATACACGGGAAAGGGACATTGTTGTTCACGGAACGTGTGTATTTTTGGACTTTGGAGTATTTTGGGAATAAAAATCGTTTGAATTTAATTTGAAATCTTGTTTTGGAATCAATTGGCATCTGTGATGAAATATGCTTTGCTTGAAGGTTGCGAAGATGTCCGGGATGTGTGCGTGTGTTTCATTCAATCGGGTTTTCGAATCTGAAAATTCTCCTTAGAAGGCAACATTTCGTTCATATCTACAAAACATTCGAGTTTTTATAACCAACTTTAAATAACAATCAAAAAACCAAATCTTTAAATGCATCATCATCTTCATCGAACATTTCGTTGAAGTCCATATCGCTACCCAGCGCTTCTTCCAATTCTGTTCGAATATTTCTTGCCCCATTTTCTGCTTCGATCTGAGGTGCTTCCGGTACAACATTTTTACTTGAATTGTCTTCAGTCGGTTTATTCTTCTTGATTGGTGTCATGTAACTGGCGATGGACTTTGACTGAAAAAATTAAGGAAATAGATTTGGGGAAAAGCAAACCCGGTAAAATATGTTTTACTTACACTCACAGGCGCTGCTTTGTGTGTGGCATCCCTTAAGTCGCCCGCGCATAGACCGACTTTGGTCAGTACAGCCTGTTTCTCTTTCAGCATCGCCCATATCACATCATCTGCAGTTCCAGATGCTAAGAGATACCTACACGTTACGATACTCGTCTGCCCGATCCTGTGCGCCCTGCATTCGGCCTGAGCTAAAGTCTGGCATGGTAAGGAAGAAACACTTCAAGCATACTTATTTCAGATTGCTTCAATTTCATCTTACACTTGGATTCCAGTCTAGTTCAGCAAACACGATCATCTGCGCAGCAGTGAGGGTGATTCCCGAGTTACAGGCCTTAAGCGATAGAACGGCAGCCTTACACGAGGGCTTGGTTTGGAATGTTTCAACGTAATCCTGTGGATGACCATTAAACCACTTCTTCATCATCTGATGTCATAACTTACGCTTCGCAATTCACTCCTTGTCGATCCATCGATTTTGATGTAGTTGACCTTTTGCTTGTCAAACGAATTACAAATTGCATCCATCATGACCTTGTGATGGGCGAAAACAATGAACTTCTCTTTCTCCTTCGTAAGTGTCTTCAGGTATTCACTGCGAAGTGGAATAAAATGAACAATCTACTGAGGTTACTCTACACTAGATTGACTTTACCACACTGCGCGAAGTTTTACATTTGCTGTCTCTGTGTAGAATTGCAAAAGGATTTTCTCCTTTTCTTTGCCTTTCGATTGAGAGAGATCTGAGACGTAGGAGTCGAATGCACTCTGCACACTGCTTCCGTTCCAAATCAATGCTGGATCAAGAACAACTGTTTCCCTGGTTAAGCATTCACCATCAAAGTTCACGTTCTATCCGAATGTCGATTTGCTTACCTTTGTTTCTCAGCCAATTGCGGCAAAACATCAGCCTTCATACGACGCAACATGAATTTCAGTTTGAGGACCACATTCAGCTCTTGCAAATTCGACTGACCGGTGGCGTCCCATCCGAAATTACTTTGCTTCCCATCGCAATAGCGGGTAGCTGCAGAAACAAAATGACTGGTTTCGACTTGATTTCATTTGACACGCGAGTACTCACTATATGCTATGAAGTTAAGGAACCTTCTATCGATCATTTGCAATTGACTGAACAATTCCAACGGCCTTGACAGGGCGGGGGTGCCGGATAGCAAAATTACTCTTCTCGCCTGCTGTGCTAGCCTATCGGCCACGACGGTGCACTTTGCTTTACTGTTCTTCAAAGTGTGTGATTCATCCAGAATCAAGACACCGAATTTTTTCTCCAACAGCATCTCAGCACATTTTTCCATGAGATTGTAGCTGGTTATGAGCACTTTAGCGTCTCCGGTGTACTGCTGTTTAGACGTTAAAATACTCACTTGATGAACTAAGACTGTGGGCAAAAGGGATGAGACATGCGTGGACCAGGAATTCCTAAAATGATTGTTAGTCTGGGAAGAGTGCTTTATTTCTTCTAGAAGTTTACCTTGTGGAAGCTGTTGTGCAAATGAAGAGTGGCCAATCGTCTCGGTAGAAGTCCGCTATCGCAAGTGCTTGGTACGTCTTACCCAAACCCATCTCGTCGCAGATCATCACGCGACCGTGCTTCGATATTCCAAACCTAAATTTTTGAAGTGTTCAGTTAGGGGACCTCTTATTGAAATCAAATCAAAATCTCACATCACTCCCTCCTTCTGAAATGGAAGAAGACTGTTCACGAGTTTCGGCTCAATCGATGTCAAGCATGAGGGGTCGAGGTCCTTAACAGGTGCGGAGCAGAGTTTCAACACATTTTTCGGAATAACTCCAATAATCACATTTGGTTTCAGACCAGCTGCACGTTCTTGCAGCAAATCATAATCTTTTACAGCAAAACTCCAAATCTTCTTCTCGTGATCTGCGGGTTAGACGACATGACATCAATTGCTTTCACAGTAGTCACTTTCTCTTCTTACCGTAGGCCTTCGAGGGGATAGTCTTAAATACTTGAATAAGCTGTTCGTGATATCCAACTTCAATCGCAAATCTGGTGCTACACACTAGGTAACACGCACAGGTAACTTGAGTGAGAAATGTACTTTTGGGTTTGTTATTTTCAGGGCTAAGTGCATCTTTGAAAGCGCTTTTCCCAAACGGACTGTGCTCGTTTTTATTTGTTGGTCTCTGGTAGGGATGGTTTGATAATCTAACTTCATTTCGCTTTGCAAATGTTGCACTTTGTTTAATTGCTTGTAGGAAATCCGCAGCCTTGTTCTCAGTGTTGGTTTTGTAAAAATGTGGTATTGGTCCTTTGTGCCCTCCGGGTCGAATTGTTGATCCTTGTGGAATCAACGGAGAGCGAGTTGCAACAGGTTCAGCTGATGCGGATGTACCATTGCTTTGTAATTGATTCTTCTTAGCTTGGAGTTTCTCAAGTGCTAAACGTTTTTTCTCCGCAATTTCTGCAGCAGAACAAGTAGACATAATTTGCTAACTGAGTTAAGAGATATAGATATATTTTTACAAGAAAGTATTTGTTTATCAAAATTCAATTTAAAGTACGACAGATTTTCGCGGTAACATTTGTGTTGACATCTCCTTCAGTCATACAGTACGAGTCAAAATTTTCAACACAGACTGGAATTAGGGTGGGTTTGGATACCTGACAAATAAACGTATCAAAATTAAAGTTTGCATAATTTTGAGGATTGCTGGTGGCATTTATCTCCTTCTCATTGAATGCATTTTCGCTCAAATTAAATGCGGAAATACATCACACACTTTAGCAAATTACCATCAAATCTAATACAAATCTCATTTAAGCTACTCGTACTGTATATGCACCCACAACAAATGTCAACCTGCAATATGTCATATGAATCACCTTCCACTGCTTTGACAGTTCAGTGTGTTTTGATAAGAAATGCTTGTTGACAAGGGGTTTCTCCTACGGGTAGAGTTAATTCCGTGTTTATAAGACATTAAAATTTAGTCATTGACGCACCAGCAGCCAGAAAGTACTTGGGTCCCAACGAATTCTTCACCCATTTCCTTCTTGATTCATTTGTATCCCACCACTTTTTTCTCGGTCATTTTCTTTAATTATTTTATTTGTGTGTTTTATTAAATTCATCCGTGTGAGCATTCGCAAGAAGCATCATGTACAATGTACTTAACGTTGACAACGACAAACAGGAGCCGCTGTTGCACAAAAAACATGCAAAATATTTTCTTCGCTTTCTGAATTTATTGCCAGCTCGTTTAGCCTCTCACGATTCGACAAGGTAAACTCGTTTTATCCCAATGAAAGTACATGTTAAAAGCTTTGTTGTATACCTTTGTAGAGGTTCAATTGCGTTTTTTGCAGTATGCGGCCTTGATATACTGAATTCCATAGACTTGCTTAAGGATCACACTCGAGACGGTATCATTGATTGGATTTATGGTTGTCAGGTAATACCGGGTAAACACGATGTTCAGTGCGGGGGATTTCAGGTGAGCAACAGGATAATTTACAACAATCACAATTCACGAGTGTTTTGCATTGGATTAGCCGTATCAAATACGTGCTGAGTGGGTCGGAAGATAGAGTAAACATTTGTGAATACACCTTTTGCAGGGCTCCAGAGCATTGAAGATCCAAACTGATGATGAGGTGCTGATGGCAAACGCCAAATGCTATCAATGGGGACATCTTGCGATGACATACACTGGCATTGCGACATTGGCGACACTCGGTGATGATTTGAGTCGTGTTGATCGAAAGGCCATTGTTGATGGTAAATATGAGATTGTGTGCTCTTATCATGAACATTTTTAGAGAAGAACACATTTTTGATGTTAATTTTTTCAGGTGTAGCCGCTGTTCAGCGTGCAGATGGAAGCTTCAGTGCCTCAATCGAGGGAAACGAACACGATATGAGGTTTGTGTATTGTGCAGCCGCTATTTGTGCCATGCTCGATTACTGGGGAGATGTTGATAAAGGGAAAATGGCCGAATATATTCTTCGAAGCATCGTAAGTAATCCACACACTCGTCTGAACTTCGCTCATGATGTACTTCTTCGAAATTGAGAACTGAAAACTTGAAGCAAGAATTCAGTTGGAGTTTTGGGAATCCAATTCATCATTAGTTTGAGAATGTCAGTCAAGCTTTTTGTTATCGCGCTCTGGATAAATGTGTGCCTGTCTAGAGTGACGCTGAACGTCCACTTTATATTCTAAGACACTGGGGTTCACTCATGAAAACTCATCGACGTCATAACTTGTTACTCATGAAATGATTTGAAATTAATGAAGAGGAGAATACGACAACGCATCACCTCCTTGGCTTCGCTACTTCTGGGAAAACTCATTTATGTGTTTCTTCAATTTCGCCCAATGTCGGTGTCGGCTTACATTACACCGCGTAACAGGCCGTCGACATAAGGGGCACTAGGGCTTAGTGCGGATTCAAATTAAACTTGATGCGTCGCCCATTTAAGTAACTTGAATCCCAAGTTGGTACATTGAATTCCGATGCTGGCATATAAGCTTACATGTAAGACTTGTCAACAAATCAGGGGTGCTTCAGTATTCCTGGAAATGAATTCATGGGATTCAAGTCACTTAAATGGGTGACGCATGCATTTTAATTTGGGTGTGGATTTAATCATGTGAACAGTGGATTGGTCGCTCCACTCAAAAATAAAACAATCTCACACAAGCATCCGAGCTAAAGGCGAATAGATGAAATCGATATGACACAGTTTGTTTTGTGGTGTTTTATCATTCCATGCAAGTGATATTTTGATCACGCATCAGTCGGTAAAAGAGGTTGTTAGATCATCGTCAACGTCATTTACTTTCTCTGCGTCTGTCATCTACGGATGCTGTTGTGTTGCAGAGTTTGATCGCGGAGAATGTTCAAGGAATATTTGTTTGTTTATTCCTTTTAGCGATACGATTATGGTGTGAGTCAACACTTCGAGGCCGAATCTCACGGAGGAACAACATTTTGCGCGGTCGCTGCTCTTCACCTAAGTGGCCAGTTGAACAAGCTGAGTCAGAGCACAATAGAGGGAATCAAACGTTGGCTTATTTTCCGACAAGTAAGTTCATGTCACAAAAACAAAGACTTAAAGTGCACGCCGTGAAAATCCTTTTCCCCAGATTGATGGATTCCAAGGACGCCCAAATAAGCCTGTAGACACATGTTACTCTTTCTGGATAGGTGCGTCGCTACAAATTTTGGACGCCTTTCACTTGACAGACTTCGACAGTAACCGACAGTAAGTGGATCAACCTACTGTCACGAATAACTCGAATCACATGCACTTGTTTATTTCACACAGATATATAATGGCCACACAGGATTCCATAGTTGGTGGATTTGCGAAATGGCCAAGTTCATCGACTGATCCATTTCACACATACTTTGGGCTCTGTGGGTTGTCGTTCATTCAGGAGCCAGGCCTATCCGAGGTGATGCCAAGTCTAAATATATCAATGCGAGTATACAAGCGCCTGAAAGAAATCCACGAGAAGTGGCGAACAGAGAATGTCGACAGCCTCGCTGCCCTGCACTGATCACACTTAACGCACACGACTAGGTCAAATAGGAAGTGATTACTTTTGTATTAAACGAAACGATGCAAGTACTTGATTTTGAATTTGTTTTTTATGTCTAACTATAAGGAAATCCACGTATATATTATATGTAAACGAACAAATCGTCAAATAAAAACGGAAACGAACAAGAAACAATTCAGCCGGCATATTCTATTTATTGTCTCTTAAATGCTTTTGTTGTAAAACCTTATCTCTATAACTCTGAAAGCGTGATCATCGCCTGAAGTTCACCAGATTGTAGCCTTGTGTCGGTCGATCAATATGCATTCGACCACGTAGTGGAGCTAACACTCGTTCAGTTACGGCGGGACAATATTGGACCATGAGCGACTTGAGATTGGTACATCCCATCGAAACGGCGCTGAAAACGATTCAAACAACAGAGGGTTAATGCACCGAGTATTCATACTTACAGCACTCCGTAGTCGGATATCGCATTGCAACCAGTTAAATTGATATGTTCCATGGATACGCAGTAGTTGGCAATCTGGAAAAGAACGTTGTCGGTGACGCTTTGCGTGAAGGCCAAGGAGAGAATTGTAAGTTTGCTAAGTTTTCGGAAGAAGATTATCAGACAGCGTTCACCTATTGAAGCACAGTGGGATATATCAAACTCTCTTATGTTATTTTGATGGAGTGTAAGTGCATCTACTGTCCCGGTGGTCAGCCAATTACATTTGGATAGCTTCAGCACCTCCAGTTCCTTACAATCAATGATAATCGGTTGAAGGGCTTTCGCCGTAACATTTACACATTCGTTGAGATTCACTACTTTGAGGCGTCTGTTTTTCTCCAATATGCACAGTATCAATTCATCAACTAACCACCGACACTTGGCCAAGTAGAGCCTCTCCAGCTTGTAGCAATTTTCGGCGAGCACCTTGAAGGCCAGGTGAATGTTGCGGGAATTATTGCCGGAGAAATTGATTTCCTTTATGTCGCGTAATGAAGAATCTACGAATTTTCTGCTTGTCCTGGAACAGCAGCGGAGATTGAAGCAATCCTTTAGAGACAAGTAAACTGCTACTTTCGGAAACAACACATCATCCCAACTTATATCGAATAGACTTAGCTCGGAGTTGTTGTCATCTTGTGACATCCTCATGTCTATATATTTGTTTTCAATTGGAATCAATTCGAAATACGAGAGATGTGTTTTAGTTCGCGGTGGTTTTCAAGACAATAGACAAAACAAAAAATGTAAACAATGGCACCAGGTATGACTTGCAATGGAATATGCACTTTTCAACTGGAATGTACTATTGACAGCTATCAGCGAACATATTTTCCAGTATAACACATAAATCGTATGCTTCCTTGCAAACAGAAGGTGACATTTATCGTGCAATTCAAATTTGTGGTGGTTTTTCGATACGCAATTTTAAAGAATCAAGGATCATGCTGATGACTAGAATTAACAAGTTCCCACCTTGTTTCTTATTAAAATTGTTGCTTAGTTTGTTTTCGTAAGCAATTTTGTTGGGAATATATTAATATTATCTAATACGCAAACCATTGGGTAACCTTATGAACACACCACTGTCTTATGTCAACCATCTGCTGTCAATTCGGACAGTTCTCTCAGAATATTCTTGGTTATTTTTCGCAGCCGAAAATCATAATCAACATGAGATTGACACAGTTTCTCGTTAGTAAATTGAAGAATTTCTCTAATTTCCCAGAGAAATACATAGAACGAAGTAAAAGACAGGTGAGTTTCATACATAACTTGGGCTGACAATGTGCTTATTGTGTAACAACCCCGCTTCACAATAATCATCCGTAGGTCTATTGGAAGACTCCCAGTGGCCTGCCCAACTACTTGAACAGGACGGTTGAAAGGAAAAAGTTTCGTTACACCACAAACCGATCATGGACTGGACAGTTTCGTCAGCAAAATATGCCCGGAACTATTCGCAAGAAAGTTTACATTCAACCGCTTGGTAGATTTATCCTACATGAGTTGTAGAAGACTCTTAATGTTGTGTGTTTACAGAGGAATGGAGCTATTTCCGAGGTGACCGTATAGAAGTTCTGACAGGCAAAGACAAAGGCAAACAAGGGCTTATCACTCAAGTGATTCCCGAGCGAAATTGGGTGATTGCAGAAGGAATCAACTGGCACTACCGTATTGTGGGGTCAGAAAATGATTTTCCTGGAATTTATATCAAATCTGAAGCACCACTTCGCGTGGACAGAGATATTCGTCTAGTCGACCCATCTGACTTGCAAGGAACCGACTTTGAATGGCGTTACACAGAAGATGGTGAGAAAGTTAGGGTCTCAATCAGAACCGGCCGAATAATACCAGTGCCTGATGCGAACAATGAAACGTTCGATTACAAAACCAAGGGGGCGTACATTGATAGAGAGAAGGACACGACAGGTTAGTCCTTTCAAATGCACTTCTATGGAATGTTCAATGAAATTTGTTGGTTTCCTTTTAAAGCCGCTGTCGTTTCCGAAATCACATTCGAACCAAAGCTCTGCACATTCGAGATGGACATCATGGAGAAAATGAATATCATCGAGGAGGGTGTGCCGAAGAAGTCGTATTGGTATTAATGTAATAAGTTTGTTATATTTCTTTAGATAAAAAAAAAACACTTAACAAAAACCAAAAGCAGTTTTAATTTTTATTCGTGACTCTAAAAAACAACTCCTGTCTGTGAGATCGTAGGCGCCTCGATAGGTTCTTCACGTTCTCGTCCGCTTTGTCGAAGTCTTTTCGTAGCGTCTTGTTGTATGTCTCGTACAACCAATTGGAAGCTTTTTGCATGTTTTCTTCGTACGTTTCAAGTACTTTCGCCGCATGATTGTATCTAAACAAAGCAACTCTTCATCATGTAACTCATTTGGTCAACAAATATTGCTTACATACCTTAGTTCATCTGCGATGTCGGTTATCATGTATGTGTTCAAATGTTTCACCGCCAACGTTTGTCGATTGCTAACGAATTTCATGTCCACGTTCGGAAGGGATAGTTGAGCGCATTCTAGTGAAATTAGTGACGCTTGGACGTTATTGCGGCATTCTAAGGCGATATGTATAACATCTCTTGGCGATCTGAAGAGAAACAAATGAGAAATGGTGAATTAGAGAAAATCTGGTGCGACTGTAGGAGGGATTGAAAATTGAAGTCACAGAGTACAGAGTTTTGTATCAATAGGGTCAACAACGAGACAGAAAACATTTCAATTGTGTACATAACCTCAATGTGAGTAGATTATGGAATTCATGTTTTGAAAACCTTAAATTGTTTAGCTTGTGTCATCAGAAAAATACCACAAACATTGATTCAGTCTTCCTATGTCAACTTTTGAGAGAGCTACAACTCGAATTCTGAGCCTCAACAACCATGTATCGCAAAAAATATTCTGGAATCGAAAATGGACATAATATGTTCACGCCTACATTAGCTCCACCTTAGACGTTGGATGCGTAGTTGTCTGCCCCAAAGCTGCCCATATGCAGCACACTGTGCCTGCACCTGTGTCGGAAGTCGGTGTACTGAAGTGTGTCGTACGTGCTAGTTCGCGTATCGATTTTTGGTGTGTTAGTCTGTGAGTAAAATGAAAACGTTCATTTTGAGAGTCACGCCCGCATAAGTGTGCTGTGTATGGGCAGCTTTATGATTCATGGTTCATCTCCAATGGCTATTAATACAAGCTGATTGTGCATCTACTAAAACGATGAAGACGTCGGATGGGCTCGCACGTTGTCACCCCGTGCTGCACTAACACACATGCTGGGAGTCAAGCCAGAGCTTTGATGTCCATGCACTCTACAGGACCCAGGCAGCTTAAGCGTTGACTTATGTCGCTGTACATACAGTTTACGGTAGAATTTTAGCCTCCAATAGCCATCAACGCAAACAGGACCCAAGATCGCACAAAGAATTTTTATCTCGAAATTACCATGCCGGCTTAATCATGTAGGCCTGCGGCGCTCCTTAGATCATGCAGGGAATGGTGCTAAAGTCAGCTTGACCTTTCGAGACAGGTCTCCGTCTTTTTTTTAAATAGTCATATTTTCGCGAAGAGATCGAATTTACGGCTGACTGTGGGTCTGCAGGTGAGTGACTGGAGGTTTTAGGAAGAAATACATTCGGTAAAATGGAGAATAAAAGAAGAAGCTGCTCTTGATGGCCATCAACTGTAAGATAGTTAAACCCAATCTGTGTATAGCGAAAGCATTTCGGATGAATTTGTCAATTATTTGCTTATTTATTATGTACACGTGTCTTTTAGCTTATTGCCTTACAGAGTACATAGTAGCGTGCCGTAGTAACATATTTTGTGACCTACGCCATTAGCTTTAACCCTCTTATGTCCCATGTGTAGCATGCAATATCGTATCGAATGTCGCCCAAAGCAATTACAATTGCGTATGGTTATCAGAATTTATCTGCACGAAGGTTGTGTAGCAGGTTAAAATAATTACTTACGTTACGAGTTAAAATTTTAAATCTTGTTCTAGATTTTTACAGCAGATTATATTGTTCTCGATAATACCCCACTAATATTATAAATTTGAAGATGTTTGTAATGCACTAGCTCTTAAGGGACTATTCTTATGAGCCATGATACATAAAAACAACCACATTCCAGCAGACAGTACTCCACAAAAGTCCGCGTACGGAGGCGTATGAATTTGGATGAAAACAGCTTATTATTTATTTCCAAACCAAAAGCGATCATTTTCTTGAAAAGATATTGTTGATTAAGACTTTCAGATTTCAATAAATCTAAATTTATTAGTATTGATAATTTACAAAAAAGAAAAAAAATTAAAAATAGTTCCAAAATTCAATTCACAAAAGTTTGCGTACAGCTGGTAGCATTCTTTCGTGAAACACTGTTTAAGTAACTGTAAGCAACGGTAAATTTTCGAACAAGCAAGAATGCATATTGTGTGTGCTTAACGTGTGAAAATGGGAATGTTTTTCTTTTTTAATATTTTTTGTAAAAAGGGCAAGACAATGGAAAAAAGAAGCAAAGATCTGGCCAACCACCGAAGCTCTCTGCAAGACATTGGTCCGTGAAGCCGTTGGTCAGCAAAATTAATCGACAGAAAAGACTCGCGTTTTCATGGGACTATGTAATCAAGTTTTTCAGACTTCTGACGTAAGGTTATATTCGCCAACGAGTCGAAATACAATATCTTCGGGTCTGATGGTAGCTTGAGAGCGTGGCGGAAACCGAATGAAGCCCATAATCCGAAAAACACCATGGAGACAGTCAAACCCGGTGGTGGAAGTGTATGGTGTGGGGCTGTATGGCATAATCGAAGTTGGAAATAATCGGAGGCACCATGAACCAGTTCGTTTACATTTTTATTCTCAAAAGAAATCTAAGACCAAGTGCTGGAATGTTGGGAGTATCAAACGATTATTACTTTCAGGGAGACAATGGCCCCAAGCAAGTAACACTGCCCACATCCTACGAACCTCACCACAGAGTCCAGATATCAATCCTATTGAACACGTGTGAGATGCATTAGGATCGGGAATAGACAGCAGTTGGAAGAAGCTTGGATGGAATAATATAAGCACTTCTTAAACTGAAAAATTGGCAGCATCCACGCAAAACTGTCTAAAGGCGGTGATCAGAATTTTATATTTTGCCATGAAAGGATATCCGACTAAATATTAAAATCGGAAGCAATAAGGTGTAACGATTATTTGTATTCTTTTTTTTTAATTTTTTCAATTTCCTTAAAAGCTGTAGGCAAACTAGTGTGGACTGAAATTTGGAACTATTTTTCTGGAATCTGAAAGTTCAAGCATTGTCTTATTCCATTATATATTATTTACCAGAAAATGATCGCTTATGGTTTGGAAATAAGACCTATTTTCATCCAAATTCCTACGCCGCCGTACGCAGACTTTTGTAGAACACTGTATATGCATAGGTGTTTCTTGGTATTTTAAAAGATGCGCATTGGATTATGGGGGAAATTTCAACATGAATAGCTTAATTATCCTAATTAACGATTTTGAATTACTTTCCTGTGAATCAATCAAATATCTCGAACTGTCAAACTGAGAACGCAATACAAAAAGAGGCAGACGCGATCCACAAATCAGAAATGAAGTATGATAGAGATGCCTAACTTCTACCTCTCTTTTTGACAACCAATTTTTATTTCGTTTTCTAAAGCCAAATTGACCAATCAGAGAACGGCATTTACGTTATTTCGTGAATAACCGTAAAAAATTCATGAATAACTGTCAAAAGGCCTCTGAAATTCGTCGATGGACTAGGCGGCAATCAGCTGTGAAGTTGGGCATCTCTATAGTGCTTCATTTCTGCCACAAATTTATGACCAAAAAATTCGCAAATCATGCAGAAAATTCCATGTGAATAAAGTATCCGAGTATGCGAAGTTCGCAAAACACTCATCTTAAGACGACTTGAGATGGAACTTGGTATAAGGTACTTCATGGTAGGGATTCGGACATTGACTACCAAGCTATGACTTGTCTTGAACTGGATAAAAACCAACAGTCAACACGATATGTTTGAATGTCGTTGAATCCGTCTAAGACATCAATGTTCGCCACAAAAAAGTGGGCAGGTAAAGGGTGTTTTTTAGAGACACATATTGAAATTGGTAACAATTTTTTCTGTGACAACTGATTTGGCAGTTCTCAGTTGCTTTGAGGTTAGTTTGACTTATCAATTCATTCACACTGGAGCACTGTTAACAAATTGTTCGAATTCATTTTGAAAAACATGTTTCTATTGGATAAACTCAAGCTAAAACCATTTTCGAAGAGCATTACATGCAGAAAAGGACAGAGAGACATTGTCTTTGTACACCCGAGTCTGAGTACAAGAAGGTCTATCGTTACAAGGCGCATATTAGATTACGGATTTCGTATTACGGAAAATTGTATCCAAAGTCCCTCCAAAGGTCTCTGGCTTCATTAAAGACAAGAAAGTCGAGTGGACAGTCGTCAGGTGAGACTCTACGTCTCCTTCTTTCTAGGGTGTACGCAAGTACTGCCATCGACGGCTGAGACGCCCTCAGACACTAAACAGACAGAATCGTAAGCGAAACATTGACTCCTTCGATCCGTTTAAACCCCCCGGAGTTGATGGCATTCTTCCCATCATGCTGCAGCAGGCTATGTATATTATCACTCCAGTCCTATCACTCCCCGTCCTTCCTATGCAGCCTAACTTACGGTCCACCTGGGTGGAAGTCGTAGTAGGTTTCATCACCAAAGCAGTTGAAGCTAGTCACTGCATAGCTAAGGACTGTAGACCAATAAGCCACCATCAACGCATTCATTCGACAAAACTTCAAGCACTATACAATCTCCTGTGCACAATGGCAAAGGCGTAGAAACTGCACTACATGACACTGTTAGTGTCATTGAAAGGTCCCTACATGTCAAGGAACATGCCCTCGCCACTATCTTAGAAATCGAGGGAGCATTAAGCAGTGTAGAGACCGAGGCAATTAAAACTGCACTTGTAAAGGTCACAGGTGAGCAATCCGGTACGTCAGTAATAGTTAATCTGCTCAGCAATAGCAACATTAACGCAACTCTCAGCGCGTTCTTCAATACCGGAGCCTCAAGGGTCACCCATCAAGGTGGGGTTATTTCCCCCCTTCTGTGGGTGTTAGTCACCAATGAAATTCTTGACGTTGCCATAATTGCCTGTGGAAAATTTCTCCCGACCTTAGTAAGCTAGTTGAACGCGCAACAAACACCCCCTTAAATGGGCAAAATCTTGGGGTCTTGGGATTAACCCTCAAAAGATTTTTCACAAAAAGGTCATTCCGCCTTCAATTGAGGGCCCTCACTCTAAAGAAAAAAGCGAGATACCTGAGTCTAATTTTAGACAGGAAGCGAAGCGGAGGCTTAACGTAAATGAAAGAGAAAGCGGTCTGTGCCCTACGACTGCGCAACAGCATATTCGGCAAAAAAAAAAAATTGGATCCTAACCCCAGAACAATACTGCGGATACACTCGCACATGCCAGTGTAGTTTGGTGGTAGGCTAAAAGCCTCCAAGCTGTTAACAAATGTACAGAGACGTGCATGCCTAGATGTGACGGGGGCTATCTCTCTACTCTTACAGTGGGCCTAGAGGTTTTTATGGATTTTCTCCCACATGCCCTCTTTCTGCAGAAGACTGCTGCAAACAGCGCCATAAGGGTTATGCAATCCAAGAGAGGCACACAAGCCTGGAAACTCCTAGACAGTCTAGAAGTACCAAACGTGATTATACCCTCTCTTCCCTTCATTTCGAAATATCCTTCCGGTGATATCACTCAACAAGGGAGGAGTGGGACTCTAATGAACGCGAAGAGCTCAAGGTTCTTGAGGTAGCAGATGAACATGCCAGGAAAGGGGCCGAAACCGACCCTTCAAAAGTTTGATCCACCTCTAGCTGACATCAAGAGAAAAGTGGACAATAAAATCATGGAGTTAATAAAAGCTAATAAACGGTGGACCTCTCTTCCCACCTGTGAGACCTCTCGAAAGCTATGGCCTAAGTTCAATAGCGCACAGACCGACATACTTCTTCAATGCAACAAGGAGCTGCTGCGGATGGTAGTCGGAGCGCTAATTGGTCATAATCACCTGAGATACCATGAACAAATGGGGGGACGAAGAGGAAATTGAGGATACTCCTCACTACCTTTGACAATGCCCCAGTCTCTGCCTATGGAGGCAAAGAACACTGGAAGAATTCTTCTTCCGGAATCTCCAATAATTAGCAGATATCCCACTAACGTCTTTTTGCAGGTTCGTCAGGATCTCTGGATGGCTGGACAGGACAGGCGCAACAACTTCCCGAGTAGGACCGGAAAGGTTAACATCCCCTCATGGGCATCACAATGGGTCCAACTGGACTTCAGTGCGACGTGGCCCCACCACGACTACACACCGACCTAACCTGTTAACAAAGTCCTTTACATTGAAGGCATGTTCCACAAGCTATGACTTCTTCCAACAGTCCGATCTT
Source organism: Eristalis tenax (assembly GCA_905231855.2). Lineage (NCBI taxonomy): Eukaryota > Metazoa > Arthropoda > Insecta > Diptera > Syrphidae > Eristalis > Eristalis tenax. Next base: position 61,271,200 of record HG993125.1, on the reverse strand, counting down.
TACGACGGACTACATGCCTACGACTTAATGGCTTTATTCGTCCCGAAGGAGGCCTAACACAGGATCAACAGGAAAATCCTATTTTTGTTCATTCAGAGCGACGAAGAGTGGAGTTTAATGGAATGTCGCTCGCATCCACGAAGATCCCCTCCAATGCAGCGGAGCGATCACTACCTACGATAGGAATGAATGTGCCCGAGAGCGGCACACCAAAATCACCGTACCCCGTTACCATGACCATGGCGACATAGCACAGTAAATGCCTTTCACTCGTGAGAGAACAGTAGCTCGCACAACGTGAGTGTTAACCCAGTCCACTTGTGGACTCTCACTATCCTTTGCCATCGAGTTGCATTTTTCTTTTGCGCACAATGTTCAATCCATTCTATCTTTTTCGAATCGAAGCTCTTCAGCATTTGCTTGGAGGGATGAACACACGGACAGTGAATCAGAGGAGAGTCACTCAAAAATCGATTCACTAGAACTGCGCGGAGAGTGATAAACACGTTATTGTGCTCAAAACAACATGGGTCAAGATCGAAGCGATTACACTTATGAAGGTCAGTGTTGTCATTTAAACGTCTAGTCCCATGGGTTTGCTCGGCTGTTGTGAAACTTTCGCGGTCGATATCCCATGCTACGCCTACAGAGACAGAACTTTTCTAAAATTGCGTGATAAACGTGCATTTGGAATGTGCACTGATTGCTCAACGACAGCGTTGAGCATATGGGCTTGGATTCAATTAAAATGTATGCACTTACCGAAATGTCTTTAAATTCCGCCACAGATTCAGACTTTGACGGGCCGAGTTGGCACAAGCTTTCAGCAGTAATCCGCAAATGCGCCACTGCTCGAGAGTGCTGCCAAGTTTGTCGCGAACATCCCTGGCGGTCTCTAGCTGTGCGTCAAGGCTTTCCTCGAAGTCGGTCATGTATGTGCCCCCGCTAATAAACGCTGTGAAAGAGAAAACCTCGTAGGATCAAGAAGGTGGTTAGAGGGAATTGAAGGCCGTACCAATAATCCCATCCTGCTGCACGTACAGATCACTCAAGGTCCTGTAGCTGTCCTTGAGTGTTTTCACGCGAGATTTCGTGTGCTCCACGATCTCGTTGTAATATCGCATGGACACAATTTGCAAGCTGGATTTGCTGAGATTCGCAAAGAAGTCCTCCTGCGCTGCCGCCTTTTGTTTATCCAGTAACACTCCCAAACTCAAGACCAACTGAAATGAAAATTCATTCGTTTGTTGTTGCAGCTGAAGGAGGGGCGGGGCGGGGCTTACCGTCGTCACGTCCTTACACGGGGACTCAATCACGTAGTCCGTATTTATGGCGATTATCTGCTGATCCGATGGCTGCTCCGTGAGCAAATTGAGCTGAACCGCATCGGCAGTTACCAACAAAGCGTCCCGCTTCTCCTGCAAGTGTTCAATCCACGCTTCTGCAGTGGCCAGCCTTGGCCCGGGACAGTTACTCTCCAGGTCACTGATTTCCTCGTCCAAGCGTACGAACTCCTCCACCGAGTTAAGGTTTACCTAAACGGGACAGATAGAAGGACAACTGGTAATAGAACTGCAACTCAATTACCCCACGAGATCGCGCAACAGATGACAAGTCCTTTTGTGGGGAGTCCACAATTGTTGATGTGCCACAGCCCATTGTGTCCACGTTACATTGCGAACTGCCTCGCTCCGCCAGCGTGCAGTGGCATTTAATGGGAACTTAAATTGTCGAAAGCACTAGACTATCACGTTTTCCGTCTGCGCCCACCGTCTGGACTGGTGTCGAGTCGAATGAATATTGAAGAGCGCCGATTGTGTGAATGGTCGGTAAAACCCCGTGGGTTGTTGGCAGGAGCCTAGCAACCCCAACCGTGCAATCGGCCATAACAAAGGGACAAGCCCCAGCCTGTCCATTGTTCGGGCAACTGTGATAATAATTACAAACTGTCATTTAATGTTTGAACACTTTGGGTGCCCTGACTGGCGGTGCTGATGGCTGGTGGCGGTGTGGCCTGGTGTAGGTCAGTGGATTATTGAAAATGTAGCGATAACCTACTCTTCCGCCAAAGGAAGTCCGATTGTACTTTTCAACTTTGCAAATGGATTTTTGATGGCTGCGGCAGGGAGGCAGTAGCCGCTCATGAAATATGCACGCAATTGAATGGTTATTGGGTCACAAATGGCAAGTGACGAGAAGTCTCGTTTCGTGATGATTAACTGGGGGATTGGTGAATATTGTGACCTTTCTTCGAACATTTAGTTTATGACATGTGCATGAATTTGCCAATTGGAGCCGCCTTACCAACCGGTCACTGCTTGATGAGCAATGAAGGCGGCAGAGTGGAAGTGCCCTATGGCGCCATTTGCAACAGCCACGTTGTCGGACGTGAAATTACGTGACATTATAAGGTTCCTATGACACACTAAGTAACAGTAGTCAAATCTCAATTCAGTAACATGCACTACAACCAAAATGCGCCAATTTCCATTACGTACGTAACCTAGTTTTTTTTTAGGAAATTTTGGCTGGAACTCTGTCAAATGAGCCAGTGAACCGAAATCGTCGATGAAATTATGCATAAGGCAAATTATGAAGGAGACCTTAGCCATGACCTTGACATGTGGTCGAGTCTATGTCTGACAACCCGAGACATTATTAAAGAAACGGGGGGACATGCTTCAAGGACTTCTCAACAGCTCTACCAAGTCGGGGGTGCTCATGGACATTAACCAATAATTATGCGTTATTAACGTGATTTCCAGTCAGCTTTCTTCATTGCCACCTGTTTTCCGATTGTGAGTCATTTAATAAATGCCTTCCTTCCATTGCCCTCGTTTTGTGGATGGTTCATTAACAGCTGAACTGGGCTAATTCAACTGTATACCACCGACATTGCTTTGTTTTTTGAATGTTGTTTATTTTTTTTGTCGAAGGTTTTTAACACTCCACTGGAGCACTCAGACTCAAAAACTGGTCCATGGTACTGCCAGGTAGCAACCTACTTTTGCAGCAGGCGCTTCTGTGATGAGGAGCCTACATCATCAGCTCTCACCACTTCAGCACAAAAGACCAGGCACCTGATCCGATCAATGACGGGACAGGAACAGAGGAAGTGCTCTACAGTGTCGTCGTTTTCTAGACGGACGTCGCAGAGGGTTTCGTCGCTTAGGCCAAGCACACTTAGATATTTGCCGAAGGTGTAGTGTCCCGTTTGTACGCCTCTAAGTCGTCTGCAGTCTTTTCTGCCAAGTGATAACAAGAATGCCGCGGATCATGTGCGAGCATGCGATTGGTCATGCCACCTCCGATCGCCGATTGTGTTCTCGAGAGGCCCAACCATTGATGGAAGCTCTAATCAATGATACAGGAAGACCCAGCTCAGGTTCAGGTCCTGAGAATGCTTCCTCTCATCCTTGTCTAGCAAGTTCATCGGTGATCTCATTTCCAGCGATCCCGTGGTGACCCGGGACGAGACAAGTCTAAGTGAATTATGATTGCCGATGAAATTCAGAGAGGACTTGCATTCCTGGAAGTGGTTAAATGACTGAGCAAGGCCAAGGATACTTTTGCACTTCCTCCAGTTCTTCACAATACAGTTCGTGGCTATTAGGACCGCATAGGTTTCTGCTTAAAAAACCGACGCAAATTTACCTTATGAGTGCCATGAGTCCAATGTGGTCGCCCTCAACGAAGGCGCCAGCGCCAGACCCTTCCTTTGCTTTGGAGTCATCCGTAAAGATTCGACTACGTTCCTTTCCAGGCTCAGATACCAAAGTCAGTCCTGAGTGAAGGCAAAGTCGACTTTGTATGTCGAAAGTCCAATATTGTTTGTAATCATAGAGAATAGTTTCGCACAAAAACGTGCCGAATTTAGGAACATTTAACGAGTACTAAATCGAGTTGATACGCGTTTTGTCGACTTTACAAGAATGTTCTAAAAAAATAGAACGCACTCGCCTGACAAGTAAAATTTTGTGAAATAAATAATTTACAGGAAAAAATGTACATGATGTCACTACTTGTCTATGTACGTAGACAGTCCGCCAAAAAGTCATTCTCACGATTAAATAAAAGAGAATTCTTTTCCGATTCACCGTCAAAACGCCCGACTTATTAGAGAGTAGCTTCACCCAGAATTTTGTGCTGGGGTGTAAGATACTACGGTCTGTGAAATATCAATGAGCGACCGTTCTATAACGACTTATCCAAGGATTTACATGCATTCTACTTAAAATGTTAACGTCCGAACGCGCGAACGCGTCCCTGTGGTTTGATAGCTCGAACCCTGTCCTGTGGTGGTATTGTATGTCCGAGGTATGTAATTTCTTTCTTTCCGAAAACACACTTGCCGGTGTTTATTTTCAAGCCTTGTTCTGCTAACAGTTAAAGCACTATGCTCGCGGTAGAGCCCTTCTGTCTCTGAGGAGATAAGGATATCATCGATATCCATGTGTAGCTGGAAGGCCTGTGTAGCTTTCTAAAGACCAAATGGAAGTACGTTCCACAAACAAAAAGCGTGTTTTGTATGTCACCTGGCGCCGTAGGTATTTGATAATGGGCCTTGTTTAAGTCGGGCGATGAGAAGATGTTCTTTCCATTTAGCTGATCATTGAAGTCCACGAGTTAAGGAATTGGGCAGCGACCTGGCCGTGTTTGTGCGTTTAGACTTCGGTAGACGCAATATGGCCTCCAACTTCCTGCCTTCATTTGCACCATATGGAGGAGAACTGCTGGACGGTCGGCAAATGTCCTTCGGCAAATGTAACTGAATTCAGCCTTTCTCTGCTTCAGTTTGTCACCAGGTAGTCGTGGTGGTCGTTCTGCTACGGGTTGTCCAGTTGTAATTATTTGTGATGAACCGTGCTGCCGTTAATACGCGTCTGTGGTGCCAAAGAGACGATTCCTCGATGATAACCTTCTGGGGTATGTTTTAAGATTCATGATGAGTGTCTTCTCACCGTATGTCCGGATTGGAGTATTGTCGGCCGCATAAAGAATTTGGTGTGTGGAGATGCAATTGCAGTTGTGTGCATGAGTTAGAACCAGGATGGTTGAGCCAGAGTCAAGTAGAAACTTTTCGTGGGTGAATACCCACCCGCATAATACGTGTAAGCGTTATTCTTGTTGGCAGCTAAACACCGCCCTGGACGGTAACAACGATTTTAGTTTAAAACCTTCGAGTACGCACACCCCTGTTGACATTACCTGGCCTCATCACCAAGTGGTTGATGAAATTTGCAAATTTTTGAGTGATACTGGTTTGAGTTTCTGGCAGGAGAACTATTTTTGTAGGGTTATTGCGTTGTCGGTACTCTGACAGTTGTCTTTGGAATGCGTTTCGAAAGAGGTTGAATCACACCACTGTTTCGCCAATCGCATCGAGACGTCTATGATGATGTATGCGGTGTATACGATAATGTCTATGCTATGCATCGCTCGACGATGTCGCTTCTTGTGTTTGTGAGGGCCAAACTGCTGGAGCAGATGTGTTTTCGATGATCCTGTCCGCAATCTCAGCTTGGGCTGGGAGAGTTAGCCCATAACCTGCGGACATATTGTGCCTCAAACCTGACTGGGAATGCGATTCATCCTGTCGGGCTCTGTCATCCTATTCCCATTTCACTTGCACTTGTACATGCTAACTTGTACGTAATTAATTTTGGAAGGGATTTTAAATGTAGTAATTGGAAATAGATTTCTGAACATTTCATTTGTAAAACGCGTGCGTTCTATTGTGATTTGGAAAACTGAGGTTGCCACGCTTTGACGTAGCATTCTCTTAAAAGTGGATAAAACGCGTACCAACGCCAATTAAGGGCCGACCGAGTGGACGCGCCTTTGTGATTTGGCCTTTAAGTACAGCACAATGCTTCTTTTGTGAATTCAGTCACTTCATGGAGAAGCCTTTAAGGCAGCAATAGTACACCGTTTACACCGCGCCGAAGTCCAACATTTCGGCTAGTTTCAACATTTCAGCCCAAATGTTCAGAATTCCGCCATTCATTTTCCAGCGTTCTGAAATGTTGAATTTCGTCGCTGCATTTGTAAGTTAGTCAAATCGAACAATCCGATTTACGGATTCAGCACGTCATTAAATGACTTTGCAACCAGCTGACAAGTGTACTTTCTTCTGCCATACTCCTTGGAATGCTTGCTACCAAACGCTGTTATTTTGGCACATTGCACTCACACTTGTAGTTGAGTTCGGAGTCCCGTTGACTGGAGAAAAGACAACCTGATGATGGTTACCACCCCGAATTCTGCTAGTGCACTGAGTTTGCCTTCATATTTGACTAGATGGGGTGTGGACAAGCTAGGAAAAGAAAAATGCCACGAAAATGAAGCCACAATCTACTGATGCATGCCGCAACTACGCCACCTGTGCCACTCACTTGCGGGTGTAGTTCCAAATATTGGTTACATTTGTTGATTCAAATTATGTAGTTCATTCCCCAACAACATGAGAGTTCATTTGAGAACTACTGCAGTGAACTTGAACATATGACAACCACTCAAATCTGATCAAACCCTATTCCCATCCACATCACGTAGTCCATTATCTGCTCCAGGGTACTGGATGATGGTACATATGCGGACGAGTCCATCTAATCCTACGTGCTCTAATTATCGCCGAGAATTCAGTTTACAAGTTCGGAAACTATGTGAGGTTTCAGGCCGCACTCACACTCCCACGGAGGGCGACATGTGTATGTGCGCACACGTCCAACTAAAAGCTGGTTGAACCACATTGTAATTACGACCATCAACTCATCGTGTTCATCATTGCCTGGGATCATTAATTCCCCGCCCGAGTGATGGTGTCAGCGTTTGGCATTTCATGTGAAACTCCACCCCTCCTCATCGAGGACACTACGCCCCGTACACCACACGCCACACGCCACACACATCGCTTGCAGTGGCTCTCCCTATCATTTGCTAATAACAACATGCCATCACCACGGCTCCTCGCAACGTGAAGTGTGGCCTTCGAATGAAACTCGTTACAGTGCTCTGCCACACCTCCCTTCCAAGCGTGCACATGGCTTGCACTCCTGTCAGCCGTATAATTGAACGCCAAAGGAAACTAACCCCAAACAACTTCTAAAAAATACATTGCAATTTCAATTATTCAGGATGCAATGGATTGTTGGTAAACAATGCCCCCCACCCAGCACCGGTGCCAGACAAACAAGAAACTCTTTGCGGGTGAATAATTGAGTCTAATTGGTGATTAAGCGTTGACCGTAGATCGTGGATCGAATGAGAGTGCATCTGCGTTGTTCGAAACCGCCAAACCCACCCACACTGGTTGGGGTTAGCTGCCGACAGGTTCATTGATCCAACATGGCGTCACGAAACGTTGGCTCTAAAGTTTTTTTTATTTTAAATTGGTGGAACACCCTTGAGTTCATTCATTCAACCCCGACATTGGCCTCGAGGGCTGTAGTCTGTCCCAATGCATAATTAAATAAAAAAAAAACAAACAAACTTGGACGTGCCCTGTGCAGTGGGGGGAAATGCAAAAGCTTTGACATGACGCTGAAGCTCTGAAATGCCCTAAAGAGCACTTGATTGCGTGAGGGGCTTCAATGGAATCGTGCTTCCCGGCGAAGGGATGATAAGCACATATGTTGAGCACGTGTTTTTTTAGTAGGTCAATGTTGTTTTGGTCCGATGGTGCGTGAGCTTGTCAAACTAATGGGGTAACGAGGGATTTCATCGCTTAGTCAGCAAATTCAGGGAAATTTACTGATGGACGCGGTGGGATTTATCATATGTCGAACTTTTGAATAGAAATGCGCAGGAGTTTGGAACAATGATGGGTGGGGGGAGGGGGTGTTGTAGTGAGTGACTAGAGGGCAATTACTGTATCGTCATGGTTCTGAACTTTGGGGAGAATGCTTGATCAAATAGTTTAGGGTTATCCTTCTGGGAAACATTCGATATTTCATAATTTTTAGAACGCGAACCTATTATGCTCGTCTATGAAGAAGACACATTATTAATCAGTCTAGATTAAGGAGATACGAAGAAAGCAGGTCATGCCGAATAAGGTGAGAATGTATGTCCATTTAGTGGTAATATGGTGTTGTTGTGTAGGTAAGTGCTTTTATGTTAATTTATGTAATCGATTGGTTTCCAAAGTGCCACCCCGTCTGCCTCCAATTCGTAGACCAAGCCACCTGAGGTCCCCCTCAACTTGTGTGCACCACCTTGTACGTGGACCTCCTCTGTTGCGACTCACAGGAAATCAGGATTATAAACAAAGCTATTTTCTGTGAGAGAGAACCACAGCTCTAGTTTGCTCAAAGACAGTCCAAGCCTGACTAAGGATCGGTTCTTGTTGATTTTGCACTGCCATCCTGGGCATTTACAAATAAATACATAATTAATTATGAAGACCATCAAACAGACTCTTCCTATTCTTCTCTAGGACTTCTCTATTCTAGGGCGAATATTTCAAGCAGAAATGAAGTTGTGGTTGTTTTTCAGATCTACGGCGACTGAAGTTGTTGGTTTTCAGAAGCTTCTTGTGACAGAGGCTTGCTGTATGCACAGTGGCTCACAGTGAAAATGGAACAGAATGGCTCACAATGAAAATATATGTAATGTATCGTCTTGTTCCACTATAGAGATGGCATTTGTGAAATTAGTACAGACGGGAGACAAGTCTCAAGCAATCTAAGACAGCATTTCAAGTCGTCGGCGAGCACCATTCACGGCCAATAGACGGAACGAGTTTCCTAGAAACAGTGGCAACTCTTGTTAAAGGGTGTTTTTTTTTAAAGGTTGAAATTAGATGCAGAAAATGATTTTAATGACCATTACATTGAATTTCTTTCACACATAATCTAGTTTCAACATGATTTCGGGCATCTAAGCGTCGTACAGGGTCTGTACCAGGAATGAAGTATTATAGAGATGCCCAACTTCACAGCTGATTGACCCCTAGACCATCTACGAATTTCCGAGGCTTTTTGACAGATTTTCATGAATTTTTGACGGTCATTCACGAAATATCGTAAATGCCGTTCTCTGATTGGTCAATTTGGCTTTAGAAAACGATATACAAAATGGTTGTCAAAGATTTTAAGGGGCATGAGAGGTAGAAGTTTGACATCTCTATCACACTTCATTTCTGGTCTGTACTCTGTAGCTCCAACTTTCAAACACTTGTCGCAGCACATCACGCTGTCGAAAGTCACAAGCGCGCGTTTCGACAATTAACTTCGCGCAAAGCAAATTACCGACCCAATGAGTACGCCACGTGTGCATGTCACTTTTGTATAAATCTAAGAAATTCGAAATTTAAGAGGTCTGTTGAATTATTAGACACTTTTCAAAATGACTGGATGGCGCAGTTGTTTAAGTGCCTGCCATTTAAGTGCTGTTCCCGGTTCGAATCCCAGTGAAAGCAAAGTTAATACGCTTTTATTTGCTTTTCAAATCTGGTCCAGTCACCATTTGCCGTTGGGATGAAATTAACGACACTATCACTGGTGAGGTCGATCGGTGGTAGAAGTCTGACTGTGGGTATCACAATGGACAAACATGGTCTAAGTGCGCTGGTGAATTCACTAACAGCCCCCTTCCCTACCTATTCAAAACATTTGTCAGCAAACCATATTAATTCATTCCGAAACGTAAAGACAAACCACCAGAATGAAATTCCATGGAAACATCTGTCTCTTTCGCTCTCATTAGGTCCAATGAGTTGTCAATCTGTTGCATACAATAGATTCAATAGGCCGGAGCCAAGTGTTGCGCCAGATGGACCAATAATACCAGCGGCACGCCAATTTTATTTCGTCACTTTTGTAATGGTCTACTAAAAAAGACTAATGTACTACTGTATTTGCCTTCCGTCACATCCGAACAAATGGATTTTGGTTTCATCGGCGAATATGAGACTTTCCCAGAAGCTGTGAAGAAAGAAGCACAAGAAGCGGTGTACGCGCAAATAACTTATTTTAAGACAATTCTGGGATATTTTTTTAATTGTATTCCCCGTGACCTATCCATAAGATCAGTCCAGTGAAACGTTCTCTTGGGAAACGTCTTCTCTGGGCGACGTGCTACGCCTTACAGAGAGCCCCTATTGTTGCCTTCGCCAAAACAATAGGTATTCACGTCTTTGTCAAATATCTGCGAAAGGTGCCCAAATTACCCAAATACCTACCTATCCACCGATCTCTCTCGTTTCCATTACTGACTTTTTCGTCCATGTCACCTGCTTCTGTGTGTGTGGCCGTGGTGTTGCGTTATGGGTATGTGCGTTTGACTCCTCCGCACTTAAATTTTTCTGCCTGGGTTCGATTCTAGGTGGGGTTAGGTTGGAGTGGCTGACTACCTTAAGTGTGGCTACCTTAGGCCAAAAGAAGGCCCTATGTGTTCTCACAACATCTAATAGATCCTAGTCCGCTAACCATCTGGAGGATATAGTTGACTGATGCTACTTAGTTCTGTCAAGTCGTAGAAATATGTTGCGTCCATGCCTAAATCCACGAGATGATGCTGGCAGAGAAGGTATGAAATGGTTTCTTCTCCCTTTTCATCCCTGCAACTTCTGCAGACGTCGTTATAGGGCATACCTTGTCTTCAGGCGTGAATTTCATTGGCCCATTGGTACTCATTCAGGCATCCAGTGACCGAAGGCACTTGACCGCATTTCGTTGAGAGAAAGGCGGCAATTGAGAGACGTCTTGAAGTTAAATGTGACTGCACTCAGAGATTTGAACAGATGAGAATGTCTGTACCTAATATTGCATTGTTTTTTAGCCAAGACAGATCGCATTTAATCGCCAAAGCCTCTGCCTGAAAAATGCTACAATGGAAAGGTGGTCGCATAACAGTTGGAGTAGATTCCCACACCCACTCCTTCGCCCATCTTAGATCCATCTGTGAAAATTCGCAGAGGACCGTCCAGCATCTGGTGTTCAGACGTCCAGTAAGATCTGGGATGCATGCTGGTTGAGATTTTGATTTTTCTCGAAGATGAGCTTAGGTATCGTGACGTCGGTGTTCCTCGGTAGAGATCAAAATTTATAGAGGATGGTGGAGTGTCCGAAGCTGAGCCCCTTCCCCATACGCAACGATTTCAGTCTTATCGCCGTCTTGGCAGCGACCTGTCTGCCGAAGAGATCTGTCGGCGAAAGGTTGAGGAGTATAGTTGAAGCTATGGAGGGGGTAGTTCGCAACTCCTTCAAGTGGCTTGCAGTTGGTGTCTTTGTCTAACGCAGTACACCAATCCGCGCCGTACAGAAGAATGGGTCTGGCTACTGATTCGTATCAGTTTGCCAGTGAACCACTCGCGGCTGCAGACACACATGATTTTTTCAACAATATATAGCCGTACAGTATTTTTTGAAGCGTTTCTGGATGTTTCCAGCAGATATGAAGCACTAAAGAGAAATGTAACTTTCCAGTGGAAAACCCCTAGTCCATTGCAGTTCACCTCAGATTTTGACGTTTGTACTCTCAAGCCACGCATACTAGGAGTATAGAGCAACGCAATGGCGTTAGGCGGGATTAATCAGCTTCGCTGAGCTCACACTTAGTCACAGACACTCGTCTGTGAAGATGTTATAAAAAGTGCTCAAATGACACCGAGGGGAAAGGGACATCGAAGTTGCATACCACTTCAGTACTTCATTTCTGGGTTCAAGCTTAGCTTCGCGTTGAGGATGAGGCCGAGAAATTTGGCACTGTTGCTCAGTTTTAGAGGGCGTCCCCTGATGTTAGGGGGATCGAAGGCAGGAATTTGGATTCAAGGTATGACAAAAAAAAATATAACAATAATTTCTATGGCCCCACCTCTTTCCGGTCACCAACAATGCTCAAACAGTAATGCATGTCAAGACAAAACTTCTCAAAATTGACCTTGCCGAGTCGACATAAATTCCTCGTGCCGACCCATAGCACTTACGTCTCCTTTCTAAGGTTATGGAAACGCAGATAAATCGTCAGCTTATGAAATCTCTTGAATCGCGTAAGCTTCTTAATGACCGGCAGTAATGTTTGGCATCAAGCTCTCTTGTTGAAAATGCGTGCCCCTGGTGGCGATGAGTCTCTTCTTCGATGGATTAGAAATTACCTTTCGAATCGTTCAATTCAAGTTGGGTTCAAGTCGGATGTCCAAATGCTGATGTTCCCCAAGGCTCTGTTCTCGCTCCCACACTCTTTCTCATTTTTATAAATTACCTCTTGTCTCCTACTTCTAATCCAATCCATTCCTTCGCTGATGACAGCACCCTCAGCTTTTCATATTCGTTCCAAGACTCACGACCGTAGAATTCGAATGGCAGCTTTTGTTAAGCACATTCAATTCCGATCTTGACAGCATAATTAACTGGGAAAAGAACAATCGAGTGGAATTCAATGCTTCGAAAACTCAATGCTATCACTCAAGCGAACCCTTGTTAATCAGCCATTATCCATGAATGGCACCTGTGTCGGTGAAACCGGAAAGCTTTCCATCCTTGGTATGTGTATCAACACAACACTCAGTTGGAAAGATCACACATTTGAGGTCGCCAAAAATGCTGCGAAATGCTTAGGTTTCCTCAATCGATGCAAGAAATACTTCACCCCTTCTGATTTGGCTTTAATTTATAAGGCGTATATACGCCCCAAACTTGAGTACAACACTCATACCTGGTCTCGTGCCCCCAAGACCACCCTGCACCTACTAGATAGAATCCAAAAGCGATCGATACAACTTATAGGAGACAACAATATTGCAGAGTCATTAGACTCGCTCGAACATCGACGTACCGTCTCGTCTTTATCCGTATTTTAATAAACGATGCTCAAGTGAGCTTGCCAACAGCATTCATCCTCTCCATGAATTCACCCGCAATACCCGTCTCGCCAGGAATGCTCATCAGGTTACCCTTAAGCCTACTTTCGGACGCACAGTTAAAGAGACTTGTTCACCAACACGAATATGGAATGCTCTGCCCAGCCCAATATTTCCCCCAAAATACAATCCGCAAATATTTAAAACCAATGTGCACAGGTACCTCCTCTCCCTTTCTCCTGCTACACCTTCGGCCCGTGCTATGTCTTGACCCGGGACACTTAAGGGTAACATTAACAATCCCTTGTGCGCGCGCAAATTATATCAAAAAAGGTCCCCTCTACCCGTGAGGCATTAATTACAAGCACAACTCGAGCGGCTGCTGTAGAAGCTATGCTCTGGCCCTCTACGGTCTGAAGAGCCACCCATGTTTTACCCATATTAGACAACTGCTTATATGGACCTACTTTCGAACAACTTGAAGGTATCTCAGCTTATCGGATGGATATTGTACCTCAGGGGTTCCGCAGGGGAGTCATTTAAGCCCCTTACATTTTATAATTTTGATTGCCAATTCGTTCACAACACAGCAATGCTTACTATTCGTCGATGAGTTGAAAATATATAAGAGTATTAAAGATTCTAATGACTGCTTATTACTTCAATCTAGTAATTCGGCTATTTTTTCTGAAGTGAAAAGTGTTAAAGACTACTCCTAGTTATCTTCTTTTTCACCTAACACACGTATTCTTCTCCACTTGTGTGCATCACCTTAAACCCAAGCGGTCCATGTTTCGTTGTCTCAGTGGCTAGGAGTCGAAGTCAGGATCGAAATTGCACATTTATTGCTCATGGGCCAGATTATACCACTTTTGGCGCAGGATACGTAGACGCTTGTGGAATACAGTCTGGCGTTGCATCATCTCATTCAATAGCCATCAATGAACATGACCAAAGGTCCGGTGCTTTCGAAAAGTCCAAGGCCTATTCGTTTTAAGCCTCCATCCGTTTAAGGGATTGTCAAGGACTCGAGTCTTAAGTTACGCCCTTTAAGGGCTTTGTGAGCAAAGAAGTTACTACTTTTTCTAAATTATTGCGTTTCGTTTTCGCGCTGCATGCGTGTATTCGAATGGAAATTAAATCCAGACCAAGGAGAGATTGACGAGGGAATGCATGGACTTGCAACCTGTTGCAACCTGTTATTTGTTGCGGCGAGATGTTCTCATTTAATCTGAAATGGAAACTTGCAACTTTTCAAAACTGATTTTTTTAACAAACAAATCTGGAAACGTGTAGATGTTCACCGCCAACACACAACTTCATCCATGGACAGCAGTCGATAAGCAGGCTTTGTGAAGTATGCATGTTTGACTAAAAGCAAAGAAAATTAATAACTTATCAAGAAAGTTAAGGAGAGAGAGAGAAAGACTTCGCAATTTGTGCCAAGAAATACGATAAAGTTTGATTAATCATTCAGATTCAGAAAATACGCACGGAAAGGTTCTTGAACTCACGGCGGCGATGAGAACCCATAAAAATTTCATTCTCCATTCACAAGACCGCCCATAATCACGAACCACACCACACAGCAGCCGCTGTGTGTACGTTCCCAAGGTCACAAGGGTTTTTTTTCGCATTGTTCCTCTTGCGTGTGTGTCACATAAATTTATGAACTGAAAGAGTCAAATCCCCTCATTTCAACCACCTTTTAGCGATTTTCGTTCCGCACACCGCATCCACTCTGGCAAATTACTTATGTCATGGGGTGAAAGTTCAATTGAAACTCGTTCACGCATGCAAGTGATTATCGCGAATTTCAAACCCTCCAATTTCGGCAGCAAAAGAATTAAATTTATACATTCTCACTTTCATTCCCAATTGTACGTGAGCCATTCCATCAAACCGTTCAAGTAGCCATTCAGGGGCTAATGTCAAATTTTGAAAAAAGAAAAAAAACAAAGCTTGCCGGGCACCAGTACAGGCCACGGCTTACTGGCGAGTTTTCCAATTGAGCAGTCAGTCCATAATTAGAAGTTCCACGCGTTGCACAGAGCACTTCAAAGCGACAAAGCTCGACGAAAACGGAAACAAAAAAGGAAAACAAAACCACGCCAAGAGCGGAAAAAAAAACAAAAAGAAACCAAAATGTTACGTATACGCACGGAGGGACGCCGCCGCGGCTCCCCTGGGAAGCCATCCCTTAGCTGGAAGGTGTTTGGAAGAAGCAGAACATTTCGCAAACACGTGCGGATTTTCGATTTTACGTTGGATTTTGCCCCGCCACCCCTCTCGGCTTAATGGGACCAACGAAGGGTAGTGCCGTATTTTTCCAATTTCCATCCACCAACAAGTTGACTAAAAGGAAGAGAGGAGCCGCGCACAGCGAGCGAGGAGAGACGAACACGAACACGAACATGAACACAATGAAAGCAAAAAGCTCTCCGTTTGCCGAAAATAAAGTTTTTCAGTCGTTCTCTGTGCGCTGAGCATGTGTGGGAGGCCACCGGCGGGGGATGTTCGGTATTCGGCCTGTCGACTGGTAGCAGCAGAACAGCACGCCAGTTGAGTGCAAAGAGAACGGAGCACAGGCACGACGTTGTATCAGCAAATCGAAACCGCGGCTGCTTCAATACAGAGCGCACGGAGTTGATGCGTATCTACGAGATTGTCTCATCGAAAGTGCCTCGCATGGATATTTGATTCGGAATTGTTGTCTAACCAACTCGACGCAATCAAACGACGAGCGACCATCGTCGCCATCATCATCATCGTCCACAACTTCGTCATCGTTGTCAACAGTCGGGCGGTCAGGAGGAAGTCTTCATTGTCCAAGCCTCCTGTGTGTGTGTCTTTCCCCATTAAATGCTTGCTTTGACCTGGTTTTTTCTAGACGTTAGTCTATTCTGAGTTGAGGCGCGCGCGTTAATTTTCGATTAAGTGACCACTAGTGCGTATGTTTAGTGCGAACAGAAAAGAGACGCATATTCGTATCGAATACGAGCTCTGTAGTGACAACGAGTTTCGTTTGATGCGCTAATGTCACCGGTGCGGCAGACGGGTGATGTTCTTTTGTGACATTTAATCAATACGAACGAGTGAAGTTTAAGTGAAATCGGAACGACGAATCCTCCACCCCTAGAGAGAGAGAGAGTGAAAATTTGTGGAAAGCAAAATGGGTATTCGCGACCAATTAAAGATTTTTCGCCGTGGCCGGTCGAGGGAGTCCACTCGCAGGAAGTCCATGTTCAATTTGGTGGCTCCCAACCAAGTGACAGAGCAGTCGTTGCAGGTGTGGCGCGGCTTGCCCGCTCAAATACGACAGGATCCCAGTTTGGCTTCCTTTCAAATGGAAAACGAACGCCTCCACGGTGGGTATTTACTTTTAATTGTTTTCCTTTTCGTTTCCTTTCGTCGAATTGCTCGACGGCTCCAATTGAAATATTTACTCAAGAGTACACGCAGTGGTTTATTTTCGTTCAATGCCAGGCGTGATGCGGACTGGAGTATATATTTCTGCGGGATGTATCTGTGACAGTATTTTGCTGTGTGTTTTGAGCTTTTTTTTGGTAATGAAAGATTTGAAGACTCGTCATGAGCGAATGGGTAAACACTAAATACAGCCTGTCGCACTATTCTGTGAGATTTTCTTGGCTGAGAGGGCGTATGGAAGACGCGAAAGAGTAAACAATTACTTATGTACGACATCTGAAAGTAGCACAAGGGAGGCCATTACGAATGTGAACACATCTTGCGTTTGAGAGGCCTCAATTGCACAGCACGTCATGCTCCCATTCATCATTCGGTTGCTGGAGCATTCGGGGATGTATTCCTGTTCTTCCTGTTGAATTATCCTGGTGTCATGGTGTGACATCACTGCTCGGAGATAACTGGCGGCAATGACTATAAATGAAGTGCATCATCTTGGGGTATACAACGAAAGTTGTCTCTGTACATGTTTGGGCGACCATTATTACGGTAGGGGTATGATCCCTTTTACCTTGGGCCGGTTGTGTCAACATTGTCCAGATGAACAGGTTGATAGGGATGACAATCATAGACAACGCAGAACAGGCCGACTCCGTCGGACAGTCTCACCGAAATAGTCTACGACTGGATTGCACAGAAGTGGCTGAATCCTTTCGATCTCGAGTTTCATTCCATCAAGATTTATGATCGTGTGCATTCTCTGAAGAGAGACTGTAAAATCGTCTTGGTGGCCTTGGACTCTTTTTCACATTCGTTGTAGCACTCTCGTATCATCAAACAATGATTATGGGCAGGTGATGGAGTGAAAGCGAAGGTTGATGCATCTGAAGTTGAACCATAGACATTGGTTTGGTCACGTGGCACGCATGTCCCCTTCATCACGACTTCCGAGGCGGCCGTTGAATGCAATTCCATCAGGTAGGCGACCGCTTCGCAGACCCAGGACGAAATGGTTGGACCACGTCCAAAAACCCGCCTGGTTACGCTTGGGCATAGCTCCTGATGAGTTAGAGTCGATGACGAAGGATCATGTTGCCTGGAGATCTTTCGGGCGTGGTTTACCCCCGCGACCCTTCTAGTAGAGCATGCGGGTCAAAATATGCTGATGATGAGATATCCAGCGCAGGAATCGGGTTTTTCTTTTGTACAAACCATGCCGTGAAGGCAACGACACCACGACAAGGATGGCTCTACCGAAGGGTTGGAGTTAAATCAAAAGACATACTGCTTCCCCCATGACAGAGTTGGCTCACCTGCTTTGGGTCTACAGGATAAATTGCCAGGATTTGAGTACTGCATGAGTAGTAGCAGTATTAACCAAGTTGAAACTTATTATCATCGCTGTCTTTGTTTGCATTTGTTCCATCATCCATTGAATCTAACACTATCCACGGTGCATGGTTATCATTGGCATCAATTGTTGATCTATAAACTTGAAGATGGAAATCGTTCATTCATCGCAAAGTGTCGAATCCCTGAATACACATTTGATACGTTTGATTTTGTTTTGCGTCAAATGTCATGTGTCTAATGTTGCAGTTCTGCTGGAGTTCCGGCGTTGGGCGGAGAGAAAAAAATTAAACACGACGTTTACTTCACAACAGTTTTCAAGAGATGTGATGTTGTGATGCTTCGCATTTTGTCAGAATACCAGAAATAGCAGTTGTCAGTACTTCGAACGAAACTCTAATTATTTTGAAGGCGCATAGTGCAAAATATGACGATTATAGACCGCTTTTATTTCATTCTGTGCTGCGTTTGTAAAGACCCTGAGATGTCAGCCGCCCGTTTGACGTTTGTTTGTGTTGGCCACATCTTACGGTGAAAATATTCAAATCTTGCGGACATCTTGCGGTTTTTGCTCGGGTGATTGATTGTGCTGACGTAACTAAAGATGATTAGTTGTCTCTTCGCGAGTCACACAGACTATACTTATCCCCGATTTCGAACCACCCGCGTACTTCTCGGTTTAACTCAAGTCAGCCACTTGATCATATGAAGTGACGTACGTTCTCGGATTGGGTTCTAGAAATGTTGGAAGAAGACAACCAAATTCGTCTCGCAAAATCATTTGCAGTGATGAAGCGTATTTTTAGCTAAATGCACATCATCACATGCTTCATGAAACACCACGTTTCGACCGTAAGAAATAACTGTTGGTGCACAGTGGCCGATTTAGGGTCGTTGGGTGGACTTAATTCGGAATTTTTTTCTCAATTTAAAATCGTTTCCATTGTAGTAAACCTTATATGCGTCTGACCACAATTTCCAGACGTAATCTAAGCCGCACTGTCTGGGCGCCCACTCTTATTATCAGTTCTCAAGAGTTTGGCAATATGCACCTGATCACCTGGTTATGCTTGCCTTGACTTTTGGCAAGCGTGAGTAGGAATATGAAATAGAGGACAGTGGAGTCCGCGATCAATCATCAACGTGTTTTATCATTACACCATAACTTCATTTTGTTAGGCAGTTTTATTTCTTCGAAAATTACCGCTAGGTTACATTCAATTGAGGTCGCTACACAGATATGCTTTTAGTTTGTTGGTCCCTTGCACGAACTAGACATTAATGATATGTGGTTTCAACAAGACGATGCAATAAGCCACACAACGGCTGTAACAATCTACTCAATTCGATGAACGGGTTATGTCGAGAAATGGCACGTTAAGGATGCCACGTTAAGTCCTTGGTCTATGGTCTAACAAGTGAGGGATAGCGGCAGTTTCTGTCAAAAAATGTGCTTTCGAAAAATGGGTTGAACCGCTGTAAAAGTGGGTTCACACATACTTGTCAAAAAATTGACAACTCATAAGCCCTAATCAGGGTTGCCACTATGCGACTTTAGTCGCAATTTGACACTTTTTTGGGGTCGCGACTCGCCGAGAGACCATTAACTGACTTCGGCAACTATTTTATATGAAACATATTTCTTTCGCGAAACACGTCGTTAAGTTTCTCATAAGCAATAAACTCGACAATAATTTTAAGAAAAAGCAACTAAATGAGTGCGCCACTCCTACGCATGGTGAAACCTTAAAATTAGTATCGATTTGAGACAATTGGGTCTTCTTTTGTCCTAAGACTCTTTTTTGTGCCTCTTTTAGCAAACTTTTCAGCGGCAACACTGGCCCTAATGAGAGACAGACAGCAAACGCAGCCCACAAGATGGAATTGGTCAACTTGTAACCCAACTTATTCCGGTGCTCCTTGTGTGATTGTTTTCACAATATTTTATGAAGGAAAGAATACGTTTTGATTTGTTTAAGAGGCACGTATACGATAACTTTGGCGTCACGAAATTTTAACGGTATTTTTTAGAGGGGCTACAAACTTGCATTTTGTATAACGTGAAGGGTGTATGGTTTTGTGTCTCTTTTTACAAAACACCGTTAACATTACTTAGCGCCAGAGTTAGCGTACTCTCTCCGTTTTAAATTGTTTCGATTCATTCCTAATAATTCAGGAACTTTTTATAAAAGAGTGGACTACTCACGTACGCAATGTACTTCATATTCCAAACTCAGCGTGCAACGGATTCTATAGGTTTGGGCCTTAAACCTGAATTGATGTTGATTAATTTCGGCTTATTTGAGAATATTATATTTTGTATATTTGTGGGCATGGGCATCGACTCCTATGTACGAACCAATGGGATCTAGGTTCGATTACTAGACAGAAAATGTGCACCGCGTCACCACTTTCGAGTCACTGACAATCCTCACATAGTATAACTGTCTAAAATAGGCTTCTCATACTTTGCCGTTCGGAGTGGGCATAAAACTGTTGGGGACCGTCTACTCGTGAGAAAACAATAGCACACACAACAGCGCCACCGATATTATCATCATTACAAATCTATTCAATTCAAGCGTTCGTTGCGATGTACAAAACTTGTGTTTGAACACCCTTGCCTTTTGTGTTCAGGAATCAACAAGCTAAGACTCCACTTCACGCACTGTATCCAGTGCCGTCGGCGTCCTCCTCTGCTGATTTATTGACTGACTTCTTTTGTTTGAATTTGACAACACCATCCTGTGCCATTATTTCTGTTTGTCTTGTGTGTACAAGGTATCTGTCTTCGGAATCACCATTACCGTCTCTGACGTGAAGATTTCTCAACACACGCCATTTGTTGTCAAGCCGACGAGTTCATTAAGAATGCAAAACACGAATAGATGCGACAAGTTTGTTCACTGCAAAATACAATTATTGAATTTTTTGTCAATCCTGCGATACATGCGAGTCGAGTGATCACGCATCAGCATTCTAAGTACTCCGCCTCGCCTAACCTAAAAAAGCTTCGGCTTCTAGTGAGCCTTCAAGTACCGAAAAACAGATTACTTTACATCTGATAGAGCTTATTCCATAAGGAGTTTTCATTACAGCCGACAAATTATTTGCTAACTTTAACCATCCAGTGCTTAAGAGAAGGTGCTAGCATCGGAAGGTTGGTTCAAGAACGAGTAATAACGGAATAAAACTTCTCGCAATGGTCCTTATTTGGATCGACGTCGCCCTTGTACTTGAAGAAGACGAAAATTTCCCGAGGTAAACTTCGGTCTTTCTTGGTTTGCTAGGTCCTACAAAAAAGAGACACCTTAAACTGTGCCAATTACAGCGGTATATGTCCCCTGAATATAGCATATAAGATCTTTTCTGCCGCCCGGTGTAAGCGCTTGACACCCTACGCCAACTGCCAGATTGGTAAATATCGGTGCGGGTTCAGGCCAGCGGAATCCACTATTGACATTACGGCAGATCGTGGAAAAGACATTATTATCGACCTTACGACCGCTTATGACCATATAGGTTTGGCATCCCTGCAAAAGCTTTTCACTCTAAGAATGGTACTTGAGAAGGCTTGGGAGTACGCCAAGCCCATCTACAGTTGTTTTGTATATTTGGGAAAGGCATACGACCGAGTTCTTCGAGGTAAACTCTTGAGTGTTCTGCTGGAGTATGGGATTGATGGTCCTCTTCTGATTGAGTCACATTCAACGCCAGCCTCGGAAGTCGTGATGAACGGCACATTCGTGCCACGTGACCAAACCACCGAAGCATAGCCCTCTCGGTTCGAAAAAGCAGCTCCTCAATGTTGAGTTCCTCTCGCACTGCCGTGTTTGTCACCCTATACCGGCGAGCAATTCCCACAACAGCACGGAGAAATCTCTATACACAAACTGTAGCAGCTGCGTTCGGGTTGATGGTGCTAAATCAACACCGTTCACCGCGATGGCGTTGGACTTTGCCATGGGTGCGTCTTGTCACCTCTCCTTTTCATTGCATATACGGACTAGATGTTGCAGCGCCCCCGAGGTGAGGAATGTTTCACAAGAGAGAGGGTCTTTTTCACGAGTGATGGAAGGAGTAATGCTGAGCTTTCCCGTAGGATTGGTCAATCTGGGTCAATTTTGAAACAGCTTGGTAGATCTGTAATCAGGAGGGCCGAGCTTGGTGGCAAAGCGGGTTTCAAGTCAGTATTTGTTCCAACTCTCACCTATGGTCATAAAATTTGGCTAAAGACGGAAAGAATAAGATCGCGAATACAAGCTGCTGAGATGCCGAGATTACTCGCCGGGATAGGGTGAGAAACACGCCACACGACAACACGCCAGAGCCAATGGCGAAGCATCGAGTTGCCGCGAGCGACCCTTTTAGTGGAGCATGCCAGTCAGAAGAAGAAGATGATGAGGATGATCCCTGCAAAAAACGTCTGTCTTTAGAGAATACCCCTTGATGGAGTCAAGGTCGGTAAGAATTTTATCGAGACCTTTGATGGCAAAAAAGGATTTAGACAAGGCGGCTCATTGTCATGTGATCTCTTTAACATGCTCACTCTCCCGGGGAGCCATTATTCGCTAAATAACCTGATTCGTGGCCATTCAAGAGGGAAGAGGGAGTCCTTCGTATTATCGTTTGAATGAGGAGACTGAACGAGGAACAACGACATCGATCTGGTCAAAGGAGTTCGAGTCTCTCAAGAGGAGGCACGTTGGTTCATGCCTAGGTTCACCACGGACCTGCTAAAGGCAATCTGGGCCTCATCCAACAATCCTCACAACCTGCGTTATTTCCAAATATGCTGACAAAAGGAGCTCCGCCGGGAAGCAGGTGCCACATTTCATCGATGAACAGGGCAAAGATGAAGGGACTTAGCATACATCCTTGTAGAACACCTGTTGTTTCAAACCAGTCAGATAACGCGGAACCATTCCAAACGCTTTCACTCGATAAGGCGACAAAATAGAAATCTCTCATCTGCAGAAATTTCCACGACAAACATAAGCATCAAAAGATGCATATCCTGCATTTCATCATAGGCAGCCATAAAATCGACGAAAAAAGAATGTAATTTGCCTTTCTTCTCTAAATGTTTCCTGGCTATGGTGGTAAGAGCGAAAATGTGATCCATTTTGTATTTAGTTTTTAAGAAATAATATATTCTGCCCTCCCCTGGAAAAATGCCTGCGTTCGCCTATGCATGCGAGTGCGTAAAAGATCTGCCAGCTCAGAAGCAACACTCATTAAACGGATTACCACACAGTCGTGTTCATTGTTCGTCTTGTCCCCATGTACACCCACAAATGTCAAACGCTTCTTTACCATAAAAAGGTGATGACTATGTTTTGAATTATTACTTCATCCGATTTCAATACTCTTAGAAATAAATTAGAAAAAAAAACTCTAAATATTCCAAGGAAAAAATCTGAAATCTTTCCAAAATCTGAAATCTTTCTGCTTCACATCCAGGAGGCTGCACAGTCAAACTCACATTTGAGGCACACATTTCATTCAATTTATTTTTTTTTGGCAAGCGTGTGGACTAAAATTCTTCGATTTATGTTAAAACACATGTTTGAGCGTATATCATACATTTTGACGAGAATTTAAGTACGTGTTGATTATGAACCGTTAATATTGTCTGAAATAAATTATTTTGTAGATCGCACTACTATTTCACATGAGTATTTGGATTTGACAAATTTAATGGTCCGATGTTGATGAATGTTTTTATGCCGAAGGTGTCCGGTGTCTTGGTGGGCGATACATGTTTATAGATCTTAATACGTCTGCCTTTAGGATCGTTATGCGAATGCGTATATTCCATACCACGTTTTCTAAAGCTCGCCCATAGCATCGACTTTGCGAGGTGCAATTACGGCTGGTAGAAGGCGTTAACGAGAATCTGCCGCAAATTGTTAAAAATCGATAAAAGCGTTGGTGCCCAAGTCTCAGGGTGATCCATGCAATTCGGTATAATGACTAGCATATTTTGGAGACAGTGAGGGGAATTCTGTCAAGAGAATTGTTGGTATACCCTATCGACTGGAATGTAGACCCAATGTTCTTCTAAGCGAAGTTGACTTCGACCACTGCCGCCTGTTGTCCATTGCTTGCGTTCTACGACTGGATGGCGCAGTTGGTGAAAGGAAAGTTAGTACGCTTGTATCTGATTTTCAAACCTGGTCCAGTCACCATTTACCATTGGGACCACATTAACGACACTATCACAGGAGTGGTCAACCGGTGGTAGTAGCCTGACTGTGGTCATCACAATGGTCTGAGCGTGCTGGTTTTCGCTAGCAGCCCTCTTCCCTATGTAGAGGTTTTTCTGAACGAAGTTGGCTCGACTACTGCCGTCTGTAGTCCATTCCCTGTGTTCTACATAAAGCAGACAAGCAAATCCAAGTCCTTATCATTTTTGACATGACTTCACAACTAGATGATTTGAAGAGAGTGCCGAATCTGCTGGAGGACCTGCGAACATTTTCCCATTTTATTGAAAGCAACTCTGCTGCTTCATGTATAATTCAATAGTTTATGCCTACATTATGTTGCGACAGAACTGCTTCCCGGAAAGTTTCCAAGCTGTTCTGCCGCAACTAATGCGTTGCTGTTTGCTTTTCCAGCGTTTTCCTCTCGACAACCCACGTGTGGCATTTCATCAAGTCTAGCCCGGATAACGCTTACAAATCATTGAATTATTGACGGTTCGCTTTTTTATCGATGAACTAATGAGTTCGGTGAGCAATTCATCTCCCATTTTGGATCGGTGAATTGGCTTGGTAGGTAGACGCCTATAGCGGGTCTTGTTTTTCAGGGAACTTGTGGTGGCATCTGCTGGTTTATGTGGGCATCTGCCCGTTACTGTAACCAACATAATTCTGATTAATTACGATTTGTCAGTGTAATATCGCGTGAAATTAGCTTGAACATTGAGCTAGTAAATTAAACTGAATTATCTAAATGCGTACGATTAGCCGACACATTTAGATTAAATAGTCTTAATTTTGGTACTCAAAGCGGAACCAAAATTGTTTTTAAAATTGAATGTCGTCAAATTGCAGATAAAATTGTTTTAACTTTTATGAGAACACGTTTTAGACGAATCAAATGAAATGCAATAATTTGTCTCATTTATTATAATTAGATTTATCGCCGATAAATTATCTGTTAAACGCAACGCCTTAGCGCCTGTCAGAGGCGCCTGAGGTTGAATGACATTGTAATGGTCGGACTATTTGCGTTGCATATGTTCATAAACTCAACTTAAAATCGGACTGACACATCTACTTTTTAGACATCAAAAGTCTGCAGTAAAATACAAATGGCGTCGTGGGGCAGATGGCGCAGCAAAAACAAATGATTCTTTTAGTTACAACAGCTGTGATATCTTGTTTCAAGTGATATTTTAAAAATGATTTTACTAACCTTAAAAAATGAACCGATGCGGAATTGCCATTTGTGTATGGACCACAAATTTGCAACAGGATTGAAAAACGAAACAATTTTCTTGTAAACCGTAAAAGGGGTGCTTTCAAGAATCAAGGAATATTTTTGACGTTTGCTGCCTGGTCTGGAACTAGAACTGAGCAAATCCAACAGCCAAATACCCAACCCCTTAACATTTTTTGACAGCATTTTTTGCAACATTTTTACAAAGCAAACGGACCATTCAGTGAATGCCATTTACATAATTTCGTGGTTAACTGTCAAAAATGCATGATCAACTGTCAAAAGATCTCTCAAATTCGTCGACGAACCAGGGAACACACAGCTATGAAGTGGAATATTTCCATAGTGCCCATTTCACAATGCTGCGTTGGTGCGTAGGTATCATAATCATAATATCAGGTATCATAACCGTCGACTTCATATAGTGGAGAGATTGCGGAACGCAGTGCGTCAAATCAGCTGTCAATCTCTCTCTCTCTCTTTTTCAAAAAGCCGATGAAAAATATCGCATCAGCTGTTTTCATTTCTGAAATGTCTTTCAGATGACTTTTGTCGTTAAAATAATTTTAGTCAGCTCTTTCAATAGAGATGCCCAACTTGACAACTGATTGACCCCTAGTCCATCGATGAATTTGAGAGGCTTTTTGACAGTTATTCACGAAATAACGTAAATGCCGTTCTCTGATTGGTCAATTTGGCTTTAGAAAAAATGCTTGTCAAAAATGTTAAGGGGCAAAAGAGGTAGAAGTTTGGCTTCTGTTCCCATTTATCAAATGTCAGTTGCCGCAAAGAGACCTCGCAAGAAACAAAATCTTCTCAATTTGGGAGAAAAACTCTCAATTTGGAAGAAAATCTCTAGACTTCAATCTCGCAGCGCACCACTCTGTCGAATATTTTTCGACATGATCGACAATGACGTGCGATGGACTTACGTTTTACGTTTTATTACGATCCTCTCATCACTCTCATTTTTCACTAACGCAGGTCGACGCAGTATTTTGTGATTGCCCATTGAATTGTTGCCTTGAAAGACAACGCCAACAGATCGCCAAATAAGTAGACGTGTGTTTCGTTGAGCAGTTGAATCAAGAATAAACATTTTGCTTGAAACAATTGAGAATTACACATGTGATATCTGAATACTTTGGCAGTAATATCAAAGAAGATGTGATGAATTAATAGTTCCTGGAAACTATGACTTCAATGCAAGGAGATATCTGTCAAAAGCAACAAAAAGTTAAACATTGACCAACTTCATCAGCCGTGATTAATTCTACTAGTGGGCCTCACTCTTGTGACTCTTAGATGTAAATTTTTGGATAGGACGCAAAGCACGCACGCAGTTCTATGGGATATGGCCTAAATACAGTGAAACTTCTCTAAAGCGGACAGCGGCGCTAACTTGATTTGTTTTGATTGCCCGTTCTGTAAGGGTGTCAGTTGTGAAAGGATTAAAATATACGAATATCTTCATGACGGGACTATGACGAATTATCCTCAAAGGCCATTATAGAGGGGTGTCCATAAAGAGAAGTTTCACTTTAGTTGCTTTCAGTCTGTCAACTGAATATTTGAACAGTAGGTTGCGCAAAACCTAAAAAGAAGCTTTTACTTGAATTTAACTATACAGTGGCGAGCAAAAGTGGAAACATCAATTCAGTTTGTCTGACTGCAAAATGAGTCAAAATCAACAACAGAAACTGAAAATGTCAATCAAATCCGTCGTAAGGAAAAATGTTACTGATGAGATACCACAAAAACTGAAATGATGTATCCAGTTTTGCCCGCTACTGTATATAACTCAAGTAACATATTTAAAAGCAAAGCACGGTGAACAGAACCTTGCGTCTTAGCCCGACTGATAGTTTCATCTGATGATAATATATTAACCTGGATAGCGTTCACGCCAGATGAGGACCTGGGCTAGTAGCTAAGCCCTCATGCTGTTCTTGTTCTAGTGGAGGCCCTACAGTTCTACTCTGAACGGGGAAATTTACGAACACACTTTGAGCATTGTCAGTAACTCGAAAGAAGAGGTTCGTGTTGAATGTTCGTGTTACGGACTTAACTTAGACAGTCAGCACTCAGTCAAACGGTGCATCGCGGTGACCTGTCTGATATAACTTTCGAAAAATCGAAAATCCTATAAAACTCGAGGACTTTAGTAGTTGTAATGATCCCCGAGAAAGTTACAATTCTTTTGTGACTTCAGAATTATTCTTGTTGTATTTCAATTGAAGAAATAGCCTAGTTATTGTCAGAGAGCTCCCTCAATGTTGTCGACGCTAAGTGACAGCGTATTTGTACTGCGAATTTTATTCGATTGTGCTTATTTTGAGTCCAGTCAGCACGATGGTTCCTCAAAACCTTTGATTCTGCTCTATACCGTCAACCACGATAAGATTGTCTAAGAAGACGTCTTATCGATGGAAGAGGGGATTCGCAGAAGAAAAACAAAAGAATTTAATTTAACTCCCACGCATTTGGACTCATACCATTCCATTCCATTCCATCCATGAAGCAAATTTCAACTCGTTTCCAACGTGAGCAAAACAATCAACAGTCAGCAGCTATTAAGATTTCCCAAATTCCTAGAACACATGACATAAGTATCGCTGAATGATCAGTTTATCTCTAATTGTCCAGAAACAGCATTGCGTGACGACGTTAAAGGCTCTTCGGGAAGGTCTAACCTGACGTTATGGTCATTTAGCCGCCGACCAGTCGTGATATTAGCAAGATTAATTGATGTGCAAAAAAAAAACAATTGTTTACCGTCATTCGAAACCTATTGTTCTGCTCATTCGACTGCGACTAGACGTATTGTGTTTCACATGGAAAAATACTTGTTTATGGAGCGAGGTGGTGTTCTTTATGCAAATGCAGGTTTTAAATGCATGCATGGCATTCAGAATGTCAAGACATTTCACATTAATGTCTTCGGAAATCTCGGCAGTTGTAGGAAGTGATTAGAGATTGGTTTTCATTTTACATTGTCTCAGGATTTCTCGAAATCTTTGGCAATTCTCACGGTATCGGAGTCAACAGGAGGTAAACTTGTCACGTCTGCTACTTATTGAGGTAATTCTGGTGCAACAAAATTTAGTAGACGTAGAAAAAACGTCAAAATGCAGCTGAGATGTCAATTTAACGCCAGTTCAGTTCCTTTAGATTAGATCTGAAATGAAGCATTATAGGGATAGACAACTTCTACCCCTTAAAGTGTTTGACAACCTTTTTTTAATCTCCTATCATTTTATCAAACGAATTTGACCAAACAGAGAACGGAATTCGTGAATAATCATCAACAATTTATAAATAACTGCCACAAAGCCTGTCTAATTCGTCGATGCCCTAGAGGACAAACAGTTGTGAAGTTGGCCAGCCTATGCCAATTAATTCCTGGTTCAAAGAGCTACCCAGGCATGTACACAAAATTGCACAATCCACCGGTAGGTACGGGAGGCTGCTAGTAAATTCACGAGCACACTTATACCACTTTGGTCCTTTGTTGTAGAGTACTACAACTGATAGAACACCCATGGCAACACCCATGATCCCAATGGCAACTGGGCAAGATTTGAAAACTAGATAAATGCGTATTAACTTTGCTTTCTCTGGGATTCGAACTGTGGACCCCACTAACCAAGGGCAGGGACTTAACCAACCACGCCATCCGGTCATCCGCAGGCAACAAATGTAAGTAGTACAGTAGACTCTCGTTAGCATGAACACCGGTTAGCGTCAACAAATATTTTTCTTGCTTGACATTTCTAAAACGTGAAGCAGAAATGAAGTTTGATAGAGACGCACAACTTCTACCTCTCTTGCCCCTTGAAATTTTTGACAACCATTTTTTTATCGTTTTCTAAAGCCAAATTGACCATAGCCATCGTGAATAACCATCAAAAATTCATGAATAACTGTCAGAAAGCCTCTGTCAGAAAGCCTTCGTCGATAGGCTAGGGGTCAATCAGCTTAAAGTTCGGCATCTCTATAGTACCTCATTTCCGACATGAACATATCATTAACACTCTAAAACGTGAAAAACAATCGTTGCTTTAAGGTAACTGTAAACTGTTCGAGCCAGTTGTATTTTATCTTGAAATTCCATTGTTCCTTACATTAATTGTTTTTGAATGTCTTGTCTGCTCGATTTTTGCGGTTTTCTTTTAGTTTTATACACGTTACGGTTTTGGCCTTTTAGTTCTTTGCATTGACTTGTCCGCAAAGAAACCAAAATAAATTAGGCTTGCTCTTCCCGGCCTAATATTTCCCACAGATATTCAAGACCAGTGTGCACAGGTACCACCTCTCCCTTTCTACCTCTATAACATCCGCCCGCGGCATGTCTTGACCCCGGACAGGGGAATTAGTAAACCCTTGATAAAAATAAAACTGAACAATTTGAGCCTGATTAAGCCATTTCCATTGTTAAAGCTTTTGATTGAACTGAAGGTGAGCTGGTTAGCCAAAATCACATTAGTGTCTTAAGCCGCCTTAATGAGAAAGCAGGAACAATACTCTTGCAGAAGAAGATGCTCGATCATCTTCAAAAAATGACGGTAATGCCCGTGCTCAGTCAATCTTTAAAGGTGTTTTATGACACAGCCTTTTATTTTATACGTTCCTATGCAAAAACCTTTTCTTAAAAATTAACTAAGTGAATTAAATATATATTATTTTTTGTATAGACGAGACGTATTAAAATGAGAATCTTCAGTGGGATGGCCCTAATTAGTGGCAATTCCTGGTCTTTAGCATTGGATTAGCCGCAAGTTTATATAGACATTGTATCAAAAACAAAGTGTGAAATAAACGGTGGTTAAATTTTAAGGGCCGATGTTGATTTTGAATTAAACACAAATTATTTATTAAATTATTGTCATTTATTTTTATTATGATAATATTGGTATAGTTCAAATATGTATGGAACAAAATATCGAAAACCAAATCGCACACCTCCATCCGATATTCCAAAAAAGTTGGCCATAAAAAGTTCGTTATCATTTCACGATAGCGAACACCATTCACAGTAACTGCCTCATTTTGGGAAAAATGCGGCCCGATGATGCCGCCAGCTCATAAACCGCACCAAACAGTCACTCTTTGTGGGTGCATTGGTTTTTCGACAATCACTCTTGGATTATCATTCGCTCAAATGCGGCAGTCCTGCTATATCCACTGAGGTGAAAATGTGCCTCATCACTGAAAATGATTTTCCTCGAAAGTGCACGATATGCATTTTGATTAGAACGCCCATTTTCATAATAAGCCTGAATAACTTTAACGCGTTCCTCGATTGTGTATCTTTCCATGGCTTAAATTGAGTTAGTCTGAAAAAAACTTGACGTTAAAGCGTGGTTCACATTCAACATCGGCCCTTAAAATGTAACTACCCTTTATATTCTGTCAAATGCGCTCTTCTATAGTTAAGTTTGTTCTCTTCAGGCAAAAAGCGCGCGCCCTTGTCCAGAAGCTCAAGGGCGCCCCGCGATCATCTGATCCCTGCGTATTTAAGGCGATTCAAAAACAAAAGATTCGCTTTCACTTAGTACTGAAGCGCAAGCCTTATTATGCTAAATTCCTTAGTTTCTCTAATTTAGTACGAATGTACTTGCACGGTTTAATTTATTTCTATAAATATGGATTACAACTATGTTTTAAGCCCCACTTTAGAGTCATTGACAATAACAAATATTTATTTTTATGCATTTTTAGAAGAAGAAACAAAAGTGATTTTTTTAACTTAAGATTACTCCGTTGCCCGATGAGCTACAGTAACCATTTTTGAACCATGATAAGAACTCGTCTCACTTGTACTATGCTTCAAATTTCATTTCTTTGTTCGGGTTCAAAAATTACAGATTCAATTCCAACTCTCCCATACAACGGGACCACTGTGCACCGACTCAACACACAACAGCGTAAATTTCTTCCTGTGCATGGAAGAATTTCATGCAATGCACACAAGCACCCCACTTTGAAGTTGCGATCTGATGTGTGGCGGTTTATGGCAAATGTTTGCGCTAACTCTTCCGTATATCTGGCTGGGCTTTGCGTATATATATATAGTCAAACACAAATATATAGAATGTATGGGGAATTGGTAGCGCAAATATTTGCGGTAAAGATTGTTTCAAGGGAGACAGTGTTGGGGAGTTTTGTGTTGTAAATAAAAATATCACGACAAGGCATGTGTAAGGGAACATGCTCTCTTCCAGTCATTTTAAAGCGAATTGGGGGTAGGTTCGTGAGTGTTGTAGATATGTTATTTATGTCAGTTTATTACAATTAATCTTCGTCATATACTTTTCATAGAATTTACAAAATAAAGAGTCTAAAGACTTGTAGAATTTATTCATTGAAACTCTTGGTTTAGCGCCGCTAAACTACCTAACCTCGCCACTGGCCCTATTTTTTTTTATTAAAATTTGACTTTCGCAAACGTGAACTCAATTGATCTTTAATTGTTCACGTTATCGAGAGTCTACTCTAAATGAAGCAATTCGGGCCTGAAACTTATTCGAAAAACGACTCGTAATTAATCGAGTACATTACTTCATGTAGTCTACCCTGCCATCTCTGGACTGGCAGCACTTGACCATTGAATAAGCAGATACTTCAACTCACTTGAAATCAGGAAATTCACATGAATCCTAAATTGCATGGTTAAAAAGCAGGATTCAATTAGAAAATTTAGGTGAAGCGCATGAGCACAATAAAGCTGATACATACGTCCGTGTGAACGGAATCAGTTTCGAATTTTTGATCAAATAATATTATTTGATTCACCAAACATCCACTAAACACCCACTCTTTCCTTTTCGATTCCGTGCAATCGATGTGTTTTTAACATAGTTCAAAGAGTGAACTTGCTTCCCTTGAGTGGAGCGAAGAAAATGTATTCATTTCGTGCGCAGTTGGTCGAATGTTGTACGTTGTTTGTCTCCAGAATTTTGTCTGCAATGAATAGAGTACAGTGTATGCAAATGCAAATGATTGCATTCGTGCAGATCTCGCACGGGTCGCCACACAACTGAATAACAAATATAACACACACGAAAACGTTCAAATGAAATAAATCAATATGAACTTTATTGCCGAATTCAGTCTATGAAGCGAGTCCTCCTCCTACCAACGAATCATGAATCCGTTGAATTCGTAGTAAACACAGAATCGTATCCATTTCGCTTATCGCTGAGACTGTGAACATGTGAAGATAATGACTGATAAGATAATGGATTGTTTCTCAAACAGGGAGTGGATGAAATTGAACTGCGGAAAATAAGCTAAGGGGATGACCAGTTCAAAGATTAGTCGAGAATTAAGAGTTAAGAGGAGTCACAGCTTTTTGTGGATCTTATTTTTGTAGAGAAAACCAAGTAATTTGTAATAATGGTTGTTTGGTTGTCCAGTGTCCTCTTTTTGACAACTCCCGCCCGACATGTGTCAAGCCGGCTGCCAATAATTTATGTTTATGACAGATACTCTTAATTTCGCGACAACTCATAAACCGCATTACGATCAAAGTACCCTTACTCTTAGCTTAAGCAAATCGAATCAATCGAATAACAAACGACATGTCAATACACATATGCCGTCCTATAATTAACAGAAATTGAAGATTGTCACCCATGTTACATGAATCAATTTACCTGCTGTCCCCACTCCACTTAGCCGACCACCATCATCGTGTTGTATCCAGTTAAGCACTAAGCCAATTGTAGGGTTTCCTCATCCGGATCATTGACATTCTTGGGTTTATTGATGCATCGGTCTTAACTCTTGAGTCATCAATGAACAGCGGTGTCAGGCACCGTTCGCTTATGACATTGATGTTACGCTATTTATGAAGGTTGTTGGAATGACTAATTCTAGGCATATCCTGAGAGGAAATCGTGGGGGAGGTGTGTTGATTTTATTTCGTTGGATTATGGTCATTTCCAAACTATACATACTTAAACTTTACCACGAAAAATGTGTGCCACTGAGTTTGTTTTTTGAGATGCCGTTGAATCATTCTTGGCGTGATTGTAATGAGCACTGCAACAAAAGTTCGAATGGCACGCGCAAATGTGAGGTTTCCCTATACACTCAATAATATAAGCTTAAGAAGACATTTCTAGACCCTTACAGTCTTTTACTTGAGCATAGTCAGTGACTCGAACGAGGTGTGACAATTTGTACCGGGAGTCGAACCTAGACACCAAAAGTTCAAGTGCGTAAGAGTCGACGAGTGTATGCACTACGCTACGGCGCACAGTGGGAAGAACACAGCGGAAAGGAGTCTGTAAGCTCTGAACTATTTAAACATTAATAACATTTTCAGATCAGTATTGCACGTATTTGATTAAATTGTATGTGAAAAATGTAAAGTACTCAAAGAAAATAGTCAGAAAAAAGTTATGGACATTTTTCGAAAATGTTAAGGTTTTGATGTGCGACTACAATGAAAGACTTTTTGTAAAATATGTGGACAGTAAAAAGAAAAAGAAGACAAGAAAGGGTGGATAAAATTCTAAGAAATGTAAGAGCTGCCGGTGATCTCCTATCATCGCCAAGCATACGGCGAATTATTCATTTACGAGTATTCATTCATTCGATGTCTGAAGTACAAACGAAACGGTCGTGTAAATTTTGTCAACAAATGAATTACTAAATCTGAAAATATAAAGTCTTTAACTTGTTTAGTGCTTACATTGCATTCAATAAATAATTTGAAAAAAAAGTATAAGTTATTTTCTAATGGTACAATACGGTTTCTGGCGTCAGCAGTCATTGGTAGTGGTGCCCTTTTTTGCTTGCGGCCTTAAGCCTTAAGTCGGTAATGATTGTATCTGAGGAAATGAGGATCACATCTTCATTCTTAGAATTAAATGTGCTGTACAATTTATAATTTTTCTCGGTTCTTCAAAACCCTTTCGCGGTCTTCCAGTATTATTTGACGTTTTGGGCAGTATAATTTGGATAAATTCTACTCCTTTGAGACAATCATTGTATTTATTTTGAAAAATCCTCTTGACTCTGTCACAGTCCATCAAAATGAAAATTGAGAAATAAAACGATTAATTTAAAGACTCAATTCGTGCGGTTTTTTTTTCAAAATTTGAACGTTTATTTAAGAAAAACATGTACAATAGTATTATTCAAAGTGTTGCCCATCTGAAGCTATGACTTTTTCCCATCTTTCTGGCAATTTGTGGATCCCATCTCAAAAGAACTGCGCCAAGAAGGAATCAAGCCAATTTTTGATATTCTGCTCTGATGTGAACCGTATTTCAGTGAGGGCGTTCTGCATCGACCGAAAACAATGGTAATCAGAAGGGGCAAGTTCCTGGCTATAAGGCGGGTGGGGTAAAACTTCCCATCCACTGTTTTCCAAATAGTCCTTAACCGGAATAGAAACGTGGGGCCGATTGTTGCCATGATGGAAAATTATTGCCTTGTGTCTGGTCGCATATTCCGTGCGTTTTTCGGCTACTGCTCTCTTCAAACGGATTAATTGTGTTCGGTAGCGCTGTCCATTGATGTTTTCACCTGGTTTTAGCAGCTCATAACATAGCACACCCTTCTGATCCCAACAAATACAGAGCATTACCTTCGAGCCATGGATATTCGGCTTTGCCGTTGATTTGGCTGGTTTGCCAAGCCAAAATCACTATTCGTGCAAACCACTTTTCGTGCGTTCGCTCAGCTAGCGCATGCTCACCATAAACTTCCACCAAAATACGATAACATTCGGCAGCAGTTTTCTTCAAATTAAAGTAATGCAGTAATCCCCTCAAAAAACACTTTTTCAGGCACAAACTTCGACATACTTGAGTGAAAAAATTTATTGTTGTTTACGCTTCAAATGAATGCCATATACTGAAATAAAGTACAATGACAGTAGCTTTCCAACGCATGTTCCAATGGATTAATACAAGTTACGCCATCTCTTAGCAAACCTCACGAATTAAGATATAGACCCAATACTTCTGATATCACGATTTCTGAATTTTGAGTATTCCCTTTCAAAATATGGACGCAGATTTGTGTGCCTTATGACCATAAGTCCTTCACTACACAACACCGAATAAGGAATTGTGATTGAGTCCATTGCGCTCACTATTCACATGTACTCCACTTAAGTTATTCGGGGATATTTTATGTAAATACCACACACGTTGCACTACTGTTTAAAACTGATACCAACAACTTATTTTTAATTCGTAACAAGGAACTAACGATCGGGTGTTATAAATGCAGTTACTTATTAAATACAGCCCTGGATAACATTTATTACAGCACAATAAACAATAGATAAAAACAGCAAAATTTATAATCATAAATATTTTAAATCTGATTCCATTATATTTTCCATCGATTCCATCGAAGCTCTAATAGAAAATGTCAGCAAGGCGCGACGGCGAGTGCAACATTATTTTAGACACAATTCTGGGACTTTAGAAATGTTTGTGAGGGGTTTTTTAAGACCTACCAATGATGGTGTTAACGGGCGTGGATGTAGGACAGACTTAATTTAATTTTCAGCAACCGGAGCAATCGATATCTTATTAACCTAGAAATAGTTAAGCACCCTTGACATCGTATGGGTGAACCATTCACACTCGATTTCAACGTCGCATATAGTCAACTTTGGACAAACAGTTGTTTGCGCACAATTGAATGTGAATGTGATCCAAAATCCTTGGCAATAGAGTCTGGTCTGCATTGAGGGTAGTCCAATTTCAGAGAGTTTCCTCTGAAGAAGAAAACGTTGATAACAGTTTGCTTTGCTGTACTGTGGAATTGTGAATTTTCACTCAATCAAACTCCTGTGCCATTGTCCACTTGTAAAAGAAATGTGGGTCAAGTTGATGAATAAATCTTGCTGACTGCAGATTGAAATTACTTCTGGTCCAGAAGTTGATGGAAGGGCCTTGGTAGCTGTCGCTGGAATCTGTGCAAGGATCAATTAAATACATTAGTATAAATCGTGCTATTTTGTGGCATAAGTACATATCTATTTTTTAAGTATCTGGTGTTAGATTGGAATTAATTCCTAAAAAATTGAAAATTCTATTTTATTACAGACATTTCTAGACTTAAAATACTAAGTCGTGCCTGCGGGCTTTATCTGTTAAGGCCTGTTAAAGAAACAACTTGTAAAGGATGTTTTTTTTTCGAGGATCACATTGTGGAAAAAGGGAAACAATAAATCGATTAAAACGACAAATATTTAACTTTCGAGAAAAGTGCCGTGGCATAACTTGAAGCAAGTGATGCCAAGCATTTGTACATTTTCTCACGCATTCGACTCTCGATAATTCGGAACTCAAGAACCTCACAGAAAAATCCGAATTAACGAGAGTTCGAATTTACGAAAAATTGTCGAGTTGGAGTGAAGGACGAAAATGGAATAAGTACATACAACTTTACTGTTTAATTCTCACAGACTCGACCGATTTATTTAACGATTGCTTACCAATAATAACTTCATACAATGTCTTAAAGAAATATATTACTTTACTTTGGTAACTCAGCTAAAGCGAATATGAGCGTGGCGACGACTTACGGGATATCGGATCCCGTTGCAAGTCCGTGCAATAGCATACGCGAATGATATTGACGTGATTGGCAGGACACAGCGAGCCGTCAATGAGGCGATTGCTGACATTGAGGCAGAAGCGGCTTAAATGGGCTTAGTGGTGAATGAAGGCAAATACTACGCTGTCCTCAAGAAAGGACATACACCGTCGACGTCTTGGGCAAAACGTTACAATGGACGAACACCGTGCCACAGCAATGGAGTATTATAGAGATAGTCACCTTTTACCTCTCTTTCCCCATAACATTTTTGACAACAATTTTGTATATCGTTTGTTTTCAAACCAAATTGACCAAACAGAGAAGGGCATTCACATTGCTTCGTGAATAACTGTCGAAAAGCCCATCAAATTCATCGATGGGCTAGGGGTGATGTTTGGTAGCTGTGAAGTTGGCCATCTCTATAGTACATCCTTGCAGCTGTGTGCAGAGCCCAACTGAAGAGAGGAAAAGAGAACACACTCCCTCAACGTGCGACTGTTCATGCATAGGTAAAGATGTTGATAATATGTGTGCATCTATAAATTTGTATGCCTTCTGTTCTGTTCAACAGCATTGCCAGACTAAATATTTGCTTGTGTACATTTTCACTAGTGCATTTTGGGTTTTGTATTATTTTAATACAAGATTGTGTGTACTCTCTGGACTGACACATAAGCCGCGGCAATTGGTGGTTTAGGTTAAACCACTACTTAAGTGGAATTTCTCGTTAAACTTCCACTGTGAAAAAGAAATTTGTGCTGCTTTCGCTTTCTTACAGCCCCAACAAACGTCCCTCAACAACGCACGAACAACCCATTCAATTCTACATTAACTGCAACTTGCCTAAATCCCGTAGGCTTCGAAAGCACCATCGATTGATTAACAACCGAACAGACATCTCACACCGATTCGCGTTGCTTTAGTTGCGCGTGCATCGTTACCTTCGAAAATGGGGGGAAAAAATCACCCAATGAAATTGTCATTGAAGTGAGAAAATGGATAGGCTCGCGTTCCGTGTAGAATATGAAACCTACATATGCTTCTGTGTTTGTACTCCATTTTCCACGACTTCAATATCATTTTTCTCACCGTTGACAAACGCTTACATTTTTTGCACTTGCAAACACGACTGATTATTGCTGCAATATAAACGGCCCGTCGTACTGCCATGGGAGCAAATACTCGTTTACTTACGTTGTTCATGTCTCACATCATTGGCACAAGCTGTACGCAGCAGAGCAGAGAAAAGAGAAAAAAAAAAACAAAAACTAAAAAGAAAATCCTTCCTTGTCATATGCGCCGTTTTGTTTAAAATTTCTTGTCATGTTGACGATAATGCCATTATCCCTGATACCTAATGGTGAACAATTTAGAGACGGTCTTGTTTCACACTGTCACAAACTTTTCACCAGCAAAATCGTTTAGACAGGAAAAGTTGCTAATCACTTGACGCTTGGTCCGGGCTATAAGTGGATGTATAAGGACTTCCCTGAATGGTGAGCGCTACCGTGAGATGATATCCAACTTTTTTTTGCCCAAAATGCAAGAGCTTGACTGACATGTGGTTTCAACAAGACGGTGCTACATGCCACACAACACGCGCAATGGACTTATTGAGAGGCGAGTTCGGTGAACATTTTATTTCACGTTCGGGACCGCTCAATTGGCCGCCTAGATCGTGCGATTTAACGCGTTTAGACTATTTTTTGTGGGGCTATGTTAAAGCTCATGTCTATACAGACAAGCCCGCTTCAATTGACGCATTGGAAGACTACATTGAAGCATTTATTCGTGAGATACCGGCCGAAATTTTGGAAAGAGTATGCCAAAATTGGACTAAGCGGATAGACCATTTGAGGCGCAATCAAGGTCAACATTTGCATGAAATAATCTTCAAACATTAAATTATATGGACCGTACTATCGATTCGAATAAAGATTTCATGCATTTTTCTGAATTTTATGTGTTTTTTCCTGAAAAACTTTCCTATAGCATATATTGATAACATTTTCATCAGATTCTTGCATAGTTGCTTTAATTCATGAATTGTGCGCCGTACAGTGATATTTTTTGCCTTTAATGTACCGCGCTTTCCTTTGAGATTGTATTTCGAGAAGGTAAAATTTCACGAAATTTGTCATGTAACATAGTTGATGCTTCACCAGTCGATATGACATGAGATATCGTCCTGTTGGAATTAATCGGCGAATGAAGCAAGAAACGGTCGGTCAACCTAGTTCCCATCGAAATTGTAGAAACTGTCGATGCCGCCAGCCTCCAACAAGCTTCACAGACTGTCGCTCCTTATAAATGGAGAGATTGTTTCACTGTTTGTCTTGAGGTTTGGGACCTCGGTCACTGGTCGATTATAAGCTAGCTTTTTCCTGCAGTCTCCTGGCAAAAGACAACTGTAGATGTAGTAGATAGAGGACCCTAGTGAGATCATCTTAGGTATTTAACGCTTTTTTTTCTCTCTAAGTTACAATCGTGCTCGATAGATGAGACACAAATAGAAACACGATTCCCTTAACATTCCAGTCAAACGCAGCAATTTGAGACATGAGCATTTATCGATGTCGAACCCAATGACGTCCAAAAGCTATACGCGTCTCTTGAAATGTATTTTTCGCCACATTCTCACCCTTTTTGTAGTGAATTCTCACTTAGGAAGTCTATACCGATCCGTATTGATTAACCTTCTACATTTCACTCATGAAAACCCGTCGCGTCTAAACGGGGTATTCAACTTGAAGTGTCACCCTTTCTCGTCAAGTCAGTCAAGTCTTTCTCGAAACCATCATGTGTGACCACCCCCAATGGGTTTGCATGTAAACAATTCACACTTTGCTGCCATACCACCCAAAAACAACCCCTCAGCTTGTGTTCATCAGATTACGAGCAGCGACTCACTTCAAACCAAGCCATTCCATTAGCATTCGCAAGTCATTCGCTGCCACCCAAAATCCGACAACTTCAATTTCCATTGAGCATACAAGCAAGCACTGTCAAGTAATAAACACTGCTGTGACGACAAATCGATTGCTTATCAATGGCATTTGTCGAAACCTGTCGATTGATTGCTGAATTCACAATCCAAGCACGAGCCTCTTAATTACCCCGAACGGCCAAACGGCACAAACTAGTCAGCAAATAGGCGAGAAGCCGCATAAGCACGTCACTTAATGACAGATCTATGGCACTTTGTGAGATCAAATCTCGTGATTTTCGTTAATTAAGAGTCGTTTTGCATTTCGCTCGCTTTCGAAACTATGCCCAGCGAAAGAGTGCGCACCGGCTTTGGTCAATCAGGAAGGACGCCATAACGTCCATGCACATGTATTTACTCGCTCGGATCCAGTGCATGTGTGGGTGGAACGTCAATTTTAAATAATTGATCAGCATAAGTCTGAATTTAGACGACGGAATTGATGAACTCTTCGCTGGCGGCTATGTTGGGACATTTTGATTGGATGACTATTTACTTTCAGACACTAAATTGTTGGACAATTTTATGGGGGAATCAATTGCGGGCCCCGCGAGTCGACGGCGTGTGGATGGTGGTAAAAAATGTGAAGACAGTCTATGGGCTTTTGTCGCATTCTGAGAAGTGTGATGATGTTGTGAGTGCTGTCGTTTTGTTTGACAATCCAATAAAAACACATTATTAACCTTGCTCAATTCAGCCTTGGGGTCTTTGTCCAAGATTGAACAAGACCAAGGTCACTTGTCCGAGGCGCCGCGCCGCTGACACTTTGAAAGTGGATAGCTCATCTGCGCCCATGTACGTACCATGATGTGGATTGCTTTGAGATAAACATTTGGATGGCGTACGCATTTGGGACGTTTAATGTAGTGTGGGGTGCGCGTTCAGAGTACTGTGGGATGCTCGGCTGAGTATAGAGATCATGCACTAATCGAGTCTCCGCCAACAAGCTAAACACTCTGGACGGCGTAACGCCGCGCCGCACATTGATTTGAGAGCCGAAAAATGTGCACATTGTGTGAAACACTTACGGTCGTTTTCATCATGTCGATCCATGGATGAAATTAGGCTCGATACAAATTTCGTTTCCACAGTGGACTGTTGACGATAAATTCCACTTATGTAGTGGTTTAAATTAAACCGCCGATCGCCATGGCTTAGGTGTCAATCCGGAGAGTACATAATTGCCAGTCGTGTATTAAAATAATCTTATACCGAAAACCCACATAAGCAACCAAAAATGTTGTCTGGCAATGCCGTTGACGAGAACAGAAGCAGTGTTCGGCCTTCAGAAATCGGGTTTCGAAATAGATGGAAAGAAAAAGCGAAGTAAAACCAAAAAGTCGATTATCAGTTTGAACTAAACGAACCATTTTTTACACAAAAAATAGTACAAATGGTGGTTATGCTTAGAATTTTGGCGTATTGTTTTGCCGTGGCTCTGCTTGAGTGACAGGTCTGCTGGTTGCTATATGCGTGTGACATTGTTTTCTCATTTGCCGCAGATAATAAATGATAGAAAATAGTCGGGAGGAATAGAGTACATTTTTGCGATGAAACTGAAATGACCAAAATAAGAAAAGTCGCGCAACACTTTAAGTGCAAAGCTAACACTTATTTTAGTTGACTTTTTTTTTTTCGAAGTCGATTGTGAACGAAAATGAGTGGTGAAGTAGACTTGAAAATATTTCGAAAAGCGAAGCAAATCTGAAGAGAAGGCACTGAACAGAAGGCACACAAATTTATAGATGCGCACATATTATAACAATGTCTTTACTTATACATGAACATTTCCTTGGTGAGTTGATGCGTTCTCTTTTGCTCTCTTTAGTTGGGTGCAGCAGTCTGGCACGTGTGTGTTCAATCAGAGAAGTTTATATTCGATCCTTCACTTAGCTGACCAGCAGATAAGCCTGCACTATGAAAACAGGAATTAGGGGCTCTACATTCTTAAAGTATAAAACATTTCGATGGGAAGGAGAAATATTTAGTTTCTACTTAAACATTTCCAGATGTCAAAATCGTAGTCGGTGACTTCAATGTCCAAATCGGAAAGGAAGCCATCTTTGGCGCAGTGATCGGAAAGCCTCCACGACACTGCATCAGATCACGGCTTCCGTCTCACAGACCTTGCGGCAGCATGTAATATGGTCATAAGCAGCACGAGGTTCCCTCGCAAAAGAATCCACACAGCAACCTTCAGGAGGGCAAACGTCGACTCTGACTATTTCCTCGTAGCAGCTAGATTCAGAGCTCGACTGTCCAATGTCAGAAAGCTGCACCAGGGAACAAAGAGTAGTTTTGACATAGGACGCCTGAGCACACCAGAGGTTGCCGGAGCCTACGAAGAGCAATTACGTGGGAGACTCTCCGGTAAGCCTGCGTCGAACACCAACGCCAACGAGATGGGGTGGCATTGCCGCTACCTTAGGCTACCGACTACTCCCGACATGATGGCGATTGTGGATTCCGGGAAAACTGATCCGGTTGTGCCGCACCACGCTAGCTCACACCCAATGCACCGTGCAGTTCGGCTCAAGAATTTCCGAGCCGTTTGAAACCTGTTCCGAATTTCGGCAAGGAGATGCGCTGTCGTGTGATTTCTGCAATCTTGTACTGGAGAAGATAGCGCGGAGGGCAGCTGTAAACACGGAAGACGCAGATGACATCGACATCGTTGCGCGTTCCCAAAGTGCCACAGTAGAGGCTTTTACGAAGATTGAGGAACAGGTGAAACGAACTGGTCTGGAGGTCTATGAGGAAAAAACCAAATATATGCTGTCGACTAAAAAACGTGCCGTCGCACACCACCTTGGACAAAATATCACTATCGGCAACTACAATTTCGAGGTAGTAAAGGAGTTTGTCTACCTCGGGATAAACGTGAACTCCACAGACGACATCACGGGGGATATTCTTTGGCAACCGGTGCTACATCGGCTAGCCGAAGCAAGACTCCTGACTCGTAGGACCAAAATTATGCTCTACATAACTCCCATTTTGCCAGTCCTGCTGTATGGAGCCGAGAGCTGATTCTTGGTACCTTCGTCCCGTCTGCGAGGAAGGTGAATAGAGGAGAAGATACAACCGCCAACTCTACAAGCCAGGGTTTAGATGTAGTTCGGAAGGCAAACGTCCGTCGACTGCACTGGCTGGGCCAAGCAGAGCGAATGGACACCAACGCTCCAGCTAAGAGGATCTTTGAATCCGAGCCTCCTGGTTCGAGAAGGAGAGAAACGGAATCTCCGATATAAGGACCAAGTAATTGCGGATGCAAGACAGTTTGGTCTTGATGACTGGAAGAAGCGTGCCTAGGTCCGTCAACTATGGAAGGCAGCAAATCATCACGCTCAGACCCTTCAAGGGTCGTCGGCTCATCAACGTGCGAACATCCCCCGTTCTTTTATTTATTATGTGTGTGTATAAATATTTTATTTATTATTTTTTTCGCCGACTGCTTGAAGCATTGACAGCCAAGTCTAGGAGGCGATTTGAATGAATTCAAATACAAATACAGTAGGTCGCGCTGAAAATGGGCCACCGCAGTCAATATTTATTTTTTGTGCAAATGCTTTGAATTTCTTTCAACGTTGGGTATTTTTGATCTAAAGAGCTTGGCCTTATTTTCACCCGCAAATAGAACGTTTTTTCGAAACGAAAAATCTTTCATTGCGGAGATATGCGCGAATGGCAATCGAATCGTTCTTCTGACTAGCGAAATACACGGAGGGGGCCAAGTGATGGTCCAGAGCTACATTTTTAATTACTTAAAGTCAGTTTTGGAGCGCTTGGAAAAATGCCAGATTCTGAACAAGATTTGTACAGCATGTGCATACAAAATAAATATTGACTGAGGTGGGCCATTTTCACTGTGTACATAGACAGTGTAATATTTTATCATTCCATCTGATGTCGTTCTCAAATTTCGTACATGCACATACGTCAGAGTTGGCTGCTGTTTTACGGAGGGTATATCAGGTTTTCCTGAGGGAACTCCCAAGTAAATATCGTAGACACTATACCTCCATCAGTTCTCAAGTTACCTTCCTGTTTGTATGGGAAAAATGGCAGACGTCAATGACGAAGCCAACGTAACGAGCGT
This sequence comes from Eristalis tenax, assembly GCA_905231855.2. Taxonomy (NCBI): domain Eukaryota; kingdom Metazoa; phylum Arthropoda; class Insecta; order Diptera; family Syrphidae; genus Eristalis; species Eristalis tenax. Next base: position 61,227,514 of record HG993125.1, on the reverse strand, counting down.
ATAGTCTTTGCGGCTAGGAAGTCCTAGGCGCCTTTGACAGATTTGTGAAACAATTCATACTGACTGACTGATTTTTGATTGCTTCTAGTTCATGTTTATGTGGGAGTTACAAATAAAAAAAAAAACACAAAATACCTCAACTTTAGAAAATGTTGCATTGGTTTATTTCGCCGTACTTTGCATATACGATACGGTTGATCAAAGTGAAAACGACTCCTAGGGGGTTGTTGTCTATCTGTCATTTGTGTAATAAGTTAATGTACCATTCTTCTGCGGTCTACTGTCATTTTATTATGTAGTATGTGTCTCGTTTGTTGGCATCAAACACGAAGTACTATGGAACTGGCCAACTTCACAGCTGATTGCCCCTTTGCCCATCGACGAATTTGTGTAAATTTTTGACAGTTTTAATGCCGTTCCCTGATTCGTCAATTTGGTGTGAGAAAACGATATAGAAACTGTTGAGGGGCAAGAGATGTAGAAGGTGGCTATCTCTATAACACTTCATTTCTGGCTGCCATTTTCCCAGGTACGTAGCTTAGAGAGTTTTTTCTTTGAATTCCATCCTTTGCTATGGAAATTCATTCAAAATTGGCGTTGATTTTTGTTTCCTACTCAATTATAATATATGAAATATTTCGAAAATACTATGGCCCCCAGAAAATCACACTCTATTTGGAAGCTTTATTTTACGCATACTTTTGCAAGTGGTGTATTTTGTTCAGCTGTTTAACCTTCCAAGTCAATTTTGCCCTTATAGGGTCAAATAAATTTCCAGTCTTGCCCACGATTTGGAATCATTCCATGAGTAATGCTCGTCAAGCATATTTACGTTATTTAAAGTGTAAGTGGAATTTACAACATGGAAAAAGAAGCTTGCTTATAAAGGAAATGGAAATATTTAACAAATTTACACAAATTCAAATATTTTCTAATATTTCAACGGCAAAATACTAAAATTCGAATGCAACGTATCAATCCATTCCTATATACTTCCAGACAAGCTGCTTTCTTAAGCTCCTCCTCCTTTTTGTGGTGAAACATAAAGCTTTGAAATAACGCTCAAATAACAAACACTTTTTTTTCAAATAAATGTCCTAGTTCACCTCATTATGTCGGAGGGGAAGACTCTCGGCTGTTCGAACCCCCTCTCATGTATTCACAGGCACTGCGAAAACAACAAGCTGTCAAAATAGTGTCCGGGGAAAGATACGAGGAAGATGCAAATTAAACAATTCTATTAAAAAAAATATTTTTTATTTACTTCCCCTGTCGGGAATAGGTTTGCCGTACAATGTTTAAAATCGAACTCCCTTAACACTAACTTAACGCTACCTTAAATACTCAGCAACAGGTCCGCAACGATGACATGCTCCCACGGGTGTACTCGGATTTCCGTGCGCCGTACGTGATGGAATGCAGCGATCTTGGTGTCTCCGATTCCCCAGACGTCAAGTCAGCGTTTTCCACTTGTGGGAAACGATATCGATGGTGTGATGACGACGTGGAACAAGTTTTGAGGGAGAGACTATTTTGTGGCTTAACTTGCATATCTCTTTTAGATTATCTGTGGTACCGATTCGCTGCCACTATTCAAGATGGAGTCTCATCATGGTGGAGGGATAATAAGGGGGGCTTGACAGTTCTACACGAGGCCCTGCGTGATGTCATCGCGGGAATATTCATGCCAATAGGCAGATTAAAGGCAGAAACAACTGTTTTTGCAAAATTTTATGTTATTGCATTATTTTAATAATTTTTGCTTTTGAAGTTCTTCTCGTATCAAATTGATTTGTTCAAATGCTTTATTCTAGAATAAAATTCTTCGAGTAATTTTCCGGAAGTGTTTGGCAAATCAATTCAGATTTTCTTCGACCATTGTTGTACGATTCCGACTTGGTGCACACTCTGTTTCGTTTATATTCCATAGATTATCCTTAAGCCACAAGTGATAGTCGTCGTTTTTCTTTCTGTTGCAACATGTGGCTGCACCTTCCACCTTGGCAACAATATATCTAAGTACTTGTTGTTTGCTTACTCTACTTACACATCCCATAATTTTTTCTAGTAAGCGTCTTTTCGAGTTCCCTCACTACCTTAGTTTTTACCAGAAATGAAGTATGATAGAGTTGCCAACCTCTCTTGCCCCTTAAAATGTTTGGCACCCATTTTTTTTATTGTTTTCTAAAGCCAATTTGACCAATCAGAGAACGGCATTTACGTTATTTCGTGAATAACTGTCAAAAATTCATGAACAACCGTCAAAATGTTCATGATTATCCGTCAAATTCGTCGATGGACTAGGGGTCAATCAGCTGTGAACTTGGGTATCTCCATCATACTTCATTTCTGGTTCTTACAATTCAATTAATTGTAGACCCTTGAATAAATCGGCAATTTACTTAGAATCTAATACATGTTGCTAAAGCTTGAATACATTGTTTCAATTGTGGCCATCCCTTCCTGAACATAACTCACGCAGTAATCCGTGTCTCTCTCCACGTCTGGATTATTTGGAAACGTAAAGTTTTCCAAAATTTCCCCGGTTATTCCAGCTTTGTACAGTGCGGCATTTCTCTTCATAATCAAATCACAAAATGAACTGTAATTCTCTCAACATTTTTGAATTTACTCACTTATTTTTATTTTCACTTTCTATCAAGGCAATTGAAATTGCCGCCAATGCTTCTCACGCACAACAATCGAATGTCAAAAACGTGGCCCTAAGTGACGCAGCAATATAAAAAGATGCCGAGTTCGACAAGCTGTCAAGCCCACCTTATTATTCATTCACCATGGAGTCTCATATCGACAACCTGTCATTACCCATTTCCAACCACTATCAGTGAACGTTTGCAAATTTCATTCTCCTGATGGCGCAAAAGTGACAAGGAAAACATGGATATTTCCATTCATTTGGCGAAGGGTCATTTAATTCGCCACGCAAACAAGTGACAACGCCTCCGCCAGTCGGTCGATTCTTGTCTCGTCGCTCACATCACATCAGCCTGAGACGACCACTGTCTTGTGTTTGGCAGAATATTGCGCCCCGAATTGAATTACCGTTGTAATTCAATCACTGACGTGCATTGACAGCATCTGTGGCCTTGATTTCGGCTACACAAATCGGTCCACGTGTGACGAATTTCCCCCGACACACACTCACACACTCACACTTCGAAATTCAATTAGATCGACCAATTTCAGCCAGGTGTGTTGTGCTCACAACAGGGTTTGGGCTGTTTGCCTCAACAAGCAATTTATGCGATTTTCCACGACTCTCAGGACATCCAGACGCCGAAATTTGTCTCGGCCTGTGTCCGATGGAGACGTGCGCGTGAGGCGTGTGGCGTGGGGGTCACAAGTCTATTTCGAGATGAAAACAATTCGTGTGAAATGTATTTATAATCGCCCACATCTGGAGATGGTGCAGAAAGCCGTTCAGTTCCCTGGGCTTTCATTGAATCGCTCGTGCGGGTCTCGCTCACATTAGTCTGACGATTTAGGCGATATGAAGATTTGTAATGCACAGAATGACTTCGACACAAGTTCTCGATTGGGCGGTTATTTCTATGTCGTGGGCGGCCGCATGACTTCTGCTAAAAATCATTTGCGCCATCAACCAGCTTCGTGATACACTTGGGAACGATGAAGAGTGAATCTGTCCGTTGGTTTCGATGATTGAGGAATTTTATAATTTGCTTTAGCGCTTAGTGTCTAGGGGAATGTTGAAAATGTTCGAATTAACTCAGAGCTTCGGCCCACGCGGACGCTTGTGATGCTTGATGTCTGGGGCTGCTCGTGCAATGACTTTGAAGTGCGGTGCCATTCTGAATTGAATCATTTGGATCGTTATAAGAACTTTGCTCCTTAAATCCTGTGTTGTCATGCCTGTTTGATTTATGAGACATTTTCGAAGCAGATCGAGGTCCTTGTTTGTCATTCTGCCACTCCTCGGACCTCGCGTCCTTAGAACGATGACAGGGCGAGTCTGTGAATTTTGGATCTGCTCCCTTTTCATACATTTGCTTTCTTAGGAGTTCCCTCATAAGCAGTTCTTTTCAGAGTTGCACTAAGGGTTATGGACTCCTGTTGCGCGATGGTGGAAGGGATTCATTCTCTCAAAGCCAGTTTCCTCTAGGAATCTGAGTATGAGAGCTGGGTCTAGTGTCTCACAGAACCTCAGTTCATGTTCTGGAATTGCATCAGACTCTCCATCTTCCTCTCATACTTCTAGTTTCCTTAGGCGCTCCCTGAGTCTGCAGTGCCCAGTTAGGAAGCCTCTTAGGATACGGAGGGTTGTCTTGCTCTTCTCTGAACTCCACCCAGCCTCTGTAATGCTCTGTGGGGAGTCGCTTAAAAGACGGCACACAAAGACGAATCTACCTCAGCCAACTCGATTCCTCTCACAGGGAACAGCAAGCAGAAGTTGTTGCAAGCCGAAGATTTGTACTTGTTGGTCGAAAGGAGGACCATACTGTTCGTTGTGGCACCGGCATTCAGTCCTTCCTTCGATCTTCGTTAATGCGAAGCCGAAGACGCCAAATCCAAGGCAGCAGACGACTAAAATTTATACTACTCCATTCGAAGAACCTTCTCGTTCTCTATTAATCAGCTCTCCGCTCTCATTCCAGGCACAACTCCAAATGGCGAGCAGTGTTCGATTTCCGACGAGATCGAATCAACTCTTGAGGACAGCAACGAGGGCTCCGAGTTCATCAACATGAAAATCTTCAAGCCGAAAGCAGATGGCGAAAAGTGTTCCTTCGACCCCAAGAGGTTTGCCAAGGTCAGTCAAAGTTGTGCCAAAACTGATTTCGTTTGCTTGCAGTTCCGATTGCGAGGACCCCCACTCAATCGATCATCCTTCCAATGCACCCAACAATACTAAGCGACACATTCAAGCTTACGCCAAAGACATTTTCCTGCTCGTGGTTTGGATCGGGGTCACGCTGACGCTTATCTGCACCGACGAACAGCATCTCCTCAAGAAGCGGCTCATTGTACCTGAATATGAGGATAGACGTAAGTAGCGAGCCTTTGCAGATTCAAAGTCAGTCTTGATCCAGCCGTTGGCTGCTTGTAGTTTATTTTCTGCCACAGAACCCAGCGGGCAACTTCAGGCTCACTCTACTTGGTGCCTTCACGGAGAGGAAAAACTTCACCACCGACTTCCTGACCGTTCAGTTGCAAGTAGTTCGCCGGTTGAGTTGGAATGACACCGAAGTTGCCGAGGTCGGTATCGGGACCACGCTTGTTTGACGGATTTATTTAGTTTCTCTCCACTTTCAGGACTTCATGGAGCCATGGATTGTGTCAACTGTGTCCGACGACGAGCTGGAGAATGCTAAAATCCATTCGAAGAACAGAACATTCATTCTGCCGCCGGGACTGATCGCCGAGTTGGAGGACGAAACCGAGGTCCGTATACGATTGAAGATGTTCACCAATGGATCGTTGGCCAGCGTCCCGATGCAGATCGTCTATGATCCGCTGATCGTGAACGTCACCAAGGGTGTTGTCTTAGCTGCGGCGATTCTGTTTATATTTTACGTGATGCTGGTGTCGGAGGTATGTCAAAGTGGCTGTGTGATGGGTGAAGGTGGTTGGTAAATGCGTTTGTGTTTCGTATTTCCATAGGTGCTTCACAAGGCTTTCACGGCCATGATATGCTCGACTATGGCCATAGCGGTCCTGGCCATTTTGGGCGATCGTCCCACAATGGAGGAGGTCCTCGTGTGGATGGACATGGAAATGCTGACGCTGATCTTTGCGATGATGATACTTGTGGCCTTTCTAACCGAGACTGGAGTCTTTGACTACTTGGCTGTCTTAACTTTTGAGGTGAGTTTTGATTGAATTGAAGGAGCGGTCCGTTGTGAGCGCCTAGATCGTGGCCGCCAATGCTGTGCTTCCTGATGATTTCTCTGAGTGTTTAACTTCTGCTTGCACCGGCAATATACATTCTGTCGTAACTATGGAATGGTTCAAGGAAGCATACACGCAATCATTTTTGATCATTCCAAGTCAGAGTCTTATTAACCACACACCAAAAGAGAAAAGTCCTCGGTTTTCATCGATAAGTGCTCCATTCATGGATAATGGTATATTGTTGGCGATTGGCTTCTGTTGAACGTGCACACGATTTCGTTTGCGTATACCCCTTGGAGTATGCTTATGTGTCTATCCTCCATTTCAGAATATAAGCAAGCTCTCCACCAAGCTCCATTCAAAGTCAAACTGAGCCCGAGCTCCACAAACATACAAGCATCATACTTTCTAATTTATAATCTGCCCTAGCGAGGTAACAGTTCGGAACGGAAACTTTTCCGATTTCATACGAATCGGAGAATTTTTGCTTTGAAGTAACATTTCGAACATCTGATCGAAACATTTTGCCGACAATTTGTAACTAAACCCAGAAAGCTGCGTTGCTATGCGTCCCATTTCGTGTTTTGACAAATATATGTGTCAGCCAAACGCCAAATCTATCCGATACTCTCTGCAAAGAATTTACCGCGGAGAAATGTACGACGGAGTATACGCCGGGGGAAAGTTTCCGTTCCTAACGATTACCTCGGTAGGGCAGAATATTAGTCAGATTCGATAGAAATTATGTACTGTCCCCGGCTGTAAGTTTGAAGAAGGTTGCTCTGGAAATCGACCACACATAAATCAATTCTTACTTTTGTGATGTGAGTTTTTCTTGATTTAAACTTTGATGAGACGCAAGCAACTGACAACTTTATGCTGCATGCTTACTTTTGCAACTCACTGTACATGAATATAAAGGTTGATTTTTTAAAAGCTATAGGAAAGTTTTTCAAAAAAAAAAAAAACACATAAAATTCAGAAAAATGCATGAAATCTTTATTCGAATCGATAGCACGGTCCATATAATTCAATGTTTGAAGATTATTTCATACAAATGTTGACCTTGACTGCGCCTCAAATGGTTCATCCGCTTAGTCCAATTTTGGCATACTCCTTCCAACATTTCGGACGGTATCTCACGAATAAATGCTTCAATGTTGTCTTCCAATGCGTCAATTGAAGCGGTCTTGTCTGTATACACATGAGCTTTTACATAGCCCAACAAAAAGTTGTCTAAAGGCGTTAACTCGCACGATCTAGGCAGCCAATTGACCAGTCCCGAACGTGAAATAAAAAAAATATCACCGAACTCGCCTCTCAATAAGTCCATTGTTGCGCGTGCTGTGTGGCATGTGGCACCGTCTTGTTGAAACCACATGTCATGCAAGTCAAGCTCTTGCATTTTGGGCAAAAAAAAAGTTGGATATCATCTCACGGTAGCGCTCACCATTCACAGTTACGTTACGATTCGCATCATCTTTGAAGAAGTACGGTCCAATGACTGTGACTTTTTCTGGATGCATTGGTAGCTCTTGCAATGCTTCTGGCTGATATTCACTCCAAAATCGACAATTCTGTTTATTTACGTACCCATTGAGCCAAAAATGAGCTTTGTCGCTGAACACATGTAATGTCGCGATGAACTTTCTTAACAGAGCACGCATTTTGATAATAAAATTCAATAATTTGCAAGCGTTGTTAGTTTGTAAGACGATTCATGGTTAAATTACAGACCAAACTGAAGATGTTTGACAGGGAAACAAAACACGAAACGTGCGTCAGCTGCTTAATCCAGTGTTGCAAAAAGATAATAGCTAAAGAATCACCCTTTATATGTATTCCGTAATCCTTTTTGATCTGCAGGTAGTTTCTTTGGGACTTTTCACCAGCATAATCATTCGGCATGGCCAGGAACGGGTGGTAATCACTCCGTCCTAGCCTTCCAACCATTATGGCGAGTCGCTATGGATGCGAGTTAATTGTAAAGAAAACAAAATATACATATCCCACCAAACACACAGCAAGACCTTCCTGGCCGTCAATTCTGGTTTGGCCACCTTTTGCGCCGACTGACCGCTATTCGATCAGGACCGTTTTTGCTAACATACCTAGTCATAAGTGATCCACTTTTCGTCATTACCTTACAATAATGGGGCGATGTTGCTGTGAATGGTAATTCGGTTGAGATGAAGGACCTCATCTTAACTTTGTTCTCATGTTAACTTTGTGCTACCCGTCGAGCTTCTTTTCGTATCCAGCCGGTTTACCAGACTTACAATCTAACTTACAAACTAGAACTGCGATCTACCAACTCTCCCCTCAAGAGGATAATGGTGGAAAGAGAAATTAGATCGAGACAAGTTCTATCGCACGTTTGATGTTTGATGATCAAACGGCAAGCGTGGCGAAAACTCTTCTGTGTTCACTGGATAGAGGTCACATACCTAGGCGAACACATAACATCATTTTATTAAATGACAATATGCTACAAATTTGTTCAATGTCAGATTAATTAAATGTTTAGTGCCAATTAATGGCATGGCACAATCGAAAATCCCTGACTGCGCAGAAAACAAATGAATTTTAGAATTAATCTAATCCATTCCAACCCGGATCGTGCTTTTTTAGAAAAATTACATAAAATCCACGATGTTAGGAGATGCCAAGAAAATACGCACTAGTTACCACAAGTGGCTATGTTTGGAAGATTTATAGCAAATAAATTCATTAAGGTCTATTTCTTTTATTTTAATTTTACATAAAATAAATAAAACGAATTTGAATGGTGGCAACTTTATTATGGCCTCGAAGATCTGTGTCTGACATTTATTTTTTCGCATGAATGTCGAGCGGAACAGAAGGTTTCATTGTTCTACATTTAATAGCAAAAGAGCAAAACAATGATAATGACATTCTTGTATCAAAACGGATGGTTTTTTTGGTGAAAAGCATAGTTCCAAGTGCCAGTGTCACTAACGAACGAACCACAACTTTCTTCTTCAACAAATTGCAAATGTGAACAAATATAAGCCATGGGACATCAAATTAAGTCACACATTCTTTTTTGATTTTTTTCCGAACACTTCCCAATTTCCGATCATTGCTTTCGAGTATTTGCTTAATTACGCTTTTCGAAGCATGCAACACATGTAGGATGGGAGAGGCAATGAAATGGTTTTCTTTAATTTAAAACACTCGGATTTTAATTCTTTAGTGAAAAAAAAAAATTTATTAATAATTAATCAATTCATCGAAGGTAAATTAAGGGATTAGTAGCTTCGAAGCCGCAGCTCGACTGCCCTCTCAAACCTTCTCGCTCCTAGATTCTCCTGGATCTCGAATTTATTGGATCGTACGAGAAACAGAGTGATTCTACATACATGTGTGAGAAAGAGAAGACGCATGTGTAAGAAAGGAAGAATTGAGATCACAGTTGCAGAGATTGAAAATTCTTCTGTATGTAACTGAAATGAAGTAAATATTATAGAGATGCCCAATTTCACAGCTGAGTGTTCCCTAGACCATCGACGAATTCCAGAAACTTTTTGACAGTTATCCATGAATTTTTGACAGTTATTCACGAATTAACGTAGATGCCGTTCTCTGATTGGTAATTTTGGATTTAAAAAATGATTGTCAAAAATATTAAGGGGCAAGAAAGGTCGGAGTTGTGCATCTCTATCATAGTTCATTTCTGGTATGTAAGTGGCTTGAGATCACAAAAGGGAATTTGAAGAAATCTTGCTCAAAAAGTTCCCTGTCCGAAAGCAGCCTAACATGCACAGAGACCCCTGGTCCGTTAAAAACGCACTAGGACGGTCGATGATCCACGCCATATGTCCATCGAAGTGCACGAAAAACATTTTTCGCAATACGCTGATTTTCATAATTTAGCTGAATAATTTGGCGACGTTGTTGCAAAAAAAAAAAAAAAAAACAATTACAAATGGATAACTCTTTACGACAGCAAATCTATTCTATTGACCAAGTGAACGTATTTCATATGAATATTCTTAGTTTGCCCCAATCACAGATCAGAGGGTCCATAATCTCTTCTAGATCTACGAAGTCTAGCCGCCTATCACATGTATGAATACACCAATAGGTTGCCTTGACTAACGTAGTTTCACAGTAGAGTCGCTAAGGAAGCCATAGTGCCTTTAGACGTTGCGTTGATTTTCATTCATACATACGAAGCACGCTCCCATTTTATTTTCTGTGTCATAGTCAAGGAGTCGTTGTTTTTATTTCTTGCGTCTGATGTTGGCAACACTGTGGCCACGAGATTTCCTGTATGTCCCGCTTTATGCCAAATTTGAAAAGGGGTTCTTGTCCATGATATGTTGATACAATGGGGGGAGTCCATTAAGTCGAACTTTCACGGACGTTCACGGGATAACATGATTTGTCCGAGATGGAGGGAGTTAGAAAGAAATTCGACGGGAGAGTTAGACTCAGGGAGCGTCCACTGTATATTCTTTGTGGCGTCGTGAAATTTGAAAGTGGTCCTGGATCGTAGAAGCCTCATGGGGTATTGGTGTGGTCTAATTAATTTGTTGCAAACTTTTCCATCTTCTTGGCAAGGGTGGTCGGACGTGCTGGGGGCAGACCGTGTCCAGTGTGCTTATGAGGCGACCACTAATGCATGACGCAATTGTGACTGACTCTATTTTTTAAATTACAGTCGACTCCGGACGGTCAAGGGACCGTCGACATTAGGTCGTACTTAGCGGACGACGCACGAAACATACTGAAATTTTGCACTTCCTTTTTTTTAAATAATTAGTACGTTTCTGAATCTTTGGTGTTAATTTGTAAAAGAAACCCGTCTCGTCTGCGTTCAAAATGTAATCTTTACTAAACGTAACGATGCGTATAGGCAGTTTAGGCCAAACATTGCCATTCGCTCACATCACTCTGTTTGACCGACATCGACTCTCCAGCAATCTTACAAGCGACTGTATTGTGTCTTCCCTTAAAACGACTAATCCAGCTTGCAGAAAAATCAAATTACGAATGTTCAACTCCTTAGCGAAATTGCCTTCTCCTGAAGCATAGGACCACTTACAGGGATTCCCCGACAACGCTGCAGTTTAAACCACTGTAATAGAGCTTCTTCTCTTGTTTTTGAGAGTGGAGGATCTCACTCGTTTAGGTTTCAAAACATAAACGATAGGGGTTCTATCTTAATGAGGCAACACTGATTCAGGAGAGAGAACAAATAATGTAAACAAAAGGGTTTGCCGGTAGGTAGTCAGTGGATAGGTAGTCATCCAACAAAGAGGTTGTTTGCGGAAGTTTTTAAAATAATACATGGACTGAATGCCTTACAACGAATTCCTTCGCAAGATTAACATTACTTTCACCAGCTTCCAAGCGCACATCACGCTTTTTTCTTCAATTGAGAGACTTTTTTTTTCTGGAACTCATTTTCGCCCACTAACTCACAAGAAACTAAATCAATACTGAATGGAGAAGAAATAAAAAGCGTCTTACGAGCACATGGTTTTTTTTTTTTTGTAAAACGACAACCGTTAGTCGTTAACGTAATCGAACGATTTCTAGATGAAATACGACGCACAGAGCGGTTGGTCCCTACATCCGGAGTCGCAGTAAACGCAGGTGCGTTCATTGCAATTTGTATGCAAACCTTACATGTTGTTGTGTCAACGTAGCAGTAAGCGATTGGTCGCCGTAAGTCATGTCGTGATAAACGGCTTCTACTGTGTATACATTTTATACGTCCCTTTCTACCAAACAAAACTTCTTTCATTAAGCGCTTCCTACCTTGAAGCTTGAATAAAACAAAGTCTGTGTTATTGAATAGCCACGTTGATGCCATTATGTATGAAATAAGACATATGACGCGCATTAAAAATATCAAATTTGGCATGACTGTGGCGCATAAATCAAGTGGAATATGACCAATGGCATGGGTTATGTTGCCTTTGAAGGGTGCAGTGGTTCGTCGCTTATTCGTATAGTTCTGCGACTTCAGAAAACCCCACAAGAAATAGTCTAACGATCTCGGTTGCCAGTTCAAATTACCCTCACCATGGCTTCGTGTCAATCGCTCGTGCAGATTTTCCAATGCGGCGTGAGCTGTTTGGCATGTATCGGCGTCCTGGTGAAACCACATGCGTTTGGTCATCCAATTCAGACCAAAAGAAGTTGGTAACCATCGACCGCTAGCTGTTGACGGTGATAGCATGGCCAACGGCATTCTGGAAGAAATATAAAGCCTGGCCAAAATCCATACCAGATAGTGACTTTTTCGGGATGCATTGGATCCTCTTGCATCTCGTCTGGATTGGTATAGTCCCCGACAATTTTGTGATGGGGGCCTCGCTGATGAGGTTTTTAGCGACCGTATAAATTAGAACGTTGCCCAAACGGAAGACTGATTTTGGTAAAACAATGTCTACACGTGTTGTTGAACACTACGCCCATCCATGGTGATTTGGCAAAACAGACTGAATAAATTACAGCCACTTTGAAAGATGTACCAGCCACAATATAGCCGCTATCAACTGTCAAAATTCGGAGGGTCCTTTTGGAAGATTCTTAATAACTTAATAAATGAAAATACAAATTTTTGAGGACCGGGCATTTACAAATGAAGGAAGCTCGGTAGAACTACCCGACATGTCCCCAATTCTGTAAATTGCAAATTTAATTTCGCCCCTCTTGCAGTCAGCTTGCAACTGCAACCTGAAATGATTGAACCACCCTCGAAGAGACTATTCTCGTGGCTCTATATCCATTTAATTTGTTCTTTCAGATTTCTGGTGGCAAGATCTGGCCACTCATATACAGCCTCTGCATAATAACGTGCCTTGTGTCATCCGTTCTGGACAATATGACCACGGTCTTGCTTATGACGCCAGTAACCGTCAGGTAAGTTGACCTTCTTCGAGTGAAAGCTTTGGCTCTATTTGATTTTTGCAGGCTCTGCGAAGTAATGGAACTCGATCCGGTTCCAGTGATATTGGGCATCATTGCCCACTCGAACATGGGTGGCGCCCTCACGCCAATCGGCGACCCGATCAGCATCATCATCTGCTCCAATCACTTCATCGCGAAAAACGGGGTGACGTTCTTCAACTTCGTTGCCCACACATTGCCGGGGGTTATCTTCACCGTCATTCAGAGCTGCCTCTATATGCGGCTGATATTCTGGGACGTCAAAACGCTGCGACTCAATGAGCCGAAGGCCTTGAAGGATCTTCGACGGGAAATCAAAGTCTGGCAGAGGACGGCCTATTCACTGTCATCCTACTCCAAGGACGTCGACCTGGTGCGAGAGACACTGCTCAAGAAGGTGAAGATTCTGAAGCACAAGTTGAAGAAGAAGGAGGCGGGCCTGGGATCTACAGATGCCTACAAGCACACCCTAGAGGAGCTCAAAGCAGCGGTAAGCCAGAACATTCACACTGCCTCTCTTCGAGCACCTGTTCATTTTTGTCGCTTGCAGTACCCAATCAAGCAAAAGAAGCTCCTGGTGCTGTCGAGCATCACTTTGTTGTTTGTTATCGTGATGTTCTTCGTGCAATCCATTCCGAATCTAACGACCCTGCCTCTTGGATGGGTGGCTTTGTTGGGAGTGGCGCTCCTGATGATCACCGCCAATCGGGACGACATGGACGCGATGATGACCAGAATCGAATGGTCAACGCTGCTCTTCTTCGCAGCAATGTTCATCATCATGGAGTGCGTCGAGAGGCTGGGACTCTTCACTTGGATCGGAACACAAACGGAAAACATCATCCTCTTCGTGGCGAAAGAGAATCGCCTGGCCACGGCTATATTCTTCATTCTCTGGATTTCGGCAATGGCCTCGGCTATCCTCGACAGCATTCCCGTGGCGGCTATGATGGTGAAGGTTGTTGTGTCCTTGGTGGGCAAAGAGAGTCTGGGTCTTCCACTTCAACCACTCGTGTGGGCTCTCGTGTTCGGGTCATGCTTGGGAGGTATGCCCTCGACGTGGAGCATGATTTTTCAGTCACTCATTGATTGTGTGTTCTCTTGCAGGTAACGGAACCCTCTATGGATCGTCAGCGAATGTCCTGTCGGCAGGCATAGCCGAACAGCACGGATACAAGGTGTCCTTCACGAGATATTTAAAGTAAGACTGATTTATTTGCTTCATGAGTGAAGTGAGCTATGACGCGAATTGTTTGTTTTTTGTATTGCAGGGTTGTGTTCCCCATGATGATTGGACAAGTGTCTGTGATCACGGTGTACTTGATGGTGGCGCACATCATGTACGAGTGGCACTAACCGAACGATGCCTTCAAGGAGAATTTGTATATTTCGCTTAAGTTTTGATTAGAATTTGTTATCCAAAGATACATATTTAAGGCAATAAAGTTAAGATAAGTTATTTCCCGAAAATAAACTGAAGCTCATTGTTGAATATGTTTTGCTTGAAGATGCATATATCGCTGGGGAACTTGGGAGAGTCTCTTCTTATGGGACGGACGAATTGAAAAGTGCCGCGTTAAGATTTAAATCGGCTGATGCAAACATTGCCACATTTGCACAACAGCTATCAGCGTGTGTACTGTTCTAGTGCATTCGATTTTTGGACGGCGAGGCGTGCTATGAATCAATTCAAACGAGAACCCGGAACAGCCCTCACTTATCCTCCAAATCTCGGCGCTAGGATGAAACAGGGACTACGTGCTGATACAAAATCACAATGATCAAAGAGACGTTTCTGAATAGTCAAAGGATCCAGCAAAATACGAGAAGATATTGTGAATCGACAATGGTACAGCGGCTATTCCTAGAGCACCATCAAATTGAATAAGAAAAATACGGATATTGGCATAATTGAACTTGCTACTCGTGTGTCAACAAAATCAAGCTTTTGGCAAGAAAAAAAAAAAAACTGGCTGTGACCCAACGGCACCAGCATTCTGTTTTCGTAGACATCTGCTCTACCGAGGTAATCGTTCGGAAGGGAAACTCCTGCAAAGCGTATTCCGTCGTACAATTCTTTGCCGAGAGATTTCTTTACCGGACACGAATGTTTGCCAAAAAACGAAATTGAACGCGTAGCAACGCGGCATCTGGGCTCCGTTTTTGTCGGAAAAATATTCTGATCATCTGTTCGGTATGCGACTTCAAGGCGAAAATCCTCCGATTCTTATGAAATTGAAAAAGTTTCCGTTCCGAACGTTTAGCTCGATGGAGCAGACTGTCTCGCAGACTATCATCTGCTCAGCACGCTTATGAAGGGCAACTAGATATGTTCGACGGGAATATAAATTTAAGCATAACAACAAGGGCGTGAGAAAATGAAATTGATTCCGCAATTTTTGCGACTTTATACAATTTTTAATGACTCGATCCAGTCCGCCGTGCTACAATATTCATGGGCTACAGCTCGTCACATTCGCTTTGTTAGCGTAAACTCTAGTGGTTTTAAGGTATCGTTATCCAATTGATGAATGCTGGCCGTGAGCCAGTTTACAACTTCGAGCACTGGGTCGATTGTGTGGGCTTTTTGGAACCACAGCTCAAATAAATTGATGTTGTGAAGCACTCGAGACAGACTGTCGGTAACATCTGCACCTGACCATTACGTGAAGGTCTCTGCTTCCTAATTTCGAAAGAAATAATGTCCGAAGAAGCCGCCGTGCCGTAAACGCTCTAAATATTGATGCTTTGATGATTGGTCCAATACATTAGCTTGTTGACACAGCTTTCCTTTGGCCGTTTCGGCATAGTACGGAGCATAGTACGGTTAAATTTCATTCGACATCAAATTCGACTCCGTACGCCACAGCAACGATGTACGTACACCACTGCGATGTTTGAAGGCAAAGGAATCGAAAATGGCGGAGGTCTCCCGTTTCGCATGCCTGCAGAAATCAGCTTGCGGGTGAGCATTCACACTTTTAATTTTTTTTTGTATTTTTATGCTCACCGTTGGGTGAATAAATGACAGCCAATTTGACAGAGGTAGCAGCCATCAACTGTCAATGTTCGGAAGTCCCTATTGGAAGACCCTTTATAACTTAGAAAATAAATGCAAAAACAAATAGAGAGTGCATGTTACGATAAGTTCCGATAAAAGGCGCTTTTTCATGCGACGACATTTTACCGTGTAAAAACGGCCATTGCAGACCTGGTTGACGATGATTGAGTGACTGGCTACAGCGGATATTTTTTTTTTTTTTCATTTCGAACCATTCTTTGTCTTGATAGTGATTTTGATGCTCTGTATATTGACAACACTTCGGCGGTGCGTGAGAGCGTGGATGTGATATGTCATAATACTCATGACAAGCATCTTAGCTGTTACATTTGTTGTCTTTTGTGCATGTCCAATTTTGTCTAAGGGGAAGTGGTGATTCGACACTACAGATGCCAATAATTTGAATAGGTTCAGATTCCTTGTCCCTGGAACATTTCTCTGTATTCCCTTCAAATCAGATCAGAAGTCTGTTAATCTGCTGACGAAACGTAAGCTGCAGGAATAACTTGACACCCGGCTGTACTTTGGTTTGTCTAAACATTTTGCACCTAAACTCCTGCCTCAAATAAACAAAAGCAGTTACTGTTTGGACTCTACCAGTTATTTTTTATTTTATTTGAAGCTGCTTGATTCTAAGCTAAGCAGCTAATTCCAGAACACTTCAAAGAAAAATTGTGCTCGTTGATGAATGCTTCCCGTCGCTCAAGTCAAAGGCACAATTTTTCTTTTAACTCTACACTCTACACACTCTCCATGGATTTGAACGCAATATTTTATCGACGGGAGGAAGACTGATTACCCGCTGTAGAGTCGAAGTGATCGTGGAACAAAGACTGGATGCAGCATGCTCCCTACCGTCAGGGATCTCAGTCGGCATTAGTTAAGTAAAAATTAAATCTCCGATCTTCGACAAAGTGTGAAAGTGTTGAACAACACTGTTGACACTGTTGAACAACTGGTCCAGCGTGGTTCCCCTTCGAATTATTCCACTTTACGGTATATGGTACTCTTAACATAAAAAATCTCAGCTGAAGGGAAAAGCATTTATTTGAATTTTCGCGTTGTGATAAAGTAGGCTGTGATATTTACATGCCAAGTTTAATTTATTTGTGGTTCATTGGTGTCAGATAAGGACTGAAACGTGCGCATTTTTTTAAACACAAGAGCTCATTTTTAATTGATTAATTTTAAATGAACTAAAACAATAGCAAATCGTTCTTTTCAAATTGTTTGATGATTAAAATATATTTTGTAGTTACACCGACGATGCGATAGTACTCAATTAGTTACAAATGATCGTTACTCCAAAGTACGACCTTTGTTTCAACAACTGCTTCTTAAGTTCATATTGGTTGCTCCAGTTATAAAAAATTGCTTATTCTTCAATGAAAAATGCAACAAAAAATATAGCTGTGGCGAGGTCATCGTTCCATCAGAAAAGCCGTTTAGTCAACAGCAAAGTGTAAGCTGCAACTCCAACCAAATGTGTTCCTCGATCTCAATTGACAACGTTTCGAGAACAATGCCACCTAAGAGATTTTATCAAGATCGTCAGAGAACAATTGTATTGCATCGTGGACATAATGGGTTATGTCACTTTGTTTGCTAGGAATTTGGGTGGCTAATCCCACGATAGTTCATTGGTAAGTTTTTAAATTTCGATAGACATCTTTAACAACATCGACCATATACAGTCAGTGTCAAAAGTGAAATAATGACTAACCGGACTCCAAGAAAAAACCTTACATGCAGATTTCTAAGGCGATTCATATGTGCATAAATAAAATAACGCACATGAAGCAAAAATGTCAAGATATCTCAAAAACTATAAACACAGCGAGTCATCAACAAAAAAATTAAGCGAAATTCACATCTCAAAAGTAAGTGTAAATTACGAGGGGCGTTCAATATATTCTCGGAATCGATATGAAGGAAAATGCGAATTCAATTTAAATGGTTTTTATTTTTCAATATAATCTCCCCCAACATCAATGCATTTGTTACATCTTGAGGTAAGCCTTTTAAAGCCCTCAAAAAATAAGTTTCCTCTTTCTCTGCAAAATACCCATTTATTGCCGACCTGAGTTCTTCATCATCCGAAAATCTTTTTCCACGAAGACATTTTTTCAAATCTGGAAACAGGAAATAATCACTAGGGTCAAGGTCTGGACGGCGTAGCAGCCTTGGAAACTCGCGCCTGTGAACAGGAGCTTTGTCATGAAGAAGCAACACACCCGCTGCGAGCTTACCCCGTCTTTTCTTTTTAATTTCCTCCCGCAAATTATGCAAAGTGGAAGCGTAGGATGTGGCGTTAATGGCTTCACCTTTCTTTTTGTACTCAATGAGCAAGATTCCCTTTGAGACCCAAAAAACTGTGGCCATGAGCTTCCCGGCAGACGGAGTGACTTTGAACTTCTTCGGAGGGTCTGTTCCTTTTTTATGTCACTGCATGGACACTTGTTTGCTTTCAGGGTCATAGTGGTGGGCCCATGTTTCGTCACCAGTAACAATTCGATCCATAACACCGTCCGCGTTCTCACTACACATCTCCAAAAGCTCTCTACAGCATGCGATTCTCACTTTTTTCTGAGGCGCTGTGAGCATTCGTGGCGCCCACCTTGCACTGACCTTTGGAAGGTTAAGATGGTCATGATGAATGGTGTGAATGGTACCAATTGAAAGGTTGGTGATCTCTGCCATCATTTTCACCTTTATTCGGGCATCATCAAGAACAAGTTTTTCGACTTCTTTGATGCTTTCTCCCGTACAAGCAGTAGCCGGGCTGCCGGAGCGGGGGTCGTCTTCAATGCTCTCTCTGTCTCTCTTGAACTCACTTGACCACTTTTGCACAGTTGATAATGAAGGTGCGGAACCCTGGTTAACTGCCACCATCTCTTCGTGAATAGTTTTTTGACTTTTTCTTGCTTAGTGAGAAATTTAATTACAGCGCGATGCTCAATTTTCACCATCATTGTCTCAGCTGCCATTATGATTCTGTTTAACAAGAGATAAAACGCGAATTAATGATCACATTTATATGAAATTTTACATGAATGCACTAAAAGAATAGTATTACTTGATAAATAAGTCAATTTATGTATACAACCACAGCTTCACCCCGATACCGAGAATATATTGAACGACCCTAGTGTATAAGGAAATCTGCTCTAATATGGTAGCTTCAGGTAGCATCTAACGTGGTCAATTTAGTGTCCACTTATCAGAAAAATGGATGTGTTTGTTTATTTGACCTATCTAACGAGTAACCTGAGCCAAAAGGGCCATTTATCGGTGGTCTAAATTTTCGTTTCGTAATTTACTCATCTCTTATTTTTAAGTATTGGGTCCATAACTTCTCTCACTGAAATACGGCTCACATCAGAGCAGAATATCAAAAATTGGCTTGATTTATTCTTGGCTGCCAAGCCGGCGCAGTTCTTTTGGGATGGGATCCACAAATTGCCAGAAATACGGGAAAAAAGTCATAGCTTCAGATGGGAAATACTGGATCTGGATTGTGCGAAAGATGCTCATAATATTCCATCACTAATCTTTCGATCAAGAACGTGACGAACTTTAGGTTAACAAAAAGTGACCTATTTTTCCTCTCAAAAAATATATTTCGCTCATTCATCATTCCTCTCAAGCGATCAGGATACACAGACAGGGAGGTACAGCGTAAAATCGGAAAGTATTTATTAACTGCCCACGTATGTATTGTACATAAATGAATCCATATATAGGCCACCCTTTTTTCAAAGCGGGACACTTGGCGTTCGTTGAAGACAGCGAGACGCACAGCTTGAAAGCTGGACGTATGGTCTCCTCAGCATTAACACTCAGTTTCATTCACCTGGTGATCAAATGCGACAAGCACATGTAGCTGTACAAAAATGCACACATACTATACAGTAAGTGTCCACACAAAAACCATTTAACGCCCACGATCATGTTTATGTCGGTCACAAAATCGCGCCAATGCCCATCACCCCTCCCCCCGTCACGAGAAATAAACAAAAGGAGAATCAGGCCTCCGGCCATTGATGCCTTGACCAGATTCTTTCTAATGTCCCGACATGACAACACATTGTTACGGGTCTTCATTAAAAATTCAAAATAACCCCCCGAAAAGCACGCCTTTACAACCTCACCGAGAATCAGTTTTCCGCCTCGCTCTCAGTGCTTGTCGCAACCGCGGAGGTGTTTCAGATACAATATTTTCTTCAATAAAATTCCACACCAACAGCTTACAGACCCGATCAGTTGTGTATCTGTACGTGTACACAGCCGTGATTTCCTCTTTCCAAAAAAGTTTTCTTTTCCCACGGACAACGGAAAAAAGAACACAAACAACGCGGGAGTAACGAAAAATCGGAGGAGCATCTAAAATTATATTTGCTGTGCTTTTTTTCCAAATAGTCCGCGATTGTCTTCGCTTCGTTTTTATTTATTTTCGTTTGGACGGGGCCAGTTGGAGAAACTTTTTCTCAGTCAAAAGCCAAATCATTATCGTCGCGATCATTGTACATCGACAGGATCGTGTCTGTGCCGCTGCGACGATACTTAATAGAAAAATAAAAAGAAAAAAGCAACAAAAAAAAATGGTTGGTTGACCTTAACCTCGTTTTTCTGTCAAAACTCGGGGTAGTGCCATCGCCGAAACCGCTAAATGTCATTTTGCTTCGCTAACCCACCGTAGGGGCTTCGTTCAACGTCTTCCAGCGTGTCGAGGAAGGTGCACTGAGCGCATACCGGATGCAATCTATCGGTCGGATGTAGAAAAAATATCAATGAAAGTTATCTGAAAGTGTCAAAAGTCTATTTCAGCACTTGTCAGCAAAGAGAGGAGAAGTGAAACGAAAAGAGAAGGAAAACCAAGGAAAAAGAAATAATCTGAAATATGAATAAAGTCTGAGGGTCGGTGTGGTTGTGCTGTCTGTGTGCTGTGAGGTGATCTTTTGTGAATTCCATATCGCCGCCGTCGACGTTGTCCGTTGTTTGTTTGTTTTGGAATTTTGAAAATTGGCAGTAAACAGTCGTGTTGCGCGTCCCGTCAAGAGTGACGTACTTCTGTGAAAAATGGCAAATATGGACGACCCCAAACTGCAGGACATACTGCAGTGGCTGGATAATTCACCGGACAATTCGTAAGTACCCACTGACAGTTGTGGCATTTCAGCTGTCACTTGCATGGCTTTAGAGAATTCTCTGTTTTATTATACGACTTTTAATATTCGTGTCTCAGCGAGTAGGCGATAAATCAAAGGCCAAGTGACGGCGCCAAATGATTGCTTTCCAGGCCACCGAATTCATAGTTTATGGGATTTCAAACAAATAAACACTTCTGTGTGACCTCACGGGTTCTTTGCTAGAAATTAAGTGAAGCCGCGATGAGAAGAAGAAGCATCAACGATTTTTGAGCACGTGAGGTTTTAACTGTCAGTTTTGACAGATGATTGTGAATTGATCGGATACGGGATGACTGATGCCGATAACTTCGGAACTTAGGTGACAACTGAGAATATTGTCAAGCTTGACTTGTGATGGACCGCGTTCTTTGCCATGCGTCCCAGTTGGTGCTAGTCTCAGTGATGGACGTTAAGAACACAACGAATCGCATCAGCAAAGAGTTCTTCAAAGCACTTATCAAGCGCTACGATTTCTGTTCCGATTCTATTCATTTATGACAGAAAATAATAAATCGCGTAAGAACCAGCGGAGATGATTTGACAGACGATTGAGTTCTACTTCCGTTTACTGCGGGCAATATTTGACAGTTGAAGAGGAAGTGGTGCGTCGGGTTTTGTTTTGCTTTGTTACGTGGGCTATTTATGAATTTCTGTGGAATTTTTAGGACATCTGAAAACGTCAAAGTGTTCCATAACGTGAAGGACAACGATCCACATTGACACACATGACATAGCAGCGACTTGTTCGGTTTTCCTGAAGACCATTTGTTGACGCGAAAAACTTTTGTTCGGCTTGCTTGGATTTAAAACATCTGTCGGAGTGCTTTTTCGCGTCGGACTCGTACGCGAGGATTCATGATTCATAGCCTTCGGCGATCATACAGACCAGTTACCTAGTAAATTACATTGGCTCAGACCATAATCAAGTATATGGTGTATGCGACACATTATTTCGTTTCTGGTTTTATCAGAAGTTTCTAGGTGCGCCTATACATCAGTCATCAGTCTGGTATGCAACATCAAAGTCGCTCGCATTCTTTCGAATAATCAATTAAAACGAGACACGTTGGACCAGTTGCAGAGAGATGCCTGAAATAATTCAATTCATTTAATTAAAATGAATAGCTGGTGATGCTTGGTTGTTGTGTGTGGGAGACAATAATTTGACCGCCTCGGAAGCTGAAAGCCATGTACACTTCTACTACTCGATTTTCTAATCTCATCTAGTAGCTCTCACGGAAAACTATTTTATCACACCAATTTGTGTCGGCGAAATTGTGGGGCTGTAGTTTCTGCATAGTTTATTGATCCCCCCAGCGCATGTGTGGTGCCAAGTTGATGTCGGATTTTTAATTTTAATGGTTGCCTGTCACACAAATATTTTCTTATTTGGGTGGGATGCTTCACAGAAGCGCCACAGGATATCCCAAATAGCCAACAATCTTTAACAGGAGGCAAGCGGATATAAAATGCCGAAACGAGAAGACACGTAATTGGAACAGATTAGTGACTCTTAGCGGTCTTGGTGCCGAAAGCGAACGTAGTCTCTCCTTCTCGATTTATTCTCCCGATAATTTTTTTTCAATGCAGTTTTGATTTTTATTGGAATTCATTTAAAAACTAGCCTAATTCTGGCAATTTGTGGATCCTATCCCAAAAGAACTGCGCCGGCTGGGCAGCCAAGAATGATTCAAGCCAATATTCTTCTCCGATGTCAACCGTATTTCAGTGAGGGCGTTCTGCATCGACCGGAACAAATGGTACTCAGAAGGGGCAAGGTCGTGGCTATAAGGCGGGTGGGGTAAAACTTCCCATCCACTGTTTTCCAAATAGTTCTTAACCGGAATAGCAACGTGGGGCCGAGCGTTGCCATGATGGAAAACTATTGCCTCGTGTCTGGTCGCATATTTCCGGCGATTTTCGGGTACTTGATTGTTGTTAACGCTTCAAATGAATGATGATATACTGAAATGACGTACAATGACAGTAGCTTTCCAACGCCATCTCTTAGCAACCGCACGAATTAAGTTATATACCCAACATATATATTTTTCTTTGACTTTTTGTTTTATATTTTTTTTGGATTTGGTATATGTTCTGGCAAACCATTCGCCGACTCAGAGGAAGGAAATTCAACATCGTCGAACGAGTCAAATGTTGCTTTCCAATGAGCTGGACATCTTACGCAGATGGAGCGAATACTTTTCGCTCAATCCCGAACAGGGCATTGAGGATGGCAGACCTGTAGTCTTGAGTGGGGCGGAGAATAGTCCAACGGTGGATTGAATTTTTTGATTATTTTGGGCGATTGAATCGTTAAAAGTTGGCAAATCCGCGGGTGTGGATGAAATCCGGCCAGAACTGCCTTCGCCCTAGGCTAAAGAGGGATTTTTATGGCTCTCTCGTGTCATTAAAGTAACCTGGGAACGTGGTGAGACACCTGGCGATTGGTAAACTGGGCGGATTGTCCCACTTTTCAAAAAGGGGGACAAAAGAGATGCCTCCAGCTACAGGGGCATATCTCTTTTAAGTTCCCCCGGGAAAGTCTACTTGGAAGCGCATTGGTCGAGCCAAGGATGGGGTATGAATAGTGCGGCTTTCGTCCCGGTAGAAGTAAAACCGACCAGCTTTTCACTCGAAGAATGGTACTTGAGAAGGCTTGACCATCATCAACCACCTACAGCCGGCTTGTAGCTTTGGAAACGACCGAGTTGCTCGAGGTAAACTCTTGAGCGTTCTGCAGGATTGATGGTCCTCTTCTGAGGACCATTCAGTCCCTATACACAAACTTTAGAGGCTGTGTTCGGGTTAAAAGTGCTAAATCAACACATTTCACCGTGGGGTTAGACTTCGCCAATGGTGAGTCTTGTCACCTCCCTCCGTTTCATTGTACACATGGACTGGATGTTGCAGCGCAGCCGAGACGAGGAATTCACATTGGGAGAGTTTACGCAAAGTCATCTTATTTTTACTGATGACTTAGTGATCCTCACATCTTCCCAGACGGAACTCCAGCGCGCACTCGATAGTTTTGTGGCCGTATGTGCTGATGCTGAAATGAAGGTCACTGGGACAAATCGGAGCTTATGTTCATCTCCAGCACTCTACAGGTTAGTGGAGTCCCATTGAAGCAGGTGGAGAAGTTTAAGTATGTCGGGTTCTTTTTCACGAGTGATGGAAGGAGTAATGCTGAGATTTCCTGTAGAATTGGTCAATCTGGGTCAGTTTTGAAGCAGCTTGGTAGAGCTGTAATCAGGAAGGCTGAGCTTGGTGTCAGAGCCAAGTTAACGGTTTTCAACTCAGTATTTCTTCCAACTCTCAGCTATGGTCATGACACTTGGGTATACCTCCTGATGAATTAGGAGGTGTGTGGAGGTCTCTCGTGCGTGGTTTACCCCCGCGACCTCTTTAGCGGATCATGTCGGACGGAAGATGATGACATTTCTGCGCGCACATCGTTTCATTTTTCACATACATATGTTTTATCATTAATGTATGAAATAAATCTTCTCAATTAAATTTTTGTATGTCCTTTCTTGAGGTATGACGTCCCTTTACTTTATTCTGCCCTCTTTCACCGCTAGACCCATTTTGTCCGCTTCCGTCTGAATGCCAGCAAATACCTCGTTCACGGCTCGCTGTATTCTGCCAATCATCTCAATGTCATCCGCGTACGTTAGCAATTGTAGGGACTTGGAAGGAATGTTGTGCTTGTTCTGTTGACGTGTAAGTCTCGCGAAATAGCCTTATGCTACGTTTTCACTGAACCGAAACCGCGAGCTCCGGATGAACTATTACTGAAACCTCAATAGGCTTTCCACTTAAGTGGAAACTTAGGTGGTTTCGCTTAAAGTAGTTTCGCTCTCAATTTCTTAGTCACTACTAATCTCAATTTATAAGTGCCCGCCAAAAGAAATGTCACTCGCTCTCAATTTTTAAATGGCCGCCAGAACAGCTGCTTGTTGACAGGACTGGTGTGAGAACACCAGAGAATAGAAAGAGACAAAATGAGAAAATAAACTGAAATTCACGCTGTAGGCGCATCCGGGTTCCCAACCTCTGACGGACGGATGAACTCGAGGTGGATTAAACGAGTTTTATGACAAACCGAGTGGTTTCCAGACTTTTCCGAAATGTATGGCAAAACCTGGTAGGTTCGGAGACAGTTGATGGAACCTCGCGGTTTCGGTCGGTGGAAACGTAGAATAACTCAACTTCTCTTCAACCAAGTACGTTGAATACTGTCCTATATTCAACTCGAACAGACAAATAATACCAACATTTTTGATTTTTAAAAGTCGTCACGTGCTAAAATGACGATATCTTACTGAAACCTCAATAGGCCGTTTCCACCGAGTCGAAGTGATTTCAAATGACATTCGCTCTGAATTGTTTCAGTGCCCGGCAAAACAAATGTCCTTCGATATCAATTTTTAAATAGCCGCCAAAACAGCTGAATGTTGTCAGAAAAAAATTGTGTAAGAACACCAGCAAATAGAGAGAGATAAAATGTAAAAATTAAATCCAAAATTATGCAAAAAAAAACTGAAGTTCACTCTGTTGGCTTGTTCGGTTTGACAACCTCTCACGGACGGTTGAACTCTAGGGGAATTTAAATAGATTTCAATGAAAGAGTGAGAAAAGTGATTTTGAAACCCCGTCGGAATCTAGTAGATCAGGAGAAATTTGATAAAATCTCTTGGTTTAGTTCTGTAGAAACGTGGTACTATCTAACTCCTTTCAAACCCCTTGTCAAACCAATTGTTGGCATTTTCTTTTTCCATTTCCTAGATTTTATAATCTTCATACAGTTCAGCTAACGAGTATGCAATGTATTTCCGTTCGAAGACTTTCGTGATCTGTGTTGTCTACTTGAAGAAGCAACAGAAGGTTTTGAGCCCAGAAGTATGCCGTCATTTACCAACTCAAAGGGCGATGGCTGTGTGGACTGGCTGTGGCTCTGTGAGTTTTTTTTCGGTTCAATTTGAAACTCAAGTTCTAATTGATTGAGTCAGCATTTGAATGCAACCCCACTTCAATGTCAGACTCCCGGTTGACCGATTACCGGTCTCATATTTTACTCGCATTGTAAAATTGGCTTAATCACCCGTCTGAAGGTATGACACTTGCTGGTCGACAGATTCAAGTGGAACCCGTTTCTGATTGACGTTTGGTCAAACAGAAGCGAAGATAATGCTTAACGAGCAACCTTGCAGTTGATGCCTTTGGAATGTATGCCTGTGCAGTTTTTGTTTCTTAATTATAGCAAATTAATTTATTCTACTATAATTTGATTAAGATGAAGTTCTTCATGAAGGCTCAGCAACTTTTCTAGGTTTCGCTAGAAATGAACTTCTTCTATTCACTTGATGTAGAATGTGTATGTTTGAAGCTCGTTTTGATCTGTTGCGGTTAAATACTTTAAAAATGCATCCCGATTGAGCTGCATGGTCGTCGGATGAGCGGATGATGAAGACCTTGGTCGGTGCCACAGATCTGTGATCTCGTTAACGACTGCTGAAGATAAAAGTGGAATGTAGTGTACAGTTAAATTGGCCCTACTGCATGCAGTCAGACACATCTAGAGCCGGAAGTGTAGACGGAATGGCCGCATTCGTTGGTTTACACAAGTTCTAAGAAACCTTGAACAGAAGGCTTCAGTACAGGAATCTACTCATTCCAAGACACTCGAAGATGGACTCACCAAGAAGGCATTTCCTAGGATCATGGGATGACACTAGGTGACACTAGGTCTCAGCACAACGATTGGAGCAATGGGATCTTTTCATCTTTTCTTCACGAGCTCTGAGTCGTACTTAAAGACATTGGTAGTGGCTTATCGAAAGCGTTTAGAGAAAATTGACGTTTACAAGAAACCACACGACAAGAGTAGAAAACCACAAGTCATCCACAAGCAGGTTACGTATCATTAATACAAGCCTTCTTAGAAATTCTTGTCACGTGTGGCACTCTCTCAAAGCATCACATGACCAACGCGTCTGGCCCCGATCACCACATGAACATCAATAACCTCTCAAAACAGAAAAACACTACCAATGGTGTCACACGAAGAGCCGAGCACACCCACACTTAAACACCAGGCCTCTCCTTAACAATGTACATAATTAGTCGCTTGACTTGAAGACGTTGAATAGATTTGTTACCTGTTCTCCTCAGGGAATCCCCAAGAGACCTCCGACAAATTTCGTTTCGTCTCAGCAGCTCCGCGCAGACGTCGAGTGTGTCCGCAAGCAAATCTCGTGGCCACAATGGCACCGGCAATCAGCGCTCAAAAATAAAACACGAACAGCAAGAAAACATCATCAAAGCCATCAAGAGACCTCCCCAATAGGCGAGACGGAATAACGAATCTTCAGGAGAAATCAATCGTCGGGTGAGTCACCCCACGCCAAGCGTTGCAGACCCTCCTCTGGGGATATACCGTGACCACGGTCATTATTTACGATTTTTTGTTCGCCTTTCGAAATACTTCTCGATAAATATATGAAATTCAGATAAAGCAACAACTCATCTGATGGACACATTTGCATAATGCTCGTAAACAGCTTCGCTCTCCTCCTTCCAACGGCATGATGGTGGCGAATTTGGGCGGAGGGGCCATCGGAAAGGTCTCGAACTGGAAACGTTTCCAGTTCAAGTGGGGGTTTTAACGAGTTCGTATTCCACCGCGCTTGACGAAATGTAGCCCACTTGCTACGGAGGATACCCACGACCGCGACGTTCGTCTGTAATGACAGTCGAGTGGGATATCGGCCATAATTCCGAGACGTTCATGAAAACTGCTGCTTGACTGGGAAAAAATGCCTACATAGGTTTTTCGGGGCGGCTTTTTGACGAGAGTCTCTTCTGCAAGTGGGGTCCTTGAGACTCAATGGGATCAGGACGTGTTTGTTTTCGCTCTGACGCATTGACTGACAATGGGAAGGGTAATCTTCTCTGGGAGGCACTACAGCCCAGTCCAGTGACGGACTTGGCCCAGCTTCTGAAGCAATCATTTTTGTTGTTCGTGAGTCGGCTGTCTTCCTGGAGGGAAATCTCTCGTGCCAGACGCTCTGATCATGGCATATAGGGCATATATGAAGGAACATTCAAAAACAGATATAGTTGACTAGTCATGTTTTTATTTCAGACAGAAGTGAAAACTTCAAGGCAATTAAACTGAAGAAAGTGGGGACTGCACATCGGACAATCACATTGCCCTGTGCCAGGACTTTAGGGCTTTTAGGCTATCTTGACAAGTAGTTTACTGATCTCTCTAGATGTATTGGTATTCTGTTGCTGTTAAAGTTCCTTATGTTATATCAACTTATTTCCGGAGTTGGTTACTCGGCGATAGGTGTTCCGTGGTTTTCTTGCCCACAGTGTCTATAGTTTTCAGAGCTGCTCATTGTGCTCCATTTTGTGCAAATGATAATTGCGTCACATAGTAATCGGAACTCAGGCTGGTTTAGAGCCTTATTAAGGGCCTGTCCTCGCTTAGTGGGGTCCTTGGGGCGAATCCCAGAGCAGGGAAAGTTTATGCTCTGGACCAGTCACCATTTGCCATTGGGACTATCACTGGAGTGGTCAATCAGTTGTAGTAGTCAGACTGTGGGTATTCCTCCTACCTACCAAGGCCCTCGTTGATTCTCCTAGAATCGCCCCGAAAAAATCTGTTCAAGCATGTAAGGCTATAAAGAGTTAATTCGCCTCCAACTCTATTCCAAGCCCCGACCCGGACTTCGAAAAACCTTTTAGACCTCAACTCCGAATATGTCGGAGTAGCTCTAAAAGCACAGCACATCAGATAGCTCTTGCAGAATTTCGGATGCCACCGTTGGCCAGACAGACCCCTGGAGTGCTGGTACAGACTCACTCTAACCCGTCACTCGTCTGCAGCCGCCAACGGCATCCCACGTGGGCTCGGTGTACCATCTTCGATCGAAGGTGCTCGGCTCCCAGAGGTGGAAGTAAGAGTTCGTTGATTGTGGTTAAGTGCCGACGCAGGTGACAGCATGAGGCGCCAAATCAACGCCTTGAAATCCAGGAAAGTTCACTATCGACCCTTGACCAGGCCAAGAAGGTCAGGTGGAACCAGTTAGTGCGAACAACATGAGTACCGATATCAAACGCATAGTTTCACTTGCCAGCCCTGTTTCTATGGGCTCAAGAGGCAATGGAGAAATGGAGCCGTCTCTCGAAGGACCAAGCTGACTTCAAATAAAACACTATCCAACTCAGTCCGGGTGTAAGGCGCGGAGGCATGGATAATCTCAAACGCGCATGAAGAAGTCGCTGGTTTCTTCGAGAGAAAAGTTCTGCGTGCGATCTTTGCTCATGTTGGCGTTTGACTGGCTGTTATTGGAGAAGATTATTCCGCCACGAACTGTACCTGCTGTACAGCGAGATGTGCCTGGACAGGCGTCTACGGGTCCAACGTCTAAGGTACCTGAGCCATGTAGAGCCTATAGACAACTAAAGTCCAGCCTGAAGAGTCTTCGACTCCAAACCTGTGGGACAACGCCAACGGCACACCCAGATGGGGAACGACATCAACCAACTTGGCGTGCCTCATTCGTGATATTTGGAGAGACTTGTTCGTTGAGGCTCAGGTCCACACCGGACTGTAGCGCCATGGCTAGAAGAAGAGTAAGGCACTCCTTACTGTTCCAGAATTGGATGCGTCCAGCTGGTTAACTGCTGTAGAATGTCCTCGTTGCTAAATCTGTAAAGAGGAATATATTTTCGGGGTCTGAAAAACTCGTGGTTTTCAACTTGAATTCATCCTGTAGCGTGAATTTCAGTTTATTTTGTTCATTTTGGTGTCACTTTTCTCATTCATTGTTCTCACACAATTATTTCCTATCAACAGACAGCTGTTCTGGTGGGCACTTACAAATTGAGAGCGATTGACTTGAAAATTGAGAGCGAAACCACTTCAAACTCGGTGGGAACGAGGTTTGAAGTTTCAGTAAAAGTTCAACCGGGCCTCGCGGTTTCGGTTCGGCGGGAACTTGTCAAGGCACTTCTGCGGCAATAGCAACTTCACGCGTCATTCTAGTGCATATCCGGTGGGGTATTTTTCGTATTTGCACTTTGGGTGTACATATGTTATATGCCTTCGAAGGTTATCGAGCAGTCGACGTTATGCTTGATATTAGGACTAGATCAAGTAACTCTATCAACAATCCAATTTCCTGATCCAAACCATCACGAAACCTTAGCATTTCTCGCTTACTTCGTTCCCACCTTGAAGGTACCTTGCAGCTCATAGAGTTTACAATATGACTGTGGCCCTCTAGTAATTTACAAAATGTCTAAGCACACAATGGAAGTGCACCGAAATTCGCCTATTTCGGTCATCATCCCAGCAAGGGACTTGTTTGGTTGTAGGCCATAAATTGCATAGTGGGCGCAGAGGAGCGCAAAATGTCTTAAGGGATTCCGGAAGTACACAGTCCGCAGGAAGTGGTTAATAACTCCTCATGATGGATATATACACATATGCACAAAGTTGCAATGTAAAACAAAACGGATAATTTGAATGACGTCAAGCAAACGGCAACACTACCATTTGCTGATGTCGTACAAGGTTCAAACTTACCGAAAAGATTCCTTAAATAACAGGCAATAAATCAAAAAAACAAAATTAGAAGGCTATCCTGCTACTTACTTCACATGAACACGATAAATCTGAATCCATTGCAGCAAAACTCTGCCGCCCAAATTATGACTCTGAAGGCACATTGCCGTCCTTGTGTTCCAATTAGGTTGTCACCAGCGCGGAAGTTACACACACCATTGCAAAGGATATTCGACAATGCTACACTTTATGAAGATCTCAAATGAAGCTTGTCAAGCAAATCAAGGCCTTCAATGATCCATCCCAGATTGGGATGACTGGATAGCTGACATGTTAGAGTCTCCACCAGAAATGAAGTATGATAGAGATGCCCAACTTCTACCTCTCTTGCCCCTTAAAAATTTTGACAACCATTTTGATATCGTTTTCTAAAGCCAGGTTGACCAATCAGAGAACAGCATTTACGTTACTTCGTGAATAACTCAAAAATTCATGAATAACTGACAGAAAGCCTCTGAAATCCGTCGATGGACTAGGGGTTAATCAGCTCCACTATCATGACACTCTACCATAAGCTGCTGTCTCGAATGGAGAGACGAAGGGACGGGTATGAACACGGAGTTAGAACAACTGCCAGTGGCTGATCACAGGCAGCTGTCACAATGCGACCAAAGAAGCAACACTGTGATGCCAGCATACTCGCGGAACCTGGATCGAGTGGCTGACTCACGCTCTTGTTACTCAGATAGCTAAAATTTTTGGGAGGACACCACTGGAATAGGGACGGTGGTGTATGGCCTGAGAGTGACCACTTTTTGCAGCCAGCCACTTGTAGCCACAGTAACCTCGATCGCTATCAAAAGCCTGCCCATTGATGTGAGTTGTGTGCTGACAGCCAAAGCTTCCCAAACTGCGCAGTTCGTAGTCGGCATAAAATCGTAGGTCCCATACTCTCGTGGCAGGACAATGGCTCGCATAACAAGAGTAGTTGCTGTCGAAGCTCGGTACAGGTCCACTTTGCACTGGCGCGACAGTTATTGCCATGTTTGTTTATCAAGGTTTAGGTGTGCACTTAAAGTAAAGAGCAATCGATTTCGTGGAGTATCATTAAGCAGCTGAAGCGCAGTCAAGAAACGAAAATAATATCTATCAGACGTGGCGGCCTTGGTGCTGTGGGTTAGTGCGTCGACCCTACTCACTAGGCTGGATTCCCGGTACGAGCAAAATAATGTTCACGGCCCCACCTCTTTTACAATGCTAAAAGAGGAACAACTGTCTAGAAAAAAGCTCCTCAAAATGTCCCTTCGGAGTCGACATAAAACTGTAGGTCCCTTCCAATCGTGACGGAACAATAGCACGCACAACACGTGTGTTTGCTAAGAAGCTAGGCCCTGGCTCTCTGCTGGCTGTAGCGCACCCAATATTATATAATACACTATGACTATTATATCAGCCGCTCCACAACAAGCGTCTTCTCGAAACCCTTTGTCCTCCAGACACTGCATATTCCATTCGCACCTCGTGGGTGGAGGAGGCCTTCGATTTGATAATCAGAGGCGAACGATTTGCGACCTCCTTCACCAGATTGCTCAGCCATTCAGGTGCAACCAGTTAATTTTAAATTGCTTTTATTGTGAAATTATTTATTTTAGCACGAGTGTGCTATTTTTGAGCGGAATTCTAGACAATCCCGTCTGCCGACGTACGTCGGGCTATTTGGAGTGCGCAAATATTTACCCGTACAAATAAGAGATGATTCCATGTCGACTTGTGGAAAAGTTAGCAAAACGCTGACAACAATGATGCCCCTGGGAAGTGCCAATTAAAAAAAGTTTTCAAACTTCAGCCATTCTGGTGGGCTAATGTACCACCGTGGCCAGGGAAACTTTTTTTTCTCGAGTCGATGAGTCGACTCTGGAGACGGGTTGTTATTCGGTTGAATCGATAGGAAAGGCTATTTCGTTGCGCCTGAGCGAGCCCATGTCGCGTCAAGCGGAAATTTTCGATTGAATATTTTGACACTCGACAGCGTCTAGGGTTGTAGAACCTATGCCTTCGCTGAAATCGAGAAGCCAACGAGTTGTTGGAACATTAATTCTGGGAGGAGTGTTGTAATTACAAACGTAATATAACGTTTACACTCATAAATTCATTTTTTGGTTGTCAGTTGAGTTCGAGGAGAAAAATCGAACAATCTCGATAGCATTATGGTCACGCACGACGTCTGTCAGACGAATCGACATTTCTCGAGGAGGTTTGAACGAAAGTGAAAAGCAATTTCGAATCGATTGAGTTCACCGAGTACTCTGATATTTATTGGGGTACGTTCGTAAAGGCACGTGTCGCGTGAAATGTAACGAAACTTTGGCATTTTGTTTCCGGTTTAATCGACTGACCTGAATCGAAAAGGAGTGAAAACCAGTTTCCGAGGCTCCGATAAATGGTAAACTTTAGTAGCTGACAGTTGGATGATGGATGAAGTTTTGCTATAAGCGATGTTTTCGTCCCTTTTTAAACTCGTATTGAGTCATACCATCATTCTGGGATCAATAGAAGGACTCCGAACTAATTTTCGAAATAGAGGCCAACTGCCTTTTCAGATCCATTGAATCTCCATTTGATGTTCTTAGGAACCATTTTTGCATGAACAAGTCCACTGTTCGGGTTCCCTGCAACAAAACAAAAATCACTGCCAAGTTGATTGCAGTTCGTCTGCAGTTCGACTGCTCTCATGCATAGTCACTGCAGTTTATTTACATTTATGAACGCTGATCTTGCAAGACTGCCGCAGTGTGATGTTTATGAACTCGGCCATGTTCTTCGCTAAATGTTGTAATTTTGTACGAGTCTGCTTCGCTTCCTAATTTCTTCTCTCCCTATGTGCATACGTGAGGACATTTTCTTTTACTTCCTTTTATCTTCCCACTAGTGTACATGTTGTGATCGTTTTAATAAACATGTAATCCATGGTCTGCAGGTGGCTGTAGAAAAGCAGCACATGTGTCTTGACAAGGGTAAAGCCCGAATTATTATTTCGGGTGTATGATGCTTTAATTAATAATAATGATGATGAGTGTTTTTTTTTAACTTGTTATCGCTTCTTCCCAGAGCATAACTCGCGTTTTTCGGACAAGTGTCTACCCGCTCTTAGCATATGCTAAGCATTGCAGTACAGCTCGATCAACATACGATCGAAACAAGTGATCTCAGACGCATTGAACCACTCGAGTAAGCTCGACCTGAAAGCTGTCCTTGTCTGCCCGGCAAAGAAAAGGCACAGAGAGGTTAAAGTGATGAGTACACTGGCTTAGCAGAATACACCTTCGCTGTAGCATCGTGTCAGTCTACAGGAATGAGCGCACGCTCTTGATGGATAGTCTCGGCTGTGCATAAACTACGTTCATGCTAAAAGCCTCACGCTTCCGGAATTTGGCCACGGAGAAAAATGCCCCCACGCACTGGTTAAAGACATCAAGCCCATGAAACAACCCCGCCTTGTCCACATCAAACGCTGTGCTTATGATGGATCAGCTAGACCATGATACACAGAATACAAGGTATCATATTCCCGAACCTTATTTTTTTCATTTTTTTTATTTGTGACGTCACGTGTATCTCACGAATGTGGCAGTTGCCTTTTATTTGCAAATTGCAATTTGCGCAATATTTGGTTTCAAGGCAAATAATGAGACGACAGAAAATACAGACAGTGAAGTGAGACTTTTCCGTTTCCCAAAAGACCCAAGAGCGGCAAATAAAGAGTGATTTTTTAAAAGCCATAGGAAAGTTTTTCCGAAAAAAAAAACACATAAAATTCAGAAAAATGCATGAAATTTTTATTTGAATCGATAGTACGATTCAAATTTAATGTTTGAAGATTATTTCATGCAAATGTTGACCTTGACTGCGCCTCAAATGGTCCATCCGCTTAGTCCAATTTTGGCATACTCTTTCCAACATTTCGGCCGATATCTCACGATTAAATGCTTCAATGTTGTCTTCCAATGCGTCAATTGAAGCGGGCTTGTCTGTATAGACATGAGCTTTAACAAAGCCCCACAAAAAATAATCTAAAGGCGTTAAATCGCACGATCTAGGCGGCCAATTGACCGGTCCCGAACGTGAAATAAAATGTTCACCGAACTCGCCTCTCAATAAGTGCATTGTTGCGCGTGCTGTGTGGCATGTGGCACCGTCTTGTTGAAGCCACATGTCATGCAAGTCAAGCTCTTGCATTTTGGGCACAAAAAATATAATCTCACGGTAGCGCTAACCATTCACAGTTTCGTTACGGTTCGCATCATCTTTGAAGAAGTACGGTCCAATGATGCCACCAGCCCATAAACCGCACCAAAATGTGACTTTTTCTGGATGCATTGGTAGCTCTTGCAATGCTTCTGGCTGATATTCACCCCAAAATCGACAATTCTGCTTATTTACGTACAAATTGAGCCAAAAATGAGCTACGTCGCTGAACACACCATAAAATGGAAGAAGCTCGTGATGAACTTTCCTAACAGAGCACGAATTTTGATAATAAAATTCAATAACGTGCAAGCGTTGTTATTTTGTAAGACGATTCATGGTTAAATTATAGACCAAACTGAAGATGTTTGACAGTGAAACAAAACACGAAACGTGAGTCAGCTGTTTAAACCAGTATTGCCAAAAAGATAATAGCTAAAAAATAACCCTTTATTTGGATGCACAAATGTGGACGAAAGGACAGGAAAGCTTTCCCGAACTAACCACGTACGTGTAAACTTTTAACATGTACATTTTATTGCCGTAACTAATTCCACATTTATAGGTCTAAGGAGTTAGAGGCGCAAGAATCTACAATATTTTGAAAATGCAACTACAAATTGACTCATGAGAACTATAAACTCCACCAAGGAGGAGCGAGGTTAAAATGGATGAGCTAGAACCGTCTTTCAAGGATTTCTGACCCAACTAGAAGTCTTGGTTTTCGGATTGTGTCTGAGCATGAATTGGCATTGAAATTGACAAATACGTGCATGGTGGCGATTTGCAATTCTTGCGTTTTTCCTGTTAAAATTTGGTCTGTTACAACATCTGAACGCTGACAAGGACTGAACGTTGGCCCGGATTGACGAGAGTAGTACATCTTTTTTTTCGGATAAGTCAGAACAACTCGATTAAATCGAAGGGCCGTCCAGATTGAAAGGAACATTTTCCTTGTTTTAGTCGGAATTTGTCTGCCTAATTTGACTCATGTATCAGCATCGAATGCTTGTCAAATGATCTCACTAAACAACAGTCCTTTACATTGGCGCCATTAAAATCAGCTTACGGCGCACCCTCAGCTATAAATCATTAGACTTCAGCAATGTTAACGATGCTTTATTGCAGCTCCAACACACGCGGATGCGCTAAAGTCTGAGGTTTTTCCCCCTTACAACGTGTTATTTAAGATCCGACACAGTCACTCACTCGAAATGGTGTCCATTCCCGCCCTCCAAACAGACGGACGGGTGATGTTGGAAAAAACTTCTGGTCAGCCGAGGAGAAAACAACGTCAGCATTTGAGAAACATCATGAACACGACAAGCGACTAGATTATCGTGTCGTCTAATGGTTTTGCATTTATTAATTGTGACAAGTTGACTCTTAGATGGATTATGAATTGATTGTGATCATTCATGAAGTGATTAGAATATCGACAAGATTCTCAGAAAAAGCAAGCACGTGGCGAATTCACTGCATCGGACGTCTTAAAATGCTGTTGCTTTTAAGGGAGTAGCTCACAAACAGTCACTTTAGAAGAGGCTTCGTTGTCTCTTCCCGTCCTGACCACGAACTTACTCCTTGTCCACTTATCATGGCTGTAAAGATCATTGCGACATTCGAATTGACAGACTACTCGCACCTATAGTCATCCTCTGCTGCATGTTACACTCATGGACTATGCTTGAGGACCGTAGCTTTAAGTGCCTCCGAATCGAATGCTCGATTCTAAGACGCAGTGCTAGGCCGCGTACGCAATTCATGTGCACTAAGCCACCGTCAATACAAATGACACCAAAGATCATGAAACTTCTTCTCCAGCCGACCAATGACTTATTAGATAAGGTCCGTGCTTTAACATCACATGGCAGACTTTATGCACACCCGCTCTTCAATTAGCAGCCCCTGCCAGCATACCAAGTAACCGCATTTGACTTGCATAATAGACGTGGCCACTTCCGACAATCACCAGTATTATTATTCAAATGCCAAAAACATCGGAGTACGCCCTGAGCCGTATGTTAAATTGGCAAGACTGAAGAAAAGACTGGAAAGAGAATTGACTTTCGGGAGAAAGTGTGTGTTACAATCGCAAACTGCACAGTGGACATTCACTCCAGTGCACAGGAGCCACGAACTTGGACAGCGACAAACAATTTTCAGTAAATATAAGCGAAAGCATATATTGTGTGTCGTTCGATTGGGAAGTTCGATTTCCGGTGCAAGCAAAATGCTTTCCAAAGCCCCACCACAAGGAGTAATCATTGCCTAAAGAAGCTTCTCAAAATGGCCGTTCAGTGTCGGCATAAAACTGTAAGTCCCTTCCACTCGTGAGGGAACAATAGCACGCACAACACGAGTAGTTGCGGAGATGCTTGGCCCTCTACGGGTTGAAGCGCCAGCCATATTCTATTATTACAGTAAAACTTCCTAAAAGGGGCACTCCAAAGGACTGAGAAAATACCAACCAAATTGGAGGTGTCCCGATTCCATAAATTGGGCCGAATATCATTCTGTCCCAATTATGCAAAGCTTCGAAATGAAATGTTCCTGAAGTGTTAACTGAAGTGGCGACAAGAGCAAGGATTTGTTTTACAACATACACACACCCGCCCTGACAATTCTAACTCCTACCTCTGCTTGCTTTTTGTCCCAAATTGGAGATTCTCTCTAAGGAAATGAAACGTTTTTATCATGGGCAACGCAGTGGCGATCGGATGCATGTGCACTTCATTTCGAAAGTGTTCCAGTTGCGCATTGAACTATTGAGTAAAATGCGAAAAAACAGAGGGGCACAGGCGATCTAAAAAAACGCAGATCCTACAGACATTGCATGCACGACGCGACTCATGTGTAGTAACTCAAGAGTGGCAAGCCACTTAAAGACACATTCCTCCTTCTGGATTTCTAGCAATCAAATATTCAGTTCTTTATAAACCACATTACACTGTGTTCACCTACCGAAGAAGTAAGGATGTGCAGTAGGGTTGCCATGGCCGTTCAAGCTAGCCTAGGGCAAAATGTTTTAACATTCCGGAGCTTTAACATTAAAAAATATGACAAAATTCAAACAAAAACTAGGTGCAGGGACTCATACAAAAAGACAGTTCGACATTTAGACGGTGGACACCACATGTGAAGTGTTTTAGAGACAGCGAACTTCTACCTCTCTTGCCTCTTAAAATGTTTGACAACCATAGTTTTCTAAAGCTGACAGTTTGGTCTGATTGGTCCAATTAATCAGACCAAACTGTCAGCCTCTCTGTCAATCAGCTGTGAAGTTGGCCGTCTCTATAAAACTTCATTTCTGGTTCCTAATTCCTGAGCGCCATTCACGTTATTTCGTGAATAACTGTCAAAAAGACTGTCAAAATTATCGATGGGCAGGGTGAAGTTGGCCATCTCTATTATACTGCATTTCTGGTTGACAGATGGGAGTCAAAATAAGATCTGTTTCTTTTGAAGATTTCTATCGATGATTTTTTTGTATTTTAAAATTTAAAATTGTTGGTCAGGGGAAGAAAAAGGACAATTTTCTATAAAGTTGTCGCCGTTCTGTTGCTTCACAGTTAGGACTCTTTTATTGATATTTGACAACACTCGATTCGATCTTTCAATCTCGATGACTTAGAAAATACACGTCTTTATCTTATTTTGCCTGCATGAAGAGTCTTCCAAGTTTTCGATGAACAGAGCCAATATGTTGCGATGCACAAATAAAATACCTTGTCGAGAAGTCGGTAGGAATACTACCATAAATGTAGGCGTCCTGTGATGCGTTGCCTTGGTGGCTAGGAGTTGAAGCATCCTGCTAGCTGAAGAGGCACCCCCGCACTGGGACGGCATATGATGACGAAGAAGAACGGCGTAAACTTGTTTGGCTCCCGGGCCACTACGATATCACAAGAAATGATATCTCGAGGCACTCGCAGGACCTGAAACTAAACTACCTGCGTCCTTGGTTAGCACTTCCATCGATGGTTGGACCTCTCGAGAGCTGAACCGGAGGTGGCATGACTCTCCAGGTTGTAGACAGAGCAATGGTATGCTCCCAAACGTCTGTAAGAAATTCCCGGCATTCTTGTTATCTGCATCCCCGGCATTCAGAAAAACCTGCAGACAACTTACCGACGTACCAACGGACCACTACACATTCGGTAAAAACACATAAAAGAAATGAACCTCTACGACGCTTGTTGAGAAGACGACAGCAGTGTAGAGCACTTCCTCTGTCACAGTCCAGCCTTCGCACGGATCAGGTGGCAGTTATCCTTTGCTCATAAGGCGAGAGTTGAGGATATAGGTTCCTCATCACCGAA
The DNA here is from genome assembly GCA_905231855.2 of Eristalis tenax. Taxonomy (NCBI): domain Eukaryota; kingdom Metazoa; phylum Arthropoda; class Insecta; order Diptera; family Syrphidae; genus Eristalis; species Eristalis tenax. The sequence goes on along the minus strand of HG993125.1, from coordinate 61,188,316 downwards.
GCGCCTGCTGATATTCCTCCGCTGGATGACTAGGAAATTCCAAATTTTTGAGTCTGAGTCTGAGACCTCCGAAAAAAAGGACGACGTCAAAATACATGCAACCACTAAAGATGATGCAGGATCCGGTATCTTCTAAACCAACCACGGAACTTGGTTGGACGGCTTATCGGAGCAGACAATTCCTCTTCTCACAATTTCTCGCCACACTCACGCTCGCTTGTCATGCTTGTCGTCTGCACCCGGAGTCAAAGCCAAGATTCCCGTGTAAACTGCCTGAGAAGACTCGCCCAGTGGCATGTTATGATGATGTCGTGATTCAAACTTAATCCAAAGCTCGGCGGCATTTTCATCGGCATCATCTCACTGCCCTATCACGAGGTACCTGCTAGGTTCCCTGGCCTCCACGACTACCTCCAAAAAAATCCACCAAATGCACCCTCGAATATCCAAGAGTGTGTGCAACCAACTGGCCATCTCATCCTATTCCACAGTGATGCGTGTGAATATTCACTGAGATTCATTATGCACGCGAATGACCTTGGTAACTTTCTCGGCCAACCCAGCTTGGTCTCACAAAACAACTCCATTCATCCGAATTTCCACCCGAAATGCCACCCTTTTTTCACAATCCGCCAACTCCACGTATCCATTCGAAGTGCAAACTTCTCGCTCCATAACCGACGCGTATTAGAATTGCAGAAAACATAACATGTCCGAACAGGCCAGGACGACTAAGTATGTCTGCATATCGGTCAAGGATGGCAGGCTTACCCACGCCCAGTCCAGCACGACGACCAAGAGTCTGCACACGGCCGGCAGCAGGCCACACGACGACCAGCAGATCGCTGGAGCCATGGAGTTGTTTGTTGTTTTCTCCGCGTCTCTTACGGAATCCAAATCTGAATCCGTATCTCCATGAATATTTTATATCACATATCTAATTCAGTGCGAGTTGGCGAAGTGGCAGAGTGGTTGGGAGACAACTTCTTGCGGACGGGAACTGAATTTGCAGTGCTGATTATGCCGAGTGCTGGCGTGGCGAACGAGTGTGCGTCAGAGGCACGCTTTGCACGACGTGTCAGTGAAAACTCAGTCAACGCCTGTCCCAATACATAGTCATCAGTTCACCATCAGCTCGCATGGAATGGTGTGCCGCATTGCGGACCTTGACTTTCGTCAAGGCTGCGTTGCGTTACGCCGCATCGGCGCAGCGTACGCTGGCCTCTCAGCGATTTTGCCATATGCCTCGGAAGGAATTAAAAGTGTTCGACTGGAGCGATTAAATGGATTAGCCGTCATTTGTCGTGGTGTATTTCTTTTTGTGGGAGAACGCAACTCGGTATGGTTTAGTCAATCAAATGGTTACATTATGCTAATGCCAAGGGGTTCGACAGTCAATTCACACTTGCAGCTGTTAATGGCTTTGATGCGAGACAAAGACCTGATTGGCGACGGTTGGCTGCCGTGCTCACGAGGTAGGAGACCTAGTTTGTGATGTGGCAAACGGCAGTCGGCAAGGCTGCGGAGGGCTGCATTTGTTTTAATCTGTGGAACGTGATGTTTTGATGGAAATTACTCGGCTCTCTTGACATCGAAGTCACGAGTCCAGTGTGTGTGTTTCGGATCAGCTGTTGGCACACAGCTGTTTCAAGGCATCAGAAAGGGTGGGGTATCGAGTTCAGGAAAGCAATCCCTCTTATCTTTCCCAGGAATCAACCTCGCTCTAGTTGAGGTTGGAATGCAGATTGCAGTTGTCCTTGAATGTTGCTCTGGGGATATGTAACCATGCTCAACCTCAAATGCATTGACCTAGGTGGTGATCTGCTGGTGGGTACGTAAATGCGTGTAATTATTTGGGTTGTTTGTCTGAGTACAACCCTCGAAGCTCTTGTCGCTTGAAAGCCAGCATAAATGACAAACATTCAATTATTTCCATTGTACCCAGATGTAATTAGAACCCTGTTGAGCTCTGAGGGGACCTCGGTCATTGGAAATCAGGTGCACACATCATTATGGCGAATATTGGCGATTGTGTGGCTGTCGTGGCGTTGTGGGTATGTGCGTCGTCCCTTACGCAGCTGAAACTCGATGCATCGGCTCGATTCCAGGTCCGTACGACCAAATATTAATTTCACGGGTCCACCTTTTTCGACAAGCTGTCAAGAGCAGCTGTCTAGAAACTGCGGCGTAAAACTGTGGGTCCCTTCCACTTGTGATAGAATAATAGCGAAAGAGAGAGAGGGAGGGAGAGAGAGTAAGACAGAGTAAGACAGAGAGAGATGGAGAGAGACAACAGACAGACAGACAGAGAGAGATAGAGAAGCTTGGCTCTTTACGGGCTGTAGCCCTACCCATATTATTGTATTATTGGCGATTGGGTGCCCTCTTTAAGGTTCCTGACAAACGTCCCCCTATATAGAGCTTGAGTTCGTTTTGTGCAGCAGGCCCTCTCCGTTTCATTTTGGCCAAAATCAAAAAATAAGATGTTTTTGGGACGAATCATCGATTTTGTTTCCGTTCGCGGGAGAGACTGCACGCTGCAATACACTGATTCCGTTCAAGTGGAGATGGAGTTGGAATGCCCAAAGTCGAACCTCAACTTTCGAGGTAAAATCCTCTTCTATAGCCTACCATGCGAGACTCTGCGCCAGGTTGTATTGTCTCTTACTGACTCCGAATCTAGGTTCGAAACGAAGAACTTTTAAAATTCAGGACAAAGTTGTTAAAAGTCAGCACAAAACTCCAGGACCTTACTACTCATGAGTGGCTTGTATTTCTACGGTTGACACTTTTTTTTTTTAAATCAATTGCTGTTGTTTCACAACGTAGTAGTGCCTGCAGTGTGTTGGCAACAACACGGTAGAACGTGGGAGGTGCTCTGCGCTGTGTTCTAATACTCATGAAATGCACTTGGCTCTTGTATGTCTTGTCGTGTGTGGTATGCTTCAATGTTGTTTCAGGGCAGGGGTGATCTTGGCTAGTAACTGTCTTGTCTTGCGTTCGTTTACGATCTTTTAAAATCAATTATATGATGTGTAGTAAAAAGAAATCCATTATTTTTGCACGGAATTAAAGGCTGTATTTTTCAATAGAAAAAATGGCCCGACTTAGATCAAATACACGCCGTTTTGTTGGAATGTTTGTTGTCATTTTCATGGTAATGCCGTTACTGCCTGGATTCAGGAGTGATTGGCAAATGAAAACTAGTGACTCTCGAAAACGGTGCATGAGGTTCCTTCGTCTTAACTAGTGTGGTTCTTTTTGTATCCCGCCTTGTTCAAATGGTTCCAAACGGCTCTATAAGCTCCTGGGTAATCGAAACAGTGGTTACATAAGAGTCAGATTTAAAAATATTTATGATTTTATAGACATTTTCGACAATTGACCTTTCAGAGCTTGGTGCATCTTTGACATCGAATGACGGGAACGGAATCGACGGAACCAAAACTGCCCATGATTTGGTGTTAAATTACCAGGACCATAAGCATGATCCACATTTCAGCCGCCTGTCTGCAAGATATGGCGTATTTTCCTTTTGCTGGTGTCCATCTTTCTCGCGCTCAAACAAGACCGAGCCAATCAAAAATCCAAATGTGCCGTGGAAACTTTAACGACGATCGAAGAACATGTCAATGTGGACAAAGGCCACCTTGGACAAAACCTCACAATCTACAGCTAAAATTTCGAAAAGGTTGTCTAACTCGGGGCAAACGTAAACTCCACAAACGACTTTACAGTGGAGTTCCGACATAGAATCGCCTTTGCAGCTGTTACGTCGGTTTGTCGAAACAACTGGGCTCAAAAATCCTGATTTGAAGGACCAAGATCATGCTCTGTAAAACTCTAATTTTGCCTGCTATATGAAGGCGAAAGATGGGCGAAAGATGGGTGTAAACTTTGTCTTTACTTACAGTTGGTATACTTCGTTCGCCCTCTGCTCAGACTCGAGATTCACACTGTCTCTGCATGCCTTAGCCACCTTAGGCGTTGGATATACTGACACTTGGTTGGGTGATGACGCCGTGCAGCCTGCATGGCAAGTGGTTGTATCATCTCCACTCATCATCAACGTCTACCACCTCTACACCAAAAATGTATTGTATTTATTTATTTGTATGAAACACTAGCGGACCCGGCGAACGTCGTCTCGTAAACTGATAAACAATGTTTTTCTATTTGTTTCTCTGCGGTCCCAAAACTCGCTTGGGCATAACTCCTGATGAGTTAGAGTCGATGGCGGAGGATCTAGTTGCCTGGAGATCTCTCGTGCGTGGTTTAGCCCCCGAGACCCCTTTTGAGGAACAAGCGAGTCAGAAGATGATGATTATGATGATGGAAGCGTCCACGTAGTATGTCGAATTTCTTAGAAATTGAGCAGTTAAACCACGACTTTTTAATCTACCCCTAATTTACTTCAAGATCTACCACACTTTGAAAATTTGAGATCCCAACCCAACACTGAGTGGCACTGCATTGCGGAAAATTATATGGGCGCAACAAATAGTCACTCGTTGCGGATGGAGGGATTCTTCGCCCTTCGTCCTGGGGGGCTCTGTGTCTTAAAAAATATTGATTTGTTTACTTTCTCTACTCTCCACTTAACCCTCTCATGAATCATCGTTTCGTATACACCAGGGTGCGCTGACGATAGTTCATAGTACTTTATTTGGAACAGTTTGTAGTCTATGTTTATTACTTTCTTTCGTACAACCCCATTGTTGCGTACCATGCGTGCAGACGGGTTTTATCACTTGTTTATATATAGGCAACCTGTTGTCAATACTTTGCTTGAAATGTTTTCCAACAAGCCAGCCGGCATCTTAATTGAAACTATTCTCGTTTCTTTGTGACGTTTCTCCTCCATTTAAGCTTTAAGGGCCATTCATATGAGCTCACTGCGAACTGCCAATTTCGCAAACTCTGACATTTCATTCAAATGGAGATTTCTCATTCGCAGAGAGTAACGGGTAGGTATTGAGCAAACAGGTACTTCATTGCGACAGGTACTTCATCGCGTTTGCCTCTATTTGGAATTCGTGGAGAAAATATGGAAAATCGTCAATAATCATACTTAAACTAATTATTGCTAAGATGTTCGTCGATAGAAAAACTCGATAAATCAATTCCCATCTTTTGCATTTTTTTACAAATTGATTGCTTCTGAAAATTCGCGCTCGCAAGCTAATATGAATGACAATTTACATCGAGAGTCATCCGGAGATATTTCGCTTCCCTGCCGAAAGGTACTTGAATATTACCGAAAACAAGTTGTTCAATTGGACGGAGTTAAGTCTAAGTTTATATCAATGTTGTATCAAGTCTGCCGCAGGGCAGTCATCTAGGTCCCCCTTTGTTTAACTTGTTTGTGAATGATGGAAAAACTCCCCGCAAAAACACTTTTTCAGGCACAAGGTTCGACATATTTGAGTGAAAAAAATGATTGTTGTTTACGCTTCAAATGAAGTGAAACAAACTGAAATGACATACAATGACAGTAGCTTGTTCCAATAAAATAATACAAGTTACCATCTCTCTTCGCCATATCTTAGCAAACCTCACAAATAGTTACAGAATTTAAGTATTAGAATACTCGTGTGTGACTTGGACCCCCTTTTATGAAAATACAGTAAATAGAATTTAGAGAGTTCAGAAGTGATTCACGCGTTTTGCTTTAAGAATCCCAACCTGGTCTGATGGGTTACCCGAATATTCGGCAAGATGTGCCCTTTTAGGTTTAAAAACTCTTAAGTTCAGTGCGTAATATTTGTAAAAGATATTTTAAATTTCAACATCTTAATCTCCTGGTATGTACCAGACAAACATCTAAGAAATAGAGATGGAATTTTCTATCTTCCCACTCATCGTACTAACTATGGTCAAAATAATCCTATTAGTCGTTCTCTTAATTTATGTAATTCTGCCTCATCTGAAGTTGATAGTTCAATGAATAGGGACTGTTTTAAAAAATATTGTCAAAAACTTACTCTGAACAATGGTTCAGAGTACCAAGTACAATGGTACTTGGTTTAACCAAGTAAGTGTATTTTTTGTATATTTTTTATTGTAAAGTTATGTACTCAAAATGTTTGTAATCAGCAGATTGTCAAACCAAGCCATTGATAATAAATAAATATTACTTATGAAAACGGTCAAGTCTTTCTTCTTATACGTGCATTTAATATTTGCTGATTTACCTTCACTAAGGTTAATGTTCGTCCATTCGAGTACCCAATCTAAAGCACGTTGCATTTTCTGGTCGACACTTCTACCGATTTGGCAGTTGTCCAACTTGGCGATGTCCTGGCATATCGCTGCTATGAAGCAAGAAAAGGAGAGGACCAAAAGAACTGCCTTACGGCACTCCAGCTTGTATGAGTATGCTTTTCCATGATTCACACGGAAGACTCTATCAGATATCTACATTGAACAAATCTAAATGTAAAGTTTTCTCGGGTGGAATTGTCGAAGTTTATGTTTCCAGCCTTCGGCCCAAACCTTGTCAAAAGTCTGTGAAACGTTGAGCTCTTTATATTCCATGCTCATGGTCGATAATCGAATGCTTTCTTCGAAAATCGTGATTAGGAATAAGTCGTCTTTCTTCCAAAAACGAACTAAAGTGTCTAAGTAATATTCTTTCGAACACCTCAGACAAGAAGCTTTCGGAAGAAGTGAAATTAAGACTTTTTCCCTGCTGGGGTTTCTATACACTTTTCATGGACTTGGGACATGCTCTAATCTAAAGGTGGCGTTTATGAGGTGAAGTAACTTAAGAAGCGCCTTTTTAGATAATTCTTTGAGAACTTCTTCTCCGATTAAGTCATAACCAAGAGCTTTTTTTGAGCTTGAGGCTTTTTCAATTCTTTTAATTCTTCCTTTCTACGCATTTACTTCCTGCAGACAAACATCTTAACCACAAGATCTGCGTAATCTACAGTGTCTGTGGCTATGTCAACTGGACTTTATAAACTAGGAGTGGTGGTGAATATAACCTAACCGGTTTTTCAGCCACTCCCTCAGCTAAACTACGGCGATATGTTCAGCTGACGTTGCTGGACGCAATTACCTGCATACACTCGTATTCGAAACTATCAACTGAATGCGCTCGCTCTCCGAAAGATGGCGCTCGATGATGACCAGGCAGTCTAAAGCAAAAATGAAGTATGATATAGACGCCCAACTTTTATCTCTCTTGCCACTTAACATTTTTGACAACCATTTTTTATATCGTTTTCTAAAGTGGCATTTACGTTATTTCGCGAATAACTGTCAAAAATTCATGAATTACTGTCAAGAGGTCTGGACTAGAGGTCAATCATCTGTGAAGTTGGGCATCCCTATAATACTTCATTTCTGGCATAAAGTTTCGTTATGTGTTCAATGCTTTTGTTGTATGTTCAGTGCATCTAGCCATTGTTCATAACCTCTTATTTTTTGTTTACGGAAAGTCATTGTAAGGACAGTTGAATTCTGACAGAGACAAACAAACGGTGGCTTGAAATTTCAATTGACATCCATTATCGAATGCCCTTCAAAGCTAGGTCTGGATACAATAGTCAGACCAAGTAGTCTTTCCAATTTTCTTCCGACACAAGTGTCCAAATCATTTCACCGTTAGATCAACTCAATCCTTCCAGAACCGCCTTCGTGCCCATCTGAGCCAAGGAAAGTTGCAACAGAAAAGTGCTTGAAGGCGAATCATCCATCCACCCACAGTCTAAATGGTACGACGAACATAGCCGTTGAGTGCTTTCTTTTAATTACTGGTTTGTTTTGGGTCACCTTGTGGAAGGATAATTCTATGACATACACACATAACTCCCCGTCCCTTGGTCAGCTTCTCCCTGCCGCCAAACCTGTGCAATTTCTCAGAGAATTTATTATTTCTGGGTCAGGAACAGTGAATCGGAATGTCAATAACCTCGTTCCCTCACCATCGCGCCGTCCACCAGCATTAGCGCGGCAGGACTGCCCACGTGGATGTAACGCACCAGTGCATGCCAGGAGCAGCCAAACCCATTTTGCTTCCTTGCTTTTCCTCTTTCCTCACTCCTTCACTCTCTGCACAGAAAGGTCATCTGTGGGGAATGGGAGCTCATAACGCTGCATGCTGACCACTGGCGTAGGTGAAGCCACCCGTTCATCTAGAACACCCTTTGATGTCCTTAACTGAAGTGAACGCTCTCAACAGCTTTCGTTTTTCTCTTTCTACTCGTTTCGTTAATGATTACCATGGCGGTGCGGTGCTGTACTGTGCACGACATGCGCGCTCCTCCAGAGCCATAGAAGGGAATTGGAACGTGAAAATTGCCACCGGAGGAGGGGCACAGGAGATCGGGAGCAGTCCAGGACAGTATTTGTGTGTGAAATTGTTTACTTTGTACATAATAATTGAATGCAAGTTAATTACAGTTATTGCCGCCACATAGCCGGGATACAGTCGCACTTGGGAATGCGTTGTCTCCGGCAAGAGGTATTTAGTAATTTACGGCGCAAGGGGTGGCCATGGTTGTTGGCACGGCGAATGCGTCGTGACCTTGGTGGCGAGTAACCGACAACCGGGGCTGCTCTTCTGAATTTATTCCGCAAATTTTGGCAGGGAATTCCTCCGAAGAATTATGAATTTCACCGCGGTTCTCCGATAAGCAATAGAAATGAGGAATCTCAGGTCAGAGCTGGTAGCGCGGAACTAGTATTTTCATTGCAGGATCAAAGGATTTCCTTCACATGGGAAATGTGCTATGAAATTATTACAAGGCATTTTATGACGTTGTAAACGTCTCCCGCGGAAGTGGAAGCCACTTTCGGAATTGAAAGAGCTACACATTGACACGCTCGCAGCCTAAAGGCTGGACATGATGCATTGAGTGGGATCAGAGTGGTGAGCTCATGGACATTTTACGAGTCGTGCTCTATGGGGCTGGGTGAGCACAATAAAGTATTCGAATGTAATACTTTTTGCGGGTTCTTGGGCATTTGAAATGGAGGAAGGCAATTTAGGGTCAATTCTCGATTAGGATGTTGCAGGATGTGAAGTCATTCAAGCTAAGAAGGTGCACAGCGCAATGATTTTTAGTGGGTTCAAACCTCGCAAGTACACTATCGCCACGAAAGAAGACTGCCACACGCTAAGAAACGATGATACGCGAAGGATGTCGACACAGCTGGCACTGAAGAGAGATCAACGAAGAAGAGCTGCGAATCAAGCAAGGGTATAGGAACGAGTCACTGACACTGCACTCAGGTGGATGCTAGATTTTTCGTTCATGGTTCCAAGACACGGGCAGACTTGGGGTTTCGGTAACTGTTTGAAAGACCAGAATATAAGATCTCAATATAGGTACTGTTGCCTGTCCTGTGGACAGACGGAGAGCTCAGATCATCTTCTAGTTTTGGGCTCTCCGGCTTTTATTCCTCTCTCTAATATGACACGGGAAAGCAGGGTAAAAGTCGTCACAGTCCTGTCTGGTGGGACTGTGACGGTGGGGTGGAGGGGAAGGGTGGGGAATGGAAGAGAAGACATAACCGCGTACTATACCGCGTTTATATACGAGCTGTAGCAAAATGCAAAGTGTGTCGAGTGCATAGACTTGCCCAAACCATCGCCCATATTGAATCCTAGCCTCCTGGTTCGAGAAGGAGAGAAAGACCGAATCTCCGGTACTGAGGCCAAGTTAGTTTGGTCTTGATGACTGGAAGCAGCATGCCCAGGACCGTCAACGATGAAAGGTAGCGATTTCTCAGACTCGGACCTTCATGGGTCGTAGGCCTGCTAAGTGCTAAGCTTTGTCTAGCCGCTTACTAGCATTCAGTCTCTGGACTCTGAATGTTGCTATTTTTGATCGGCTTGTGCACAGACCAGCACCTTCTTCAGTCTAGTCCAGGGTGAACCTGGGCCTCCAACAACAAGTCCTTTACCAGGTGTCCTCAATTACGAATGTCAAGTTGGCTGAGGTCCTTCTCCACTCGTGTGCGCCATCAATTTCGAGAAGGTGTCGAAGACTCTTCGGTCTAGATCTGCGTCCATACGCCCTTCATGCCCATCTTTGGCGTCGAATCCATAGACGACAAGCTAGACTCATATCGCTGAACATCTTATGCAGTGTCTTCTTCTTCAAATACTATCAAGGGGAGCAGGACCTAAGATTGAATGCGTCTCTCGAATATCTCGGACTTCTTCATCTGCTCCTGAGATTGTATATGCTTTAACAGGCAGTCACGAAACTCAAACGGTGCTAAAAATACAATACAGCATGTGTCCGAAATTTTAAAACTCGTTCACTGGTTGCGACAGTTGACTAAGCCTGCCGAAGGACAGGAAGGACACTGGCTCTACGGTAAAAATCAAATGATCGTAATTAAATGCAAAGCCTTCTAACCCGGGCTGGGCTTTCCAGACTGTAAAGAATGGAGGGCACTATGTCCCAAGCGCCTGTTCTTTAAGGGTTAACTGGCTGCATTATTAAGTGCAACTTGGCTTGAGTCACAATGAAGCCAGGAAATGAAGTCTGCTCCAAATTGTAACCAAATTTCTTGTGAGCTTATTCTAAATGCCTCAAATGGTGCCCAGGCATTTGAAAAAGACAAGTCTCTGTTCACCTTGTTCTCCGTCCAAGTCCAAGGCAGACCCAATGACCATGATATCAGCAAACTTGCCAGTGAAGTCCGAAGCAATCGAGAAGTACCGCAAATGGACCGGATTCCTTCAGAAACGACTCACATCACCAGCAGCAGCCAAAAGCAGTTTAGCCTCTTTCCCTATTTGCCCGAACAACTAATCACACATGCTCGTGTGCAAGAGTCGCCACGAAGCACGTGGGATGTAGATTGCTCCCTCCCTGCATCACCCTCAAGCAGTTTGATGAAAACACATTCCATCTGTGCCACTCCAACCAGGTTTTTCGCACACTTCCGGGCACGACCCTGAAAGAAAATACCGCATCGCCCTCTCCCACGGAGCACCGGGGATAGGCTAACATCAATTGCCGTGAGATGAAAAACTTCAATCAACAAGTACGTGTGCGTGTGTGCTCGTTGGAATAGAAAATGTTCGCGGCCAACAACGCTCAGCACCACTGCACGCCGCGCAATCAGTGAGTCCCTAGTCAAATGACCGCAGAATCTTCCACCACCGCCGCCCCGAAATCCGGGCACAAACCAGCTCCCCCCGCCGCTGAGTGCAAAGACTGTAAACTCTGAAAATTCCTTATGAAATATTTAACGCTTCTCCGGAGCAACTTTAAGACAGCCGCAGAACTGAGACACACGCCACGGCGCGCCGCACTGCTACCAGCGAGCTGGAGGAAGAGTGGAAAAATGTATACTATGCAGAAGTCGCTCTTTCCCTTTTGCATCGATTAAACATTTTAACACACATACCCCCACACGCAGATACACACATGCCCACGCACACGGAGGCTTGTAGCTTTCCCGGGTGAAAAACGCTCACTCACCGGCCGGCAGAGGCGAGGCAACGGCAATGGCCAAGCCAGCCATTCAGTCAGCACTGCCAGCCAAAGCAACAACCGCTCAGTATCTGTGACCAAAACCAATAGCTGCGCCAAAAATTTCGCTCAGCTCCAAGCAGTGTACGTACGTGTTGTGTTGTGTACCCGACCCGCATAGACGCACCCATATACACGACGACTACGACGACGACGCTTTGAACGATGTTATAGATACACTCCAAAACGCTCGTAACTCGAATAGAAACGAATGGGACGGTGGATGTTGCCTGGTAGCTGGTCGCTGCTGGCTGGTGGATGGTGGTGGGCCAACCGTCGACTGTGAGCAAGTTGAAAAGATATTCGTTTTTTTTTTTTGTTTTCTGTTATTTAGTATCCAGCCTTCGATGCAAACGGTCGTCGTCATCGTCATCGGTGTCGTTGTCATTGCCGTTGTCGTCTCGTGTACGTAAAGCACCGTGGAATCGCTGTTGGCTGCTTAGAGATACATTAACTCTCGGCTCGTGAACGTGGTTGTCGTGCTGTTCTTCGAGAGGAGCTCTTCCACTGAACAGACACACTCTCTCTATCCTTTGGAGATCTCTCTTTTGTTCTGTTTTCTTTCGGTTTCATTTTTGGAGGTTTTTCCTTTTTTTGTGTTTTTTTTTTCTCTTTTTTTTTTGCGTGTGCAATAATCAACGAACCAATACAATTTTGCGAGTGTGGTGTGGTCGCCCTTTGGCCCAGTGTTTCGGCAACGCATCCTTGTGCCGGTTGGTCGTGTGTGAGGGTCCTTCAGCAGGGTTACACCGTGTCTTTTTTTCGGCTATTTTTTCATATTTTTTTTCACGAAAATCGAAACGAATGTTGTGAAATCCGGTGCGGCAGAGGACACACGATACGAGCGAACGTATACATGACTTTGATTCCCATTCGGCGTGGGGCTGGATACTGAGAAGTGTCAAAAAGAAAGTGCCATCCGGAAAACATCATCGCACCGACAGAGTGAAAAACTATGCGAAAGTCAATTGAGCACCTAAAGCGAGTAGTTAAGAAACACCGTCAACATTGCCATCACCAGCTGAGGGTTACGAGAATGCTGTCTCGCTGTCAGATACACAGGATACTCAGCGAGTCCCGATTCTAACGATTTTCTTTCATTTTCATTTCGTTCGCCTGATTTGCCTGGGTTCGGTGGTGTCGCTTCGACTGTCTTCGTTTGTTTTATTTTTTTCATTTTCGTTGCTCGAAATTTCTGTTTCCCCCGAACGGACCACACTTCATAATCGAATCGACGACGCGACGGATTAAAGTGCAACAAGAAGAATATATTCCACTTTTGCTTTTGTTAACAAAGATTTCACGAATCGATGGTATATTGATTCGGGGCTAGTATCGCGCTTGTGTCTTCATTAGTTTTCGCCGTTAAGTCCGTGTTTGTTTACGCGTGTGTATGCGCCGCGAGTGCTGTAAGTGCATAATGTGTCAAAAGTGACAAACAGTAAGCTGTAGGCGTTGTAAAACCTTTCAAAATTACACCACGTAACCGAAGGGGGTTGCATACTCGTATATCCATCCGCCTAACTTAGCCGCTCTATCTCTTCGCCTGCACCGAGCGTTTCTGTGCTCTTTTCCCCCATTGTTTACGGTTACGTCTCTGGAAATTACACCCGTGTGCTCTGCAGACTTGAGTGGCGACGTCCTAAAACAAAGCAGCAAAATTCTCACCGTCTGCAACCGTGTTGGCTTCCTGGACAGCGTTTCTGTTGACTCATCGTAAACATCTTGTGCATTTTACCATCCTCATCCTCCGGTGTGCCACGTGTAGCGCACACGTACCTACTAACATTGCCTAGTGTCATCCTCGCCTCCCATCCGCAGGTGGGGTGCGTTCAACGGCCAAGCGGTGTCTGGCATTTGCATCAAAACGAGTAACAAACCGAGTGATTGTGAGAATTGCAAACAGCCAAGCAAAATGCGCGTAAAGGTTGGCAAGCGCTTTCTTATGCGAAGGAAGCGATCGAAACAAAAGGATATTTGCGTGAAGCCATGGTAAGTCATCACAATTTATGTTTTTTTTTTTGTTTCCCTTTGTTGACTCTGACACAATGAAAGGGAGACATCACTTTGACAAATGATGAGCGTTGTCTGCTGTGCAAATCTTCCACTGGGGGAACATCGGAGACGTTCAGGTGACAGGGATTAGTTGGAAATGTCAAAGTGTTTCCGTTCTTTTTGAGGTGTCATCAGTAATCCCGTGACATGCCTTATTGCTGTCTCAGTCATGGCACCAAAATCGGGAGAAATTCGCGAATTTGTGAGTACTCTGCATTTGCGGTGTTAATCATCGAACTGACATTTATGTGACCAAAATCCAGAAAACGAATTCGTTTTATTTCGAGCCAAGTTGAGATTTTTGATGCACAAACTCTGGTCGCGATTTTTGAACGGGTTTAGTTCCACTTGGTTTTTGAATTTTACGTAAGTTGCTGACAATTACAGCGGTTGCTGCTCCTTCTTAACTAACGGAGTCGGGGTTGAGGCATCATACGGTCAAAGCCAAATGTCTCTTGTCTGCAAACAGTAGGTGGCTCAGATGGAACTAATTGCCGTACGATTGGTGAAGGCAAAGGAGGATCTCACCTTAATTCCACTCAATTTCTTTGATCATGAGAGTTATTCAGCAGTTCGTTTCTGAATCGCTCCGTTGACTTACAGCTTCGACGGACGTTGTCAAACCATGAGTGCAGTAAGTGTTGCCGTAAAACTCAGCACAACTGTGGTAGCTTCCCCTTCAACTTCTAGAGAGCACCTCCAATCTGATTGGATTGCTTGTGTAGTGGGTGTCGAACATACTTTCTGGGAGACTAGATTTTCAAGGATCTAGGCAGTAAGTTGCGATTGTAGCTTTTCTCCGTTGAATCGTAGTGTTCTTCTTCGACAACTTTGAGAGAGAGAGAGAGAGAGAGAGTCTCGTGTCGGACCCTGTTGAAAGCCACCAGCCTTCAAGCAAAAAAAAGCGCATCGCCATCGTTTGGTGACGGAATTCATTCATCGTAACGCTTGCAGCATCAGCATCACTTTCGAAAAAATATGGCCCAATGCAAGCAGTCACCCAAAGCACCGCAAGTACATTGTCACTCGTTATGGATGAGGAGGTTGTTTCTCTATCTGTCTCTTGTGTTCAAAGCCGCAGATGCAACACTTTTGTTTGTTTACGAATGGAAATGATCTCATCATCTTTTGTGGCCGGAATATGCAATGGTGCGACTAGCGGCTAGAAATTCCAAAGCCTCTAGAGAATCGAGACATTGAGAGAATGTTTGGTGTCATACCAGGACACTGTCCCACATGACAGAAGGCTTGATACCATTTCAAATGGCTGTCATGATTGGAGTGGACGAAATGGGGGAGGATACTGTTGTCCACCCTCTCTGTATCCCTCTGACCCTATACTAATATGCTACAGTCCGTAGAGGGCCAGGACCTAGCTTCTCATGAGTGGAAGGGACCCTAGGTTCTATGCCGACTCCGGCAAATTTGAGAACCTTTTTGTAAACAGTTAATGCAGCGGCCTTAATGTTAGTGCTAATCAAACCCAAAATGTTGTTGAATTTCATTCAAAAGCAACCAAAAATGGGAATAAAACTAAACGATAGCACAAGGGCACTACAATGGTGCATATAAATGCACGCTCGCCTGAACACTTGGGATCTGGAAGCTAAACATAATTTTGAAGAAGCCCAAAAGACAAGGGCTTGAACATGTTGAACAAATAAGTGAGTACTAGCACAATACAACAACCACGGCGTGGCATGTCGAATCGAAAGTTGCAGTGTGTTCCCCATTTTGCCCCACTGAGACGTACAATTTCGATTAAATTCCTTGTGAAGACCCAATTACAGAGAAAATAATGCGATCTGAGTCAACTAAACCAATCGAAATGATAATCTGTGACTTTAACAACCACTTCGATCGGGTTCGTTAAGTTTCGTTCACTTATACTTACGTTGAATGGTTTTGAAATTTCGAGAAAGTTCTCAGAAGCAATTATAGCTCCCTTGACTATGATTTGACCATGTTTGGACATAAACTTAAGTCGGCCTTTTAGGGCTCTTAAGGACGAAGCTGCATGCGTCTAGTTCCATCAGTTATTATTCTGTGCGTCATCCGAAGTTCGTCTAACTTCTCATCACGAAGTCATGTACCTTTCCTGTTACTGCGAGAGAGAGTGAGAGAGATGTACGAATTTTGTTTAGATTCAGCGAGAAGTTCCCAACGTCTGCTTCTAAGTTTGACCATTAAAAAGCTTCTGCTCTTATGTCACTTCCTTCAAAGTGTTTCTTTGGAGTTCGCTCATCTGGCGACTGATCCTGATTGAGAGACAATAATCGTAAAACCCTTTTAAGTCATTTTATTTACCGATTTTCATCGACACCCCTTGCGCGTGTTCAGAAATATGGCGAGCAGTCGTCCCTCACACAATGATTGTGTTTTATACAAACTCCATACGAACGTGCTACGCCCTTAAAAGAATTGAATTATATCCCAATTAGATTAATTCCCGTCCGATGAAGGGCACATTGTCTAGCGTCACGTTTGTCAGTTGTGACCCACATTTTTTATCCGTAAATTCACGGGCATTTCTTAAGCTTCCCCCCAGTCCCGTGCATACTTTTCAGTTGAAATCTACTGTCCGCACTCACATAATTCAGTTGATGTCGCCCTGTGCTCCACTGGCACCACCCTCATGGTATCGGGGTCCATCCCCCAACGGGACACATGCAAAGGAGAACTGAAAACACTTGTAATTAGCATGGCAATCAACTCCGAAAAAAAAGTCCAGTAAATCTACTGTGTCCCGAAATAACCCTTAATGTGCTCAGCTCGACAGCTCCTCCTCAACCCCCACATACGCCAACGCTTTTACAAGTAGATTACCTGTCGACTACATAGCCAGGTTCAATCCCACACACACACACAGCTCTGCCAGTCAATGGCACTATTCATCATGTGTCCTTGTGCGTCCCGTACTCTGTTTACCTTCTCTGTTCCCACTTCAATTGCAGGCCTAATTTCAGTCGAGGGATAGCGCAGGAATTCCTTTTCGAAATCATATTAAATAAATAAAATGCCTTCTAACTGACGTCCCAACTGAGTCCCTTTTCCTGTTCTCTGTCGAGACACCTGAAGTGAGTGCTTCAGTGTTGCGAGTTTTATTCCCATGAGGCTTTAAGTGGTGGCTTGGTTGGTTTTGAATGAATTTTAAGAAATTGTTTGGATCTGTGTGACTGATGTGAAACGACTTAGCGTTTGCAACCGCTGGCACTTGACGGATTTGGAGGAGGGGGGTTCTGAAAGGGGAGGTTTCCTTCATCCTTAGATGTTCTCTGGTCTGGGAGGATTACAGACACTCAATTTGTCTTCATAAAATTCGTCACTCCTTTGGTTACATCTCTGGAAACCAACGCCTTCAAAGCACAAAGAAAGCCATTTCTCGCTTAGTCGAGTAGCTGCCTTACATTTTTCACAAGAATCCGAGGGCGTTTATGGCAAAGCTTTAAACTTGTTGTACATCGTCGAACACTGCAATGTGATATCGAACGCGAAGCCGAGGAAAATTTCCCGTGAAAATGACGTGACTGCATTCGCGGCGCATCATTTTATCACGTTTTCTGATTTAATTTCCGATTTGTTTCGCCGAATTGGATACGCTTTTGCCTGAGTTGTGCAAAATAACGAAAATTGCTTCATGCTCAAGGGGAAATCATGTGTTCAACAAACAATGGACATCTTTGTTTCTTTGCATGACTGTTCTCCACGTTTGCATTCAAGGTCAACGTTTTGACCTTGTCTCAGGGACTTGTGTGTCTCTTGGTCAGTTGGAGGACAAAATGCAGCTGGCACTCGAATTTTGGGACGAGAAGCGTCTTGTTTCAAAAAGTTTAAAGGGAGTAGTTATGCATGGTTAGGGATCGGCCATGTACAGCGCATGGACAACACAGCTCCAGCGCGAAGAGTCTTCGACTCCGAACTAGTGAGCCACCGCAATAGGGCCGCCCACGAAAACACACAAATAGAAAAGGACCTCAACCAAATGAGCCAATTGGTAGCAGCTGGCTAACGATCGTGCTTGCTGGAGAGGTTTGTTGGGTAAGGTTCAGGCCCACCTCGGAATGAAGCGCCAGAAAATGTGTTATTATTAGATTACATTTTTGGGTCCTTGGTGTGGTCTTGGGTCTACCTTCTGCAACAACGCAACACTCGTGTCGTGTGTGGTCTTATCCCCGATGTGGAAGAGCCCTGCAATTTTATACTGGCACCACTGAGCGGCTTGGTTTGAGAAGATTTAAGTACCCTCTTCGAGGATTACCATCAGCTGGAGAGAAGTGCTGGTGTGAAAATGGAAGTTAATCTGTTCAAGATCGAACCATGCGGTGTCCGATTTTCTTTTGAATTTGTATTTCTAATTGAAATGAAACATAAGTCTATCTTAACTAATTGACCTTAAACAGCCTGAGCAATGGATGTCTTCCATCGCTGACAGTCCTGGGCACGCTGCTTAGAGACTGGTGGTGCGTATCGATTTAAAACTCGCTGGTCTTCTTCAAGATTTGGCTTAATGTGAAAATGTGGTCTATAGTCGCACTGGTACGTGCCAATTAATGCGATGCAAAACGGCTTTAGACGTTCACACTTTAAGCTGGTTAGCATCATACAGGCGACGATGAGCTGAGGTATACCTCTCTAGGTGTAGCAGGCATATGGAGCTGATACTCCACTCGACGAGCAGACTCTCGTCTTCCCAAAATGTACAGATGATCTGGTGCACGCTGCCTACCAGAACAGCACCACTCGCCTTGAAAGCCTCCGAAGGTAGAGACCATGTGAGTCTGGTCTGATCCAAAGCTAGGTGGGAGGTCTACTTCATTCAAAAATATCCACTCTACCCTGCAGCTCGTTGACCAGATTTTAGAAATAACTGCAGAATGTGATGATTGAACATCACTTCCACTCGGAGGCCTCATTGTAAATCCCTTCGATTTGTGGAGTTCACATACTGTTAACTTATGCTGCCTTAGAAGATCCGATGTATCAGCACTCGATAAGTCCGCAGTCTCTGCGAAGAATCTTCGAAGCTTCGGCCCATCGAAGCTAAACGCCGATTCTGGAGAGCTGGGCAGTGGCAAAGCAAATTTTGGATCGTCTCTTCCGCATTCCATTTCCGAAGCATTCCTCCGAATAATAACACGGATCAAGTTACGGTCCAACGCCAGAAGCTTCTTTGTTTTGCCAACTGCACCTAACCAACTTAACAGGTTCTCCAATTTTCTTGGTGATCCCTTTTTTACTATTGTCTCACACGCAAAGACGACTTTTTTCTCTTCCCTCTACCTAAGCTAGGAAGATGGAACTATCAATTTTTATTTGCTTTAATTTGCGCCTGAATGTTTTGGTTTCACTCAGACCATCATAATTCGCAGCGTTGGCTGCCGTTTTTAATTTAAATTTAATAATAAGTAATTTTTTGAAATTAACTTAATTTAAAATAATTTTTTCAAGATCCTATCGAGATCAGTATGATAAACCATGTGATGAATTACCGACCTGAATGTGCTTCGAAAAACAGCAGGTGTTGCTTCAGACGTGTAAAAGTCATGATAATTGACTGCTGGAAGGTAGACTGTGTCAGTGTAGACAGCAGTGATCAAGGCTATCAATTAAGGCTTGTCACCTACGTATAAAGGAACGCGGGCCAGTGTCAATTTCTCCGACATTTCTCCGTTTTAACATCCTTATGAACTTCAACGGAGTCATACCAGGAAACCCTAATGTCAGATATGTTCGTCAGGTAGCTCTAGTGAGAACTGAAGACCTTAATATATGACAACGGTTCAAGAAAAAACCTGCTTACAGCTTAAGTTGGAATGGGGGCTTAAATGTTTCGAGCCTTTTAAGTGCCACATCAAAACCCAAGCCTGGTCTGAAACTGCACCGTAGCTGATGGATATTTTTAAATGTTGAAACTATCCAAAAATACTTCAGACTCATTAATGTTTCATAACTTGGCCAGTGGGAGTACACTTTTCCCCTTATTCTCTTAGTCGTGTCACCCAAAAATGTGTCACCCAAAAATGTGTCACTTTGACAAATTTGTATTCTCCTAGTCACTTCATATGACACTTGTCACTCTCACGCCGATCGTGTGTATTCCCTTAGTCACATTCCATGAGAAAGTGAGTAGAATGAGAGAGATTTTGTCGCTTGCATTTTTGGGGGTGACGCCAAAAGACGTAGAATGAATATCCAAGTTTAAACCCAAATTTTGCATTGACAGGAATAAATGTTGATGACTATATTCACGTCTAGTGGTAAAATAACAATAAATCAACAATTTGAGTGCGTGTTCGCTTTAATGGAGCATAATTCCAACCACACCCAGAAATCCTTTTTCCTTTTCCTTTTCCTTTGGGACTTTAAAGCGATTTAAACATTTATTTGAACGGAATTATTTTTACTTATAAACTAAAGGTTAGGGTGTTGGCTCAACAATAGGGGCCCAACTGATGTACTTTGTTTAATTTAATGTTTATTATTATTGTCGGTTTGTTGTTATTTTTGTTTATGACTGGTGCTTACATCGGTTGGTGCCTTCGACGTAAGCACCTTTTTCTTGGGTTGTCATTGAAGTGTATTCCATCACATACGCGCACCAATATATCCCTGTTCTGAACCAAAGTTGTGCAAGAATTATACAAATTACCAAATGCAACCACCGAATTGAAATTGATCCCACTTGAGGACACAAATCTGCAGCATATGTTGCCAACTAGTTTGATTGGTATTTCGTCATCGCACTTGAATTCAAGAATACAGATTTTGATGTGAGGTGACAGAAAAATGCGAGGCGAGAATTTGTCACCTCGTCTAAGAGAATATAGGCGTTTATACAGCTTTAACCTCAACCCAGCACACACATCGAAACGGATACTCGATGGAAACTCTGCTCTGCCATCGTTAGCTCAGCACAGAGTTGACAATGTTTCCTTGATAGCCAATTCATGCTTTCAAAACAGTTGCTTAGGATGTCAAGCCAAATACTACATACGTACGTACTGCTGTAAAACGCAACTTTCAACAGATTCCAGTCACTGGTCATTCTCTGCTCTCTTGTGAGACGTGGCTAACCCCCTTCTAGCCACATACCTAACCCTACTTCCAATAGATCATAGTGTCACAGCGCAAATTCCCTCGAGGATTCCAAATTTCGCCCAGTTTCAGAATAATTGTCGAGTGAGTAGGTAAGCTTTACTTTATCTTGTACTGTCTAAAGTGCTGGACTCTGGAGTGTGAAATTAAAGTGTACACAAAATCGACCAAGTCTGCAAGCGCTAAGTCTCCGAAATATCCATGCCCTAGTTCTTGGCATGGTCAGCATCAGGGCCGATCACAACATTCCATTTCGTATCGTCGTTGTGCCATGCAGTCGGAAACAATAAGGCTGCAGCTTAGCCAATGTCCGTGAATCAACAGAGAAGACTATTTTTTTCATACTTTAAAATCCGCCGGCAAAGATTCTTGTCCTTTACCCAAGAATGAGGCCAAGAAAAGGTCAGCATTCATTACATTGTCGAAGGCTACATCCTGGAATACTGGAAGAGATCTCGAAGAAGCAAGCATTCGGGAGCAAATTAAAGCCAATCGAAATAGACAGACTTTCTAGCTTGGGAAGAGGGAAGAGAACAAAGTAGTCTTCGAGTGTGAGGACGAAAGGAAGAAGACGACGAAAGCCCGCTGTTCTTGAAGCAGCAGATAGATTCGCAGAACTCAAGGATCCCCACAAGTCGGTGATACGTTTGTGTCGACCATGGTCGCCTGACAGAATATGAAGTCCTTTCTACAGAATGTCCACCAAATGCAGAAAGAATTTGACGGGCTTGTGATGTCAATTGTGACGCCTAGAGAAATTAGCCGGGACACGACAAGCTAGCTGCATGTGTGAACAGTCTTGAGCATGAATTGCAGGAGTTGAGGGAAATGTCAGGACTGGACAATCGGTCCTTTCAACCTTCGTCCGAATTGAAGACCGACATCAAGGTCGGCTTAGGTCAGATCAGGGAGCAGATCGATCAGGGAGCAGATGGAAGCCATTAATGCACACGTTGTAGACTGGAGGAGCATCGGCTAATTCTTCTGCACTGAGAATGCTGGGCAAAACAATTCCACAGACTAAATCACAGCTTGTACTGTAGTCGTCCGAAGAGAATCAACGCCCAAGCATTTATTGACTGACCTGTTAAACGTCGTCTCTCTGCCAACACAGACTTTCACCAGTCTATTTGTGGATCGCTCCCGCTCGTGGCACCCCAATCAGTCAAAGCGACAGAACATAAATTCCACACTAATCGATACCATTTACAGGTCGCCCAGGCTGAGCAGAGTTGCATTCTAGATCAACGCAGATGCAAATTTCCGCAGAAAAACTCGTATCCGTTAACGAGAAACGAACTCTACCGCTACTTCAAAGTTTTCTCGATTGTTTTGTAAACACACTCACTCCGCACTCCGCACTCCGCACTCTCGAAGAGCGTGACACACTCCATCCAATCTCTTGACAGATTTCACAGATTCGTTTTCCTCTTCTCGTTTTCGTTTTCTTTTTACTGAAAGTGCACGCTCAGCCTGCAAATGCGACGAGAAGCGAACGCGAACACAGGGCTTTGAAGGGGATGAAGCTACGAGCGGGGCCGGGACAAGAACTGAAGTTGTGTACACACGTAGGCCGCTGGCCAGCAGCACTCAAGATCTTTTGCCTCGCATTTGGACGGATCATGAAACGTTTGTGTTCTGCTGCTGTTTTTTCCATAATTTAATTGAATAATATGCAACGTGGGCCCATTGCTTGCGCTCCTCTGGTGTGTACACTATTTTCGGACGCAGATTATCGAATTAAGCAGCGAAATGCGCCGAGCTGCGCAACGCACAAGAAGAGTGACGTGATTGATAAGAAAGGGGAGTGGAGGAACAGTGGCAGTGATGGGCTGCGTATCGTATCGCCGCTCGTATTGCGCACTGGAAATGGCGGCACGTCGCGTTGAGTGTAATGACACCCAGAGAGCTAATGAGTTTGAACTTTTCGAAAGGATGTGTTCGGTGAGTGAAGAGTGGAAACGCCGTTTAGCCGTCATTGGGAGTAATGGATTAGACCTAGTTTGTTGGCATGGAACTGGGTGTCTAGGGCGCTGTTGATGAGACTTTGAACTGTGAAATGGCGTGTGTGACGTTGGAATTATCAACCTGAGCATGAAACCTACTGGTTTGGAATTGATTCTTTATGACTGGCATCCTCAAGTTGTGGGAATTTTATTCAAATATATGGTGCCACGACATTTTCAAGCAGTGAGACGCAACGAATCAAAGGGACCTAGTTCATGGATCTGTCAGTTTGCTCAAGAATCTGAAAGCTGGGAGGAAAGCTCTTTGAATTACTTTGTGGGAAAATCCCACGCTTTGATTGTGTTGGACCGTGAATCAGAAACGAATATGTACTTCACAGCTGATTGACCCCTAGCCCAGCGACGAATTTAAGACGCTTTCTGACAGTTATTCATGAGTTTTTTTACAGAACGCCGTCTCTGATTGGTCAATTTGGCTCGAGAGAACGGTATACAAAGTGGTTGTCACAAATGTTAAGGAGCAAGAGAGGCCATCTCTAAAATACTTCATTTCTGCCTGGAATGATATCCTGAATGGAAGCATCTGTCAGTTGCTTGCCAAACTTTTCCTTTGTGTGTCTCTCTCAGGAAGTGGGTGTTGTCCGCCGCTTCTCATTGAATTCAAACCGAATTTTAGGTCGAGTTACCGTTCGCAAATCGAATTCATTCCTTCTTTCCTTTACCTCGTGCGCATCATTCCGGTCGACACGCCTAAACATGGCAACGTCTCAGAGACAACGTCTTTTCTTTCACTCTCGTTACTAAAGTTCCCTACATCGCTTTCCTTATCATTTAATGTCTTCTTCCATTCTTCGAGGCAAATCATACACGAAGTGTGTGTGCCCTTCCCCGGGCCCTGGGGATTACTTCATGCACAGATTCCATGGCCACATGAGTCCCCCGCACTAACGTCAATGTCATAACATGACAACTTGTGTTCAGACTCAATGTCATCCCATTACATCATTAGCCGCCGGAAAATGTTCAAGTTGCAAAGACCAGAGAGAAGACGCAGCAGAAAAGGACGCTACAGCGTACTTTCGCAACAATTTATGACTTGCCGATTACCCCTTGTGAATTATGCGCCAAAAAAGAGACAGGAAAAGCAAAACGAATCACAAGAAGCGGGAAAGCGCACGAAAAGGGAATGCCTTCTGTATCCTTTATTGCCCCCACGCAAAGCCTCCCCCAAACCACAATCTGATGTCGCATGTTTTCAAGGACGTCCTCTCTGTGCTTCGTTTTTTCTCGGTTCCCCATACCCCTGACCGCCGACACCGACCCCATGGGGAATGCTTAGCAACCAGGACGCCAACAAACAATCTGCCACCACACGGGGCTGCCCAAAAATAGCTTCGAAATTGAACAAACCAAAAAAAGGAAAAACACGAACATCGATGACGGCTCGACTCGTACATACAAAGGAAGAGCCCCCATCTCTTCACACCCACAGTCGGACGTTCCCGTTGCACTTGCATGGGCCATTACACCCCATCCTTGGCGCGCTCTCAATTAGAAACCAATTAGAGTGAAGAATTCCAGCGCAGCAATCGTCAATTATAAGCAAACGCCAATAAATTCGAAAGCACACGAGCCAGACGACTCCCTCGCCGCCACCCCCGACCACCCAATGGCCTAATCTTAGAGCGAATGACGTCTCGTAGATCCACTCGAACGACCACACTGACGTCGGATGTGTGGACAGACCGAAATTCACCTGCAGTTCGGGCCTCGAATTAATCGCTTAAACAATCAATCGGCTGGGTGGTGGATGCTGTCGTGAGTTGCGAAATTCGCATACACCCCGCCGGGCGGCGGGGGCAGTCGAGAGGGGCGAAACATAAACAATACCGGAAAAATGCTTCCGCCCGAGGTCTGTTTCCACAATTATGTAAATTTCCTCGTAACAATAACAAAACAAAAAACAAAAACAGCAACAAATGGGAAAAGTTACTTTAAAACAAAACTAGCCCCCGCAATCGGTGCGCTCGTGTCCAGGCCCCAGGGGCGGATGGCTCCTGTCGAGGTTTTCTGAATAATTCATTTGAGAACGTTTCTGCTTGTCTTTTTTTCTCTCATTTTGAAGACGACTCCGCGTGGGTGCGTGTGTGTGGCGAATTCAATTAGAGGTTAAGTGCATCCATGTGGATGTCGGTAATGTTTACCTTTTGCCTATTTAGCGGCGAGTTTGATTGTTTTTATGGCCGCCATATCGATAATTAATTGGATTGAAGTGCAAATGGATGGGATTGACAGTGCCCACAGTAGGTGGCGGTAACCGAACGTTTTGGTTAGCGTCGATCGTAATCGTCTAGATGATTCACAAAATTGGATGCTAAATGGAGTTAGACGGTACATTTAGGGGATGCCAACGATGTGGCACGGCATCGGTGCGGATGCGAGGGTGAAGATGGTGCGAGTGGATGAAAGAGTATTTTTTTTGAATTTGGCTGTCGATTGTTTTTTAATAGGTTTTTGGGGACGCGATGAGGTTTGGACTGTCGAGGGGGGGGTGTGTGTTGGGTGGGTTTTAGCAGAGACAGGTGTGATGGGTAGGAGTTTAACAAAAATGATTGCATTCCTTGTGGAAGCGTCAACGATTTACAGAACTATCGAAGGGCACACCATAAAGTCTTGTTGATGGTTGTTGACTGGACACAGTCTCGGCTGTGGACAGCAAGGGCACCCGTAGTACTACTGACTTACATACCCGGTTGGATTATGTTATGTTGTTCTACACAGCAGAACCCAAAGAATAACCCTCTCCTCTTGCACACACCAGTCGGGTTGAGGTCTTTCTCCAATTGTGCATCTGAGATCCTTCGAGCTGAACAGAAATTCCGTCCGCTCTAGCCATCTTCGGTGGACAAGCTGCCAGACTCATGGCTTCCTGTACCCTTATGCTACGTTTCCACTGAACCGAAAACGCAAGGTCAGGATGAACCCTCAATGGGCCGTTTCCACCGATCTTGAAGTGGTTTCGCTCTGAATTTGCAAGTCACTCGCTCCCAATTTATAAGTGCCCACCAAAAGAAAATGGCAATCGTTCTCAATTTTTCAATGGCCGCCAGAACAGCTGTCTGTTGACAGTTGTGAGACAGAAAATAGAAAAAAAAACAAAATGAGAAAATGAACTCCAAAATAAACTGAAAATCACGCTGTAGGCTTATCCGGGTTCACAACCTCCCACCGACGGATGAACTCCAGGAGGACTTAACTAGGTTTGACAGAAATCGCGAGTTTTCGAGACCCCGAAAATGTGCGGTGGAACCTGGTAGGTTCGGAGGAAATTGATGGAACCTCGCGGTTTCATTCGGTGGAAACGTAGCATTAGTTCATTTCAAGGGTCAATGAACTTGGTTTTAAAAGTGGTTGAGCTCACGAAAGTTGACAACCGGAACGCAGTTACAGATCGATAGACATAAATAGCGTTTGTTCGCTTGACCAAATCTAGTCGGTGTCCGCACATCGAAGAAATAAACCCGTGCCAGCGTTATTTGGCGTTGAATACATAATTTTTTGAAACAAGCTTGAAGGTTGTTGTGGTTCCACGAAGTCGCGTATAAGGTTGCCGTGGAAGCGGCCAGATGTAAAACCACATCAAAATGTGGTGCCGAAATAAAGAACGGGTATAAATTTAATTATGCTCATTGTGTGAGCAAAATTACACCAATTTGAAAAACTCTTATAATTTTCATGAGTCGAGAACAAGTCTAACTGCGACTATTGACAGCACTGAAGACGGAAATTCGGCAATTCTTATAAATTTAGGACACATCGCCATATCGTCCCCACAAGACTTGAGCATGACCAATTTCTTCTTCGGCTTTTATTCTACTTAATCCTCGGTGTACCGTATAGTCGTCTCTTTGAGATGAGATCCTTTCTTTTAATTTGCTCTTTGTGGCTTAGGAAGCACATGTATGACACCACAGTTCAGTTGGACTTGTGCGTCAACCGTATGCTAGTAGAACTCGTCTAAACACAATGACGACTACTACAATGAGTTTTTACGTGTCCGAAATAAGCGTTAGATCCTGCATGTTGTTCGATACCGCACTTTCGTTTGGCATGTCTTGGTTGAACAACTAATCGAGTTAGATGCATGCACGCAGTCGTCGACCCGAGGACAGAAAGTCAACTCAGGTAAAACAGAACTGCTGCTCTTTGACAATAAGAATAGGGTGCATGAGTTCAACTGCGGCTCTCAAAGGCAACAAAATACTTCGTTAAAGAAGGCGTCCCGGCTCGGCTTACTTAGAGTTCTACCCGTGCAAACGGGCCTTCGATACAACGTGGGGTCTCAACCCACAGATGGTATACTGGCTACACACCGTGACAGTAAAACCCATCTTCACCTAAAGTTCCCTGGACTGCTGGAAAGCAGTAGAAAAAAACATTTATTCTCACACAGCTACCCAAAATGCAAAGATCGGCCTGCCTGAGCATAACTGGTTGTCTTAGAACAGCACTGACGGCAGCACTCGAGGCCATCGGCTTTCTCCCTCGTCTCGACTAGTAGTAGCAGTGAAGCCTCTTCGGCCCTGAGACTCAGAGAGGTGGGATATTGGACGGAAGAACCACGCGGTCAGAAAACAGCACAGACTCTTGCCCCGGAGAAGAGTTTCCATGAACGATTTCCGGCCCAGGGACAATCGACTGATCAAGTGCCAATAGCAGAGGGGGAGATCGTCCGGTACACCGTGGGTTTGGAGACGAGCGCCGGTACAGGGGCAAGGGTCTTCTGTGACTTCTTCGAACTAATCTGTAGTACTAAGCGATGTCTGAGGGTTTTTCAAGCCGCTGACCAAAAGTTTACCGGCGAATCAATCACGATCTTTTCTGATGGCCAAGCGGAAAAAAGCTGGTTAGGCTATGCAGACAGAGCAGAGAGTTCGGTGACCCTCTGCTGGGTGTAGACATACTGCAATCCAGGAAATAAAGGGCTCCGATGTGAGAGAATCTCCGACAGACCGAGGAAAAAAATAGAAGGCGAAACCCTGGACAGAGCTAGTACTCGCTGGCTGGGCATGTGTATTGGAGCAACAGCAAGGATAAAAAAAGAAGAGTTGATTCAATATCATTGATCGGCGCACGGTCATCACTGAGTCTTACATACAGCACAACGACTTTTGCAGAACCTGCTGAGAGGTGGAATAAACACAATCACTCTGACATCTGATCTCCAAATTCGAAGACCTTGCAAGGAAAAGAAAGCATTTGCCAAGTAAAGCACTTCTCTTCAGAGTTGGAGGACGTCTGCGGTGTTGAATTGAAAACCTCTTGAGATTCGCACATGAATCTGGCTGATTTTAGGACCACTGTAGGTGTCTTGGTATTCTTAACAGTCCGTAGCATGCGCACAATGGACCCAACAGGTTGTGTAAAGAGCCACGGCCAAAAGGGCGTGTTCAATCGGGCACCCAATTGAACACATACCTAGATGTATCCAGCTCTGGTGATCTAAGTAATAAATAAATTACATCACAGTAACCACAACTCACAAAATTAAGGAAGTAGCAAAACATTCTCTTACAGCCACGGAATCTCTGATGAATAACACGTCTTTACCAAACGCGCTTCAATACTCGACAATCTCTAGATGTACATATAAACACGCAGGCATAGAGGACTACAACAAACAAGGTACATCATCCATACTCGCAGCAATTAAAAAGAAAGCTAACATAAAAGCCACCGTCTTCTAAACCACCTCCACTCTCATATCTGACATCGACACTTCTGGTCTTGTCTACTCTGAACATGACCAATCACTGTCTCCTTGCATTCTGCCTCCAGAATTCTTCTCTCTGAGCACATGCATGATGTGCTTGTGATAACACTCATCAACGACCAGGTTTATAGCTTCCTTCAAGCACTCAGTGGCAGAAGTTTACGTTTGGGGAATGACTAAGATGTCGTGTCTTCGCTTTACTTCCCAATGTCCTCCATGAATTCACCAGACCCCAGCCTCTGGCCATCATTATTAAGACAAACCTCCGCGGGGCTTCAAACCCATCCCAGATCACCTCACAAATCACCTCACACAATACCCTTCTCGAATTTATTCAGACGAGTGGTCCTCCACTCTCCCAACTAGCACCATTGTCCGAAACGAATCAGATTTCTTACGTAACTCATCTCGGTCCAAGGGTACTTTTGGACATAATCTTTCTTCAGATTGGTACGATGACTTTCAAGCGCTGTCGCTCTCCCTGCGGGTTATTGTTTCTTATTTCCAGCTAATCTCTAAGTTTTGCCGTCGATGAGGTGAAGCAGTTGGAGATGGAGGATCCAAGACACTCGAGGAGGCTTCGGCACATTTCGCCATTACCTTCGTTAAGTCTTAAGTGAATAAACTACTCGAGAGGTAGTATTTGTTTTTGTTCGTGTTTATTTTGCCTTTCATTGAGTGAGGGGGGCTGTGTGGCTATAATGGCGAATTAGTATGGCGTTGGGGTACTTGCGCTTCGTACTCATTGAGAGCGAAATTGGTATTTAGGCAATTTTATTAAAACACTCGATCCGGCGAAATTCCCCTCGGTGAAAGTGAATTTTAGCACATCACTCTGTACGCGCGTTTCGTAGCACGTAATCCATCTAATTTACTGTACGGAATTGGATTGTGCTTTATGGAGGGGCCCTAGGTGTGGGGATCCAGGGAGAGAGGCGTCTGCTGGAATGTCAAAGTCCACGGACAAGTAAATTGTACCCGAAATCATGGTCAATTTGACAGAGTCGCAGATATCCCTCAAGGTTTTACATGGCTGTGACTGATTTGAGTGCGACAAGGGAGTGAGTTGGCGTAAACTTGTGTGGATGGAAACTTGACTGTCTGTACTGGGTGCGTGTGAAGTGATAAACTCTAGCACAGCGTGTGGAAGTTCATGCCAAGAATGGTGTGAAGTTTGTACTGTGTTTCTCACACAGATGCAGGGAATCTAATGGCAGGTTGACGTGTGATGGTCCTAGCTTCTGTTGGCAAGATCAACTGAATATTTTATCCAGTGTCCAGTCTCAGCAGTTGGGCCTACCCATGTCGACTCTAGGGCGCGGTTAGTGCACAAGTTTTGACCTACGTGATGACTAGATCTTAGTTCACACAAGAATCGAAGCTAAGAAGGGGGTGTACCTCTCGCAGAACGCCGTACGGACTGAGTGTCGAAAATGAAGAAGATTCTTTGTTTAGAGTGAAGAGGTCTATTTGACTTCTTGAGCCAAGAGACCCGTTGAAACTCGTTGAGTCGCCAACTAACTTCGACTTGGAGGCCATGCGCTCTCCTCTCGATCCGACCTTACAATTATTGCGTGTTCACTTACTATCCCCTTGTCAGTATACAGCCGCCTATTTCCAGACTAAAGGCTCAACTACTCTGAAAGCAAGGAGACCTTAAGCAACTTAAGCTATCGAACAAGTGTAAAGAAAGCATATTATTGGTATATTAACCACTTCGTTAAGTTTCGTTCAGCTTCGTTAAGTTTCGTTAAGTTTCGTTCAGTTTGGTTAAGTTTCGTTTGATCTCGCTTATAATGATTTATGGCATGGCCTTAAGCTGGGCTGGAACTTACAATCACTGTGCATGTCTTCGATTGTCGGTGGACCATATCTTCTTAACTAATGCTGGTGTAACCAGAGTAGAAAGTCGTAACACCTCATCCTTACTCAAGGCTCTCTGAAGAGATCTTGGTTGAGTCATTGGCACCAGAAAGAAGCTACATGCTTTGTTACTTTTCATGCTTGAAACTAGACACCAAAGGTGGTCGTCAACGCCCTTAGAACCTCGTGAAAGTGAGCCCTTTCCCATCAGCTTCATCCCACTTTATTACTTACATCAGGTCAAATAACACAGCTCCCCCAGTAAGGTCAAGAAATCCCGATTTAGATCACTAAAAGCTAACCCGCGCGACATTCATTTCTATTTATGTACGCCCGCGTGCGTCGTCCCCAAAACAAAAATACACAAGAAAATAATTATAATTCCTCTTGAGGCTGTCTCTTCTTGGAATTTCTCCCGTCTAGCGCATGCCATGAATATCATAAATCAGATGAATTACAATATTTTCCGTTTCCATAAAGCACCCTCATTTTTCATCCTCAACGAACCTTTAAGCCATTAAAGTCGCCTATAATCGTTTTCCTTTTGCGAAATGCTGTTGTTTGCAGCGACAAGGCCCATCGGGGATACTGTGAGAGGGCATAATTGAAAGACAAGTGGGAGTGAAAGTAAAAACATTTAATTATCTCGCACGACGGGATGGGGTGGACGAAGGATACTTGGCGCAAATTAATTGCTTTGCAGGATGCTTTGGTGAGATATTTTCAGTTTGGTCTGCTTTAGTCAAAGTGAATGCCCTTCTGAATCACTTCAAATGAGTATTGCTGATTGCGGTGATCATTGACGAGTTGAGTGACCTTCAGGATAATGAATGAAGTGCAGGAAAATTAAGATATCCCCAGCATAAGTGTTGGTACTTGTAAGGCTCTTCACGTGAAATGTGCTCGTAAATAGAGTCGTTTCCAGAAAAGACGCGTGATTGGATAGTCTCCCAGCGCTGTTGCGTTGAAACTCGTGTTGAGACCTCAGTGAA
This sequence comes from Eristalis tenax, assembly GCA_905231855.2. NCBI lineage: Eukaryota > Metazoa > Arthropoda > Insecta > Diptera > Syrphidae > Eristalis > Eristalis tenax. The sequence goes on along the minus strand of HG993125.1, from coordinate 61,157,070 downwards.
ATTTGTTGGGATCGGACAGTGAAGCTAAGACGTTAATGCCCGTTTTCACAGTGCGGGTTTAGGTTCCGATTTATGGAAAACGAGAGAATTAATGCAAGTGTTGGTTTAATGATAAAGTTCACGTAAGTGGTGGTTTAAGTTAAACCACCGATTGCCATGCCTTAAGAATTTGAGATGCTCTTTGACAGTTATTCACGTATGACGTTCTCTGATTCGTCTATTGGCCTTAGAAAAAGGTATAAAAATGGTTGTCAAAAATTTTAAGGGGCAAGAGAGGAGAATCTGTGATTATTCAAATTTCAGCATTTCGTCTTTTGGAAAAAATGCACTCCTGCTGATTTTGCTCACACATTCGAAACCACGTTTTACACACGTTATGTGGTCATGATCACCATTTTTCATAAATGGTTCACAATGTCACTGAATCCATGGTTTACATAACCCACCCTTAAATATTGAATGGGGAGACGAAATCTTCTTCAGAGAAGTTATTGTTCGACATTTAGCTAAACCAGCTTAACCTTAGGATAGCAGCAGCCGTGACATCCTTCCACATCACACACTCCCGCCGCACAATCGGTCTCTATGCTATTTTCTGCTATTTCAAATTGCTATTTTCAAATTGACAGCAGATTGAAAGCAGATTTAGTTCTCCAGGTCCCAGGTCGTACTATTCTTTTTACGGGCATACCTGGGGTCACACGTCACCCGAGTTGTTAGGTTTTATTTCGAAATTTCTATTTTCTCAGTCTCAAATGGCTTTTTCAAAAGTGCCAGAGGTTTGCGCGACAAACAAGTAAAGGCATCACCCGGCGCAAAATGTGAGCTGCTAACGTGTCCAAAAATATACTTTTTCCAAAAAATAGATTTTAATTAAGTTTTCGAAAGCATTTTCAATAATTTTGTAAAAATAAAAGTTCCATTTTGATGTTATTTCCAATTATTTACCTTCACCAAATACATTGGGGAGCCAGCCCTCCTATTCTAAGGCTAAGAGTCAATGTATTGTACATGTGAAAATTGCGGAAGGATTACAGACTATGTAATTTCCTAAACACAGCCTTAAGTATAGACATCCAGGCGGACGTCCACTCCTTCATACGTACCATGTCCAACAAAGGTCTTGCGGAACCCCTAAGTAAAGTTCCCCCTGATAAAGTTCTAAAACTTGAAACAATGATTCTTCAACTAGCGATGGTATATCTCAAGGTTGGCTACCTCTGCCGTTACTGTTTCCAAATCTACATAAATTATTCAACAATCTCTTTGCAAGTGTCTAGCACATGGTGTTCACATCTCTTAAGTTTTTTTTGGAAAATGGGTGAAGACTAAGCTGCTAAAATAAACGGTTGTGTGTCCAATGGATGGCCTAGCAGAGTACACAGTGTGTATATGTGACAGCTGGCAATTCATTCATGGTGACCATCCCAAGTTGTTCCCTCACCCTGACTACTTCGCTCCGCGAGATTTTTTAAAAGCAATTGACACTATCACGTCGGGGTCACTCGAAGACAGACGAGGGTGTAGGTGCTGTTGTCTATTCTCAAGACCTTAACATAGCAATCACCCTGAAGCTCCCTGACGACTGTAGCGTATTCCAGGCAGAAACCATTGCGATAAAGGAGGCGTTGGTCTGTTCGGACAGTCAGGCCGCAATCAAGTCCCTGGAGAATGCCATGTTTAATTCGAAAACATCCCTTAATTGCAAGCTGTCTCTTAACGAGATGGTTGAGCATTTTAATATACACCTCTCGTGGGTGCCGAGACACTGTGACATTCCGGGCAATTGCAAAGCCGACGAACTCGCTAGGTCCATCCACATTCCATGCCAATCGCTACAGCTCACCATTTATTAAAAATTCACACAATCTACATCACTAGTCGTAAATGGCTAGAAGGTACCGCCAGGAAATATGGCCATCGCTTAATATCAAACGATCGCTCAATGTGCTTTGACTCAGCAGATCTTCACTCAGGACGCTCACCGGCGTCATAACAGGGCACTGCACAATTGGCCCCATGCCCGTAGGTTGGGGGTCCCCTATAATGACTTCTATAGGAGCTGCATGGATGAAGAGGATCTTGAAACTACAGATCAGCTACTCTGCTCCTGTGGTGCGCTGGCAGGTCGTAGATATTTACACCTAGGGAGGTACTACTTCTACAACCTCAATGAGCTAAAAAGCATTGTCGCAAGCACCAACTGGTTTTGATTGTTAGGAGGACTCGATCCGCGTGGTATCACAATGGGCCTACTTTGGCTGAAGTGTGACTGCCAGCCACTATAACCTAGCCTAATCCATTTGGACAATTTTGAAAGATAAGTACTGACTCTCATCGGTTGGGTCATTGATAGAAAAAAGATCAGGCCCAAAAATGAAGCCCTGTGGCCACCCGTCGTTCAAAGTTTAAAGACATCCAAACAGAGGTGTTATTTCGTATCGATAAAAGAATGCAATCATTTTATAAAAGGTGATGTTATTTTTCCACAAATTAGGTTTGTAATAGTATGCAGGACGGGATGGTTGGACCAATAACTCCTGATGAGTAAGAGTCGATGGCGGAGAATCGAGTTGCCTGGTGATCTCTCGTGCGTGGTTTACCCCCGCTACCCCTTTAGTGGAGCATGCGGGTCAGAAGAAGATGATGATGATGATAGCATACTTATTCATCAGCTATCCGCATTAGTTCCGCCTGCAAATAATCATTCTTTCATCACGTTCTCTAATCTTGTGAGCATCGCCTATTAACGGAAAACGGTGCCTGAGTCTCACCCAATCTTGCAAAGATGATTTACCATGACGCTAAAAATTAACAATTTTGTCCCTTCGAAATATAATAAATTTCAAGAATTTTGTCTGCAGAAGAAACTTACCTTTTTTTGAATCTATTCACAAAATCCATAGAAAAAGACTCCAAATTTGACAGCACTGCCGATTTCAAAGTCGAAAGAAGCTATTAAATGTGATGTCTCGAGAAAATTGACCCGGTTTTGTCTCACAACACGTACGCGATGGTCGGTGCATCTCGGTTGGAAGACTTCCGAGCCGTTTGCACCTGATTTCAGAAAACACGAAAGTAACTATTTTCCAAAAATCATTCCAACTGCTGGTTTAAGTGGATGACATTGTCGCCCAGTCTTTGTGGAAACTGCCACGGAGATTGAATGAGAGGCAAATGAGGTCTCAAGATCTATGAGGAAAAGACGAAGCGTTATGTAGCATGTCGGGCAAAAAGGAACACTCCTCACCGAGGACAAACCATCAAGCTATTTCAAAAACTCTCAGCACTGCCTTCATCAAGCCACTCAAACGCAAACTTTCCGATCGTAAGTTGAGAGTTAAACATTTTTGAGTGTCGCATCCCATAAGCAGCCGAATCAATTATTATTAATTAAGACTTAATTGCTCACATTGCACGAGGAAGTCTCCTCGGTTTATCGTCAGGTTGCCACTTCCCCACTAGTTCCACACATACCGTGACTGTTGCTTTGTGTTCACATTTCATTGACAAGCTGCCAGACAACGGAAGAGCATTGAGTTATCCCACTTGTCATAAAGTCTTTCCCTTGCGATAAACGAGTGTGATTAGATGAAATGTCAAGAGTGCATTTTGTAAGGTTATCTGAGACTCATCATTCTATTCAACGTGTCAAATGGGCAAGGATATTCGTGCACACAGCGGTCTCAAAGCAGCTTAGCTGAATTAATCACTGATGCAGCCGTCTCCCATCAAGTCACACTGAGACGATCTCATATCAGACAGAAATGCAAATAATGGAATTACAATTAATTACTGCCATCACGAGATCTAGACTTGCGCGCCTGTCGCAGAGCTGCTTCCAGGCAAGGTAAATCTTGCTTACTGCCAGCATCTGCAAGGCCATCCTCGTCACGCTGATAAGTTAAATGTCAGCCGCTGTTAATGGGAAAATGGGAACTAGTGCATACAGATGATCCTTGTCTGTCACAGGTCCCCGAAGTCGTGAGCCCCTGTCGGGATCCACTTGCATTGATCCAACGACGTCACCGGCAGCTGTCCAAAGTCCTGTATCTATCGTAGCCGCTATGGCCGTCCATCACGTTTAGCCATTTAACAAAGAGCTCTTCCGAAAAGGAATCATTAAATCGTTCAATCCATCCAATTATTCAATTCCTCGTTGCAATAAAAGGGCATTGAACAATGTGTTCGCACAATAAAAACGCTCGACACGAGCTGTGCCGCACAAACTACGTGCCCAGCCTCATAATCGAGGTATTTTCATATTTTTCTTTCTTCTTCAAAAATCATCTGAGTAATTTGTATTCGATGTGGCGCACTTTAAAAGAGTTGTACTTACTTGCGTTCACTTTGGGGCTCTGCGTCTAAAACTTCGGCTCTGGCCAGCCACGGTGTGCTGGTGCATAGACGAGGGGCATGGAAACTTATATAATTTATAATCTGCACTGGGTATCCGTGTAATTTGATATTCGCTCAAGCGAAGTGAACGAGATTCTCGCTACCTGTTGGAGGTTTAACTAAAGACATTCAAATCGGCTTGGTTGAAGTGTGCAGTGTGGTCTCTTGGCAACACAGCGAGTGGATAAGGGAGATGTACTTTTCCTTTCTGCTTTTGCTTTTTTTTTTTTGCAAACTTTCCGAAACTTGGCGCCTAGTCGGATGTTATTTGCACACGCGACTGTGGAATGGATTGCGTGATGGAACTCTAAACTGTTGCCAATTGTTTACGGCGGAAATTTGCTTAAAAATGCCAAGGCCTCTTCCTTTCCCCCAAAAGCCTAAACGATTAGACAATGGAGACAATGTGCCGTAGATTCTGGTGGATGCGGTATGCGGATTTGTGTTGAGCGACAGACTATTTCAGAGAAATCAACTTAAGCAAGGCAGAAACATCGCAAGACATTCCACTTCTAAGCCCACGTTTGGGCATGAATGTAGGAGGCTTTTCGAGTTTGATCGAACTCTGATGGAGTGCTGGACAATCGCAGAGGAAACGGCACGTTTTGGTTAAAGAAAACCTCAAGTCTTCAGCGGGTTGTAATGGTTTTCAATTTCGATACTAGCTCATCGCCTTCTTTACAGCGAGCTAACGATTCGTTTGGTCTCTCAGTGGCTTGTTGGAGTATTGTCTTCCTCTTTGGAATATCCACACCGGGTAACTAAGCTTCAACGTTAGAGCGTCTATTGTCCTAGCAAGTTTTCTGCAAATCTAAGCAGATGTTTGGGAGCAATAAAGGGAAAGGAATAATTGTAAAATGCAGTCCGTGTTGTGTGTGCTGTTGTTGATTCAAGAGCGGATGGGAGTCCAGCCATGTCGCTGAAAAAGAAAGTCGCATTTTTGCATTTTCTTATAATTCTTATAATTAGTGTTGAGTTTATTGCTTATGAGAAACGACGGGTTTCGCGAAAAGAATGTGTTTCACGCCTCACGGGTCACATTTCCACTAAAGACGCATAGCGACAACCCTGGATGGGACCTATAATTCTACGTCGACTCTAAAAGGCGAAGCCTCTCGGCGCGCCGGGACCTCAAAAATGGGTTAAATTTCGACTAAAATCGCATAGCGGCAACCTTGGATGGAACCTACAGTTCTATGCTGACTCTAATAGGCGAAGTCTTGCCCGAGTTCATAAACGTAACGACAGCCCTGCATGATTTGCGGTCATAAATGTAAATAAACTGCAGTGACTTTGCAGGAGAGCAGTCAACAGTTGCGTTTGAAAAAGCAATGAATGCAACTGCAATGCAGGATTCCAGCGCGCAACAAAAGTGGACTTGTTCATCCAAAGCTGGTTCCTAACAACGTCGGGAATTATCTTATTATTTAATATAAATTTCTGTTATTTGGCACATGTTTTGTCTAAGAGGAAATAGTGTACCAAATTATCTGTGGATAGAAGAATATATTTAGATGAACATGTGGGCTTCGACCCAATCATAGTACTTCTCTCCAGGTGCTACGAATATGTAAGCATATCTAACAGAGCCCTCAAATAGGGAATATCCACCGGTATGGTCATATTAGACATTGCGCGAGCTTTTGATACTTTTGCTACTTGATACTACTGTTTCCTTCCTAAAATATTTGTAAAAGCTGATCAGTTTATTATATTTATCAAACACTAATTTTAGCAATCTAAACGTCACCCACACACTTTTAGAATCGCCTAGTTATGTTGCATTTATGAATACCCTTTTGACTATACCTTTGACCTGCTGCAGACTTGCGGCATTGCACTGAGAAAATTTGTTCTGCAGTATAGGGGCAACATTGTTGCAATTATGAACTCAACCCTGTTCTAGGCAACAGCAATGTCAGTGAATCGAAAGAGGTGGAGCCGTAAATTATGAATGTTGGTTAATTCGGGGATTGAACCTGGCCTAAAATCGAATGAAAATAAATATGTATTCCTGAAGTCAGTTTATATAAAATTTATTTATTTTCAACTTTCAAGCTTCGACAGACTTCCTGTTCTTATGTAATGGCCGGAATGACTTCGGCGGAAAGGGTTTGTTCAGGATTGGCAATTATCCAGAGTCTAATCTAAACCTACTAATCTCCAACAGGGGTTGATCTCAGTAGGATCTCAGTAGGTCCTGATATGCCTACACATCTGAATAATCTTTCTCACCCCATACCCAATTATTCGTGGCGGTCGTGGCGTTGTGGGTTGGTGTGTCGACCCCTACGCACTTGAGCATACGTTGACTAGGTTCGATTATATATATACCGGGTACGAGCACATTTCACGGCCCTAACTCTTTCGAGGCATTGGCAATGTTCAAAGAGTCTGTCTAGAAAAAGCTTTTCAAATTGGCCGTTCGGTGTCGGCATAAAACTACAGGTCCGTTCCATTCGTGAGAGATCAATAGCATGACCTCACAGGGCTGTAACGCCACCCAAGTTATTTTAATAATTATGTAGCCTTCCAAGGCTCCAATTGGCACTGGCTTGTCGGCATAAACGATTGATAAACGTATTCGCATCAAGAACAGTCTAAAGCCGTCAAATCGCACGATCTTTTTTAAAAACGTACCCATTCAACCAGAAATCAGCCTCGTCGCTAGCGACAAATTGTCCACAAAAATGCTGATAAATAATTTGTAAGGGACGTACGGATGGTAGTCTTTCCATAATGAAGTAAATCACACCATTCTGACTAAGCCGCAAAACATCGCAAGGCTGACAATTTTTTTAGAGAAGTTGGAATGAGGCACCTTGGTCTGTTCATAGTTTCGATGTTGAGTAACAGCAATGAGTCAGGGGTTCGCGAAACTCTGGAGCATCTAATAGGCTCCTGGTCGGTCTTGGCCAAGATCAGGCAGAAACTAAAAACAGAAACCCCTTCTCACCTTAAAAGACTTGCAACTACATGCACTCCAATTATTGGTGCCACTGTGGACCAAGATTGATTTGTTTCAGCACCCACCTCCCTCTCGGATTCCAATCAAAACTATGTGTATGCATACGACTGGTGGCTAAGTGCCTGACCTGGAGTTGTGGGGCCCCCGGTTCGAACTGCATTGATAGAAAAGTTATTATTATTATTGTACAGCATATTTCTGCAAAGCCTTAGAGACTTGTCTGCAGAAGACGCTTCTAGCTGGTTTTCAGATCTGGCCCAGTCACCATTTGCCGTTTTTAATCAAATTAACGGCACTGTCACTGGGGTGGTCAATCAGTGTGGGTATCACATGGACCAACGAGGTCTAAGTGTGCTGGTGAATCCACTAGCAGCCCCCTTCCCTAACCTAACCAATGTGTACGCATAGTTGCTCTCTTTCAATCGTCACTTTTTCGACTTTTTGTTTAAATTTCCAAGTTTGCTGCAAATGCTGAAGTTTGATCAAATCTTGTGATCAAGTGTCTTGAAAGCAACGTCACGACTATTTATATATCTCGTCTCCATCTCTCCACTGGATGCCTCAATCAGATCTCAATGAACTACCTCACTTGCAGCTTCTCAAAATGCTTCCTCACATTCATTCAATGCCACCACTGTGCGTTCAAAACATTCATTTCGTCGCACGGCACATGACATGAAGTGCGACTAAAATACAAATTAAACGTCAAGTCATTCGCCAAATCGTCGCGAAAGGCGCCAATTTAATTGAGACACTCACGCACTCACTGTCGATTCATGAGTCGTTCATTAAGAGCAGCTCGCCAACCAGCCGCGCACCACCCTTCCGAGTGAGGCGAATGTTTGGGGCGGGCACCCGCTCATAGAATCGACGTCACTGCTGACCATGTTAGTTCAGCCGCCCAGAGTTGTGTGAGCATTTATCGACTGTCAATGTTGTCGTAGGCGTTCGACGGGCAGTGGGTGATTCCTGGTCGTGGCGGGGCAGGCATTGGGTGGCGACGTGAATGGACGTGGCCGCCGTTAGGCCCAGGAATGGAATGCAAGGCAGTTAAATATTTTGATTTTCCACACTATTGCCTAGTTTATATGGATTTTATCTATTGGTTGCGCTTTCATGGGGAAGCAAATTATCAGAGCTCGGAGAACACCTGTTGGCCATGACATCATGCCGGGATGGCTTGCCTTTGATGCGATGTCGATGAACATGTGTAATTTGGAAGCGATGATGACAAACTGGAATGCTGTACACATAACGATCGATGAAGCTGTGAACCATTGCAGTTAACCTTTTGTCGAGCTCATAGAAGTGGCTTGTTAACAAGTCAACACGTTGCTGTGCATAATTGAAGACATCCTCTCCATAGAATTGCTCGCTTAATTGCTCAGCCACTGAGTAAGACTGCAAACGAACGCTCGTGACACTGAAAGCATCTTCGCCCATTAATTGCAATAAAGGCGAGTTGAAGCAGCTCACCCATTACCACAACTGTGGCGTCGAAATTAAATTTTAGAGAGGAATTCATTTTGCTCGCAAACGCACTGTGCTGTGCTGACGTGCAGCGCCGTGTTGCATAATCGAAACAGGCACCTATCATTTCGATCTACACTGCCACCGTTTCAATTGTGATCACTTGCATATCAGTGAACGACATTTGACCGTAAACACGTTGCAAACAGCTTCATGCACAAGCACTGGCAGCAAGTCGTTAAAAATCTCCGATGCGGAATGCCTCACTCCAGACGACGAACACTTGGTGTAGTGAGTCAGGAACGCTGACGTACCCAGGTGATGAGTGGAGACGATTGGCAAGGGTACGCTTGTGGTGGTCCTGCGGCGATTTCGGTCCCCATGGAAAGGTACTCGTATCGTGTGACGGGTTCTCGAAATAAATTGAACTCATTCGATGACACGCAACGTGTTGGATATCGATGAGTTTGGTCTATTTTTAGAAGCTTCCCTGACGTCGCGTCGGGGTGGCAGGTGGCTTATTGAATTGAATCAATCAATTGCACGTTGTGCTGACAGACCGAACTGCACTGAACTGACTAGCACTCGTTTTCGACTTGAGAAAATCAATTTAATGCTTTCAGGTGGCATTTACATCGTCAGCCCGTTTTTAAGTGTTCACTGTGAAGGCTGGTGTATCTTAGGGAAGCCATGACGGGCAGTGCATCTCAATGAATGCAAATGTAAACATGAGCATAGCTTCCGGCTGACATCACCCTCATGCAGTGATTGACGATCGTTTCAAATCGGCTGACAAGTCGTTTTGCGACTGAATACAGAATGAATGCCTCCGAGATGATTGAGTACGCGGGATGACGACTGGCATCGATCTCAGGTGAAATTTCAATTCCGACACGTGAATAGAAGCCTTATCCATTTTTGTACGGCGTCACCGGTATTTTTAAGGCATATTCAACTCTTGAACTACTCAATGCAAAGACAGAAAAGTACATGAGTAGCTTAATGCAGTCTAACCTTAATGCAGTCCTACCTCTGTAAGACGAACGTCCTTGATGTTGCAGAACACTCCATAACTGGAAAATTCCTCAAATCGATTTATGGAGGTTCGACTGTATTTTCTCACACGAGTGCACGACAAACTGTGGCATGTCAACGCACTCATCCAATCAAAAATACGTGTCGCCTTGGCATTGCGTGCATGGATTAGCCGGTCATATCAGACACGTCGGAAGGATTATGCAATGATCCTTGTAGCATCGGAACCCAGTATCTAAGCTTAAGGTGAACGTGTTTATAACCACCTTTGTATTTATTCTTCTAAATCTATCGCATTGCCTTCAAACTGTGTCCATCCCGGTGCAATACGCTTGTGTCAAAGGTTTCCCTCGAAACACTCGTCAACATCGATTTCCGGAATAGCCTTGAAAGTCTGTGGCTGTTCTAATCTCATCTATCGTGTCGAGAGAGCGTCTAGCTAAGAGTTTAGCTAAGAGAAGCGCCAGAAATGGGGAATGAGTTGAACGTGATGTGTTGCTGTGACCCAGGGCAGTCTGTCTCTTCCGCGCTTTCCCCGCCGTTTTTTGAAGGTTCATTACGGCTCGGAAGTCCTTGAGTCGAAGTGGTTCTTCCAGCGTGTGGTGCGACACAACTAGGTCAATTTTTACGGGATCGGCCATCGCTTCAACTTGTTCCTTGTGCTGAATGCTGTCGCATGCGGCTTTAAAATGGATGAACATTTGGTGCACATCTTCTCTAGGATTTGCCTTAGTGTAGAAATTTGGCCCATAATCGATTTGCCGGGCTGGAAGCTATAAACGCCTACTAGACGCTGACGCAGGACGCTGGAAAGGATCGTATAGGCGACGTTGAGCACGGGTATGCCCCTATGGGTGTTGCAAGACGTATGATCCCCTTGCATGGAGAATATAGAGCTCACATTCCAGTCAAAACCTGCTTTTAATTTTTCACTTTTTAAGATTCAAGATTTTTTGGCTTAACAATGTCAAAAACGGACCACAAATTAAGTCACGAAATAAAAGGATATCGGTTTTGGCAAGCTGCCCAGCACACCTTGTTTACCTTACACCGACTAAAGGGTCTTTCGATAGGGACTTCAGAACTTTGGAGGTTAATAGCGGCCAATTTGTTGAAGCTACATCTGTCAAATTGGCTGTCTTCTATTCTGTCATGGACGGACAAAAATGGTAAAACACACTTATTCAAATGGGTGTTCTGTACGGGCAACGCATCGTTCGCTTCGCCCTAATTTTCATCGAAAAATCAAATTTATCGATGAGTCGAATTTGTCGAAATGTGGAAATATTGTCGAACTTTTGACGACACCAAGATCCAAGAGTTTGGTGAGGATTTTTGGCTGGCGGCGTCATAGGTCCATATTCCCTTAAGAATGACGTTGGCCATGCCATCGCCGTCAACAGCGAGGGCCTTAGGTCGTTGGACGATATGGACACCAACGGACCTAATGTAGGTTCAACAGGACGGCGCTACGTGCCACACAGGCCATGGTAATGTGAATGGCCAACGAGATCATCCGATTTGATCCCGCTCGACTTTTCTTGTGGTTTTTTTCTGAAGTCGCTGGTCTATGCGAATAAGCCACAAACCACAGCGGCCCTCAACGCCCGGCCATCGGTCAAATTCTGCCTGATTTATGTGCCAGCGTACGATGTTAAAGAGCGTCACATTCTTACTTGAGCTTCAGTCTCAACTGACAGCCTTATTACTAATTCAAGCCACTCGTCCCCACTCGAGATAAATTTAACGATGAGAGAGACACACTTCGACTACATCTCTTCAAATTATGCAATCAATTCCAAGAACGACTCACAATGTAAAACACAAAACAAAGCTTTCTTTCGAACAGCCGTGAAGACCAACCACAATCAGTTCGCACATTACGTGAAACGCGAGACATCGTAAAAAAGCAAAATGTTTCTGCGAACTGAAACGGTTCCTAAGAAATTTGTTTAATTTCCATTTGCATCGCAAGTATCACATTAACGTACGTGAACTTGTGGTCACTTATTAATTATGCGTGACGGGTTTTATGCGATCGGCTTACAATATCAGCGCATGTGCATGCGCCTCAGTTGACAGGCAGTCGGCTCTGAAGACTGCTGAGATCAGATGTCTCGGGGGCAAGTGGAAGTGGAAGTCGAGATTGAGACATCCGATGTGATAATGTCACGGACGGTGCTAAGCTGGCCTTTGTTCATTCAATCCCTGATTAAATGGACGTGGGATTGAACATGATTCTGTCAGACATGGTGTTTGATTGTACACACGAAACACTTAGTAGTTGTCGAAGACATGCGCTGCTGACGTGTCAAATGAGTGTCATGTTGGTCCGAATGACCGACATGAACAGGAATATTTTTCACCACCGCTCTGATGGCGCCCTTTGACCCTTGAGATCGATGTCTGTCCATACGAACGATTAAAAATAAGTTTTACTGGCGTCATCATCAAATTAGAGTCTAAATTGACAGTGCGTCATAGGTTCCAAAATTACCCTCAATCAACCACGAAGATCTCGTGAACACCTCAATCATCATTAGAAGTCCCAATTTGAGAAACTTATGCAATACTGTCGGCACTTAGCTCTCAAATGTAGGAAACCCCTTGCCAGGAAATAGAACTGCGCCGACTAACTACCTCCTATTTGTCACATTTAGTGGTCAGAAAAAGAAATCAAAATCCCAAAATAAGTGAAAATAATTCCTTCATTTTACGAGACGCCCGATAATGTTCATCTAAAATTTAAATAGTCTGGCGAAGTAAACTTGTGTCTTAATTGTCGTCGGGAAGTGACCATTTCGAATGACGCCGCTCTTCCGTGCCGTGTCACTTTTATCTTGCGTGACGAACGTTTAAGTGTTATTAATTGTTTAACAACGAAAATGTTAATTTATGACAATCGGATGGCAAGTCATAAATAAGGCTTAACACTTGCCATTTAGTGGCCATCATTGTGGCTTTTATTCGAAATTAAAAACCAAAAGCCAAAAATAAGAAAAACTCAATTCTCTGGGTGCCGAAATACTCGTGATACTCGTGAAAGAAAATGTCAGAGGGAATGTCAGCGGTGTTGTTGTTGATATAAAACTGTTTGTTTGTTCGCCGCCGCGATTAAGATGAGTTCAAGGGTTTGTCAATCAGAAGGATTAGTTCAAGGATGCCCTGTTGTGCAGAGAAGCAATCAACTTCCATGTTCCTCGACCTGCCATAGATCCTGTTAAACACATTTCCAGCGTTTGTCGTTCACAACTTCTTGTGGGAATTGAACCTTCAACTTTAACCTTCAATTCCCAGCGTTTGTCGTTCACAACTTCTTGTGGGAGTTGAACCTTCAACTTTTTTTCAGAACACAAGCATTGATCAGTAAAGAATACTAGCGAGCATAGTTTTGGATTGCAAAATATAAAATATCTAGTGGGGCGTTAAAAAAGAAACGAGTCGCGGTATTAACGATGTATTTAATAGGGGCCTCTCACCAAGGTGTCACAATCCCCTCCATTTTTTGGAGAAAGGCCCAACAACTGGTGCACGTGCTTACCAAGAAGACAGACCTTATTTTCACTGCAGACAGATGGATCTTCCAAAAGGACTCCGCTCCAGCGCACAAAAGGCAAAATCACGTAGGAGTTGCTCATACTCAATATATCTGGCATAGAACCTTAGCAAGAGAGGATTAGCCGGCGGGGAGTATATATATGAGAATATGGCCTCCAAGACTCCGTACAGAAGTTGGAAAGGCCCTAGAACAGCACTAAGCAGAGCAGCTGCAAGCCAATGGTCTCAACGAATAAAAGCTTGTTTTGAAGCAAAAGGCAATCATTTCGCGTGAATCCTATTTTAATAATCAATATTGTGGTCTGAGGAATGAAATAATTTTGAATGCAATATGTTGCCTTGTCTTATATTTTTAGGACGACCATTGACTTGAACCGCGTACAAAAGACTCGGTCTAATCACAAGGAACTGGTACCAATGCTCCGTCATTCCCAATTAGATTGTGATCCGATGCAATTTGGTGTGACACAACAAAGACGGTTACAATTGCATCACTTATGCTACGTTGCCACCAAATGAAATCGCGAGGTTTCATCAAATTTCTCCAAAACTTATAGGTTTCGCTATACATTTCCGGGGTTTTAAAAACTTCGCGCTTCGGTCAAAAGCTTGTTGAAACCCCTTTGATTTCATCCGACATTGGTAATTTTGGTATTCAATTTCTCATTTTACCTCTCTCTCTCTCTCTCTTTTCTGGTGTCCCAAACACTCTTATCATGACCATTATTTCCAGTCAACAAACAGCCGGCCACTTAAAAAAAGGCCACTGATAGCTAATGACATTTGAAAGTACTTCAAACTCGGTAGGAACAGACTACAGACATTTCTGTAAACTTTCATTCAAACTTCACGGTTTGGTGAGATTCGCATTAAGTTAAGTTCCCACCAAATGAAATCGCGAGGTTTCATCAAATTTTATCAAAACTCCAAGGTTTCGCTATACATTTTGGGGGTTTTAAAAATTCGCGATTTGTTCCAAAGCTAGTGAAACCCCCCCGAGTTTTCCGAAGTTGGTCATTTTGGTAGTCATTTTTTCATTTTATCTTTCTCTCTTTTCTGGTGTCCTCAACACTCTTATCATGACCATAATTTCCAGTCAACAAACAGCCGGCCACTGACAGCTAATGACATTTGAAAGCACTTCAAATTCGGTAGGAACAGCCTACAGACGTTTGAACTTCGCGGTTCGGTGAGGACATCGCATTATTTTACGTTCCCACCGAACGAAATCACGAGGTTTCATCAATTTCTACCAGGTTTTGCCACACATTTTCGGGGCCTGAAAACCTCGCTGTTTATGATAAACCTAGTTAGAGCCTCCTTGTGTTCATCCGTCCATGAGAGGTTGTCAAACCGAACTAGCACACAGCGTGAATTTCAGTTGATGTTCATTTTGTCATTTTATCGATTTTTTCTATTATTTCCTGTCAGACAGACATCTGTTCTGGCGGTCATTTAAAAATTGAGAGTGAGTCACATTTGTGTTGGCGGGCACTTATAAATGGCTTGAAGATTGAGAGCGAAACTTCAAACTCGGTGGGAACGGCCTATTAAGATTTCTGTAAAAGTTCATCCAAACCTCGTGATTTCAGCTCGGTCGGGAACATCGCATTATCCGAACAAAAATAAGATTTCGTAAATTTTTGTGGAAAAAATGCGGGAACTTAACCATTATCTCTCAGACAATGAAAACCGCGAAAAAAATCTAAAAATATGCCAGAGAATCAACAACATGGCCTTTCTGCAGCGGTCAACAAAGTGCTCAACGCTCTAATCAATTTCAACAAAGAAATGTGTAACTTTCCGTCAATAAATGCCACGATACCAATCAAACGACTCACATTCGCTCACAATGCGAAGATCATGATAGCAAAGGTTGGCCTTCACAAGGAGTAGCGACTGACTGAGTTCAACAAGAAATACTCGATCGAAGTTCGAGGGCGATTCAATTAGTGACTGAAACATGTTGTTGAAATATTTTTGATAATGTGTGAAAAATAAATTGATGCATGGCCAATTTGCAAGTCCAATTGTTTGGCAAGGAATTCCTTTCATCTGACTGGTGGTTGCTGATGAATAATCGATCGAGAGGATTGAGTTAAAATGGCTTGCTGCTGATAGCAGTCACATTGACATTTAATGACTTACTCTTATACTTGGAGCCAGTTCGTGCTTACAACAGAGCTGTCATTAAGTTGGCTGAAATTTTTGAAAAAGTACGTCCCGAGGTTTGTGTTCTTGCGGTTAGTTGGAGCACTGTATGAGGAGATGACGTGATGTCTGGTCTCCTCATCATCCAATGAAGCCGATGAGAGTCCTGAGTGCTGGTCCTGCTTAGTGCAAACATACCCTTTTGAGGTTCTTGTTGTCCTGATTTGCTTTGTTTTAAGGCGTTTGGTGCCTTCTTCTCCATCGATTATTCCAATTCTAAGAAGATGGTGGAGTTGTTGTTTGTTGGAGTTCGTTGATGTTGATTTGATTGATTAAGTGATGCGATTCAGAATGAAGACCAGAGTCTGGTTTGAGCAAACCGCACTTTAATGTAAACCTATTGTCAAGTAATTCCAGTCGAGGGGGTTGAATATCGGATCATCATCAGCAGAGTGCGTTGCTTTAAAGTGTGTGGAGTTCTATTTAAGAAAATGAGTCGTTCATAGTTTTTGCGATCCTTGGTGCCAGCCGACTGTTGTTTTGGCGAACCATGGCTTGGTGATTCTTCGATTCCGAGTCATTGGTACAACGCAGCAGAGGACGTCCTCGAGCGGGATGACGCACATAAGAAGGAGAAGGACCTCAACCAACTTGATGTTTGCAACTGGAAGCAGCTGGCGAAACATCGTGCTGGCTGGAGATGCCTATTGTTTGAGGTTCAGGTCCACCCCGGGCTGAAGCAAAGAACAAAGAAAAAGAAGCTTGGTCATCATTGCGGGTATTTAAAATTTTGCAAGTTGAGGGTAGTTACTTTGGCGTAGTATCTGTTTCTATGCTGAAAGTCCAGGGTTCGATCCCGAAGACACCAACCACCATTTTCACGGCACTATCTCCCTCGAGTTATATACGACACTGAGTGAAAGAGAGAGTCCAGTAATAATTGTAATTCCAGTCAAGTTCGATTTCATGTGTGACTTCAAAAATAATTAACAGCTCCAATTTGCAGGGAGGGCTGTAGAGAGGCCAACGAGTAGCCGTGACACACTAGTAGAGTGACAGCAAAATAGACCTCTGGCTTACGTGGAGCACAAGCTTAACAGTCAATGTCTATATTTTCAAGTAGAGTCCCCATGCAAGAGTCGTAAGGATTAGCCAGAGTTAGAGAAATGACAGAAGGTGACCCATCAGCAGTGGGTTTGTATGTGCAAGTGGAGAAGTTTAAGTATCTCGGGGTCTGTTTTACGAGTGATGGGAGGAGTAATGCTGAGCTTTCCTGTAGGACTAGTCAAGATTGGTCAATTTTGAAACAGCTTGGTAGATCTGTAAATGGCCGAGTTTGGTGTGAAAGCCAAGACCGAAAGAATAAGATCGCGAATACAGGCTGCTGAGATGAGATTTATTCGAGCTGTTGTGGGAGTTACTCGCCTGGATAGGGTGAGAAACACTGCAGTGCGCGAGGAACTCAACATTGATGTGCTGCTGCTTCGAACGGAAAGGGCTGTGCTTCGGTGGTTTGGTCACGTGGCACGAATGTCGCCTTCGTCACGTTGAAATCGCATTTAATCAGGACGACATGGTTGGACCAAGTCCAAAAACTCGCCTGGTTACGATTGGGCATAGCTTGAGTTAGAGCCGATGGCGGAGTATCGAGCGTGGTTTACCCCCGCAACCCCTTTAGTGGAGCATGTGGGTCTGAAGATGATGAAGATGACCTTGGTTTTCTTTTTGACGAGAGCTTCTTCATCTCGACAATACCGTACACTGAGCTCTTAAAGCAATATCAAGTCCGAGATTTTCAAACTACCCACGGGAAGGGATGTCCAGGAGGACTTCACGAGACAACCAAGCTTGAATTGGTTCACAAACCATCTTCCAAGACGAGGTATACATTTTCCTCAGTCTGGAAGACCCGAAAGCCTCTTCATCTTATGAGAGAAGACTCTCCCTGAATCCCTCCTGTTCCTCTTTAGCTTGGTCTCGAATGATGATGGGTTCCAGTCCTTCTTTTCGGTAAAACCGCGTCAGTGTTTCTAGTTCATCACATCTTGAACAAATAAAGCATACATAAACTACGTGTGAAGGATGTGGTTAGGCTCGTGTTCCCAAACTTTATATAATCCAGACCAGAATCCTCGGATGAGACTAATCGACGGCATGTGAGCGGCTGACATCTTTCATATGTACGCAGCAACGTATGCGTTTTTCCCTGGACGCCATTTTCCCAAGTTAGTTAGAAGGAATCTCCAAGGAGCATGTCCTTAAGCTTGTGGCTCGCTGGTCTCTGAAATAGTTGACACGCATCACACGTGTCAAGTCAACTAGGAACCTCAACGATTCGGCCAGCGCCTTAAGCGCTGTTTTTCTCATGCAATAGTCATCACTTACGTAAGTCCGAGTGAAATATTCATCCCTTGTTTCAGTACAGTCTGCTAAACGGCCTAAGTTAATGCTTCCGTTGCCCCCCAATCCCACACACGTGTCTAATATGGACTCAACCACTGTCCCGCTCATTGATTCAGTGACGGGGGTGGAGCGAATGTAACGACATGATGTGTTTGGATTACCATGTGATTGATGATTCGACAGGACAACTGCGTCACGGCTTTCCTTGAGTATCCCCGAATGACCTAGAAAACGGGTACACCTACGCCGCCCCGCCATTAGGTAGACCAATCGAATGTCATGTGATGCATGTCACAGAACATGGCCCCATTCCGCATGTCATGACACAACATTGAATTGTAATTAAGCCTCCCCGGGGACACTCCTCCCTGTCCGTCCGGCAGACGACATGCACGATGATGATGACGATGACGATCATGACACTGATGATGATAATAGCACTAGATACCGCCTGACTCAATTAATTTCGAGGAAACCTCGCGAAGATTAATTGATACCGCAAGCGGTGCTGACGACGCTCATGTTGTTGTTCCCGAAAGTGGAGACCGCAACCGAACCCGAATCCCGGATACAGTCCGAGTGTGAGCAGACAATTTTTCTCGGTGTAGACGGTTGGACAGTCGGCGTGTTGGACTCTTGGACGCACAGACAATTTATTCGACTTGCTACGCATTCATCACTTAGTGGTCGATTATTCCTCACTTGACGGTTATTTGCAGAGGCATTCGTATTGTTATCGCGAGGCTTTGATCTAAAAATACATTCACCATTCACTGCTGCCTCGCTGGAGTGGGTCTGGCGTGGTTTTGTGCGCCAAAGTGAAGAGGCACTTGCATAAGAATGCGCCTAATGAATGGGGAGACATCTATCCCGGCGCAATGAAAGCCCTGATTAATGGGGCACAAGTGAGGAGCACATTTTAAAAGCTGCGTTACAGCACATGAATTTCAGTTGGCGATTGCGGGGAGTGATGGGAGAATGCTTTTAGACGTGCTTCTATATCGCTCGTTTGAAGATTAGTAGAACTTAGTGCCGCAAGCGTGCATGACAGTTTTAGAGGAGCGACTAAGGTAGGAATGCTGACGCTTTACTCTACAAGTGGATATGCGCATCAGTTTGCCCAGTGTTGCTTGGTGCTTGGGACTAAGTCAGATTTGTGGCAGCGAGAAGGGCGCATTATTTTGCCTTCTCTCTAAAATTCCACTTTGCTTCGAAAACATCGAGTCATGATCTTCGCAATCAGAATGAGCTCTCTCTTGTCACTGGACAACGTTTGCCATGCCCGACACAGTCTGGAGCAGAATAAACGCCAAATGTTCACTTCATTGGATTCAGTTTGTAGACCAACGAATGGCCAGGTCGTCTCTGGCGGGTTTTCAAAGAATTTCCCCAGCACACCACTTATCTGGGCAGTCCATCATCTCACGTGAGATGTGAAATTGGAAATGGAAAGTGCGATGCAGTCAGATTATCTCTCACTTCAATCATTGAGTACTTCCATTCGTCACTTTTCCCCTGCGCGAGTATGCCAGTGGCATGTTAATTGCTTAGAAATTCTGTTACTGAGCCACGTGGGCTGTGTATTGAGACAAACGAGGAACAACGGACGTCATGTCAAATTTTGAAATATTTCCGCACGCTTTGTCATTTGAGCTAATGGCGTGCGTCGTCCAGATGACACTTTCCACTGGTCGTAGACATATTTGACCCGTCAATGGAAATTAGCACGTCGTGGCGCCCATGGAGTGCTCTCTATAAGAAATAGAAATGGGTCTCCGAATTAATTTCGAGAGTGCGAGTATCACTCGATGACGTTGCGATGCCACTTAGAAGTCAGGCATTCGGACAGCGACAGTTAGAATCGAATGTTTTGCACAACAGATAGAAGCCGGTTCTCTCCAAACTGGTATTCCATGCGGATACCGCGACAGACACTCGAGAATTTTGTGTATAAAATGGAATTTTAATTTGGATTCGGGGATCTTTTTGCTGTTTCGCGGGCGATGTTGTTTTGTGTTTTGACCCAATTCCCTGAAGATCGTGCCAGTTGATTGATCACGTATATCTGAAAGTCGGAGTCCATATGAGTGACACGTTAATGAGGGGGAATTTATCAAAGATAGGGGCTGACAGAAAAGCGTGTCATCGAGTGGCGTTTCTGTAATTTTTGGCATTAATTCAAGAGTTGAGTAGCAAGTTGGGTTTTGACCTCATTCGGCACACTCTGAGGGAGTTCTCAAGTTCGGAATCTGCAGTTTTTACTTGTCTTTAAGATACTTGTGTGTCGACTGCTACTCGATCTCCGAATTTACAAACATTCGTAACTCCACGGCTGCACCTCTTTCGAGTCACTGACCAGACAACGCTCAAGATGTACTTCTGTCTAGAAGAGACCTCTCTAGGACGACGTTTTGAGTGGGCATCCAAACACTAATGATAAGACAATAGCACGCACTAGGCGAGTGGTTGCTGTTGAAGCTAGGGCCCGATCCATCTCAGTCAGTCGCACCTCCCGCATTATTATTTTTACGAGTTTTTCACTTCATTGTGTTAGGGTTAAGCACTTATGGGCACACTTCTGTGTCTTTGTGCAAATATGTATCCTGTGTGTGGGCTAGTCCGTGCAACGATTTCTCGGTGATCCACACGGCGTTCCCAGAAGTGTGATGTGTGTGGGCTTGTCCGCACATTTTAATACAAAATATTAATCGCATTTCGATCGTTGATGAGTGACAACCTCTGATATTGTGAAGCGGGTATAGGGACTTTTTTTTCTTGCTTTCTGAGCGAGTGAATTGGATAAGATTGTGGCTAGTTTATGAAGCGAGCTTGCTGGGCACATAAACATATCATTATCGATGTGTATAGGGCTCATAGCGCTATTCCGCCGCCGTCAAAATCCAATCAAGAACTAACGTGTGCGCTGCGTGGCGGAAATCGACACATGTGTTCAAACCGAAGTGTGCACAGAAGGTTCGTGTGTATGGGACACTTAAGTGCCATTCATATGGGGACTGAATTATCGAGTTTTTTTGTTATCGACTAGAATTACGATTATTAACGATTTAAAATGTTTTCTCCGCGAATCAATCATTCTATTCGCAGGCTGTTAATTTGAGCTCGCAATCCACAAGAGAGACAAAAGCGATCCACAAAGTCAAGACCAACAAATTCGACATGAGTGCCTGTTTGTACCCATTGCTCTCTGCGACCGAGAAAACTCCGAATAATTGAAATGAGCTCACATGAATGGCCCTTTACTCTTGCGACTGTGTTTTTTTACGATATTTTCTTTCCCTTTGGTTCATCTGGTTGTTACTACTGTGTTTCTTTGGGCGTATACAGTCGCCTCCATCTGAGTCGATTTCGATATTTTCTGATGAGAAAGTCATTGTTGCGACGGTAAACCCTTCGAAGAAGACGCCAAAGAGTCCTCTTCTTTATTTTGTTCGACCGTGAGTCTGTCCAACTGGCACGATCTTTAGCCTGCCTGCCTCCGGTTTTTTTGTATGGAAAATTGAAGGGAACTTCGCATGCCAAGTAAGATGAGGTTATTCGCTTTGTATCCGCCATGGGGTTCGTGGACGTCCTCTGTTGCGTTGTCAATGGCTCGGATTCAAAGACTCTTGAGGCCCGAGTTGAGTCACCCATTAGCCGTTGGATATGCAGGCGCCTGACTAAGCTCATGTCGTTGTACAATTCGTGGTTGAATCTTTTCCTCCATATACAGTCCCCATAAACAGGACCAAAGATCACATGCAGAACTTGTCTCTAGCAAATACCAAGGACTTTTGAGATTGTCCATGCCTCCGCGCCGTACACAGTCGTGATCAAGGTCTTATATAAAGTCAACTAGGTCCTTCGATAGACAGCTCTATGACTCAAATTCCTCTTGAAGCCATAGAAACAGAGGTTGGCAAGAGTTACTCCGCGTTTGATCTTGCAACTCCATCGAAAAAATGGCGTTTGGAAGTCAGGCTTATGTGACAAATTGACTCAGATGCTGTGGGACATTGTACCACTTCACTTTCTGAAGTGAGTAGCTCATACAAACTCTTTACAAATACGTGTCCTACTCAACACTAGTGTCACCTTATGTGTCCAAAGCCAAAGAGTACACGAGTTCTGAGAGAAACGTTATAAATTGAGTGACAATGGCTTCATTATGAGAGTAAATATGCTCAAGAGTGCGAATAGGGTAAACTGCACAATGTTAGAGAAAAGAAACAATAAGAAATTTCACATGTAGTAACTGATTAGAAAAATAAGTTTTTGAATCGAAACACCTGGACACAGTCAGATTGCAGGAAATGAATCCGCAGATGCGCTCTCGAGGGCTGGCCCAGAATTTGCCCTCATAGCTCCTGAACCGTACTGCAATGCCAATTTGACAGCAGCTACAACGCTGATGAACGTGTGGGAAAGTAAACTTCTCCAAGACCAATAGACGGACGATGATGGCTTTAGGCACTCCAAACGATAAATCGGGTCGTAATTATACAAGGAAATCCTATGCTCAACAGGAAAGAGCTTTCTTACTGGCCAGCGCGGTCTGAATTACCACCTCATTAAAATAAACCTGTGCCAAGACAAGGTATGGCACAAGGATGAGGCATGCGAGCACATCTTGTGTGAATGTCCGCCAATGCTCTGGTTACTCACTACAGTGGAATCAATGAATTCAATTAAAAAGACATACTCTCTTTCATAAGGCAAGTAGTTCGTCTTTTGGATTAACTCTAACCCTTCGATACAACAGGTTTCTTCAGGTCGCGGTGTCTGTGCCTTCAGGTCATGGGTTGTATAAAAATAAACTCCCTTATGGATCCACTGGGGCAAAGAGAAACGTGGCTATTGCCTGTCCTCGCTGACCTCGTCTGCTTCTGGTCCGCGGTGATTTAAAGCAAAACATTAATTGATGTTTCTCAGGACTTTAGACGAAAGGACAAAGGCCACGTTGCGAATATATTGCGATTATACTAGACCTTTTTTTACTTCATGGGACGGAGAAAAGGACAATATCGATAGCGGCTGAAGAAGACAATGGAAAAGTTCTGCGTGCAATCTTCGATCATGTTTGCGTTGACGCCGGCCAGAAGAGAATATTTCAAGCACTAGACCTTCGTTTAACTAGGCGACTACGGCTTCAGCGTTTGCTCCCCTCATATACCAAAACCCAATGGTTTTCATCCAATATCAAGGAGGCGCACACGTATTCACTTGCCAAACGACAACACCTACCAGTCTGTTGCAACTTCTACCCCCATTCGGAGAGACTCTCCTTGTCCGTCCCCTTGAAGTCCCACTAATGTGTCTTGACATTAATCACTGCTTCACATGCACAGACCTCACTTCTCAATTTGCGGGAAATTCAATTAAGGAACCAGCGTAAGCATAAGTGTGACAATTCTCATTGTGAGTGTCAACTTTCGGCAAGGGTAATTCCCACTCCCAACGTCGGTCGCCGCCGCCGCGTGTTTGATTCCTTCCATTACCCAATTGAGTTCCTCGAAAGCTCATTATGTCCGCTGGCACGTATCGTCTGCTTTGAGCAATAAATCCCAATTGACAAGCACTCGTGCTGATCCTACACATCTTGGTTAATTAAGATCTGCCTAATTGCTCAGATCAGTTCCGTTCACGCCACCGATGGACAGCGATGAGAAGATCGAAAGCGAAAGTGCGACTGAATGAAGCGATCGAGAGGCTCAATCAAATCCGTACACCAATGTGTGACCAAGATCATCGTCATGACTGCAATTATCGTTGCCGTCGTCTCATCTTAACATTGGTGTCGTCGCCGACGCCACCACCGCCGACTGTCACGTCAAAGCTTAATCACAGTCTAATTCGCTAAACGCACTCGTATTACAGTAATCGGAGCAACAAGGGTTAACTTTGAACGGGGTCCGTTCAATCCCATCTCATTTCGCTCTCTCAACACACTCTGCACCAAGTTTGCAAAGCGCACTTCAACAATGAGAATTCGGTCTGCGGTCATCGTTAAGGCAGATTTGCGCCGCCGCTGATATCGTCTTCGGCCCCCCACCGCCGTTCCGCCAACGCGCCAAGCGAGCTGTCAAGACCCAGCGAGTGGCACTGTGTACTGTTTCAACGCTCACGCCTCGACCAAAGCTCGACCAGTGACAGTAGAGTGACGGTCTGCGATTTGTATCACACGTCCGCAGTTTCCGCAGTTACGGTTCAACTCGCTGGCTCATCCTCACAGTACCCTGGAATGCGGGCGAGTGGTCATCTTCTGTCAAACGAATCTTGAACGAAACATTTATCACCTCCATTGAGGATGTTCGCGAATCTTTGAGACAATCTCTCTTGCAAGCGCGCGCTTTATGCATCGTCTTCGTGTGAAATCGGCAGAGTTTTGATTCAGTTATCCGTCGCGAGAAGTGTGCGTGATTGTGCTCCACCTGATAAGGCTCCACAGACACCATGAGTGACATCAACGACAACAACAACGGGATCACCTCCAAGGAGTAATTCACTTTGCTTATCTAATTGATTGTTTATCGCCGCGCTCCTAAACTGTCTCCTTTGTGCTGACTGATTGGTCCAAACAGTGCTCCGAGGCGCAGGCAAATACCCGCACAATAGCTGCTAACAAACTCCCCATTGTGGCTGCTGCAAGCAGAAGTGCAAATTGTGCTCGGCCAACAGAGAGACGAGACAGCACAAATTGTGTCAAATGGTTCGGTCAACGCGGGTGTAAATTTGGAATTTTTATTGGACCACTTCGGTCGCTAATCGACTTGCAAATATTATTATTATCTTGCCCAAGTGCGTGCGTATGCGTGCGAGAGTGCGGCTGTGTGTTCAGCCATTCATTCAGTTGAAAGCGCGTAAAAATATCGCAAAGCATTGTGCTGCACAAATGGGGGAAAATTACCGATTAAGGTGTTCGATTTCAGAAATAGACTGACTTCTCTCACATTTTGGGGTGTTTTGTCAGATATTCGTATTTTGTTACGTCGTCGGCGGAAAATTACTACGTGCTCCAGATGGTGGTTGGCTGGTTTTGTTGTTGGCTTCCGTTGTTCTCGTACCGTAGACAATACGCCTCGAAACACGAAACTTGCGAATAAATGTGTTGACACAGCGTCGGCTGCAACGTCGGAAATTGTTGACAAATTAATTGTTGTTAAAAAAAAAAAAAAAAAGACAACTGCCATGTTTTCTCATGCTACACATTTGTGCAGCATTGTTGTGCGTTTTCTCTTGCTCTTCTTGTGCTCGTCTTTGCTTGAAGTTAATGCAAGACTTGCCATTGGAATGGGATCGTCTTGGGCCCGGACAAATGTGCCAGGGATGGTCCTAAGCTTGGAAACACGCAATTAGTTCAATTGCTCCGGCTGGGATACATTCAATTAAATGAGTAAACATAGTGTAATCGTGGAGACTCAATTGATTTTGTTTGACTTTAAAGTACTCCAAAAATGCGGCAAGTTGTTTGAATTAAGCCTGTCTGCAGGGGAATCAATTTCGGCAAGTGGATTCATTTAGACACGTCCAGTTCAGTTTGGGGTGACAAGACATGCTTTTGATTTTATTTTATTTGCTCGACAAAATTTTAACTTTATTTTGATGCTCGCATGATTTGAGGGGGGCATTAAAAGTAGTAAACATGTAGCACGTCAAGTTTTTTTTATATATTTCTTATTAAGCGTGGCCGCCGTGGCGTAGCAGGTTCGGAGGTGCCTCGGATCCTGCGGTGAGTGTTCTGTGTTCAAGCGCCGACACGAGCAACTTTCATAAGTTGCAACCTCACCACTTTCGGGTCATTGACAATGCTCAAGGTGTATCCCGCTGTGTAGCAAAACTTTTGAAATTTGTCCGTTCGGAGTTGTGGGTCCCGCTCTATGACCCACTTCTGTTCTGTTCTCAACTGTCTTCTGGGAATGTATTTGAGCCCCATTTACGCGCTTTTTCATGGTTGAAATGTCGTAATGAAATTGTCCATCATAAGATAAGGCCAAATGAAATTTCAAAAATGTGTCATTTGCCCTGAGTTGTTTATCCGCAAAAGATCCCTAATTGAGTATGTATTAATAGTGCGTCTATATGACTGTTTGCCTTCCTAGTCTCTCTAGTGAAGTTGTCAATCAAAAGCAAAAGACTGATACGCGATCTTGATACGTCCCTCATCATCCGAATAGCTAATTTCAGGTAGCGTGCCTTCTTCTACTTCTACTACTAGCGCTACAGTCCTGGGTGGCAAACAAGACTGTCCAACTGACACGATCTTTAGCCACCTGCCTCCACATGTGTGCGCCACTGGTTCCGTGGGCGTCCTCTATTGCATTGTCCCAATGGTTCGGAGTCAAACACTCGACGGGCTGGAATACTGTTGTCCAGGCTCTACATGGCAAAGCCACCTTAGGCGTCGAATCCTTGGCTATACTCATTTTTGTGATTGGAAATTCTTCTCCAAAAACCATCAAAACAACGTGCGTGCCTGCTTATAAAGAAAAAAATATGAACCACAAAATGCAGGACGTATAGAAATGATGTAGCCACAGCTTAACAAAATTTCTGGGTGGAACGAATATTTAAATGAACGCTTGTTGAGCTGTCCGTGCTCTGGACAACAGAATCAATCAACATATTTTTACACAATTTCTCGTTATTTTCCTTGAACTTACAGTACATTTACACCGAACCCGAGTTTAACATTTCGGCTAAATTCGACATTTCAGGTCAAATGTCCAGCATTTCGTCATAAATTTCCGAATGTTGAATTTCAGCGAAATGTTGACTATCGTCGCTTCATTTGTAAGTCTGCCAAATCGAACAAACCTCTTAACAAATTCCGCGCGTCATTTAATGACTTTTCAGCCCGCTGACAGAAACAAATACAGCTGTCATCAGTGATTTCAAGTGATAATTAAAATGCCTGAATTAGCACTTAAATTGATCTTTAAATTGATGTAGTTAACAAAAAAGCTTCAACCACTAAACAGAAAAAAGCCCAGTAAACAATTCTGACACTGCCTGCCATTTGAAATGTTGAAGTTCGAATGGGAACGCGAAATTGGACCTCGAACTGCTGGATTTAGGTGTGGTGTAAATGGACTCTTAGTCTTCTGAAATACGACCAAGACTCCAATGATCTCGACGATTTCTTCAATGTTCTACAATGTGACATGCAAAGAAGTATTTGCAGTTTTTTTTAGTTTTGCCATCTAGTGGAGAATTGGGAAATCGGCTATCGGGATCTTGAAATGTAATCCTAATCGAGTGCAGGATTCGATAGCCACATTCGTGGACATAATAAAAAACACCAAAGTGCAACAGGTCGCTCGAAAGCTGATACGATTTCTTCGCCCTTGCACTTTTCTAGGAAATGTGGACGCTTCCATTCGGACTGATTTCATCACATTTCAACAACAAATCTACCTCTTCAACCGGTTGATGCAAACCATACGACTGAACCTTCCTCTTGAATTCACTCACACGTTGATGAAAATCGCACTAAGATCCGTTGCGTAGTCTAAAAGATTTAAACGAACATCTGTCTGTGTCGCCCATTGTTTTATAGTTTGTAAAGAAAAACATCGGGCAACTTGCCTCCACGGCTTTGCAGGCACATACGCTGTGTGCTGAAATTTCCAACCGAGACCAAGATGTCCATTGACCAGTGTAGCTGCCTCCTGTAATGAACGGATTGCGGGCTTGATGGCATAGAACTTTGTCTTCAAAGGTAACTAATGTTGTTTAATTACACGATCTATTTGGCCGATTCTGCTCGCACAAACGAGAGAGTACACGACCTGGAAATGTCTCATGCAGTAGATCAACACGTTTCGTCACACGAAGCACCATTTGTACTAATCTCTCTTGTCAGTTTTTATTCCGAAATTTAAATATAAAATCATAAAATAGGCTGCTCGCTATTATTGCTGCTCAAGCGGAGTCCTCCAGGCGAAAGTCCATTCTGAAAATTCAAGGAAAAAAGCGAGATCCATTTGACGCTTGTGATCCATTTGATCTGGATGAGCTAATGTAAAAGTAAAGTTGCTTTGGTGGGGGGTCAACACTTAGTCCGTGTTGGTCCATTGTGATACGCACCCAAGTCAGACTACTACCATTGATTGCCCAGTCCAGTACCGTTTATTAAATCCCAACGACAAATGGTGCCTGGACCAGATTTGAAAACCAGGTAACCAGCCTATTAACCTTGGTTTCACTGGGATTCGAACCGGGGACGCTACTAACTAAGGTCGGGCACTTAAACAACTGCGCCATCCTTTCGTAAAAAAAAAAGTAAAGTAATTTTCTTGTGTCTAGAAATAATAAAAAAATACTTACAGATTCAATCAAAGAAATTTCCGACTCCACAATTCTGTTTTTAAGTATGTACCAGATGATATTGAGATATTGAGCCGAGAGTGTTTTCGTGTTCAATAACTCCAATACGCCGCCTCGTGGCAGTACTGAGGCTCGTGGCAGAAGGTAGTTACCAATCTGATTCCAAAATTGATTCAATTTTAAAATAATTGTATGCTCAATTTTCTCCACACAATAGCTTCTTAAGAAGGTGGACCAAGAGAGTTCAAATCGGTCTTCTCACCTTTTCCCAAAAAATCGTCGCATCTTCTCTTGGTACCCTTGTGCCAGATCAGGCCCTTCACTTTGCAAATCCAGAAGCCTTTCATATTGTGCATTAGTTTTCGTTTTAACCCTTTAAAAAAAAAAAAACAACTTTAAAAAATGTATATACAGTAAAACCTCGTTAATTCAGAATGTTTGGGGGGGAAGGTCAGTCTGAATTAACGAATTTATGAACGTTTTTTGTATGCACTAAAAACGCGTTCCTATTGATGAAAGTGTACAAGAAGCAAACATTATTTAATTAACACAAGAACTTTAAATGTGAATTGCCGGGATTCCCGCAATACAATTTTTCTACTCGAATAGAAATTTTAATTTTATTTTATCTTCTGTACATTCAATGCTCCCAGCTTTCAGGAACTTCGGAATTCGTAGAATATTCTTCACTACGAATGAATTCCGAGATATATTCTTCGGTCTTCGTGGCACATTTTCGCTTACGATGGAATTCGTGATAGTGCTAAGCTCTGGCCGTCTTCGAACTGTAGCGCCACCTATGTAGTGGTGACAGTAGTTCCCAAGTGGAAGCTTGGGTTCCCAAATATGTCCCAGAGCAAAGATTAGGTGTTTTTGTTTCTTTGATACTACAAAAGTCCACCTCTTTAATTTTTGTCTTCGTTACACAGTACCGCAAGCGCTTGTGTTCAACATGTCTGCGGGTATCGTTGTAGCAAGGTGCATTGACAATGGTGCTGGGTTTTCAGTTTGTGAACGATGGCAGAAATGTACAACGGCACTAGTCTTCCCGTTCGTAGAGTTTCGCTGGTTTGGGGGCAAACTACTTCTAAAATGTATCAACTTCAACTCTAAAATGGACTCTTCCAAGAAATAGCTTTTGGGAACAAAATTGTGCTCAAATTGCAAACTCGTCGTCGTTGAGTGTACAGGTTTGGTTAGATGACAGACCATAGTGAAATTGTCTGTTACCACGGTCAGTGCTGCCAAGTTGGAAAACTATGCTCTCAAGAATTACTCTATAAAAGCATCGCTTCACTTATTCCTAAGTGAGGGTATTCAAAATGTAATCTGACGGTCGCCTGGGCACTAATATATGACATCAAGCTAATCTCGTCAACATATTAGCACATTACATCCTGCATCACTCAAATTCTTTCCCTTTCGCACCACAACCCAGTCAAGTTGTATTTCAAATTCCCATGTTCGCTGTCATATTTCCAACCACATTCAGTCGCACGAGTGTGTAAATTAAGCCAAGCCAACCCGAAGCGCAGATTGGAACGTCCCTGGCCAACCCATTACATATTCATAAGCCACCTCATCCACCGCTCAGTGAGTGCCAAGAACAAACCAAGTTCAAAGTCAAACTAGTTCTTAGACGGTCCCTGCGGGCGTATTCCCAAACGACACGTGTCCCTAAGTGGCGACCCTAAACGCCAACGCTTCAGTGACGTCTGCGACGTTCGCCATCTCATCGCATACGCAGTGCGTGTGGTAATTTGTCAAAACGCTTTATTAAAGGCCACACACACATCATGCACCAGAAATTCGTCTTGCGTGGAGCCCAAATTAGGGCCATCTTGTCTTGTTCCACTCATTTGCATCGGACACATGTAAGATTAGTCAATTGGTTGACGTCTTCTATTTGATTCCGCCAATCCGCCATGCCGCTGGTAGCCCAGTTGGCCTGGGCTTTGTACCTTTCCGTCCGTCGTCTCACGCGCAATTATACATCAAAAGTGATCGCTTCCTTTCCACATAAAACGGTTATATTAGATCATTGGGTTATCTGACGCGACAGACGGTTTGCCCGCTGACTGATGGTCACACTACGTGTTTGATTGGCCGTCAGATTACCCCTCTCTCTGTCAATTGAATAAGTGACCGAGACCCCATAAATAATTTGAATGCGAATGCGAACTAAGTGGAGAGTACTGAGACCGGCCGTCCGAGGCTGCGAAAAGCGCTGCAGCATAAAAGCGGTTTGCTACTAGCATCGACTCGGATGCCCGATGGACGCTGCTGAAGTTCGACTTAATTACCTCATCGAACCAGTAGCCGGCGGAGGGGCTAGTGGAGGAACAAGATGTGCTCGTTTCGTTGCTTTTGGGATAATTTGCCTTTGAGGCGACTGATGAGAGCTGCGACTCTGCTGCTCGTGTCTTAGACTATCCCAAGCCGAAGTCGGTGTGTGCGAATAACCGATGGTGCTGTGCCGCGCGGAATCAACGAGTGACTTCCGCTCCGAGCGGCAATGATTTTCATTTATTCATTTGTTGTGTGTGAAATATTTTTCATCATTCAATCGGCTGTGGAGCTTTCAAAATGGACGGCGGGTCTGGATCTGGCGCTGGCTTTGCACGATCGCTTGACCTTTTGCGTTGAACCTTGCCGGCATGTGGGAGGCGCACGGAATGTTGTTGCGCATTCCTGATGTTTGAGATTCAGCTAAGTACACGGAACGTCCGTAATCCATTTAGGTGGGAGATGAGACGAAATGGATTGAGTTTGACAAGGGAGCCCGCATCAAAACCCTTCCATTTCCAGCCAAAATTCGCCAACGAACGCCTCAATTACATCCGCCAGTTCATCACACGGGCTCAGGTGGCTCTCCTCACATGACTGATCATCTGGGGTAACCCATTCAACGGAAATCCGATGACAAAATCAACCACAATGCGGTACAGCATATCCTCGGTCATTAAGTCTGTAATCTGGCTGACAAATGACACTCAACTACACGTATCGCGAAACCGAATTACGTGTTAATTTTGTGTGAAATGCGATCACCCACGGTAATAGGTCAGGCATGCCGCGCTAATTGTGCCGCTGATTGCGCTTAAATGTACTACAGTGGCCACCATTGAAGGCAGTTCCACTGCTTGTTTTGAAAATTTGAATTCTTCAAACGCCGCTGCGTCCCATTACATCGGCGGCTTCAAGCACCCCCTCGACTGACTCCACAATTGTCTGCCGCTCCATTACCCCGGTTCGCGGGGGTAACTTAGTCTTGAGAGATTTAATTTATTTTAAAATACGCACACTTTGAGTGTCACTTGACTGGGATGCGGATCCGCGCATAGCCGGCCGTTCCTATTCCCGCAGAGCGGAGTACATGCCTAATGGACGGCAGTTTGCTCTGTCGGGCGTCGTCTCTGTTCGCTGCTATTGTCTATTTGTTCTGCAATTGCGTTGTCGTTGATTGTTGCATCGTTAATTACAAGTAATTGATTATTTGTGTTTGTGTTCTCTTTGTCGTTGCAGTGAAGTGACTGAAGGTGCTCTACAGATATGGCGGACACTGCCAGAGAAGATCCGAGCTGACCCGAGTCTTGCGTCGTTCCGACAGGAACATGAACGTCTTCACGGTAAGTTGAGCAAATTTGAATTTCATTTGGATTTGTGCTTTTTGCAGCGGTAATTGCGGCCATTTATCGAATTTGTTTTTCCCTTCGAAATGAACTGTCAAGTTGAATGACAATTTGTGTAAATTTATGGAACCTGGGCTGGGATGTTTCCTGGACACACTCTAATGGACGTGCTAAAAAAAAAAGAGTTTGTCACAAGTGTGGGCTGCTTAGATAATGGTATCACTTAGCTAGCGCCAACGCTTCGGTTAGTTAGGCGCAAGTCAAGCGTGCTAAGTGAGGTCGATGGCAGGACTTAAAATATTAAACGAACAATGAATCTTCAATCGACACTTCAAATTGGGTCTGGTGTCGGGAATGCAATGAAATGATTGAATAAAAATCAAAGCGATCAAAAATTAGGGCAGTTTCGATTATATGGTCATGAAGTACGCATCATTTTTTAATTATATTGTAATCACTAATTTGACACTTTTTAACTCGGATGTTTGTGGATGTCGAATGGGAGAATTACAGCAAGTGACAGAAATAATGATTGAATATGTGGCGGCAAAGTTTGTGGTAGACCTGAGGAGCCACTCGTTTTCTCTCATGTGTGCAGTGGGTCTATGTATATCTCAACGGTTTAGTTCCGTTTTCGAGGGACAGTCATTCTCTCTAAACATTGGCAGTGACTCGAACGATGTGTAAACTTTAATTTTAAATAGCATTCGTGTCGGGAGTTCGACCTAAACACCCAGTGTAGGAGTCGACGCTTAGTCGTGTCTTCGCCTCCGAGACAGTTTGTTAGAGCAACTGTCACGCGCCCTTAAGACGGCGCAAGTGTCACGTACCTCAACTTACAAAATATGTGGCAGGGGTTTGTTGGTTGAAGCACAGGCGTAACTCAGACTATAGTGCCACAAGAAAATGACTTGAAGATGGCTTAAAAATTGCACACATCGTCTATGAATTCCCCGTTCTAATTTGACTAATTAGAAAATTCGAGGAGCTCAGAAACCCATCGCATATTGAAGACAGAGTAGACTACTTGAGGTAATCTACTACATTAATTGCGTGTAGTTATTTGAACGGAGAACGACATTTACGTTATTTCGTGAATAACTGTACAAAATGACAACCAATTTTTATACTATCTCGTAAATATGCGTCAAAAATGCATGAATAACTGTCAAAAAGCCTCTCAAATTCATCGGTGGGTAAGGGGGCAATCAGCTGTGATGTGTTCATTTCTGGTTTCCACATTCACCACAAAGGCACACGCCCTCCTGCAACGGATTGTTTCGCAACTTTTTGTTTTTTTCTCTTTAATTGTCTGTTCCCTCTGTGGCAGTCAAGTTGTATCTGAATTTCACGAGCACAACTGAACTGACGTTAAATTGACATCTCAACTACATCTTGACAATTAGAGCTACACCTAGTACATTTTGTTGCGTATACTACATTAACTACCACAGTGAGTAACAGACAAATGTAGGTATTCCGAAAAAAGTGACATTTCTGCTATCTCTGATAAATGTACCATACACGTGCGATACTATTGTGCATTATTTGGTATTGCACAATATTATTGATTGTGTCTTATATTTCTAGTGTGTAGGTAATAGAAATCAACATAGCTTTGAAACTGATTGAGCGATACTAAAAATTGATCGTGTGTGGGCGATAGTGCACAATATTCATGCATTCATGTGCTAAGCGGTATCGAGTGAGCATTCACAGGCGAACAAAAATTGCTCGTCAAATGTATTGTTGCGCAGTATTTCAGTTTGAATCTTGTGAAGCAAAAAGGAAATGATATTGTCCGATATATGTACTGTACAATAATATTGACCCTGTATGGGCCGCTTAAGTTTTGACCCTCCGAAGACATTTTCCGATGCGTGCTTGGTCGTAAAGCCTATTGTTTCTGTGGTGCCTTTGACGGTCCCTGTCGAAGGTGAGTCCGGTACTATAAATAATATAAACAACAAAGTGAGTGTCAAACTCACTCGTAATATCCCCAGATTGTGGACAAAAGTTCGGTCGGGCGCCGAACTTAACATGCCAAGTGTGGAAAGCTACACTTGTTCCCTAGTTTGTGAAAAAGCCATTAGTAAAGCGTGGTATTTACAGTCGCCCACTGGACATGTTTCTGCCCAACATTACAACCACAATCGGAACAGCCATCCGCGCTCTTTCCTTTCGTGGGCAAGATATGCCATGTCGCTTCACTTCAACGTTGGCTGCGAGAGAATCAACATAAAGAAGCGGGAAATCAACCACCAATCAACGAAGTAGATCTTACTAAGAATAATGTCAAAAAATGACATTCACTAACACTTCCACTCTTACTCTCAATATTTACCACTACATTTAAACAAAATCGTGTACATATGGGAAAACGTCAAATCTAATGTCAAACTTTTGAACAGAGCTCATGCCATGTGCTGTAATCGAGATTCTTTCTACACGATGTAGGTCTGGACATGGGCTTTTGGGCCTCCACTAGATATTTTCACATCATGTTCATGAACCGGACATGGTTCATGTCCAGTGGAGACTACATGTACGGCATGATTGTCTGGTAGTCCATATTCAGCACAATCATTCACCAAGTCAAGTCGAATTTAAGAGAACATTGATTCCGTCGCCATTTCAAAATTTTGAGAATGCTTCCTCCTGCAGCTACCCCTTGTTCCCGGTGGTCTAGCTCATTTTATGGACACAGCAGTGCTCTTCGAAAATTCGACCACACAAACTCCCAATATTTGCTCGAAAGAAGCGTTTAATCATGGACTGTCCTAGTCGCCATGCCATTCCACATCTCTTGCAGTTGGTGATCTTTTCTTTGAAGCGCCGTTAACGGGCTTAAGACCAAGGGCCTCTTCAAACGATTTTGAGATTGTCGTGGATAAGTTGGCAAATTGGCGGGAGCCCAAATCAGTAACGATCAGCAAGAGTCATTCTGCGTTTGCTTGGCACTTTGTCTACCTAAGTCAAATCTACCCTTGTTTGTATCCATCCTTCTTGCAGAAAGTGTGTGTGCATGCCTGCCTTATTTTTGACGTTTTATTGACTCGCAGCGTTCAATCACGATCAATCATGTCGATGTCTTCCGCATTCGCTAGCAGTTGTATGGACGTTTGGGCAACCGGCCCTCTGTGGGTGCCCTTGAGACTTCCACAATCTTGATGTTGAAGAATTTACAATTCTTGCTTAACATTCAAGGTCTCTCGATCATTACCGGCTGTGATGGAGCAGCGAGAATCCGTTGTCATCATCCCACCGAACCACACAGCGATTTGGACACACATTTCAAAACTGGTCTTGGAAGTGTATAGCTCGCTCTGCGAAGATGTATTGTGTACTTAGGTTACCAAACGATGCCAGACGGTCGCACACAATGGAAGAGCCCAACAGTTGGCGTAATCAATCAACAGATGGCGTAAAATCTCTTGGTTAGGTTTTCGAAGACGACCAGTGATCGGGCTTCAAAGACGAAGACATATGCTCTCACATACATCAATTTCGGATGGATTTTCAATCTCAAAACCCCTTTGCATATCGGTTTACTGCACATTTTTGACGTTTGCGGACAAAGTAGTGTGAGGGCCGGTTCAGTTTATGAAGACAAGAAAAGCGGATCTTTGTTGGACTCATGTTTACTATGCTGGCAATTTTTGTCGGCATTCCTGACACATTATCAGCAGTGGAACGGAGGTTGCTTTAAAAATGAGATGTTTCTCGTATTTGAGACTTTCAGAACTGGGTTTTGAACTTTGGCGCCACAAATTTATCACGGTATTATGTAGAGGGGTGAAAAAAATAATTTATTTTTATGGGAGAAGGGCAGGGGAGCCCTGTTTGGGAGGTAGGGGCACTTAAAATGAAAAAAAAAACAACGGCAACACTTACAAAGAAGTACTATACCGAATGAAATCCGAATGCCGCCAGAAACCTGTTTTTTAATCCAAAATGTAAATCAAATTACTTACATACGTCAACAGTTTGTGAAAAATTCACATGCAAACTCAAATTTTTGATAAAAAATTAAAAATAAAAAGGTTTGGACCAATTTCTTCAAACTTGTGAAATGATGGGCAATATTGGCTATGTGTGATCAACGCTTATATCAATTCTTAGTGAGGTCTGCTTCGTTGATTGGTAGTTGGTTTCCCGCTTCTCGCTGTTGACTCCCTCGCAGCCAACGTTGAAGTGAAGCGACATGGCATATCTTGCCCACGAAAGAAAATACCGCTGATGGCTGTTCGGATTGTGGTTGTGATGTGGGGCAGAAATATGTCCAGTGGAGACGGTGTGTTAAGGATTAACGTTAATGGTACGTTCATCTTTGTAAGTAAAGTACATCAAAGCATTTAGCACCACGAGGAGGTAGAGTGTTGGTGATATAGGCGCCTTCTTGGCGAAAAGCATCTGCACCGCGCGGAACAACAAAGTTGCTTGAGCGGACCCGCAGCATGCACTCACCTCAAAGGAAGACCTCGTCGGGAGTGTCCTTCTAAAGCATACCGGGAAAAAAATATCGCCTTCGCCGAACAGCAATAATTGCTGAAGATCTAATTGAGGTGTGCACAGTCCAATCAGTCACTCTCAAGGTGTCTACTCCCAACCAATTATGCATTTAAACAGAAGTGAAATTAGAAATGAGTGAACGAGTGAATCTGTCTGTCGGTCGATAGTATCGATTGAACACTCGGCACGACCTTGAGTGACGCAATACCGAATCCGAGCGAAGAGAAATGGTAAACAGTCGATTTTGAATTCAACAGAGAATAGATGCGTTGTTTTGGTCGTTTTGATTGGAACTACGAGTATAATCTATAATTGGCAACCCATTTAGTGGAAGGCCGGCCGATACTGGCAATCAAAGTCTATTCGTCATCCTGACAACGTCATTTGGTGCTCATTTGAATTAATTTTAGGAACGACTCCGATCATCTCGACCGGAGACAAGAGTGCTCGTGTTTGAAGGCTTTGATTTAATAGTGACCTAAATATAGCATTTCGTTTGTCGTCTGCCGCAGTGTCGGACGTGGCAGCGTATGGGCCGTCATCGAAGACGGAGAATAAACGTTCTCGGGCTTTTGAAGTTGATTTAGTTGCCGATTGATCTTTAAAATTGCACTTAATTTCGACTTGCTTGTGTCCGATGTGTCCGATGCCTTCCTCTCTTCGGTATAGACTTAGGGTCACTTGCCACTTGTCCGACTCTTCAGGAATGTGAAACCCTCACATCCTCCAAGACGATGATGCAGTCGACGATGAGAACGATGAGACGATGACGATGAGAAAGTCGGCGAAGACCACACCCGTGAATTGTTAAATCGAAAATGATGTAGACAAACCAACGTCCGAACTTTTCACAAGAGATCGCCAGACTTCAACACTGAATAGCCCCCACATCGTCACAGTTCCAGAAATTGTTTAGGTCAAGTGGTATTTCAAGTCCGGCTGAGCATGCTAATCAGGCGTGTACAAGTGTCATCACATCACGTCGCAACGGCATTCCCTTCTCTCTCTCTCGCGTACAAGCAGTCGCACGCTAAGCGTGCATACGATCCCCTTTCATCGGCAACCAATTACTCGTTTTATGTCTGTGTTCCAGAAGCATCTTATTACAGCCCGTTCCAGACAAGAACTACCACTCAGGCTAATTGCTTTCCCGTCATCGTTTCTGGAGCAGTGTACATCACGATCCGTGCACAGAATATGTCGTGACAGGTTTCTCCACAGTCGCTGTCCAGTTACCTATTCGTTAGCCGGGTGCAGTCGCTTAGATTTGCATGCCAAACGACTCTCGGGTGACCGTGCGCGCGTGTGAGTGTGTGTGTGTGCTTTGTGTGGATGAATCGCGGAAGTCTGGATTCCACTTCTGATGGATCAAGTATGAGTCGGTGCATGACATGCTCCATTACTTTGGGTGTGTTGCACTGCGACAAATTGATTGCTTTTCAATATATCAAACAATTTATGTCAGTCTGGGAGAATGGGAATTGGGGAGCACTGCTCGTACAAGGATGACCTAGCCTTGACCGTTGCCAGGTGTACTCGTCTAATGTACTCGTCGCATGTGCATGGAGGTTAGTGGAACGTGTGCTTAGACAATTCCGAGTGGGTAGAGTGTGGAGCTCTGCACTAATTGGCCAATACGATCAGGAAGCATTCAGTTTTATTGGTTTCAGTTAGCGCTGAGGTGTCAATTAAAGTCCAATTAAACGTGGACTTTCTGTGGTGGAGTAATCGCTTCTGTGCTCGAAAACGAAGGTATTGAGACTACAACAGTGTGCCCTTGTGCTAGTTTGGAAGCGAAACATGAGGTTTCACTTAATGTGGGTTGGTTCCGCAGGCGGCATTGTATGACTAGCAAGTTCGCTTTGGCCAGCAACACACTCTTGACAGCTCGGTACTTCTGACTTCGCACGTTCAGGGAAACCCGGACTTTGTACAATGTCCACGTATTGCGTCTGAGTTGCGCATGCGTTGTAACGATGTTTTGCTTGATCTTGATAGTCGGCCGTTACCCAAAATTCGCCACGTCATTGTTGAGAATTTGGCACCCACGGAAAATGTCAAAGAGTCTGCAATTAAGGATATTGACATAAAAGATGTTCAGTAATGATTGTGAAATAAGGCGTTTGTATTTGAATTGCTTTTAGTGTTTTTCTCTTAGACAGTCGAGGAACTTGCTTCAGTCATTTTTAAGGACGACGAGTGCTTCGCGGCTGAGGGAGCGATAATCATAGAAGCCAATAATCATCTTGGAACCAAAATCCATCACACCATTGGCCTGACTAGGCTCATGTCGCTGTACAGTTCGTGGTTGAATCTTGCAGAACTTGTCTCTCGCATAGACCAAGGACGTCGTCGTCCGATCAGGGTCTTACATAAAGTCAACTTGGTCTTTCGACAGACAACTATCTGACTCAAGCTCCTCTTGAGGCCATAGCAACAGGGATTGGCAAGAGTTACTCTGAGTCCTGAGTACTCGGAGTCCTTAACTTCCTCCATGTTGTACTTTCTTGAGGACAGCATATACTTCGTTCAGCCCAAGTTAACAGCTAGACCCATTTTAGCCGCTTCCGTTTTCCTTTCTGAACTTTCTTGGTCTTTTCCAAGATCTGGCTTAGTGTGAAGATGGTGGACTCCCCAGGTCTGACACCACACAGATTGCATACAGTGGCGATGCGATGCCATATCTGTTGTGCAGGAGACTCATCCCTCGACAATTGGCGTATTCAAAGGGGTCTCCTTTCTTGTGGATCATCATTGCAAGGTCTATTTCATGTAAATCTTGACCGGAAAAACGTGCGATTTTGACTCACCTTTTCGAGCATATTGGCTCCCTTGTAATATGTGTCTGCTGTCTTCTAAGGCTACAATTGACGTTGGCTTATCGGCATAGGCGGGTGAATTGAGATCAAATCGCACTATCTAACCGGCCAGCTCACATGTCCAAAAGGTGAGATAAATGCTTGGTGCTCATGCCATGTGTCATGTGGTGGCGTCTTGCTGGAATAGTATGAGAGGGAGATGTGCAGAGAAGGTCCGAAATCTCTCTCTTCATCTCAGCAACTTCTGCAGAGAGGATACCTAGTCGTGAGGCGTGAGTTCCAATGACACGATGAGAGTTCTAAGATACGGCCTTTTCATTCTGAACAGGTCGCGGGGCGGTTGTGGGTCGAAAGTAGGTCATAATTGCTTTGTGATGAGGCACTCAGTGCCAGAAGATCGTCTTGCGAGTAAGCGTTTCAAGCTTTATTAGATGTTCTGAAATAGCGATGGGCATGGACGGCAGATCCCGTCCTTAACGAGAGTTGAGATGGTGCCCTCCTAGCCAGTTTGCCTGCTTCGCAATTCTCTGGGATGTCACTGTGTCTCGGCGCATACAAAAGCTGCATACTGAAATACTTGGCCATCTCGTTAAGAGATAGGCGGTAATTGAGGGACGTCAAGCTGTGAAGCTTTGCATCTTGTTCTTGCTTAATCGGAAGTTCCACTTTCCACAAACACATTTCCTGTTTTCCTGATTCCAAGTGTATTTTTTGCCTTTTAATACAGTAATTGACTATTTTTGCCTATTTTAATATTTTCTCATAGTTTGTTCACTAAAAAAATTGTAGAGACATTCGCGTTTGCATGTATGTATACCTGTGCAAACACGCTCTTACTCACACTAAGCATTTCTATTTTCTTCTTTAAGTCACGTATCCCCTTGTGGGGCGAAGGGTCTTGACTACACCTACACCTTTGTTGTCTCACTCTTCTCAAGTTTTCCCTAAATGCCACGCTTCACTCTCCACCGTTCTGCTCCAAGTTTCCTTCGGACTACCAGGTCTCCTGCCGTCCTATTTAACGGGTGGTTAACTATACAGCTGGTCACCTTTTATCTTTCGTACTGTGTGACCAATCCACTGCCACTTCCATCCTTGTATAGTGGTGTATAATGGTTGATGCCCCGTGCTCTCGTAAAGAGATACGTTCCGGCTGGAAAATTCGCAATATGTTATGCAGGCATCTACTGACGAGTGTTTGTAGGTTTGTCGTGATATGATGGTGGTCACTATCCATGTGCTGCATCCACAAAGGAGTATGGATGGAACACTGGCGGGGAACAGTTTCAGCGTGGTGTTGATGCTTAATGTCGACTTTACCTTAGCGAGCGATTCTATTCGCAGTATTTAGTTCGATTCCGTCATCGGTCGGCACAGTACTGTTTCAACTGGCTGCCCAGCGAGGCATATTTGAGCTGATGAGTTCGATCCAATGCTGTTTATCTTCGGCGATGTGTGCCTCCCTGTCCACCCTTGATGTCATTTCCTGGAGCTCCATTATTCTATGCGAAAGTAAGCATACATCGTCCCGGCGTTTCAGATGTGTTTTAAGAGTCCATCGGATCCCTCCGTTGCCAGTCGACAGGGCTGCTCGAAGAACATCACTTATCACAACAAGGTAAGATGCAGCCTTGTCTTGCTCCACTTTGGATCTCGAATTCCTCTGACAATCTAGATCTACGTCGTACGCAGACTTGATAATAGATATTAGTTTATCCGGAATTCGCCCTCTGTGTAGGACACTCCAAAGGAACTGTCTGTTAACACTGTCAAATGTCAAATCAATGAAGAGCAAGTGAAACGGAGATCCATGTTCAACACATTGTTCAATGATAATTCGCAATGGTCGACACAAGAAACCTGCTGGTTCGTCATCGAGAAGATTATTACCAGACAATCATTCTTCATAGTTCCATGTTTAGAGTCAGGAGAAATGTCGTCGGCACACAATATTCGTAACTGCGTAATTAAACTCTTTGATATTTGAATAAAATAATTCAACTTTATTCGGCTATCGTCAAAACTCAACCCCCATTCAAAAACAGACAAAAACTCTCCCAGCGAACAATTCCGTTATCCCTTCAGCATCCATAGCTACCCAAGCGACTACCCTCTTTTGTGGATCTTATCTCCTTAGTTTGGTACTACCAACTCGATGGATCCTTTCTTACGTCGTTGTCATATATACAGCTGTGTTCAAAATAATAGTAGTGCACTTTTAATTTGCACTTTTAATTTTCTCCCTTCATATCCCGAGCAATTGCAAGCAAATTTTGTTATATTTTCCCTGCAAAAACGTATAACGGTAATTGACAAAACAAATACTGATCATATATTCCACATCATGTCGGTTGTAGTACCAGTCAGTCGTTAAAGGTTTGGCGAAGTGATTATACAGCTGTTCAAAAAAATAGTAGTGTTCTAATTAACTGACTTAAAATTTGATGAAAAATTAAATTTAAAGGTAGAAACATAAAAGTAAGAACTAATAAATATTTTTAATTTAGATTATAGTAAAATCTTGAACTTTTAATTAAACAGTGGGCCTGCACAGAGCAGGAGAGAAAATTAATTTTAAAATTAAGAGCAGATGGGAAAACGTATAAAGAAATTCAAGAAATCATAGGATGCACAGCCCCAATGATTGCTAACGCAATAAAGCGCAATCCTAAGCCCGAATCCCGTGGACGAAAAAAAAAAACATCAGCATTGGAGGACAGGCGAATTGTAAGATATAGCAAGACGCACCCCTCTGCACCTTCAAATGTCATCCAAAAGGAGTTGGGGCTAAGTATTAGTGCTGTCACAGTCCGCCGGAGGCTGTGAAATAAGGGCTATACGCTCGGAGTCCCCGCAGGGTACCATTACTCTCTAAAAAGCAAATAGCAGCTCGGATAACTTTTGCTTAAGAACACATCACCCGGCCTGTGGAAAATGGCGCAATATATTATGGACTGATGAGAGCATTTTCATTGTTCTTTTTGGGGCATGTGGGTCCCGTCAATATGTTCGCCGTCCTCCAAACACGGAATATAATAATAAAGGCCATACAACACGGCGGTTCAAAAATAATGGTTTGGGGCTGTTTTTCCTACCAAGGTGTTGGGCCTATCCATCTTATTTCTGGGATCATGGACCAGTCTGTATGTGCTGATATTCTTGCAAGGGTAATGTTGCCTCACGCAGAATATGAAATGCCTTTAATCTGGGTGTTTCAGCAATATAATGGCCCGAAACATACCAGCCAAGGAATGATTTCGGGTCAATGGGGTTAATGTTGTGCTGTGGTCCGCACAGTCACCAGACCTTAACCCCATAGAAAACCTGTGGTGTGACTTAAAGAAAGCAGTAGCGAACGCAAAGCCAACCAATAATAGAGAACTTTGGCAAGTAGTGCAAAGCGCGTGGCAGAATTTACAACCAAGAGATGCAAGGATTTGGTGGACTCCATGCCACGTCGGTGCAAATCAGTCCTAGATAATAAGGGGTTTACAACCAAGTATACCAAGATTATCTTTTGTTTAAGACCCATTTTTTTGCTTGATGTCTTATAATTTGTTTTTTTCTTAGTTTCAATCAACACTACTATTATTTTGAACAGGGAAATTCTGTTTGTAAAGGGTGGTTTTTTAGCTATTATCTTATTGGCAACACTGGTTTAAACAGCTGACGCATGTTTCGTGTTTTGTTTCACTGTCAAACATCTTCAGTTTGGTCTATAATTTAACCGTGAATCGTCTTACACACGAACAACGCTTGCAAATTATTGAATTTTATTATCAAAATGCGTGCTCTGTTAAGAAAGTTCATCGCGACATCACGTGTTCAGCGACGAAGCTCATTTTTGGCTCAATGGGTACATAAATAAGCAGAGTTGTCGATTTTGGGGTGAATATCAGCCAGAAGCATTGCAAGAGCTACCAATGCATCCAGAAAAAGTAACAGTTTGGTGCGGTTTATGGGCTGATGGCATCATTGGACCGTACTTCTTCAAAGTTGATTTGAATCGTAACGTAACTGTGAATGGTGGGCGCTACCGTGAGATAATATCCAATTTTTTTTTGCCCAAAATACAAGAGCCTGACTTGCATGACATGTGGTTTACACAAGACGGTGCCACATGCCACACAGCACGCGCAACACTGAACTTATTGAGAGGTGAGTTCGGTGAACATTTTATTTCACGTTCGGGACCGGTCAATTGACGGCCTAGATCGTGCGATTTAACGCCTTTAGACTATTTTTTGTGGGGCTACGAGTATGTTAAAGCTCATGTCTATACAGACAAGCCCGCTTCAATTGACGCATTGGAAGACAACATTGAAGCATTTATTCGTGAGATACCGGCCGAAATGTTGGAAGGAGTATGCCAAAATGGACTAAGCGGATGTCCATTTTTTATTTCATTAAATTTGAATCGTACTATCGATTCAAATAAAAATTCCATGCATTTTTCTGAATTTTATGTGTTTTTTTTTTTTTTTTTTTGAAAAACTTTACTTAAACAATCACCCTTTAGTTTTTTGTTGCTTTATATTTTTAATTTCCAAGCTATAAATGTTGGCAATTAGAACGAATTATTTTGTTAAAAATACACCTTTTATATCTATAATTAAGAATAAAAACTTTGTATGTACATGAAATTCAAAAATAAGTTGTTGTCATTCGACAAAGTTTAAATATTTTGAACACAACTGAAGATGGCGTGATGCTAAGTGTACACAAGCTACTATACAAATGTGCATGTGTAAATCCGATTTTTTAGGTCCAAAAAATCCTAACCGTGTTTATAAGCAGTATTTGCAAATATTTCCTGATATTTGACTTATTTGACACATGTCACGAATCATGCGAGAGCTAAGGACA
Source organism: Eristalis tenax (assembly GCA_905231855.2). NCBI lineage: Eukaryota > Metazoa > Arthropoda > Insecta > Diptera > Syrphidae > Eristalis > Eristalis tenax. Next base: position 61,112,935 of record HG993125.1, on the reverse strand, counting down.
CCGAACAGTAAAAAATCACCCGTTATATTCCCTCACTATCCAAAGTGGCATGTGAATTACAGAAATTAACTAATAGCGACATCCAACCTCTTCGTCTCTTGCCCTGACATTTTATTAGCTGATTTCTGGTGAATTAGAGCTCCATCTCAGTGGATACGCACTTATTGGGTCCCTGTCCACAAACAATACTTCTCAAATACTGCAGACCTTCAAAGGAGATCTCCTACGCACCTGCCCACTATTGGCCAAAACAAGCATGAAACCAAATGACTTCCTTCAGGGTACTTCTTCGACTCCCGGATGTGACAAATGTCAGCCTACATGAATTAAGCAAGGAGTACTAATAAGCCAAGTAAGTTTAATACAAAAGTGTAGGCGGTTTCCTACTTGTGGCACTGAGAGGCTGCGTAATCGCTTAGTGTCCCAATGTTCGGCATAGTATGTCCATAAGCGACCCTCAAGACCCCCTCCTTGTTCATGAATTCCAAGGAAAATGATTGCCAAGACTGCAATCTGGTTTGAATCCAGCGTCAATCTAAACTCTCAGCATCAACATTACCACTTTATTATGTAATCTCATCTGACACATGAGTGCATTCAGTGTTAATCCGGAGGTAATCACATCAAAGGATGACTCGACCGTCAGAGTTCATCACCCTCACCATTAGGCGCGTGCATGTATGATTATTCAATCTTTCACCTCGGATTAGGAAGTAAATAACCAAACATCACCCATGCACATGCTGTTTTAATTCATTCCGCCAACGCCAGATGAAACACATCCACGTCTACGTGATTACAGCATCAAAATGGCACCGCTCAGGCTGTGTATACACAACGTAACGATCCATAAATTAGTAAACATTCATTTGCACAAATTCTATTGAGAATATCCATTCAAATCCCATGGCATTCCGGGCGAATATAATTTATAACCACCCAGTCAGGGGATGGCGCGGGGGATCAATTAAAGCCGTCCCAGTCACCCAGACACCCAGTGACAGTGTACAGCGCAGCAATTGCGAACACCTCGAACTGAGTGTGTACACTTGGTCGCAAGCAGCGCTCGGTCTTGGTCTTTTGTTGTATCCGATGGAATAGCTGTCACTCACCTGACATTTAACTCATAAATTCATTATTTCTACACAATCGTGTACCCCTGCGGCGGCAAGGGCAAGGGAAATGTTACGAGTGAACTGCTATGGGCACGTGAAAGCTGAAACTGTTCCAGCTGCTATCTGCGAACAGTAGAAGGCATGAACACACACATACACACACACTAGCCCCAAGTCATCTATTGGTCACACAGCTATACCGACGGGGCATAGGACATTCCAAGGAATTACCAAAATTGAATGGTCTCTCACTGTTTGTCAATGGCTCGCCTTGAACCTTGACGGAGAAAAAATGAAGACAAGAATTTCCCCCCCCATCTTGGTCGCGTTACCATGCTGGGTAGAGCACTTAACTATTTGTGTTGAATTCCTATGAACGCTGCATACTCGTGTGTATGAGTTTTGTTATTAAAAGGATAATTGACAGTGGGTGTTGCAACGTGGGATATCCTTATCGGGTATTTGTGTCATCTGCCGGGACTCCCTGTTGGTCTGAGAGCAGATATGCTCCTTTCATTAGAGAAACTCCTTGTCGCGCTTTACGTGTGACGGCGCAATGGGACATACAGTGCTGAAATCACTTTTTTCACAGCTGGATTTTTTACATCACATAATTAAGATTTTTCGACAATGTGGGGGTGATCCACTTATTTGATGATGTCCTAACTTTCTAACAAGCATGTGCAACTTGTGCTGAATATAATCAGTATACCTGTGGTGAGCTCCTTAGGAAGCGTCACGAAAATAACGTGACGTTTTTATTATAACAGGCGTCCCTAGCTCGGGGTCCTCACACTTCTGCTGTGGATCGACTTGATATGATGCTGGGGTGATGATTTAGGAGAATTCGTTTCAAGTCTTTCGTCTATTTGGTACCTCGTTACTTTGCAGCGTCACGTAACGCCACGACAGTCAATCTTTTGGGAAGACAAGACTTAGAAGGATCCTATCTGCTCGAAAACTGCTTGTAAATTATAAAACATCAAAAAACATGTGGCTCAAGATCCGTGATGATCCACTAATTAATGTGTAAGCCTGACTGCTCGTCAGTGTAATCCGCTACAGTTGTTGTAAGCTCCGCGTGCTGACAGGTGACGTCGCCTTCTCATCTATCACAAAGACGACTTCGACTCGAAGGACAATGTCAATGAAACTCCATATTCTGTTGAATCCCAGTCCACACACTGTACACACTTAATCCGCTGACCCAGATTCAATCCAGCACTGACAGGGGGTGTTACACTCTATTGATCTCCTCACTCACAGTAAAATCCGGCCGTCAGTTACATTCCCGAACAGACTGTGATTCTCTTCCCGCCGAAACCTCTTAACTTCTATCGTGCGTACACATGCAACAGGCGCAAGCGCTGAAATGTGCCTAGTTTCGAGTGTGCGAACCAACCCAACCCTAACCACCCCCAAACGCCCGCCCAACACCCACACAGAGTTGACACCATGCAGCAGGCAGCTAGTCATAACCGCCTGTGTCACGTATACGTTCGTTCCCCCTAAATAGCCAGTTTCCTGAGACGAGGCGAAATTAAATTTCTGTTTGATTACTTCTTCTTTCCCAACCCCGCGACACAAAGAGCACGGTTGGCGCGAGCCTCAGATATGCCGCCCAACAGGAATGATGTGTGGTCGCAGTTCAATTGCCAGTAGAGAACCAATATTCAAGGTGATAAGGAGTCAGTACAGCCGCTGGCTTGCTGCGTGAAGGAACCACTCGCCGAGGAGCTCCGCTCGACCAGGACGACAAAATGAGTGCGTGCGTTCTTTTATTTGTGCGTGCGTGTGGGTATTGAACTTGTCTCACATATATTTTCGTTGCGCTCACTCTCTTTCTCTCTCTCTCTCCCGCGGGACAATGGAGTTCCGTCCATCCGACAGCCACCGAAAAGTGGTTTCCTCCGCTTGTCAGTTATTTAGAGTGCTCTAGTGAAAATGGACACACTTAGTCCTAAAAACGCGTAACATGCCATTCTCGAATTAAAGTGAATAGGAAGGTCCGCCTGCCTTGAGTGAATCGATATGGTGCGCTAATGGAATTTGGAGCGGAACGACAGCAGCGTGGACAGAGCTATCTGTCTTATCGGGAATAGCGTGTGTTTGAGCAGAAATCCGAGAATCCTTTTGGGGCGACGAAGATGAAGCGGATGTTGTACAAATATTTGCAATTGCCCACGCGAACATGTGGGGTCACATATTATATTGCCAATGAATTCCGTGAATTGTTTAAATCTAATGGCGTTTAATATTTCTTTGTCATTGCAGCGGGTGAACCTCTCCCAGACGATGATCCCCTACCGATGGAATATCCCACAGACGACGAGGTCACCGTCAAGAAAGGACACAAGCCCAAGGGCCGTGTCGAAATCAACATAACCAATGAGTTTGGTGAGGAGCACACCCTGGACAGCAGGTAATGTCACTCTAACGTGCTTTTCTTTCAACAACACTGACGTGTCTAACAATCGTGCATATGTGTCTCTTTGAAGGGAGCCCGATGGCAGCATTGTTGTGGCACAACAGGCAGACGAGATTCCAGCTCCTGCAAGTCGGGTAAGAGATTTCGTTTATTCAGCCCTGAGTGTGCGCCAGTATTGACTTGACCTTTAATTTGATCCCTTAGAGAAGCAGATTATTCAGTTACTTAAAGATAGGAACCCTGTTAGTTGTGTGGGTTGTGTTCACCGCATTCCTATTGATAAATAAGGAGAGACACATTGAGAGTAAATTAATATCCATTCCTGCTAAATATGAACACAAAGGTGAGTGGAAAATCTTAATCTAATTTGAATTAACTTATTTTTGTGTTCCTGAGAATGGAGGCAGATAGTTGAGAGCGGTAGAGAGATTACCGAGAATCGCAAAAAGTTAGCGTCACTTCAAGTTGGAGCTGTTATCGCAGTTTGTTCGTAGTAGTTAAACATTATTGCTTGCGGGGGCTCAACAGTTCGTTGTCTGTTCGTTACTCTGCTATCATTCGCAGCAATTTTTCCCTTCAAGCTGAAGCTTACTCACTCGTCCAGGAAGCTTATGCAGCATTCCCCAAGTAAATTGGAACAAACGATTTACAACGAAGAAGAGGAGAGCCACTACTTGCCGTAAGCCGATGCCCCATCTTGCTGATAAATTGCTCACACTCGAATGGTTTAAAATTGGGACAACACGATATTGTGGATTTATTTGACCATTTAGTGCATTGTTGCGTCAATCAGACCTCCACGACGCTCAGCATCCTTTATCTTCGTACGACCGCAATGATGACTTCTGTCAAGCACTTGTGGAGCATTCCAAGCAGGGGAGCAAAGCCTCCATACAACTTTTTAAGTCTGTCTTATATTAGAGGGTTATAAAAACACAAAACAACTCACAAACCAAAGTTCCTCGTCTATTTGATTTCTGCCGATACGCCCGGAAATAAATAAAGATGTCAGAAGAACAAATTCCCTATGCCATCCAGGCGCCATTTTGCTTCCAAGTCACTGCCTTATTTAGCAGTCCCCGTACATCAGCTCTGAATGACAGTGTCTCCGTCAGACCACTGTGACCGAATGTAAATGCAGGCAGCTGAGTGAGTTACGCAAAAGCAAAAAATCAGTCATCTTCATGACGGAAGTTTGATAACTTGTGTTTTTTCCAATTTCTTGGACCTCTTTTTCGAAACTATCCGAAAATTCACATTTGCTCGTCTGCGTACACTCTGTCACAACGGTCGTCTGCTAAGGTGGAAGCAGACGAGATTGGCTTCCTTGATCGACAATTGCAGACGCACGTCGATTTTTGACCGTTACTGAGGATATTCCTGCCCAGTGACCAGAGAGTCGGTAAAGTAGTGGGTTGAACTTGTTCCATTCGAACAGACTGTAATAAAATGTTATTTGATACCTTATCACTAAGAATTGATCAAATGTACCCATTGTGTTGAAAAGTATGGTAATTTGTTGAAACTCGAAGATGTCCTTTGCTCAGATCGTCATTTGCTGTTGCTGACTACGTACACTGTGGACGGAGTCGCCTATCCACCGACTTGCTATTTGAAATATTCTCATGTTTTCTTTTCTTGACGTTACCAACATATTTGACAAAGTTCGGGATGAAGACTTGAACCATAAACTATGCCAATTACGGCTGGGAAAACTTTGAGCTTGCGACTAAGATTTTTCGTTTCCCCAAACCTTTGACAAAGTTCGGCATGAAGACTTGAACCACAAACAATGCCAATTACTGCTGGGAAAACTTTGAGTTTGAGACTATGATATTTCGTTTCCAAAACTTCTTACTCAAAAACATTATAACTGGTTTACCACAAGGGAGTGTTATTAGCCCCCTCCTTTAACTGCTTTGGTCTCGCATATGATGCAGCTTTTGTTAAAAGAAAATGCCATGTGGCAGTTTTTAACTTAAACAAATTAACTTTAAAAATAGGTGTGTTTTATTGAGAACTCAGTACTCAGCTTAGCACTTATTCTCAATAAAACGCTATTATTTTAATTTTAATTTTTGTGTAAAAAGTCCTTACTTTCGCATGTCCGTACTTTCATGGCATAAAATCTCAAGATAACGAATAGAGCGCCTCTATATTTAATTTTTTGTCAAATGTGTTTTATAATGTTCGTACCAATATGACTTTATTCACTAGAAGCGTTTGTATATTAAATGAGGGATGGATTATAAATTGGGGTACCTTATCCGCAGTCGAGCTATTTAGAAAACCAATGCCGATAATTCTGCTGCATCTTGAAAAGGTGTTGTCAGCGGCATCTGTGACCAGTGGTGGTATCTGTTTCATACGTGAGGCCCCAGCTGCGACAGTCATCACTGACTGAGTACATATTGCTCAGTACTCTGCTTTGTTGTTTTGTCTAGGCAATACTGAGCTGAGTATAGATTCTCAATAAAACACGCCGTGAAATGAAATTAAGTTAATTAACACAATTAATTAACAAATTATTCAATTACTTGGAATTCTATTTTAACTTTATGCACAAGTTAAGTGTCGTAATGATGGAAATATTGACTTGGAAGATGTCTCCCGGGACATATTTAGAAGTCGATTGGTTGCATTTTACCGTGGGGATTGGGTTGGATTTGGGCTGAAAAAGGCTTTAAGACACCTTTAGACACCTTTTCCTCAGTTGTGCTTCCAAGACATAACTCCAAGGACTAGGTGTTCTTTTAATCATAAAATCGCTTAAAGCACCCTGTGAACGTTGCCGTTTCGTAGTTTCTCCGTACCTCTCAGTCATCTTAAGCTTACTCACTCTGAGTTGGTTGTGTTGTGCTGCAATTTAGCTAACTTATCCCGATACCATGTCAAACAGAATAACCTTTGTTTCACTTTACGACGAAAACGTGGTCTTAAAGCTGTACGGAGAAATAAAATATAGGACATCCCACTACAAACATGCAGCATGCAATCGTGTCACACGAAAGTCTCGAAACCCAAACCCATCAAAAGTTTAAGTGTGTACCCAAGACAAACGCCCCCGATGGCCGATGTCCAATCATTGCAGGTGACCAGCAGCACTCACCCAGCCACACTCCCAAGGTCCACCGTCCCAAGGGTCAGCTTACATCTGGCAAGAGAATACAATTTCCATTTTCAATGAGATTAGAACACGACTTGTGTTCAAAATGAAATGCCGGACGTTTCCGATTCAATTTCAAGATTGTTTGCCAATAACGAGCGGGAACAGGGGGATTCGCTTTCCACTTCGCATCCATTTGAGGTTGACCTAATTTTTATGCGAACACTGTTAGCAGACATTCGTGGCTGTATCCTTTGACCCCAAGCCAATTTGGGGGGTATTCTTTGTGTCTGTCGTGTTTTTGTTTACAAAAACCGAGCAAGACTCGCAGGGGTTGTTCGTTATCGTCATCTTTTTCAGAGATTTAATTACCCATATCCACTGAGTCCATAAATAGATTTGTGGGATTAATGCGACAAAGTAGTCTCTCCAGTCATCGGCACCCATCAGCCATGCCGTCATCTCCGCGAAATGATGCGAACTTGATCGTTGGCTGGCTGGATGACAACCACGTCGTATGGCGAAAGTTTGAGATTCGTCAAATTAACATGGTTTTTGACGACTTTTTCCGATGATTGAATTTGGGGTAAGACGTTAGGCGAGTTATAGATTTGATTGGAGCTGGATCGAGGGTGACGACAACACGTGTTGCGAACTTCTTCGGTGGGAAGGCTGATGTGTGCAGATGGGTATTCATCTGTGGGGGCAATTATCATAGTCACACTCATTCAGTCGCGACATAATTGTGTTCTTCCGCCTGCGTTATGAAAATTTTCTCTTGGATCTTGACGAGGAGGCTGTGTAGCTAGGATGAGTTCAAATCTAGGTTCCTTTAATACATCCAACCAGTCTGGGCAGGTTTCTGAACGCCGAAGGACATATGTACATATGTCGGCTTGCTAATAAAACTGTGAAGGAAGACTTTCCAGATGAGGGTTGGCATTTACGATAGACATGTTCTTAGTTTTTCATTTACTTAAACAATTCTAACTGGAATGTCAGCAGCGTAGCGTATATGACATCGAGGTACTGTCCGAAGTACCGAGATCAAACGCAAAATAACTCTTGCCAACCGCTGTTTCTTCAAGAGACAGTCGAGTAATAGAGCCCTCTCGCTAAAGACTAAGTTGACTCTGCATAAAACCTTCCTGCTCTAAGACGCAAAGCCATGGACTATATACAAAGTGGACTCTTGGTCTTTTGGAGTGAAAAGTCCTGCGCGCGATCTTTGGTCCTCTGGTGTTGATGGCATTTGGAGAAGAATGTTCAACCAGGAACTGTATCGGCTGTACAGCGAAATGGGTCTAGCCAGGCGTCTAGAGCGTATGGATAGTCATGTAGAGCATATGGACAAAGAATCTTCAAACCTGAGCCTTTGGAAAACAGAGCACGTCTTTGTGTGCGCGTTTTGATAAACGTCAGCCTAAACGAAGACTGCCTTAGACTTGGGCATTAATGCACATTGACGGTCCTGCTAACTTAGGTGAACTGCAGTACATACTCTTCATAAACGTCGATATGTCGTCGGTATCGGGCAAATTATGCAGTCATTACTTTTTGACTCGACGTTAGCAATTTTTAGCCATTTCTGGCGTTTATGGAATGGCCAAAGACTGATCAAAGACATTCCGCTGTTTATGGGTGTTCAAAAACGCATGAGAAATGAATGCGATTGGACTAGCGCAGATTTCCAGCGTTTATGGGAAGACCCATTCTCTGTGATACGATATCTTTTTTTGGAACATTCTCAATGATTCTACAATCCTCTTAAGATGTCGTCTGCGCGTCGGACTGTGTTGTTACCTACTTAAGCCTATCTTTAAAAAACGTTGGCTCATTCGATATTTCAGTCGCAAATATTCGACAAACAAGCTAAAGACTCAAGACGAAATCCGGCGTTACTGATCTACCACCCTGATTCCCTATGTCTTAAAGGACAACAAACGACACTACGGAACGAAGGCGGTATTCTGTATCTCGTTTTCAGTCATGCACAAACGTCAGCTGTCGTTTTTAGTCATTGAACTATGCTATTTCCTAATTACCTAAGACGTTTAGAAACGACATCCTGTCGTAAACAATTTCTTCCGCTGGGATCTGAGTGGACGACAGCAAAGCTACAACAATCAAAACGTGGATGAAAATTGCATAAATTGAACAATTTTAGTGCGAAATAAGTGATTAACAATACACACAGTATTTATTTGAAAAAAGGTTATTTGGGCTTTTGGTTACATTTATGAAAACCACCATCATCCAGCCCGAGGTTTTAACATACGAATAAGAGACTCAACATCCTTATGTCAACAGAAAATATTCAGCAGTGATATTCAGTCGCGTTCGCGCAGTCGCGCTAGTAGGATACACGTAAATCAATTGAACAAGTCACAAAGCAGCGCTCGCGCTTTGACAGTTCACAGACCGCAAAATCGTATGCGCGAGCACAAATTTCTAGGTATAGCTACTTCTACAAACTCGGGCTTTTGACAGTTGAGAAACAATTTTCTTTTATTTATTCGCGATTTTTCATTGTTGGCGGGCTGAGGCAACTATTTCTGTACGTAATTCATTTTTTGTAGAGATTTTATGTGAAATAATTGCATTTTTTCTGGTAAAATGAATTTCAGGTCATTTTACTTGTGAAACGAGTGCTTTGTATTGGGATTTGGAAAAGTGGGGGAACCGTGCTTTGACATCGCATTCCCGTAAGCTCGATAAAACGCGTACTGAAGCCTAACAACGCGCGACCGCGCGAACGCGATATTGTGATTTGGCCATGAGATATGGACATATGTTGATCAAACATGTTTTATTACAAGAGCATATTTACTAAGCCGACTTTCTGGGCTTCCTTGTGTAGAGGGCTGTCAGATAAGGTTCAAGTGTTCATTTCAGGAGTAAGGATCCAAATGTATACCCTCTGCTGCTACTGTCTTGTTCAAATTCACATGTTGAAGGGCTTCCTTCGGTCGATGAAAATAACACACACACACCTTATGAAAAAAACAGCCTTAGTTATATACCTTGGTTTAAGCAAATCAAATGGATTTGTTTGCTGTCTCATAATTTGTCTCTTAATTGTCAACTTCTTCCTTCCTCTTGCTTTCCATTCCTTCATCTTCAGATGAACATTTCGGTGCAATTCATTGCAAATCTCAACTTGTTTTCAACTAGATATGTAATCAATTGAAACTCCCTTAACGATCACCTTATCGGCTCTGATTTGAAATTTAATTTTCAGTCTTGGACAGTAAAATCCAGAAATGAAGTCTAGAGATGCCAAACTTCACAGCTGATTGACTCCTAGTCCATCGACTTTTGGACAGTTATTCATGCATTTTCGACGGTTATTCACGAAATAACGTAAATTGGTAAATTTGGCTTTAGAAAACGATATAAAAAATGGCTGTCAAAAATGTTATGCCTCCCACCGGACCAATCTAAATGCCGATAGAAAGATAAGATTTCTCACTAAAAAAAACATTACTTTTGTGATTAATTGAGTAAGTTGTGTTTGAGCACGCGTCAAAAATGGCAATGAGCCATATTTGTGAGTTTTTCTCCTAGTTTTACTTCTGAAAATTGTAATATTCTGCCCTAGAGAGGTATCCCTCGGAAAGGAAACTTTTATACGAATCACAGGTTTTCTATATTGAAGTAACATTCCGAACAGATGATCGGAATTTCGGACAGAATGTAGATAACGCAACTCAGAATGCTGCGTTGCTACCCGTTCAATTTCGTTTTTCCACAAACATTCGGTTCAGCCATGCGTCAAATTTGTGCGGAACTCTCCGTTAATTAATCGCGGGGTATTGTAGGACGGAGGATGAGTTGCGGAAAAATTTCCTGGTTCCGTCGATTCTGCTCCGCTTATTTCGATGTTAAAAATGCACCACGCTCTGGAAGGCCAATTGTTGAAAATGCCCATTAAATCATGGAAACCGTGGAGTCGAATGGTCGTGTTAGCATTGTTTCGATTCTCCAGGAGCTAAATATTCACAAAAACCTGAATACTAAAATAAGCGAAAAAGAAGTGGGATGGGCAGGGAATCACCTACTATGAGCTGATCTCCTACGGAAAATCTCTTGGACCGTCTGAAGGGTCTAGTCCGCTCAGATACTCAGTCCATCAGGATAACGCCAAGCCACACACGTTTATAGCGACTCGCCCGAAGCTCTGGGATCTTCGTTGAGAGGTCCTTATGCATCCACCCTTATAATCCGGACCTAGCACCAAGTGATTACCGCCTGTTTCTGTCCATGGCGGGAACGATTGTTGTTACTGAAAAGTTCGCCTCAGTTTGTTATGGCTTGTGAAATAAGACCCTTTCAGTTGTTCGGTGGGTTGGTGGGACAACCATCAAAATTACACAAATAATTCAATAAAACGGCGAGTGTTAGATCGTGACTATCCGACCATTCTCTGTGCAGCCTGAAGTTTCGTGCAAATGTATTGGATTTCTTTTTACTATACCTACATAATAGATGTCCTGAAATGTTTCCTAAGACTTCACCACTGGGTGTCGCACACATTCACTCACACAGTCTTAACTCCTCTTAAACAAGGGATCTTATATAAAATATACCACAATTTTGACTGATTTCAAGATTTCCAAATGTCTATCCAAATGAACGACTGTTTCAGTCGATAAATTGTATCTACAACAAAAAACAAAAGAAACCTAAGTACCCCCTGTAAACACTGAGGGTGAGGAACGAGCAAGGATGTCACATTTATTAACGTCGTAGTCGCCACAATCCGAAAGAAATTAACACAGAGAACGTTAAAAATGTATATTCTCATGGCATAATCAACCTCGAGCCGCATGGCGCATAGCAACACCATCAAGTCACATTACGGTACTCCCACGCTCAATTACACCGCCCCCAAGATTTTACAATTCCCTTGCATAGATTGCTTACGTTTGATATGATATTAAATTCAAGCCTCGCACATAAAAAACCGGCCGAAATGATTGCTACAAATAGACAAACGAAATTATTTTACAATCGTACTCGAGCAGACACACTTTAACCAAACCTCTTTTTTTTACAAAGCCTGTTAAAATGTACAGCCCCCCACATCGCCGTTAGGGGAGTTGTTAATGAAAACGAAACACATGGCGCACATAAAACATGCTTTGCTCGTGATTCCCTGTCGGGGAAAATTACCCCCTTCCCCAAACTGTATCCTTGGCTGTCACAGGAAGGGAGAGGCACAAAGAGCTTTAAGTTCATTGGAGGACATTGGCTCACACATAAACGTGTCCGCACACGCTGGCTACACACACACTGCGGTGTACCGGCAGTGTTTGCATGCAGCCCCACCCAGTGCCAAGCAAATCAATCAGTCTATAAATAACAATTAGATGGACTCCACTCGACGAATTGAGTCCTTAGAAAAGGACACGATACGTCGATTAACTCTGCTTTCGAAAGTCACGGATGCGGGCAAATTACATATTTATGCAAAAAGCGGTCATTAAACGTTCAACGCCCCTGGTGCTGCGTTCCTGCGTCTCCGCAAGTGAATCATTTGCTCTAAGAAAGTCAGCGCTGCCGCCTGTACCAAAGGGAGTGAGCCTAAGATTGAAATTTAAATAATTTATTCCTTTCGAGGCTGTGCCTAAAAATAGACCGGAAATGATTGCCTTTACGGCTTTGCGTCGCAAAGTGATTTTTTTTCTCCTTTCTCTCCTGGCTCCGGTGTTTTGGGCATCGATTTGCTTGGCTTTATTTGTTAGGGTTGAGGTGAAGATAAATGTTGTGTAGATTATTTTTGTAAATGTTTAACAGAAAAGTCGCAAGCAGTCGTTGCAGCAGTCGTGGGGTCCAAGACGAGTTGGATTACATCATTACCTGACCTGTCCAGTCCTTGCTTCGCTGAAGGCGAATGCTTGTCCCTGAAAATAAAATTCAATTGGATTAAATTTCGAAGTCACTACTGTGCGTTGGTGTGCACGTCCGATTAGGAAGAGCACTACCGGAATAATGAACACTTTAAAATCAGCTAATTCTTGGTCCGAACCGGAACACAAATCCCCTTTCATCGTTCATGGACCTTGTTTCCAGTTGAGTATTAATAAATCCCTTCCCTGGTACCGCTGCTTCGCATACGTAGTTCCCATGCTTCTAATGTACGAGTAAGTACCGCTTGCATTAAAGTGAGCCTTCCTTTTCCTTCGGCCACTCAGCACCAACTTTCGTATGAATGAGTTGTACGAACATATCATTGTGAGGGATATTCCGTTCGGGGTGATGTCGAGAAATAAACCATCTCGATGAACTTTATTTCCTTTCGAACAACTAATCCTGAAAACTGAGCAACATACGTTCTTTCTCATTTTTTAACCGTGGTGACTATTTTTGTGCCACCTCACCTAGTCACAGAAGTCTGCATACGATGTGGAATTTCCTAATTATTCTCTTGACGTAAACCTTTTTGAAAATCGAAATATTTTTTCTTGTATTGTTAAATTTATTAACAGCCTTAAATTGTTTCATTTGCTTCCTCACCCTAACGAGGGAAGAATAACTCAAAAGAAACACGATCAAAAAAACAGTATAACTTGAAATCGTATGTTAACTTTTGTGGCTCGGTGTATGTCTTACGACCAGGTGGCGCTAGTTTCTCCTGAACGCCGATTGACAGGTTTTTGGCTTAACGTCAGCTAGAGCAGACACATAGAACCGTGAAAACAAAAGTGACACTGAACAAAAGTGTACACTTTTGAGTGAGAGCAACATCCAGATCCCGATATAAAGGTACCATGCACCGTAACATATACCACCTCGATATATAGATACAGTCGACTCCGGATAATTCGAAACTCAAGGGGCCTTACAAATAGTTCGAATTACCGAGAGTTCGAATTAACAAAAAATTTTCGAGTTGGAGTGGAGGACGAAAACGAAATAAATTTGACACACTGAATTAAAAAACAATTTCATTGTATTTTCTTGCATTTTTCTTGTAAAGAAATCAGTGATTTTCTCTCTCAGAAGTCTGTGCCATCCTCCGACGCGTGCACTTGTCCCCGTCGGTGCATTACGCGATAAAAACGTAAACCCCGCGGCCCCGCCACCAAAAACAACGTCGCGAGTGCCCCACAAGGGAAAAAACAAAGCATAGCGCAGTGCAGTGAAGTGTTTCGGTGTCGAGTGCGATCGGTCCGCTCCCTCTCGTCCCCCTCCTTCATAAGCCACTGCTGCGCATTCTCGGTCGCAACTCCCGTTTGATTTTATAAGGCGGGTTGAGGCATGACTGAGAGTGCATAGCATCTGACGTAGCGGATTTTAGAGGTGTAATTTGTTGGTGGACCAACTCCAATCGATGTACGGGCATAAAACCTACATCGATTGTTGCTGGGAAGCTATTCTGAAAATTACACTTCTCATCTCTGCTTTACCACTCGCAGTCGCAGTTGGTTTCTTTCTAATATCTCCGTTTGGTATTCTATGGGAAGTTTTAGGGTTGACGTGAGCAACGTGCGTGGGCTTAGAGTGAATCTCTTCGCTGTGTATGTCCACCTATCCCGCTATAAACCAGCTGTCTTGGCGCTGAGTGAAACACAGGTAGGGGAGAATACCGCTTGGTGCCGCTTTTCTTTTTACACCGCGGTCTCGCCTTCTACGTGCGTAGTGATGTTGCTTACCAACTTGAACCTCAATACGGCCTCTGTTCCAACCCGAAATTTAATTTTCTGTGGTTAAAACTCCATGTCCGTAAGCATTTAATCCACTACTGCTTTGTTGATAGAAGTCCAAACAGGGATAGCAATTCAACTTTTAACGAATTTGATGCGCTATCCGACTCCATCTCATGAATTGCGTCCCTGTATCCTCAATGTACACTATTCTAATTGGCTTCGACATTCGGGCCAGACAACATCCGAAGGAAGGTATGTTGGAATCTTTGCTGAGGTAAATAATCTGACCCAGCTAGTAAATGAGCCCACACGAATACCTGACATTGCAGATCATTCCGCCAACACCCTGGACTTGTTTCTCACCTCTCATCCTGACAAATATTCTATTGACTTTCTGTCACCTCTAGGCCCGTCTGACCATTGTGTCGTATCAGCTAATTTAGAGAACAAATTCCTAAAATAACAGTATGGCACATGGGTTTTGTTTGATTTTATCAAGGTTTTTTCAACAACAGTTCAGTTCGAGTTATCGAGAATTTCGAAATATCGAGTTTCGAATTATCGAGAGTCGACTGTACCATATCTGAGGCTATCAATGCAAATGTGGCGTAACCCACGAAACCTGACAATTACCAAAATAACAACTTTTGGGACCCTCTAGTGACTTCTAGTAACGATCGGCAGAATTTTAAGTAATTAAGTTTTTAATTTTAATTTAAAACTAAGTCAATGCTTAAATCGGTTTTATTAAATTAGGTATTTTGTTTAAAGCCTCATCTGGTGCGTGATGTAACACACCATCAGTATCAGTGCTTTCTGTTAGTGTCGTCATCACATGTGACTGACGAAAAATAAAAGCCACTTGAGTGTTTTTTTATTAACACTTAAACAAAGTTGTCAGTACACTTGGAGGAAAACGCGCATCTCCATGTATTTTACTCCTCAGCTCGCTGAAGAATCAATTGTGTGGTAGGAGGGGACATTTCAACTCACCGGCTCCAAATAGGAATGTATACGCACCCTATTAATTGCCAGGTGATTGGAACCCCTCATCTCCAATCGTACATTGGGCTGCAACCCAAAGAGAAATAGATAAAGATCCCAATTCCACAATATCACACGATTGCATCCCTGAGTTGCATTTTATTTGTTAGCCTTATTCTTTACATTTAAATTGGTGAACTGCAATGAATGGAACTTCACTACCATCCATGATCCGTGTGGACACCAATGGGCGAAGCATTTTGGTCAATAAATCTTTTTTTCCTCAGCTGTGGTCCTTTACATCGCTGCACACAGTCGCCGAACATTCTTTTTGTATTTGCTGTAGCAAGCAAAGAAAGGTAAGGAAAGCGGATTCCGATACACACAAGTGTGTCCCTTCGCAATCAGTGAGCGGTACATTTTTTCATCTTCATTGTCATTATCTTCTCACCCGCGTGATCTGCTAAAGGGGTAGCGGGGCTAAACCATTCTTCAGTTAGCGATGGGATTGCTGCGACGGAACGCTGTATTTGAACTGCACTTTATTTAAATTTCCTCTCATCTTCTGACCCGCTTGAACCACTAAATAAGTCACTGGGTTGCTCGAGCACGCTCGAAAGATCTCCAGGCCACTCGACCCTCTGCTATCGACTCTAACTCTCCAGGAGTTGTGTTCAGACGCAACAAGGCGTGTGTATGTGTTTGGACTTGGTTTGCGGTCGCCTTCACGATTCGCATTCACGCTTCAGAAGTCATGGTCATGGGGACATTCGTGCTAAACCGCGACGATACCAACTCCCGTCGCATTCCAAGAAGCAGCTGCCCAACAATGTTTGTTTCTCAACTTAGAAACTCCCACAACAGCACGGACAAATGTCTCTTGGTGTCTAATCTAATCTCGGGAGCTGGTACTCGCGAACTTTTTCCTTCGGTCACTGCCCAAATTGCATGACCATGGGGAAAGTTGGAATAAAAAAAAAACTGAGTTTCAAATCCCCTTACTTGGCTCTGACATGAAGCACGGCCTTCTTGATTACAGATCTTGGGGGCATTCCTCAAAGCTGTTTCAAAATTGACACAGGCTGGCAAAACTGACATTAAGGCTTGGGATTAATCCTCCCTTCACACGTGGTACTTAAACTTCTCCACTCCACTTCAGTAGAACTCCACTAACATGTACAGTGCTTTGAGCAGGCTTTCCGGAAGTAACCATAACCTTGGTGTGTCCATGTTGTGCATTCCTTTGATTACATTATGTTACATTGTATTTAAATTTAGAGTTTGATGATAACTTAATTTAAAACATTAAAAATAATTATTCTCTTGGTCTCAGTAACAGTTCGAAGGCAGTCGAAGATTACACCTCGACCTTGGCTGGTATCCTTGACAAAATTACTGTTGAAGACCAAGTGCCTAATTTTGGATATAAAAGCTTTTTAGTTCTCTTGTTTGAAATGGATTAGCTAACAAGAGCGACCATCACAATTAAAAACTGATGAATCAAAATATAAACTAACGGATCACTAGGATTCGAATTTATTCAGCACGGTATGACTCCGTCAACGCCTTTATTTTAGCTTTTTGAATGTCGCACAAATGTAAGCACATCATCGAAACATAAACTCTCTACCCTCCCATTCGAAATGTGAATCAATTTCGAGTTGCCCTTCTCGCAGGAACAACTTTCTTTTCACGCACATTTGCCGGTCAAACTAATTGAGTTTAATTTCAGACTTGATCATTAGCGAATTACCTAAACAATCACAGCTTGGGGTCACATTGGAAGGTGCCTTCCTGAGCGAGTTCGATTCCAGAAAACGAACAGACCACATCCTTTACGTTGTGGTGCAGCTGATATATCTGAACAGTATAAACGGATCTATGGAAGACGAAATAATGCACGTACAGAACGTCTCGGACGTGTGGAAGCTGCATCTGGTGGACAAGGAAGTGTTCGATCTGGCGACCGAGGTAGAAAAGAACAAGGTCTTTAAACTGAACGAAACCAGGTACGAGAGCGAACACACAGCAATGCGGTTACGGTTTCTAACCGACTCGAACATGAGCATACCGGTGCAGTTCCGATACGACGAGATGCCGATCGACAAGGACGTGGGCGTGATCTATGCGGCGATCGTACTCTGCGGCTTGTACGTGCTGATCGTATGGGAGATCGTACATCGAACGTTTGCCGCTATCTTAGCGTCCACTCTGGCTATAGGCATTTTGGCAGCCATCAACCAACGACCACCGATGGAGGAGATCATGTCTTGGATCGACGTAGAGACCCTGTTGCTACTGTTCGGCATGATGATCCTGGTGGCGATCTTGTCGGAGACCGGTATCTTTGACTACTTGGCGGTGTACGCCTACAAGGTAAGACTTGCTGATCTGCCTCTGAGTGTACAGCAGGACTCAGGATATCCTCTTTTGCAGATCACGAATGGACGGGAGTGGCCTTTGATTTCCTGTTTGTGCTTTTTCACGGCTGTGACGTCGTCGTTCCTGGACAATGTAACGACAGTGCTCTTAATGACGCCGGTCACGATACGTCTGTGCGAAGTGATGACCCTGAATCCTGTGCCGGTGCTTATGTGCATGGTCATCTATTCCAACATCGGAGGTACCTTGACGCCAGTCGGAGACCCGCCAAACGTGATCATCGCGTCTAACAGTAATATCTCGAAGAGGGTAAGCTCTAATTTTGATGTCGGTGCCCAAAAGTCGGGTCTAATTACAATGCTTTTACAGGGCGTCAACTTCACAGTGTTCACGTTGCACATGCTGATAGGAGTGATATTGGTGATGATCCAAACGTACATCCAGATACGGTTCATGTTCCGTAATATTAACGACCTGCGTTATAGCGAGGCCCAAGGCGTGCAAGAGCTTCGGCATGAGATTGCCATTTGGCAGAGGGCTGCTGCCTCGCTCTCGTGGTATTCCAAGGACGAGCAAATAGTCCGGGAAACTCTTGTCAAGAAAGTGAATCGATTGAAGCGGAACCTCAAGAAGAGGTTGTTGTCAGGCTCGGGTCCTGTGGAAAACTACGAGCAGACCCTGATGGAGTTGCGAGCCAAGGTATGACGAGATCGCGCTTGCGTCAGTGAACATTTTCAAAATATGTCCCATTTCAGTATCCCATTCGGAATAAGGTTCTGCTGTACAAATCCGGAGTGGCCTTGACATTTGTGATAGGACTGTTCTTCTTGCATTCGCTGCCGCAGCTGCAGAGCCTGTCGCTAGGCTGGACAGCGCTCCTGGGATCCATTCTCCTGCTGATTCTTGCAAACATTAAGGACATAGAACCCATCTTATCCAGAGTCGAGTGGTCGACTCTGCTATTCTTTGCCGCTCTGTTTGTTCTTATGGAGGCACTCTCCGTGCTCGGACTGATCAGCTGGATCGGCGACATGACGGTGAAGGTGATCATGTCTGTCGGAGAGGAAGCTAGACTTGCTACTGCCATTCTTCTAATTCTATGGGTGAGTTTCAGTGCACCGAGTGAGTGCGAATTGGTTGACTGACATATGCTCTCGTCGTAGGTATCTGCAATTGCATCCGCGTTCGTAGACAACATCCCACTCACGACGATGATGGTAAAGATCACGATTTCATTGGCTGAGAATCAGGACTTGGACCTGCCGCTGCAGCCACTTGTGTGGGCGTTGGCCTTCGGAGCCTGTTTAGGAGGTAACATTCGAATTGACTTTAATTTCATGTGCACTTTTAATTTTATGGTTGCTTTCTTTTCCAGGAAATGGTACACTGATTGGTGCATCCGCGAACGTTGTCTGCGCCGGCGTGGCGGAGCAACACGGATACCGATTTTCATTTTTAGAATATTTTAAGTAAGTTCTTTGATCTATTGATTGATTGAATACGATTGTTAAATGTTGATGGTCAAAGGTTGGTGAGATATGGGAACCTTGGCTCTGTGTCGCATGATGGAGACTTGCTGGAGACTGACGCGTCAGTATTCCGTGAAACTTTAGACGTCTTCGGTGCGAAGACTTGTGGAGTTGTAGGAAGTCAGAGATGAGTGAAAGGTTAAGTGAATGGAACATAGGCACCGGCAACCACAGTTCATGAAGGATGCTTGCGTTGTTGAAACCTCGAATCTTTCCGTCTCCGGTAGGCGTTCAAATGACAACTAACGTTGCAATTACTCCACATTCGAGGTCACTAAAAATGCTGCGAAGTGGTTAGGAATCTTAACGCGATGATACGGAATAATTTGTGTGAACATCATTTATTTTTATTTTATTAATTTTTTTTTTTTACACATTACTGCATCGGTTTGGTAATGGTTGCATGAGAGAATACGTTGTTATGTGAGATTGGGCTGCTTAGATTTTTTAACAAACGAAAAGAATACCCTAAACATCCATCGGTGTTGCTCAACGTACAACACTTATGCACAATGATGCTTTGTACCTTTGGATTTGGCTATCCTCAGTTAACTCTCAAAACATGAGTTTAACTCTCATGTGTGGCAAATAGAAGCGTTAAAACTAATAGATGACATATAGATAATTCAGTCCTTCAACTCCTTTTTAATAAATTCTCCCTGCCTTTGCTTTATTTTATACACATTTCTATAAGAATTGTCTCATTGAAATGACTAGCTGTTCGACCTGCAAAGAATTGAAGTTTTCAGTTCACTCTTGAGCTCAATTGCGGAAGCACCCTAGACCAGTCTATCTACAAGTCTACAAGCAGTAGATCATATGCTTCTTCTCCTCTAAATTACAGGCCTCGGTTGTTTAACAACCCTAAAAGTACAGCAGTCTCTCCTTCGTTCCACTGACGTTATGTTAACTCAATAAAAGTAAACACTTGCAAGGAGCAACATGGAAAACTCAATTCGGACGGGAAGGGTGGAATTATCCATCCACTGAAAGATCATCGTGTTCTCAGCAATACAGTTTCATAAAAGTTTATATCAGGGATATACTGTCTCTTTTCTTGGTTAATCTGGAGATAGTATCGACTCGTCATGTCCTCCTGATTCCAAATATATGCCTTTTGCATTTTGAATTGTTTTGGTTTGAATTTTTTTACTCTTCCAGGACAACAAAATCCGGAATTTCTATTCGTGCTTTGCAGCAACAGTGATACCCACAGTCGGTCTACCACCATTGATCGACCACTCCAGTGATAGTGATTACCTCTCTCTTAATTCTTGTTCACAAATTCGACCCTTATTTCGACCGGCAGCATAAAAAATGATGCTCCCCCTTTTTTGGATAAATTTGATAGTTCTCAACCTTCGATGCAGACCACAGCTTGAGCTCCTCTTCGTTCTCTTTTCTTGTATCTGGTCTCCATAAGTGCTTGAATATTCACCTCGTCCATTGCGGATTACAATTCCTACTCTCTCCTAGGCCTAGACTCATGTTCCCTCTTATATAATTCAATCAAAAAAATACACAATTTACAAAAATGTTTCCCTTTCAGAATTGGCTTCCCGGTTATGTTATGCAGCATTGTCGTCGTAAGCGGTTATCTAATGGTAGCTCATGTGTTCTTCACCTGGCATTGATAAACCGGAATTGGATGCGACCAATTTTGCAAAAGGCGAAAATTAAAAATTAAGTACCAAAACAAAAACAAAAAACAATATCACACTCACGGATACATCATCACTTCGATATTAATGAAGCAAATGCGCGCATCCAAAAGTTATCGTATTTCTTAGTAAATATTCACCTCGACCCTCAATCAGGTCGAGAAGTATTAAATAAAATTAAAAATAAATCAACAAATCAATGAAAGACCAACAAAATTGGTATTAAGCAGTCACCTCTCTAAGAGTTACCTATTTAAAGAAAAAGGCTTACTAAGTGAAAAGTAAAACAAAAAACAAAAAAATATATAATTGTGTAAATTTACTTTAAGAGACAACAAACAAAAACAAAAAAGAAAATATCAAAAGATATATTTTTCAAAAGCAAAAATAAAAGAGAAAAGATACATTTTTATTTTTACACGAAAAAAATATTTACTATATACGCAATGAGAAAAATATATATATACGGTGTAAGTGTTATGCGATACGATTCATTTATATATATACATAAATATATCTTCTACAAATAAAATAAAATAAAATAATAAATAATTAAAGTTGTACGTAGCGTAGGTTTAGTTAATTAATTCATATTAAATTTTAAATAAAATATTTAAATAAATTCTACAAATGTGAGTTTGTTGTTGAAAGTCTTTGATGCAAATATGTTTATTTCTGTTAAGTATTGTATGTTATACAATTCAATATTTGATATAGTTTGTAATTTTATTTTAAATTTATTTTATTTCTCTTTAATTTTTTGTTTTTCTTTATTTTTTTGTTCTGTTTTTTTTTTTTTTATTAATTTTCTTTTGTTTTACCTGTTAAACAAGAAGCAAAGAAAAACACACGAATCAGCATATTTACTGTTTATGTAATTTACTGTAACTTATATCGTAGTCTAGTGAAAAATCAATAAATAAAGAAATTCGATCGAAAGCTTTGGCGGTTTTTTCGGTTTGTCGAGGGAGTGATCACGGAATGCTGCCGACCTTTAGACGATCTGATTAGACTCCGAATTGGGCAATTGTCTCTTCTCACTTGAGTTGACCCGCCTGAGCAATTGCTGATCCTGGGTACACTGCATCCAGTCATCAAGACCAAGCTGTCTTGCATCCGCGATTACTTGGTCTTTATGCCGGAGATTCTGTCGTCCTCTTCTTCTCGAACTAGGAGGCTCAGAATCAGAGATAATGGAGGGATAGAGATATCCAACTTCGGCCATTTTTGCCCCTAGGAGATGTAGTGGTGTTCCTTTATATTTCACACACACTTTTGGATCCAGCACGCAAAGGCGGCCGATTCGTGGATTTTAGTTGGACAAAATTGCGACAGATTGCCGAATTTGCCCACGATACATGTATTGTTGTGCAGAAGGTGTTCAAAAATTGACTCTTATTCTTAAGAGCATTTAATTAAATGTATTGTTATATGGAATTTCGTGAATAAGAATGTAATTCAATGCCCACTGAACTGGACCTATTTGACCTCAATTTAATTCCTAGATTATATACCTACAGCCTATCTGACAAACTGTCCCAAAAGTTAGTTCCACTCTATACTCTTAAGTAATGAATTCTGAAAACTCATACATTCAAATTACATTTTGATAACAACAATGACAAGATATAGTAATTATAATCAATGCTGTCAACATTTTAAGTTAATTTCCATCAATATTTTTGCAAAAAGTGAAATGAGCCAAGAACTAGTGGCTCATGCAAACGTTTCAATAATATTGTTATTATTAGTTATCTGTACGCATGATTCGTGATGCATTTTATATGCATAATTCATATACTAACAGTACATTAATTTTGTTCCGGTATCGCAGACTATGGGGGCTTAAGGAATCGACTTCATGAACATAAGCTTTGTTCGTTCATACTGTGTTGAAACCAAAATTTGAAATAACGTCCAACTAATGTGGTTGGCGATTTTCAAATAAGAACTCTAATTCACCCCTCTACTAGGTTGGGGAAGGGCATCAGCTGTTCGCCAGCTGATCTCATGAGCTCACACGTATTCACAGACACGGGGCAAAAAGCGTATAAAAAACGCTGTCAGATGAAATCAGGATGAAATCTCTGCTGAGCCAGTGGAGTCGATTTTTGCCTTCCGAACTACATTCACATCCTGTACAGCTCGTAGAGTTCCGAATCACGTCACATTTTTTGACACAAACTCTAATAAGAAAAAGAGATTTCCATTTGCTAGCTTTTGAAAAACGAGCACATATATGTGAGTGTACAAAATATGTCCATAATCAAAAACAAAACAAAATTTATTTGTGAATCAGTCAACGCTTTATTAATTATTTTATCCATTACATAAGTATTTCTAACGAAGGGTGTTTTTTTTAAGGTCGGAGAACCTTATATTGGCAACATTGTTTTCTGTGACAGTTGATTCAACAGTTCTCAGTCAGTTTGGTTTGGCAATTCATTGTAAATAACTTAGGCCAGGAAAGCGTCTTGACATCCAGGTTATTTGGCAAACAGCAGTCGACCTGTGTACCCTGCCAGGAAAGGGTCTTGAGCGCCAGGTTATTTGGCAAACAGCTGTCGTCAGACCTGTGTATCCTGCCTTACTATAGCTTTGTCTGATGACACTGAAACACTGAATACCACCAACCTAACCACTAACCACAATTCAGACAGTTGCACGCCTAGGTGTCACCGGACAAATTAGCACTTCTGCAGTACCAAATCGACTACCTCTTGACCTCTATCCACTTCTGCAAAGAGCGCCATAAAGATCAGCCAATCCAGTGGCTGCATCCAAAGTTCCTCTGGACATCTAACTAGATCGACTACAAATTGACCAAGTCGTGCTATTGCCTATGAAGTGGACCACAAATGAACCCAGCAACAATTCGACCACTCAAGTATACACGGATGGATCGAAGGCGCAAAAAGATAAAGGTTCGGGCAAACTGTTAAACATGAACTGCTCCATCAGAATACCCGGAGCAGTTCTGCATGCTTTTCAAGCGGACTTCCAGGCAGTACAGGCAACGACTAGAATGGTACCACAGTTGGAAATACCACTAATTGATAGTCAAGCGGCCATTAAAGCAATTTCGACAACAGAAATCAAGTCCACGCTAGTCGCAGGTTACCGCGAAGAGCTCAAGGTTCTCAGTACTCAGCGCTCGATTACATAACCGGCAGTGAAACAGCGGGTGAATAGCAGTTGGAGCACTAACTGGCCATAATCATCTGATGACTTTCTAGGCAGAGGCTGCGGTGATCTTCAAGACAAATAGGACACTCCCCACTATCCCTGTCATTGCCCCAGTCGCTGCCAGTTGAGACATATGCAAAACATCTCTTCCAAGACTTTAAACTTGGAAACCAGTCGAAGGGAGCAACTGAAAATTTGAGAAAACCGACACTTCATCGCGAATTTTTTGGTCGTAAACGCCCTGTTCATGAAAACGATGTGAAAAAAATCCAGAAAAACCAGAAAATAGGGACAAAAAAGAAATAAACACCAAAATAAACTGAAATCACGCTCTAGGCGTATCCTGGTTCACAAACTCTCACGGACGGATGAACTCGAGGAGGATTTAACGAGTTTTATGAGAAACCGCGAGGTTTCCAGACCCCGAAAATGTATGGCGGAACCGGGTAGGTTCGGAGAAAATCGATAGAACCTCGCGGTTTCTTTCGATGCAAACATCGCATTACTCTAATAAATACCTCTGGATTCAGAGTAGAAATATTAGTGAATGTCATTTTTCGACATTATTTTTAGTGAGATCTTCTTCATTGATTGGTGGTTGGTTGCCCGCTTCTTGATGTTGACGCTCTGACCAGACATATCTTACCCACGAAAGACAATCGCGGGTAGCTGTTCAGATTGTGGTTGTAATGTTGGGCAGAAGTATGTCCAGTGGAGACGGTGTGTTACGTATTGCGAAATCAGATTGTTAGTTTGGAATGATTGATTCGTGGAGAAAAATCGTTGATAAGGGTACTTAAACTATTTATTGTTGAGAATTTTCTGGATGAAAAAACTCGATAATTCAATCCTCATCTTTTTGCATACCGAGAAGTTAAATTTTTTGTTTATATTCGATGGGAATTGCTTGTTTCTGAAAGTTCGCGTTCCCAGTTCGCGGCTCATATGAATGACACTTTACTTCCATCGCCTAAAAATCAACAATTCACATACATTGAACGTGAGAAATCACTGCCATTGATTAAAGGGAGATAAGTAGATCCCAAGGCGCTCAAAACAGCACGGAAACAGAGCCTTCGAAACGCTGGCCCCACTCCCAAATAACAGCGTCTAGTTTATTTTTTTTACGTATGGCTATCCACACCCAAAGTCAACGATGCTTCTTAAAATTACTCGCTTTCCACTTGTAGTCAAATTTAATCAACAGTAAATTGTGTTTTTCGTTCGTCGCTGTAATAAGTACAGGAACTTCATACACATCCTGTAATAGTATCGGTTCACCTGATCGAATGATTTTTCCGAAAAGTCTCCGCATCAGCACAGGCACATATTTCAAATATTATGTTTTATAAAATGATATTTATTATTAAACGAGACATTGTAACTAGAAGACGTTGTTTATGCCTGAAACACAATAGTGCGTTGCTGCGTTCGACTTCAATGTTACAGAGGGGTGCGATGACGCACTGCGATAATCAGCTGTTCACTCTCTCTCTCTCTCTCTCTCAAATACCAAATGAAAAATATTGTGTCACCTGTTTTCGTTTGTGAAATGTCAAATGAAAAATATTCTGCGCAAACAATTGTACTTTTTTTCCTCCTTGGTCCGAATTCAAATTGATTTTGACGTTAAAATGTAGTCAGCTGTTTATCATCGCACCAATCTGTCAAAAATTTTTCCAACATGTTCGATAATGACATACGATGGTCTTATGTTTTACGATCCTCTCATCTCTCTCATTTTGTACTTACGTAGGTCACCGCAGTATCCTGCTCATGGCCATTGAATTGTGTGCGTTGAAAGGCGACGCAACGCAGCAACGCACTATTGTGTTTCAGGCGTTATTCTTTCTTCAAGTTCTCCTACACACGAGAACAACAAAACATTATTTTTCAGCAAAATTTTCAGCACAAGAGTACACATTGTTTACTTGTCTGGAAGGCACAGTATACTGCTAAATACAACTTGTTCCGAATGCTGATCTGCGTCTCAGATAACATCAAATGCTATAACATCCGAATGCTAGTCCGTCTCAGAAAACATCAAAGCGTTTATGTATTTTGATTCCTTTCATCTCTTGCGCCACATACTGTGGAAGACTAATTTTCGAACCCACCCCTGCCAGCCAAAGCAAGCAATAAAAAAAACCTGCCTACCAGCAACACAATCACCTACATATGCACATGACCACGCTAATCGCCTCTCTCGCTCGCTCTCGTTCCCAAAGACCTTTTCGTTTTTCTTGCCATCCCACTTGCGCACACACAGTTTCATTTTTACGATTTTAACGCACGCAATGCGGACGTGTTTGCGCGATGTGCTCTCATCGCACGCTGACGTTAGTTTACTGCAGCTGTTTGCCAGATAATCACGTAAATACGTGCCCGTACATGTATAGAAAAAGTGCGCGCGTTTGTGAAGATCTTTTTTATCATTCAATTTGCTTGCGTCATGCATTTTCACAGAATGGAAACGACTGCTTTAATTCGTGAAGTGAAGCGACGCCCGATACTGTGGAACAATACGCATGAGAAATATTTTCACAAAACGAATAAGCGGTACGCTTGGATTGAAGTCTGCGAAACGTTGTTCGAAAACTTCTCAGAATTTGATGACGCTCAGCAGAAAACTAAGGGTAAGTTGTCAGCTGTCACGCATCACTGAAGCGCACTTTTCATTTTCAGTCTGCTCTGTGGGGCTATTTTGTTCAATGTTATTGAGGGTTATTCTGATGTGATGGCAAAATGCGCATGAATTTATTCGCAGTGAACTCGTTTCTTGTTTGACAACACTGCTGATTACTTCAAGTGGGTGCTGTATTGATTTAGAACAAATCTGTGTAAAATGATATTCTTCCAAGAATTGTACCGGAATTTAAATCACATTTTAAGTGAGGCATTGTTGACATATGTCACCGTAGTTACTCGCGAGAGACTGTGCGGAATTGTGCATATTTCACTTGTTGACATGGTGACAGCTTTCTAGGTGTTTGTTTGTTTTTGTTTTTGTGGTTCTAGTGTTACACTCGTTGACCAATGTGGATGGGAAATTATACATAGATGAAGTAAATATTTTTTTAAAGGCTAAGTTTTATGTAACCAGATATTGTTTTACATGTTCTCAGTGTTGTCAAACTGGTTAAATGTCATTTACGTGAACTGCGCTCCTTGTGGACGCATTTTTTGTTGCATATTCACAAAAGATTATTGAAGAGCCAGTAATATGAGCTCACAACGTATCGCGAAGTACGCAAATTCTGACAAATCATTCGCAGGTAGCAACGGGTACAATTTGAGCAAACACACTAGAGTTGTGCTAAATAGTTCCGACGACGGAACGGGCAGGGAACGATTCTTTCCGCAGTCGAAACGGAACTGCGCGGAACTATGTAGTGTCTGCGGAACATCTTGAAGGAATCTTACTAGTCGACAGAAGTATACATTTATGTAGCTCATGTTCCGACCGATTGAAGAGGACTGTTTTGTTGTTGACGGTGCCCCTAGTTCGAGGATGGACATATGTATGTGGTTACAGTAACATTCGTGACAGCGGTTGTAACGACGAAGTTAACAGCTGAAGTTTGGTTTCTCATTCAATATTGACTGACATCTTTTTCATTCCGACATCCGCTTGTAAGGACGGAAAATTCGTCTCCCATGAGGGCTCGTTATAACAGAAATCTTCTGTAGTTTGATTTGTGTGTGGCTGTGGAGTATAGATGATTGGGCTCACGTCACAGGTAGTTGTATTTAATGGACCATATTGAATAGATGTGCGGACGTATGATACATGCACAACCAAGTATGCTTGTGTAGAATTTGTGGATACAAATTGCCAAATGTGTATTTTCCTTCTTTTCGTCATACGTCTGTGAGTTCGGAACTATGTGGAGCATGGACATGTTTAGGTTGGGTTTACCGAACGATGGGAAATGTTTCCGACAGAGGGCACAGTTCCGGGAGCCTTACATGCCCGGAACCACGCGCACTTCATACCGAATTTGTTGGTCTTGCATTTGTGGGTCGCCCGCTTCTCTTATGTAGTACGAACTCAGCTTGACACATCGATAAGAGAATGATTGATTCGTGGAGAACTCGCTAATAAGGATACTTTACTCCATAATTCAATCCGATAAGCATACCTTTTTGTTTATATTCGGTGGAAGTTTCTTGTTTCCGAAAGTTCGCGGCTCAGGCGAATGTGACATAACTAGAAATGAAGTACTAAAGAGAACTTTCCTGTGGAAACCCCTCTAGTCCATCGCAGTTCACCACAGATTTCGACGTTTGTGTTCTCAAGTCACGTACGTACACTACTTTATTTTCAATCACACTTGTTAGGAGTGTGGAGCAACGCAATGGTGTTAGGCGGGAGTAATCTGCCTAGCTTTGCTCACATGTATTCACAGCTGTCCGAAAAAGTTATAAAAAAATACTGTCTAATGAAAGGGGTAAGAGGCGTAGAAGTACTTCATTTCTGCACATAACTGATGCATGTGGACGTTGTGTACACATGAAGCTCTATAAACCTCTGTTAACATTTCCAGCGAGATTTTCGTGTGTTTTTAACCTTCAATATACTAATTAACGATTTTTAAGTCTTTTCTCTGCCAATTAATCATTGCCTTGGCGACATGTCAAACTGAAAACGCAATCCACAAAGTGAAAGACGCGATCCACGAGTCGTCTCAACAGGAAATTTCCAAAGTGTGAAGAAAAAAAGGAGTAGATGTAAAACAATCGGTCCAAATAGATCTCAATTTCTAAGAAATTTCATGTGCTACGGTAATGACTATGACACTACGTTTTTTCAGTATTTTTCATGAATTCAAAAATAAGTTCTAGCAGTACGAAAAATTCACAGAAATTGTTATTGAGTGTGAGTGGGTAGGCACGAGCCTCATTAATTGGATAACGTCGAACACAATTGATTGAAAATGTAACCCAACCTGCATTCCTCAGCCGCTGCCTATTCGTTTTTGACATTTCTTCATTTTTCTTTGTTTGAAAACTACATTCAGACCACGGTACGGATACAGAGTGTATGATCCTCCTCATCATCATCATCTTCTGACCCGCATGGTTGTCATCCCAGGCAACTCGATCCTCCGCCGTCGACTCTAACTTATGAGGACTGATGCTCAAGTGTAACCAGGCGAGTTTTTTGACTTGGTCCTGGGTCTGCCAAGCATCAACTTCGTTGCTTGTTTCTTCGTGTTGACTCTCCCAGCCGACGTTGAAGTGAAGCGAACAGTGTTGGGACTTTTCCACAATTGTAGTAGATCTACCACTATTTTGTGGTATTACCACATCTATTACCCAAAGTGGAAAATCTACCACACATTGTAATTCTTCCTTTTTATGTCAATTGTTGTTATTTTTTTTTGTTTCTGAAACCCTTTTCAAAACCCAAAGAAAATTTTGTGCACCAAATTACAAGGATATTCAAATATCTGAACACATGGGGAAGTAAGGAGGTATTTCATTTAATTTATGAAAGCGTCCACATACAATGTACAATTTTTTAGAAATTGAGTAGGTAACCGAGATCTAGCACGCTTTTTTTCAAATCTACGACTCATTATCTTCGGGGTGAGCCACACTTTTTTACACACAAATTTTAAGTCTCAACACTGGAAACGACAAGGCTATCTTGCCCACGAAAGAAAAGAGCGCGGATGGCCTCTCCGATTGTGGTTGCGATGTTGGGCCGGAATATGTCCTCTGGAGACGGTGTGTCATCCTGCTCTCATAAGTGAAGTGAACAGCTCCTCACTCCCGTCTGTCTTTTTGACATTTTTGTAACACGTTCAAGTCAAAACAATTCTTTGTTATTTTTTGTACATATTTTCGTTGGAATATGAGAATGGGTTAATGAACAAGTATAAATGGCATGAGGAGGATAAATTATAGCGCGTGGAAGTTCTCAAACTTTGGGTAGCAGATAAGGTTACCATACTCAAAATGGCGATGATAATAAGGGGAACTGTCCCTCATAAGGGGCGACGTCTGGTAAGCCTAGTAGTAAATGGTGTCGATTTGAACATTTCCAAAAATTGAAGTGGATCTACCACAAATGTAGTAAAGACCCAAAACTGTCCCGAACTAAAAACGTAGCTATTACTTACTACACGTGAATGAAATGTCAGATTTTGCTAAGTTCGCAAGAATCGTCTTATGTACTATCAAGTACAACGCCAGCACTTTATGCAGCTGCAGATCATGCTACATATTATAATAATAATAAAATTGACCAATCTTACTTCTGCTCAAACATACCTTTGTGACCTGTCAATGTCTCACTCTACTTTCAATAAAATGCACAAATTAGGGAACAAGAAAATTATGCTACCCTGAGAAGACTAATATGTCAGCGTTCGACTGTTGATACATCAGACTACCTGACAGATCAGGTAAACTGTCATTTAGTCTAGGTACAACGACTGCGTAATCAACATGTCAAATGAACAAAGGTGCGCTGACGATGACGCGATATGGTGGCATGCTCCATTGTACGTATCTGTTCGTGGTTGTGGTTATTTCTGATAAAGACATGGTCTTAACCCTTTATTTCTTCTCTCTCATTGTGCAAGAACACTGGGTTTTCAGTCAGTCCTATTTGTTTAGTTGACACCTCAATTTGGACAACTTGAAGTAACATCAAATGAACAAAATAACAGCCTACAATTTAACTGTACCTACTCATATGCAACAAGTCTTAGTTAGCTTCATTCTCTCACAAAATATTTTCCATTTCCAGTGCAAGATGTGATGAGCCGATGGAGGACGATCAGAGACAATTACGTTCGCAAATGTAAGAGAAATACACTAGTCCAAAATTCTGCATTACACGATGGTCGAAAAATGAAGAAATACATATTCGAAGACCAATTGAGTTTCCTGAGTGATAAATATCCAGATCGACGTTCAAGCAGTTGCAGCAACAGAAGTAATATGGAGCAGAACTCACAAAATGAATCACTCTTCGAGGAAGTGGAAGAAGCGCCAAGCCAAACATCGTTTCTGGAATTGTTACCCAAACGAGAAGTAGAATCTCCAGTCGAGGAGGAGAAGGTGCTGTTGGAACCCAAAGAGGAAGAACAAATCACAGACTTGGATCCATACGACGAAGATCTGGGATATTTCATTTCACTTCTGCCAACCGTGAAGTCATTGACTAGACTGGAGAAGCTGGACTTCCGAATCAAGACCATGCAGTTGCTCCAAGACCAGCTCAGGCAACGACCGTCGCAGACCTATCAACGGAGCTCCAATGGTGAAGGACCCCACAGAACAGAGTTCTCCATGTGCGGCAGTGAAGTGAACAGTCAAATGTATCTCTCCGAAAATGATTAAAAAAATGTATTTGTTTGTTATATTGTTCATTGTTGTACATACTTGGTAGACGTTAATGTTCAGTGTGTTGTTGAGATTGTAGAAATATAAAGATATTCAGTCCACTTAGGTTATTCGTTGACAAGTATTCGCACAATCATCTGAGATCCTCGCTTGTGGTAGATGTTTGTGTGTTCATGTCCGAAGGGGAATGAAGGGTGCTGTATGAGGCTACCTGTAGAACGCAACGTCAACTAATAAAAGAAAAGGCGTTACCATGTGTATCCTGAAAATTCATGTAGGCAACAAAGTACCGCATACCGCGTTTGAAACACAAATCCAAGCAAGAATTTAAAATCAACGAAATTTGCCTCAAATATTTTAACAAAGGTGATTGGTTTTCGTTAGATTTTGGTGCATGCTTTTAGGCGCTAACGCTGCATGATCTCCTCTGTTGCATAGTTCAAAGTGTTCAATGATAGGGTGCTTGAAAACTAATTTATAAACAAAGTAGAGTTGCAAAATTTATAGTTAAGTGCACATGGTCTGTAAGTCGTATTTTTACCTGTACGTTCTTAAATAGTTCTTTTTTCCAATAATATGAACACCAATTTAAATTAATCTAAAACAAAATACGGTCTTTGAAGAGAGTTAGGTTTGAAGGCACATTTCCCAATCATTTCCCTTCAAATTAACAGCCTATTGGTGTGTAGTCACCTTTGAACAGAGCCTGAACAGTTCAAATTGGTATAAAAGGCACTGATTCCTCTCAGTTTTTATCATTCAGAAAATCGCCTTGGGCAGGATGCTGGAATTAACAACACTGTACCTTTTGAACGTCGCTTACAGATCAAAGCGGACGAAGTGAACTTGTCCGCCTTCAAGGTTCCCCCCGCAAACCCCAATCGCGCCACCTCGCTTCACAGCTTGCACTCCGCATAATCGTCCCCTAAAAAGAAACTTTCACTGTTGGCTCTTGGAGAGAAAAAAACCCCGCTTCATATAAGAGAACTGAATGTAAAGAGTCACTCTCTGAAGATCCCGAAGAGAATACGAGATAGATACGAGTACCTTGTCGTTGGCAAGTCAATTAGCTGTTTTCGATTCTTCCATAGGCCTTGCTTCGCCTTTGCAAATGCGAATCCATGGCTGACAAGTCAATACGTGTGCCCTCTTTTAAATTCGAAATCCGTCGTCTGTCGCTTATGACATCCGAGGCATTCCGAAATGAAAAACGCCAGCAATAAAGTGATTTGTTCGATTTAATCGAAATTCAACACAACTACGTGCTACCTTGCTGACTAAGGGTGAAAAGCAGGCGTTTGAGAGAGACATGGTGCGTAGACAACATCTTCGCGTGTGATTGTGTGTTGGCGGGTAATAATCCGTGTGATGGGCTGTTGTTAGTGGCTTGTGTACCAAAACGTTTGGATGATTGTGAGCTTGTTGGATACCTTTATGTACATGGCCACGTTTGTTGGGGAATCGCTATGAAGGTCGTCAGTAAAAATCAAAAACATTTCTTAAATGTATTCTGTGCACATTGGCACACAATTCGACACGTTTTTTTGACCTCAACAAGAACAAGCCTCTAAACTAGTAACAAGGCAATTTGAATTGAAGAAAGGCGAATGGAGTGACATAAACGTGGTGAATACCTAGACATTTTTTTTACCACAGCTCTAATACCGTCAGATCAGACCGTTAAATTAATTTGAATACGAAATACTCGTAAAGTTCAATTTAATTGAAGCTCGGTGGCTTGTTTTTAAAGTCACTGCACGTTGTCAAAACACGAATTGAACACTCTTTTACAAGCTGCTCATCCAATGATATGCTGCCGGATAAAAGGGTGTGAAAGACCTGTTTCGAATGTCATCAATAGACAAGAAGTCGGCACACGTGTAATTGTATGCCAAGTGGATTTGAAGAAAACAGCTCAAATCGACACACATGAATCGCCTTCAAAGTACAAAATCATTAAATGATGTTAAAAATGACGTGGAGTGGAATGTATGTGCGTCGACCCCTAAACTTGGTGTAGTAGTGAAATTGACGATTCCTTTTGATGAAGCTTTGCCGTCCATTAGCCCACCGATTTTATTGTCATTTAGACGATATTTCTTTGTGTGCTTTTTCTCACCTTTATAAATTTGTACAGCCGTCCTTGCAAAAGCACACCAATGCCGGCCTATTCTGACAGACACAAATTAACTTTGGCCTAAGATGTCGGCACCAACTGCATAATAGAGTGATTGATCTTGCTCCGCGAAGTATTGCCAACTGGTAGCTCCAACTCTTAGTGCTAAGCCTAATCTGGCCACAAATCGAGTTTGAGTGCGGAACTCATTGGCCATTGGTTTGGTTTGTCTTGCTGAAATTGTGTTGGCAGCAGATGCAAAAGGATACAAAAAAATGTACCGATTAAATATAGAAAATATTCACCCCTATTGCGAGTGTCAAAAAATAAACGATAAACGATACTTATCAAATATTTGTACACGTTGGTATTGCGATTGTCAGTTGTCAATGAACGATTGATCGTCATCAATTTTTCACTTGTGAATGGAGACAGAGTGGTATTGTGAGTGTCAATTGAGAAATTTATGGTTCTAGGGCAAAAGTAGTAAGCAATGAATAACAATTAGAACGAGTGGTTCAACTGATGGTGGAAAACGAGAACTTCACAAAAGGAGTTTGCCCAAAAAGCATTTTGCAGCAAATGTGCGAAAGTTCTTCATTGGAGCAGAACAGTTTAGGTCCGCCACAGTTCAACAAATAGTCAAAAGCTGATTTTGATTAACAAGAATTGTTCACAAAACTGAAAGGGATTAGATGAGATGGCAAAGAAGTCACAAGCAACAGCAAAGGGGTGACCAGCAACTATACTAGAGTGAATAAAATCGCCATCCTGTTGGTAGTTCACTGTTACGACATTTATAGGGTGTTTTCAGAAACGTCGAAAATCTGCGTTAGTACTTTTCTCATGCGTTTTTGAACATACACGATGCAGAATGTCTGCACGCCTGCTTAAGTACAATTGTCATCAGTTGTAGAGAAATGGCGGCGAAGCAAAAGATTCGAAGTTTGATTTTTGAGTTATTGACGAAAAAAATAATAACATAACAACATTTTTCGAACAAAAGAGATGAATAAAGTTTTAAGAAGTACTGTGAGTCTGACAAAATATAGAGTTATACCAAAAAATCCATGCTTCCAATTCTAAAGCTTCCCGTCGATGTGTTTCAACGCCACTTTAGGAGACACTCCAGGTCGTCTCTATGACAAATACAAAATATAATACAAAAAATAAGTTCAAATATTCATAGCTACACATAGTTTGCTGAAAAGGAGTTAAACATTTTATGGAAAACAAGAATCACCGGCCGACCAAAAGTAGCATTGAAAATAGCTCAGCCAACGGTTCGAGTTTCAGAGAATTTTCCAATCTATTCAATGTTGCAGTTGGAGCTGAATTTAATGATTTTTTGGAAATAACTCAACTTTTGTATGAGGTGAGGCGGTTTTTTATAAAATAGGCCTTCAAATTCAAACGAACGCAAAAAATCATGGAAGGTTTCCAGAATCGGTTGTGTGAACGGGAGCCACATCCCCATCCTTGCTCCTTCTTGTGATAAAGAAAACAACTACAATAGAAAAGGAATATATTCAAGCAATTTTCAGGTAAACGTCACTTATCCAGTTGGTTAACAGTTACTAAATAAATCCTCCAATTCAAAGGCAATTTGTGATAGTAACCAAAAATTAATCCATGTTTTTTTCGGTTTTCCGGGAAGCTGTCATGATGCTAACGCTTGGGAAAGCAGTTCAATCGGGAAGAAGTTAAGGGCTCGTTCGGAGGATGTAGTAGGCTGTGGTCATATTTTATGTGATTCAGACTATCCACTTCCTACTTACCTTCTTGTCCCCTACCGGGACTATGGATATCTCTCTCCTATGGAAAGAAAATTCAATTTTATTCGTAGTTCCACCAAGGTCTGTATTGAACAGGCGTTTGGTGGATTAAGACAAAAGTTCAGAATTCTAAAACATGTTGATATAAAAGACCTGACATTGTCATGGCTTGCATCGTCTCACACAACATTATAGAGAAAGACGGACTAGGAGAGGACACCATTATTCAAATGTTGAACACTGAAACTGATGAGCACAAGCAGAATGAGTCAAAACAACCGAAGCACAAACAAAAGAGAAATCAATTTTTATTCATTTGTTTTTCGATTGCAATAAGGTCTTGGTACTTTAAGCCATCCTTTTCTGCTTCCTTCTTTCAAAATTCAAGGAGTTCGTATTCCTATGTACGTTTTCTTTTGGTTGGTGTTTCGAAAATGCTTTGGTCCTCAGCAGATTCATTTCGTTCATTATTTTTGAATGACGAGATTGAACAAAGGATGTTTTTCGGAGGAGACATACTGTGTCTTCCAATGTATGCTTTATCAAATATCTCAAAAAAAATCTCAAGTCGTTGCTTCTCGCCCTGATTCCTTATTATGCTTTTTTATTCGTTTGTAGGTAGTCACTAAGTTGTCAAATTTGTTCTTAAAGTCCACAACATCTAGCTCCAAAAATGGATCTGTTGCCTTCATTTTGGACAGAACTTTCCTCCTGATCTGTTTTTCTTCCTGCCGGCGTTAAGCTCCGGCCTCCATATCAATTCTGTTTTGTATTGAAAGTCTTATGTGGCTATTTTTCCACACTGAACCTTTGTTTTCCCTTTAAAAGCAAACAATTTGATTAGGTAATAACAAAATATATTTGAAAAAAAAAAATACTTACATTTTTTGCGAGTAAAAATATTTCTAAAATAATGCCTACTCTAAAGATTTTTCCTTCAAATCGCGCCCTTTTTGCAGTGGAAAAATAATGACTGCACAATCTGCTCAACATCAATGACACATTGACGTTTATGAACGATAGGCAGTGCAGCTAGCCTAAGTCAGTACGATCGCTTTAATGAACATGTCTGACGCAGGCCTTTATGAGGCTGACGTTTATGAAAACACCCATACACATGCTGTTGTGTTCTGAACCCTACTCTTGTTGCATGTCACCCCATTGTTTCAAGGAAAGGCTAGGCTTGTGCATTTTACTTCAGTCCAGAGAGCGCTCAGTTTAGTTCAAACCTGTTAACTGAACTAGTTCCTTCTTCTAGTTAATTTAGTTCAATGAAGTTCACCACTCAAAAAAGCATAATAAAGCCCGTATGACACTACGTGTACGCACTAGCCTGATAAATTGAAAAAAATCAAACAAAATTTCAACGCTGTTTCCAGGCATTTCTTCCGTTTAATTTTTTTGAAAACCAAACCGCCGTAGCCTGTATTTAGACTACGGTAGAAATACATTCATTTGCCATAAGCACAGGCAGTCTATGATCGTTTGCAAAATAATTGCTGTCTCATTCCAAAAAACCTCATCAGCAAACATGTGATTTAATGTATCAAAAATATTGGAAACGTAGTGTCAGACATCGCATCGGAAACCCTTTGAGAAAACCATAAAGCCCAAGATGAACTTCCGTGCGTATTTAATTTTAAAATTTCCTTCACATAAACCAAAGGCTGCGTAACGATGCTCCATGTGCTTGTGCTGCAGTAGACAAAAACCACTCTGTTTTGCACAATGCTCCTACACACCTTGAGGAAGGAAGGTGCCCATAACGGAATTGCATCCACATCTAAAATGTTTTAAATCTTATCGTTGTCAGGTTTTTCAAGCTGTCTTCCGAGTATACCGCACAATGCGTGTCAAAGAAGTAATTTCTGCAGTAGGTGTAGTTCGCTCCTTTACAACGTGTACAGGACAATATATGCACGCAATTAAAAAGTTTGGAGTTGACAGGTTTTTTTGACGTTTATGTATGCTTCGTATCATTGCGAACCCATCCTTGTGCCTCTACTTATTACTTCTCTGCCAACTCTCTTACTGAGAAGTAAGCGGGGAAATAGTTTACCATTGTTATTGAAGGTCTCCCTTACCACAGAAATCCATTCAGTATCTCCAAATCAAACTTCACCAAATCTCTTGAAAATGGCAAACATTTAAATAAAAATGATCAACTATTGGTACGAGGACAGCAGCGTGAAGGAATAGCGTCTTGTCCTCGTCTCCAATTCCCACGCTTATTTACAATGACATCCCAGCTGTCAGCTCTTTAGCCAAACCGAATCTGCTTGCGGCGCATTTCGCAGCCACTTCAACACTGCCAGAGGCCAATGTGTCGCCACCATGGGACAAATCCACTTCCGCACTCGTACAGTTGCAAGAGTACTTAAAGATCTCGACGTGAACAAATCCGCTTGCACGGATGGTATTCCCTCCTATACTTCTGAAGAGGTGATCTTCTGCGCTGGCAGAACTACTGCGGAAGCTTTTTCATCTATCCTACTCTTTAGGTCTCTTTCCGAGCAGATGGAAACAGCATTCCTAAAAATGGCGAATCTTCGTCACAGACCTCGACCCATAGCACTTACGTCCCTCCTTTCTAAGGTCATGGAAACGCTGATAAATCGTCAGCTTATGAAATATCTCGAATCGCGGAAGCTTCTTAATGACCGGCAGTAAGGTTTCCGCAGCAACAGGTCCACTGGTGATCTGATGGCTTATCTCACCGAAAAGTGGAACCAATCTTTGCACAATGCAGGCGAAAGCAAGATCGTTGCGCTTGATATTCTAAGGCATTCGACAGAGTTTGGCATCAATCTCTCTTGTCGAAAATGCGTGCCTGTGGTGTCGATGAATGTCTTCTTCAATGGATTGGAAATTACCTTTCAACGGTTCGTTCAATTCAAGTTGTCTTGGATGGGTTCAAGTCAAGATATCCACCAAATAAATGCTGGTGTCCCCAGGCTCTGTTCTGTCTCCGACACTCTTTCTCATTCTTAGAAATGATCTCTTGTCTGCTACTTCTAATCCAATCCGTTCCTTCTCTGATGACAGCTTTTCATATTCGTTCCAAGACTCACGACCCCGCCCTTCGGTCGTAGAATTAGAACGCCAGCCAGCATACTCAACTGGGGAAAGAACAATCGAGTGGAATTCAATGCTTCAAAAACTCAATGCTGCCTGCTGTCACTTAAGCGAACCCTTGTTAATCTGCCATTATCCATGAATGGCACCTGCCACCCTGCACCTACTAGATGCAAGAATAGATAGAATCCAATTTTCTCCAAAAAAAAGTTACTACTTTCTGTAAAAACGATTTATGTGTCAATCAGTTTCACACGCCATTCATCTGCGTATCCTAATTAATACGACCAATCTCTGACTTAGAAAATCGATATCATTAATTTGAAGCATTCGCCATCGAACCAATAATTTGCAGACTCTTACAAAACGCACACACAAACACACCGTTAGATTGCAGATCAACTACTGGACCCAAGCAGCAAGCGTCTAATTGCCTCACCCGATCTGTGATTGCCAAACAAAAAACAAATCGGTGTGCATTCGACTTGCACCTGCACCTCGATGGCTCACTGACTGCATCGGCCGCTCTGGCCAGGCCTAAGACCTCTCAGCCGATGAAGCAAATCTCCGCTGCCGTCGTGGGACTCCGTCACGTAATGTGTGCTATAATGGAATTGTGTTCACGGTACACTACGTTGGCGAAATTAAACGTTTTGAAACTTGTTCTCCTAGAAACGACACGCTCCACTAGCCACGGACACGTCCAGGTGTCCAGCGACGAAATAGTTGTTTCTTGGTCGGTGGCTTATATAACCAATTGCTGATCACATGGATATATTGGTACCAGTGGCTAATACTGGAGATTATTTTGTGATAAGTCAATGGTTGGGGTTAGCAGTGCTGTCTGTTGGTCGTGATGATGAGACTTTGGCTACAAGTCTGCCCATTCTCCTCAACCTTCCAAAGCAAAATTACCGACCACCTTTTGCAGGATGTGGAATCCTTAGCGCATTTGCAAGGGCCTTGTGTGATTGATGCACTGACTGAGCTCGTCAGTTTATCTTAAATTATGTCAAGTAACTGCTTCCCACGAGTATTGTTAGTGAGCGCAACGATTAGATAAGACTCATCAGCAGACGTTTGTTGACTTTCATTTACAGTGGGGCCGAGAAAAAGCGCGCGCCAATGCAACAGTTTTCTGTGCTGCAGTGTTGACCGAGAGCGATGTTAAACAATACTTACACAATATCTGACGAAAAGGGGCGGAGCTCTGAGCGGAATGATTAGTGATTGGGGGAAATGACGGCGCTTAATAATTCATCATAAAACCTTGGCAGCACCGACGACATTAATGTCATTTGTGGCAGTCAGGGGTGGAATCGTGTAAGGTGATAGATAATAAATTAATTAAACACATTTTTCATCAAATGAAAAAAACAA
This sequence comes from Eristalis tenax, assembly GCA_905231855.2. Taxonomy (NCBI): domain Eukaryota; kingdom Metazoa; phylum Arthropoda; class Insecta; order Diptera; family Syrphidae; genus Eristalis; species Eristalis tenax. The sequence continues at coordinate 61,073,187 of HG993125.1, read as the reverse complement.
TGCTAATGCTACCTTTCCACCGAACGAAATCGCGAGGTTTCATTAATTTTCTCCGAACCTACCAGGTTCCGCCTTACATTTTCGGGAACCGCGCGGTTTCTGACAGAACTCGTTAAATCCTCCTCGAGTTCATCCGTCCGTGAGAGGTTGTGAACCCGGATAAGCGATTTAAAAATTTATGTGAACCGAATTCTTTTTACAATTGAGGTTACAACTAGACTTACAAACTAAAGGTTAGGGTGTTGGCTCAACAATAGGGGCCCAACTGATGTACTTTGTTTAATTTAATGTTTATTGTTATTGTCGGTTTATTGTTTATTTTGTATGTCCTACAGTGGCTGGTGCTTACATCATGTCAAGTCCGTGTATCAAAGGTGGTCCTTTTGGGATGGGGTGGTGATGTGGTGGCCAACTTTACCTCGATGGTGATTGCTATAGCTGCTCTGCTAGAATCCATGCAGCATGTTGTTCGACGTCGTTGGAAAGTTCTGCTCGTTTAGCAGATCTAACGCGTAGAGGTAGCGTTGTCCGGGGATTGTGTTTCTCAGGTTCCTGATTTCCTGGTTAGGATGGTTGTTGATGTTTAGTAGCTGCTTCTGAATGATGCATGCTTGGTCGCAAAGCCTGTTATTGCTGTGGTGCCTTTGACGGCCCCTGTCGAAGGTAAGTCCCGTACATATTCGCAGTATTTTTCTTTATGGTGTGCCATATTGGGAAGCCGTACGTTAAGATCGACCGTATAAGCTACTTGTATAGCAGCAGTTTTGTCCTCTGCCTTATTCGGCTCGCGCATCAAGGGATGGAAGCCTAGGTCGGCCATCTTAAGTGTCAGTTTCATGTCAGTTCACTATTGTACATTATTCCAAGGTTTTTTACACATGTAACATATTCAATTGCGGTCGAGTTGAGGGATAATGGGATAGGGAAGGGGATTGTTTCGAGAACGGGATGGATTTGGTTTTGTCTGGATTGAGCACCAGGCCATTGGCGATAGAGCCTAAATCCTTTTATTATTCAATCCTATTATTTTAGCAACTGAGTCTTGAACCATACCAAGAGGGAAACTTAAGTAGATTTGAACATCGTCTGCATAGATACGGAATTTACAGTAGGGCAAACCCATTGGAAGGTCATTGATAAACATTGAAAATAATAACGGACAGAGAATTGAACCTTGAGGAACACCACAGCTTACTTACTTACTTACTTAAGGTGGCGCTACAGTCCGAGGTGGACCTGGGCCTCAACCAACAAGCGTCTCCAGCCAGCACGATCTTTAGCTAGCTGTCTCCAGTTTCGCACGCATAGTTGGTTGAGGTCCCTTTCCACTTGCGTGCGCCACCTGAGTCGCGGTCTGGTGGTTGGGTGTTGTGGGAATCGGGTAGGCACTGACTGGCGTCAACCTGGCGATGCCCAGTGTTGTAACTTTTTCTACACAAAAATTGTGGTACTGGTTGTAGTTCACCCGAGCTCAACTTGCCAAACTTAAAAGTGCGACCTCTTGTCCTAGGGGTGACAAAAAAGGAACTGGCCCTCCAGGTTGGGGGTTGTGCCGTCGGGGTAACTGCCCGGTCACATAAAAAATATGTAGTTACGAAGCAACAACACCACAGCTTACGTCACAAATAGATGACAGTTTTGAATAACAGCTTGGACTCGATTAGTAAGATAAGAAAGAATTATTTTATTAGTGGGATTAAAGAAGTTGAATTGGGTGGACAGTTTATGACAGAGTATCCTTGAGTCAACGCAGTCAAATCCTTTCGAAAAGTCAAGTAAGGTTAATATGGTCGTTTTGTCTTCGTCAATAGCTCTTCTTATGTCGTGCGTTACCTTTAACAAGGCTATATCCATATGACTGCAATGGTTTCAATAGATTGTGTCGCTCAATGTAATCTTTGATGTCTCGGCTAGCCAGAGACTCAAACACTTTTGATAAAAACGGAAGAATAGCAATAGGTCTATATTCAGGTGGATTAGTTTTCTTGTGAATTGGGATTATCTTTGCTTTTTTCCACGGTAGGGGTATTTGTGGGTATTTCCAATGCTAGCTCATGAAGAGGCTACTAGCAAGAGCGTCAGAACTTAAAATACGGCATCGATAAGACTGAATGTTTAAAATCAGCTATAGACAGATGAATAAAATAGAGGATTTGAGGAGTCATTTTTTGTTGTATTTATGGTAAGGATGGTTGATCTTTATAAAGCACATCTTTGAACATGCGTGAATTACTTTGATGTGGTTGATCACATCAAGAATTACTTTGACCACATTGATAGCGTAGTGTCCAAGATATATACATCCCTAAGAGGCATGTCAATCAGCAAATATATTCTCCCTATCAACGTTAAATTAAAACTTGCCAAAGCACTCACAGTGCCAGTCTTGGCTATGGATCAGAGTTGTTCGTCGACTGTGATTATTCTTCTTCGCAAAAGCAATCAACACGGCTGCACGGAACGTTTTTAATCTTCGCAGATTTGACCCTGTCTCGGAAGAACGTCGGAATCTCCTAGGATGCGCATTGGAATCACTCCTAGGTTACAGATCGTGCATATTGCTCTTCAAAATTATTTACAAGAAACAGCCAAATTATTTATATGAAAATATCACCTTCTGTCGATCGAGTCGTAGAAGACCCTCAATTCATACCCGGTTAATGTCACGCAGGCACTTCTTCATTCATGCTGTTCATCTCTGGATGATTCCTACCTTCACGGGTACAGTCTAAGTCCGAGTACAGACAATTTTGTACTGCTTGTTTCTCCTTTTTCTCATCGAACTGAAATAAATCCTACAATATTTGTATGTTCTTTTTTTTATTATTTTGCGCACGCACAAGGGATTGCTAGTACCCTTAAGTGCCCGGGTTCAAGACACAGCACGGGCCGAAGGTGTAGAGGGAGCCTCTCTCTTTAGAGGAGGTACCTGTGCACCTGTGGTTTTAAATATCTGCGGATTGTATTCTGGGGGAAATATTGGGCTGGGAAGAGCATTCCATATTCGTGTCGTGCGGCTGATGAACGACTCTCTAAATTTAACTGTGCGTCCGAAAGTAGGCTTAAGGGTAAACTGATGAGCATTCCTGGCTAGACGGGTACTGCGGGTGAATTCGTGGAGAGGAGGTATGCAGTTGGCAAGCTCACTTGAGCATCGTTTGTTAAAATACCGATAAAATACGGATAGACACGAGACGGTACGTCGATGTCCAGGCGAGTCTAATGACTCTGCAATATGTTGTCTCCTATAAGTTTCATCGCTCGCTTTTGGATTCTATCTAGTAGGTGCAGGGTGGTTTTGAGGGCACCAGACCAGATATGAGCATTCTGCTCAAGTTTGGGGCGTATATACGAATTATAAATTAAAACCAAATCAGAAGGCTGCAGTATTTCTTGCATCGATTGAGGAAACCTAAACATTTCGCAGCATTTTTGGCGAACTTAAATATGTGATCGTTCCAACTGAGTGGTGTGTTGATACACATACCAAGGATGGAAAGGTTTCCGGTTTCACCGACACAGGTGCCATTCATGGATAATGGCTGATTAACAAGGGTTCGCTTGAGTGACAGCAGGCAGTATTAAGATGAAGCATTGAATTTCACCCGATTGTTCTTTCCCCAGTTGAGTATGCTGTCAAGATCGGAATTCAATGTGCTTAACATAAGCTGGCGTTCCAATTCTACAGCCGAAGGGCGGGGTCGTGAGTCTCGGAACGAATATGAAAAGCTGAGGGTGCTGTCATTAGCGAAGGAATGGATTGGATTAGAAGTAGCAGACAAGAGATCATTTATAAAAATGAGAAAGAGTGTCGGAGACAGAGTAGAGCCTTGGGGACACCAGCATTTATTTGGTGGATATCTTGACTTGAACCCATCCAAGACAACTTGAATTAAACGTTTCGAAAGGTAATTTCTAATTCAATGAAGAGGATATTCATCGACAACATGGGCACGCATTTTCGACAAGAGAGCTTGATGCCAAACTCTGTCGAATGCCTTAGAAATATCAAGCGCAACGATCTTGCTTTCGCCTGCATTGTGCAAAGATTGGTTCCACTTTTCGGTGAGATAAGCCATCAGATCACCAGTGGACCTGTTGCTGCGGAAACCATACTGCCGGTCATTAAGAAGCTTCCGCGATTCGAGATATTTCATAAGCTGACGATTTATCAGCGTTTCCATGGCCTTAGAAAGAAGGGACGTAAGTGCTCTTCATCGGTACGAGGTGGGTGACGATGATTTCTTATTTTTACCTATTCCCTATGCATTTGTATCATTAATCGTATTGAATTAAAAAATCAGCTTGGAATTCAAAGCCTGTCTCTCGCACAATTCATCTATTAGCCAGCTTAAATAGTCGTTGAAGTGCGATATCTCTTTAACTGACTAGCAGAACGTTTGTGTTGCAGTGACAGTCTCCAGTGAAAACGAGCACATTTGGCCATGCCATTAGAAGTGCTGCTCCTCTGATATATGCATTGCACTCCATTTTCCTGCAATCAGCTTCATCTCCGTCCCATCAATCCGTTCGCCAGTACGTGCCGATAGTGTGCAACACAAATATTTGGCCACATTGCTTTCATGCCGTATTCTGTTGTCTTATGCGACTCACCTCTCCGAGTACGAGCTGCCACCCCACCACCAACCCCTCCATCAACGTCAACGCCGCAGAATGAAAAAAGAGAGAGTGACCGAACCGAACCGAACCCTACCACTGCCGCCGCCAAGCAGCGATCAGCCATGAGCAACAACAATTCCCACACACAAGCGCCAGCTACCCAAATGTAAGACACCGTCCGCATGTAGCGCACTGGTAGCAGCGCAACGTCAGTTGGCCAAAAACACTTCTTCGACACACGTCGAGTAGGTCTGAACGTCGCGCGCCTCTAGAGCAAAACGCAACGCACTCGCGCGCTTCCCAAACGCTTCTCCCAATCGATTTCGCTTTCATTTCACTTTCCGTGCAGAATACACACCAGCACGGCAGCATTACAAAACCACGGCGAGTCCGTCTGTCAAGTAATTCGGTTTCGGTTTCGACTCCATTTGGTGTATCTTTCGGATTTCTTTCAGCGAGTGCATCCAATAAAATCGCCCAAATTCGAATAAAATGAGTTTCGTGAACGGCTAATCAATGAGAATTCCAAAGTGTGAGCCCAAGTTATGCACAAGGTTAGCAGATAGCACCTGATGTGCCGCCGCCACCGCCAACGCCAACGCCATAGCCCCCAGTCCCAACCGTCTATATGGTCGAAAAGTGAGAGTGATTTTCAGTGAAAAATTTATTCAGAAGAAGAAAAAAAAGACCACGCACTTACAGATACACCTGCAGTGTGTGCGTGCTTGTGTGTGTGTTCCTAAATAATTTTCGAGTTACGTTCGCACAAGGCCCACGGTATTCATGAGACGCTTTGCATGGTAGATCTGTGCATCGAAGATCAAAATTTATTTGACAGTTTTTCTTGGAGTGTTTCGTTTGTTCGACTTTTCATTGTCATTCCGCGGCGATTGCGCCCGTGTGCACGAGTGCACGATTGGATTGGATTGGATTGGAAAACTCGTCCATCGCGGGACCGATTGATCACAAAACAAAGCGGACTTCAGAAATCGGTTCAAAGCCAACATGTTTCATTGCAGCCTGCTCGTTGCGGTTTTCTTGGCGACCTTGGGCAGTAGTAAGTATCTCGCAGCAATTAGCATGCAATTAGTGCGATTTTTTAGGCCAAATTTCGATCGGGCACCTGATTTGGTAATAGCTTTGGCTTTCTAATGAAAGTTCGAGTTTGCCTTTCGCGGGCGCTGTGCGCTGCCCTACTGAACGGCTTGACAGAGAGCTGTCAGTGAGTGACGTAAGTCGGATGGGAAGTTGACATGCCGGTTCCGTAGGTGGCCCAGTGATGGGTTTGGGTCAAGGCTGACCCCGTCTTTCCATACCATTTAGTCGTCTGAGTGCGCGCATGGATGTGGTGCTCTTAATTATGCATACTTCGCTCACTCACTTAATTTATTAGCAACCTTGCTCCGCTCGCGACTTCCTCGATAAACAGCCTCCTCTTTGAACTGATTGCATGTGTTTGAACCTTAGGCGGAGGTTATGATTCTCGCGTGGCCACCCAGGGCGTTGGGAAATGACAGCGCACAAAGCGTTCGATCACGGAAAATCGAAATCCATCACGTATCGGTCTTTTCGGATTCACGCAGATGGCTCGGCGGCCCGTCTGTTGGGCAATACACTGCGACTGCTGCTGGGGCATTTTAATTGATCCGTTAAGCTGCATTTGGGCTTTGAGAAAGAGTAAGGCGTGGCTAATCGCTAAGAAAGCACCGTGTGAGAATGGGACACCTTCTGTGCTGTCGATTAATGTACGCATGGTTGGTATGCGGTAACCCTGACCGAAGCCATTTGGATAGTCGTAAAGATGTTGACGTTTCCTCAACTTTGACGAAATGAAAGGCACCAGCTGGATCGAGATAATAGCAGCCCTTGAGAATTTCGATTGTGAATAGGCACAAGGACTAATTAGCTTAATGGGGGTAGCCATTTGTCAGACTTGGCAGCGTGATTGATTTCGTCGGAACTATGGGTGCTTTTGACATCCTTTGCATCGTTTGACAATTCGCTTGTAGAGATGTGTCCAAGCGACTGATGTGCAGACAGCTGAAGTTCACAATGAATACTGTGCAATCATCGTCAGTTGTAGGAAGGGGAAAGGCTCTCCTCTGCGTGGACTGCCAATTAACACTTGATCGTGTCTTGTGTGATATTCAAAAGAGCACTCAATGTCTTCGGTCCACCTGCGGTGGGAGGGATATTTAGCGTGTGTCTTTGTTGAACGTGCGGTTTCTTTTCTCCGGGATGTAAGGGTATTTGTTTGCTTTGTGGTCAATAATCACCTACAATTAATGGCACAACATACTTCAGGGCTAGGAGTAGGTCTAGCTTTTACAGCAATCACCCGTGGTCCGTGGACTGCTGTCCTTTCATGAGTGATCCGATATTTTGTCCCGCCTGCGAACAGCGAAGCTTGGTGCGATATTTTTTAGACAGAGAATACTTCCTGAGCATTGTCTGAAATTCGTGAGAGGATTGAACTCCAGAGACTTGTGCAATTTTGCGAATCTAGCGGAAATTTGTTCAAAAGTCAATGTGGTCTTAACGTTTTAAAAGATTGGAAACCGTTATTTGCCGTTATGTGGCATCACAAACAGCAAGCATTTTCTAGCACAAGAAATACAAAACATCACGTGGATGAAATTGATCGCGTGGGTTTACTAAATATTTTGGATGAGCTTGAACCTTGTATGACCTAAGCAAGGTGGAAACGAAGAATGTGAGTGAATGCTAAGGTTACAGAATAATATGACATTGGATTGCCGATAGAGTTCTATGATGTAGCCCCAAGAGCAACATCAAGCATGAAAGGGCATTCAACGAATGGACACAAAAATGAAACAACTTATAAGCCTTAAATCGACTAAAGTGCTTTTTCCCTAGAAGTACCTTTAGGATTGAGTGGCAACAGAGATGCTGGAAATTTGGTAAGGGAGCTTACTAGAAAAAGGGGCTTAAACCTCGATCCAGTCAAGTAGGGCATTATAGGTAAAATGATTGCTCCCGAGTGACCACCTTTACTGATATGGTCGAAGGGGAGTGGGATGGCTAAACATCACTTCCGCTCGGAGGCCATAAGGCCCACTATGAATCCCTTCATTTGAAGGGAAGTACACATTCTATTTAAAACCTATCCTGTGTCCCGTGATGGCTTCAACCACCCCGTGCTCTTTACGAATCTTAGAAGATCCAATATACCCGAATTTGCTAAGTCAGCAGTCTCTGTGAAGAATCTTTGCCCCAGCAAAGCTAGGCGCCGATTCTGGAGAGCACTGGTTGGTAGCTGCTTTATATAAAATTACATGCTCTCCAGTAAAACAGCATGCTCTAACAGCTGTTGTACTTTCGAAAATTCGAATATGAATTGATGCATTTTTTTAATTTTATCAGATCCATATCTTTCGGGTGTTAGCACAGCGATCCATGAAAAAATGATCCGCCACAACCTCAAGAAAGTACCCGAATAATGTGAATTTGAAAAATTATGCTTACCTGCTCTAAAATGTGAACTTGTGACAATTTGTTTGCTCTTCGAAAATGTGATGATCTTTTGTATTTCGTCTTTGTGTTTTTTTTGTGATTTAAAGGGGAAGAAGTGACAGCCAAATGTGAATATGGCGCTATCCCAGAATAGTCACTAGTACGATAACTTCGGCCCCAAGAATTGATAATGGTATTTTGTAGAGGGGTTACAAACTAGACAGGAAGCGTTGTTGGGGGTGGGGGTCTATTTCGCCCCGTTAGGAGCTGCTGAGATGAGATTTCTTCGTGCTGTTGTGGGAATTACTCGCCGGGATAGGCTGAGAAACACGGCAGTGCGCTAGGAACTCAACATTGGGGAGCGGCTTCTTCGAACGGAGAGGGCTATGCTTCGGTGGTTTGGTCACGTGGCACGAATGTCCTCTTCGGCACGACTTCCGAGCCGGTCGTTGCATGTGATTCTATCAGGTTGGCGACCGCTGGCAGACCCAGGACGAGGTAGTTGGACCAAGTCCAAAAACTCGCCTGGTTACGCTTGGGCATAACTCCTGATGAGTGAGAGTGCGTGAGCGTGGTTTACCCCCGCTACCCTTTAAGTGGATCATGCGGTTCAGAAGATGATGATGATGATGATGATAGGAGTTAGGTTCAATTTTAGAAAAAAAATACTTAAAATTGAAACTAAAAACGGCAACACTTACACTTACTATCTTGCTCAAAAATCAAGCAAATCATTTTAACTGTCAGTTTAGGGATTATTTTATTATTTTAATGCTATTGACAGGTAGCTTTAAAAGATTCGAGAACTTCGCTGAGTGGGTGGTGGTTAGGGGGGGGTATTAGTTGCAGCAGGCTAAGCGGATATCTTTGGTGTCGAGGGGGAGGACGGCGGGACGCTTGTGGTTGCACGGGACATCTCGTTGGACGGGGAGGTTCTTGTGACCTCTCTCGTACACCACCTGTCTAGTGTCTAGTGCCTAGTTAGGTGAGATAGAAGAGGGAGAGAGAGAGAGAGAGAGAGAGAGAGAGGGAGACAGAGAGAGAGGAAAAAATAGAAAAGAGATAAAAAGCCTAGTACTCTAATTCAGACCACGGACGGGCAACTAAATATAGGGTAGATGAGAAAGAAAGAGACGGGAAAGATGAAGAAGAAAAGTGTGCTCAAAGCCTATGCTTCACCAAAACCAGAGAGGGTTCGCGGAGCTAAGCTAATTAACCTAAGCTATGCCCTAACAAACCTACCTAACCTAAAACCTAATCTCAGCCTATCCTAAAACTACCAAGCTCAGCCCTACAACGAGTAAACGCCCCTCCAGCGTCGTTTGGCGATCTAAGTCCGTAAAGAACACGAGGGTGCCCCAATCGACATTATTTTGCATACATTGCTGGCTCCCTTGGCAAAATTTGCGAACCTTGATGCTGTAAAGCCCTTTCTGCAAGATTTTCAAGCCTACGCCAGGGAAAATTCTCTTGCTCCAGAACAGATTAATAATGCCAATGAGACTGCCCTATATTGGAAACTTCTTCCAGAGAAAGAGACAAGTTTAGCAGGCAAAAACACCAGCAAGTATCGTGGCCCTATTGTGGGATCATCAAATGCGACTGAAACACACAAATTAAAACCTCTCACAATCGGAAAGTCCAGTCGAAAGACTTTTTCTGGATTTAATGTGCCTGTGTTGTACAAGTCAAGCAAAAAGCCTGGATGACAACAGGCATTTTCCTAGACTGGTTTCATATTATTTAAGTAAAGGTTTATGCTAACCTCAAAACTAGGTTCATTTTTGCTCAATTTATTTTTTTAACAAAAAAATGTTTCTATTTTCCTATACGATAATGTGAATCTCTCCAAAATGTGAACTGACCATGTTCTATGTTTTCTATTGAGGTTATGCTGCTTTGCCTAGTTAAAGGCTCCCGAAGGATTTGAATTAGTAGCAGCGATGATCTAAACCACCAATTTCAAATTAAAAAATCGTAAATTTAAACTGCTTTTATTTACGTTTTACCTACAAATGATCAACATGACGACAATCGCTTTATTTTTGTCAGAGGTTATTAAACGCCATACTGGAGCACTCAGACATAACGACTGCGTCCATTGCACTGCCAGTCAGCAAACCCCGGCAGACTACTGCCACTGATCGACCACTTCAGTGGTAGCGCCGTTAATTTGATCCCAACGGCAAATGGTGACTGGGCCAGATTTGAAAACACAATAAAAGCGTTTTTTCTTTGCTTTTACTGGGATTCGAACCAAGGAGCCCTCCCCTAATGAAGGGCTGGATCTCAACAAAATGCGCCACCCACGATGACACGGTTAGTTTCATCAAAATATCTTTATCTAAGGGAGGGTTCAAGAAAAGGACGTTCCACTAACTTTTCTGAACACATTGGTCTAGTGGTCGTTTAGTTAAAGACATTTGTATCCCTGAGCTTAGTGGAGATTGGACGTGTCCCCTATCCAGAGATAATGGAGGATAGAGATATCCAGCTTCGGCCATTTTTACCCCTTGTCTATGTAAAGTATAAGAGTGTAGTGGAATTCACTTCGCATTTCACACATCCTCTTACAAAAATTCCGGCTCCACCACGCATCGCAACACCGTCTAAAAAACGCTGTCAGATGAAATCAAGGGAAGGGGAGGTAGAAGTTGGATATATCTATCCTCTTTTATCTCTGCTCCTATCACTGAACACATATGCTTATTTGTACAATCACCGAACAAATAAATCCAAAGTACATCGATACCAAGCGTCACAGGAATACATTTCAGCTAGCTTCGCAAATTGCACATTGTGCAGCGAGGGGTCGAATCATCTATCCCCTCCGCCACGGCAGACATTTATCGATACGATCTTTAGTTACATACTGGAAATGGAAATGCACAGTCTGGAAATGAACAACCTCTGTTTCATTGTCTCACAGTCTTGATGTCGAAAAGTACTCGTAAAACTCTACGCGATCTACTCTGGTTGTGCCACATTGAAAAGGACATTAGATCAAGTCATAAGCTGTCAAGACACCGAACATTTATTCCTATGACAGCGCGTCCCTTTGACTCCTCGGCCAGCCGAAATGGCTTAAATACTCTCTCAATAACGACTTCGATCATTTTGATTGATTATTTAGGCCTTTCCTTGAGATGCGAGGACTACCAACTGTCTACAGAGAGATATCCGCTCCTTCAGAAGTTTCTGAAAGTCTAAGCTTATCTTTCAGAGTAGAGAACAGAGTCTAAGCTGCAGTTGCTCAATCCGCCAACTCTCTCCATTCGTTCAAAAACACTCTAAACTGATTTCGTTAATGTGATAGAAAATAGCTCGATTGCACTTAAGACATAATCCTTTCAAAGAGCCACTCACAGACTGTGTCCAACTGAACACCAACATAAGAGTGAGTACTTAACTCATCATTGAAACGGATTCACATGTTCAAACCGAAGTCGATGGGAGGGGATTAATCACAACACACTCGTTATGACCATCTCACATGAAATATCAATCATCCGCAAGCCCTTGAGCCATGTGTACAGACGCGTATTTGCAAATTGCGTATCGCTGGCCATTAGACGGCGGATTATCATACTCGAGAGCGAAGTAAGACATCAGGAAGTAAACACAAATACGGGACCTTGAGTATCAAGCAAGCGGAATGTTGCACGGCAATAAAAAAAAAACTCAAAACATTAACGATTATATTATACTTTCCGGTCGAGGTTACGTGAATCAAAAACAAATTAGCTCGATGATCAATCGATTATGTAACACAATGAAAATGTGACTCATGCGGCCTACTTCTTCTTTGTTGATTCCAATTTATTCAACTTATCGAGAATTTTGTTCGTGCTGGTCGATGTTTTTTCGGTAAATTTACATGGCTCATGTTGAAGAGTTCTTCCATGGCAAAGCAGTATTAATATGAGATTTCTGCGGGCACTTTATTTGCCCCTGTGGCGTAGTGGGTGGGTAGGTAGGTAGCCCAAGAGCCCACAGCATAGTTTGAGCGCGATGGGATGTAGGTGTAACCAAAATATTGTTGCATTAATATTCAGACTAGGCTACGCTTGGTAATATTGAAATGGAAAGCCTGGCAGGGTTTTGTTGGTTATGTCATCGCAGCCACAATATGATGTGGGGTCTTGGTGGAGCACCTACTCTAGTGCTGAGTTTAATTCAATCGAGCATCAATCATATTTCGAGTCCCTGACAATACTCAAGAAGTACACCATCTAGAGAATGGCTGGTGTACTTGTCGGCATAAAATTGTAGGTCCCAACCATTCGGGTTAGTAAAGGGTGGTTACATTTTAAGGGCCGATGTTGATTTTGAATAAAACACAAATTATTTAGGAAAATATTGTCATATCTTTTTATTATGATAATAGTGGTATGGTTCAATTATGTATGGAATAAAATATCGGCCAAATGGCCGCCGCGACCTCGCCGGCACACCTCCATCCGATGGTCCAAATTTTCGATGACGCTGAAGCATAATTGAGGTTCTATGCCGTTAATGTGCCGAATTATCTCATCATTTAGCTCTTGAATTGTTGCTGGCTTATCGACGTACACCTTTCAAATAACCCCAAAGAAAAAAATCCATCGGTGTCAAATCACATGATCTTGGCGGCCAATGGACATCGCCACCACGTGAGATAACACGGCCATTGAATTGTCGCGCAAAAGAATCATTGTTGCCATTTCTTGCCACCATTCTGACCATTGACGACGCTTGAAATGGTCAAGAGGCTTTAGGTCTTGAGTCAGTTGCACCTTGTAAGCGTTCATCAACGAAGACCGTGAGAGGTGCAATTGTTGGGCACGACGACGAGTTGAGGTGGACGGCTCTTCAGCCACACTATCGCGAGCAGCAGCAATATTTTCTGCAGTACGAGCTGTACGACCATGCACTGGTGTTTTCACATCTCCTACATTTGCTCAAATTTTTGCACGATTTTTTCGATTGTACGCACATTTGGACGATTAAATTGACCGAAAAAATCACGAAGTGCATTCTGATTTGAACGCCCATTTTCATAATAAGTCTGAATAACTTTAACGCGTTTCTCGATTGTGTATCTTTCCATGGTTCAAATTGAATTAGTCTGAAATTGAGAAACGTCAAATGAAATGCAGAAAAACACTTGACGTTTAGGTGTGGTTCACATTCAACATCGGCCCTTAAAATTTAACCAAAAAAAAAATAAACCTTTGCAATTGCACGCACAGCACAAGTGATGCCGTGAAGGTCCACGTTCACCTAGGAGATGGATTTTGGATCATACTTTAGTGTAGTATTGACTCACCATTACGATCGCACTTGCCGGTGGTCAGCGACAAGATTGGACATGCACACAAGACAACAACGATAAGAGCTAAAATGCATGTCATCTCCTATCCTCTCACGCTCTACCGTAGTATTGCCAATACACTACAGTTCAGTAACGGCCATTGCTCGACTATCATCTACAGAGCGATCAAAGGGAAAGGAGACACAAGCAACAACCCAGTCGGCCAGTCCTTAAAAAACACTAGATAGTTGAACAGAAAGACAAATAGTTGAACAGGTTGGAAATACAAGCTCATCAAATGACAGCAACACGCAGTACAGCATAAATGGCTAACAACAAATACCAGCAGTGAAAATTCTCGCGAGCAAAGTGGCAGTGGCGACTTAGGTTTGCTTGAAAATGTTAAATCCGCTGTAACTCAGCGAATGCAACTAAAAGACGGGGATCGTAAATCAATCATGACGGATGACACATTCACTTTCAAGCATCTGCTGAGAGGAAGTTCTGTTTGGAAACGTGTCAGATGAAAAATAAGTATTCTGTGGTGATATTTGTGATTTCAGTAAATGAATTTCCTTGAGAATTCATTATGCAACTTACTCGACTGAGCTTGTGTGGTGATGCATGTGGCATGGATTGCTGAATGCAACAACAGAAAGTATTCTAGTGTGGTAAAAAGGAGAGAAAAAAAAGGAGTTATTCTGGTGGAGTAGAAGAAGGCGAAAATATTGATGTGACGGGTGATTCTTTAAGCTTTTGGTTTTTAATTTTCAAAGACAGAAGAATGGCACAAGCGTCTACCATTTGCATTTGAGTCGATGTATGAATGCTTGCCATTGCTGTTGTTGTCCAAAACTACGCTAACTAAATTGCTAACACTTGTTTTTACTGCTTCACTTCCAAGTCTGCTGTTGGCGCTGGGCGATTGGCACAGAAGAAGATATCCCCTTGAAACTCTGCTTACTAACCTACTCACTCAGACAGAAGTGAGCTGAAGTCAATTTGTCGATAAAAAGCTGTGACAGGTATAAGTTGGCAATGCTATCGGGCAATGTTTGACTTAGACGAATAGAAAATAGAAAACTGAAAAATAAACGGAAGAGAAACCATAAGTAATGCACAATTTGTTGGAATGAAAAATCAGTTCGTCTTCGATTAACGCAACTCTCGATTTAGCCAACTCCTCGCAACAGCTAAAATAAACTTTGCATCATTATTGACGAAGTAATCGCAAAACTCGATAATTGCACCTAACCCAGTTTCTACTAGTTGCGATAGTCGAATAATTACGGGAACTAATATTGTGTTTAATTTATGTACTGTTTGAGTTATGGAGTGTTACAGATGAGTCCTGTGCTTAAGGATATTCGGCTTACAGAGGTTTGACTATAGTTTATTTTTCTAAATCTATATTGTCATATAATAAATGTATTACATGTACTATGTATTATTTACTATGGCAACACTTTCCACCATGCCACACGGAAACGGGAAACGGTCTCTATCCTTGTTTTTAGCGAGAAGACATAGATAAGAGACAAGACACGTCAATCTTGTTGGCGTCTAGTATTAAGTTAGTCTTAAGTTTGGATTCGACCAATAAAGTGTATCAATGTTATTACTCTCTTTTATTTCGAATTTTTTATGATAAATGTTGCACACAAGAGAGGTCCAACATCACTATATATAAATATAAAAATTTAGCGTCAAATGTTTGTCGTCGATTCACGCCTTAATACATTTACCGATTTCCGCGAAACTTTAACACATCTTTGGTATTGGTCTGCATATGGTTTGTGTGAAGTTTGCTGAAAATCGGTTACCGTATGTGTCTGTTGTATGTGCGTGAAAAAAACACATAAATTTTAGTACATTTTGATTTTTTTCCACACATTAGCCGAGTTTTTTACGTCGGTATATGCAGGAATGAAGTCTTACCGAGATGGCCTACTTCACAGCTGATTGACCACATGTCCATCGACGAATTTGAGTGACTTTTTGACAGTTATTCATGCATTTCTGACGGTTATACACGAAATAGGTAGGTAGAGCAAGGGTATAGCAAGGGAGGTAGAATTCTGCCATATCGTTAAAACTGCTTCATTTCTGGGTATTTGTATAGATATGTCACACGTTTTGGAAAACCGATTCTCAGTTCCTTTGATTTTTAGTCATCAGTGTCAAGATCAAAAATGAAGTATAATAGAGATGCCCAACTTCGCAGCTGATTGACTCCTAGTCCATCGACGAATTTCAGAGGCTATTTGACAGTTGCTCATGAATTTTTGACAGTTATTCACTCAAATACCGTCCTCTGATTGGTCAATTTGGCTTTAGAAAACAATATAAAAAATTGCTGTTAAAATGTTAAGGGGCAAGAGAGTTAGAAGTTGGGCATCTCTAACATATTTCATTTCTGGTCAAGATATACATATGAAAATAAGTTGTTTCACACTGCTTGCTGATCATCGCCTACTGCTTTGGAGGATCAACACATCATAGAAGCATGAATCTCGCCCGAACAGCATTTATCCCTTTTTTCTGTTCGCCTATTATGAATTCCCCATGTTCGAAAAAATTCCCTTATCGCGAACGGAAAGTCCGGGCGGAAACGAATGTTAAACCAAGCTAAAATGTTCCCTAGCTTTTTGCAGGCGAACATGTGGGGAATCATCATAGATCCACGAATAAATACAAATGCAAAAAAATCCAAAGAATAAATTGCGCCCAAAAAGGCAACGGAGGCAAAAAAGGAGCATATCAGCAGGCTGAAAGCGCCGCTGAAAAAACCTAGCCCCGCGACCAAACGCAAGCGCTTATCAAACATATGGACGATCAATATCGAACCGCCGACAACAGAGAACATCTGCAGAAATGTGATAAATGTGAAGAAGTGAATGTGTATGTTTTGTTTTTGAACTTTGTTCTGAAATTTGAATTTGATCCAATACTATGGACGTTTTCAACTGCTTCAACAGGACGTAGTACACTTAGCTTTCGTACTTTACGTAATGCTTTAGCACTCACCAAGCATCGGTGTTTTTTAGAACACCATTTGTTCTTTCGATTATGTTGCGGCAACAAGAGTGAATCTCATTAAATTGTTCTTCAACAGTTCAGTCAATAGTCAAAGTTTTTTTTTTTTCAAAATGTCCAATACTTCGGTAAGTATTGCACTGAAAGAGGATTGTGTCAGTCTTTCCTACTCCTTTCTGGTATCCACCTTCTGCAAAAAAAAAACCACAATCAAACGGCGAATTTGACTATTGTTGGAACTGCACTGAAAAATCCTACTTAATTTTTTTTAGATCTTTGTGAAAGAAAACACGGCTATAGTTTTTGAATTGTCAAGGAGTGCTGTATTGAAATTCCTTCAGTCTGAAAGACATAAAAAAGAACATGGGAACGTGTTGAACACAGAGCTACTCTGTTTGTTTGGCATACATACAGTGAATCAAGAAAAAGCTGGAAAACAGCTTAGTTAATCATGACATATTAATGTCGCCGTCGGTCTTTAAAGGTGCACAGTCTAAATCGCATGATTAAACTTAAATAATACAAATCGGCCACTTTTTTAAATTTCTTAGAAAACAAATAATAAATCTCCGTCTTTTGTTTCTGTTTTCTTACATGACCTCCGTTAAAGTCTGATTTCCTTATTTTAAACCGGAAAAGGTCTACTAATCTGACAAGTTGTTAACACTCGCATATTTACGTTATCAAGCATCACTATAAATAAATGGAATAATAATAATAATACGGGTGGCGCTACAGTCCGTAGAGGGCCAGGGCCTAGGTTCTCAGCAACCACTCATGTTGTGCGAGTTATTGGTCTTTCACGAGTGGATGGGATCCAAAGTTTTATGCCGACTCCGAACGGCCAATTTGAGAAGCTTTTCCTAAACTGTTATAATCTCTGAGCATTGTCAGAGACTCGAAAGGGGCTGTGAAAACTATTTCACTTTTACTAGGAGTTTGACAAACCAAGACAATCGAAGGCTCAAAGCGCGTAAGGGTCGAAGCACCATCCCACAACGTCACAGCCTGCACTCGATTAATAGTGTAAAACCCAGATTCTACCACGAAACACAGCCCTCCATCTTTATTGACTTCTCAAACATTAATAAATATTCACAGTTGTTCACAACGAGTATATTTCGCGTATTCATCTGAAATCGGCCAACATCGAGCCAACTAGCGCTTACATTGTTGCTGTATGCTGAGTGTGTACAGAGTACACACTCTCAGGGCGTACAGATCCTCCTCCTTCCGCACTCCACCGCAATAGATGACTCCAGGATTTAATCAATTTTCGAAGCGGCACTATAAACCACTCGCAATTTCGTGAAGTTTTGAATCAAACTCTGGCATGGGCATTTTGCAGTGACTTATCCGCAATTGACTTCAATATACTTGCAAATATCTACAGCTCAGTGGAAAATGATCGCTGATCCTCGCCGCCATCGAATTCATTCACAGAGATGCACCAAACCAGTTTTGTCCCATTCAGACTCTGCCATAATCATGGCACCAAATCCACGACCCAAATTTGATAAAAACATCCCAATACTTCATTGTTCACGGATCCACTTCGCATTTCTTATTTATCGCAATTCGCACTTTTGCTTTCTTCGTCTTCCACTCAATGATGCGGCATTCAAAGCGGCCTGACTCACTGCCGAAGCGCCTACATTTCGTAATCGCCCGGAGTCGACTCAGAAAATTTGCAAAATAAAGCAGTTCCCGTCCACCGCAAGCAGATTCGACTGATTGTGTAATATCGCCATATCACCCAAACGCACGTCACAGTCGCAGACTTCTATCGGTAGACCAGGCCAAGCCTAGAAAACCAGATTAGCATAGACCAGACTCGCGATGTTGCTGCAACAATCTGGTCGATCCGGTGCGGCGCAGTGTTGCCGCATATGATAATTGATTTCTGTTTGTTTTCACGGCGGACTCTTCGCACCGAACCGGAAAAATCTCGTGGGTTAGGCCGTGGCTTGAGATACATTCCAGAAAGATTTGATTGCTCAGGCGGCTGTTCAGTTAGCAGTCGTAAAAGTTATGCGCACCTCGCGTCGCATCTTCACGTCTCGAAACAGTGTCTGCTAGCTGAGTTGACTCTGTCGGCCGCTAATATTTTGCATACATGTGGTCGAGCCACTTTCTATTTCTGTAGTGAGGCCATTAACATGTGTGGGTCGTGCTTTGGAGTTAAGTGAAATAACGGTGTTTACAATTTGTAATCGCAACAGGCCCTGGCAAGTTGGGTTTTTCTCTCGGCTTGGTCACGTCGAGAGGAATCATGTTTCGGAAATACCTTCAGCTGGGGCTTATGACCGGTCGCGGCAACTGGTTGAGGACATGGACTGTGGTCACGTTGAGCTGCCCGATGACAGCGAGGACGGCAATTCCTACCGCTGACCTCCGCTGACAGACCAGATTAATGGTGTCTGCCTCAGAGACGGTTGTGCGGCAAAGACGAAGGTAGATGGTTGTAAATGGAGATTTAATTCGCGATAGGTAAATAAAAATCGACCGACAAGCATGCGACCTTGAGGTGTACAACATATATCCTTGGGAATTCTTTCAGATGTTGAATGATGAATCAGTCTTCAGTTCCAGCTTCGGTGATATGACTGACTCAACGAAGAGGCATTCCAAATTCACTTACGTTCACCTCCGGTTTACCTCAGCCACAAAGACATTTCTTCTAAAGACATGTCTTAGACTCACTCTAGAGTAAATGCGTGGGACGAATCGAGGACGCGTACGGGCGCATAGTTAATTTCGGCACGTTCAGTAAAACTGGCATCAGGAATGGAAGTCTGGCAAAAGACTTAGGGGTAGGGAAGGGGGCTGGCTGATAGTGGAATCATCAGCACACTTAGACAAACAGTCAGACCACTAGCACTGATCGACCGCTCCAGTTATTTTTTCCCACCAGAAATATGGTGACTGGAGCAGATTTAAAAACCAGATAAAAGCGTATTAACTTTGCTTTCACTGGGATTCGAACCGGGGACCCCAGTAACCAAGGGCAGGCACTTAACCAACTGCGTCCACTACAACCAGTCGTTTACTTTCGATTTGGAGATCAAATATTTTACTTTGTACTGATCGAACACAGCCTCGATTTGATTTTGCTGTCAATCGATGCTGGCTCATTATATATAAGTCGAAATCCGAAATGGCAGACCGTTACAGACCTTGAGAGACCTTTTTATATCGTCTTCACGGATATTGCCACATACACGATTTAGCAATAAGTCGTTCAAATCCTCCTAGAAGACCTAGGATCCATAAAGGGATACACGACATAATGATGTTTTATCTACAGTACCTGATTTCAGCTCGCTCCAATTTTGAATTTTCACAGCGAGGCAACATGGCCTTAACTTAATGTTGGGTAATTTAAACAATTGATCACTTATTGCGTCTTGGAAAAAACAAGTGGTTGTGGTTATTAATAAGTTAATCGTAGTTCCCAAGACTCCGCAAGAGTAATGAGGACATTTTCTCAATTATGCTTTGGAGCATTGAAGACCCCGGATTTAATTAAGTTCTAACAGCCTTCTGGTATTACTGCTCAGTGCGAGAGAAGCCAAACGACCCATCTTTCTCAAGAACAACATCGGATGCACGTTTATTGTCGACAAGGGCTACAGAAATGGTTACTGATAATCGGCAGCAGTGAAGTGCAGTCGCACATTCATCGTGATTAGTAATGACATGTGTACATGGTTAGGTTAGGTTTGGGGGGCTGGCTTCCATGTACATGTGTACATAAGTACTCTGCTCGACTAAGTTTGACGATTTGCAAAAATATCGCCTTCATACCTGTTCTTTTTGAGACTTTCGAATTCACATCCACATGTAGCCGTGGAACCGGGTGGCGTTTCTAATGCAAATTGTCATCACAGTCGTGCAGTTTCATCGTTTTTTTCCATCACAGAGCACACAAAACACTACCTTCTCTAAGTGTTAACTCTCAGTATCGCTTTACACAGCAGATTTTTGCTGCGCGACTAAGGATGATCTACCAAATTTACATCTCACAGATTGCATCAAATAAACAATATTAATTGCAAAGTTCATTAAAAGTGTTTATACACCTTGTAATAGCTGGTCCTATGCTCCTTATCGTATAGTAAATTTCTCACTCGAAGCGATCTTTGGGGAGCACATATATTCATGAGAAAAAGTAAATCAGGTGAACTTACACGGCAATTAAAAATGTCACGGATGAACATGGCTGACGCTGCCTTACGCCTTAAACTTTAGGTTTGCAAGCCTATTATTTCACATCTATCGTCATCATATCTAGGGGGTTCTTCAAAGGAATATAATTCACGGACAGCATATCTTGTGAAATTTGTTTGCACTCTTTCGAATTCGCGTTCTTGTATATCCTATGGGGAATCCCAAATGCTGGAAGAGTATTCCAAATACGGCCTGACTAACGAACAATAAATGGACATAAGACTAGTTATATCCCGAAAATCTTTACTATTTCTTTTCAGAAAACCTAACATAGCGTTAGACTTCGCAATTGTATTAATTGTAAATTAATTCGTGCGGTTTTTTTTTCCAAACATGAACGTTTATTTAGGAAAACATGTACAAACATGTATTATTCAAAGTATTGCCCATCTGAAGCTATGACATTTTTCCCATCTTTCTGGCAATTTGTGGATCCCATCCCAAAAGAACTGCGCCGGCTTAGCAGCCAAAAATGAATCAAGCCAGTTTTTGATATTCCGCTCTGATGTGAACCGTATTTCAGTGAGGGCGTTCTGCATGGACCGGAACAAATGGTGGTCAGAAAGGGCAAGGACTGGGCTATAAGGTGGATGGGGTTAAACTCATCCCCCCATCCACTGTTTTCCAAATTGTTCTTAATAACAACGTGGGGCCGAGCGTTGTCATGATGGAAATTTATTGCCTCGTGTCTGGTCGCATATTCCGGGCGTTTTTTGCCTGTTCGGTAGCGTTGTCCATTGATGGTTTCACCCGGTTTTAGCACACACCCTTCTGATCCCACCAAATACAGAGCATTACCTTCGCGCCATGGATATTCGGCTTTGCCGTTGATTTGGCTGGTTGGCCAAGCTAAAATCACCACTCTTAAATCGGGCAAACCACTTTTGGCACGTTTGCGCAGCTGGCGCATGTTCACCATAAGCTTCCACCAAAATACGATGTCTTTCGGCAGCAGTTTTCTTCATATAAAAGTAATGAAAAAGTAACTCCCCGTAAAATCACTTTTTCAGGCAGAAAATGACGTATGACAGAAGCTTTCCAACGCATGTTCCAATGGAATAATACAAGTTACGCCATCTTTTAGCAAACCGCATGAATTAAGTTATAGACCCAATATAATGTAATGAAAAATTTAACTTAGTATCAAAACTTACACCGAGATCTTTAATCTCTTCTAGGCAATTAAGTCTATGATCATATATGAAATAATCATAGACAATCGGGGATGTAAATCGATATGTCGTAAAAGTATTACATTTTCGAATATTCAGCTCTAGTCCATTGTACTTGCACCACTGGATATAAAATTGAAAATTATTACAGATAAACTATTTATAGATAAATACAATTTAAAGTCGTCTGCGAATGTTAAAATTTTAGAACATTTGAAAATTTCGTGAACATCATTTATGAACAAAAGAAAGAGTAATGGCCCCACATGGCTACCTTTTGGAACGCCTAATGTAACTTTTATTACTCGAGATCTGAAACTATCGATCTTTTCCAAATGCTTCATGTCCTTTAAGTAATTGGAAAACCACTCCATCATTGAAGAATGAAATCCCTAAGACTTTAGCTTGTTTAAAAGCAAAGTGTGGTGTACTTTATCGAACGTTTCATCTGTCAAACAACACAATACATAACTTCAGATTGATGCCCATAACGCAACGTCGCGTGCGCTCGGTCGACATTTGATAGTAGGATGCACGTAAATAATTTGTGTAAGTCGGAATGGGGTGACACAATTGAAAAACAATGTCTTGTACTTTTACGCAATTTATTATATTAATGAATAAATTATTGATTTCATCAAAGGTCTAGAATAAACTGACACATAAAAAACTAAGAAATTGAAGGAACATAAAAAGACGTTTACAAGAAATAATTATGTGATGTGTAAGTACAGTAAACAAAAAACAAGTGCTTTGATATTTTGTTACCTAGGTGGAAGGAGCAGCGGCATGTTGCGGCATTCAACTCGCGGTGAAATTTCACAGACTGTAAGCGCGAGTACAAATTTCCAAGTAGATCTTCTCCCCAGTCACTCGGGCTTTTTGACAATTTTTGACAAGATACGATTATTTACGCAATTAATTAATTTTTTGGGGATTTTATTTACTCATGTTTATTCTTTGAAATTATTTTTCAGAACGCTTTTAGGCACAACATTCTCGTAAACTCTATAAAACGCGCTTCAAAGACCGATCGCGTGATCGCAGTTGCGATTTCAAGCATGGTTACTTACTGGTCCACCTTTCTTTTCATAAAAAACGGCCCACACCCTTTCACCAATTAGCTTTATTTTTTCGTTCGTTATATACAAAATGACATACAACTAGACTTGCAACTAAGATAGGAATGTCGGCTCAACATTAGGGTCCCGAAGTATTTCACTTGACATTTGTAACATCATTGTAGCATCATTTTACAATAATTTTGACATGCTTAATCTTATGATTGAATAACAGAATGATTTCCGTTTATAATTTTCTTTAAAAAAGGGGTAAGAAATATTTATATTTTATTATTAAAAAAAAATGTTAAATACTTTGCTTTTTATGTAGAACTGCGTGTAGTCGGCATTGAATAGGTAACAAACAGCTCGAGTGGCAGTCGTTGCAGTTCTTGTATGTCTTGATTGGGATGAGTGCTAATAGTACTTAACAGCTTCTTGGCGAGCTGCAAGATGTACTTATCTATCGGCAATATCTTGGCTTCTTCATAAATTCTTGTGGTCGGGATGAACTTCCGTGTCGAATGGTCTCTGTGGAGACCAGTGCACATTCTTAAAACCTTCCGTTCGAACAGACGTATTCTGTGGGGTTTATTGTGTACCAGATCGGGCAGTCACCAAAAACGAAAAATTACGAATGTATTTGGAGAGGTGATTTATGCGATTTGTCTTCAGACGTGTCCAGTTCACAAGTCCAGAAATCTTTTAATTGATTTTGACAGTAAGTGGGACTGGTTAACTGAAGACATCACGCTAATTCTCCAAAGAACTGTCAAAGACTGCTAAAGCCAAACCCGCATTGACCAGACTAAATATGAGAATGTGTCTTGCTTCAAAAAATCATCGTTTCTCATCGCATTCAGTTGGAAGAATTTACGTTTCACAAGAGCTCTTCTGAAAAATGCACTTCAATTGACAGCGGTCATGCGCCGAAAAAAACCAGATATGAGAATATTTTGACAGCAAATCACTGTCACCCAGTTTACATCTTGCTCTTGGAGGCTGCTCAATTCAAATCGTATTCAAATCACTGCCCTAGACGCTCGAAATAAATTATCAAAACCCGGTTGT
This sequence comes from Eristalis tenax, assembly GCA_905231855.2. Lineage (NCBI taxonomy): Eukaryota > Metazoa > Arthropoda > Insecta > Diptera > Syrphidae > Eristalis > Eristalis tenax. The sequence continues at coordinate 61,049,230 of HG993125.1, read as the reverse complement.
ATTTCCCACTGAAATGCTATCAATCGGAATGGAATGTTAAAATGCTAATGCAAAGGCCTTGTGTGTCGATCGGACAGAAATTCGGTAAATCAAATGCAACTGCCTTGACACACCCTTTTGTTACATTCACGATTTCCATCGTGATTTTTCGCGTCACCCTGCAACAATTTTCACATCAATCTGTTTGGCTAAGGTCGCACGGATCTTTGACCCCTGACCACATAACTGCCAATTAAACTGTCATTAAACTCAAACTACTGACGTGCGTATCAATGTTCTCGATTCTCGTGCTAACGCTTGAATTGAGAAATAAATCGCTGGACAATATAACGACTACGACGGCGAATCCCATGTCCAATGACAGATCTAGTAAATAGCCATCAGTGGTGAAGCTTTGAACTTACACTCGGCGCCGTAAAACTCTTGGAACTCATTCACCTTCTGTGGCCGCACACATTAGCGCAGCCGCCGCGCCGTTCGCTTCAAAGTAATGGATACCGAACGATGACTGCTGACAGCAACTAGGTCGATGTTATGTCATTTCGTGGATAAGTATCTTGTCATAATGGCTGTGTTGTAAAATTAATTCAATTAAATGCGTCTACCTGTGTGCCCGTGTGCTCGGTCGTGAGAGTGCAAAAAGTACGCACTTGTGCGGCTGAAGTTTTTGTTTGCACATGTACTTGTTGCCGATGATTGGGAGAGTTTTGATGAAATCCCTTTGGTCATTCAGTCAAGCGGGCACTTTGAGGCTGAAGCGGGTCAATAGACGACAAGCATTTCAACTTTCAATCAGGCTGCAATTAATCTTGTGTTCAATGTGGTGGAGTGTCATTTGTGACAGCTGTCATGTGGGGAGGAAATTGCACAGATTCATATTCGAATGTGCGGTTGACAAGGTCAGTTGAAGGGGTCTTTGTACTGTTTGCATGTAACTGACTGAGCCTGTGTGGATTACAAAATTTGGCATAGTTGACGTTTCCCGCCATGAGACCGTGGTCTGTCACCGGCGATATTTCTTTGAATACGGAGCGGAGGTATAGTCTTTAAAATGATGGTGGAAACGGATGACTTGGGAACTAAGCACTAGTTGAAGTAGCGTTGTGGGCAAATCGTAGCGTCCTACGCATCCTGTAAGCCCGCGGCTGGCTCCCAGACACATTACCGTCCATTTCTAGAGAGGATTCTTAAAAAACTGTAAAGTAACTTTGCAGTAGACAAGGATCCCTTCAGTTCAACAGTCAACGTGGCCGAATGCGTCTTCACTTAATTTGCGACACCAGTTTGAACACGTCCACTTTTAAAACGGAGCATAAACGCCAGACTAATCAATCAGAGGAAGTTGAGCCGAAGCTGAGAGAGTCTTGAGCAAAATATTGCAATTCACTACTTTCCTTCTTTCAGCGGTAGGCTCTCCCTTGTCCGCCCTTAACCGCCAAGCCCGTTAAAAACTCCCCACAATTGGATTATGGTTTTTATACGACACTAACTTCTTTTCTCTCTTCTAATTTTTAGTGACCCAAGCGCTGATTGTGCCGCAGGAGCTGCCGTCCCTCCTGTCGCTCGTCTACTCCAACATTCCTCCAATTCGTAAAGGTGAGTCTTTCAGTTCCCCACCCCTTCAGCGAATAATTCAACTCAATCCACAGGAACGGATTCCCGTCTCGGATTTGGCTTCCGCCTGGGCAATCATGCCGACTTTCAGGTTCTCGTCGAGCTAGGCCCACAGAAGGACACCCGTCCAATAGGCATGTCCGACGACTCGGGCTCCAGCAGCAAGCGACAGGTCAACCAGAATGACTACAAAAAAGTCCGTCGTCCAACTAAGGACGAACCGTCCAGTCCAAGTGCAAGTTGGCTACAGAACTGGTCCAATGACATGCGCAGCAAGAAGAAGAAGCGATACCCACCAACGGCTGAGAATGAAACACCGAAATTGGGATACGTCAAGACGGGCACCATGATTCCCGAGTCATCCCTCAAGCAGCTGCAGCAACTCTACAAAATGGCGTCGCTTGAGAACAATCCCACGGAGCACAGCGCGGCCCCAGTGGAGGCGGCCATCTCAACCGCCCGACAGGCGCCCACAATCCGGAAGACGAGAGGCGAGATCACAGAAGACCTGATGGACGTGGAGCTGGACTAAACGAACAAGGCGTGCGTCGCTCGGTTGTACATACACTATTTGTGACCAATGTTTGGTGGAGTAGGTACAATACTCTAGAGTTTCCTGTAAATTCTTCTTAAGCTTAGATTGACGAGAGTCTTATTTATCTACGAGAGTTAATATTTATGTAAAATATTGTAAATAAATAAAAGATTGTGAGAATCTGCAAGGCACTTAACTGGGCAAGGGGGACACTGTCCTTGCAGAAATGTTTCTAGTTTTCATTTGAGGATAATTTAGTTGAATTAAATTTGTGTTCTGTTTGTACAAACGTAAAAATAAAGTAAATTAATTTGAACAGATATTTTAAGAACATTTTTTTCGGTCTAAGAGACTTGTGTGGCTGATGCCGCAAACGACTAGCTATGACACACATGAATCAGATTCATGCTGACTAGAGAGGATAGGTTTTCGACATCTATGAGACATTGGCCTACATACATACCTACGTGTTCGTAGCATTCAGTTGGCACAACAATCGATGCCAGTAGACCAAGCACATGGACGTACTTTCACTGTTTGAATGCAGTTGATGAATGGTTGCAATTTTTTACAAAAGTCTTTTCACGAGATTCATTTGCTTTGGCACAAAAGTGACTGTAGCTCTAAGACTCTGTAGGCTCTAAAAACTCAGTAGAACAACCACTCGTTGGCCAACAGGAGCGATCAGGATCTTAAGCTGACATTTGTTGGGAAATTTGACTTAAGTTAGCCGCCCACGATCACTCAAGAATGTCAAACGATGGAATTCAAATATTTTTGAATTTGCCTGCTTGATGGTAAATGGCCACGAGTGTCAATCCTTCGTTATATTAGGTAATTGGCTTACAATGTGCTTCAAGGTGTTTGCCTTTTGTGTGAACGGCGCTACCGTGTCCAGCAACTCGGTGAACTGGGTTGAAGACCCGGTTTCTAGAAAATTGGTCTTTTGGCGAAGGTTCCTGAAGTTCTTTTGCCTTTTTTGTAGCCAATCCTTCTCTCGTGCGTCGGTTATCCCCCAACCCCTTTAGTGGAACATGCGGGTCAGAAGATGATGATGATGATCTTTCATGCAAGTGACGCTTCTTTCTGTCACTCATCGCTAATAAGTATTAATACCAAGGCTTCAGTCATTTTAAACACAATGCAATTTGTGAACCTGCTATCTGCACTGCAGAAGCAAAGATATGCTCGATGGCTTAGCAAGAAAATGAAAAATGAAATGTGCACGCTTCACATTGGACTGCAACAAAGCAACGAAAATAATGTATTTTTCGCCATTGTCGCAGCACTCCTGTCTGGTATGCTCATCGACGCAGACCTCTCGGCCACAATCACCGCTAACAGTGTTGCCGCTGAGAGAAAAGAAAATCCGATAGACCGGAACCTAAATTCCGCTAGAAAAGATAGTTTCTTTATTGCAAAAATCCGCTAGAAATCCCAAAAATTTCAAGGAGAAAATAAGTCTTTAAAAATATGGACAAATTAAAAAAAAAATAAAAACATGCACGAGAAGAAAAGAGGCATTCAAGTTAAAAAAAAAAGACAAAACATATATTTATTTGCTGGCTGTTACTCCCAAGTTCGCCTCGGCGCCGACTCTTGTTCATCACTTCTAATTGATTTATGGTCGGTTTCGCAATTTGTTTTCGTCTATGTTCCTTGTACTAGTACTTCTTTCGATTTCAGGATTAGAGTGGATAGCACAGTGATTGCCGATTCAGCTAATTCTTCAAAATTATTCATACCTGCAGCGTTTTGATATTTCACAACTTGTGGCCAAAACTTAAGGTCTTCAGCCAAGTCAGTTTTTATTTTATAATTATTTTTTTAAGCATAACAGAATAATATTGGGACTATAACTTAATTAGTGCGGTTTGTTAAGAGATCGTAACTTGCATTATTCCATTGGAACATGCGTTGGAAAGCTACTGTCACTGTACGTCATTTCAGTAAATGTCATTCATTTGAAGCGTAAACAACATTAATTTTTTTTCACTCAAATATGTCGAACTTTGTACCTGAAAAAATGTTTTTACGGGAAGTTCTTTTTCATTACTTTAATATGAAGAAAACTGCTGCCAAAAGTCATCGTATTTTGGTGGATGTTTACGGTGAACATGGGCTAGCTGAGCGAATGTGCCAAAAGTGGTTTTGAAACCCGGCCAACCAGCCAAATCAACGGTAAAGCCGAATATCCATGGCGCCAAAGTAATGCTCTGTATTTGGTGGGATCAGAAGGGTGTGTGCCAAAACCGGGTGAAACAATCAGTGGACAACGCTACCGAACCCAATTAATCCGTTTGAAGAGAGCAGTAGCCGAAAAACGCCCGGAAAATGCGACCAGACACGAGGCAATTTCCATCATGACAACGCTCGGCCTCACGTTGCTATTCCGGTTAAGAACTATTTGGAAAACAGTGGATGGGAAGTTTTACCCCACCCGCCTTATAGCCCAGACCTTGCCCCTTTTGACTACCATTTGTACCGGTCGACGCAGAACGCCCTCACTGAAATTTGGCTCACATCAGATCAGGATATCAAAAATTGGCTTGATTATTTTTTTCACAAATTGCCAAAAAGATGGTAAAAAATCATAGCTTCAGATGGGCAATACTTTGAATAATACTATTGTACATGTTTTTCTCAAATAAACGTTAAAATAAAAGTTATAGACCCAATATTTCAAAACAAAGGGCCAGTATCTTCTCTCGCTTCACGGCAATGGTTCTAGCACCATTATTTTTGTCCGCTTTGAGAGACGAACACGATAAATGCCACACACAATCATTCCATCTTGTCTACATACGAGAGCAGAGAGAGCAAACTCACCGATTTGATCCTTGACCTTAAACTTCAACTATTTCCATAAGTTGTGATTTGGCGTTGTAATTCGAAGGTTGAAGCCATAAAACTTGAGTGAATGAAAGCAAATCCAGAAGTTGAAGAGAAAAATCCCCAATCTGTGTTCAACTTTTTCCTACCCTTCAACAAAACTACCCTAAACCTACCACTCGCCAGCTAGGTCTGTTCCTAATAGCCCTAAGTGCAGTCGTCTTAGGAAGACGATGGTTTGCCATGCCCAGGACTTTAATAAGAAAGAAACATGGGAGATAGTCGTGTCTCGATTGCCAGCAAATAGTTCGGTGGAATGGGTGGCTTAGTGTCTCTGGAGTTTTAAGTCGGTTCCATACCTCCTATGACCCCACACTTGCACTGCATGGGACTCTACAATCGCTTTGAAAACTTTATATTTACTACTATGAGCTATAATTACATTTGAAAAACATTTACTCCATGTAATTTTTGCCTTCATGAGTTTCTCTTTCAGGTGTTTTTCCATGTTCATACATTTAGTTAATATCACACCAAGGTTATTTGTACACCGTGACAATAAATTAATCGCATTAAAAGTCCATCTTTCTTCGGCAAAGATTCTTCCTCCATCGTTTTTAAAAATTATCACCTTTGATTGCTCTAAGTTGACCACGAGGCTCTGTAAGCAGCCATATTCAGTCAAACGATTTATCACCCGCTGCAGTATTTCAGGGGTATGTGCTAGGAACACAATATTGTCAGCAATGCGATGTGCTTTGATTAGAACATCGGCATATTCCGCACCTCTCGGTATAAGATCAACAATATCCTCAATAAAGCGTACGAATAATATTGTGCTCAGTGAACAACCTTGGCTGACTCCCGATTTAGTCTGAAACCACACCGATAGTGCCTCGCCATTCCACACAGCTGCTTGGGTATCCTGGTACAAATTTTGTGGGATCCTACCAAATTTGAGAGAGATTGGGTTCAAGGAACAGTGCGTTTCGGTCCATTGTGTCAAACGCCGCCTTAAAATCTACAAAGCAAGGCGTACAGCTTGTTACCATTCGCTAAGAATGCCCCTGCAATGCTGTTTAACACGAAGACATGGTCCACAGTTGAGTAACCACGTCTGAATCCCGCCTGGAACTCCTTTTTTGTAGCACAGCCGTGAAAATTGCATACAAGGCATTTAAAAAGGAGAGTCCTCGATAGTAGCAGGGTCTAGCAGGTACTGCTTCCCTCTTGTAAAAAAAATAATCACTTTTTTACGGCACACTCCAAAACATTTTTAAAAAACTCTGCTTAGTTGTTCCATAAGCTCCGCTGTTCTGTATTTGTAAAATTCTACCAGAATACGATCCCATCCTGGTGCCCCATCTTTGAGCCTATTTAGCGCTTCAAGCCAAGATATCGACGACAAGTTAGTTTTCCAGTCGCAACTCCGGTCTTATTCTTTTCCTCAAGACAATATCAACTAAGACGAATGTTTCTGCAGCGTTTCTCTTTATGCGATCATATGCGTCGACTCAGTGATTCAAGTCGATTAATGTTTTAATTGCCTCTCGCCTCTTCGATACTGAACAAAACGAATTCTGTGTTACATCACTTTTGTTTCGTTGAACAGAAATGAGGTGCAAATGCCGGGCGTAGTTTTTTAACTGCCGCCGTTAAAGGATTGTATTGTGAAATTCGGAGTTGTTGCATAACAGGATCTATTTACGATCGAGGTCCACAGTCGGATGATGAGCTCCCATATTGAGTACATTTTATGAAGCTGAGCGCGGACAGAAAATTATTTTTTACGTCCGACTCAAACCGAGTTCGAAGACGCCGTCCTGCACAGAAATCATGTACACCGAGATAGTCAACTTTCCAGCGGAATACCATTCACCCATCGCGTTTGTGCTCTAAAGCCACCCATACTACTTTATTTTCCCGCACACCTTGTAAGGCTTTAGAGCAGCACCATGGTGTTAGTCGGGAGTAATCTGCTTCGCTTAGGTGACACATATTAACGGACTGCTGCCTGCGACCATGTTCCAGAAACGCTGTCAATTTGTCAGCTAAGAGACGAAAAAATTGCATATGTCCTTACTCCTTTATCTCTGGTAATGCATGTCAGCTTTAATCAGCAGTTTCTTCACCCTTCAGGTGTTCATTTTTATCACAGACTTCCAGATCAGGAATGTCTGCCTAGACTCTCCCCCACCTGACAACTTCAAATGTAAGTGCGTTAAAACACAGCTGAAGGTAGCAGCATTTCGTTCGTGACGCACATGCCACCGACAGAGGTCGCCTCTGCGCTGTCATCGAATGCAACAACCACTCCCCAACGTTCACCATCAACTGAGCGCAAACTCAACGAACAGCCAAACACTGCTGCCAACTGCGCCACTACAAATTCCCATTTGCATTTGTTTATTGGATTTTCTCCCTTTCAACTGTCGTGTCGTGCAGCAGCAGCGGCGGGCAGCCCACGAAGAAAAACCCAAACGAATTGGTAGACAAGTCAATTTTGTGATGTGGATCCGAGCGAGTGTCGAGAACGGTCGCGGCTAACTCAAGTGTTTTGTTTCTCAAAGTTTTGTCACACTCTCTCTCTGTCTCTCTCCCAGTGCGTGCCTTGATATAACCACTTTGTTACCGAATTGCGGAGAATTTTAATGAGAAAAATATAAAAACAAAATTAAAAGATAGAAAAAAGTTAAAGAGGAACCTCTTCCAGAACAAAGGAGAAATCCATTTTTGTCCGAATCCCCAATTGCTTCGCTGCCCATCGTACTCGCCGCCGACAACAACGACGATTCAGCGAAGCAAAAAAAAAAAATAAAAAAAAAAAAATAAGAAAGAAAAAGTGTGTAAAGGTGGACACGCGAGAGTGTAAAAGGGTTCTACTCCACCACCATCCGTGCGCCATCCGTCTGCGAGGTTGTTTCTGTCGTTTCGTCTCTCTCGCAACCACTTGCTCCACTCTGCCACCGCCACCGACTCCGCCGCAGTGCGTGTGACAGTTATTTGCGCGAAAATTAAACAAAATTTTGTGCTAAACGGGGGAAAATCAAGTGAAAAGAAAAGAGCCAATAAAGAGCCCAAGAAAAGCAAAAAAAAATTCATGTGTAGTTTATCGCCGATAAGATAGCAGCGAGCAGTCGTCAGTGCACAAGTGAAGTGGAAAAAATAAAAGAAAAAATTTTCTATTCGGCGTGTTGTTCGATTTCCAGGGAAATAAGGGAAATTTAAACCCAGAGGGAAGACAGACAACCATCCTAACAGGAATCCATCTGTACGCCACCGTCACCATCAACATCAGCATCTTCGGCCGTTATTAGCGGTGCTACCTCTCGGCGGACAGCAGCGTTTACGCATTTCTCATTTGTCCATCTTCACAATAAGGTAAGGGAGCAGGACCAAAGTAAATAAATACAATCGTACAACTCGTAGAAAGGAACGCACACTCCAGGTACAACACACACCAGCACAATACAACAGAAAAGAGGGTCATCGTCGCCATCGTCATCGTAGTCGTCCACATGGACGAAATGGTAATTACTCACGTTATGTGGTTCTCGTTCTCACGAACTCACTGCCATTCGGATGGGTCTGCTTACAGAAGCCAAAGCGGAATCTGTGATACATAGTGCCTGTGAATGACGATGAGGCCGGGGTGCACGCAGTGACAGGTGAACTGTGTAGTTCCTCTCTGGTCGGCCGAATTCTGTTTGTGTGCGAGCTTGATGAGACTGAAGTGTTATGGTGATAGGCCTGAACCGGGTAACCCCGGTGTGGATAACTGTGTTATCTCGAGTGAATTCGTGCTCTTTGAATGCACGATGTTGGTCATGGGGATGCGTTTGCGTTTCAGTTAGTGAGTCCTACACAGAGGTGAGATTCCACTGATTGCCTGGGCCATGAAGTGTGAGATCTATCACTGCACGGGCTAGTTGCTATTACGTGTTGTTTGGCCATGAAATTCCATTAAAGTGTCTGCTTTGTCGTGTCAAAGGGGCAGCCATGTATTTGAATGCGCCTCATTGTGTAGGAATACGCTCAGGGAATGATGAAGTCCTTCGAATAGACAGTATTGTGACACAGATTAGGATGTCCTGGAACAAAAAAATGATTGGATTTGCTGAACAATGGATAAGGGACTTAACGAAATAAAACCAGACCAGATTCTTTGGACTTCTTCAGCTCCGGCTCTCTTTTTGTTGGCAAGTTGGCTGAAGTGACAACAGGTTTTACGGGTAGGATGGATACAAGGCAGTTGTTTGCATAAATCTGATAAGTCAGCCTTTGATTGTTTTCTCAGAGCTCACTCGCATGATCTTTTAAGCAAGTTTGTTCTGGTGTTGGCTTAGAATTATGGAGATAATAGCGGGTTTGTTCTGAGTGCGGACACATTGACATGCTATTGTTTGAAGTCGCTGGTCTCCAGTCGTCGACATATTGTTACATGGTGTGACTTGACTTGAAGCTATGAAAGGCTGTTGATACTTATTGCTTCTCATTGCATAAAGACAACGCTCTTTCGGAGAAATTGCACTCGTTTCGTTGCAAAATGTCTAAGAGACGGTGCGGAATGGAGCTGCTCTGTTTTTTGTTGAGGCTCTAGACATCAGATACACTGTCTCAGCCAAGACGCAAATATTCAAAGCATCGTCTGAGCTTCAAACCACAGCTGATCTCTGATCTCATTCAGCACATGTCTCATGTTTCTGTCAAATAAACCAAACAATTTTAAACATGACCGGGATCTTAAAAATTAACACAATTTTTTAGACGTATTTTGGGGAAATTAGGAATGGTAGAGGACACGAGCAAAATTAGAGTCAACAACACAAATATAATTACTCACCTTTTAGGCCAGCGAATCATGAAGGACCTGACCTTAAACTATAACTTCTTGACGATCACCGGCACACTAGTCATTCCTTTACACCAAGCTGTCATGCGTTCTGCCAGTAAATATTGTGATGTTCACAATGGAGTACCTCAAGGCTCTATTCTCGCCCCGTTATTATTCTCAACGTTGATTAACGATCATCCCAAAGTGTTGTCTTACTGCAAATTTCATGTATATGCGGATGATGCTCAAATCTACTTAAGCTTTCCTCTTGATATGTAGTTTTACAATATCAAGTACAAGGGCTGTCGAAAATGCTCCCATGCTTAATCCTGACAAAAACCAAAGTCATTCCATTTTCTAAACACCATTCCCTCCATAGAACGAAACTCCGTTCCTGTCGAATATGTAACCTGTGTTAAAAATCTTGGTAAAATTTGTAACAGTGAACTTACACTGGCTGACCATATTGACAGTGTAGTCTCTTGGAGGTTTGTCAATTATCAAATTTATACTCCCAATCAATGTAAAATTAAAACATGCCAAAGCACTCATAGTCCCTTAACTTGGGGACCTTAAAGTACGGCTGTGAATTGTTTTCCGACTGTGATAACTCCGCTCTGCAAAAATTGTTAAAAGCGACTGCGCGACATGCCTTCAAACATGCCCAAGATTCGATGATATCCCCGAACATTCTCCTTGGATGTGAATTGATGGCATTTTTAAACCATAGAACATGCACCCTACTCTTCAAAATCATTCACAATAAATAGCCTGACTAGCAGAGTTGTAAAAGATTGCAATCTTTTGAGAATGCAATCCCTGAATTCAAGGCAAGAATTATCTGTTTTGTGATTCAATCAATGGACTTCATTTGGGATTTCTGCACTTCAGCATCGAAGTCAACATTCTATTTGAAGTCTTGATTGGATCAATCTTTACGACCAGTCTTTTGATTTGAAATCAATTGAATGCAAGTCTATCGACTGACAGTGCATTCACTGAAGTCACTTTGAAGTCTTATATCATTCACTTGAAATCACCAGCATTCAGTTGAAGTCCTTTGTTGCAGTCTTTTGGGATTTCAGTATGTGAGCAGGTTTGAACAAGTCAGGTAGAATCACGAATCACACTTTTATATGGGGTGTAATGGGCTTTTAGGAAGAGCTTTAGAGGAAGAGGAGTACGTTGTGTTCACGTCGGTAGGAGGGGATGGAGTCGTACTATTAAAAATGGAGCACTTAATAAAGCGAAAGTAAATGAATTAAATTTATTTGCTTATTTAAAATTGCAAATGGCCGTCTACCAGACGTTTTCAAATACAAACAAGAGAAAGGAAAAATGTTTAGTGGCAGAAAACAAAAACACTAATGAATAATATATACACAGTTTAATTACGTTTATTTTTTTCTAAGAGTCTTCATTTGTAATGCTTATCTTAGCCCAACCGTGACCTACGAGTTTAGAGTTTCCCATCCAGTTTTTCCATTAAGAATGTTAAGCAGTATAAATCAAATACTCCTTACCAAAGTGTCTCAGCCTAACCTCTTTCAAAATTGGACAGATTGCAGTGAAATGTTTGATGTCTTCACGTTCATTCAGATTGCATAGAGGACAGGCTAAAGTTAGATCTGCGCGATGCGGCATGTAATTTAAGGGCAGGCAATGACCTCGTATTTTGAAAATAAGGTCTATAATTTCGTGCGGTTTGCTAAGAGATGGCGTAACTTGTATTATTCCATTGGAACATGCGTTGGAAAGGTACTGTCACTGTACGTCATTTCAGTAAATGTCATTCATTTGAAGCGTAAACAACAATTTTTTCACTCAAATATGTCGAACTGATTCGAGTGGAGAAGATATGTTTTATCAGCAAGATCGAAATTAAACCGGCTGTAATAGCACCTATAAGATGACGCACGTGCTTCAGATTAGTTCATTTTATGGAAGACCTCCAAATCTTTCTAGAAGCGTTTTAACTGTTCTCTTCAGCGCAGAAGGTTGTTCGTTTTGTGTTGCATGTAGATCCAGACTACAAATTTCTGCAAGATTTCTCCATTCAGTGCAGAATAAGTCTTGGCAATCCTTCATCTTTCATTTCGAAGATCTTAGCAATGTAATTAAATTTTTCAGCGTTTCCAAAATCAATGGTGGGAGTCCTGTTTCAAGGTACAGCATATAACTGGGAGTGGTCCGTGGGAGGCAAAACATTCTTTTGATGAAGTATCGGAGACATTTTTCTACCGGTTCGAAAGAATTGAATCCCCAAACCTGTACACCATACAGAAGGATCGACGATGGTGTAGCTTGGAAAAGTTTACATCTCGCGCTGTGCTCAATTTTTTTACATTTGAAGCAACGCTTCCATACAGCCGAGATTGCTCTCATAGCTTCCTTCAACCTTGCTTCAAGATGTTTTTTCATGCCAAGGTTTGACGTAAATGGCACACCGAGGTACTTATACTTACGAACTACTTCAACTGCCTGTCTGTCAAAGGTCCACATGCAAAAATTACTTTCTGTCGATAGAGTCGTAATATTGTCTTGGTACCTTCTGTTCATACATGTTTAACATCACGCAGGCATTTCTTCATTCATGCTGTTCACTTGTATAACCATCTACCCTCGCAGGTACGGTCCAAGACCGAGTACAGTCATAGTTCAGCATGTTTCTCGTATCTATCTGGTTAATTGCAAAGACAGTAGATTCTATGCGTTTACGGGTGTGAATTGACATTACTAACGTTAAGGTTAAGATAATTTTTCCAAAACCAATGAGAACATCTATTGGGGCCGTTCTGAAGAGAGTAGCAGTCGGAAGGAGAGGAGATGACCAAGTACGAGAGTCTGTTCGTATAATAGGACGACTTCGTTGATAGTGAGTACTAAAATCAAAGGACCGAGGTGACTGCCTTGAGGTACCCCCGACGTGGCTTTGATGGGTTTGGAGTCAGGTGATCTGAAATTTACAATGTACTCTCGGTTTGCTATGTAGGTGCGACCCATTTGACGAAGAGGGGTTGGAAACCTAATGACTTTAAGTAAAATTGTGTCAAATGCGTGATTATGGTCGGCGGCAACTACATCGACTTCCTTGAGAGACACAAATTCAGTAAGATTCGTTGTTGTGGATCTACCCTTCAGGAAACCGTGCTGGGAGGTGATACTAATAGTTTGCAGTGGGAGAACATTGAGTCGTTGATGCTTTCGAATAGTTACAGACCAAGTAAGCTATTTCTGACAGTAGTCGCCAATGTCGTTTTTGGGCACTTTTTGTGAATGGGAGTTCTTCAAACGCATCCTTGTGCGATGGACATGTTGAAAAGAGTAGACAAGGGTTGTGCCAGGTGGTTCAGACATTTTTGAAGAACAATTGCAGGCAACCCACCGGGGTCAGAGTTGTAGTCGTCCTTAAGTGTGATAAGCTTATCTTCTACAAGACATGAATCTACGAATGCATTCTTCTGATACCCTTACACTCTCAAGCGGACACTCTCTTATGTGGACAAAGCCCTCCGATCCCGTGACTGTCCACTTAACCCTTAAAAGCCCACATGTCCCAATTTGGGCAACCACTCTTTGGATAAGAAGCTTGTTGTGAGTAAGGATCAGCGTAGACAAACTTCTAAACCCTCATTCCGAAAAGAGGCCTTTGGTATGACGGTAATGGTATTTTCTCCCAACATCTCAATCTTAACAAATCAACCTAATTTGCCTAATCTTCGTCTTCTAAGTCGAAATAATGGCGATCAGCGAAGCCTGGTACTGGCTGACTCGATTTTCGCCCGCAATATTTGCATCTTTACGAATGGCCAGGCAGCAATTAAATCCCTGACATCGGTCTCTATGAACTCTAAAGCAGTCATAAACTGTCGCGCGTCTCTCAACCAGATATCCGAACAGTTTCACAATCGTTGTTGTGTTGGGTACCAGGCCATAGAATCTGAGAAGCTGACAAACTCGCAAAAACACTGCCAGATGACCAGGTACTCCCCTAGCTACCTTCAAATTGCAACCCACTCAGAACCAGATGGAGTGCAGGCAACACTTGCCAAATCACCAAGCAAATCTGGCCCAGTCTCGACCCAGAAAGATCTGATCTGAGTGTGATCTCCCTGAAAAGATCAGGACCGATCACCGGACACTGCCTATTGGCTCTTCACTTCAGGACTGTCCTCAAAGGTTCATGTTTTACGTGCATGTCTTCCAAATAGTTCGTAAAGTAATTTCGAATCCTAAAGCTTTCCTTGAAGATGTCGCAGCTGGCAAATTCTCAACATCCTCAACGGCCAGTGGAATCTAATCATTCTATGTTCACACAAAATATGTCTGGCTTCTCAGGCTGGCGCACATTTGAAGACATTCTTGTCGCATTTGTTATGCAGACTCCCAAAGAAACTCTTCGCGTTTCAATAGATACTTCCATCCACAATACGGTGGGACAGTAAAATCGATCGGCGAAAATTCGGCAGACGAAGCGTGATGACATTCCCAGATGCCCCTCCGTCTGTGGGAATGAACACACATATCAGACACCTCCGTCAAAAGAATGTGCGTTGCCACTAGTATGAGGAGTCCCACAAGGATCATCTCCCCTCTCAATCAGTCCACAAATCGTGTTCGCCAAACGACTGACTCGCATCCTGTGCCGGCTGAACTTAGCAACTCACAGCAATGTCAAATGAAAACCACCTCAAACTCAAGGATACAAAGCGCAGAGCTTGGCTACGTCACCCGATTAGCGTTATTGCTTTATTACACCTGTTTTATGGAGCCATTAACAGCCCCAAAGCCGATTCGCTTTAATTAAATTACGAGTGCGTTAGCCAAACACATTGCGTGTACATGCCGCTTCCAGAAGCCCTTACAGTCGCCTCTGTTCGTGTGTGTCTAAGTTTACGTGCCACTCTGGATACGGTGGCGTGTATTGGGTATTGAAAACTTTTACAAAGCACCGATACCTCGAGTGTCATCAAACTAGCGCATGAGATCCCACAAAAAGGCGATAAAATTCAATGATAAGATAAATGATAGATGAAGCTAGGTATGGTGTCAGATACATTCACCTTTGTGACAATTTCAGCTAGTCAGCAGCAGCATGCGCTTCTCGGCTAGGCGACACCAGTTTGGAGGGTGACAAGTGACTTTCCGTTTTGTCGCGACACGAGGCGACATCGCTGGAGGGAGGAAAGGTCTATTATTTCCCGAGGGAAGCTGCAGCATGCGCTATTTTAGGGGGGACTCGGTTGACAAATGCATCGCCTGGAGATAGTGCTTCATGTTTAAATAAGAATCTGCTTGAGAAATTTATGAGAGCCTCTCGCCTGAAGCCATTCGAACAATGTGTGCATTTGACACTCCCGTGGGATAGTAAATTTTGTGGCAGTTGACATGGGGTTTGGTTGGTTTAACAGATCGGCTAAGTAGAATGACGCCGAAGTTTGACTTCGTTTAGAAGTGGATTTTTATGAAGTAGGTTTACAGGGAGGGAGAGGGAGGGAGGGAGAGAGAAAGAGAGAGAGATAAATAGAGAGAGAGAGATAGAGAGAGAGAGAGGGAGGGAGAGAGAGAGAAAGAAATGGAGAGAGAGGGGGAGAGGGATACAGAGAGAGAGAGGGAGAGCACGAGGCCGTAATAAATTCTTTGCCATACTTTGCCTTCAGTCAGAAAAACTGAATAGCAATATAAGCTAAATTGTTGCAATTTCACAGTCGTGCATGTCGTTGTTCTATAATTTCCAAATGTCTTGTTGCCTAAATAGTCTTGTCCCAGCTAGTGGAGTCGAATCGAAATTTTTTTAAGTAAGATGAGTAGCTGTTTCATTGCCGTGACGGCCTTGTGGCCGTGGCTCACTTAGACGAATGTGTTACATCCATTATGCCCTCGCTAAGGAGTATTATACTACCGCGGGACCTACTGCAGTCCTAAAACCAGTCAGATCCAAATATGAACCTTAGGACGTTTCTGAGATCATCGCAGCTGTGTGAAGAAGGACTTTCCTAGAATCTGCCTTTTTTCGCCACTCGCAGAGCAGATGTGGGGCAGATTCCTCTTTGGCAGCTTCTGCAAAAGTCGTTGTGCGGTGTCTTTAGTCGCATGGCAAGTGTTCCTATGGCACAGTGGCTGGTAAGGTCTCCCATTCTCGTGCGTTCACCTGTGTTACTAAAGCCGGTCAATCATGTTGGTTTCTTCTTGCTCAGCGTCGACGATGGAGTCTATGCTGTTGCTTCAATACTTCGACCAAGCCAGCGAGTGCTGGTTCTATCCAGAGCTTTGTGTCCGAAATATAGAGGTGTAAGGTCTACAGAAGCGGCCGAACTAACGAGTATCCGGACTAGCCAGGCACTACTGTAATCCGAAACAAGGGAAAGTCATTCGCTGCTGTTTTAGACATAAAAGTAGCTCCTCAATGTTGAGTTCATCTGCCTTGTTTCTCACCCTATCCCGGCGAGTAATTGCGACAACAGTACGAAGGAATCTCATCTCAGCAACTTGTGTTCGCGATCTTATTCTTTCGGCCATTACAATTCCAAGGCAAAAAAAGAAAAATCAGTTGGAACTGAAGAAGTATTAGCTTGAAAATTTTTCTCCAAATTTCAAGACGTTCACACAAAAGAAAATTGTATTCTAATTTCCAAACAATTCCAATTTCCATGAGTTCTAATTATCGAGCGATGTGAAGTTGGGTTTGCGCAAGTGCATCCAAGGCAAGGTTCGATTGTGATCAGTGTTACCAAGGGGACACAATTGAGTCAAAACGGACTTATTTTTTTTAGGTCGACTCGGGGACTCATTTTTCTTAGAATTGACTAATTTTTGCATCAATACAAATAAAGACCTAACACAATTATATTTCACATTTTTCAGAAAATAAATCATTTTCATAACTTTGTGTGAACTAATCTTCTTCCTTTACCCTTAATTTTATTTCCTGGACGCTTTCATTGAAAACTTCTAAACACATACTAGTTTCTTTCTTCAAATTAACAAATAGTAGATAATACAGGAAGGGCCAGATACAAGTTTCTTTTCAAAGATGCAATAAAATGAACAAAATGGCTTTATTAGTAAGACCATTAGCCTAAGGCTTCATCGCTCTGGCTTAGCAGCTAATCTGTATTTTTTTACAATTATATGATAGCTTTTTAAAACAATAAATAAATAGTAAGACCAAACATTCCCATTAATTATGAAATGCAACGTCGTTCCAGTGGCTGTTGGTTAACTTGGCTTTGTAACGCCCACCGTTGACCGAAACAATGCTCCCAGGCTCTTTTTCGAAAGTGAATTCATCGTGAATTCAATCACACTCCTGTCCGTAACAGCAACATTCAAATCTGTGCGCGCCGACAACGGGGATCATGAGTATTGTCCACTAAAATACCAGTCTCACGAGCTGTTTGAATAAATACGCGTACAGCAGCCGCGGTGGATGCTTCATTTCGGCCAAAACTTCTTTTCAAAAAACTCACTGTTTGGGCTGCACAGCACTCAATTTGGAAGTAAGTTGTCAACATTTTCCAACGTTGTTCAAGCGTAAAGCGACTCATTTTGTTTCGAAGGTATTATACTGACTTTCCGAGAAGATTTCGTGCGGGAGTGGCAAGTGTCCAAATAACAAATGATTAAAAAAAACACTAAATGGCCCACCCTGTATACACTAATATTTAAATAAACATTTTTTTAATGCTTTCTACAATAATGAAAGTGTTGGGACTCATTTATTTTCAAGACTACTCCTTTCTGAAGCTTCTAGGACTCATGAATTATTTCACACTGATTGTGACTGACAAACGTCAGCACAAAAGCAATAGGTCTGATCAAAGGTAGGCAACAGTAGGGCACGTCGTATCTTACTAGTTGGCGAACTTAAAGATCTTAAAGAGTTTCTTTCTGCAGTACCTGCTCTGAAGCAGGGATTTAGCTCATAGTGCCCTTATCTGCCAAAGACCAGAATGTCAAGTCAGATGGCAGAGTACAATGGATCTTCGAGGTCTCAGTGCATGTGCTCTTAAACCACACACACAACAGCCCCCCTAGTCATGTTTTACCGAAGTTTTGCCAGCACTTGTCTTCATTTTAGTCCTCCATTTACATTCTGCCGCTTAAACTTCTGATTATGTCATCACATCCTCTCGGTTCTATTCGAATGGGCACCACTTCAGAGCGAGTCTTTTGTGAACCAGAAATCACCCAGTGTGACCAACAGTTCACTGGCAATGGCAAATGAACGATAAGAAGCATCGAATACGTCGTCCACCGCCGGCCAACACCTTGAGCTGTGCACAACTTCATGTGGCCATTTTCGAGTCACCGCATGGGTGATGGAATGAATTGAAAGAAATCTCTCAGCGGAAATGAGTTGAAGAAAGAATAAGTAAGAAATAATACAATTTCCGCAACAAACTGACCTACATGACTTAGCACAGATTTTGACAGTTGATAGGTTAATGACATCCAAATGTCATTCTCTTTGACAACCACTCTCTCTGCGACACTCTCTAAACAGCACACTCCGACAGAGCCGAAGTTATTTTATCCAAGAATCTATTTTAATCGATCCCATTTCTGTATCTCTCTCTCTCTCTCCACCCCTCTCTCCCTCTCTCGGTGATGCATGAGATAAAAGACCGCAACCGAGCCAATCAATCGTCCGTTTGTTTTTGTTTTCATTCACTAACCAGAAAGTAAAACTGATATCGGAACCAAAAAAAGGAATAAACGAACATACCCACGGTGTGCACCATCACTGGCAGCCACTGTCACCGCCACCGGTACACCGCCTAGGCATCCGTCGAGAATCGAGCACATTGGGACCGTGCCAACTTGTGTTCCCAATTGTTATTTCCCAATTCTATGCAAATTGATGCGACAAAATCGCTTCCCTTCGAATGAATATACACTCTCTCTCGCCTGGCAAGAGTTACGTGCCGAAGGGGGCACAAAAAAGGGACAGCTAACCATGCAGCTCAACATTCTATCAAGTCCAAACCACAGGAATAGATAATACTGCTGTACTGCGATACGTAAAGAAATTCCTGAAATCGTCTCTCAGACACATTCGGCTATCCGGACGGTTGGGGACTTAAGATGCCGTCGCTGCAGGAAGTGCGCTTCGTCTGCGATGCGCAGTCTATTGTGGGGAAAAATCCATCCAGACCCAGACGATGGATGACAGCATTCAGTTTGTCCGTCAGTTTGTGCTGTTCTCGGTGGACATGTGTCTACGTGTGTGGATCAATGACCTTTGAATTTTCATTATTGACAAGTTCATTAGTTAAGCGCTCAGCCCGTCTTGGGATTCTCCACACTTCTGTAAACAGTCTTATGCAATCAGCACTAGAGCGAGTGCGAGGGGGAGTTGAGGTGTCCACCGCATGACATTGATTGAATGAATTGATTTTCCACGGCAAATTGGATGTAAAATCGGATTTTGTAATCGAGCAGCGCTGCGCCTGCAAATGCCGTCAGTTGCTGAAGGTGAAGGTTGCTTGTTCTCTGCGAAACGAATTTTCCACCAGCAATTAGTGATTGGAGGTGATTGTCGTGCGATAAAGGTATGAGATCATTTATGGGGTGACTAAGTCGGCAGCGGTGCTTGTGTGCGACACTCGTAGATAGCGACGTGAATTGATAAAGGTTTGTTTCTGTTTTTTTTTATTCACTACGCACTAAGACGGTTTTATCTGATGTCGCACATGTGGTAAACACAATGTTTACAGAGTTGCTACTTTTCTGTTTTTCTCTGTTTCCCTACGTTTGAGGTAAACAAACACATCTATGGGACATGGTGGAGACATTAATGACGTAATCGCTTGGAGAACATTTCATACGTTGTCCCTCATTGAGAGTCTCTTGAACTTGAAATTGGATTGGGAAATGTCATTCATCTGTCATCGCCTTACCTGTCAAGGTTCTTGTGCTGAAGCATTGATTGAAATTACATTCCACTTCCATGCGTTCGACGAGTTTCCTCGAACGTCCATGTCCATTCACTCTTTCGTGAATTTGACATTTATTAAATTGACATTTTAACTGTCAAATGAATGAATTTCACTTCACCTAGGACGTACTTTGTTTCCTCAGTCGGTCTGGCGAGAAATGAAAAAAAAACACAAATTTTGCAAGTGACAGTGACAGACATGTGAGCTGTCATTGTTTACGTCAATGTCATATTCAGACATTAATTTATCGCATCTTTTGCGCGGTTAATTGCTTGTGTAAAGTGGTCCACGGGCAAGTGTACTTAAGATATCGTCTGCCGTGCTGGTTGACGCAAGATAGGAAACTATCAATGAGGTGAAGATAGCGGAGATAAGTCGTCACATGTTATTGCTTCAGTTGGTTTTTAGAAGCTCGGTTACAGAGGTTGTTAGCTTGTTGGTGAGACAACAATAAGTGGTGTGTGTGTACTTAAGCATCATTGGGCAACCTAATAAAATGGCTTCTGTTTTCTTGAACCTCAGCGCTCAAAACAGAGATGACATTGCCACGAGTGTGATGGCGGTTAGCATTACAGGGCGACGTGTACCCAGCCAAGTTGCAGAAAATGCCGGCAATGATTAGATTCTAGTAAAAATCCAAGCACTTTTCTTCGAACCTTGGAAAATAAATCCCTCGAATATCGATTGTGGTAGTAATTCGGGACTCTGTTTTGTGTTGTCTTGAAATAAGTCTGGCCCAGTACACTAAAGCTCTGACGGTAGTGACATTACACTAAGCCACACGGAAACACGAGAGATGGAGCACAAATTGAACTAGGGGACCTTTTGCGTAGAAGACGCCTTGCTTACCCTCGTCGGAATGGATCTGTCCGTCTACGACTTCTGCGTAAGATGCAGAGACGAGGAAGAAGTGGATACCATTGCGCACCATCTTCGCCCCATATCTTGAAGAGATATCCGCTTAAAGCTTCCTCTTTCCCATCCGAGAAGCATTAGTGTCCTTTATCGTTCTGTGAAAACCACCAACGGGGTAGAGTCGACTAGATCCGCGTGGTAACACAATTGGCCTATGCTGTTTGAAATCGAAAAATGTGTTTGACAGACAGTCACCGAAACTAAACCTGACCAAGCACAGACTTCTAGTTCTCTTTAAAGTCAATCATCATGCGAAGATGGTGTTCTGGCAGAGTCGACAAATTTGGACTGCTCCAAAAACATTGTTTTGTCCAATTCCGGAGTTTACCCTATCTGGCTTTGTCATGATAATCATTGGACCATGAAAGTTCTCAGCCTAATCTACAGACTGCAGAATCTCAGCTTTCGGGACGACTTGATTTTCACAACGGATGTTCTGTCTTTAGTCCAAGCATTGTTGTCATGGCGTAGTGGGTTGGTGCGTCGACTCCTACGCAGAGGGTGCTAGGTTCGATCCCCAAATTTACAAACATTCATATTTCCCGTCTCCAATTCTCTGAAGTCACTGCCTAGAAAAACCTTTTCAAATTCGCCATCCAACCACTCGACAACACGAGTGGTTTCTGCAGAAGCTAGGCCCTGGTCCACCTCGGACTGTAGCGCCACCTATGTTATTATGATTATAACTTGCGGTCAGTCTGCTCGAGTCTAGAAATGTGACCCTTTCCCCCAGTTGGCGATTAACAACATCCTCGCAAGAGCTATACAATACCCCACATGGAATTAATCCTTCGAATGCTGCAAGGAGTAGTTATGTGATCTTATCGTTCAGGTTTTGGCCCGGTGCAGATCTTGGTTCTTCGAGCCGGAACCTAGTTGTGGGATCAAAACCAAGTGCAGTGCAGACTTCTCCTGTTGCCCACAGTTTACCAAGGTATCTGCGTTTTTTCTTAACTAATGAATCCCCCTTATTCCCTCAATCGGGTGATAAATTTGCACTGTCTTAGTCACTTTATGTGACAATTAAGTGACAATTTGAATACAAATTTGTCACAGTGACATGTGACACGACTAAGAGAACAAGGGGAAGTGTCTTGTACGAACAACTCCTTTCGGCGGACAAAAGTGAGACAGTTTTTAATGCATTGTTCATTCATAAACTTCTGAAAGAGGGACCATTTATCGCTCGTAATCCTCTGAATGCGCCTCTTCCTTTCACTTTGTCTATAACTTGATCACCCCTAACGACATTGCTTGGCAATTCCCTGGATAAAACTTCGAGTAGATTATTTGTTTGGGTGGCTTTGCGTGGTTAGCATATATAGCCCTAAAGTGCCCCATACACAGCACAATTTTGACCGGGCACTTTCGTACAAAACATAAGTCGCATTTCGATCATTGGTGAGTGACGAGCTATGATACTTTAAAGTGGCAATAGGCATTTGAATTGTGCTTGCTATCTGAACATACATTTTGATGGGCAAATAGTTTGTAACTCGATCATGGAACATGAATGCAGATAACATAAACTGATCATTACCGCTATTGCTCACAGCCCTGTTCCGCCGTCGTACAAATTTGTGTGACGTGTGGGGCGGAATGTTAAAATGTGTGCTGTGTATGGGACACTTAAATGCTTCCATTCCCACTGATTATTTAATGCGGACTGACTCTATAAATTCATTCGCCACCTTTTTATTTTTTAGTTTGTTTTGGTGCTCGTGTGCCATACCTTAATGGTGACCGTCCTCTGTTCGGAGTCCTCCTGTCTCGGAGTCGAACGGGAGAAGTAGCCAAGACCCTTTGGGAGCCGTAGCCAAGACTACTTCCCGTCTTCCTTACTATTGTCAGTTGGGATAGAACATTTAGTCGTTCCTCTGCTTAGTCATTCATTGAGTTCCACTTGCTCTTTTGGGAATACCTATTCTCCAGAGAAGGGAGATGGTTTATTAGCCCCAAGTTCAAAACGAAACTGCTTATTAAAATCAACATCCTGGCAGATGCCAAGTTGGAATGATGTCCAAGGACACTCGTCACCACTCATCCTTGGGAGGAATTATTTTCCGTCCATTCATTGCTTTCAGAGGCAATCTGTTCGCCTTCAGCGTTCAGCGCGTCCTTAATCACTCAAACTCACTCGATAGACTCTCAAAGCACCGCACCAAGGCTACCCATCACATCGTGTGCGGAGACCTCCGTCCCCCGCTCTAAATTCCATTCTCCACCGCCTCCCACCAGCGGAACCCACGGCAAACAATAATATTCCCCATCGTCATTCAAACTAAAAGCATTGTTCTCCCCGCGAGTGTACAGCACTTTTCATGCAATTAATGCCAGCGCCAGCGAAATTCATATTCGCTCACCGGATTTGCCTGTGCAAGTTCATAATTTACGTTAGAAAGCATAATTTCCTCGGTTCTCACAGTGAAACTGCTCCATTTGGCCGGAGTTTCGTTCGCCCGCCGCGGGCCTCCTTCGCCTCGTATCGCATGTGGCGGCCTGGCACGCCAAAGAATCTTGGGAGCTGGCTGCCGGCCGGCCCGGCAACTCGCTTTCATTAGCACCAACCAGTCGGCCATCCAGCCGGCCGACCAACTTACATCGCCGATTGCGTATCCACGGCCGCAAGACCGATGTGCTGAGCTGAATATCCACGTGATATCTGAATATCTAATTATGCAAATTCTTTTCTCGTTTGTTGTAAACTATTTTCGGCACGGAGCCGCGGCATGCACACACGAAGAGTAGGCGCTCGGCGGGCGATGATATTAGAATTTCAAAAGACCCTGTCCGCTGCGGAGGGAGATGGTTTAACCTTAACCGATTTTTCGTTCGCTGTTGTTGGTGCTACGCTGCGTGATGGCAGTGATTTGTGGGGCTGCAGCAGCGGCCGATGATACTCGCGCTCGTGACAGGGCGACTGATAGCGGCGCTAATGAGGTGTTGCAGCAAGCTGAGGCGACTGCTATCTGGGGCACAGACTTAGGAGGAAGACGCGCAGATTAATGAGCGGGGATATTTTAGGGATCACTTGCTTGAGTGGCTGTTGGAGGCACGGGCATGCACGGGTTCCGTTTAACATTCTTTAGCACCACTATTTGCACATTTCAGGTCCGATGTCATCTGACACGTCGTTCTCAGTAGCCCAAGGCAAGCCTAAGGAATGCTGTCCACTTTCATAACTTGAACAGCGTGTCAGTGAGTATCCACTTTCCTCCGCCATTCTTTGTCCATCCTCAGCCCAGCAACCGCAAGCTGTGTCCCTCATCCATACCAAACCGAGCAGGGTTTTACGGGCGTTTTTTTTTCTCAACCAGATCTCCATTCACCACTTAGCCCACATACAGTGCGCAACCGCTAAGCAGATAAATCTCACGCATGTGCGACTTTCTTATCAAGAAACCTGAACGATTCTCCTGCTGCTGATACATTAGTAGCCATCATCTTTCATTATGATCCTGTCGGGCATGAGTTTCTCCAATTTTACAGGAATCCCAGACGGAGTTGTTCACCTTTCTCCGACGCGTTGTAACTCACTGCACGCGGGCACACGCCGAGCAGCACAAGTACACACCGACTTGGGAACGTGTTTCGTCTGAGTGACTTTCACTGGGCCCGTTCCAAGAACACACGGCCTTCTTTTGAAGTAATTAAGTAAAAGTATCCATCTGATTGTCAAATCAGTGAGTACTTAAGCGTGAGCTTTCCTTTGAACGCACGCAACGCCGAGTTCTGCTGACAGAGGTACTTTTCCCTTTTTGTTTTCGGGGGCTCTTTATCTAATCTGGCGAGTTAATCGCGTTTATCTTAAGTAGGCTGTGTTAACTTTATGGATGCGTGTTCAAATTTTCGAGACCAATCGGAGTGGGACCAGTGCTGCGAGAAGATAAGGAACAGGGAGTCCAGTGAATATGAACTGCATGGGAGATTGTATTTTAAGCTTGTCAAGGCTAATGCGAGCTTATCTTGAGAGAATCGGGGCATAAGTGGAAGCAGAGTGGAACTGTGTCACACGGAGCCTTGAAAGTAAGTTGATGGCCGTCAGCGTGGCAGTTGCTCTGAAGGCTCTGGCGCAGACGTTGACCTGTGCGAGTTGCGATAAAGAATGCACGGGTAGTTGCGTCTATTTAGACATGAAGTTCGCTTTCGGGGTGGGATCTGCTACTGAAGTTATAGAAAGCACTTGTGGCTGCATCTTGTGGCAAGCTTCTTAAAGGTTTTCATGCGGACGTTCAGACATTGAATGGTCGCTTTATGGAGATAGAGCGTCAGTAAGATATTCTTGGTGAAGTCGTTGGCCCTATGCTGGGTACCAGGGCTTTCTGGAATCCAATCAACGAGAAAGCGAACAAGCTGTGGGTATACCCAGCAACCGTATTCCAGAAGGAAAAACTGGATGACCAAGCTCTGAGCCAGAACTCGTTGACTTGTTCTGGATATTGGAGCAAAAGCAAAGGCTCTATAGCCGACGCTGAGCAACATGCGCTTATGATCATTGATCGGCATAAGTCGAAATGAGGTACGCATGATAAACGGAGACTCAAGCGGGCACTGTGCCTTAGGTGCATCTGCAATTCGTCTGTGGAACAAACAGACAGAAAAAAGGTCCAGAAAAGGCAGTTCCTATGTAAGCACTTAAATGGTGTTGAAGTTAGTCTCACGGTAGTGAACCAATCCGTGATGAACATTAGACCACATTTCCAACTATGGATATTTAATTAAGAAGTTTCAATCACGATCTAACGTCTAACGTCCACAAAATGTGACCAAATCACTCCTCCCTTGTGAGACAATTTTCTGGCCCTCTAAGAATTAAACTCTTACAAGACAGTACCCACGAATATTTAACAGACCCGCATCCTCATACCGATCGAGGTTCCAACTGGTCATCAGCAGCTAAAAGCTGATGCGCTGTTCCGAAGAAATTGCATGAACTCCTGCAACTCCATCTGCCCACAATCAGCAGTCTTAGTTTTCTTCTTGCAAACTTTGTTTTTCGTCTTGTCGAAGAAACCTCTTTGAAAACTTAGTGTCGATGTGCTTTTTTATTATGAAGCGACATGTGATAGAACGATGACGACGACGAGACTCGCTACGAGACAAGTTGAGAGAGGGATATGAGACGAGTGAAGTATTCACTGCAGAGTATGAATCAGAGTTCTAATCGCGGATAACGACAATCGTCTGGCTCTAGCTTTTCGACGATAGTTTCGATTCATGCAAGAAAGCATATGAAAGATTTACCTGCTTTGCGTAATCTGAAAACTGACAGTTACTTACTCGTCCTGCCGATAGATTTTATGTATACATAGGTAGTTAGGTAGGTAGATGTGACTGGCAAGTTCCTCCAGGCAAGTTGCCTCAAATAGACCTTTAAGGTCCATTTTGCTGTCACTTGCATCGGCTTTTTTCCCCGGCACTTCGTTGACTTGATTGGAAAACGTGATTCGCATTTACCCTCTGTTGGTGCATGTAGTGATACCTATAAACAGTTGGTCGTTTTTAGAAATTTAAGGGCGTCCTTTATGTCTATGCTTGCTATGTCCTCAAGGTTGTCAAGGAAATAACTGTCCATATGTTTTCTTCTTACAATTTATATACTTCCGCTCGTCCTAAAGTGCAAGTTTGCGAAGTCGACTAGACTAGACTAGACTGCAATATTCAATATATAGAGGAATCTCAAAATTGCAATGATTGTATTAATCGAATTTTGAAAAGAAAAAATGGAAATAAACCTTAATGAGGAGAAAATACAAACAATGGTTTTCACACGAAATAGAAAGTCTTATCATCTACCTACTGGCAGCTTAGGAATAAACGGAATTGAGGTCGGCTAGCAAAATTGCATCAAATATTTCGACATATACATTGAAACGAAGTTGACCTTTAGCGAGCACGTAAAAAGGGCGATATGCAACATTAACATTGCCATTAAGCTGCTGTATCCTTTTATAAACCGGAATTCTTCCCTGGGCATGGAAGATAAAATCGTTATCCATAAGCCATTTTGCTCTACGTCTAGGGGAACGCAGCAAAGTGCCATATTCGAAAATTGCAGGTATCCCAAGACAAATTGCTAAAAATGATGGTAGATTTGCCCTGACATTACTCAACTGCAGATCTGCACCTAAGAGCGAATATAGACATAACTAACAAGTTTTTCAATCGTAACAGTGATTGCTGATAATAGACTTGTAAATGAACTAATAAAGTAATTTATATTTGCTTGTTTTATTATATGTATAATTTCATTATAATAATAATATAAATAAAATATATATATATATATATATAATTTTATTTTCTTGTTATGTATATAGTGATGTTGTACCTCTCTTGTGTGCAACATTTATCATACAAAATTCGAAATAAAAGAGCGTAATAACATTGATACACTTTATTGGTCAAATCCAAACTTAAGACCAACTTAATACTAGACGCCAACAAGATTGACGTGTCTTGTCATTGTCTTCTCGCTAAAGACAAGGATAGAGACCATTTCCCGTTTCCGTGTGGCATGGTGGAAAGTGTTGCCATAGTAAATAATACATAGTACATGTAATACATTTATTATATGACAATATCATGAATTTAGAAATTAATTAGTTATTCGGTCCATCTATATTCGTGCGGTTGCTAAGAGATGGCGTAACTTGTGTTATTCCATTGGAACATGCGTTGGAAAGCTACTGTCATTGTACGTCATTTCAGTATATGTCATTCATTCGAAGCGTAAACAACGATCATTTTTTTCACTTAAATGTGTCGAACTTTGTGCCTGGAAAAGTGTTTTTGCGGGGAGCTCTTCTTCATTACGTTGGAATATTAGAAAATAGTTGAAGCGAAGTGGATTTAATATGATTTTGTTGTTAAATTCAAATTATAATAATAATAATTAACAATTCAGAATAATGCAATGGCGATAGTAAATAAATACTCAGCTACATATGGTTACTTTTGTAGTCTTATAAAAGTACAGCATTATATAGAAAACAACACAATTCTCTTGATTTTTCGAATTGTCGTTTAAACATTGCAAATTTATCAATTAATCAAACACTCCAATTGTGCTATCGAATTCGAAACAATGGTGTCATAACAGAAGTCATTAATTGAAAGATTTTAGTTTTGTACACATACATACGTATAGCATTGCAATATCAACACCAATACAAACTTCTTTGTCCATGGTATAGATTCCGCTTACACTGCAAATAACGTAAATATACTTGACGTTAGCGAAATTGGAAGATTTATTTCACACTATTAGGGGCAAATTTTATTTGGACTTGTAAAAGTATGCGCGAAAGAAAGCTTCCAAATACAGTAGTGTGCGTGGTTTTCGGTGGGCCTTGGCTGGAAAGGGGAGTATCTCTATTAGGTTATTTGTGCTAACTAGATAATATTTCAGTAGAATGATAAGCTAGTATCAAATCTCTGTAATGTAAAATGTGCGATGATAAATCAAATGTATTTGTAATAAAAGAAAGAATAACTTTTCTGTCTATCCATATGATTTCTTCTTATCTCTGCTAGGGCTGGGTTAGTTCCGAGGTAATGTAGCACGGTTTCCTCTTCCGCCTCATCCTTGCAGCTTCTATAGAAGTCATTGCAGGGTGCTCCAGGCCTTCTGACCAACTGCCCTACTAATGTCCCTCCTGTCCATTTCTAGGAGGACTTTAGTTCTTGATGGATCTACATCGCTTTCGAGGTACTGCAGGTGTCCAATTCAGCTCATCTGCGATTGGTTTTGATTATGAGGTCTTTAATTGGCGTGGATCTTAGCGCTTTCAATGAGGTTTGAGGTGTCTCCTCATTTCGTGGCAGTGCCAGTGGTAGACCTTCTTGCTAACTCGTCGGCTCTTTCGTTGTCCGGAACACTCTTGTGTCCAGGGACGCAGCACAGGGTAAGGTTGCAGTTAGAGTTTTACCATTTTGGAGTTAATCAATGGTGTTTACAGAGCCTTTATGGCGCCTGACTACGTAAATGACAATAAATCTTCGGTCTATCGGGGTCACTGATAGCTGGAGGGCGGCATCTTAAATACCTGCTCCTTCTGTCTGGAAGACACTGCAGTGGTTCGGAAGCCCCATGGCTATTACCAGCTCCGGAGAACTGGTGTCTACACCAGAGCCTGCGCCGTCCGCCGACTTGGAGCCGTCGTTGTAAATTTCCGAGACAGTGGAGTTGCAAATTACTAAATTTGCATTATTTTTGGGTGCAAACTGAAACGACATTGGGTAAGTGAAATTGGAGTGGAGTGAAATCAAAGAGCACTCACGAACACACGAAACAAATCATAGACGATATCCGTGAAGCGGATCGACAGGACGAAAATCGTCTGAAAAAAAAACATCTTGCTCTAATTCAACGAGTTCGTCAATAAATGTCGCCTTCAAGTCACTAAGACCACACAAGATCACATTATCAACGAACTTTTACAGTCGTCACAGGGGCAAACGAGCATGTTCATATGAATGCTTATATGAAGGTTTGTATCAAAAGTTGCGATAAACTTGACGGATTAGATGTGTTTTGCTTGCCCTTATCGCAGCAACGTGATTTCCATTCACGAATGATCGATAGGCACGCTGACTACAAGAAAGCGGCGATCGTTAAAAGAAAATCAAAAGCAGTCCACTCTCGACGAAATGAAATAACTTCCGACGTGGACCCTTGTTCCATCTACATCCCAACCCAATCACCGAACAAAATGCCTCCGCAAAGCGGTGTCAGTGGGTTTCCACTTTTTGTCAGTAAAAATCAAACAACAGTCCGGATTATAGTCGCTGGGACAGAGAACTCAGCGAATTTAGGTCGCAGCTTTTCAAAATCAGCACAAAATCAATTTTACCCGCCATGACGGCAGAAAAAAAACACAAGCAACGAAAAAACCGTATTTACACGCATTTTCTACAGACGCAAGAAAAAAACCACATCGCGCAAAAGTGACCAACAAAACGAAATTGAAAATGGTGCAAATACTTGCGCAACTGCACGTGCGTGCGGCACCACAGCGGCCGAGCGACCCAAACCCGCACCCATGCCCGATAGGAAAAAGTTGTTTTCTTTGCAGAAAAAGATGCGGACGGGAAGTGTGTGGCATTGGCCAAGGTCTTCGCACACGATACATCGATAGCCCCCCATTTTATTTCATTCGTTTTCTTCGTTCATTATTTCTCCCTTCTTCGCTTGGTTTGTGTCTTCCAGTCATTATCACTTGTGCCGCTGATGACGGATTGTCTTTGGCAACACACGCACACACTCCGTCAGCAGCAGGCGCTATGAATTTATTGCGAATGCTCCGAACTGAACGCATGGGAGAGTCTTTGGGCAGAGAATTTGCGAGTATTTCGATCAGCAGACTCGGACCAGATGTGGCCAATTTCAAATGTGAGGGGATGGAGATGATGAGATGAGAGATATTTCTGAACGTGAATGAAAGAAATACAGGCTGAGGCGCAGACTGTTCCAATGAGTCGATACACTTGTGGTGGAGTTGATACCTCGATGAACTTCAGAGTTAAGAGGTAGGTGATAAGGCAGACGTGGTCGGTTTGTTGGCGCAATCATTGGGTTTCGATCGGAGAATACGGAGAGCGGAACAGGTTTGATCGTAAAATTCGATGGAGTGGTGAAGAGCCGGACAGCCGGGCAATTTAAAGTTGGTTCTGCTTTGTAGCCATCGCCTTAAAATAGACATCTCAAGCGATTGGATATGATCTCCAGAGTTGGGTCGACGTCTGAAGGCTTCCAGTCTTTGGACTGGTCGTTTGTTCAGATATGTGTGAATCATAAATCGTACCAAAGAAAATCGGATGAAATCGAAGCAGTCTGCTAGTGAATGCAACAGCGCACTTAGACTATGTTTGTCCATTGTTATACGCACAGTCAGACTACTACCACCAACGGCAAATGGGCCAGATTTGAAAACCAGATAAAGGCGTATCAACCTTGCCCTCCCTTTGTTTCGAACCGGGTGGCCCCACTAACCAAGGGCAGGCACTCAACCAACTGCGCCATCCAGTCGGGTACTAACTTCAGACAGCTTTTATCGGAGTCGATATAAGAAGCGTATTTTTAATCAATTGTTGCTTATTTTTTATAATTTACGTACTTGGTTAGACAACAATTGATTTGCTCCCACTCAAGTAAGTAAAAGTGAACGAAACTTAACGAAACTGGGTGACGTGGTTATTATGGTCACTCTGTATGAAGGGCCATGTAGAGCTCATGAACAACTTGGCTAAGACCCGGAGGATGTTCGTCACGGAACCTGTGTTAAACTGGATCAAAGGACGCCCGCATCTAAGGAGGGGAACACAAGTCAAGAAGAACCTCCAGCAACTTGGTGGGCTCAACTGGAGGCCGGTACTCAGAGATCGTGCTACCTGTAGGGGCTGTTGGTTGAGGCCCGGGTCTATTGCGAAGACCACACAAATAGGAGCAAGGCAAAGATCTAGGATTACTACTTCTACGTTTTTCCTTAAGTCGGAGTCGGAGTCTTTGTATTGCCGGGTACCGTTGCTCTATCCGAGGTCCCATCATTCAATAATTGAGCCTTGATTTCTAAGCTTTGCTTCCGAACATATTTTCATGGCCAATAAGAATGGTAGAAAACGTCACGATCAGCAAGTCTGATCGGTGTCTCAGTCTGATTGCGTGCTTAGAGTTTGTCAGAATATGTCTATCTTCGCTCCGTTGATGTATTTTTGTTTCCTCTTGCTCAACGCATACCGTAAAGGCAACGAAACCGCGACCTGAAGAGATCTTCTGTATCGCGGGGTTGGAGTTAATCCAAAAGTCGTACTACAGTCCTCTCACGAGTGGAATGAATCCTCAGTTGAATGCTGCTGTGGATCGTACTCTTTGAACATTGTCAGTGACTGGAAAGAGGTGGAGCTTTTTTATTTGAAACTTGGTAAAACCGGGTATCGAATCTGGCTCCCTCTGCGTAAGAGTCGACGCACCAACCCAAAACGCCACGGCGACCCGTTCGTACTACTTCCCTTATAAAAGGTAGTGTGTCCTGTGTAGCTGCAATTTTTAATTGCACTGAAGTGAGTTTGGAGGTTTAAAAAATAAAATGTGCTCGCAGGTCCTATCCTCTTCAAAGCAAAGCCGACACACTTTGTCATGGCACAGGCTTAAGGTGGTAATCCAGTATGAAAGCTCGCCTTCTTAATCTTTCCTGGTTGAGACAGAAGTATTTCTGTTTAATTTTTTTGGATTGCCAAGACCATCCTCTTGGTCCATTGGCCTAGGAGAAGTTTGTTTCCCTATTTTTTAATCGGTGTTGTCCAGTTGACATTACAGTACGGTTCGGGACCTATGAACGCAGGTTCCGACCCAGCTCTAGCGAGCTCTTCTGCACATTCGGTGGCTACAATAACCTGGTGTTCACAGACCCAGCCGAGCTTCACTATATTTTGCCTGGAAAGGGATTGCAGTGCCGGACATTAGCAGTAGCAACATTTGACCGTTTTGGAGTTCATTAGGCTGGACGATACTGCCTAAATTGATGCCCGACTACTGAAATGATTGGTGTCAGGCTTGAGATACAGTTCAGATTCCACCGCCTAGATATGAAAATCCTTGTGTTGGGTCCAAAGACTCCTTGAGAGTCCATCTCGCAGAGTCCGTCTCGTCTGTCGACCATACCAGACTTCTGGGATCTAGTGTTGGAACAGCATTGGTCTCATACAAGGCAAGCCTGCCGTGCCACTGTACAGAACATGTCTCTTTTAGGATTTGAGTTGTGTTATGTCCGCCGATGTGTACATTTATGGGCGTTTTGTAGAAGATGCGTTTTTAAACGGTTTGACAAAATCGAGTGGTGGCGTTTGGTTTCCGTAGCATTGTGGGTTGGCGCGTCGACCCCTACGCATTTGAGCCTCAGCCCTTGTTCGATTCCCTTTACGAGCAAAACACTTTTTACGGCTCCACCGAGTCACTGATAACGGTCAAAGAGTATTACCGTCTAGGCAAAGCTTCTCAAATTGGTAGGTCACTTCCACTCGTGAAAAAATAATATCACGGAATATGACGCACAACGCGAGTGGTTGCTGAGAAACTAGGCCCTGACTCTGTAAGGCCTGTAGCCCTACCCATGTTCTTATTATTAACAAAATCGAGTAAAGGAAGTGATAACCACACTCTCCGATATCGAGGGGCCTACTCAATATTTCATCTGATTCAAGCTCAATGTCCATCGTCAATCCCCAATTAGTTGGCTACTGGTGGATGAAGAATTGATCCAGGAATAATCCGCTTAGCCACACAAGGTATCTAGTCTGCTGTAATTGCTTTTTCCAGCCGCCGCTACTTGTCTCCCACCCAGGTGCTTCGCTATTTCTCATTTGTTGATCAAGTGTTCAATCATTCCTCTGTCTGTACCGGCAAATGATTCCCTGCCAGTCCGCCTGAAACAACTCCTTAGGCATTGCTGCAGTAGTACCACACCCGAGATAGTCATGAAAAGTCCATTGGCAATAAGCAGTAAAAAAGGCCTCCTCCGTTTCATGGAACACGTATAAAATCACAGGCCTCCGAGCCCACCGATGCAGCGGTTTCATCTCCTCCTCCTTTTCGCTCCAACTATTCATTCGTCATTGAGCCAAAGCCCATAATTCCCTGGTACTTAATACCCATCAACAACTCCGTTGTATATAGTCGCCCTCCGGGGCGGGGGCGTCACTCGGAAAGTCACTCTTCAAAAGGCAGTTTCCCGAGGTAACTCCGTTCGTCCGTTCGAAGCCAATATCTCGTTTCGTTTAATTCCGATTTTCATTCCTTTTCCAGGTCCTCACCTCGTTAAGTCTGAATTAAGGTCACTCGCTCTGTGCCTTCTTTTGATCGTCCATGCCTGCTTTCAATCGCAAGGACATTCCCATTCAACTGGTGCGCGGCCAAAGGCACTTTGCCTAATGAAAATCCGTTTGTATTAAAATTTTCGAAGTGTATTCATCAAATGCCCGCACCTTGCAGCCCCCAGTTCGGCACAAAAAGCAAAACTTTCCTAAATCGAACCGCCTGTTGTGACCCACTCCCCTCCAATTGGCTGAAACTGAACACGAACGGCTTAGATAATAAAACCTATTGCATTATACGAGACTGTTTCATTTTTTGTTCACCCTGGGCTCCTGGGTTATGCCGGCTTGGCATGCAATCGAAATTAAGGATACACCATTAATCAGACTTCTCTCCCAGTGGGCTGGCATCGATGCGGTGTGCCACCATCGCCGCGCCACCGGTTGGCCCGTGTAATTGCAATCGCAATCGCAATCGCCCGGATAATGAACGATTGCACTCGAGTATAGTTTCAACTAATTATGCGATTGCATCTCGCAAATGGCCCCAATTAACCTGAATG
Organism: Eristalis tenax; assembly: GCA_905231855.2. Taxonomy (NCBI): domain Eukaryota; kingdom Metazoa; phylum Arthropoda; class Insecta; order Diptera; family Syrphidae; genus Eristalis; species Eristalis tenax. The sequence continues at coordinate 61,015,186 of HG993125.1, read as the reverse complement.
GGTCGGTTCCTGTGGATCCGTTCCAGAACTTGATCGACGGGAGTGGTACGATGGGTTTCTGTGCTTGCACTTGCATCCAAGTTTTGTCAATAAAAGGGAGCAGGGTAAAGTCTGCGGGTTCGGAGGGAGTAGGGAGGAGGACTGGCAGTGCCCTCTGGCGGTGAGTAATAGCATTTTTCAGTTTATCTTTCGAATGTTTTTGTGAAACTTCTGGCTCCCGAAGACAAACGCAAAGTTGCTAAGAAAGGCGATGCTGCTCTGTGGGCGAAGATGGAGGAAGTTTGTTTATGCGAAGCCTCGAAAAGTTTTGCACAGAAAAAAATTGTCTTCACAACAAGGGCGATGTGTTGCGTGCATAGTGCAGAGCGGGGGTGTCTGTCTAGAATTTTGCGAAGGACCGTTGGGATCCTGACAAATTTCTCATAAATTTCAGGGGCCACCGAGCCATAAACTGGCGCCAGTGTTTTTTCTCTTTGGTCTTGTTGATCCCCAGTGACGGCAGTCAGTTGGTTTATCGACGTTCATGAGACACACTCGAAGAGAGTGAGCCCGCTGGCAGTGGTGCCACTCTCTTGGAAGGACTTGACTAAAAGAAGTCTTTGTGAAGACGAAGGAGGTTATGTGAGATGGCACTGGGGCGGTGTACACAATTTCTTATCGTTCGCTTTTAATAAAGAAGAAAAGGGGACTTGAGGTTTTTTTTGGTTGCGGTTCTTACACTGCCCTATCAAAGTACAATTGAAGTCGTTGTACAATTTGCCGCCTCTTTGGTGTGGACAGTCGACTGAGTCTGGACTGAGGTCGGACACTCGACAGAGTCTGGAATGAAGTCATAGTGTCTCCTATCAAGGTGGAAGCCTATGCTGATGACGCACGTGTCATCCGCGGCAAGTTTCCCCCTTACAATTAGTGAGCTATTAGCAAGCGGAAGGAAAGTCCGCCTAAGATGGGCGAATCTTGTGGTCTAAGGATTAGTCGAGCAAAAAAAAAGAACAGAGTTGGTCCAAAAGGGTTGTTCGGGCCACTCTCCTCACCCCGACTGACCTCGGAGTAATACAAGGCAAAACTAAAATTGTCTGCCCCGAATAGAACATCGCCCAAAACCAGACTAATAATCTCGCTGCGCAGAGTTAACTGCAGTGTATGATGTAGGGATGATTACAGGCCACTGCATGGTGGCTCATAGACTAGGTCTGACTCCCACTGACAGATGGAGCAACTGCAAAAAACGGCGGTGCTCGCAAGGTGTGGTGTATCTTCTGTGGAACTGCCCGGCTTTAGCCAAAACTCGTTACAAAACTCTAGGTCAACCATTCTTTAAGTCCCTAAATGTTGTCAATGTGAAACCACAATATCGCATACATTTTGCAAAAACCGCGGGAGCATCCTGCTTAAATAAAGCAACTGTGGGCTACGTTTAGTTTTACTCTGTTTAGTGGTAGCAATATGGACCAACAAGTCTACATGAGGCTGATCCGCCACCCCTTACTAGACAAGAAAGTCAAATGGAAATTAAATATTAAAAAAGAGTCAACAAAGTGTCCTGTGCTCGGTACCTGAGCGTGTACTCAGCTCCCAAAACGTTGAAAAAATTCTTTGTTAATGTCAAATTTCAGATCTCATTTCTACCTGGTTGGTCAACATCTTTCAAGGATGTTTACATCTTGGTCATGTACCTATTCATTCGACACATGGTCACTGATAAACCTTCGATCTCCCAGCATGCGTACAGCAAAGACAGGTCTGCGGCACAGCCGTGCACTCGCTTGTTGGCACAATAGAAAAACCCTTTGAGCATAAGGAATTTACGCTCACTGCTTTTGAGCTTTTAACCACATAGAACCCCAGCACTCAATAGACTCGGGATCGGAGAGCCCATAGTGGCTATATTCACCAGCGCTTCTCAATAACAGAGCGATAAGCTCGAAACTTGGGGATACCACGATCCGCAAACCTTTGAACAGAGACACACCGCAAGGTGGAGTACTCTCCCCTCTACTGTGGAACATAGTGGTCAACGAACTGCTTGTGACACTTGAAGGGACTGGGTGCAAGGTCATTGCAGATGATACACACAATGGACATATATATCCACGAACAGGGATACTATGTAATCTACTCTCACCAAACTAGTGAAATGGACTAGCGTCAGCAAAAACAGACCTAGTCCTCTTTACTAGGACGTACAAAATCCCTAACTTCGACCCTCCCACACTATGCCTTAGTGGTAAACGACAGCGCTCAATTCTTAGGTCTTTCATTAGACACGAAGTTAAGCTGGAAGCTAAATATCCATTAACGTGCCAAGAAGGCCTTCGCGGCTCTATACGGCTGCAAAGGGGGCGTTGGGTGCAAATAGGGATTACTGCCCCGAATGGTTCACTGGCTATTCACATCAGTAGTCAGACCCATACTGATGAATTTGGTGGACCGCACTCGGTAAGAAAATCAACATCACACCTCTCGCTAGAGTGCAGAGGATGGCGGACGTATGCATAAGTGGAGCGTTAAAGACTACTTCGTCCGCAGCACTAAACATACTCCTTAACCTGCCACCGATAGAACCAATTGGCAGACAGACAACGGCCAGCACGGCGATCAGTAAGATCGCTGAACAGCTGGAAAGAACTTCATTCGAGAAAAAATTCTTAACCAGCATACCATCCAGATCTTACTGGGAGTCTGATAACCAGACGCTATGCTGGACCCCTGCGATCGAAGATGGATGCAGGTGTGGGAGCTGGCGAGTATTCCAAGGAGCGGAAGAAAATTATAACAATATTCACCACCCAAGGCCCTGCGCATCTCTTTCAAGATTTCCCGGATGTAGCCTATATCCCACGTTTAAGGTTTCTTAGGTTGTGCAAAACGCAACATCAGCATGAAGGGGGAGGAAGAAATACGTTAGATTCCCCCAATGGGCCCAACTGGACCTAAGTGAGACGTGGGTCGCCCCACCCGCCTAACCTAAGTCCTTCTCTGTGTAGACCCTAAGTGAGACGTGGCTCACCCCACCCGCCTAACCTAAGTCCTTCTCTGTGTACACCCTAAGTGAGACGTGGCTCACCCCACCCTCCTAACCTAAGTCCTTCTCTGTGTAGACCCTAAGTGAGACGTGGCTCACCCCACCCGCCTAACCTAAGTCCTTCTCTGTGTACACCCTAAGTGAGACGTGGCTCACCCCACCCTCCTAACCTAAGTCCTTCTCTGTGTAGACACTAATTGAGACGTGGCTCACCCCACCCGCCTAACCTAAGTCCTTCTCTGTGCAGACCCTAAGTGAGACGTGGCTCACCCCACCCGCCTAACCTAAGTCCTTCTCTGTGTACACCCTAAGTGAGACGTGGCTCACCCCACCCTCCTAACCTAAGTCCTTCTCTGTGTAGACCCTAAGTGAGACGTGGCTCACCCCACCCGCCTAACCTAAGTCCTTCTCTGTGTAGACACTAATTGAGACGTGGCTCACCCCACCCGCCTAACCTAAGTCCTTCTCTGTGCAGACCCTAAGTGAGACGTGGCTCACCCCACCCGCCTAACCTAAGTCCTTCTCTGTGTACACCCTAATTGAGACGTGGCTCACCCCACCCTCCTAACCTAAGTCCTTCTCTGTGTAGACCCTAAGTGAGACGTGGCTCACCCCACCCGCCTAACCTAAGTCCTTCTCTGTGCAGACCCTAAGTGAGACGTGGCTCACCCCACCCGCCTAACCTAAGTCCTTCTCTGTGTAGACCCTATATATGTAAATATACGACGATCGTTTTCCCGTTTATCGAATTCATTGAAAGCAGCCTGGAATAAGCTGCTGTGGTCCGGCGAAGATATCACAGCCGGATGCCAAAGCAGTTGAATCTCTGAATAAACTCTTTGGGGGAGTTCTACTTTGTGACTCTATACCAAGTCTTCGAAAGGAACAAGATGGCTTTCGTTTGCTTTGGGACCTTCGTACTTTTCGGAATCTGAAGGAACTCTGTACTGCCGTAGACCTCTCTCAACTTTTATCAGAATTAATTTCTCGACTTTGAGGCTAGGTTCCTCTATCCTAGCCTACCCCATACCTTGATAAGTTTTTACAAGAAGACTTTGCCTGCCCGAGTGTTGTCGGCCATGATGATTCTGTTTAATGCTCACTTGGACACGATTTAGACGTCACTACAGAAATCCATTCGTCAGCCACGACATCTCTCAAACCACGACACATTGTCAGCAGACCCTCCCAAAGCTCGTCACGAGATAAGGGCCATTTTTATAAAGGATCATTTCATTTCGTCGACGGGTGCTTGAGTGTTTAAGTGCTGCAACGCTCCTTTCCTGTGTAAACAGAAATTCATCTCAAATTGAGGTACATGATGACTCTGGGTTGAGCTGCGGAAGGTTGTCTCACCGATTTGTCCAAAATGTTGTTTTTCACAAAATTCCGCATCATCCCCAGCGTAAGCGAATTTTTACGACCGCCCCACACCCTGATAAACTCTCTCTCATGCCCCTCCCTCCTCATCAACGTGCAAGCGCACTTTGGCAAGTAAACAGAATCCTCATTTGGGCACAGATTGCGCAACACCCCAAGTAGCTCTCATTGGAAAGTCATCAAATTTAAATAGCTATTCAGGCCGTATGCAAACACAAACCACACCCATCCACTCGGGCCGCGCAATCGTGTCCCCCGTGTCCCCCAACGAACCCACTGAAACAATTAGGTAATGACCCGTCGCATGGTCTAATTTCGGTGAAAAACCAATTGGCACACGAATGCCAACTGCTCGAAACCCTGCCCAGTTTCAGCATCTCTGCAACTCAGTCATGCGGTAAGCTCCAAACCGATAAATCTCTGTCGCGCGCCAAATACGATGCAAAAAGGAAAGAACTCGTCTTCCGATATGGCACCCCAGGGTGTGGGTCCCCGAATCGAATCGCAAGACGAACCTCCGAGCGGCCACATTTCGCCGCCGTTGAGTCTTGGGAGCGCGTTGTGCTGTCGATACTTTACGCACGGGGCCTGAGTTGAAGAGCTGGAAGATGGCAATTTGCCGTCGCGATCCAATTAGAAAATGACGACGGCTGTTGTCTTCATAGTTTTTGATGAATTAGTTTTTCGGCCACATACACACACGGAGAGACAATGGAAAATGCAAAATTCGTCTTCGCTTTCTGGCTGGGAAAACGCATTTACATCCGGGCAAACAATGGAAGGGATCCGAGAACACACACAGTCGCTGCGTCCTACACGAGTGAAGATACTAATTTGCATTGCTAATGCAAATGCACATGTACGAGTGTCACGCATCTCTTACCCATTATTCTCCGTTCGAATTGAAGATGGCGTTGTGAAGCTTTGCTGCGGTGCCGAGTGCTGTGATAGTGGCACTCTTTGCCAAGGCCCTTGTGAATTTTAATTGAAGATACTTGAGGCTTTTCCATTCTCTCAAGGGGGTTCGTTCACACTAAACTCCTCGTTGGCTGCCTCAGGAGGAGAGATGTGCGATAATGCGGTGGCTTTCACTGCATGGGCGGCGTTCTTCTTTTGTCTCATACTCATTCATCATCAGTGAATGCTTTTTAATCCATATCAAATGTAAACACAGCCAATCGGGAGCTGATAACACGGACTTTTCCAAGCCCTGCGGGTGTGTAGGGCCGATGGGGATGTACTTAACTCAAAAATTCAATCGGATTACCTACAAGGAAGCAGAGCCGTTCGGTTTGGAAAATCCCTCGGCAGTTCCTTTTGTCAGAGAATTAGGGCGTTGCTGCAAAAACAGCACTAGCTCCCTTATACGTCCGCCCGCACCAGGCAGCATTTCATTCAACGTCTAGCTTATGATCGACGACTGCTCGGCCAGATAAGACATAAAACTCAAGGCCTCTTGGATAGACTCCGCTCACACCACCCACTCCCAGATCCCATCCGACTATGACTATTCTACACGTGAGAAATTAAGACCATGAAGTGGGGTAGACACCTCTGCTCGCCACCGTGGGAGGAGGAGGCAAACACTGCGTAGCTTCTCGAACATGTTAACTGCCCCTAGACATGCCATCCAGTGATTAAATTATCTTCATAAGGCGGCGCGGCGCAGCGCACTAAGTGCGTGTGCCGGCGTGTTGTGAGCGCCTTGTGAGGTAAAAGGGAGGCCCCACTGAGAGAGTTAATATCTGCTTGACTATTATCGTCGTCAAAAGTCGATTACTCATTTTCTTTTGATCGGGTCCATAAAGGTAATGGAGTGCAAATTTCATCTGCGGAGCCATGAAGCGCGAAATAAACGCAAAAGTTATTTAGTTAATAAGCTTCAGATGCGAGGGCAAGGCTTCACGCCGAGGGACGTGATCCGGCGGCTGAGTGTCAACAATTGAGGTGAAGCATTTCTTGTTGGCAATGCGTATGTCTGTGGCAGGTCTCTTAAAAAAGAGAGAAATTGAGTTCTTTGAGATTGAGAAGGACATTTGATCCGCGGACGAATTTGGTGGATGCTTCGTCGGTTGAGTTTTTATTTATTTAAATTTTTTTACTTTATTTACAACAGACATAGCCAAGCTTGTCTAGTACAATATACAATCACACTTTAACACACATCTCATGGCTGTACTTTTTTAATAATTGAAGCGTCTCTATATCAGCCCACATAGTACTGTTGAGCAATACTCAAAATTCGGTTTCACAATTTCATTTGGAATATGAACTGCTCTTATATGACTGACTTCAGATCTCTTCGTACTCTTGTGAGAAAACCAATTTACTGGACATCATTGGTGACAGTCATATCCTTCGCTTTATTAAAAGCACTAATTAGTTTGCGGAATAGGTAAACACAGATCCGCGTGGTAGAACAACGGGCCTATGTTGGCCTAAGTGTGGCTGCTGCCTTTTTACGCAGCAGTCAGCCCCCTCAACCTAACCCAATCTAAGTGCTTTCCTGCATCTCTAGCTAACAATTCACATGGATTTTTCTATGGACACCCGTTTGTTTGTTTGTTTTTCTAATATGATAAAAAAAAATATATTTTATGAAGCTATTAAAAATCCCAATATCAATTTGAAAATGAAAAAAAAAAATACACACCCGGGTGTGTGGGTGTGGGTGGCACAAGGGTTAAATAGCGTGAGACTCATAAATTCTCTCATATACGTATTGGCCATCGTAAATCGTTAGATTTATTATCCATCGTTAGATCACGTGAACGTACGTGTAAAGGTAAAATATCACGTACGTGTTCTGAAAATTATACTAAAAATGAGCGCGTTGGATTGTGTGATGTGAAATGGAGTTCGGAAGTGGCGCATGGATATTATAAAAGTTTAAAAAGAATTTTGAAACCTGGTAAATTCATGTGTAAACGAATTCACGTGCTAATTTATACATATTCACGGGAATTTAATTCACGGAAAACGTTATATATCACGCACGTGCTAATTTCAGGTGATCACGTAATCGCGTGACATTGTAGGCACTTGCCCAGAACTTCCATGAGTCAGAAAAATGAAGAAAAGCTTGGTTGTTTGGCACTACATCCCGAGGGTGTAGACCTCAAGCCTCACCAGCTAGCGTGGTCTCTTTTCTAGCTGCCTCCACTTATGCAAACCAAGTTGTTTGAGATCGTCTCCACACTTGTGTGCGCCACATTAGACTCGATCAATGTATTGTGCGTTGCTGCTAAATTGTTCAACAGCTCTACATGACCTAGCCGCTTTAGGCGTGGGATTTCTAGAGGCCTGGCTAGAATGATGTCGCTGCGTAGTTGAATCCTCTGCTCCCAATGCACACAGGACCAACGACCGAACGTAAAAGAGGCTATGGATTTGTTCAGGATGGTCCGTGTCTTATATAAAGTCAGCTTGATACTTTAAGTAAACCTAAGCAAACCGCTTGAACGAGTCATCATACCTTGAAGCCGAGGCAGACAATAGCTGCCCCGTGTAAAATTCTGTCCAAGATGCCCATGCTGTCTATCCTTATTTGAGCACAGCAAGAGAAAAACCATTGAGTGGTAGCAGTAGAGTAAGAACAAACATCAACTGGGAACTACAGCACAGATCACTGGAAGGAATCGGGGGGAAATGACAATCGAGTGGTATTAGAAGCCTTAGTTGAGTGACAGGCAGTGGACCTTAATCACGCCTTAAATGGCCAGCGTTCCTGAATACAATGCGATGACCAGAGACTCGTTATTATGTTGGACGCCATTTCAATGAAATGAGTATGAATTTTCTGAAGAATAGACTTTTCAAGAACAAGAAGTAAGTAAGTTGGCGGGTGGGTATCATCAATTCACGGAGTTGGCAGGGTTATGCGGCTCATCAACACAAAACAACAATACAGCGGTTTGGGGAGAGGAAGAATTTGGAAAATATACAAAATTCTGCAAATTAGCCCTTGTGGAGAGAGACAGCTCACAAACTAGACTCACGTTACAAGGGACGACTCATTCTGAGATTCTGATGAAGTGGCCTTTCGATCAGGGCAAGATCATGCCATGCCCCTAGCAGGCAAACGGACCACCAGACGAACAGAGCGTAGCCAAGAGCCAAGAGAAAGCGTTTCTCGCTCAAAAATAGAACGTCCACATAAAATTCAAAACAAATCGGTTCCTTTTTTGTCGTGCCATTTACTGACTGCTGACTTTCCGACCTCTGCTCCAAAGTTCCTTGATCAACTTCGGAAAGACATCACATTCTCTTGTCCGCAACGAAATCCTTTTCATTCAAGCAACAACAAATTTTGAAATTCCGGACAAGCCCAATTCGATCACGAATTCACGTCACACAGTGCTGTCAAATTCAAGCACAAGTGCACGAGTGTAAACAAAACAATACTCGTGCACGCATTTGAAGTTAGATGTCAAATCTGGTTGACATCATAAGACGAAGACTCTGCGGGTTCAAGTGGCAGTCATGAGCTGGTTAATAGATTTTTTTTTCTTCTGCTTCTCTGCGTCTTGCCTTTCGTCGTGTTTAGTGTTCGATTTGCTGTTGCTCTGTGCCCAGGCGCACGTATTCAAGGTAACGGCGAACGAATTGTGCCTATGCATGGCCGTGTGTGTGTGAGTACCTGGTGTGGGTCCGTTATTTGGCACAAATCGTTTGACATCTCAAGGACAGATCGCAACTGGAGTTGGTTAGTCTCTGCCACTTGTGATAGTTACGCGAGCAATTGGTATCGCCGATTCAACCTTTTTACGCTTAAGTGTAGTGCTTCGCCTAAATGCCTGGCTAATGATTTATTTTTTTAATCTCGTTTCAGGTAATTATTTGGCACATGTCTTGAGCGAGGTGTGTAAGGTCGGCTGTTCGGTAAGTGGGTTTATGTTTTTTCTTTTCCATTGTGAATGGACTTCAGTGTGGATTTGATAGAGTTCTGGAATGATCTGCAATTCGTCTGAGAATTCGCCAAGCCAGTTCGATCTACTATAAAAATAATGAGTAGTTCCTTTTGTTGCTACCTGTAGTTGGCGCAGTCCGCAGATCCACAAGAAAGGGTGTCTCCTTTGACGCCGCCACCTATAGAGGGTTAAGTCTTCTTAACAAATTTTATAAGATCTTCTCTGCGGTCTTGTGTGCTCGCCTGCAGCCGTTTATAAACCAGGGAAATCCTCTATCGACCAGATCTTGGGGAACCCACGAAATGCAGATCGACCCCGCCGTTTATAAATCCTCCATCGACCAGATCTTGGGGTACCCACGAAATGCAGATCGACCCGCCGTTTATAAACCAGGGAAATCCTCTATCGACCAGATCTTGGGGAACCCACGAAATGCAGATCGACCCCGCCGTTTATAAATCCTCCATCGACCAGATCTTGCGGAACCCACGAAATGCAGATCGACCCGCCGTTAATAAACCAGGGAAATCCTCCATCGACCAGATCTTGGGGAACCCGCGAAATGCAGATCGATCCGCCGTTTATAAACCAGAAATTCTCCATTGGCCAGATCTTGGGGAACCCACGAAATGCAGATTGACACCCAGCATTTCTTCGTCGATTTTACGTCTTCCTTTGGACGAGCTCTACAACGCCAAGTCTAGTTTCGACATTCCTGTCAAATAAGTCAGATTCTGCAGGATGACAATGGAGAGACGACGATGGAGCGCAGGATGACAGCGAATTATCGCTGTTCCATCAAGGTCGGTAACTAACTCATTGAGACCTTCAATGGACAATCCAATATCAATGAAACGTCATTCTTGTGAAGTTCGTCCAGAACTCAGAAGGCAGCACAAGAGGCGCGCTCTTCCAGAAGTCAGTGATTGGCAGGACGCAGCTAGTCGTCAGTCAGGCCTTTGCTGGCATTGAGACGGTAGCGGATATAATGAATCTATCGGCGAATGACGGCAAAACGAAGTATATGCTGTCGTCAAGGAAGAACACACACCATGGTCGACTTTGGCCACAACGCCACCATTGTCAGATATACTTTCGAGGTAAACGAGAGAACTCTTGTCAATCGGTGTATCTTTGGGCTCAACATGCGATTACTCAATCGCGTGGCGTCCTCTCTCGAAGGATCAAGCTGACCTTATGTAACACACTGACCATCCCACTCTTGCTGTAGGGCGCGGAGACATGGACAATCTTAAAAGCGGATGAAGAAGTTCTTGGTCTCTTCGAGAGAAGAGTTCTGCGTGCGATCGTTTGTACAGTGCCTTGACGGCATTTGGAAGAGAAGATTCAGTTATGAACTGTACAGCGCCATGAGCCTAGTCAGGCGTATACGTAACCAACGGCTAAGGCGACTGCCCATGGCGCATCGACAACTTAGTTCCGGCCCGAAAAGACTTCGATTCCGAAGCTGGACTACGCAACAGAGGACTGTTTAAGGTGCAATGAGAAGTGGAGAATGGCCTCAACGATTTTTCAGTGCGAACCTGGAGGCAGCTAGTCAGAGATCGTGCTAGGTGGAGAGGCTTGTTGAATGGCAACTAAAAATAAGAAGAAGGACATGTGTAGACATCATCTGCAATCTCCTCATGTTGAACAACTTCCTCCTTAGCTTTGAACATGCTATCAAATATTCCGCCGATGAATATACTCGGCGAATTGATAGCGGCCAGCACAGCGTTTAGACTAAGAACGCTACAAATGTGTCAGGAACCTACAACAGACTTAGATCCCCACTTGGAGACACCGATCTCCTCCTCTTCGAAGGGAACTTCCTCCGTTCCAGATCCTACTGAACTCTCACTAGCGGATGCTAGACGGTCCTCTGCGAATCTTCACAGATGGGCGAAGGTGTGAGCGCTAAATGCCAGCCAGATCCAAACATCTACACTTCCAATGTTCATTCCGATAATCCAAACACTGGTGAATCCTCAAGGCGATCAACTGAGCTTTGCCTTGGCCAGTCGTTGTTCGGATAGACAGTCGACGACAGCAGACTCCTCTCAACTGCTGTCCATATTTTTGATAGATGGCCAAGTATTGGGCGTCTGTAACATTCGAGAAATTTGCGAAGCTGACGAGCTGGCTAGATTGGTCTGCGGGCTGAGATCTGGATCCCCGGCTTTCGGAATCTCCTATTGCTTGGACCCCATCAAACTTGGATGGTCTGTCGGCAGCATGTGGTGCTCTATAATTACGGGCTACACTGAATCCGAATCGATAAAGCAAGATGGCACTCAGGACTCTCATTAGTGCCCATTGTGCCTTTGGAACACACGCATACTGCCATCATCATTGTTCTGTCAAAAGTACCAAGGCAGATTCCAGATTGGATTGGATTCCAGATTGTTTTGGCAAGGCAGATTCCTTCTCCCTACTCTTGAGCCTCCCCAAGTGCCCATTAGTCCCCATTATTTGCGCTGAGATGACGTTACAACGGTCAGGGAAGTATGAACGTTGACCTTACTAGAACCAGCAGCCTAGTGCCGAGGCAATATTTGCTCAGGCGAAGTGGCTGTGTGGTGAAGTGTGTCTTGGTAGCATTTTGTTGTCGAGTCTAGGTTTCCCTTGTCTATCGACTGTAACTCAAGCATCCCGTTCACGATCAACTGGCGTGTTTGGAAAGCTGAATTGCGTTGAGTCCCACGAATATCATGCGATGGCAATCCTCCCATCGTCGGGTAGTCACACATTCTGAGCGCGTCTTTCCGCTGCAGCGACATGCGACGATGTAGTGCCAGTCACAGCTTACAAGGTACGTGTCTTTGGAAAACACAGAATAGACTTTGGTCTTCACGATGTCACATGCAAATGAGTCCACTTGGTTACTTGGTTGCCAACAAATTTGGCCCGACCACTGACAAGAGAATATTCGTTCGAAAACGAGGTCTCCTAGCGGCTGAAGGCGCCGTTTTGTTGATCTCCCCCCTCTGAAGGCACTACGTCCCGCAGCAAAAGTTGCAGTTCCACTTCGGGACTCACGTCTAGTTTCTGCTACAACCACTCCCGTGAGGCCTTTAACTATCAGCGAACTGCAGCTCAGCACTTTTCATGATCAAGGATGGTGCACTTAATTGCTTAGAGCAACGCAACGAGTCATTACTGCCTAACACGGGGTGCCAGCAGTATTTCCATTTTCAGTAATTAACATTTGAAGTCATGGTTTGGCGTCATAGCACGCCCTAATCATTGCATGTCCGCTAAGTACCGCGCCGATGAGCCATGGCCAGTTGAAGCTCACTTCAGCAAGACGTACAAAGTGTCACTCCCCTTTGCATTAGTAGACAGCGAAACCGAATACGCCTCACTATGCATGATTACTGAATAAATTATACAAATGAGGTGCATACCCGAAGCGCATGCAAGGCGGTGGTGGGCCTGCTCCGGGCGAGCCAGACGGAGAGAGAACATGGAAAATCGTCTTGATGCGGCTAGGATGGGTCATACATATTTCATCAAACTGCGACTTTCCCGGGGAAACCATGGGAAAAGTGCACGCTTCATCAGACACACAGCGCCGGCCCGGTAGCCCAGCGTTGGGCAAAGTCAATGCTCCGCCACACGAGACCGCAAGTCATTGCATCCAACTTCGATCGGATTATAGTTGGATTCATTTCGCTTTTAATTTCGTTTCTGCGCTTTTATGGTTTGGAAGTGATATGCTAATCAGTTGCGACAACAAATGAAGGCATAAATCTCTGGCCTGGCACACCTCGTAGTCGACGTCGTCGTGTGCAGCAGAAGGAGCGTATGGGAGTAGCACACAGGAGGAGCACCACTCGCTGCGGCGGTGGTGGGTTTGTGTGTGCTGACGCAAAACCGAGACACCACGATGGCACCGGTGGTTTATTTATAAACAAAAGTTTTGTATTCGTAACGGCATGCAGGCCAGTTGACAGATGTAAGGCATAAGCTCGGGACATTATATTGTCAACAATGGCATCAGGTTTTGTCGCGACAGATGGTTTTTGTTTGACAAGCAGGGGCACGGCTATGGCGGGCAGCAACGGCGACTAAGACAACAAGGCAAATTGAATTTTGACGGGCGGTTCCACACTCCCTAGGACTCGCTCGTGGGTGGAAATGTGACAAATTGTTTACTTATCCGTTGCATCCAACTAGAGCGCCGAGGATAAAGTTTCGGAAGTGGGTATTAATTTGGGTTCACATTCGTCGGTCCCCACGAGATGATACCGATGGATACTCGTATCTCACTTCGGACGCCGACGTTTTGAGTGCTTAATTCAGGGGAAGGTCTGCTGACGGACGTTGGAGCTTTCGTCGTTAGGGCGTTTCCGGTTCTCCTGGCCTCGGAATTTTGTTTTGGATGGTCGAGTAAATGATTTGAGCTTATTCTTTGTCCTGGGCTGGATCGACAAGGGTAAGAATGAAATCAGAAGGGTGCGGAGGTGTGCGGAATTGAGGAATTTATTTACCGAGCCCAAGTGTGTACATGGCTATGCCCTGTGGTATGGGGCGTTGTCTTACTGGTATTTTTTGAACGGAAAAAGTTCCAAATGGTTGGACGACAGCGGGCATCTCTGAGAGCACAGTTGTACCCGCGGTCATCTGTCAGTGCTTCCACTATATAAAATAATAAATCCCACAAAACAGTACATTTTCAGTGTGCATGTGCAGTTTTGGTTGATGACATTCGCATACAGCTAGAAATAAGTTCTGTGGCTGAAGTCGAATTTCCCTCACGCTTTTCTAAAGCCCTTCCTTTTCTACTACCGCGGGAAACAAGTCACTCCAGGTGGCACGGTATTTAACCACTTGTGTGCGCCAATGGTTTCGTGGGCGTCCTCTATTGCATTGCTACACATGTTCGGAGTCGAAGACTCTTCTGGCTGGAGCAGTGTTGATCTAGCCACTGCAGGCGCATACGCCTTTCTGGACGCATCTCGGAAAGAGGAGCAACATTTGAACGCCTAACTTTTCTCTCGAAGATGCCAAGGATTTCCTCATCTGCCTTTGAGACTGTTCATGTCTCCGCACCGTACAGCAAGACTGGGATGATCAGTGACTTGTATTTCGTCAGCTTGGTCCAGTGGTGTAGCGTGGGTTGAGGCAGACCGAATTTATTACACTAAAAAACCGGTTTCAACATATACTGTACTGTGGCTGTACGGAAAGACAGCAGGCCACCATAGGTCCATTGTGCTACGTGGTTTTAATAAAGCGAAGAAGATGGCTGACTGTAATGCTGCTCAGTTCAGCCAAGCTATCAGAATAATAAGCTCCCAGAAGTCTAAATCTACGGGATGAGAGAACATTGCGTATGCATAGGCAATGTAGAATGGTTTCTTCCTCATCCTCGTCTCTACAACTTCTGCAGAAGTTGTTGTTGGTGACGCCTGGTCTAGAAGCCTTAGTTCCTATTCTATGGGTCTATAACTTTATTTAAGAAAACCATGTACAAAAGTATTGTTCAAAGTATTGCCCATCTGAAGCTACTACTTTTTCCCAACTATCTGGCAATTTGTGGATGCCATCTCAAAAGAACTGCGCCGGCTTGGCAGCCAAGAATGAATCAAGCCAATTCTTGATATTCTGCTCTGATGTGGACCGTATTTCAGTGAGGGCGTTCTGCATCGACCAGAACACATGGTAGTCAGAAGGGAAAAGGACTGGGCTATAAGGCGGGTGGGTTAAAACTTCCCATCCACTGTTTTCCAAATAGTTCTTAACCGGAATAGAAACGTGGGGCCGAGCGCTGTCATGATGGAAAATTATTACCTCGTGTCTGGACGCATATTCCGGGCTTTATGTGAATTAATTGTGTTCGGTAGCGTTGTCCAATGGTGGTTTCACCCGGTTTTAGCAGCTCATAATATAGCACACCGTTCTGATCCCACCAAATACAGAGCATTACCTTCGCGCCATGGACTTCGGCTTTGCCGTTGATTTGGCTGGTTGGCCGGTCTTCACATATGATTTTATTCGCTTGGGGTTGGCGTAATGGATCCATTTTTCATCACCAGTAACAATCCGATGCAAAAATTGCTTCCTTTTGTGGCGTTCCAGCAGCATTTCTCTCCGCTTGAGTTCATGTGGAACCCAATTCCCTTTTTTTTGAATGTACACAGCTGCTTTTAAACGTCTTGAAAAGGCTGCTTGAGTGACACCCAAAGATTCATAGAGTAATGCTTCCAGTTCTTCATCTTAAAATTTTTTTGGCTGCGTCGTCTTGCAAGCCAAAATCGCCACTTTTAAATCGTGCAAACAACTTTTGTCACATTCGCTCAGCTAGCGCATATTCACCATAAACTTCCAAAATACGATGACTTTCGGCAGCAGTATTCTATATATTAAAGTAATGAAGAAGAACTCCCCGTAAAAACACTTTCCAAGCACAAAGTTCGACATATTTGAGTGAAAAAAAAAAAAATATTTTTGCTTACGCTTCAAATGAATGACATATACTGAAATGACGTACAATGACATACCTTATAAAGGGTGATTTTTTAGCTATTATCTTTTTGGCAACACTGGTTTAAACAGCTGACGCACGTTCCGTGTTTTGTTTCACTGTCAAACATCTTCAGTTTGGTCTATAATTTAACCATGAATCGTCTTACAAACGAACAACGCTTGCAAATTATTGAATTTTACTATCAAAATGCGTGCTCTGTTAAGAAAGTTCATCGCGACATCACATGTGTCCAGCGACGTAGCTCATTTTTGGCTCAATGGGTACGTAAATAAGCAGAATTGTCGATTTTGGAGTGAATATCAGCCAGAAGCATTGCAAGAGCTACCAATGCATCCAGAAAAAGTCACAGTTTGGTGCGGTTTATGGGCTGGTGGCATCATTGGACCGTACTTCTTCAAAGACGATGCGAATCGTAACGTAACTGTGTATGGTGATCGCTACCGTGAGATGATATCCAACTTTTTTTGCCCAAAATGCAAGAGCTTGACTTGCATGACATGTGGTTTCAACAAGACGGTGCCACATGCCACGCCGCACGCGCAGCAATGGACTTATTGAGAGGCGAGTTCGGTGAACATTTTATTTCACGTTCGGGACCGGTCAATTGGCCCCCTAGATCGTGCGATTTAACGCCTTTAGACTATTTTTTGTGGGGCTACGAGTATGTTAAAGCTCATGTCTGTACAGACAAGTCCGCTTCAATTGACGCATTGGAAGACAACATTGAAGCATTTATTCGTGAGATACCGGCCGAAATGTTGGAAAGAGTATGCCAAAATTGGACTAAGCCGATGGACCATTTGAGGCGCAGCCAAGGTCAACATTTGCATGAAATAATCTTCAAGCGTTAAATTATATGGACCGTACTATCGATTCAAATAAAGATTTCACGCATTTTTCTGAATTTTATGTTTTTTTTTTTTTTTGAAAAACGTTGCTATAGCTTTTAAAAAATCACCCTTTATATAATTCATTAGACTTTTGTAAATACGCTGTTAGTTCACAAATACAAAAAGTATTAAACAATCGAAAAAAAAAACCAGCTACAGCTGACAATGTCGGAGGCTGGTTTTGATGCAGCCACCAAAAGCAAGATCTCTTCTTAACGGATTCCTCTCTATCTCGAGATCGCTCTACTGAACCGGAGCAGCTTCTCGTGTTCCTGAACGATGTCCGGTTCGTATAAGAGTCGCCTTTTTACAGTTCGGCGTACCACGTTTAAAATTGCAGGACATCCGTCCACATCCTGTATCAGACCAGTTTTATCGAAGAAGACGAATGCCTCAGGTGGGATTAGGTCATTCCGTCGCACTCTTTCTTGATACATATCATCGGGGTAGTAAGCCCCGAAGATCAGACAGTTAGAAGACATAGCTCGTGCCATATGCCTTCTTATCAGCTTAATAATAAGATTATCTACTCTATTCAAGTTTGCCTCGTTATACAAGACCTTGTTGAATCTTATTTCATATTTCTGATGTCTTATGTTATATCTCCAATTCAGGCATACAAATGGGAATATTTTCATAGCATTACCGCTTCATAAAAATGGTGACAAGTCAATGCTGAATAATTACCATCCTATTTCATTACTTGCAATATACTCCAAAAATTTGAGAGCGGCATTAAGAAAAGAATGCAATCATTTTTGCAAGGAACTCACTTTTTTAGTGATAGTCAGAAGTGGAAGGTCTTTTGAAACTGCTTTATTAAAATTAACATGTCGGTTATACCAAAGCAATAATTCTTCCGTGATTCCCGCTTCACTTGCTATAGACATCACGAAAGCATTGGATATGGTACATCACTCTATATTATTAGACAAACTTTATCATTTCGGTCTTTTTTCGGTAAAGAGGTTCCGGTCTTAGAGGTAAAAATAGTCCTCAGCTAATGGTGAAAAATACATAGAGTTCCCCAGAAAATATTACAACCGGTGTTCCACAAGGTTCAGTTTTAGGTCCTATTCTGTTTCTGATCCACGTTCGCTCAACCATTCAAAGGCACTGCATTTACCGACGACACAGCTCTCTCATAGTCAAACAAAAGTTTGTCAAATGAATTCTTAGAGGCAAATCATGATCTTGATTTACTGAGAAAATGGTTTTCAGTTCAAAATGGTTTCAACTCATTCTTAGTGACAAACATTCATGGTATTTGACTCAAAAGCGGATACAATCCTGAGAGTGATAGAATAAGGGCAAATCATCATCAACAATTTGCTATAATTCTTCGGGTTGTATCCGCTTTTGACAGTCGAATGACGATGAATGCTTTTCTTATAATAATAAAACACCCTGTAGCAGCAAGTGCTTGTACTTAACTATTTATTATTTTTTTCAATTTCACTAAATTATTGCAAATTGTACTAGAATCTGTAATTGTTAGCTAAAATGTTTGGAATAAAGCTTAATTAATATTAATAGTTACTCTGCGTTCAATCTCGGTACAATCTGCTCCTGTGTCCTTGGGATGAAACCCTTAGTCAAGTCGACGTTGGTGTGTGTTCTTCCTTCACCACTAAAACCATTTTGGCCGCCTCCGATTCACTTACCCCCAAGGCCGCGACATTGACGGCTTGATGTGTTCCACCCATCATGTCAATGTCCGTTTGCTACCAGTTGTACGGCCTTTTGGAAGATCGTGGCTCTTGTGTGAGTTCTACGCGACCTTCTCAAGAATGATGTGACGTTTCCCTTTTGACACGCTGACGTTTCTCTTTTTAATCCTTTTTTGACATTGAAGGTCGCGGTGATTTCGTTATCTACCGTGATGGCCCACTCGCCGAAAATTAGACAATCCTGCTTGTCTTCTCCATCGCTGAAGGCAATTTTTCACACCATCGTGACTAAAGGCACTGGCCTTTGCAAATGACAAAGCCAATTGATCATATTGGACTTCGTGACATGTCCCGAAACACGCGCGGGCTGTGTAAACACTCAAAAACCAAACAGCATATAACTCACCCATCAGCTGCAGCACTGCCTAAAAAGAACGCCAAGGGACGTTCGACGGAATATTCAACTTTGTCCAGCTTCAAGTCGGATGGCCGGATAATGACATGTCGCTATACGATGAGAGAAAGGTGTTCCTATCAATTTTGAGCTTCGCCCCCAGTCTCAATTTCCGAAATCAGAAACAAAGGGCGTCGTAGACATACGCCTTGTAGCCCTACCCTCCGAACGTTTTTTGGGAACTTCCATCATGTAGTCTAAACTTCCTCAAAAATGCCTTGATAAACCCCGTAAATTCGTGATTCTGACATCCATTCGCGGTTACTCCGATGTGAACGATTCGCTGCTTGTTTGCAAGTAAAACCACACTTTGACACAAAGAATTGCATTCGTTTAGCTTGCGGTTCGGTGATACACTTCGAGAGCGTGTTCTGCAAAGTCTCTGAATGGTGAAACCTATTTGCCACATTGTCAGCGATCCAACTAGAACTTCCTTCAAGGACACGTAGAACATCGAGTACACACTGAAGCGCAGGCAAAGTTTAGCACTCTCGGATTACCCCATCATCAGCGAGGAAATTGCAAATCTTCCGCAGGAAAACCCCCTCGAAAACCGATGACGGATAAAATATGCAAAGAGCGGAGCACAGGAACCACAAATTCACTTCAGCATATCGCAGATATAAATTTTATCCTCCGATTTCCGAAAGCATTCAGTGAGGAGACCTGCTCTTCGAACGAACGTGCCATGCAAAACTTTTGATTGCTCGTGTCCCCCTCGGCCTCCCGGCATCCCCCTCCCCACTCGTCGCTCCGCACAGACACACTGTCAAGGATGTTGGCCTTGAAAGGTATTTTAATTCGAAATTAATACGAAACGTAAGGTGCTGTAGCCGGAGTGCACCCGGTCCGCTACAAGTGCCACGTCGCAGGGTAATAATGGAATCCTCTTGTGGGATCTGGCACACAATGGCTGTATCCTGGCTGCGGGAACTGGAATTCTCTGATGCCATTCAACCTGTGACGCATTTACTGGACAAGTGATCTCCCACACACTCTCCACCCGACGTCGCATAAATAAATAACCTCCTTAATCGATAGATAAGTTCACTTGAATTTGATTCATTAGCTGTGATTGTGTACAGCCCGACAGAGGCGGGGAGCCGCGTTGTTCATCAGATGGCAGATAACACAGTCACTCATCGGCTGTCATCACAAAAGCTGCGTAGTCCGGGGCAAAAACAAACCACAATCAAACATCCATCGAATCGGTTCGGAGCTTGACAGTCGGGCGATTGTATTAATAAGCCGCCAGGCGCTAATGATCGCAATTAATTATGTTCCAAGCTCTTGATGCCGATTTTTACACGTGTCCACTGCCTAGGGAGGTCACGTCACGTCCCAGATTGACGTGTCTTGTCTGTTGGACGGGACTAGTGGCTGGTGTGCTGTGCAAGAAGACGTGAAATTCGGAGAAAGCCGCGATTTGGGTGATCCATCTCAGCTCAAGGTTTGTTTGCCATTGAAGCAGATAAGATTGATGTAGTGATAAGAGAGTTTCGGATCGGCTAAGCATGTGATTTCGATCACGGTCAAGAGAAGTGCCAAAGTGATCGCAACAGCGCCCCAGATTGTGTGGGATGTGACATAACCTTCCGATGGAAGTGGCTCAATGGCAGACACAGTTTGACTTTCGCATGATGGTGTCGGAAGTTCAGTTCAGTTTTTTTTTTCTCATATACGCGGCAGTTGTCAGTCTCTCTGAAGCATTTCTCTCATCAGGACCTTGGCGAGGACAGACAGCCTTGTTAACACTCACAAAGTTTTTCAATCTCGTCACGGATCTTCGACTTAGACGAGGATGTGCGACAGCGTTACAGAGGATGCCTGCGTCTAAAATCCGCTCACAAGGACCTCAATCAATTTGGCGTGCATAACAGGAGACAGCTCATTCAGAGATCGTTCTAGCATGAGGTGCTTGTTGGGTAGGGGCCAAGGCGAGCCGGACTGAAGCGTCAACCAGACTAATAAGAAGTCTTTCAGTGAATGCCGGAAGGCATTATGTGGGTTATTTTCAATCAGGAACTTGATTCCTCCCTCGGGCCAGCTGGTCTTACGCTTGGAGGCTAAGCTTTAGATGGGCCGCTACAATGCCGTAATGGTTGATGTGGCCATAAAGATCTTAGGCGTAGATCTGTTGATCTGTCACGTCTAGCTGTTAAAAATTAACAAAATTGACGATTTGACTACAACAGCCACACATCGAGGCGCGGGGGAACTGCGTCTACCTCAGGGTGGCACTAAAGTGAACACCAGATGTCGCACCAGTGAGTCACACTTGTGAAATCCTGCTCCAGAAGATGTCATTCATTTTAATTGTACTGGCGTTTCCTAAGGGACGGGGTCTGGAATTACGAGGACTGACTCAGTGACCGTGAAATGTAGTCTGCAGCGGTCTTCCTTCAGGGCGATACTCTTTTCTCAATATTCCAACTCGTTTAACGCATCCGCCATCCACAACATTGTCCCAATATTTAGCGGAGTTTAAGAAAACTCGCTTAACGCATCCACCATCCACAACATTGCCCCAATATTTGGTGGAGTTCAAGACCAAATTTTTGGTTAGAGGTGGTATGCATTAAATTGTCTACTTTGACCACATACTCCGAAGGTTAGGTTAGAGTGGCTGACTACCTTAAGAGTAGCCACACTAAAAAGTAGACCCCTTGTGTCACCACAAAGATCGAATACAGAGTTTTCAAACTTTCTGAGTACGCGACCCCTTTGTTGGTAAAAATGTTTTGGCGACCCCCATCAAACCCCTTTCAAACCCGGTCTAATTACTCAAGGTTTTAGTTATTCTCGAGGAAAATGTCGCCTTTTTGCCAAACTAAACGAACAAAAATTGGAGCAGGCCTTGCAGTAATACAGGATGTTTTTGAACTCTTAACGCGTCAGCATTGTCATTTATAGCCATATTCTGGCATACGTCTGTGATGGATCACTAGTCACAACTGTCATATGGTGAGTCACAAACGTGTTCTGAGCAAAATCTCACAACCTGTGACCATCATAAGAATTATCAAAATTGTAATGTTCTCTCGAGCACATCATTCCGGAAGAGACAAATTTTATTATTTCAAGGTAATAAATATTTTGTAGACTGCAACGTAAACGTTGCCCCCCTTGAGAAGGCTTGGGAGTATGCCAAGCCCATCTACAGCTGTTTTGTGGATTTGGCAAAGGCTCGTTCCTCGAGGTAGACTCAGGAGTGTTCTGCTGGAGTATGGGATTGGTCGCTGCAGCTTAATGATGCTCAATCAACACCTTTCACTGTGGACATTGGCCTTCGCCAAGGGTTCTACTTGTCACCTCTCCTTTTCATTGTATTTATGGACTGGATGTTGCCGCGCAGCCGAGGCGAGGAATGTTTCACATTGGGAGAGTTTAGGGTAAGTTATCTTCTTTTTGCAGGTGACTTAGGTATCCTCACATCTTCCCAGACGGAACTCCAGTGCGCACTCTATGGCTGATGCTGGGATGAGGGTTAATTTTGACAAATCAGAGGTTATTTTCAGAACGACTGTTCAAAGCACTCTACATGTCTGTGGAGTCCCATTGAAGCTGGTGGAGAAGTTTAAGTATCTTGGGGTCTGTTTTCACTAGTGATCGAAGGAGTAATGCTGAGCTGTCCTGTAGGATTGGTCAATCTGGTTAAATTTTGAAACAGCTTGGTAGATCTGTAATCAGGAGGGCCGAGCTTGGTGTCAAAGCGGTTTTCCACTCAGTATTTGTTCCAACTCTCACCTATAGTCATGACATTTGTGCAATGATCGAAAGAATAAGATCGCGAATACAAGCTGCTGAGATGAGATTTATTCGTGCTGTTGTGGGAATTGCTCGCCGGGATAGGGTGCGAAGGACTCAACATTGAGGAGCTGCTTCTTCGAACGGAGAGGTTTATGCTGCGGTGGTTTGGTCACGTGGCACGAATGTCCCCTTCATCACGACTTCCGAGGCGGGCGTTGAATGCGACTCCATCAGGTAGGCAACCCCTTGTCAGACAGAGGACGAGGTGGTTGGACCAAGTCCAAAAACTCGCCTGGCTTGGGCATGACTCCAGATGAGTGAGAGTCGATGGCGGTGGATCGAGTTGCCTGGAGATCTCTCGTGCGTGGTTTACGATTCCATCAGGTAGACAAAATCTTGTCAGACCGAAGACTA
The DNA here is from genome assembly GCA_905231855.2 of Eristalis tenax. NCBI lineage: Eukaryota > Metazoa > Arthropoda > Insecta > Diptera > Syrphidae > Eristalis > Eristalis tenax. Next base: position 60,992,200 of record HG993125.1, on the reverse strand, counting down.
GGTGGTTGGACCAAGTCCAAAACTCGCCAGGCTTGGGCATAACCCCTGATGAGTTGGAGCCTTTGACGGAGGATCGAGTTACTGCCTCGATCTCTAGTGTGTGGTTTACCCCCACGACCCCTTTAGTGGAGCATGCGGGTCTGAAGATGATGATGACTTCGGAAATTACACCACAAAAAAAGAAGGAAATTAAAATTGTCTTAGAATTGTTATGTATTTAGTGGTATTTTGTGGGGCTTAAGAATTTTCTATTCCGTAATTTTTTGCGTTACTTATTATGTGCTGTTATTTATATCTTGTAAGTTGTGGATCTCGAAAGAAGTTGTACGACTTTAATAAAGTCTTTGGATTTATAGGAATTTTTTAATTATTATTTGTTGAGCCTTTTAAACAACACCCTAAAAAATGGCAAAACAAATTTAGTACAAACGTAGTTTTTTTTTGTATTTCTGTTCATTTGATTATTATTTTGAAATAAAGTACGGTGCTTTATACAGTCCATCCAAACGTCCTCAAATTTCATTGAATTCTGTCCAGTGGTTCTCATTGTGCAAATTCATGACCGCCTGTCCATACAACTCGATCCACTGTGCGCTGTGGGAATAATCACCGGTCACTGTCACGGGTGAAAAGTTCATTCTCTTATGATTTTTTCAGAAGCTGTCTAGATGAAGAAGAGGAGTAAAGTGTGCGACACCTTCTCAGCAACTGCCGAGCACTCGCCTTAGCCACTCTGGGCTCCTACTTCTTTGATAACCTAAACGATCGGAACCAATGAGATGGCTAGTGGATTTCACTGATAAATTAGGCTGGCTGTTGTAGTAATCAAGCCGACACAAGCCCCGCATTACAACGGGCCTACATTGGCCTAAGTGCACCAAAGCCACTTGCTACCTACCTACCTATGCCACCGCAAGGCCTTGACAGTGATTCAGCTCAATCAGCCGCTGCAAGCAGTTCACCGTGATGAATTCGTTGAGTACATCCACTCATTCTCATTTAGAGGAGACATCACAGCACGGCTGACGAGAGGTGCTCGCCTAATCACTGCAACCACCGTGATGTGGTGATACTGCAAAAGCTCCCTTAATCTGATGGAATGGGCTTAGTTATGTCAATCACCATTCGATTAGTTTCGAAGGAATGTCCTTCCACTCACAATTAACATAAGCTTTTGTTTTGTGACCTGCAAACAAATTAGCTTGACAAACTTGACTACACTCTCGATGACTTATTGCATTCACTAACTTTAAATGCAGAATAATGCGCAGCGAATGGAAAACATAATTCACCAAAAATGATGATGACAGCGACAGTGGAAGTCTTGCTGGGGAGTAAACTCTGCCACCCTGTCGTCTGTGGCTTTTAGCCTCCGTTGTCATTCAGATCCCTGTCGTTTGCAGAGTTTCGCAAACATCCATCAACAAGACTGATGACCAGACGCGAGTATGCCCCGCGTCCACTCTGCCGGCCATGGTAATGAATCTTTGGTGTGAGTGTTGTTTTGGAACTGCTGTGGATGTGGTAGCATCAAGATGAAATGTGTCGACAAGTCGTTATTACTGCTTTGTGGACGTTGCAGAGAATGACACCAAGTATTGTGGATTTTTCCGTTCAGGCATTGTGAGTGCAAGGGGATGGCCCTAACCTCTTTCAACTGGGCTCTTGGTGCGAAGGAGAGGGACACTGATGGACTGAGTGATCGAGGATGAATGACTGCAAGCAGTGACAACAATAGAAGCCAGCATTAGCTCAGGCTCAGGCTAACTGATTGATGGCGAATATTTTAAGTTTAAAAATTGGGCCGCAGAAGAAAGGACCGTAGACGGTTGGGGGTGTGTGCGTCGACCCCTAAGCAACTGAACCTGGCTGCCTGGGTTCGATTCCCGACCGGTTCGTCCAGAAATAATTTTCACGGCCTCACCTCTTTCCAGTCACTGGCTCGTGAAAGGAACTACACGAGTGGTTGTTGACAAGAAAGCACCAATTAGTCTTTCGTTGTCAGATGTATCAGCATCCTCCCTAGTCGCCCTCAAACTTTTTGACAAATTTGCCCGGACACTAACCAAACGTTGTCCCATGTGTCCATCCTTTGTGTCTCAAATTATACCATCTTTCCATGGAACCACCGGATGGATGAGACGTGCTGTGGTTCAGAAAGTTTCAACCCATCTGCACCTCACTCACTGTCACCATCCCATGACGAATGACTCGAAATGACTCGGAAACTCCAGCAAATAATCGAAAGTTCGAAAGGAATGCCACAATTTCTAATCGTGGCGTCGGTGTCTATCGAAATCCTCCTCTCGCCACTTTCGAATGTCACTTATGTTGGACACCACCGCCCACCCCACTGCAGGCTCATTTTATCCAACCGGCTGATGCACGAGCGAGTAGGACCCACCCATGCCTTCTGCTGGGATCCCTTATAAATTTAATTTAGTTGAGCCCGGGGAGGCACTAGCCCCGACAGTTTCCCATGCAGTAGTTCATAAATCAAGAAAACTTCCATCCACCCTCGGTGTCACGACTTTTCTATTTCACTAACGTCCTCGCTCAGGGGTGAGGCAGAAGCTCCCATCATTCCTGTGAGTGCATGATTCTCGCCATGCCATGCGCTGGAGTGTAGTGTCCCAGCGGAGAGGAGAATTCATCCCGCTCCGTTCCAGTTGCTAGTTGGCAATGCATTTTCACTCGTTTAGTGTCGCATTCACATGGCACACAGTCGTTAGCCCAAACCAGCAATTTTGGGTGGAAGAGCGTGCAAAGTTGCCAGCTCTGCGCCTAGACACAACAGTCGAGCGTTTCGAATAAAATTTCAACTTCCCCTGTGGACTGCCGCCTGCTGTCGGGGTACGGAGGTGGCGATGGTGTTGTTGCTGCAACACGCCCTGTCGCGTATCTATTAGACACGTAAGAGGTGTTTGGCCTTTAAATGACTCACTTGTGTGCGCTGTGGAAGTGGGTGTAACGCTGTTTATTGTCTGGCGGCGGAACTTACCCTAAATTCCAGTCAAACACCACCGTAAAACTATTCCAGATGTGTACAGGACGGAAGAAGCGATGTTCTTGTATGCATGGAAAAGTTGAAAGTGCTCCCGACAGTGGGGTCGACAAGGCAGGAGGCACTGGATGACAAACAAAATCAATGCAAATGTAGAATGTTGGAGGTCAAGGTCGGCTAGCATTTGGTGGAGCCTAGAAAGGACCGCGACAGTTACCTGATGTTTGGACGGTGGGAGGCGTCATTTGGTTGAGTTTGGGGCTCTTTTTCAGGATGGCTACTCCGTCCTGGTGCGAGAAAAACCGTGGTAGTGGCAATTATCGCTCCTCATCGACGTAAAGTTGTGACTAGTCTCCACTTTGAAAAAAAAGAGGGGCCCATCTTCACATCGCTAGCAAATTTATCACCAGGCTCTGCTTAAATGACAGATGTGGCCAGTCTTCTCTTTGAAAAAGAATAGGACCTAAGATTCCACCCTTAGCTTAACGTAGTCCCAAAAGGGGAAGATCCATCCGCAATAGTGGCTCGGCCAAATCGAGCAGATTCGAGAGAGGGTATAAGACCGAACGTCCAATATGAAGACCTACAGATGGCGAACTTAGGTCAACTTGATCTTGAACTTGACTGTAAGCCCGTGCCCGCGATGGTAGGTCTGACTCTCCATGGGTTGTTGGTCTGAAAAAGTCAGTATGTTGATACAAACGATTTCATCAGCTCATAAAGCACGCCAAACAGTCGGTTTTTGTGGGGCTTCCCTTCGATTTAGTGGGAAATCAGAACAGAGCGTCCTCTGCTTAAAAGTTGGCGCAAAGAACTGCGGAGGACCCTAAACCACTCGGTGTGTACGTTGCGGCTGCGCTGTGCTGGCTTCCTAGTTGAGGTCCAGGTTCAACTCGGACTGCAGAAGAAGCCAAATCTCCTTTTCTGATATGTGTAGACATCTTTGTTTGGCATCACCCTTCAAGCAGGGATGAACCTCGTCAATAAAAAGGAAGCCCACGCATTTTTCGATAGCAAGTCCAAGTAAGCACAACTTTAATGTGCCTTGTCCATTTAAGGCTGGCAAGCTTTGCCAGTGTGCGCTTTGCCAGCCCTCATTTTCCAAATTGGCCCTCATTTTCCAAATTGGCTGTCACTATGAACGATGTTCGTTGAAAGTGAAGCCTCTCAACGAGATCGTCCTTTTAACGTCGATTTTTTCCACAATAAACTAACAATCTTTCCTTTCCCTCCTTTTCAGGTACGGATTGTCTCATCACGAACTTTCATGAAAAACAGCGCCTCAAGTTTGCCCCAAGTAAGTAATCGTCTCTTGCCGCACATACTGTTCCACAGAGTAACCCTCTGCGAAGTCGATTCCTGCTCTTCTTTGTCGCCGGCAATAGTCATCAAAATTTCGAAGTTTTTATCGTTGCCGCTGCCCTACGACCGCGCGTCTTTTTCATTTCACCCACATCAGCTGAACTCTGCCGCCATTCCATGCCGGTGAACATTAAAACGAAACAAAACAGCGGTAAGCACAGACAACAGCATAAATAAGTGGACACACCCCAATTGGCCGGCCACATACACGCCGTTACATGCGAAATAGCACTCGCAGTGCATATGCAAACCAAACAAGAGCACATCACCGAGACCCGCGGCAGTTTAATTAAGTTAATACGCCCCTGAGTGGTGTCTATGAACGTGTCACGTGTCATTTTTCGCTTTGGGACCGTGCATGCACAGGAAAATTGATTTCCTCAATCAATCTCGCATTGCCGGCCTGGATAAGAGATTTTTATCAACACGCTGATTAATGCGTTGCCCAACGGACGGGAGTGTGGTTGACGCGCCTTGCATTGCGTGGAATGATGTCAAGACAGGTTAGTTGCATGTCATGTGCGGCCGTGTCGAAAAGTCTACTCCACTCCTTGTTAAGCACGTCTCTTGATGACTGCCGAGTGACGTCTAATTAGTCTGTGGTGTGTCCCGCTTGTAATGGGCGCGCGAGGCGAGACTAGGCCGGCACAGCGAATCGATTTGTGAAGCGTGTCGAACGCCATTACGACTCGTTAGCATACCGGCAGCACTTTTTCCGTTGCGTTTCTGGGTGAATACGTTTCAAATCCAATGGCTTTCTATTTTGAGCGTTTATTTATCCCTCGACTGGTGATTGTTTAGAGGGTTTTTCTTTCGCTTCTCAAAATAGACCTTAAGTGAGGTTTCCGCTTGCTACCTGCGGGTGGGGTGTGGCGGCTGACTAACAACCAGCACTGGTAGACTGCCAGCAACAGTAACCGTAAATCAGTTAGCAGTAAATGTTTGTAATAAGGTGAGAAGTGTTGGAAATTATCGAGGCCCAGCGTTGATGTTGTGCTGCGGGCAGTCTGGGGCAATATGCGGGACTCTTTCGATTGAAAGTGTGTCACTGTGTGTCTTCGTCTTGATGCTGCGCATGCATCGTCGCTGGTAAACACGAACCAGCGCCGGATGAAGAAATGAAGAGTCGACATCATGATCAAAGAATTGACACTAGCTAATAGAAAAACCCGTGTTTTGGCACATCGTCGCTCAGTGAGTGCATTCCTCTTGCCACATCCAGAGAATCAGTAATTTCTTGTTGGTTTGGGGGTTGTCCCTGTTCTTCAACTGACACACCTCTCCATCTAAGATGATCGCTTTCTAGTTGTCTCGAGCTTTATGGTTTTCTTTACAAAGATGGATTCACTTTTCCGGATGCGGCTTTTTACTCTTACTACTTCTTCTTCTACGATTTCGATCTTGTGGGGCATCGAGTCAAAAGACGACACATAGGCGTCTTTTGACTCGATGCCCCACAAGATCGGAATCGATGAAGAAGAAGTTCTTCGTGTCGGATGCGAACAACACAATTTTATTTTAGGGTTCTGATTGAGGAGCCTGATTGAGGCTTGTTGAGCACAAATGAGTGAAGGCCTGCAACAAAATGACAATGAGCCCGTGTACTTAGTAAAGCCAGTGTAGTAGAAATTCGTAGAAAATACTCGCCCCGTCTCAAATAATACATCTCACGCGACTGGACGGCGCAGTTGGTTAAGTGCCTGCCCTTGGTTAGTGGTTTTCACATCTGGTCTAGTCACCATTTGCCCTTGGGATCCAATTGTAGTGGTAGTGGTAGTAGTCTGACTGTGGGTATCACAATGGACCAACATGGCCTAAGTGTGTTGGTTTTCTCTAGCAGTCCCCTTCCCTCCCCCTACCAGATAATACATGTCAGTAGATCAGGATTTGCACGCAAAGTTAAGGTCCACTATAGCCACGGGCGTGTTGCGTTGCCGCACCGATTCGATGAGTCGAAAACTTTTTGGGCCGGAGCTGTGTTAGCCATGCGATCTAATTGGCACAGGCATCCAAAGCGAAGAACCAGTAGACGCGTGGCTAGGAAAAGTCAGCTTTGTCCTTCAAGAGATGGCTTTATTACTCAATTGCCTCTTGAGCCCATAGAAACAGGAACGAACATCCAAACAGCGTGGTACTCCATTCCTATTGAAACTTGCAACAAGTCGTTTAATTCCATGGGTCGAAGGTGCGCTGCTGTAATAAAAAGCAAATGTTCATCAACGAAATGAATATGATGCTTCCAAACGGCAATGTCATTACTTTTTCGCATAAAATCCTTAAACTCACTTTGTTTCTATTTTTTTCTGGGCTAAAACCGGCGAAAAGACTAAATCCATTGTTTTTACACCATTTTTGTTTTTTTTTACTTAAGACCAAAAAGCCTGGTGTTTATAAGAGTACACAATATAAACGACAAGCAGTATGTCGGTACGTCTTCTGTGAAATAAATGTTCCTTTCGTTAATAAGTCCAACCGTGGCGATTGATCGTTGCGCTTGATATTTCTTAGGCATTTGACAGAGTTTGGCATCAAGCTCTCTTGTCGCGCGTGCCTATGGTGCTGATACATCTCTTCTTGAATGGATTAGAAATTTACTTTCGAACCGTTCAATTCCGCAGCAAATGTATTTATTAAATACAATCGAAACTAAATTACAAACCTAATAGTTCCGACTTAGTCGGAGGCCTTTCGTAGACTGATTCTTACACCATACTCCGTCTCACTGCTGGCTTGCACTGGAAGGAGGATACAAAATGAGAGAAGGACGCTACTGATCTTAACACGGAATAGGAAAAAGAAGTAAATAAAGGGGTGCAATTTGACTAGGCTTACAAAAAAATGTCGATGGAAGGTGCCCCAAATATGTTGCGCACGTAACTCGCGAATAGTTCCTACAAATAAAGGGTGATTTCTTAAAAGCTATAGGAACGTTTTTCAAAAAAAAAAAAAAAGACATAAAATTCAGAAAAATGCATGAAATCTTTATTTGAATCGATAGTACGGTCCATATAATTTAATGTTTGAGGATTATTTCATGCAAATGTTGACCTTGACTGCGCCTCAAATGGTCCATTCGCTTAGTCCAATTTTGGCATACTCTTTCCAACATTTCGGCCTGTATCTCACGAATAAATGCTTCAATGTTGTCTCCCAATGCGCCAATTGAAGCGGGCTTATCTGTGTAGACATGAGCTTTAACATAGCCCCACAAAAAATAGTCTAAAGGCGTTAAATCGCACGATCTTCACCGGTCCCGAATGTGAAATAAAATGTTCACCGAACTCGCCTCTCAATAAGTCCATTGCTGCGCGTGCTGTGTGGCATGTGGCACCGTCTTGTTGAAACCACATGTCATGCAAGTCAAGCTCTTGCATTTTGGGCAAAAAAAGTTGGATATCATCTCACGGTAGCGATCACCATTCACAGTTAAGTTACGATTAGCATCATCTTTGAAGAAGTACGGTCCAATGATGCCACCAGCCCATAAACCGCACCAAACTGTGACTTTTTCTGGATGCATTGGTAGCTCTTGCAATGCTTCTGGCTGATATTCACTCCAAAATCGACAATTCTGCTTATTTACGTACCCATTGAGCCAAAAATGAGCTTCGTCTAAACTGACCGTAAAATGGAAGAAGCGCGCGATGAACTTTCTTAACAGAGCACGCATTTTGATAATAAAATTCAATAATTTGCAAGCGTTGTTCGTTTGTAAGACGATTCATGGCTAAATTATAGACCAAACTGAAGATGTTTGACAGTGAAACAAAACACGAAACGTGCGTCAGCTGCTTAAACCAGTGTTGCCAAAAAGATAAAAGCTAAAAAATCACCCTTTAGTTCCAACAGATTTATTCTCAAAATGTTGTTAGGACGGTTTAGATTAGCATCTGCTTCAGGAGACGCACTCTACCCCCTCTCATGGATTTATGTACATCTGCAATGTCTGCGCAATCTGTTAGTCCCTAATTCCAAGAGGTGGTGGAGAGGATAAACGTTACTTCTCTCCTTCGGTAGAACACAGATGAGGTTCATGCTAGATCCCAGATAAATATGCTTAAGACTGATGTCCACCAAATAAAAAAAATGTTGGTGTTCCCTAAGGCGCTGTTCTGTCTCCGACACACTTTCTCATTTTTATAAATGATCTCTTGTCTGCTACTTCTAATCCAATCCATTCCTTCGCTGATGACAGCACCCTCAGCTCTTCATATTCGTTCCAAGACTCACGAACCCGCCCTTCGGCCGTAGAATTGGAACGCCAGCTTATGTTAAGCATATTGAATTCCGATTGTGAGCTTAAATATCTGGGAAAGAACAATCGAGTTGAATTCAATGCTTCAAAAACTCAATGCTGCCTGCTGCCACTCAAGAGAACCCTTGTTAATCCGCCATTATCCATGAGTGGTGCCTGTGTCGGTGAAACCGGAAAGCTTTCCTTCACCCCTTCTGATTTGGCTTTAATTTATAAGGCGTATATCCGCCCGAAGCTTGAGTACAACGCTCATATCTGGTCTGGTGCCCCCAAAACCACCCTGCACCTACTAGATTGAATCCACAAGCGAGCGATGAAACTTATAGGAGACAACAATATTGCAGAGTCATTAGACTCGCTCGGTCATCGACGTACCGTCTCGTCTCTGTCCGTATTTGATCGGTATTTTAACAAACGATGCTCAAGTGAGCTTGCCAACTGCATACCTCCTCTCCATGAATTCACCCGCAATACCCGTCTCGCCAGGAATGCTCATCAGTTTACCCTTAAGCCTACTTTCGGACGCACAGTTAAATTTAGAGACTCGTTCATCAGCCGCACGGCACGAATATGGAATGCTCTTCCCAGCCCAATATTTCCCCCACAATACAATCCGCAGATATTTAAAACCAATGTGCACAGGTACCTCCTCTAAAGAGAGAGGCTCCTTCTAAACCTTCGGCCCGTGCTGTGTCTTGAAGCCCGATACTAAAGGGTATTAACAATCCCTTGCAACATTTTTTTCCACCACTGTATGAGATGACCAGGACGGTGAAAATAAGGCGCTTCACAAGACACATTTGACGTGTGTCGGTGTGGACGCTAATGCCGGCACTATTCGCCCGGTTCTCGTCGTCGGTGCGGCCATACTTAAACGAGGCTCAATTCCATTCTTTACAGTCCCAAGCTTCGGAAACAGTGCACTCGCACCGTCAAATCCGACAGCACAGTTCACTGTGCAAGCTCTAGGACGCCTTGATCACCTTACTTAAACGAACTTCCATCACCCAACCCCCGCGACCATCGTCTAGACAAAGCAAAGACCCGTCCGTTCAAATAGGAAGCGCTCAAAAACTGAAAACAAATTCGCACGCGCCAACGTCGAATCACCTGCACGATAGCGATCAAATTTAAAACACTCCCCCGTCCGAGCACAATCCAGGTCTTGATGTTCACTTTTCATTACCAAAGATACACAGATACGGTAGTATCTGCTCAGCTCAGCACTTCGTGTGTGTCACATGGCCTCGCAAACGTGCACTGCACGACGCCGTACAACCTTCACGAGGCTTACGTCACCGCCAATCGGTCTTATCACTCCAAGTCTTATCGGCTGGAACCCAATTTAAACCAAGCGAGGCACTCTCGGCGGAAGGTAGGTCTTGATGGGGAACCCCTCGTCGAACCCCTCTTCAAATGGAGATTCATAAATTTCCACAACCGTCGGACTCTTACCTTTGGATATCAAAATCAAACCCGTTCCGGCAGAGCAGGCGGACGAGACGAAGACGGCAGCTATAATCGGATGGAATTAATTTCGAAACAAATTATCCCGCATTTACGGTCAACGGGCAAACATCATCGCTCGTCGGTCGTTGGCTGTCGACAAACCGGGGCGGGGACAAAGGAAACGTCAATTAATTTTCCGTCGATTTGGCGTTTGGGTTACGGTCCGAGAGGCGAGAGTGAAACAACCCTTCAGCTGGTCAGCCGAAGGTCACCTCTGGCCGCAGCTGTGGTCAGGGAGTGGCCGGCTCGCTTCCTGCGGCCGCAGGGGCTGATTGTCGGTTTGTTTATATCGCTTATCGCGCAGTTGTTTGTTTAAGCGTTTGTTTTTTTCGATTTGCACGATTCCCGTGTCAACTCGGCGGCAATGATTAATGGTTCGGTGGAACGAAGGCGAAGCTATTTTCAGACGCGCACAAGTGCTGGCGCTCGGCCCTGTGATTTAATTTGCTTTTCTTACCTTAGACAGGTGGTTCTCGGGCCTGTCATGTGTCTAGGTACTTGAGCATCGATCTGGGGAAAGAGTTAATTATGAAACAATTTCGCACAGGAAGAGCGTAACATAATTGCATTCAGAGAGAGGAGGAATCTTTCCGCATCCTCTGTCTGCTCTTGGGCGGCCCCTATCGTATCCATTGACCTACATATGTAGCGCTGATGTACTTGAGTGGGGTGGCAGTACACGCGCTGGATGTTGCTGATAAGCACTGAGAGGCGAACATGAAGAGAAAAAACAGGAAATTGTGAAGATATGTGCATGAAGGTGTACTCGTACGTGCGCAGGGTCTTAAGCGCCGTTCCCGATCAAAGATAAGACCAAACAAATTTAAAAAAGGAAGCATTTTAAATTTACTGCCTTACGAGGGTATTTACTGTCCTTGATGAAGGTCGTAATTTTCTTTGTGCCCCGTGCGGGCGTAAATTGTTATCCGCTCATGCGATGCCAGGAGCCAGGCGGTTCTTGATTCATTTTCCTCTGCGAAGCTCTCTTGGGCTAGAAGGTCTACCACATGCTAATTAATGGACCTAATCAATAAGCCATCAGGGGGAACCGGTTCCGTTGCTTTAGGCCGCACTCAGCGGAGTCAGATTTTTACGCCTCATGTTTATTCTCTCGCATTGTTTTAACACCTGCTAAATATTCAGGAGTTCAGACAATGGGCCGTGGTTCTTGAGAAGAATTACTTCAAGTTTGATCTCGCGTGCTATGATCGGCGCAGGTCATGACTAGTGTCGGAGCGGCATGCTCGCATAATTGGTGAATGAGGTCGGGTGCCAATGGCCTCTGTGGGCATTCGGGCGTTGTTCGATCCAGCCGTTGTAAGATCTTTTTAAGATCTTTGAGTGGGTCAAATATCTGGTGACTTTAGCCGGGATTGGCTGACGCTTATCGATGCCAAGTATTCATCAGTTGACATCGACGATTCGTTGAAAGAAGAGTGCTGTCCGTTGGTCTTTACATTTTTGGCATAATTTTCCGGAAAACACCACGCGTGAGAAAAGTGTGAGGGTCTATCCAGTGCCTGATCGACTTCCCGCTGAGCTTCAGTCCAACAGGCTTTCACTGGTAACGCGGTTCCTGGTAACGCGATCCCTCCGCGCTTTGTAACCCCTCGGAAAGGAAGCATTTCCGCAACGCGTACTCCGCCGCACAATGCTCCGCAAGTAATTCTTTGCGGAGAATATCGGTCAAAATTGACGTTTGGCAGCCACGAATGTCTGTCAAAAGCCGAAATTAACGCAGCATTCTGGGTTGCCCTACATTTTGTCGGAAAAATATTCCGATCAGCTGTTCGGAATGTTGCTTCGTAGGAAATTGTAGCTACGTTCCGAATGAATATCTCGCTAGGGCAGAATATAATGTGGGTGGCGCTACATGGAGGGCCTGGGCCCAGCTTCTACAGCAACGACTCGTGTTGTTCGCACGCTATGTTCTCTCACGAGTAGAAGGGACATCTAATTTTGTGAAGACTCCGAGTTTGAACAGATTTTTCTATGGACAGTTATTTTGATTTGAGCATTATCAGTGGGGCCGTGAAAATTATTTTTATCGTACTGGGAATCGAACCTAGACACCGTAGGTTCAATTCACACAACGCTACGGCCGCCACAATTCCCAGGTGAAGTCACGAATTTCGAACACAAAGCTGGTCTAATTTGTTGGTGGTTCGTGGTCGTCCCGCATTTGTTCGCCCAACGTGGATGTGCTCCGTCCCATTCGGTGGAAACACTCCTGGAGCTGGGGGAAAGTTACCCAAGCGCTCTACTTGGCCTAACCAATTAAGGCAATCAATTTGTGGTCGACTGGATCGACTCAAATCGCTCTGTAACCAGTATAGTCCGCAGGTTAAATATCCATAAACGGATAAAGGGCCAACGATCTTACGCAGAACTTGTGCCTGGACAATACCAAGGGTTTCCCCACCCGATTCGGAAGCGATAGTTACATTTAGCATGGATCAGTGCGTATACTGGTCATGTCGATTTATGCAAATCGCCGAGTTCTTATTCTTCTAGGCGACGCGGAATTAACGACGTCACGTCTTCTTTTTTTTCGGTTGCGACCAAGGACGTTATAATCTTCTAACAAAACTAAGCTTAAGTGTCGACCCATGGATAAACTCAGAATCAATAGAAATTTCGTTTTCGGTCCATTGTGAGGTTCTGTCCAAGACTTCGATGTTGTGCATTCTTTAATGAGTCCAGCCCCTTGTGCGACACATCCAATATCTGCTGCAGTCTCAGTGGTTAGCGGGGTCTATGGTTCGAATCCCAGTGAAAGCAAAGTAAATACGTTTTTATCTCCTTTTCAAATCTCATCATTAAACAGGGCACGCCTAATCGACTGCACATTGTGTTCAGCCAATTACACCAGCGTCATCGGCGATGCTAACAGTTGTATGTACTTGTGGACGACCGTGCATCTGAAGGAATCGCATGACATCAGGTCGCTTTTCCTCAAACATCATGAGAGTTCTGCTTCTTCACCATGGCCGTGTATAGGGTGTCTCCATTTGTGCTGTCATATCCGGCCCTGGAATATTCATCGACTCCAGGTTGTGCGTGTTAATCCATCACTTGTTCATACCTACCCAATCCACCCTCTTGTGGATCGGTATGTGTGTGCCCTTTTGTCCGAGATGAGCTGAGTCTGACTGTCGATTGCTACCCTCCTTCAAACCAGTGATGATGCTGCCCATTCCTAGCTATGACCATTCTTTCCTCAACATAGCATCCAAACTTTTCAATAAATCCGATTGGAGAATATGTCATGGCCACTCCTAAAGGCTGTAGCTCACACAGAAGTCTCTTCAGTTTTTCACACGAGGACCTGTAAACGTCTTTTACCTCAACCACACAGAATTGCTGCGTTTACACACTCTCTTCGAATTCATTTCTGCACCAATAGGACACACCAATCGACTCTCTCAAAAAATCACACAAAATTCAAATTACGGCTTCTGGAATTTCCACTTTGTAGGCAAACCCTCGCCCATGCCCTTGCCTGACTTGCATAGGAACGAGTCATTTCAACAGAATCGCAATCTCCGTCACTCGATGTGACTTCCCTTAGTCAACAGCGAGGCATAATGGAACCTGAGCCACCCAGCACTTGATCGGATTTTCACATATGTAACTTCCAAGACACAAGTCCCTACAAAATGTAAATAGTCTTCGTCGTTGCCGCTGCCGTTGGCTTGGTTTTCTTGTCTCTTTCGTCGACTAACGAATTTGATTATGCCTCATCGGCGATTGGTAATATTATTACGGAACAGCGCGAGTACTTCGATTTGTAGGTCTTGACGTAACCGTGCTTGCTTTGTGAGTCGTAGAATATGAGACAATTGTCCTTGAGTGGAGGCTTAAGAGTTCGTCAATACTCGAAAACGTATCGAGTGGTTGGTTGCACTAGAATGACAGACACGCAACGTCCATTGTCCATGGGATTGTGCTGCAATGTGGACGTTGACGGTTTTGCGCTGTTGAGTGACACATGTTTGAAAGATGAAATGGAACTCTGTTGGCAGTGGTTTGTGAGACGAAATGGGATCGGTGATTGATTGAAAAATGGAACTGAATTGTGGATTCCGGAGAAAGCCTCATTTGAGATGCCAAATGTTCAAGAATTAGACAAACTGTCGTTTAGCAAGTCATCCATTTTACACGAGAAATACCAGGAATGGCCGACATGTTTGGAGGCTGGGACTGCAATGATCACAGCTTGATTGGAAATTCTGCCTTTAAAAGACTCAGAAGTCAACATCACTGCGATATGCATGCCTAAGCCATATGGACAACAAAAAGCATGCTCAAAGTGCACGCACGAATACAAGATGCGCCTGTCAAGAGTGGCTTAAGTTCTGAACTGAATATGTCAAAGATACCATGGTTGTCTTGAAATCTGAGCCCTGGAAAAGGTAAGGGGTTTTGAATCTTTCTCATTGAGACCGAGTGATGGTGAATGTGAGCCGCCTTGAAACCAAGTGTTGGAAGTAGGTAGTTAAAACGCAGTTGGGACTGCCAAGCTAGCTCTCTCTCTATCCTTCTCTCCCTGTATCTCTCTCTCACTCTCTTGCTCTCTTGTTCAGGGGTGTCCGTGTAACACCCTGTGTGCTACACGTCGTGTGGCTTACGGCCGCAAAAAAGCCCTCCACCTGCAGCCACAAAAAGTTCTTGTCAGAGTCAGTCAATCATGGAGCAGGATGCGAACTTCTTCTTCGTCTTGGCGCAGAGCAAGGGTGTATATGCATTGTCCAGCTGAAGTGCCCACGGTCCTACGGTGGAACCTTATTAATGCACTTTGAACCTTTCGGTCGATTGTACGTGAAAATTACCATCTCTTGTTAGGCGTCGGCTATAGGGCTTGCACCGTTGAGCAATGTTTTGTGTTTTCGATCTACAGCCATGGTTTATTGTTAAACTTAGATGTGTGTTTGCTTAGGGTAGAGTAGGTGACTTTGAATCCTCCTCAGCAAGTATGTGTGAGACGGCGTATATAAGGCATACCATGTTTAGTGTAGTTCTGCTTTGAAACTTGCCACTAGACTAATGATGTGTTGGCAAATAAGGGCATAAGTACATTTTCCTATACTCAGTATGCCACGAGGGTCTTTAACTGTGCGATGTTTTTTCCTGCCTCGAGTTGTTGTGCACTTAACAACTAGCATTAGTTCAAGGATATGGCGCTCGTGAGACTAGGATGACTGCAGCGTGTGCATCCCAGCATCTCTCGCGGCCAAATCAACTGTCCGGCCATCATGGGCATCTTTCAGCTTTCTGCCACTCCCTCTTATTTAAAGGAGTAGTTGCAGAACACCGTTTTGCCGTCATCCGCTATTCTCGGGGACCCGGCTTTTGGAAAGTTTATGCACCCAGAAAACTTCGTCCTCGATTCACCTTGCGGATGCAGCATGGAACACCTAGAGGTGAATTGATTAGACACGACTGTAATATAAGCCCGATACGTAGTCTATCATAGGTTCATAGTTTAAGAATTGCCTTGCCCATCGTTCAAGATTTCCCAAAGTATCGGTCCCAAATTTTGCACAACCATTTCAAAGCCTTGATCCTCTCTGGACTGGCACCGGAGCCCCTCAATGTTTCTCAGAAGAACTATTATCCTTCATTCCTCTATCTCTTCCCCCTCTCACTATTCCTTTATCTCCCTCTCTCTCTTTCTATTTATTTCTCTCCCTCTCTCTCTATTTCGCTCTCTCTCTCTCTCTCTCTCTCTCTCTCTCTCTATCTCTCTCTCTCTGTCTTCCTCTCGTCCTCTCTCTTCCTCACTATCTTCATCTCTATCTTCCTCTCTGTCTTCCCCTCTCTCCCTCTCTCTCTTTCTATTTATCTCTCCCTCTCTTTCTATTTCGCTCTCTCTCTCTCTTTCTCTCTCTCTCTCTCTCCCGTCCTCTCTCTCTCCCTCTCCCATCCTCTCTCTCTTCTGCATTTTCCATGATTTGTCCTTATGAGTAAAGGTCTGATATCTTTTATTCCTCTACGTAGCACAACCATCAATTCCTCGAACTGATTCTCGAAGTTGTAACATTTCTTAGTGCCATGACCTTTTATTCCTCACTCAATGGACACTTGTTACTTCTGCTCAAGGTTCCACATTAGAATTCACTTCTTTTTCCTCAAAGTGGCACTTAAGCTTACCGATCACATTTAAAGACGTATCGCGAGGACAAACGGCAGCTCCTTGCGTTTAAATGCGCTCGTCCGACGTGCGCTGCATTCAGAAACGTGTGCATGTGCGTTTCATGTTCGTGAACCTACTCTTAACTACGCCAATCGAACCATCTGCGAAATGTAAATAATATCAGTATGCAGTCGCGTCTCCTTGGCATCTCCGCCGCCGTTCGTTCCAATTCAGCATCGCCCCTTAAAGAGAATAGCATATGCGCCTTAAATTGGTTTTTAACTTTCCAGGACATCCCTCTGTGACAGTGGCTTCCGTAAAGAGCAACGAGTTAAGTCTGTCATCCCACAACGGCCCTATTTAACCAGACATCAGCCATCAAGGGATGTGCAATCACTCCGCCTCAACCGCTGAAAGGGAAACTGCGGCAGGCAGAGAACACAAAACGGGGGGAAAAAGCGAAAATTCATTAAAAGAAGGAAACCACTAGGACTGTGTCCTTGCGAGCCAACGTTCGCTGGCACACATTCCTCCGTCGCATAGCCCCGCCATCGGACTTTGCATCTGAACGGGTGCGCCAGTTGATGCCGGATTGACGAGACGTCACGAGGAACTCATAATCCTGATTTATCCTTCATTAAAAAGCGGATAAATCCGCCCCTTGAATGGGGAAAAATGTATGGAAGGCAATTAGTTTGCAATTCGAAAACTGAATGGGCTTTGGTCTAGATGCACGGCGTGCTGCAACGGCCGTGGCTCACTCACGAATTCAAAATCCTCTTACATCCTCCTCGTAACAGGATGTAATCTATTCGAGAGAGGCACACAGCGGAATGGGCGAATCATCGATTGAATTTTAAGGATTTCATTCGTTTGCACAGCGGCGGCGGAGCCCTCTAAGCGAAATCTCCAAAATGAATGCATAGAAATAATGAGGTCGCAGTGAATGCTATGGACACAGAAGAAACAGAATGTACGCCACGGGAAATCGATGCGTCCTTGTGCAACTTGTAGGACTTTCGATTTTATGTCCTTACCTCGTGTTCTCGTACAGCGATGGTTTGTAAGTGAGCGTGGTGTTGGCCGGAGGGTTGGCTGTGTTCACTTTCCGTTCGGTCGGGTGATCTGAATACGTTAGCCGTGGACTCTTGGAACACAGGGACGGCTGCAGAGTGAGCTGAACATGCCCTCCAATGCAGTTCAACAGCGCCACCGTCGGAGGAAGTAGTGTCGTGGACGCCCTCATTTGAGGATTATTAGATTTTCGTTCGAGTGCAAGATCTTCCCCAAAACTTGTTCCACGCTTAACGGTCTCAATTCCGCTGTGTCTTCATAACCATCACTCCATCTCTTGCACAATTCCGCTGACGAAATGGGTGCCCAGCAATGTCCATCACTCGAGAGCAGGTCGCATCTTTGCACTCATTCCATATAGTTCACAGCCACTTGCTGCATGCGCATCACACAGCTATTGCCTCCCACTGGGCCACCTAATCGGTGCATACTCTGTGGGCCCACTGTACATATCCAGGGAGTACCCTCACACTGGGTATTCTCTGAGAGGTTTATTTTGAATTTATTGCAAGCAATCAGAGGTCAACTGTGACACAGCCTTTTGTACATTCCGCTTGTCTTTGGCCTCTGATCATGTCAACAATCCCACGTGCAGTTGTGATTTTCGTCTAACGAAAGGGACAGCGGCTTGCGCTGTTCCAATATAGATTCATTCATTTCTCGTTTCTTTGGGGGCAAGGAGTGTGAATGGGCATCTCGCACCGGGCCCCCGAATGAGACTGTGCGACTATGTGCCCCTTTCCCAACTTCGAACTAGTCGATGGAAAGTTCCTCGCAGAGATAATAATCAGAGACACCATTGTCTTTGCTTCCCCGCCCACACAACAATGCGCATTTCTACGTTCCGTCATGAGAACATCACGACAGCATTCCAAAGAATCACTCGCAGTTCCACATAGTCACACAGTCCACACGGTCAACAGTTAAACTGTGCCCCTCTTAACCTACTGTCCAGCATCACAGTGCCACTATCCCGTGGCATCTTCCTTGAAGTGGCGCTCCGTTGCACAGAAATAAATAAAAGAACATCATTTCCTCGTGTCCACAGAGATGCCAAAGAAGTGCAACTCAGTGTTCCGTGGCGCATTCAAAGACATCCAGACACAGACGAACAGAACTGAGACCTACATCCAGCGCTAGTAACCCTGAATCTCTCGAGTGGAGGCATACAAATTCCACAATCCGAGTTGCGGGTCGAATTCTTCGGCTTAGCACGTGAAACTTTCTACCGGTGGCATGGTGGTGCAGGAGATACATCCCAGCGGCATATTGAATGACTTCTCTCAGGCCGCTCCCCGGAGACACGTTGCGCCGGCTCTCCCTCTCGGGATGTCTCAAGACCTCGAAACGGTTTCATTGCTGCCATAGATCTATCGACTGGTGAAGAGTTTAATGCAATTTATGAATAAGAAGAAGGTGGTTTCTGATTACGGACCGTAGTGCCGTGCGTCGAGACGAGCAACGTCTCCCTCCTCCTCCTTATATCTTGGCGGTGGGGGGGAAATTGCTGCATAGGAGTCACTGGAGACGGATGCTTGCTATAACAAGGCCAGGGATTAGATTTCATTGATGTGAGAATTGAGGTGAGGAAAGAACTACAGAGTCTGCAGAGTGTCGGTGGCGTTTCTGAAAAGCAGGCTTAGACAGTGTCAATGCCAAGGAGTTAATGGAGACAATTGAAAGCCTTTGGGGTGATGTTCTTGCAGTTGTTCAACTATGACAATTCACGGGTGATCCTTGTCATGTGTTGGCATTGGCATCGACATGCAGAAAGCCGGTTCTCTCTACACGAACGTATCAAAAGAGTCTAGATAGCGGCAACACAGCTGGGTTAACCCTATTATCATTTATTAATGTTGTTGAGTGTATATTGCACAGCGACCTCTAGATCTATTGTGCCCCTCTTCATACCTTGCTTTCTTAAGAGTTCCCCTCACCTGCAGTCCTATTTAGTGCTGTATTTAGGGTTATAGGCTCCTGTTGTTGGAAGGTGGAAGAGATTCGTACGAGAGTATTCACTCTAAGCCTAGTAACCTGGGAATGGGAGCTGGTTCTAGTGACTTCAATTCATCCTCTGATATTAGGTGCTTGCCCCGATATCTTTGTGCACTAGGCTAGTGTCCCACAAAAACCGAGTATGTTCAGGAATTTCGATAGATTCTTCGCAGAATCTGCAGAGACCTTCTTCCGATGCTCCTATCATCCTTTGGAGCTCCCTAAGCCTACAGTGCCCTATTAGGAAGCCTGTTAGAACACGGAGGCTGTTCGTGCTCATTCATACATACCTCAAACCTCTTCTGGTTGTGTTGACCCAATGGTGTCTTGGCCTGCTTCATGCCCTGAGCGTGGATCCAGCGTTGGTCCTGAACTCTTCCCTGAGGACATGATCTCTTACATCGCAGAATGGTTCGTGGCTTGTAAAAGGTTCCGATGCTCCTAGCAAGGGAGTCGGCCATTTCATTTTTCTCTATTCCTGTATGGCCAGGCAGCAGAGTTTTACTCTGTTACTCCTACTTAGCTTCTTAAGCTTCTGTAGACATTCCCGCCCAAGCTTGGACTTGAAGATATAGGAGTCTAGTGCCAGGATAGCGGCACAACTGTCCGGCATTATTGCTATGTCGCAGTTGGTGTAGGATGTACAGTCTAAGGCAAGTGCAGCCAAGCGCTAGACTGTGAACATAAAATGCTGCGATGGATAAATATTGGAGTGTCCTGAAGTACTGGAGTCTTCATATCAAGGCAAGTGCAGGCAAGCGCTGGACTGTGAACATAGAATGCTGCGACGGATAAATACTGGAGTGTCCCGAAGTACTGGGTCTTCAGATCATCTGCCTGAGTGTGAATGCAGTTTTTAAAGACCTCATAACTGTGTTAGCATTCTCTATGACTTTGTACTTGTCGGAAGAGACCGACATGATTTAGATTAACCTTCGTTTCTTTGGACAAACTGAAGTATCAACGCCAAGGGGGGGATTCTGTGTAGGGTCTGCACTAGGATGTGGCCCGAGTTAGACAAAAACCACAATTACCTCAGATTTGTAGTGGGCGGCGGTGTTGTTCTGTGATGTGCTGAGTGAAGGATCCGTCTTTATTCGATAGCTTATAGTTCGTTTTCGCCGTAAGACTAACTTGTTTCGCTGTCTCTTCAGGCTTCAAACTAAGGACGATGTCGAAGTGGACTTTCCCTGCAAGTGTCACGAAAACACTCCCCAGTCTATAGGATCTCTCTCCTGAGTATCTTGACACCACTTTTGCCGACATATCCTTGAAATGCTCGAATTCATATTTTCATTCAATTCGTATCACCTCCAACATGCAGTCTAAAGTCACTTCGCAACTCTATACCGCACGACAAGCAGCCATTAATTGTCTTACGCGAGTCACCTTTCTTGTTATCTACTTAGCAAGCGTAACAAGGGTAAACAATAAACAAAGGAGGCTACTTTATGGGTTCATGGCCGTTAATAAACCAGTTTTCCAAGCACGAGTGGAAATGACTTTGTTCGTCGTGTGATCAAAGGCGATCGAGTTCGAGTTCCTGCTCAGGCCATGTGCTAAGACAACCGATCGAAACATAGATTTCAGCAAAATGCATTTTTATCGATAATTTTGAAACCCTAGAGGTTGCTATGACTGCGGCGACTTTGCTATTACCGCCTTCATAAAGTGTCTCCAAGTCACCAAAACGGGGTGTGGTTTCACCTTCTAGAGCTCTATAGATACCCGCAAGTACCCGCCAACTTGGGTATGACCTGCATCAACCGGGTGTGTGTGTATAGTGGCGGTTCCAGGAGAACCCTGCTAATTGGGTTCTATGTGCTGTTTTGATACCACAGCCCTCTCTTGTTTATGATTTCGTTTGTTTTATCTATATTTTCGTGCAACCATCGTGTTTCATTTAATATAAAAATAGGGCGACGCAACATCCCATAGAGGGGCCAGTTTCTCAGCAACTACTCGTGTTGTGCATGCTATTGTTCTCTCACGTGTGGAAGGGACGTACAGTTTTATGCCGCAGCGATTTCAATCTTATCACCGTGCTAGCAGCGACCTGCGTGCCGATGGGATCTATCGGCGGGAGGTTGAGGAGAGTATTTAAAGCTTATGGGAGGGTAGTCCGCATCGCTCCTCTAATGGAAATGCATGCCTTATGCTGCACCCTTTCAAGCTGTTTGCAGTAGGTGTCCTGTACTGTACTATAGGTCTGACTACCGATTCGAATAACCAGTGGACCACTCACTGCTGTATACCCCATTTGCACCGCATGGTTTTTTTACGACAATATAAAGCCGTACAGGCTTTTTTGACGCGTTCCTGGATGTTGGGTTTCCCGCTTAGCTTCGCGTCTAAAATGAGGCAATGAGGAAATTGGCACTGTTTCATAGTTCTAAAGGGACTAAGCATGATAATGGGGCGATTGAAGGCAGGATTATTTTTGAAGAGCATTGCCTTCGCGCCATGGATATTCGTGCAAACCACTTTTGGCACGTTCGCGCAGCTAGCGCATGTTTACGCTTCAAATGAATGACATCTACTGAAGTGACGTACAATGACAGTAGCTTTCCAACGCATGTTCCAATGGAATAATACAAGTTACGCCATCTCTTAGCAAACCGCACGAATTAAGTAATATACAAAATAGTTTCCACAGTCATTTAGTTTTAGCGTAATTTTGTTCGTTACTCGTTATTCTCCTTCGTATGTATACGTATAAGCTTCCCAGGGGTTCCCTGTTTTTGTCTATTTTGACTGTTTTTAGTTTCTTTTATTATTTAAATTTTTATTTTTAAGCAGCAATAAACATGGATTTTTCAGGTTAATTAACCAACTCTCTTCTCTGTCTTGTCCTACTGCAGATACTTTATTATTTTCAATCAAATCGAAAAACCAGTACTTTCTCTCTCAGCATAACCTCAGCATAGTCTGCCCGATCCATAAAAAAGGAGACCCTCTGAACTGCGCCAACTACAGAGGCATCAGTCTCCTAAGTATTGCATATAAAATCTTATCTGCCGTACTGTGTGAACGCCTAAAGCCATTCGTCAACAACCTGGTCGGTCCATACCAGTGTGGCTTTAGGCCAGGAAAATCCACCATCGACCAAATATTCACACTGCGGCAGATTTTGGAGAAAACCCAGGAGCAACAAATCGATACCCACCGCCTTTTTATCGATTTTAAGGCCGCGTATGATAGCATTTATAGAGACGAGCTATACAGAGCAATGTCTAGTTTTGGCATCCCTACCAAACTCGTCCGTTTGTGTAGGATGACGATGGAGAATGCACGCTGCTCCATCAAGGTCGGTAAAGACCTAACCGAGACCTTTGATGTCAAAAAAGGATTCAGACAAGGCGACGCGCTGTCATGCGACTTTTTCAACATCGTTCTTGAAAGAATTGTTCAAAACTCGAACGCCAACACCAGAGGAACAATCTTTCAGAAGTCCGTCCAACTACTCGCATATGCCGACGATATTGACATTATCGGAAGAATGCAGCGTGATGTCAATGGCGCTTTTGTGGGTATTGCAACGGAGGCCGCGAAGATGGGTTTAGCGGTAAACGAGGGTAAGACCAAGTATATGCTGTCAACGAGAAAGGACACCCAACACCGACGTCTCGGTCAGAACGTCACAGCAGACAGATATAACTTTGAGGTAGTCAAAAACTTTGTCTACCTAGGCACCGCTATCAATTCAGACAACGACACCAGCGCTGAAATCAAACGAAGAATAACTCTTGCCAATCGCTGCTTCTTTGGGCTAAGAAAGCAATTGGTAAACAAAGCCCTCTCTCGAACAACTAAACTAACGCTTTACAAGACCTTAATCGTCCCAGTCCTGCTATATGGCGCGGAGGCATGGACATTATCAAAAGCGGATGAAGCTGCTCTTGGTTGCTTCGAGAGGAAAATTCTTCGTGTGATTTTCGGTCCCGTCTGCATAGATGGTGAGTGGAGGAGGAGATTTAATGACGAACTATACGGGCTGTTTAGCGACATCGACTTAGCCAGAAGAGTGAAGATCCAACGATTGAGGTGGCTAGGTCATGTAGAGCGGATGGAAACCAATGCTCCGGCCCGAAAAGTCTTCGAATCCACCCCCGAGGGACGGCGCAGTAGAGGAAGACCGCGACTCAGGGGGACCTTAACCAACTATGCGTGCGAAACTGGAGACAGCTAGCTAAAGATCGAGCTGGCTGGAGACGCTTGTTGGTTGAGGCCCAGGTCCACCCCGGACTGTAGCGCCACCTTAAGTAAGTAAGTACTTTCTCTCTGAATCCTGTATTAGTTCGAGCACCATTATATCTGTCCGACTTGAGAGACGAAAACGATGAATGTGTGCATTCCACGTGAGCAGGCAACTACGATAATGGCAGAAAAGAGAGAGAGAGAGCAAAATCCCTGATTTCATCCCTTAACTTCAGCTATTTCCATAAGTTGAGAAATTGGGGAGTTGAGAAATGAGGAGTTGACATTCTCATGAATCGTAAATGGCAAGTTGAAACCAGAAAATTTTAGTGAATGAAAGCAAATCCCGAAGTTGAATAGAAAAAAAAAACAAAATGTTGTGTTTAACTTTTAGTGAACAGAAACCCCCTAAATCAGACTGAGCATCCAGCCCTCAGAATTCTTGCAGGCTTCATAACAAAACACCCTGTTGTCTGTACTCCTGTTGTCTGAACATCTGCAGGCACTAAGATGAGGGTGAGGTGTTAAATTGAGCAGCCACTCGTGTTGACACATCTGTAATGATGAAAAGGTAGAGGACTTTCTCCCCAACTCTTCTGGTGCAGTGTTGACTAGCGCCATGCCATGCTCACTCGTCTAGGTACAAACGTCTTTAATGATTTGAACGAGCTAAGCAGTAATAGCTGCAATCAACGCGCTTCATTGTCATCGCTAATGTACAGCCCTTGTTTTTCCAGTCTTATCAAAGCTGAGCTGAAATCCGGAAGATATGCCGACCATCAAAGCAGATTCCTGATGCCATCTAGAGGTCATCAGTTGTCAATAAGCTTATATTTGGATCTGCCTGTGAGGAAGGTAGACGTTTGTTCGTCACACCATCAACTCGAAGATGGTCATGCAGACCGCAAGGCAAAGGTCCGGCGACAAAACTGGCCCGGCTACGTCGAGCCGAAACACGGAGCCAATTAAAGACAATTTGGTTTTGCATTTGATTTGCAACGGCATACCCCGGGGCTTGACAATGATAGAGCGTAGCTTAGGCTCTGGTTTAAGAAATAAATCAACATAAAACAACAAGTACCAATACTGCCTTTTTAAGGGCACATGCTTGGTTCTCAGTCTCAAGCGCAGTGTTCAAAGAGCCGTTGATATTCTCAAACACCGATCAGTGCAATCTCAGCGCGTTTTTCCATTAGTCGCGGACACTCCAACAGGCACAAGTACAACTGCTCCAGCAGCAGCCCCCTTAAAATTAAGAGCTTCGCCTTCGCCTTCAATAGACGAGAGTGAAATTTCAGGAAGAGGAATAAGTTCTCTATCGCTGTCGCAGCACTATCTGCATCAATTTCATCATCTGTCGGTCTTCTGTGTGGAGAGTGAATGGTGCACAGTGTCGTCCTTCACACTTTCTCTCCAACGCCTTCCGCACCAACGCCAGTGTCCCGGCGGCAGTGGGTGTGAACTCGAAAACTTCCATGGAAGTTGTCTCCTCCTCTCACAATCAGCAATGTCCTTATGCATCCCACGCAGCGGAAGTGGGGGCGACGATGCTGGGGCACCCGGTGCAGTCCGCCGACTGCTCGACGTGGCTATGGAACGAAACTTTCCAACTTGAGACGAGCGAAGTAAATGCACTTTTGTGACACGGAATTAATGAATATTTGAAGGGAACTGTTTTTTATTAAAATTGATTACCGGGGAGTCTTTTCGAGTCTGGGGCGTAATTGAATTGTGATCTGTTGCCGTTCATTAAAACTTTCGAAGCAGAATCAAATGAGATCGATGCATCGATGGTGCTCTGTCAGTAAAGTAAACTAAGCCTGCACAAGGACTGTTTAGTCGCCTTTGACGTCCCCTTTATTCTGTCGTTCATGTGGAATCGGTCTCCTTGTGCGGGATTAAATGGGTCGCCCACTTGGGTTCGGATGCATTCACTCAATTGATGAGAACGACCTCTTCTGTCCACATTTGAAAAGAGCTCGATATGAGGTCAACTTGAGGGAATCCGCCATGTTGAGGAATCAATTGTCATTATTGGTTCGCCCAACTCTTTGCGTAAGCACCGGTGATTGATGTAGAGTCGATTGTTTCCCGGGAAGTTTATCTTCAACTCAAATGGCCATCTGGGCAAAGCCATTCAGGATCAAACTAATTGTGACGGGGGAAGGATTAAATGAAATGGACCCTCTTGACTGAAGAGAGCATATAATGGTACCCTGCCAGGAGTATGGAAGACTATCCTTTTCGCTGTAAGGCGACCTCAGTCAGCAGTGCCATCTCAGATGGCTTACAATGGACTCAGTAGCAGGAAGACGATTCACATTACTCACTCGACCTCAAGTCAGTCGCGAACCATATCAGTCCGAGAGCAAGGTGCCTTAGAAGGCATTTATTGCACAGCCGTTACGGCACAACGGAGGCACTCCACTGAGTCACTTCGCAACCGGTCTACGGCAGGCTTGCCATGTACGTATGTCGTTGACCTGCTCACCCAACAGGTGACGACGTTTGTTGCACGAAACCGCCCGAGAATGCTTTCAAACGATCTACATCGCCTGTTCATATGTCGCGTAGCAAAGCGCGTGCACACCAGACGACAAGTCTACAGCAGCCATGACGGCTAATTACATGCGATTCCCTGCGTCACTCGACCTTCGAGGTCAGCAGCAAGTGCACGCATACGAGTCGCACCGCCAATGCCAGCTCATCGCACACACGACGCTCTACTGTGGGAATATCAACTCGTCAAGGATCTGGAAACCAGATATTCCCGCAGTAACAACGCACTTCGACGCGTTTCCGCTTGCCCAGGTGCGGTCGCATCACATCAAACGCCGCTGGAAGTGATTATCTAATTGGCCCGGCATTGAACGGGCCCCAGTCGAACTGCGGCCGGATCCGGAGCCGAAGCCGGAGCCAGGGCGTCGAACAGAGGCAGTCGGGCAAACATTTACACTAATTAAGTTCGCCGTTGCGCAAGGTGAGTGGACTGTGTTTGCTCTTGACTTCAAGATACGTTGACGACAAAGAGCTCACTGCTCAGCTGCCATGCACGAGTTGACACTTTTCGCTTAGACAAACGGAGGAGCATGGAGTGCTGCAGCAGCACTCAGTGGACTTTTACCCACCTCGGGCGTGCTGCAGGTACAGATATTATTTTGCACACATCTCTTTGAATTTGTGCACCGTTCCACGGTGGCCCGCGGTGGGCACACAAAAGCGCAGCAGCTCTGGAATCCGAGAACGGATGCAAATGGAGAGGGGGCACTTTGTTGTTGACTCACGACCGTGAAACATCGAACACACAGCTGACAAATGGCGAATGTATCTGTCAGAGTATCGCGTTTCGCCAGAACCATTCCATTTCAGCTCGTACATGGCCCGCAATGTTTGCTGCCGGGGTATGGAAGTATCTCTTGTGTGTATCTATTACCAAAGTGAGCGCGATCTATTTTCGCTTCGAGAGTGTGTGACGGATGAGCACTTGAACTTGTCCGCTGACGCTGGATGGATGCCGCAAAGTGCCTGCCAAAGGGATTCACAAATCTCTCAGCAAATATTCGGCGTTCCATTTCGACTGCGAAGTGATTCGGTGCATCTTTGTGTCGTGTTAGGCAGCGGCGCGGCGGAGGGGCAGGACGGCAGCAATTAAATGTCGAAAGTGATGGCGGAAAGAAAAGTCTCCGAAGCGTGAAGGGAATTAAAGAGAATTTTCCGCAGATCCGGAGATAAATAATTTGCATTTGGCGCACATCCATTCAGCTGCACGGAGCTCGAAAGCGTGCAGCGGAAAAAAGTTTCAGTCATTATTTCCGAAGGACACCCTGCCGTGGTGGTGTTTGGACATCCTTGGATGTTGAGCGAGTTCGTCGTTAGTGAGGTGAAAAACAAGGACGTTGTTCGTACTTACTCTCCTTTCAAACTGCTTTAGACTGCGGACTGGAGATGGAGCCACAGCAACAAACCCTTTCACTTGGGAATTCATTTGAAGTGGGTCTGGGTGGCAAGGCTATTCTTGTGTCGCATTAGGCGATGACAAGAGCGATGATTCAGCTGGTTTATTATTGCACAAATCACTGCTTGTTGCTTTTGTCGAGAAACGCTTGGTTTACGAATAGGAGACAGGTGCTTTGAGGCATGTCCTCTGAAGAAACAGCTGGCCAAGCGGGTGACAGATCGTGTTACTTCGTTAACTGGTTTTAATATGAAGCTGACGGGACTGGGCCACGATGACCTGTCACCCATGTCTCAGATTCCTTGATTGGCTTGAGTTTTGGTTGACAAAATCAATGACTTCAAAGGCTTTGCATGCAGTGACTGATAACACAAGAACAGTGTCATTGAAGCGCAAATCATATGACTTTCCTGTCGAAGTATGGGCTTCCCGAAAAGAGTTGTCAGTTGAAAAGATTTCAAATCGTATAAAGATGTGTGTTGTTTGACGTTAGCTGTGTCCAAAAGCACAAGTGGACATAGTCCTGCGACTCCCACTATTTAACACCCGACACAACTAGGTTTCATTGGTCATGGCTCCACCTCTTTGGAATCACTGACAGTGCTTGCTTGGGGTTAATGCATGTCTGGAAAAGGCACCCCAAACTTCGGCATTCGGAGTCGGCATACAAGTGCGGGCCCTGGCCCATTTTCTGCAATTCACTCGAGATCGGGCAAACAGAGAGTCATAGGACAATGGTATAAAGGATACTAGTGAAAGTTTTGCAAATCGAGTTAACCCGGGTTGGAATAGAAGCAGACCGAGTTGTAACCCGGGCTGACGAACTCGGTTTGAAGATGAACGAAACGAATGCAAACAATCGAGTTGTATAGTACAATTATATTTTGTTTCGGGTTGGTTTCGGCGTTCTATGAATATCCTCAGACGGGAGGAAGCCAACATTGACTGTGTGTGTGCAAATTGGTGTTACCGCGGAGATAAAAGGAAAGGAAGCAAAATCTACTACCTTTCCCTTAATTTGAGGTTCTGATTAAATGAACAGGCAAATAAAAAAACGCAATGTTCACAGGTTTTTTTCGTTTTTTTTTTTTATTACATAACAAAAACAAACTTTAAATAGCTATACACAAAACATAAATAACACAGTTATTCAACACAACACCTGTAAAAAAATAGACAGCTCAGGACCTTCCACATTCATATGATTTTACTAAGTTCCTTCTTCCTTTAGCACCCATCATTAAATTTGCTAATTTGTGTGCTAATATAAACTACTGTGTGGCAAGCAATGAGAGAGATGACTTCGATGTCGAAGGTCCCTGATGTCTTAATGAGTGGCATGCTTGCAATATTCAAATTATTGCAGGAAGAGACATTCTTTGGGCATAAAAGTTCCAAGTTCTTGAAGGATTTGTCTTCAAAATTAAATCTTTTGGAATTTTGTTCGAAGAGTGTATACAATTTCAGAATATTATTTTTAAATTCAGTAACATCCACATTATTCTAATTTATTTTATTTTTTCCATCCACATCATTATTCTCATCATCCACATAGTCTCTAAAAACACCTCAACCCCAGGTCTAGCATAAATTTCAGCCAAAGGCAAACAAATATCCACTTATCCAGGTTTTTAAGGGAATTGGCTCCGCCCAAATAAAACGGCTTTACAAAATTCGACAATATGTTCTTGAAAATGTACAAGAACAACATAAAGTAGCATGAATTCGAACGCCCTCAGTTTGAAGTTCAAGGTTCATGGCATTAATTACGTTGAGGGTAAAACAGGATCATCTAGCTGTTCAACCCTAAGTCGAGTATTTTCTTGAAAGTCCTCTCCAATATGTAAAAAAGTTGTTAGTAAAGAATACGCAGTAGATTAAGCAGTTCAGGTAGTACGGTAGTAACAATGGGCAATTGTTCGGGAATGTAGTAGAACTACTTCATGTGCAGCAGAACGGTAACGCTGGTGCAAGTTGCTTTTGGTTTTTTTTCTCTCTTCTCTTTTATCTGTCTCCGTATTTCCGCAAGGAATGCTACAAGCCAGTTGCCCCGAACCAGTATGGAATTTGGCAAATCGATTTTTACTCTCAAATTCTGTTTCGGTTCGGATCTTTTAAACCGAGTTGACACACCACTGCAGAATTTGGTAGAGATGTCCTAGTCCCTAGACTCCTAGTTTGGTCGCACTCCTAGTACGGGCCACTTTAATTTATTTAGTAACTAATGCGTCCCACTTTGGGTGTCAATCAAAGGTTTTCATATCTTGCTTCCCTTGAAGCTCAGTGAGTACTTACGTACCTATGCAACAAATCCTGGACATAATTATGCTCGAAACTAGACACTGTACGGCTCTGTTGTTAATGACGCCACCGACATCTAGAGGGGATCAGCAAACTGCCCAAAGATGGAAGGTGATATTTCTTCTAGTTTGGTCACCTTTCATGCTAGCTTCCTGTGTGCAATATACATTTGTTTTTTTTTTTAAACTAAAAGAAAGAAAACAAAAGTTTCAAGTTTCGACCTCCAGAATTGTCCGCAACAAGTTGATGCCTCCTGTGAGGAACAGGACTGTTTGCTTGAGGATCACGCATTGTTGGCAAAATTAATTACTTGTAAATTGAATTCTTTCGGAAGTGCATTAAAGATACCGTCACCATGGCGGAGCTCAACTTGAGATTGTCGGCAGTCACACACATCCATGATCGTGTACAAGGTCGTATGTGACACCATCTAGTTGAATCGGAAGCTAAGCTCACTTACCGAGCACTTACGGTCACTAGCACTTAGGTGGTACTTCGAATGCAGTTGAACTGGTTGATCTTGATCGAAGCGCAGTCTGCATGGTCATTCGAGCTTTCAAATTCAGTTTATACGACCGCCAACGATTCGCCAGTGTTTCGACATACGATTGGACCCAGCTACAATTCCCTCTTTCGACGGATCACACTCCAACTTCAAGGACATGTTTGAGACCCTTGTTCACAATGGCAATTTCCCAGAGACGTACAAGCTTAGTAAGCTTCGGCAAGCGGTTTGTGTAAGGAATAGGCCATTGGTCGTTGGGCTATATGCCGGTGGTTATTCGCAAAGTCTCTACTGGCTGCTGAATGGCAACGCTTTGAAGGTTCCAGTGGAAAAATGGGATGCAGTTGCGGTCCCAAGAATTGCGTCAAACCTAGCTAAGAAGACAAAACGTCATCTGTTGCGTCAGGTAGGATCCCAAACTCTGTGGTACGGCCAGCTCCAATCACTGGCCGTGGGTATCGAGGCATGCCTCAACTCATGTTGTATAGTACCGGTGCATGATGACATATTGGCTTTGACGCCAGGACCTTTCCTCATTGAGGCGCCGATCATTGCAGCTCCGGAACTGAGTCTCATAGTGGCTCCAAGTAATCGACTGAAGCTCTGGCAGTGGTGACATCAAGTTCAACAGCGATTTTGGCAACGTTGGCGTGATGAATACTTGCACACTTTACCAGATTCGTAGCAAATGGCAGCGACTAGAGGAGAACGCACGCGTTGGTGGCGTAGTGTTGGTCAGACACGAAAATGTACCTCCGACTCGTTTGGGTCGAATTAGAGAAGTGTCCTCGAGCAGTGATTGATGCTTCCTCAGACACATCCACAAGCAATTCCTCAGACGAACTTCTTCCCCTGTTTGTCTTGCATTTTCTGAATATCACGGATGGGCTTGTTTCTGTCCTAATGTCACAATGAATTCTCCACTTTACTGATTAGAATTACTCCTGTTACCGAAACCGAGAATGGCATTTTTCATCCCACCATCTCATTAACTCGTTCAAGACATGGTTCTTGGTGCTTTCCACCTGCACCCTGGTTACAGAATTCTTTCCCTGTGCCCAGATTTAGACCACATCCACTCAGCCAGCTTTGCTACCATTTTTCTCAATTAGAAAGCCTCTCCACGCACGTGCACTATATTGCTCTGACTGGGCAATTTTTCGGAGTCAAGTTGTTAATGCTCTCTACACAGCCAAACCACCTGACACGCTGGAACCCCAGGCACCTGGCCAGGCTCAGTTGAGAGTACACTCTTCGCAATTAGTGGTTAAATCGTCTGCTGTAATTGCCATCAACACCAACTCTTGACATTATGTGTGCCTTTGTCACTTGTGTCGACGATTCTTCCTCGAATCGCCCACTTGGCTTCACTATCAATTGCTAATCATAGTGATCATGAAGAGCTAAACACCAGGAATCCTTTTCTCGTTTACTTCTACTCGTTTACTCCTCCATTCATCGCACCCTTGTAGCGGCACAATGAACGCATGTTAGTTGGAGTGCGTCCACCGCACCATACCCTAAGCTGAAGCAGCATCCAAATAATAGACCATTAATTGTCAGCCAGTTGCTTAGTCATATCCTGAGTTGATGGTCGCTCCGTTGATATATGCATGTGTGCCTTCGTCGTTATTTTTAGACCTACGATGTGTGCTCCCGCCTCCACCTTTGATGTCAATTCGTGGAATTTCACTATTTAATCAAACGTGGGCACCCATCGTCATTGCATTCCCGTGAACTTCATCCTCATAATTGGGAACAAATTGAATGTCCTCCCACCCTTACGTCAGTCGAAATAGTTGAAATTCATCGAATTCAGGCGTCATTCCAACGACTAAGGAACGTCACTCCGACAACTGCTGCGGATTCCTTGAAATCACTTTAAGATTCCGTCGTTCATTCGACGTCTGCACGGGTCTTCATTAATTTTCATTTCACCATTTTCGACTTCACCAAATTGAATGAACTATTGCAAGCAACTTCTTGCACAGAAAGAAACATTCACAAAACCTCGAAGAGCGTGCAACCACAAATAGCCCATTGCCACGCCGGAAATTCCTCCCCCACGGTCACTCGCGATCAGATCGGGCCGCACTGTCAGCAGTCGCCGGTCGCGTCTCTTTCGCTGTCCGCCGTTTACTCGACGACATTGTGACGTTGCTTGTCAACGACTTGGGCTAGATTCGAACTCGTTCGGTGTCGAAGAGGTCGTCGAACTGGAATGATGGGGCAAGCCTCTGCAAAATGTCGATCAGGGGAAGATTCCTAATTTCTATCATCGCCCCAACGTGAGCGGCAGTCTTGATATTTCATCGTTCATAGCTCAATCCAATCGACGACGTCTCTATGTCTCTCGGCAGACCCCCCCGCTCCTCCGGCTGCTCTGGACAGAGCGCAGTGGACTGCGGTCAGCACACCGTGAAATGATCTTAGTCTGTTGCGGAATGCTTTACGCCCGTGATTTCCTTGTTCTCCGTCTTTGCACTACTCTTTCGCGGTTCCACCTGTGTGATGATCAAGCACTGAATGAAGATGAAGATTGTGTATCTCCTCCCCAGCCTCGAGACTCAGGCCATCGTAGCAACAGCGAGCGTGTGTCTTGTGAAATGTGTGTTCGAAATTAATTGCATTGCCACCGGACGGGATGTCGGCTGTTAGCTGCTGCCTGCTGGTTATGTGTAACACTCGTAGGAACGGCAGAGCTTCGTCTTCTTCAAATTGACTCATTTGTGGATGTTCCATCTTCCAGCGGCAGGGAAGTGGCGCTGAATGCGAAAAATTATGCAAATTCAAGTGGGTTCAACGACTTCCATGCGACATCGTAGACACTCTGATGTGCTGTCCTCCTCCCGTGGCGGGTTATAAATGTTCAGGCGCCACTTTGGCATCGTGTCTGGAATGTACTTGTGTCTTGTGTCGAAAGCAAATGAGGTGTGAGGCGACAATCTGAAGTGCATGTGGCACTTTGATCTCTCGGTGTGGAGTCCATACACAAATTCATCCGCTTCCCTGCAGCAACAAGGTGACGCTTAAGACTTCCATCTTCTGGGGTAATTAAGAGCACAAAACAACTCTGCTTGCGATTTCATTGCAATGGGGTCTTTAAAATGCTAGACGACGATGGAGTGCCTGGCAGGAGAGCTGTTACCGCGGCACAAGTGAGCAGTGGGGGAAGTCGCTTGCAGTCAGAACGATTATAGCCCACTTACGACTCGTGCGGTTTCCGCGAATTACGTTGCTGGGGAATCTAGTTTGTAGGTCAGTTGAGTGGAATTAACCAAAACGGTACCGGTGCCCAATTTTGTGACATTTGGCGTTCCACATAAGCGTGTGCTCAGATTAGGGTTTGAGGGCTTTGACACGAATTCGGATGGCGATGTGGAAGACAGGTGACGTCACTTACAGTCTGGCAAAGAAGAAGGAATTCCGATGTCAAAGCTTCATGCGGTGGGAGAGTGCCACGATGTGGGATGGTCACTTTTGGACCTAGTGGACCCATTGGCATGCTCACGGGAGTGCTTCAATTCAGTTCGTTAGCTGAGGATGTCGATAAATGATGGCAGTTAGGTAGACTGGCTCACCTTAAAGCACTGGCTTCCAGTTCCATTCGATGTCAAACTTGAGGCCTGTCGGAGTTTTGGTTTGTGGAACATTGCTGCAACCACTTCAGTCAATCAGGGTGTTATTTTTTCAGATATTCATACCGACAAAATATACCTTCATTCTCTGAGAAGTGATATTAGGATAATGGTCTTGGTAGTGACCCACTCCTCAATTAGCCAGCAGTCCTTTGTGAGCTTGATTCAGTGCTCGTACCCTGTTATCTCACTGATCTCGGAGAGCCGGAGGTAGACGAATTTGTTGCAATTAATTAGGAGTGTGATGCCTCGCGTGTGATGCCTTTTTGCAAACATTTCTCGGGATATTCCCCAAAGCCTTGACTTGAACATGTGGATTTCATCCATTTCTTATCGGTTCAAATCTCGTATTTTTTTAGAGATTTTGGATGCTTCTCTGGGTTGTAAATGATCTTGGGTATTCACATGTTCGGAAGCAGTAACTGTTCATCATTAATTCGGACATTTGATCTTATGTCATCCCTCAGGTAGGAAATACCTCAATAGCCATGTTTGTCTACTCTGCCTTCCAGCGGAATTAAAGATTGTGGCCAACCACGTGCCATGGTAAGTAGGTGAGTTGCAGTGGCTGTGGTGTGATATTCACAAATAAAGTTGTAGTTTATTAATTTTAGATGGTGATGGGTACCCGGGAGTCGAACAATGTCGTGTGCGTGTGGGTATAACTCGCATAACTCGGGTGCCCGGACCCTTAGTAACTTTTATTCGGAGGTGCCCAAGTGTATACCGTACACTCGTCCGAAATATTTATTTTACATCATCACCATCTTCCGACCCGCATGCTCCATTAAAGGGGTCGCCGGGGTAAACCACGCACGGGAGATCTCCAGGCAACTCCATCCTCCGCCATCGACCAGGAGTGATGCCCAAGCGTAACGAGGGGAGTTTTTGGACTTGCTCCCACCACCTCGTGGGTCCTGGGTCTGCCAAGCGGTCGCCCACCTGATGGAACCGCATTCAACGCCCGCCTCGGACGGGGTCGATCAAACCACCGAAACATAGCCGTTTGCATATGTATCAAAATACCCAGGAATATAATAAATTTAAAAAAATCGCTACACTCAGATGGCCGGGCAGTATTCAAAGCCTTCAAGAGCTTTACATTAAACTCCAAGGCTGTCTGGGAATGTCATTTAACACGCTGACAAAGATAAACAGGTTAAAACTGATATAGTTGCCGGGACATGAAAACCACAAGGGACGCAGGAAGGCACTGAAATTCCTTTTTTTGGGCATTTCCCCATTCATGGCTTTACAACGGCTACTGCTGCAGCGTATAAAAGCCTGCGCGAAAACGACGAATAAATAAAGGCCGTTGAAGCAAACCGTGCGTTTCACTTCACATAAACAACTGGTCAACTAAATTCAACATCCACTTGTGGAACAACAACGAGGACTTACACACTCCAAAAAAATTCATGAGGCTCGATCACAGATGAACCAACGAGGCTCTAAACCTGAACAAGTCGGAGCTGAGGATATGTACTAAGGTAGCCCACTTAATAGCCACTTATCATGTAAAAATCACCAGAAAACATTAGACGCTGTGGATAAACAAAGGAGACCATGGAATACCTACTCATCGAGTGTCCAATTCTGACACCAAGCGAAATAACGATTACGAACAGGACCACATTAATAGGAGCAGACTACCCAGGACATCCTATCTAATGAGATCATAACCATTCTCAAACTTCCTAGATAAAGAAAGGGGACATAATAGATGTGTCGTGGTAGCAGTGCTTTATGATTGTTAGTGACTAACATAACCTACTAACTATGGTGGTTAGTTTCACGTCTCCACCGCTTTCGAGTGAATGACATTGTTCAAAGAGCATAAATGGCCGGAAAGACGTCTCAAATTGGTCGTTAGCAGTCGGCATAAAACTGTATGTCCCTTCCACTGTTGATAGAACAATACCACGCACAACACTAGTGGATGTTGAGAAGATAGGGCTGTAGCGCCACCCGTACAGCATTTACAATCTTGTTTTTTGTCGAAAAATGTTTACTTTTTCAAAAATAAAAATATAAATGAAAAGAATAAAACGTGCGGCTTTATATCTATTAAAAAATGAAAACCCAAGTAGGGGCAACAAAAAACAAATGAGTGAAGGAAAATATTCACTCGTCTCGACCGTAATGACAGCAGCGTCCGTGATGTGAAATAGAGAAAGATTTGGAGGACGAATTGATTCAACCACTTTTAACAGAGTTTGTTGCAAATTCTTTCAGCATTTTGCGTTTATAGGCACATACATGTATTTAAAGACTTATGAAAGCACAAGAGAGTCATTGTTTTTTTTTTGCTGGATAACTCTTCCGGCTTGCGACTTCCTATTTCTGAAACTTTAGCCTCGTCATCAAATGTAATATCTCCAAGAGATGTTTTGACTGTTGACAATTCGGTAGTACGAGAACTCAACAAAGATGCTCTAGCCTGAACTAATACTCCAAATATGTTAGCTTCAGCTTCACGTCCGGAAATACAAATGCTTCTGTACCAAACACCAGATGCTAAATGCTTTTAAACAGACCAACAAGTTTATTGAGATACATACATACACACGAGTGTGTGTATTGCTGCAATTGGCAAAGGATGACTCATTAGCAAACACCACTGGGCTACTCTCGACGATCGCTTACTCTGATTAGATTGTGCAGGCCGAATCTTCGAACACTCATTGGCGTTATAACGGGGTATTACGCCATAGGAACTCACGCCTCCCCTATAACTACTTCTGCAGCGACTGCAGAGATTTTGGTAGCATGGCTGAGAGTCAACCAACTTCTTCACTTTATCCAAGACCTAACGGGTTTGCGGAATCTTCATCTTCTTTCTTTGGCGCTACAGTCCGGGCTGGACCTGGGCCTCAACCAACAAGCCTCTCCAGCCAGCACGATCTTTCGCCAGCTGCCTCCAGTTGTGCGCACCAAGTTGGTTGAGGTCCTTCTCCACTTGTGTGTGCCATCTCGTTCTAGGACGCCCTCTAATGCGTTGTCCCAAAGGCTCGGAATCGGAGACTCTTCGGGCCGGAGCTGTGGTGTCCATCCGCTCTACGTGACCTAGCCATCTTAAGCGTTGGATCCGAAGACGCTTAACTAGGTGCATGCCGCTATACAGCCCGTACAGTTCGTGGTTGAATCTCCTTCTCCAGACGCCATCAATACAAACAGGACCAAAGATCGCACGCAGAACTTTTCTCTCAAAACGACCAAGAGCTTCTTCATCCGCTTTCAATAGCGTCCATGTCTCTGCGCCATGGAGCAGGACGGGGATGATTAGGGTGTTATATGAAGTCAACTTGGTGTTTCGAGAGATGGCTCTGTTACTCAATTGCCTCTGGAGCCCAAAGAAACAGCGATTGGCAAGAGTAATTCTGCGCTTGATCTCGGTACTGGTGTTAATGTGCCTGTTTACTGCAGAGCCAAGGTAGACGAAGTCCTTGACTACCTCAAAGTTTCTGCTGCCCATTATGACGCTCTGTCCGAGGCGTCGATGTTGTGCGTCCTTTCGTGATGACAGCATGTACTTTGTTTTGCCCTGATTAACTGCCAAAACCATTTTAGCCGCTTCCGCTTCAATGCTAGCAAAAGCCTCATTGACAGTTCGCTGTGTTCGTCCAATCGCGTCAATGTCGTCCGCGTAGGCAAGCAGTTGAGCGGACTTTTGGAAGATCGTGCCTCTGGTGTTGACATTTGAGTTTCGCACGATCTTCTCAAGTATGATGTTGAATAAATCACATGACAGCGTGTCGCCTTGTCTAAAACCTTTTTTGACATTGAAGGTCTCGGTGAGTTCGTTACCGGCCTTGATGGAGCAGCGAGAGTTCTCCATCGTCATCCTGCACAATCTGACGAGTTTGGCTGGAATGTCAAAACTAGACATGGCATTGTATAGCTCGTCTCTATGCACGCTGTCATATACGGCCTTGAAATCGACGAATAGGTGGTGGGTGTCGATCTGCACCTTGTGGGTTTTTTCCAGGATCTGCCGCAGTGTGAAAATTTGGTCGATGGTGGACTTTCCCGGCCTGA
Organism: Eristalis tenax; assembly: GCA_905231855.2. NCBI lineage: Eukaryota > Metazoa > Arthropoda > Insecta > Diptera > Syrphidae > Eristalis > Eristalis tenax. Next base: position 60,954,231 of record HG993125.1, on the reverse strand, counting down.
AACCGCACTGATAAGGACCTATCAGGTTATTGACGAATGGTTTCAGGCGTTCACACAAGACGGCAGAGAGGATCTTGTACGCTATGTTAAGGAGACTGATCCCTCGATAGTTGGCGCTGTCAAAGGGGTCTCCTTTCTTGTGGACCGGACAAAGGGTTTGCGGAATAGGTATTCCTAAATGCGTGTGGTAGTAAAATGGGCCTATGGTGGCCTAACTGTGCCCGCTGTTTCTCCGAACAGCAGTCAATCACTTCAACCACTAACCTAACTTACATATGTGTAGGTATAACTCGTTGAAACCGTGGACAGCGGTGTTTTAATCTGTGAACGAATTACTAGCGGCCCGGGGCATCAATGGTGTTTGCCTCGGGCGGCCCCAACACACGCCACGCCACTGCTAGTATTATTATTATTATAATATATTTACAAATAATTAAAATTACAAACCTAGTTGCAAAGACTATTGGTTTCGTATTTGATTAATGATTAGATGATTACGTTAGTAGTCTACCTTCCCTTCAATTCTTAAGGATCACTTCCAGCAACAACGACGTTATTTTCGACAAGCCTTGCAAAATGCATGTGACTTGGGGCCTCTTTATGTCTTACATGCCTTACATGTCTGAGTAGTTCAACTTTATCGATTCTCGTCCTTTCTTTGGATGGCGCTAAAGTCAGCGGTGGACTTGGGCTTCAGTCAATGCGGCTCTCCATCCAGGACGCCCTTGAGCTAGTTGCTTCCAGCTACGCACTTTCAGCTAATTGAGGTCCGGTTTCCGGTTGTGTACGCTACCGGAGGAGTGGTCTTTTTTTTACCGCTTATCGCGTCGAAGACTTTCCGGGCCGGTATAGATAGCCATCTCAGACCAGAGGCTCGAACTCGTTTGACCCAATTCATGTCGCTGTACAGTCCAGTTTGTCATTCAGTCCTCTCCTCTGGTGTTTGATCCATTAACCCATACGCGACCAAGGCTTATGCAAAGGAACCAAGAATCTCTTCGCCCGTCTTATTTAGTCTCCATTCCGCAGTTCTGCTTCAACTATCAAGGTCTCCTCTATAGACTCTCCTTCGAGAGAGGGATTTGCACGTCAGTTGCACAGCGATTGGCAATGGTGAACCTTCGCTTTATCTCCACTGTGAGTGGAGCCATTGATTGTGTTCACTTTATCGACTAAGTCCACCATATTTTTGCGAGAATCTTCTTGATGACGACCGCACTCAGTGCAAAGGGAACGAAGTGTTTCCACGAAATTCTCAGCTGTTCTGTGGGGAATTTCCAGATTCTCACGGCACTTTGTCGATCTCACCTGTTTGTCGATTCATTTCAAATGTCATCCCGTTTATAGTCGAATGTTGACAGTTCGATAATGGCGCTAAACCTTTGTTCGATCCCACGATCGCAGACTCATGGTCCAACTTCTTGAGTGTTTGCATTTTTTCCTCAAGCACTCTGAAACCAGAAACACGCTTATTCACCTGCCGACACTCATGTCATGCCCTTTCCAGCGTTTCTGATGCCACCTGCTTAATGCAGCCCATCGGCAAAGCCCATTTCGCACGACGAGCAACCTCACTCACTTCCGCTGCCTGTTCATACAAACCGGTCGCCGGACCCAGGGCAGTGTCAAATTTCCACTCGTCATACTGCACCCAAACCAGGCACCGCACATCCCTCACTCGGACCGAGGAACATTCCCAGGTGGCAAGCCGGCACACTACAGGTTTATAATTAAAATCCACAAAACAAGACTTTCTGGGTAAGTCCCATTCCAGCGCACATTTGAGCACTGCCACCGCGCAGTCGGCCGCCGCTCTTGTGCGACGGGCGCACATTTCCATTCTGCACAAACATTCCTCTCTGCTCCACATCGACATGTACGGCGCTGGCCAAAGAAATCTTGGTCCAGATCCCCGCTGCCCTGCTGCCACTTCGATTTGGTCTGCCCGAGCGCGAAGGTGAGCAAAAAGTCATTTCACTCGTCCGTTCACGGAGACTAGAACTATTTTAATTGTATTCCGTGGAAGTGTCTCTCGGTTTTGTCAGCACTCCCGTCACGTAGCGTTGCGGACAGAACCGCGCTGGCGACAAATTGGGAAGCCTCCGCTCGGTTGGATCTTCTTCTGCTCAGAGAGTCTCACCTCGTCGCAGTCGGCGGCGGCGGCATGCAGTGGCTGCGGCTGCGGCGACCTCGTCGTCGTCGACGTCGTAGTTGTCTTTGTTAGCAAGCTCAACTATGCCATGCCTATCGTCCGTGCATATCAATTGCGCGAAGCTACTCTGCATAGATCAGCGATCGTGACGTTTGAGGCAATAAGAAATTCTGGACGCGGCTGGGCTGATTACTTGGAACTGCTTGGAATCCCATTTTCGGGGACGCATTCCCTTAATTCGGTTGTGTTTGATCGACAATTAGACGCACACACGGTGTCGTGACTTGTAAAAAGTTTATTGGAGCAGTTTTCGATTTTGGGGGGCGTACGCTGGGGGAATCAAAATAGAATAAAAGCCCTCGCTGTGGGCGTCGCCTCGGTCTGTTATCCGTGTTCTGGCCGAAATGCCACCACAGCTGGGGCGTACACACCCGTCTGACCAAGGTTTGTTGACATCGGCTGGAAGGTGTGCGTGTGTGTGTTATCTCGAAGCACAAGTTGTGTGAGATTGCGAAGGTGACTGATAGTCATCGCACAGGGGACGCGCAAAAGCGTTCAATTAAATCGTAAACACAGTTAAAAATGTGTTGCACACAACTGCCTCGGGTTGACATCGATACTAATTGAGGGCAAACACGAGCACAGACCTCATCGGGGCTCGCACGAAACAATGCGATCTGCTGGTTAGTCACCCGTGCTGACGTCTTTATTCGGAAGAGTCTGAATGATTGATATTCAATAGCTGGTGGGAGGATGTGATGTGTGTCCGACTGTGTGGCGGGCAATGTGACAGGACGGAGTGCCTTTGTTTGTGGCTTCCCCCCTCGCGGCGCAGCACAATGCGGAAGTGTACTTTTTTGAGAATGAAATTCTGTGGAAACGATCAGTTCGTGAGCGCTTGCGAATTCGGTTCGAGTTAAGTGGACGGTGCGTGGACGGATATGAAGTCGTTTCTGACTGCAGACGTGCGACGCTGTTGTGTCAAAAGTTAAGTCTCGGTTGACGCCTGAGTGTGTTGCAGCAACTTGATGATGAAGCTCTTGTTTAGGCAGCTCTCAGTTCAAGGTTCCTGATGACTGCCGGTGATTCAATTCGTGCGTTGGAAAGCGAGTAACTTTAAGCATCGAAGTTGATTTCCTTCGTCTTCCACGGTTCCGAATGGCTGCTGTTTTTCCGGTATCCACGAAGACGAGTTGAGGGATTTGTAAGGTAATCGAGAGGACAAGGTTCGTGGCTGACGCCAGTCCTCGCACGTGGATCAGACTGTAAGACCTCCCAGAGGCCACTGGAAGCAATTACCTGTATCAAAAGCACTCAGCCACGTCGGTCAGATTTGCTCAGGGTCGAATGCAATTCGGAATTCGTAAGTCTGTCGCTTCACTCAATCAATCATTCGACTTCATCTCGAACAGACCGTTTCTCTGTTTCTGCATATCACACGTGCGTCAGCGCATGATTCTCGATACGATCTAGAGACGTTTTGAAGGAAGTGCATTCTTACAAAATAAAATGCCAAGCGATGGCGCACAGATGAGGCGGAGCGTAGAATGCAGCACTGGTTGTCTACGTGCTTTAATTTTTTCATGCATTAATCATCACCGTAAGGCAAACTGTGACTTTGTACGACTTACGAGATGGGATCTGAGTAACTACGAATCAGTCGGTTAGGCAGAGCGAGAGTGGCGACTCTTCTGCTGGGTGTCCAAGTTCGATTCCTGATACGAATAATTTTCATTGTTCACAGAGAGATGGCGCACCTGAGAGATGTCGTTTCAGATGTCATTTCCCGAAGGTGTACATTTTTTCAAATATTTGTTTTCCCTCAATTAGGCGCCGGGATAGGGTGAAAAACGGGGAACTCAACATTGCGAAGCTGCTTCTTCGAACGGAGATGGCTATGGTTCAGTGATTTGGTCACGTGCACCCCTGTCCCCTTCATCACGACTTCCGAGGCGAGCGTTGAATGCGATTCCATCAGGTGGGCGCCCGGTTGGCAGACTCAGGACGAGGTGGTTGGACCAAGTCCAAAAATTCGCCTGGTTACGCTTGGGCATCACTCGTGATGAGTTCGAGTCGATGGCGGAGAATCGGGTTGCCTGGAGATCTCTCGTGCCTTGTTTACCCCCGCGACCCTTTCCGTGGAGCATGCGGGCGATGAAGACGATAATTTTTTTACCTCAAAATTCAGTTGGTATTAGCATGAAACCACTAGGGATGAAGAATACAGATGTGGAAGCAAAGAGTTACCAGACTACACGGGCTCCGTCAATCGGCTTGGACACAATAATTCCCGAAGGCATGGAATGGCGTAGCGGGCAGGGATTTTGGTCAATCTACACTGACGGCTCCAAGATTTCGACTCCGAACCTCTGAACATTTCCAAAGCCTACAGACTGCCAGACAATTCAATTCGGGAAGCATGTCGTCTTGTCAAAGTACACCCAGACATCTTGCCAAGACAGATGGTTGTGGTATGCGTTGATAGCCAAGCAGTCATCAAAGCTATTGCTTCCTTTATTTCATGCACTAAACTAGTACAGGACTATCGGATGGAGCTGTTAGGTCAGCTTCCTCTTATCTGGGTTCCAGGACACAGTGACATCTCAATGGGTAGGCAGGGATCACCTATCCCTTTACATACAGTCAAGGCTAATATACTTACGCAAAACCTCTGAAGGGCCAGACTGACAACCTCTGCAACATCAAGAAAAATATGATAAAACAAAAGATCTCTACCGACGACGGGACTCTGGCTGGGAGGAGATCACTCTGTCAAACGCAGTTGCAACAACATCAGCTGTGACGTAGACTTAAACACATTTCACTTGTGCCTGGCCGGCAGTTACTAGTTCCGGAAAGCAGGTGCTTGGTAGAGCATTATTGACTTTCTTGAAGAGGTCTCTGTTAAGGTCGTTCATAAACGGCACGCAGTGCTAATCTAAACCGCATCGAACCACCACTTCTCACGGGCAACTACGAAATGTGGGAAAGCACTACCTCCTGTCATATTGACATTCACTAGTCTGCAGACGAATTAGAAACAATTCCGCTTGTTTGAGTCTTGTCTTGATGCTGTCCTGCTCTAAGCGCGCCTTCAGAAGAAAACTTCGTTATTGCTCATCGGAATGAATTTAGTAGGTTTTGATGGGCAAGATTTTTAGTTTAAATTGTCGTTTAGTTTAGGCTCAACCTCACACAGAACTGTTTGTCCATCGTGCTCCCACTAAGCACAGTAAACCTAGTTGTGGCCCACTGTAGCTTTATTGAAGCAGAATGCTCCCGTGGTTCTTGCTAAAGGTTGATGTTTCACCAGTTTTGTCTAAGGCCGGGCAGAAACAGACAAGTTGCTCCAGAGTTGCAACCACCGCCATTTCTTTGCACTTTCTGCATCTGTCAGTTCGAATCAGGCTTAGTCTATGAGCATGAGTCTGAGAAGAGGTTTTTATACTAGACGCAATGCTGAGGATATACAACAGGAGAAACCTGAGGCTGCTGGACCAAGTAGAGATCAGCAGAATGACTGTCTGAATGACTGCGTGGCAAGAACGGTGGGACAAGTCTACTAAAGGAAGATGGACCTACAAGTTGATTCAATCCATTGAAATATGGACAAGTAGAAGCAAGGAAACTGTAGCTACCACCTCACACAGTTTCTGTCTGGCCACGGTGGTTACCGCAAATATCTGCACAGATTCGGGCACGACAGCTCACCCTACTGCCTGACAGGCCCAGAGCGAGAGAAGGATACTGAGCAGGGCTACATAAGCACTTGGACCTCTAGCTCTCCAAGACTAACACCCCCGGTAAAGAATTTGCTGTGTCATCGATATGGAGTGCAAACAGAAGTGGACTTAGTACACATCCTTGCGGAACTCCTGTTTTCGTATCGAAAGTGTCCGATAATTCACTACCATTACGGATGGGACGTCGGTGGTGGACGTCTTCTTGATGAGCTCTCCATAAACTCTGATGAAAGGACCTATGGGTGATAGTTTGTATAGCAAAGAGGTCCTGTTACCAGTGTCGAAGGCAGCTTTGGAGTCTACAAAGAAGGCATATAGCCTCTTTTCTCTTTCCTTGGACCTACCTGCAATAGGAGGTGCTAGATCTCGCAGAGGCAAGTCACTGTGTATGTAAAGACAAATTCTATGAGTGCATAAAGAGACAAGATGATTGTACGTTCGAACATTATTTATGCAGGGCGCAACCCTATTCATCGAGGCTTTTATATAAACTTCTAAACCACTTACTGGGGAGCAGTAACTACTTTAACAATGAGCTGACTACCAGTCAAGTAAGTCTTATATTCAGAGCTGAAAGAGGACTGAACTTTTAGAACTTAGCTACATCCCCCTTAGGCAAGATCTTCACTCCATCTGCACCCTTTGCAATCGCAACGATGTTTAAAATGTGTATCACTTTGTCGCAGTTTCGTCTACTCTACTTCTCCAAGAAATCTCTCACACTTGAGGAAGCCAAGCAAATCTTAAATGGGGCCTTGGGATGGACTCTGCTTTTCCTGTTTTAGCAACCATGCCTTGGATTATCGAAATAGCTTTGATTGGCTGCTCTTCTTTTATTTGTGTAGCGAGACGGTACTAGAATTCCTCAGAACGAATACTGCGCTCATTAGCAGACTGCATGGAAATCTTGAGTCTCGTGGTGAACATACAGGCACGCGAACAGAGAGTCAAAAAATTGCTAACCAGCCCCACGAGGTAGTACGGGGAGAATGGTAAAAGTGTGCAGGGTGTGAGTTAGAACGTAGGGGTATTCCCATAGTCGGTTACCTGGGTTCACGAATCCTGCATGCTGATAGCCCGGGCAATCGGTATCTTTCGACGACTGCTACATCCTTGGACGTAACAAAAAAAAAAAAACAAAAAAAAAGCACCTCGACCGCCAAAAGAACTCCCTTTGCCCACTCCGACATTCTTCTATTAACTGATCCTTGTATTCTTCTCTCAGGTTTCAGAATACACCTCTAAACTACTCTCCAATTTCACTCACTTTACAGCGCTCCATGTTCATCTCTTGGCTCATGGGCGTCAGCCGTTGGGCGCCGCTTCTACTCTTCGACAAAAGAAAAAGTTTTGAAATTGAAACTTTACCACAAACTCAATTTGCACTGAAAAGGTCTTACGGATGGTTGCGTTAAACTCTGTCACCACTGTTTCGGATTCAAGAAAAGGATAAAATTAAACTTTTCAAGGGTGCTTTATTCATGTTGAGTCTTAGAGTAGTCTAATGACGATGTCTATGACGATGAAATATCAAGTTAAAGCTGGCAATCAAGAGATCGTTAATGGTATGATATATTGCGGATATCTTCATACGCGAAAATACGGACTTAGATTGGAATGGCTGCATTGAATGTTAGACAACACACTCAACCTGTCATCAATTTGTCTGTTAGCTCAAGACTGAATACTGTGTCCTAAGTATGTCAAAGTTTGCCTTTCTGCTTCTTCGAGTTTGTGTGGATTTATTCTGCTACGAAAGCCCCAAATGCGTAGCCAGGACCCTGTCATGAACACTTGGACGATGGGTCCGCCGTTAATAGCCTCAGCTGAGACTTTGAAAACTGCCGGACGTCCACAAGAGAAAAGGGCTCATAGATTTGAGTGGGCTCCACCTGATCTTGAAGAACTCTATTAGGATATCTGCCGCTCAATGATCAGTTGATCAGATCCTCCGCCGAAATTCGTAAGCAGAGAAGGGTCTCGACACGGACCCAATCTCCCCTTCCCTAGTTTGCAGCCGCCCATTGTGTCCCACGGTGTTTAGGCATACTATCTCCTGTCGAAGGAGCTCGGATTCTTGATTTGACCAACTTAAGTTGAGAGCAGGAGTTCTTTGTGCTTTCGTCTTCGCACAGATAATACCGAGATAAGGAATGAGGACCCAGCCGTGTTCAAAAATGAGTCGCCATTGAACAGCTCTTGCAACACTCAGAGATGACGAATAAATGTCACTTTAACTCCTCAATATTTCCAAATTCACAAAAGCCCACACACTTCCTTTAACCGCCATTAACACCACACTTCTGCTTCCTTTCATTTCAGGAAAACAGTCAACGATGCCTTAAAGAAGCCCCGCGTCACAAGGAAACTGAAATTTGCTGCAACCCCTTCACTGCAGTTGAAGTGCATGTTTCAAACTGTAATAGCAACATTCACTAGGAACCGATATGCGATGCGCCTAAATGCACACACGAAATTTGCAACAATGAACTTCATTTGACGCCCGAGCAACAGTGCAGACGTCTAACGTTTATAATCGCCCCAACAGCATTCAAAAATTTCCCCGAACTCCGCCTAAAAGACGACCACGTTTCTTCGTACGCCAGGGACTTGTTCTTGTGGGACGCATGGTACAAGTTCCACTGCAAATGTGTTTGATCGTATAGCAGAGTCGTAAACCAGGGTTTGGATAATGGATTCGGCAATTGATCGAGTTATTCGCGCTCCCTCGCGACGACGAGGCCGCAGCGACGAACAGCTGTACGGACGGGTAAGTTGAAACTCATTGCAGCAGCCATACGAGTGAGCAGCAGCCTCCGCGCAAGGAGAAGGCATTTCTGGGTATCTCTTAGATAGAAATGAATGTTTATGGTGTCCACAAATATATCTTGTCACTGCCGCATTACCTTATGCATCGCAGATACTTGTACCCCACGAACAAGGAGACAATGTAGCGACCAGTAACTTTCTTTCAGTTCCCCGTTCGGTGAGCACTGTGTTTGTATATCTTCTGCTTGTTTGGCGCTCAGCTGGTCGACGTCGACATGTGGATAAAAATTCCTTAATCCCCCCAAACAGCAAGCAAGTCTCATTCATCTGGGATTTGTTAGACAGTGCCCGGGGAGCGGGGTGGCGGATGAAGATTTATCTTGGCGCATAGTGCACGAACTTTTACTTTTCCTCGTTAACCCTAATTTCAGATGCAATCTCCTTGCCTGAAGTAATTACTCTCGTTATTCTGTCGTATCTGCTGTTGTTGTCGTCGTTGTCCTCCCTCACTGACGAGCTGACGAGCCGAAAGACGACGCTGCTGCTGATGATGATGATGATTTGTGAGCCCTCTGGACACACACCATCAGCGGCTACACACGCCGCTGATGGTGTGTGTCTCTGAGCGGGTGCACAGATGACGAGAGAAGATACATTTGCAGGAACGAAAGCGAAAGGAATAATACATTCGCTGAATGTGCTCAGCATTATTTAATTACGAGCACAAAAGTCAATGTTGGTACCAGTATCAACGATTGCCCGGCTCAGTCATGTCCCTCAGACGGGACCGACAATATTTGGCATACGAATGTAATGAACAAAGGGAAAAACCCTGCCGGGGGACACAGAATTCGAATTTATTAAAATCGATATTTCCTTCCTTCGAGATCCCGGATAAGACGGGCTTGTGAATCATCCGATGAATATTACTTGCTCTCTGATGTGGACTTTTGGGACGTTTAGCGAATTGGGTCGACCCCACCCGAGTCTTATTTATGAGAAAAGTTCTTTCTTGTGGGAGCTGAGAGGAGGGAATGGCACTCATCTTCTGCATGAAATTGGAAGTGCTTTTTGCTTGCGCCAGAGACAGATGCTCATGGCATGAAGTTCATGTTGTTGACAGAATCGTCGCCCCCAGCACGAAATCAGAGAGATTGCTTCTGATTTGGGTCGTCTCGTGGTGATTTTATTTTTTCAAATTGCAAGCGTTTTAAATTCGACGCGCAAACTCTTGAAGACAGTCTGGGGTGAGGTTTGTGTGGGATTCTCCATATCGCCCGGAGCGCTACAGAAAGGAAATCAGAGTATTCTCTGACTCGATAATCACACTGGTGACTTTTGTGGCTTTCGGCAACGTTTCATACACCTGGCAAGCTCCATGGTCACATGTCATCTTCTCACGTTCTTAGACAAATCTAAAGATTGAGTTCCTTTTGCCCCTTCACCTTCTCATGATTAACTGAATTCTGGTGTGTCCCACAGGGCTGTCATCTCGGACCGCTATTTTTCATTGTTCTGATTGTTGTGGGTCATTGATTGTAAGCAGTCAGTGCATTGAATCGGTTATATTTGCGAGGCTCTACGAGGACACTCAAGCATTGCATTGTCACATCAAAGCTATATATGTACCGTCTCTGTACAGTGAAAATGGGGACAGTTCGCTTAGGTAGGGACACAATTTTCTGGTCTCTTGAACGAACAGGTCAAAGCTTCCATCGTCACAGACAAATTAAATATTAATCTAGGGACAACGATTCAAGTATATTCTCAATTCTCTCATTTGGAGAGTTGATCTTGTAATTAATTGACGTACAGACACGACTGCAGCTGGCCAAAATATACCCCTGGTGGATTTGCATGGCGTGGCTCGACTAAATTTTGTTGGTGCAGTCTCATTGCTGTAGAAGAGAAATACATGATTTCTAAGGAAGAAACTTTCTCCTCTCTCTCTCTCTCTCTCTCTCTCTCTCCCTCTCTCTCTCCAACTTTTCTAAACCATAACCCTCCTATGGATGCGGCTTCACTAAAAACGTTTTGTAGCATTCCCCTACTTGATTCTTAAGGGTTTGACTACTTCACAATTCCTGGCTCTGTTTGGCTATCGAAATTATCACTTTTGCCAGATTTTTGGCCAGCGAATGAATTCCTAAAAGCACGACATGTCTGTGTGAGAACGCCAATGGGAGCGGACTTAAGAACTTCTTAAGGAATTAGCAACCAGTTAAATGCTCCTTCCTTAATGATGTTGATGCCCCTGTTAACAAACGTTCTTGTGCTGGGCACGGGGTACCTCATGGAGTGGAGAGTATGAAGGAAAAAGCAAAATGCATTCTGTCTCTGGCTATAAAGAGGCCATCAGGATGAGAGACATGAATTTCCAGATGTACAAAGCGAGCCCTATTGAAAAACACGGGAATAAGCTAGAAATTTAATTTCTTTATTGATTTCATCTGTCGAGTTGCCTCTTACAGCTTGCAAGATTATTTTTACAATCTCGCTTAATAATAATTCAAATACAGTGAAACCTCATAAATAGGACACTCCAAGAAAATGTGAACCAATTTGGAGGTGTCCCGATTTAAGAGGACGTCTAAATTGGGACAGACATTATTATGTCCCAATTATACATAGCTCTGAAATAAAATGTTCCTGAAATGTTAACTTTTCAATAAATTAACACATTGCTACGTTTAACAGAAACGAGTCTACGTGAGATAATTCAAATTGTCCACACAACAGGGTTCGAGCACTGGATTGTGACGAATGAAACACGAAAGTTCACTATTCACGCTATACAGGAATTTATTTACAAGCACTGGTTTAGTATTTTGCTTTATTACACTTTAACGACTACTATTACTTTACTACAAAACTCGTTGCTGCCTTTCAGGCTGAACGGAGTGTTAGCACTTTGAAGACCATAAAATCCCAAACTGAACTTTGCTAATCACAACACTGAACTCTACTGTAATAATATACTGCTTAAAATAATAAAAACTGAAGTAAACTGATTAAAAAGCGATTTAAAAATTTATTTGAATTTATTTGAACTGATGCACTTTGTTTAATTTAAAGTTTTTTTCTTATGATCAACAATGGCTGGGCATTACATCGGGTTGTTAAAGTCCGTTGTCCTGTCCATGGTGGTCCTTGGGATGGGGTGGTGATGAATTAGCCGACTTAGCCTCGACGGTTATTGCTATCGCTGCTCTGGTAGAATCCATGCAGCTCGTTGTGCGACGTCGTTGGAAAGTTCTGCTCGTTTAGCAGATTTAACGCATTGAGGTAGCATTGTCCGGGGATTGTGTTTCTCAGGTTCCTGATTTCCTGGTTAGGATGGGTGTTGATGTTTAGTAGCTGCTTTCTGAACAGTGTCACCAAGTACTGTTGCAGGGGGATAATGCTTGCTAGGTCGTAAAGCCTATTGTTGCTGTGGTGCCTTCAACGGTCCCTGTTGAAGGTGAGTCCGGTACATAATCGCAGTATTTTACTATCGAAAATTGCGAGCTTCGCCATACTGGTCTTAGAGATGGTGTGCCATATTGGAAAGCCGTACGTTAAGAGCGGCCGTATAAGCTGCTTGCATAACAGCAGTTTTGTCCTCTGACTTATTCCATTTTGCTTGCGCATCAAGGGATAGATGGAAGCCTAGGTTGGCCCTGTGTCAGTGTCAGTTTCGAATGACTTCAACCTTTCCGTGAAGTTAACGCCAATATAGTTGACATTTTCGTTTGTTGATATTTCTGTACCGTTAGGGAGCACAACCTTTATGCTTGACATCTGGCTGCTGATTTGCATCCATCTCTGAATGGTCTTCTTAAACACATAGGCACCGATTTCCCAGCATTGATACATGGTAGCAAACGCTTTTTGTTTTCATTTCATTCATCAAACAGACATAAAGAAATCCGCCTCGTCTTCAACTGCCACTCTCATGTATAATGACATCTCGGCTATCAGCAACTTAGACAAAGCCAGTTAGCTTTCGGAAGCCAGCTGAACGTTGCCAGATTCCAGTCTGTACTCGAGAGCCACTTTCGCACTCGTACATTTGCACGAGTGCTTAAAAATCTCGAAGTCCACATACTCGTCTTTATATTCTGAAGAGGTCTTCTCCTACGCGGCGTAAGATTTTGCATCTATCCTACTCTTCAGGTCCCTTTCCGAGCAGATGGAAAACATCATTTGTCCAGCCCGTCCCTCAAAAATTTTCGTCAGCCTCCACGTACCGACCCATACCACTTACATCCCTTTCTTTCTAAGGTCATGGAAACGCTGATACTTCGCCAGCTTTTGAAATGTCTTGAATCGTGGAGGCTCCTTAAAAACCGGCAGTACGTCTTGCGCAGCAATCGAAGTGTGGATCCAATGTTTGCCCATGTTTCAATGCTTCAGGCGAAAGCAAGATCGTTGTTTGCTCATTTGTTGCAAATGCTTACCCATGATGTTGGTGAATCTCCAACGCTCCGGTTCAATTCAAATTGTCTTGGATGGGTTCAAGTCTGATATCCAGCAAAAAAATGCTGCCCCCCAATGGTCCGTCTTGGCCCCGACAACAACTCTCATGGCTGGTATGGTGTCCCAAGACGACCCTGCATCTACTCGACAGAATCCAAAAGCGAGCAATGAAACTTGTTGGAGACAACAATATTGCAGTCTTTAGACTTGCTCGAACATCGACATACCGTCTCTAATTTGTCCACGTTTTATCGCTATTTTAACAAACTATAGTGAGCTAGCCAACTGAATTTCTCCTCTTCATGAACTTAACTGCTGTACCCGTCTCCACGGAAATGCTAGTCAATTTAACCTAGCATTCGGCATTCGGCCGCATAGTTAAATTGAGATATCGTTTTTCAGCTGTGAAATGCCCAGCTTAATATTTCCCACAGAGCAATGTGCACAGGTACCTACCTCCACCTTCGGCCTGTGCTGTACCTTGACCCCGCACACTTAAGGGTATTACTGATCCCTTGAGCGTGCGCAAATTATAGGAAACAAACAACCCGCGTTGTTTCACTGAGATTGAGATAAAAAATGAGTTTAACTCATGCCACTGTGCTCTGGATACGCTGATGCACACACAAGCAATCTTTTCGTGTATTCCTTCTTATCTAGTTTAAGTTGATATGTTCAATTAAATTGTTTGATTTAATAAATGAGATAATACTGAACTTATCTCATTTCGAACACCGCCTTGCACACACATTCCAGATTAATAGGGTTAACGTCTTCTCAACGATGATAGCTTCGATGTTTAGCCGTTCTTCTGGCAAATGGTGGCATCTATATTCGAACTCTTGATTTCTGTACGACACCGGGAATTTTAATGTTAAGTATTCGACCCAGTGGCGATGGCGAAGTGGGTAGGAGCGTCGACTCCTATACTGGGGGTTTCGGGTTCAATCTCCGGCACGAGCAACTTCCATAATTCTTGGCCCCTCATCCTTCGAGTCACTGACTATGCTCAAATTGTAGACATGTCCTGAAAAACCTTCGTAAGCGTCATCATTATTTTTACCCGGCGAGTAAGCCACGCTTGTGTAGTAGATTCTGTATGATCTATATGGCAGCAGAAACGACAGGCTGTTGATGCTTAAACCAGTCGACACTTGTCAACTGAAAGACGAAGTATATGCTTTCACCGAGAAAGGATACCCAACACCGACGTCTCGGACAGAGCGTCACGATAGGCAGATGTACCATCGAGGTAGTCTTTGAAAGGACTTTGAAAGGAACCACTCTTAATTCAGTCAAGGACACCAACTCTGTAATCAAAGGAAGATAGTCGCTAGGGCTAAGAAAGCACTTGATAAACAAAGCCCTCTCTCCATCAACCACAGTAACCCTCTATAAGACCTTGATCGTCCCAGTCCGGCTATATGGCACAGAGGCGTTGACTTTGTCAAAAGGATAGTTCTTCGGGTGATTTTCGGCCCCGTCTGCATAGATGGTGAGTGGTGACGTACTGCACGAGCTGTCCAGCGACATCGACGAAACCAGAAGAGTGAAGATCCACGATTGAGATGGCTCATGGTCATATACAGCGGATGGAAACTAATGTTCCGGACCGGAAAATCTTCGAATTTACAGTAGGGAAAGACCGCGACTCGGGTGGAGCACGCAAGTGGGAAGGGACCTCAACCAACTACTTGCTTAAGGAGGCACTACAGTCGGGGGTGACCCAGGGCCTCAGCCAACAAGCATCTCCAGGAGCTACTGTAGCTACTCGGGTGGAGCACGCAAGTGGAAAGGGACCTCAACCAACTACTTCCTTAAGTAGGTACTTGTCAATTGAAAACGGACTTGGACCAGCAGATCGAGTGGCACCGATCGCTAACAAGTGAGCACTGAATGTTGGCAGCCCTTTGTCTGGGTTCGAAGGGACATTGTCGAAAAATAGAACAACGTCGTTCGGCAATAAAAGAAACTCAGATTTGCACGGAGAATTGCTGAAGGGGTGGAAACTCCACTTGCTCTGTTCCATTCCAACTAGACCAAGGGAGGCTCAGATAACAGATCTCACGTATGACCGAAAAAAAACCTGAACTCAATCCTTTTGGCTTTGAGGGCTCGTTCTGGGTTCACTCAGCATCCCAGTATCAGTACCTCATCTATGTGTCCGTCCAAAGGGTCCCCAGACAACAAGGCAAGCAGAACTGTATTCAACCAGTTTTTGGCGATAGTATGTCTCGTACTCAATCAGAAAGGTGTATTGAAAGGAAAGTTACAATTTCTTCTAAAATCCTTCTCGTATTCTCTTCTGACCTTCCTCTACAACTCTTTCAGTCCGTTTCCCAGACAAAGGGTCATCAGCAACAATCTCCGAACCCATTGCATACCCAAACGAGAGCTAGAATGACCCATATACCGCATTCAAGTGGAACTGTATCCACAATCGTGTCTCTTTCCTGGTTACATGTGACCCTCATTGCAGTACCGCCCGACCGACGTGAAGTGTATATTGCACGCGATCGATCTTCCTTTTCCGATCCAAACCGCGTAAAGACAAATTTGCATATTTTCCGCAATCGTGCGATCGCGTTTCACACACACACCCCCGTCCGCGATTGTCTCTATGGCTCGCTCTCCCACCGTTCTGTTTGAAATAACCCCATTTACAGATTACACGGCCTAACAAACTTAATGTGAATCCAGCAACAACAGCAAAACATTGCGCGACAAGAGGTTCATTAAAACACCCAACCATGCGGACCCATTTCTTCACCATCATCGCGGTGATCTTGCCCTCCCTCCCTTTGAGCGAGCATTTGGTCTACCCCACCCGCAAAACGATTTCGATGATCATTCGAAGTTCCGACCCCACCAGCAGTGCACTGCAAGTTTTTCCCGGGCGAATGGCAACGACAACGAAAAAAGGGAAGCGCCGCCGTAACTAATTTTCATTTCAATCGAACCGCGGCAGTGTGGCCGGCGCATCGGTGGGGTTTTTCATTCACTCTCC
The DNA here is from genome assembly GCA_905231855.2 of Eristalis tenax. NCBI lineage: Eukaryota > Metazoa > Arthropoda > Insecta > Diptera > Syrphidae > Eristalis > Eristalis tenax. Next base: position 60,938,102 of record HG993125.1, on the reverse strand, counting down.
AAGTGAGAGGTGCTCTCTTTCGGCCGCGGCGGTGGCGATCGTGTGTGTCTGTGTTTGCCTGCAGTGTGGGAAAGCAGACGAGAAAGAGCCACCAAAACAGGGCATTTAGTAGAGACCGTGATAACAACGCACAAGCAAAAACCACCGCAGTGTGGAGAGAGGCGTCATTAGAGCAGAGACAGAGACAGAGAGAGAGAGAGCGGTGTGTTGTTGGTTTTCTGCTTGTGTTGATTTTGCGATCGCTCTGCGGCAAACGATCGTATTCAACGACGACGAGGAGGACGCTTCTCTTGCTGTTCTGTTGGGCGCACCGCATTGCGCCTCTCACTTTGAACCTCGAAATCGCAGCGGGACAAAACAACAATAACAACAACAACATACACCACCACGACCAATAACGAGTACAAGTCAAATCGAGTAACACGAAACAACAAAAATTTCATTCCCAGTTCCGTCCCGAGCTCCATGATCCGTACCCCGTGCTCTGTGCTCCGTGCTCCGTGCCCCGTGCCCCGTGCTCCGTGCACCATCAAGCAGTCACCGTCACTGTGGCTGGCGTTGTCGTCGTCGTTGTTGTCGTCGTGTTGGTTGTCGTTCATCAGCCTCTCTCTCTGGGGCCTGGCGTGTGTAGTAATTTCTCCGGCGTTTAGTCAGTTACTAGATAGTGGCGACGGACTAAGCCATCGAAGCCGGCTCTTCCTCGGAATCGTTGCGTTCTCTTGTGTTTTATTTTCATTTTGTTGTTTCGTGCGAAATTCGCCACGACCCACCTCAGTTGCTGTGTTGCGTTCTGTTTTCGAAATGTCAGTTCGTGTGAACTGTCAAATGTCACGGTAAAGTGTCAGAAGTGTCACTCACGTCGCCTCAGATTATGAGTTCAGAAAAAATTGTGTCGTAACCGTTAGATAGTGCAAAGAAATAAGGCGTCGGTGGAGGAGAGAAGTAAACAAGTGATAAGTGCTAGAAACGACCTTGTGAAGTGTTCTCTGATAAGCGGATACCCCCCGCTATTGCGTTGCAAGTCTGCACTAGGCCGCACCAGACGGTGTCAGTGTTGGTGTTTGAGACCGCGCCGAGGAGCAAATGCATGCAGTAACAAAAATTCGTGGGATACCTTGTTGCTCGTATGTCACCAACGATGGCAGCAGGACTGCTTGTCAACGGTCCTAAGTACGTCAGATGCGAGAAGGTGAGTCGGGGGGCATAATGGGAGTGTTCAAGGAATTCAAAGAAATGCAAAGAATCCGCCCGGGTCGAGTGGCTTGTGCATCTGGGGCAGAGAGTGAGAATCCATTCATCTGCCTGAGGTGAACATAATTATTTTTCCATTTCCATTGGGATTGTAATTGCTCTTACATTAAACAGCGAGATACATTCTCCAACTGAAACAGATACTTGAGTGCCGCATGCGAAGATATGTAACTGCAAGAAGCAAATGAAGTGGAACTTCATTGTGCATCCGATAGATGCGATGCTGTGGAGGATCTCATTTGGTTTGACCTATTTCTGTGTATTCCGCTGCTTAAACAAGTTTCAAGTTCTCAGTGTGACGATCGGCGACGCGGTGGCGTGATGGTGTGAGTTGGTGTGTGCGTCTTCTGGTTGAGTGTTCAGCAGCGAGTGTATGTACCAATGGATATTTTGTCGCAATTGTACGGATGCCGGTTTGTGTCTTTCGTTTGATTCGAATTAGAACAGCAGCTGCTTGTGAGAACGCCGCTTGTACAAGATACGTTTTGAGATGACTTTCATTCAGTCGCACGTATGCCTTCCCTGGCTCCATGCCTACTATGGTTTGACAAAACCGGCGGATACCGTACGAAGACAGAACACCTTTCTCCGGGTGCGTTCATCGCTGAGAGTGGGTTAGTCAACTCGGAGATGGGAACGAAGTCACTTGTCACAAACGGATATTTATAGGTCAAATGAGGTTAGCCTAGGGGAGCCTCTCAGAAGGGGTTTGGTTTGCTTGGGCTTTGTATCCCCATGTGGTGAACGTATGGATGGAAATTTGCATTTAAGATGGAGATTGAAATGCGAATCTCATCTGATGTACAAGAGACAGTTTGTGAATAACACAACAGATGCGAAGCCATTAAGCACAGCCGGGGAAGTAACTCATCAGAGTTATAAACATTTCATTCTTCTTTGTGCCGTATCCATCTCCATCCAACATAATGAGTCCAAAGATGAATGCGAGTCTTCTTTCAAAGTTGTTTGGTTCAGGGATTATTAATTCTGCAAAATCTTTCTCCTCTGAGTCGTTGATTGGTAATTTGATCCCTTCCGGTTCTTATTAATAATTCTAGGGGTATTCTCGTGTGTTTTTCGAAGCTCCGGCAATCATCTATGGACTCAAGCTAGTTTGTCTCGGTCTTAATGTATGGTCTTAAGTGACCACTCTTATTGTGGACAAAGTTCGCCTTGAAATAATGAACCAACTACGTCCAGGTTTTGGGGAATCCCGACTACGTAACCTGTGTCGTTAACTAAATCGTACAATGCGAACCTTTCAGTTTAAAAAAGGTGCCTGCATCAGAATAGATCTGGAAATAGCCGCGTCTTAAGGCTCAGGGTGCTATTGACTCCCATTTCTCGAATAGATCACATTGACTTTTTCAAGATCTTGGCTAAGGAGGGGAACTACCACGTTTTATGTGTAATCTTTGGCTCTTGGAGAAAATTCGGAAAAAATTAACTAAACACGCAGGAACATGGGTCTTTGACTTTCACGGATCCAGCCCCAACTATAAGATTCATACAACTCGGGGAAAATGTAGCAACTGATGACCATGAGTGAGGTGGCCCCAAAAGTCAAGGCTTAACACAAAAATGTGTTGCCTGCATCCACGTCGAGTAGAGGGACATCTGAAAAATACCTTCAGAAGATCCATATCACGGCGAATTAGGTTTTGTATAAATAAGCGAGTCCAATTCTGAGACTCTGTGGGATGATTGTGAACGTACGTACAGTGAGTCGCGAATGTGACGATACACCATAAATGTGCCTACGTTCTCACCAAAAATTAAACTCTGGGACTTTACCACAATTGTGGTAGATCTACCACTATTTTGCGAAATTTTGAAATCTCCCACATCTACTACCCAAAGTGCAAAATCGACCACACATTGTATTGGGTCTATACTTAATTCGTCTATACTTTTTTTTTTCAAAATTTGAACGTTTATTTAAGTAAATCACGTACAATAGTATTATTCAAAGTATGAGTATTGCCCATTTGCTATGACTTTTGCCCATCTTTCTGGCCATTTGTGGATCCTATCCCAAAAGAACTGCGCCGGCTTGGCAACCAAGAATGAATCAAGCCAATTTTTGATATTCTGCTCTGATGTGAAGCGTATTTCAGTGAAGGCGTTCTGCATCGACCGGAACAAATGGTAGTCAGAAGGGGCATGGTCTGGGCTTTAAGGCGGGTGGGGTAAAACTTACCATCCACCGTTTTCCAAATAGATCTTATCCGGAGTGGCAATGTGTGGCCGAGCTTTGTCATGATGGAAAATTATTGCCTCGTGTCTGGTCGCATATTCCGGGCTTTTTTCGGCTTCTGCTCTCTTCAAACGGATTTATTGTGTTCGGTGGCGTTGTCCATTGATGGTTTCACCTGGTTTTAGCAGCTGATCCCACCAAATACAGAGCATTACCTTCGCACCATGGATATTCGGCTTTGCCGTTGGTCAAGCCAAAATCACCACTTTTAAATCAAACCGCATGTTCACCATAAACTTGCCCCAAAATACGAGTACTTTCGGCAGCAGTTTTCCTCATATTAATGTAATGAAGAACAGGCACAAAGTTCGACATATTTGAGTGAACAAAAAATTATTGTTGTTCAAATGAATGACATCTATTGAAATGACGTTCAATGACAGTAGCTTTCCAACGCATGTTCCAATGGAATACTACAAGTTACGCCATCTCTTAGCAAACCGCACGAATTAAGTTATTAACCAATAATTCTTTCTTTTCGTGCAATTTGTTGTTGTTTTCTGTTTCTGAAACCCTTCCCAAAAGACAATTTCTAAGGAAATTATGTGCCAAAAATGACAAAGAAAAAAATACGTTCGTCTGAACTGAATTTCATGGGAAGGTAGGGAGCTATCTCAGTTCACGTAGTATGTGGAATATCTTAGAAATTGCGTGTGTAAGCAAGATTTACCACGGTTTTTTTCAAATCTACCACTCTTTTTCTTCGGGATCTACTACATTTTGAAAATTGTGTCCTAGCACTGAACGGGACTAACAAAAAACTTCAGTGTAGTGTGCATAGTAAAGCAATTGATCTTGAGTGAGTGTTCGATTAAAAGTAGAAGTGTTGATGAATGTCATTTTTGGCACTATTTTTAGTGAGATATACTTCGTTGATTGGTGGCTGGTTAGTCGATTCTTAATGTTGACTCTCTCGCAGGCAACGCTGAAGTGAAGCCACACGGCATATCTTGTCCACGAAAGAAAATAACGCAGATTTCTGTTCAAATTATAGTTGCGAGGGCGGGCAGAAGTATGTCCAGTGGAGACGGTGTGTTAGTTTTGCGACTGACTGTATGTGCCTTCCCATTTGCACTTGACACGTCATACGCAAAATAACATATCGTTGTTCTTACCACACGTTGCAGTTTCTTTCAGTGTTCTGCTACAACGACGAGACTTATGCGCTGTAGTCGAAGTCATCTGAAGAATATTGCTCATCTTCTTCCCTTTGTTTCAAAAAAGCTACAGATTTGGAGAGAGATGCATACGCTATTGATCTCCGGCATCTAGATCCCCGTGGGGCTGTGTTGTTTGTCGAAGAGTATGTAGGCCAACATAACAGTTTGCTTATGCTTACTAATGAGTAAGAGTAAAGCATCAGACGAAGAATGTGTGTTCAAAAGACCTCGAATTTATGAATACTCGAACTCGCCTGCGGGAGTTGAAGTGTAGAAAGCGCACAACGCGGCCCAACCTTTCAGACTTTCTGAAATCGAAGTTACTAAGTTACTTAAAAAAATAAATTTTTCTAGATAAGGCCGTCTTCGATAAGGCTAGGTCCGGGCTTAGGACAAAGATCTTAAGTGTGTATAATTCAAATGATCTATTTTTGTTGAATAAATACACTACCTTTTCAACGAACGGACTAGCTCTGATCAGTGACTCCTGCAGCGGTGGTCTAGGTTGAATTTTGACACGAACATGCATTGGCTCACAGCGAAAATTGTTCCCTCAGACAGCATTTATTTTTTGTGCAAATGCTGTACAAACTTACACAGAGTGTGAAGTTCTTTTTGCAAAGGCGAACAAAATTAAATAACAACACGACAATTCACTTACAACAACAACGAAATAAAATGAGATGACATGGTGTGCACAGCAATAAACATTTCAATTGTTGAAGCCTTTCTAAACAACAATTTGTTCTGACTAGGTGGTTGTTTGTTTGTCGTTATCTCCGTTGCCCTACTCGAGTAGTCGTGAGCACGTGTGTTGTGAATAATATTTTGCAAAATGGCACGTCACAATTTTTGCTGAACACTATTCCTTCCGTGAGTGTTGCAATTGGCCGGCCTTTTACGAAAACTGTCGTGGACTACTCTGTGCCCATTTGAAATTAGACTTTCGAAAGGCAGATGCAACAGATTCTCGAAGGGATAACTGGTCATATTTGTGTGCTTTACACTGAAGTTGTAAGCGACCTAACCACTGCAACTTTCTTGGCAACATTAAGAAAATACACTGCGCGACGCGGCCTTTGTGCTAATTTATTTATTGATCGCCGCACAAATTTGAAATGTGCGAGCGACGAACTAGTGAAAGATTAATTTCTTTGGAATGGTTGCAAATACACTTACTGCACGTGGCATTTCAGTCCCCCATCATCGGCACACTTTGGAGGTCTGTGGGAGGCGGCAGTTAAGTCAAGGAGGAGAACTAGTGGTAACTTAAACTCTAACTCGATTCCCTGGGTAGAGTGCATCCAAAATGTGAAATTATTCATTACTCTGGCGGATTTGTGAAGTTGAGACTGACCGTTTGTGATCTGAGGTTTGTGTCTTATTCGCATAGACCTACGACGGACGAAAACCTCGCAAGGAAATGTCCAAGATTCGAACGATCTCGGTGGCCGGCTCACGCCACATCGTGCAAAATTTTGAACTTGGCGTGTGCTGTGTGCCCATTCTGTTGAGACCACATGTCGTTGCCATATTATCCAATTCATTCCGCTCGCCGTTGACTGTGATGGGCTGGCCGTTCGCAGTGAACTCTGGACCGGCGCAAAATCCACATCAAAGAGTGACTTTTTCGGGATCCATTGGACGCTCATGGATCTCAAGTGGACTGGTATCGTCCCAATTTCGGCGATTTTTTTTTTTTTTTTATGTATCTTATCGCAGGACGACTTTGGCGACCGTAAAACGGGTGAAGCGCGCGAAACATTGTCCGAACAGAGAACACCCATTTTGATAAAATAAAATTATCAGTTGCACGTGTTGTTGAACGCTATGTCTGCTATTTGACTGAATTAAGGACAGCCAATTTGACAGCTGTAGCTTCAACAAGATGGCCCATATCAATTGTCCTAGTTCGGAAGTCCCCATTGGAAGACCATTTTCAGTAATGGGCACTTTTGTACAGGGTTTCTTTCGGCAAAACTGGGCACAAACTTTTCGAAATTGTGTCGAACTTATCTAAGCTACACGACAGAAATTTCGTCGCGTACATTCGCGTCATTATTGCTCCTATTTCCGCGTAACGCAATAAGTTTGCAGCGTATTACTTTTAAAACGATTCCTCGTGCTCGACTCTTGGCACACACAGTTGCACTTATCTCTGGTTCCCATGTCCCATGTAATCGGGAGAAGAAACTTCTCCCTCATTCACGTCAACATCAAGGAAGGCTCTAATTATGCGTGATTGCCTTCCCCCCGACTAAAAGCCCGCCAACCGATCATCAATCCGCGAGCCGCATAACGATCACCTACACCTCACACCGCCGACCTCAAAGCCGTCTTAAGGCGTTCATTTTGTAAATCAAGTTAATGTCTCGTAATTCCTCGCTGCAGCCACGGTCACCTCCGTGATTTAATATCCCATTTAAGACCAATGAAACAGGATCCGTTTCACTGCAAGCAGCGATGATGAATGCGCCAGTCCACATCACTCCCGCAGAGTGCCGCGTCACAGCGCCAGATAGGGGAACATAATACCAAACGACTTCATTCAGTGAACATGAACGAGTCACTAACTGCGCCTTCCCAGTGGACGTGAATTCTAAATTGCCCCCACCGCACTGCATGCATTTAAATGCGTGTTTTACATCTCAAGGCACCACGACGGCAGGCAAACCCAGTTTCGTCCGTGAGAACTCCAGCAGCCGCCGAAGTCGTTTACCCACAACCCTTGGTTCAGAGATCCCGCCAGCAGTCACCACCTTGCACCAGTCACGGTTGCGGCTAATTCCACCGCGGGTAGACAAAAAGATACTTGCACCCGCATAAGCGGCTGCCGCCCTCCAATCAGGCGAAAAAATATGGTGCGCTCCGTCGTCGTAGGCGCCCAACGTGCAGCGCGCATAATGAGAACACAAATTGAATTTCGCCCCAGCTCCCTGTTGCGGTCGGGACGGAATGCCTCGCAGTGCATTATTTGTGTGCACTCACTTCCATTAAGGCGTGCGCCACATTCACATTCATTTGCAATTTAAACACAGCGCACTCACCCCGACCGCGACGCAACTCTCCCGAGGATCGTCGTTTACGTAGCATTGTTCGCCCGCGAGCATTGGGTGGTTGTAACAAGGAGAATCGGGGAAAATGAAAGTAGGATTGAATCCGCATTCGTAGCCATAGCGCCAGTGATCCGTATCAACGATTGGCATTTGTTAGCTGTTAATCCATTCTCCATGCAGGTGATGGGCCAGGAGCAGCCTGTGGCATGATTTACTGCCTGAATGTCAAATGAGCAGCGAGCCATCCATCGGTATGGGCGCACACCGATGTCGATCCATCGCCGCGGCCGACACACACACCCGCCAAGTGAATCGTGTCAAGATGGCTGCAATTCCGCCAGAGAATAGGCAACGTCCCGAGTGGCTTGAGAGTTGAAGAAAGTCTTCGGCATGGCCGCCGGGTGGAAATTCGTTAAAGGAGCGAAACGCGAAACGCTGATCGACGACAATTGATGTCGGCATCCATCGCGATGCCGCTGATGGACTGAAATTTTCATCCGCTCGGGGAGATTTATCTATTTCCATCTTTAGATCGATTGCCCTCCATTGTGGTTGGAGGTGGAGAAAGTATTCGAGTGCAAATCATGCCTTCGGGGATTTTTCACGATGCTCGAGTGCTTGCGTGTACCATTGGAAGCGTAAATGGCAGCCCTCCCCACCTTTTTCTAGGGCAACCTCCAAGGGGGAAATTTATGACTTCTCAAGTCGATTCGAAGTGCGACGAGGATGTTCTTTTTGGGCCAAACACCTGGGACATGTTTGAGCCCAGCCCGAAGGTGTGCCGGGTGAATGGCGACTTGATGGAGTTCGGCTATGAGAGCGCTGTTGATCGTTTAATTAAAGTATCGTTTTCTATTATTGAGGGGAACTTTATTTACTTACCTGAACGATCTGTTTCGTGAACTTTGATACTTGAAGTCGCTTTGATGCATCGCGGCAGAGATGAGGAAATAGAGTGGGTTTTGTTATGGAATGTGACTGACTGAGTCCTCATTCTTCCAGGGGACGCGTGAAAACGATTCCAAAGACTTACTGCAGTGCACGGGCTTCATTTACTCCATGGGCGCATTCTCAAATAGTGGCCCTTCAAGGCACCAACCAACAGAGCCTCCAGATGATGGAAAAACTCCAAGAGACCTACCGATTTGGACAAACCCCGAGCATGCTTTTCTAGTTTCCACCGCCATTATTTCTGGCTCAACTGTTCAGCAGAATTTGATTTCCAAATGCATCCCATTATTCAAACTCTCACTCGCTCAGACGTAACCGATCACGCACAGAAGTGCATTGTCACACATTCCTGTTGCAAGCAGTTGTTCAGTCTTCGCACGATCTCGAAGTCAAACACGGCCCTTTGCCATCGGCCAAGAACCATTAAACCAGATTGCCAAGATCCGTTGGTTTCTTTGAAAGTCACACTAAATGTGTGACTCCAAAAATGCTTGAAGATCGTGACAGCTTTCGGAAATTATTCAAACAGTCCGTTACGTCGATACATAGACAACCCATATTCGGTCTTAGCCGAAACTGTGCCACACTCATCCCAAGATTAAAACACGAAAAATTGAATTTCTTTTCCCCATTCGGAGAGCATGTGAATTAATTTGATCACAGGCACGGCAGCAGCTTCCACGCATTCGAATTAGTCTCGTCGTTATTTAACCGGTATGCCATCGCTTGGAAAGGGTTCCAGAAAAATGGATTATATAAAATCTTGATGAATATATTCAAATCTCCGTGCGGACAGGTACATTATTTAAACAAGCAAATCCAGTTTCCGTCAGAAGTCGCTTGTGAATGGCTGAACCTGTGCTCGGCTGTCGGTTGTTGATGGTTCGGGGTTGAGTCACACAAAACAGCTCGTTATGCGGATCATTTAATGGGCATTTAGCAAACCGACCGACCTCATCTTCAGCGGGCGCTTTGGGCGTTTATGACTGCGCCCTGATGGAAATAAGTGGCGAGTTTCCAATTGCATCAGAGAAATAAGAGTCCATCGGAAGATGTGGACATGCTCAGATTGATGAATTCTGTCTCGGATTGTACAATTTCCTAGAAATTATGAGTTTGGAGAAAGGCGCTCTCATGTGATGTACAGTGAAACCTCTGTATGCGGACACCCCTCTATAAGTGACACCTCTCTGTACGAGCAATTCATCATGGGTCCGACATGAAAACGCTCGTGTATTTTAGTCACATTTTAACAATCATGAGGGTCCCTCTGCTGTCCGCTTTAGAGAAGTTTCAGTGTACTTAGCTACATAAGGACAACCATGATGGTCCCGCTGGTGTCCGCTTTAGAGAAGTTTCAGTGTACTAAGCTACATAAGGACAATTATGCGGGTCCCGCTGCTGTCCGCTTTACAGAAGTTTCAGTGTACTTAGCTACATAAGGACAACCATGATGGTCCCGCTGGTGTCCGCTTTGGAGAAGTTTCAGTGTACTTAGCTCCTTTGGAAAACCTACAATATGTCACGTGCTGTACAGAGGCATGTAGGTTATCAGAGAAATTGGAAATTCGAAATTCAAAATTGAGTTTGTTCTGGTGATAAACAATGTTCTATGAGCGGCCCTGTCATCAGGAAACCGAGGATTAAGACGGATTCCCATGGTCCAGCGATCCCTGCTTTCGAGTAGTGAGAAGGTGAAGGGGAAGGCATACCTCAAATAGCCAAAAATCATCAGTTTCGAGGCAGTCTCAACTGCACCGATAAACATTGCGGGAGAACTAGCGAAAGGAGTAGAGGCATTCTGGACGTTGAAAGTACATTTTCAACTTATGACGACATTGGTATTGTGTTGCCAGAGCTTAGTCCGCATTCGAGATGCTGTGCGATATTCTGTGCAGAGGCTTGCACAGTGAGTTGAATCCGAGCTGCTATGGTTTTCGTAGAGTGACAAAAAAATGTCACAAGAAGATTGAAGTCATTAAGTGCCTCAGACAACGGACCAGGAACCAATAGAGTCGATCATACGAACGAAGGAAGTGGCACAACGGGACAGATGCGTATCTAACCATGAAATGCAACCCCCCTTAGACAACAGGCAGTTTGCGCCGCCGAACTATGGAGAATTGAGCGCGACGATGGGGTTAAAGTCGGGCAGGACTAATGGGCACTGGATAGGCATGGTAGGCGCTCTATAAACAAACATAGGGGCGTACCACATGAAATGTAAAATTTTGAGGCACATCAATTTGCCGAGGTTTCGACTCAACTTCATCAATGTTCCGGGCAGTCTCTCTGAATTTGATTCAGCTTTCATTTAAATTTTATTGCTTTTGAGAACATAGGCAATACTTTATGCTGCATAGTTACTTTTGTGGGCCACTGTATGCCAATACCATATTAAGCGATCAGCTTTTTTGTTCATATTTTTTTCGGAATCATAATACAGTGAAACTTCTCTAAAGCGGACAGTAGATGGATTGTCATGATTGTCCGTTACGAAGGGGTGTCCGTTCTAAAGAGGGTGAAATACACGAATGTCTTCATGTCGGTCCCATGACGAATTGTGCGTAGAATGAGGTGTCCTTTTAGAGGAGTGTTCAAATACAGAGATTCACAGTCATACCAAAATCTGCTTGCGTATACTGTGTCCGCTGTCCAAAGTTTTTGTAAAACAAGTTTCAAGAGATGAGCTATCAGACGTCACCCATTGACTGTCGGCAGGTAGCATCGTTGACAGAAAATCTATTTGCTCGAACATGCTCTGTGCACGAGAGAAACTCACCCGGGCCTTCTCTCTTCCTCCGCAGTAACTACCCAGATTCATGATTTCATGTCATCACAATTCTAGCATGAGCACTAGAGATATCGGACTCCACAGCTCACTCCACAGTCCTTCTCAACACTCAAACACCACAGAAGATATAATCTACCAAAACATAGGGTACATCATGCAACATCTCAACAATCCGCCAGTCGCTCAGTATGGGTTCGCACTTAATTTCATTATCGTTTGTAAATCGCAACACGTTCTTTATTTTTAAAACTAGAACCGCCGCCGGCGTCGGGTACCTATTCTTAAAGCAATTTTCATAAAACATTACGTAAATTGTCTTCTAGCCTCTGCGACGTTCATTTGTCTATCATTCTTTTTTTAATGCAACCCACAAATTGTGCGACCTCGATTGCGGCGCACAAGCAATGAGGCAAGGGGAATCTGGACGACATGCATTTGAATGAGCAACACTCATGGCAAAGGGGACATACAGCAAGACTATCATTTAATCAATAAATCAATGAAATAACGGTCTATCAGCTTATGTTTAATATGCGCATTTGAATTTCATCGCCTGAAAGCGAACGAACGAGAGACTTCGTCACGACAACGGCGCGGCGGCGAGAGAACGAATCTGTGTCGAAAGAATCTGTCGCGCTGTGTGTCAAATACCGTGTCAATGACTTGCTCTACATACGACTTCACCGGGTATACTCGCACATAGGTGCGCTGGGAAGCCGGAGGTGGGGATGGTGAACATGGGAACTAGCTCTCGCCACAAGACCGACCGAGCGAATTCGGTGAGCCAGTCTATTCGCCAGAGTCTATTCGAAGAAACAAAGTCATACCGGTCCCCGAGTCCGTCCCCAATCCAGGGGGAATACGTTAATTTGTTTTATTTCAGGTTTTGTGTCGGTTTTTACTGAGAAAACGACTCGTAAAGGGGCAACTAAAAACTGGCCCCGACCCATCGTAAGGGCGATACAATTTACACTATCCGCTGTGGGGGTACATTGGGGAGGGCGCTCGCATGTCATTTAATTGGTCGCTTTGTTCCGGCCGGCGACTTTTCCTCTGGGAACCCGACCGGAATCCCTGCTAAGTGAATAATGGGATCTTGTTCTGTCTTTTTCGTGTTTGACGCTGATGGTGGGTTGTAGGTGTCGTGTCGGATGTGTTGCGTTAAGTTGTGCCAAGGTTTGCTAATTAATTTGGGAGTTTTCCTTTGTGTCTGTCATTTTCTGAATTGTGACACACACTTTTCGTGAGACAGACTTTTGGGCATGACCTTCGCGGTCGATTCGAATCTATACACGGCTTATGAGCGTTCCCGAGATTCACAGACAGGAACAGCGCAGAGATGGTTGCGTTGATTGGAGACAATTGGTTTGTGAATTATGCCCCGTCAAGCTTGTCGCCTGCTTGCGAATTCGTGTTGTTTTGCAAGCGCTCGGATGATACATGATGAATCTCCGATTTATCAGTACGCCATTGGCCGTGAATCTCTCTGACGTGATGCAAGCCGAAACGTGATTTTCGCTTTGGCTTGAAAATGCCTCCGCGGCGTTATGAAATTGTGTGTGAACCCATGGCTTGTTGCGTAGTGGGCCAAGCTGTAAATTGAAGAAAAACACGTCTGCTGACATGAACAAGAACAAGTTGCGTGCGTTCGAGTTTTACTGCTTCTGGCAAATGATTTGGAAAAAAAAAGAGGGAATGCAGGTAATGTGTGCGGAATTACTCAATTGGAAGAACGATCACGGTAAAGGGGGACGAATGGACGATGTGGTTTGAATAAGCTTCTCATCGAAAGTCTGAGTCTTACAAAAGCCGAAAGGGTGAAAACCCCTGTCGATCCAATAGGACATTAGCGAGATTATTTTCTAAAGGAAGTATGAGTGGATTCAAAGTTGTGATGCGCTTTTGACAGATTCAAGGGATTCTAGATGTGCTCACAGTGTAGGTGCCCCAGTGGTCGGCGCGTCGACTGCCACGTGGGTCGTCTGGCTTCGATTCCCGCCACTAACAACTTTCAAAAAACACGGCCACCACCTCTCACGATTCCCTGGCAATGCTGAGGACAAGGAGATTGAGACGCTTTCAGGAAAATGCGTCTCAGCTCATGCGCAGTTTGATGTAGGCATAACGCTGAGAGAGAGAGCCATATAACATAACATACGAGTACTTGCTGTAAGGGCTTGTAGAAAGAATAATAGGTACACCATCTTCTCGGCTGTAAGGCAGTGGAGAGCCTAATTAATAGCCATGACCTCACGTTTCTACATAGCTTACCACGCTGTTTTCTCCAAGCAACACAATGAATTCGAAGCAGCACAACGAAGAATTTGACAGTCCGCTGTCATTAACTGTCTACAACGAGTATGGGGAAATAACACTCCCTTGCTGGTGTGGGTCAACGGACACATGGCTATCCTGGAAAACCAATCGGCAGACCACGGACTGTAGCGACATCCATACTTGAATTAGTTACAGTTCACCTTGATCATGTCATCAGACACGTCATTGTCCTTAACCAGGCTCTCTCTTGGGAAGCGCTTTTGATCAGTATCCTTGTTGCCTGAGTTTTGGAAGCCGGAGGTGCGGATGGTGACCATGGAAAACTAGCTCTCGCCTCATAGACCGGAAACTGAAAGCTGTTCTGAATTTAAAAACAACATGATTTTTGTCTTAAAACTGACAATTTCTTTTCTATCAACGCAGTCTTACTGCTATACAGTCCCTCGAATTTTCAACGCCTGTAAAAGAGGCATTTGTTGCGCCGTCTTGTTTTTTATGGGCATGTTCATCCAAAGTCGAAGACGTTGCCCATTGGCCTTCATTCCACGCAAGCGCTAATTAGCGTACAATTCGGGCTAAAAGCCCCAGCTTATAGAATCCAAATGGGGCCCTGGTACACCAGGATAGCCGGGATGGGGTGAGTACTCAATGTTGAGCAGATGCTTCTTCGAACGGCAATGCCTCGATGGTTTGGTCGCACTGCACGAATGTCGCCACCATCTCAAATTCCGATGCGGGCCTTGAAGCTACAGCTTGGCAGTCTCCGGACGAACCAAGTCCAAAATAGCATAGCTCCTAATGAGTTAGAGTCGATGGAGGGGTGTTGATTTGCCTGGAGATCTCTCGAGAGTGCTTTACCACAACGACCCCTTTAGGGCATCATTCGGGTCAGAAGATGACGATGATGATGGACGCGTTCAGCTGCAGGAGTCCTCTGTTTCGTATCGTCCTTTATTTCTAGTGTGTTCGTTGGTTCATCAATTGTTATGAAACGCGGTAGAAATTCACCTTCATTGGACTTGGAGTGTCGAAGTCTTCACCCGCACAGGTTGTTGATCCAACCTCAAAGGGGGACCATAACTTGTTCATTCCCAAATGGTCAATCAGGAATGATCCCACGAACCTTGACTTGTCGAACTTTCAACACAATATCGTGCATTTGTCTAGCCGTCGACGTCATTTGGTCAGGAGGGTGCCTCATGACATTTGGACGGCCTCATGACATTTGGAAGGCCTCCTGACATTTGAACGGCCCCCTCTTTGTATCCGTACGACTCAAAGAAATTCTGGGAAGCATTTTTCCATGCTAGGGAGCAACGTTTGAATAATAGTTGTTTAATCCTGGAATGCTACGCTATGCTACTTTGGGTACAACCGTACTCAACAAACAAAATCTTTCACAAAATCCCAAAAGAAAACAGTTCTTGTCACAAAACAAAGTAAAAATATTTTGCACATGTGTAATTTATTTTGGATTTATAAGCTGGGGTACGAGTGTACCCCAAATAGCATTCCAGGCATAATCGTTAGTCTCTATGATACGGTACCGTCTAGAAACGTATGCTGTTATCCTGTTGATGGACGCAAATCAGGTGTCCGATCATCGATGTATAAACGTTCGAACAACCAGTTAAAACTGCTTGCCCAAGGCAATGTTTGACGGAACTGCTTTTGGTCAACACCATGTGACTATTTCAATATTTTCCATGCAAATATTTTAACAACATAACCCAAGCAATAGCCACACCCGCAACGTCAACATATTTACCTTGACCCCCTCCCCTCCCCTCTCCGCAGTACCTCCTTGCCTAACATTCTATATTTCCCGTCAAGGTCTTTCACGCGCTGAACTCCGCCAGCCATATTTTCGCCGATAAGTCATTAGAAGCGGACAACCACTTTCCTTTACAGAAACTCATCCCCTTTGTTCTGCTTCCCAATTAGGCCAAACCAGAAATCCACCTAGACTTCAAATTCAAGTTAGTCCGTTCGCTATCGGAATGCCATGCATCACGCAATCCCAGGACCACCTTTGGTCAGGTAAGCACTTCAAAAGCCAATAAATCGTCTGCCTTCGAAGCCATAAAATCGCCTTAGATCGACTTATGATTTATGAATTCCCAGCAATTACATGATCAAATTCCAAGTACCGCTTCCCGGCCCACTCTGCCGGCTTGCATGTGGCTTTCGACTGAAAAGGCAGACTGCGCCTTGTTCTCCAAGAGCACACCGTGACAAGACCATGAAATATGCGATTTCCATTCCATTTCTCGGCGATTTTCAGGTTTTCCTCCACGCCCGCGTGGGTGATGATGTGCCCGAAACAATGCCAGGCTCGACAACAGACTGTAAATCATTATCTCTCTGAGAAACTCACTCTGCCAAGTGGGGAGAGTCGGCCAAATCGAGAGGAGTCTTCGTGACGGCTCATGTCATAAATGTTACAAGCTTCTGTTGTTTGCCTTCATGCTTTCCGCAGACGACGAGAGGCAGTGAATGTCATGTAATTGATGTTACGTAACGGCTACGTACGGGCTTGTCGTTAAAGTTAATTTATTTGGAGCCCGTATGCGCGTCGAACAACGAACGTGTCAGAGTCGATATTCGCTTGTAATTGATTGATACTCGTGCTGATGCGAGTGATTAGAGAGCGAAAGGCGGATGTTGAGAGTATGGGAGGGGGACGAGTATGTAATTAAGACGATGATAAGAGGAAACAAGTGTTTAAACTGAGCTCACACTTGAACTCAAACTTAAGTGGTATCAGCTACGGCTACGATCGCTGGGAGATGTTGTAAAGGCGATTTCAACTGAAGCTGTTTGTGCGACGAGCTGCGCATCGCCAATCAGTTGAGAACTTTTGAAGACTCTTGACAGCAACTGATGATTTGTTGAGTCTGTGAGTCTCTCTCTCTCTCTGTCTTCACTTGTTTTCATTTGTCAAGCAGTAATTATTTGTTTGACAAAAGAATGCGATCTTTGATATTCGCGGGACTACTTTGCTGGGTGCGGTACGAATTCCACCAATTTATGACGCGATGGAAGTAGCTTTCAAGTGAGTAGTTACAGTCAGTCAGTCTGGAAAGAGATCAATGACCACGTGCAACTTCCCATCTCGGGGAGTGCCTACGACACTTTCATGGCACCGAACTGAAAGTCTACCTAAAGAGCAAATCTAACTAAACGAGAACAGTTTTGAAGGAAATTGGACTACGCCAAGGGTACCTCTTGTCACCTCTTTTTTATGCTAAATGGGTTTCGCAGAACAAGCACACTGAAGCAGTTCGTCATTGGCGGCCTAGCCATGCAAGAGATACATCAACGCCATGTGCTCTTAAAGATGGCCTGCGAGTCACTCCATCTAGCTGGTGGGCACTTCTTATGCGCTTGATGTGGCGGCTGGGAGTTTTGTTGTCGATTGGAGGAGGGCTGCATTGCACGCGTTTTGTTTCATTGCTTTCGAAGGAATTTACTGCTGGAAGACTGTAGAAGCAGACGTGTTTATGTGGCGCATGGCGTTAGAAAAGCCTTTGACTTAGTTCATCAGTAACAACCCGAGTTGCGCTCACTACCATTCGCCCAGGAATGGAGAGGGCTTCATCGAATGATTTAATTTGAGACACTGTCCGGATTATACCGCTTTTTTAACGAATTGTGGGGGGTACTGGCTAGAAATTCAAATAGAAATATGCGGCGTTATGTGTTGTTGAACTTATTCAAAGCACAAGGGCGAGGACAGCTTTAGATCGGAAAAATATCACAAGCCATTGGCGTTCGCAAACATTACCATTTTCAATTCTAGTATATTTGTGTAAGGAGAGTAGAAAAAAAAGGTTTGACGCAATTAACTGGCGAGAAAAGAAATACAACAAAACCGATTTTAAGTATGCACGCTTTTGAGCGCAATTCAATGGAAATTCACATAAGCGGGCGGATTAGTGCAGACGCGTGATAAAGGAAATGCATTTATGATACCCGTGGTCACTGGGGCGTATGTGTATTTTTTTAGATAACGAAAGTAATTACTTCGAATCGTGGGCGTCTTTCCAGCTGTCTCAAATTTTTCACACAACGTTGGTTGGGCTCCTTCTTCTGACTGGGAACCGAAGCTGGTACCATGGTGTCCATGGTCTAGTCGGTATAGACTCATATGGTTGTACAAAGCGCAACAAAATAACACTCAATACGACATTTCCCTCGAAAATACCAGAAACTTTTCCAGTTTATTACGAGGGAGGACTCAATTATGTTGTTGCCTCTAGGGCCCAAAGAACCAATGTTTTACAAGAGTTTACTTCAGCTTGATCTCGCCATCGCTGTTGCTTGTAATCGGAGAACGAAATCGCTGTCTTTTGCATATACTCGTGCGACATCCTTCATTTACCACTCGTCTCAGTGTCGCTGCCCTAGTCACAATGCCACCAAACTTCGCGATGCTTGAGGATACCTGTGCAAAAGTGGCTTATCCCACAAACCCGAAAATAGCCAAGTCCCTCAGAGGTCTCTAGGGACGATCTGTAGAATATCGTTTTTTGTACGTTAGGAATATTAGGTTAATTATTCGAATCATGTGAGAAGAGCTAGTAGCGGCCGTGGCGTTGTGGGTACGCACATGAGCCTTCGCAGCCCAGGTTCGATTCCCGGCCAAGTCGCTGACGATGCTCACAGAGTCTGTCTTGAAAAAGCTTCTCAAATTGGCCGTTGGGAGTCGGCAAACAACCGCAGGGCCCTTGCACTCGTGAGAGAACACGCACAACACGACTGGTTGCTGACAAGCTAGGCCCTGGCGGCTGAAGCTCCACCCATGTTATTATAATTAGGGTTAGGCTCTTCTGTTCATCTCTATTCGCCTTCTATCATCTGCCGTTGCAGATGTCGCCACCAAAAATTCTAATTAAACAAATCGAGGGCACTCATTACTAACAACTAGGTGCTGGAAGCACATTAGAAGTGAACCACTTCTTCTGTGGGTTATCTCAGCGGGCATGTTATGAACCCACGGACTGTAACAAAGGACACTTTGGGCATGTATTTTGCATGTGCTTGGGCAACACAAGGTGACGCACATGAGAAGGACTACAACCAACATCGTGTCTGTGTGTGTAGGCGACTAGGCGGGGATCGGGTCGACTAGAGAAGAGGCTATATCGCCACAAACAAAAATGAAGCATAAAGTCATTGTTTTCACTTCAGCGAACCCAATTAAGATCTAATCTGCTTTGTTTATGAGTTACTTCACAACGGTCGACAGAGGTATTCCTGGAAACTGTGAAGCCGACGAACTTGGCGGCCTACCAACAACCATGCCCACTTCCCGCTAAAACGTACACCCGGCCTAGAAAAATCCCAGAAAAATCTCACAGGTCTAATCGCAGTCAAATAATGATCCTCTTCACTGGCCACTTCTAAATCGACGACCTTTTAATGACTGCCGTGAAAAGTCCAACACCTTCTATGTACCTGCCGCGATCTGATTACGATGCTTCGGAGGCCCTTTCTATGTAAACGATCTATAAGCCTTTAGATTACTTCCTTGGTTGGTTTTCTAGTTGAATTGACTGCCAAATCAATGTTTTACAACACTTTGGCACTTCTCAAAACCAGACGAAGATGTCGATGATGTTCGCGAATGTCTTTTGACACTATCAAACGCCTGGATGTCTTGCATGGCCATGCGCATTTGAACTCCCGCAAGACGTGGTCCATGAAGCGTTGGAAGGTTTGTCCCGCGTTGCGCAGGCCGAAGCACATATAAGCGAACTCGAACGTGCCAAGAGGAGTTGTAATGGCTGCTTTATGCATGTCGGCAGGTTCGACCGGAAGTTGATGAGTTGCGCGGCGGATGTCGATAGTAGAGAAAACGGTGCGCCAATGGATATGGAATCTTCTTCAAGATATTGGTGACCCGTGCTACCAGCATGAACGATTCACGGAATATTATTCTCCTGTTTCCTCGCGCCTACGCCCTCAACCACACCCAGCACTCCTCTACCACTCAATCCGCGGAACTGCATCATGGGGCTGGTTAGCGATCTATATTCCAGAATGCGGCCTTTTGAATTAGATTTGCCACAATGTTAGATTGACTTAGAAAATCTCATTCCAACTATTTTCTGATCTTGTCATGGACGCGATCAGGTTATCGGGGTTTGGTAGATTTACCATCTGCCTATCGTGCGCAAATCGACCGCAGAAAACTACGTGCTCTGCGTCTTCTTCAACATTTGGACATTTTGGGCACAGCGGCGAACTATCATGTCCACTCTTGTGTAGATACTTTCGATAGCCGCCGTGACCGGACAGAAACTGTGAGATATGGTAGTTACAGTCCCCAGTCGTCCTTGATGTCCAGTTCTCGATAACGGGAATAAGCCTATGCGTCCATCTTCCTTTTGTGGAGACGTCCCATCTGGCTTGCCACATTGCTATTGAAGCTGCCCGTTCTTCCATCTTTATGGGTTTGGCCTGCTCCCGGTCGAATGTTTGTCCAAGCTACACCATCTTAAGCTCGACAGGGTAACATTCCTGCTATGACGAACGCTGCGTTATCTGAAAGAATTCTAAATTCGCCGATTCCCTTATTCGCAGAGTCTACTGACGTCATCATCCGTCCTAGTTCTTAGTCCAACCGTAAGAGCTCCAGCCCAAATTGGGGCAGCTACAGGGGGACTGAAATCACTACTCGTGAGAGTAGGATTCGGCGCCTGTATCCGAACATTGGCGGGTTCGGAAACATTCGAGAGAGCGCTCCTTGTGTGCGTGATGCCTTTTCGCTGGCATACTTTATATGCTCCCTAAAGAAAAGCCTATTTTCCAGCATAACCCGCAGATACTGCCCTGTCTTCTTAGACCTAATCATTTGCTCCCCAACTATGAAGTTCACGAATTCGACTCTCTTTCTGCTCGTAATCAGCACAGCCTCAGTTTTGTGGGCCGCTAATTCCAGGCCGGCGTTCCCAAGCCAATCTTTCACCTTGGAGATGCTGTGTTCGTAGCAACCTCCACTCCCTCTATATGTTTTGCCACTGTGACAATAGAAATGTCGTCGGCAAAGCCGATGATTCAACTCCCTCTAGCAGAGTTCATCGTAGAACGCCATTATACTCCACAATAGAGGTCCGAGGACTGATCCTTGAGGAACTCCCGCCGATATAGCATAGTATTTGGTTCCATCGTCGGTGCTGTACATTAGCCTTCTCTTCCTGAAGTAGTCCATGATTATCCTCAACAAATAGGGTGGCGTATTCATGGCAACTAGAGATCTTTGCATGTGCACCCAGCTCGCCGAGTGTAAAGCATTTTTAACATCTAGAGTAACTACTGCACAATACTTCTATTCATCCCCATGGATGGCTTCTTCGGCCAATTTTATCACAGATTCTACGGCGTCGACCGTTGATCGTCCTTTTCTGAACCCGTATTGGTGAATTCATAATGCACCGTTGCCTTCCGCCACCGCCAGTAACCTATCGTAGACAACTCGTTCTAGTATCTTGCCTAGTGTGTCTAATAGACAAATTGGGCGATACGAGGACGGTTCCTTTCCTTTTGGTAGTGCTGCTGTTTCCACTGCGTGGGGAAGACATTTCCCCAAAGCGTACTGGAAGGCGTCTGGTCCAATCATAATGGCCGGTTTGACCGCCGTTTTGATCATGCAACATGTGTGTAAAGTCGTGTATGTGCGGGATGGGCTATCGCATAGGTTCGGTGATGCTGTTGAGACGTCTAAAATCTCTGCACGGCCTCCACTCGTTGTTCTCGCCACTACGGGACGGACGGCATATACCAGCTTCTAGCAGAAGTTGTAAATCATCTTTTGAGGCTTTTGACTTGTCCGGGGACCGTCGTCTCGGTTTGGCAAAAGTTGGAGGGCCTCTGGTGATAATATGATGTGTTATGCCATGACTGTTCTCTTTCTGTTTTTGGGTGAAATTAACTCGCGGGTTAAATCCTTGAATTCGTTTAACAAGTCCTGGAAGATTTTGTAATACATTCGTGTTATTAACAACCCCGCAGGATTGGCTGATTTTAGTAAGTCCGTCGATGAGCTTGCGATGGCGCAAGCTTACTAAGATGTTGAAGTGCCACAAGAAATCGGCTCCTAACATCGGTTGCACAGCATCAAGAGTCCATCTGAACTGGCGACGCGGTCCACGATTGAGTACCAGAGTTCTTTCCACAAACGTCTTAATGCGTGATTTATCCGCTGCATAAAGGTTGAAGTCGCTGTTTGGCTGTTCTCGTTGCACTCGTGTTGGTGGAATTAAGCTGACACCTGCGCCGGTGTCGACGAGGAATCTTAAGCTTGAATTGAGGTCGGGAACTTGTAGGCGGTGCTGTGATATTATTCGCCTGTCTTTTACCGCCGCTGCGGACAGGCCGTTGAGTTTAAAGCTCCATTACGTGGCTTGCTACAATTTTTAGCCTTGTCTCCAAACTTGCGGTGGTACCAACATACCTCGTGTTCTCTGCTGGTGGACGACGAACACGCACGGTGACGGTTTCAGCTTCTTTCTCGATTCTTCGAGCCGTGAATCATTGACGCTTTTATGGATGCGGTCTCCCTTGTGATCTCTGCTAGCTGTTTCTGTAAAGCATACTGTGGCAGAGGCTTTTCGGCAGACACTGAATTAATTATTGTCGGCTCCTTGACCTCCATAATTTTCTCCGCAAGCAGTGCTATTTTGTCGAGGGGTCGGTGCTGATCGAAATGATAGACCTTACATTTGGCGGTAGTCTATTCATCCAAATAGATTTTGGGATGCCGTCATTCATCTCCTTCCCGGCTCGATCACGCATCTCTCGCAATAAATGAGACGGCCGCATATCGCCCAATTCAATATCAGGCAATAACTTCTTGATTCGCTTCTGCTCCGAGTCAGCGAAGTGCTCTATCAGGCGGCTTTTAAGAGTAGGGGGCATATCGGTCGTTGGTGTATTGAGAATTATGCCACTATCCTGAGCGAGCACGTTGCTTTCCATCGCCGCTACTACCGAGTGCTATTTGGTCTTGTCGCTGGAAATTCCTGCAGCGATAAATTCGGATTCCACTTGCGCTATCCAGAGCTGCGGTTTCGCGTGCCAGAACGGTGGTATTCGCATTGGAACCTTTGCTATTTCTGCATTGGGAACGTTCCATTTGTTGCCGCGCTGAGTCCGACAGGTCCCGGGATAGCTGCACTGGGTCACCAATATGTGGCATGATTAAATGAAATGCACGATACGGATAACGAAATCTTCTTTGATTTCCTGGCTGAAACAGGAAGCCTCTATTCCCTCCTACTTGACAGCTCCGCGATCATTTACAACTGTTATAATTATTTCGAATACAATCGTATTAAGTATGATACGCGCCAAATCTAGTCTAAGTGAATAAAGTTAGACAATTCCCTGAGTGGGATGTGATATTATTCGCCTGTCCATGACCTCCCAAAGGTCATGGAACAACATAGAACGGTATATTTTATTGAACCTCACTTTCCTGTTGAATACGAGAGTAACACAGTGCCCGATCGAATGGCTCCAGATCAAGTTCTGAACCTCATTTCAGATTCACAACGAAGATCATTCGGCAAAATCTCATGACCTACAACGTGCGGTCACTGAAACACGTCTGCGCAGCCAAAGCCACACCTACCGTCGAGGTAATTGCCCCGATCGCGCTTTATGTCCCATAAACCGCTCAGAAAAGTGATAAACAATGTACCTTCGAGTGGAATAGTTAAACCACGTAACAACGTGTCACCCATACATTTGGTGATGTTGAGGTTGTTGCCTTGGCTCGTAGACGGAAGACGGAAGCACTGAGTTCGGGCAGCTGAACAGACTCCGTCCTCAACCTTGAAAACGATTCGTCTGACGCGGCTCACCCATTATCTGTTCTCAAAATAAATACGCCAGTCGATGTATTTTCCCTTATCAGCCTTATCTCGAGCATAATTTACCCACAAGCTTTGTGTACAGCAAACATCCGTTCAGCCAACCATCCATTCGTGACTACGAACTTTCCACGCAGTCGGTCGGCCGATTAGGTAATGCCACCTTTGGCCGCAGACCAATCTGTTCTGGCATTGTTGCGATATTCTCTCACGACTGTAAGAACGCCCATCCTTCCATTAAGTCTCAGACAATTAACTTGACACTTGATTGAATATTTTTGCGTGTGTCTCGATGACCTCCAGGCAGTATTCAAGTTGCACCAGCACCTCGGCTGTCCGTTCCTTCAGCGAGCTTCTGTTTTGCCAGCGAAATCGGATGATATCATTCCTCGAAAACCGTTCGTTGACACAATTGATTAATTGGAACGAAATGTGTTATCAGAACTTGATGCGGGCGGAGACGCGGGGGAGTTGTCTTTAACTTCTCTGCCATCACAAGCGTATTTCAGAGCTTTTTTTTGTTTTCTTTTTTTTTGTGGTTTCCATATCTCGGTCTTTGATAATGGGCTTGTTAATTCCCGACGAACACCGAACACGGGTTAACGATGCCCGTTGTTGAACGTCTGAATCTGTGGAGCGCGGCCTAGACGAGCACAGATGTGCCGCCCCACTTCGGTTCGCTTGAATGAGCTAATTCGCTTATCGCGCGCATTTGTGGGTTACTCAAAGGTTAATGGGTGTTTGGAAAGTAAATGTGAATTGCATGATAAAAGGAAAAAGTTTAGCATTGCTTCGACCTTTCCGACTGCATTTCGCTTTGTTGGTGGTGTGTGCCCGTGCGTGTGTGTTGTGGTCATTAAAAGTGCGTTGAGTGTGAGTGGTGCCGCAGGAAGACCGGTTTAAGATCCATGGCGATTGAAAGTTTCGTGAAGTGGTCAGTTAAGCTCCATTTAAGGAACTGATGCTGATTCTGAACTGAAATTCAAGCAAACGGAGATAACTGTCAGCCAGTCTGACTCAATGTTGAACACCCGTTCACAAGCATCGCCCAGCAGATGGGGTTCGGCCAGCTTTTCCTATTCCTTTCGAATGGCTTTCCGTTTTTGGTGGGATTTACATCACCACCGTGTAGTTAGTCACAGCCTTGTTGTTTCAAGACTTGCTTCCTTTGATGTGTCGAATCCGACGACAAATTACACCACATTTTGTGATTTCCGATGCCTCTTGGCGTAGGCAGGACCGTTGCCTCTCGCCGTATTCATCTGCGATCGGCCTTCTCCCATCGCCGTGAAACCCGATACTTTACTTAAGAAAACATTGTCCACTCCTCCATCGTCGCTTGTTACAATACTTGGCGTCAACATCTTCAGTTGTCTTCTGTGGTCTGGCACTCCCCTCAAATTGGTGTTTCTGGCCATGGTCAAGTTCGTCTTCCTTAGTCTCCACCAAGGCCTCTCATCATGCTTCGGCCTCTGTGGTGGAAGCCATGTGGTTCCGCTGTCAATCCCTACCAGACCTCTCATACTGCCCACTCATCGCCTGTCACAAGCATCAATCCATCTTCAAAGAACATCCCTCAAGTGTTTGGTTTCCTCAGCTCTGCGGGCATGACACTCCCGACAAGTGGCACAGCACACCCTCCAACCACAGTTGCACATAACTGGAGCTCTCCTCCCAAAAACCCTTTCTCGTGGCTCACTTCAACTCCCGCAGCATCGGCTAATTTCCAAAAAAAGAGAAATCAAATCAAAACAACACCAACGTCCAGCTCTCAACACCACAAGATGATCTCTCAATCACATCGGACCTGTGTCTGGTTACTTAATGTAAATTTAAGCGTGTCGCCCACCTTTCCCCCCCACTGTGGCATGTAATGGGCCCGTCACTTACCTAATGACTTCAGTTACAGTATCCAATGTCACGTCCAGATGCGCATTAGCCACACACAGCGACCGGGGGTTTTTGTTTTGATTCGCGATTCGACCGGTGGGCGACTCTCGCGCCGCGCCAAGCCTTGACTGAAAGTGCGAAACCCAAAAGAGCGAACACACCTCTGAAGTTTTGCGCATATTTGGAAAAGACACACAACACCAGCACCTCGGCATATGCGTCGCAGCAGAACGACCGTCCATCTTGACAGAGGTTGCTCTGCGCCCCCAGACAGATGCTGTGGCTAGGTGTGAACTGCCCCGCTGTGTCAGCAGCCAACACCGGATGCCACAAAGTGTATCTGAATGTGAAATTCCGCCAGTGATTCAAAATGGTCAACCATTTGAGACACACGGTCTGCGGGGGCAGCACTTAAATTTGTAACTTTGTTGTGCTGTTGGGCAACAGAAGTGCAGCAGAATGGGAATCCAGTGGGCGCTTGACAACCTCTGGTTTTGGGTTGAAACCGACACCCGTTACAATAAAAACACAAATCCGCCGAGCGCACTGCGGTGCTTTCTTCGCTGTCAAGTGTGGCGTGGCGGGGCGTGATGTAGTGTGGTGTGGTGTGGTGTGGTGTTATGGTTACGACAAGACATCAGCGACTTGGAATTTGTTCTGGGGGCGGATAAACTTAAATTATTACGATTTTGTTTTAATTGCGGCGGCGCGGTGGTGGTATCGGCGGTGGCCTGAGTCGCACTCAGTTGTGTCTGACTGCGAGCGGAGGTGGCCAGTTCAGAATGTGTTCCATGTGCCTGGCGACACCGGCCTCCAGAGGCCCAGGAGGAGGTATAATCGGATTGAGTTGTTCAATTGAACGAAGCCCGCCTCTCCCCCGCTTGACAGTCGTAACGAATGCTGAGAATGGCGAGACTTAAGGAGTGATGAGTAATTGGATTCGGAGCAATTGCGCTGGGGGATGATTTGATTTTAATTTCACTCGTTGGCTCATTAAGGCATAATTGAAATATTCAACTAACTGAAGTCATCAAGCGTTGTCGTGGTACCAGTGCTCGTGCTAATGAAGTGGTTCTCTTCTTCGGAAATGTGGTGCTGTTGCTTACTTCCGTGTGGACTCTCGGGGCTCCTCGGATGGATGGTGAGGATACCTGGGGGTGGTCGAAAATGCCATCGAAACGTGGACTGCCTGCTGGGTTGCAACCTTGAAAATGTTACCATTGAACTTGGGCTTATCAGTAAGTTCAGGGCTACGTTATATTTAAGATGAGCATTTATTGATTGACATATGATTGGAAGAAGGATTGTTCACTTGGAAGTTACTATTCCAGTTCCTACGCCAGAAGTATGACCTTTTTGAAGACCGCAGCTTCTCAAATATAATGTTTGAAACCCGTGGACATCAAAAGTGTGCATAGCAGTTTGCCTGGTACGGACATCACAGTCGTCGACTAACCAGTATTTAAGTCAGAATCTGGACATATTTGCTCAGTACTGTGTGCATTTTGAGGGATATTCGAACGTATTCGACACTTATTTACGACGATTCCGGGCACTGACACACCCCACATCTGGCACACACTTCGTGAACCTTTATATGCAAGCACTATGCAAAGTGTAGCAGAAGACAACACCCAGAGTTTAGCTTCGTTGCTTAACTGAGCCATGAATAGTCATTTAGCTTGTCACACCGTAATAAATATCGCAAATATTTGCCGCGCATCAAAAATGTCCAGGGAGCTGAGATGGGAGCAAATTAAAAAATTCTTGAGCCAGCAAGCAGCTGCAAGCTGAAAAGGTTTATAATTCGGTTCAGTAGCCTTCCAGTGTAATGCATATGTAAAAAACATTCAGCACAGGCTTGGCAACAACGCCTGACTTGCACCTAATGGCGCTCAACATGGGACCTTTTCAGTAGCTTGCACAGCCAGTAGTTCCCTGCCAAAGCCACAGCATCCAGGCAGTATTTTAAAAGTCAAAAACCAACTGTCCCCTTGCATCAATTGTAGCAGAAAGTAAAATAAAATGATCGGTTCTTTAAATATTTATTTTACAATCAAGCGTTTAGAGATCAATGAGTCTTCCAGAGGATGCCTTCAAATGAAGGTTCTGGACATTCATGATTTTTAAGACTTAGCATTTTGTCAACATGAAGTGATGTTGTTCCAAGTATGGTCATTATCCTGGATGCCGCATTGCCTCACTTGAAAGTTGTAACACATCAGAGAGCCAATGGCGTAGCTATGTCCTTAAAGTGGGCAACTGAAGGCAACCGGAGTGCCCTGTTGGACTCGCTTAGTTCTGAAATAAGCGTCACATCGAGAGTATGAACGAGTGCTAAAGCCGCATCTTCAAAGCGCCCTGTCACACTTCTTGCTGCCGACAAGACTAGGGGCTCTTACATCTTTATACCGGACTTTTTGTCCTTCTTCAATCAGGAGGTGTAGATTTGAAGGAGAATTGTACCGATCCGCTCGATTCTTAGTTGACTGATTTTTGCTTCCTGAGCAATATCCATGTGTACAAATCAGAGAGCCCGCGAATTTGTGTTTTCCTCTATTCACTGTCGACACAGACATGTTCTTTCGAAGGCACTAAGCCTTGCCCCTCTGTCTCATTTTGAACGGTGATTAAAAATATCCCCAGTGTCATCCAAAAATATGTGTAACATTGACAAATGTGTACTCCCTTAGTCACTTTATGTGACATTTGTCACCCGCACGTGTGAATCCTCTTAGTCACATTTTATAAAAACGTGAGAGAGAAAGGGAGATATTTTGTCACTTGCAGTTTTGACGGTGACGACGAACGACGTAGGTACTTAGTTTTAACCCATATTTTGTATTGATAGGAATAAAAGTTGATTAATGTGCCCACATTTAGTGTTAAAATAACAACAAACCAGCAATATGAGTGGCTGCTCGCTTTAATAGAGGTCAATCCCAATCACATCCAGAAATCCAATTTGTTGAGAAAACGAAACATTTGCGTTGTCCTTTGTCTTGGGCTGTCATTGAATATAGTCAATCTGGGAATTATAGCAAAGACGCTATAATTCGAACGACGAATAACGAACGAGTTCTGCACTAAAGGCATCCTGAAAATACAAAAGTTAACAAATTTAACCACCGAATGGATATGCATCCCTCTTGAAGACACAAAATGATTTAAAAATGTATTTGAACGGAATTCTTTTTACAATTGAGATTACAACTAGGCTTACAAACGAAAGGCTAGGGTTTAGGGTTGGCTCAACAATGGGGGCCCAACTGATGTACCTTGTTTAATTTCAATTTTATTATTATTGTCGGTTTATTGTTCATTCATCATGTCCTACAATGGCTGGTGCTTACATCGGGTTGTTCAAGTCCGTGTGTCCATGGTGGTCCGATGTGGTGGTGATGTATTAGCCGACTTAGCCTCGACGGTTATTGCTATCGCTGCTCTGGTAGAATCCATGCAGCTAGTTGTTCGACGTCGTTGCAAAGTTCTGCTCGTTTAGCAGATTTAACGCGTTGAGGTAGCGTTGTCTCCGGGGATTGTGTTTCTCAAGTTCCTGATTTCCTCGTTGATTTCTAGTAGTTGCTTTTGTGAACAGTGTCACCAAGTACTGTTGCAGGGGGATGATGCGTGCTTGGTCGTAAAGCCTATTGTTGCTGTGGTGCCTTTGACGGTCCCTGTCGAAGGTGAGTCCGGTACATATTCGCAGTATTTTACTTTCGAAAATAACGAAGATTACTTTCGATTCCCACATCATGCTGGTCTTAGAGATGGTGTGCCATATTGGGAAGCCATACGTTAAGATCTGCCGTATACGCTGCTTGTATAGCAGCAGTTTTGTCCTCTGGCTTAATCCATTTTGCTTGCGCATCAAGGGATAGATGCGATGGAAGCCTAGGTTGGCCTTCTTAAGGGTCAGTTTCGAATGACTGTTGAACTTCAACCTTTCCGTGAAGTTAACGCCAAGATACTTGACCTTTTCGTTTGTTGATATTTCTGTACCGTTAGGGAGCACAACCTTTATGCTTGACATCTGGCTACTGATCTGCATCCACCTCTGGATGGTCTCCTTAAGCACATGAATACCGATTTCCCAGCATTGATACGAATACCCCACTTGGTATAGTAGTCAAATTTGTTCGCTGTTTGGATTTCGACCCTTTGTGCGGTCATCTGTGGTGACGTCGAGCTGACATAAGTCAGCGAGTTATCTGCAAATAGACAGCAGTTCACTGTGTTGGTTGGATGTGGTTGATCTGCCGTGTAGATGTTGAAAAGTCACGACCCCAGCGTTGATCCTTGTGCAACTCCCGCCTTGGTGCTCCGCTCTGTTGACTTGCTGCCTTCAACTGAGTCGTAGAAATTGATCCTGCTCGAAGACACAAATCTGCATCATGTGTTGCCAACTAGTTGCATTTTTTGCGAAGAGAATTTTAATGATTTTTTTGTCAACTCTGTTGACTTCAAGAATACAGATTTTGATGTGAGGTGGCAGAAAAATGCGAGGCGATAATTTGTCACTTTCTCGCAAGAGAATAAAGGCGATATACTTGTTTCTAGTTCGTTACATTTACTTATTTACTAATTCAATCCATTTCAAACCACAAGCCTGTCTGTATCGAAAATATTTTCAAAATAATTTTTATTTCTATTTTCAGGTAAGCAAAATTCGAAACTGAGAATTAATAGCATTGGATTGTGTGAACTTGACGTAAGCCTAATAACTTTCCACAGCCACTTATTTCATACGTATGTAATGGGTGACTCATTAAGACCAGTTTTTAGTTTTAAATAAAACACATGAAATTAATTATATATAATTTTTATTTATTTTTTATAATTTAATAATTAATTATATTAAAATAATTTTTTATGGTGGAGGCTTTATTATGGTCTGAGGGAGTTGTGTCTGAGATTTACTTTTTGAGTATAATTTCGTGTCATAGTTGCCTGCCACTACGCCATACTAAGTCCATTGTGAAGGTCCAATTTTGGAGCACTGCTTTCAGCGTAGTAAATAAGGGCAAAAGTTGACTTCCAAAATCAGGGATCGTTTGGTCGCGTATCATACAACAACATACACTAAGGCTCGAATCGGATGGTAGATGCAATAAGGGAATTGGAAGGTCGATGCACATCATATGTTGCTCGAAGTGCACGAGCAACTTGTAAGAAGTCTTGACGATAAGTGTATATTGTACCCTATTGTTAAATAGTCTATACTGACTTCATCTTTTCTTAGAATATAAGAAGTGTGTGCGAATGTACCATGTTCGTTGTGAACAGTAGCTTTTGTTCAGTTAATGAAGATAACTCAAAATGATCACTCACAGCTGAGGGCCCAAATATATTGATTTTAACTGAAAATATTCACCAGCTACTAAAAAGCGACCGTACGTGCATAAGTTCCGTAGTTCGACTGCAGATCAAAAACTTGCATTTATTTTCACTGTGCACTGAGTCACTGATACAGTTTCCAGATTGATGTCAAGTAGTTATTTATAACTACGGTGTTGGCATAAAACCTTGTGCTTCTCATTCTGTGATTGGTCACCAACACGGCCAACAAGATTAGGTTTGTGTATAAGATTGGAGCATGAAATAAGCACAGTGGTTTACGTCTGGGGTATTTGGCTGAGCCTATCTTCTACAACAACCATTCACATTGTTCGTGTGAGGGAGGTTGATCGGTAGCCGATTTAGCCTCGATGGTGAGTGGTCTGGAAGAACACTTGCCCGTTGTTCGACGTCGTTGGAAAGTTCTGATCACTTAGCAGATTTAGCGCGTTGAGGCAGCGTTCTCCGAGGGTTCTCAGGTTACTCATGGGTGTCTAGTAGTTGCTTTCTGAACAGTGTCACTCTCACATCTTGCATCCTACTACCCGAAATGCGTTGTATTGTTGGGTACCTTTGAATAGAAGACAGAAGTGGATAGAGTATACAAGAAAGCAGCAGAACACAAAATCCCAAAATCTGTGATATGGCTGACGAAGGATAACCGTCAAGAAGCGACTTCGAAGGAACGATTATAATGGACAAGCCTTCCGATTGTAGTGACGGACATCGTCCATCATGGGATGTAGCCTAGCGTCTAATTCATAACTTCATTCTACGACAGTAAAAAAACGAACGATTACGATTGAAATAACTAAAGAGATCAGCCCTCAAGAAGTCATCAC
This sequence comes from Eristalis tenax, assembly GCA_905231855.2. Taxonomy (NCBI): domain Eukaryota; kingdom Metazoa; phylum Arthropoda; class Insecta; order Diptera; family Syrphidae; genus Eristalis; species Eristalis tenax. Next base: position 60,906,409 of record HG993125.1, on the reverse strand, counting down.
GATCGGTGAAAACTGGTTCCAGTTGCGATTCTTTTCCATTGCACCACGCCCAAAACGTGGATGTCCTCTTTGGCCTTGCTGAAGCATAGTCGAAGATCCCTCGCGCCGAAATTCGGTTGTCCATATATTGCACATGGCAAAGTACCATATTAGTGATTGCACCAGAGGAGACTTATATTGGTGTATGGTCAATTTTGTTCGTAGTCAATTGCCAGTTCGAAGAAGGGGTCTCCGACCAGAAGCTGCTTCTAGTACATTTGTAAATACCACATACCTCTGAGCTCTAGAGCTAAAGGTGAATGGGAGCTGGACTTTAATAAGAACTGGACTCGGTGTTGTAGTCTTCTTGTGGACCGATGAGATATTAATTTCCGACGAAGTCATTTCCTCCCCGTTATAGCTACCCATCGTGTACTTTGCTGCTTGGTTAACCACCTTGCTGAGAACAAGACAGACCTGCACAAAGTACTCCCTTCCTTCAAATTCTCAACCACGACCCACAGGCATCCTTCACAGAAAAGGGCTCTGTAAAGTCAGTCACTTGAAAAAAATTGTTCCCAGCGAATGAACTTATCTCACTGATGTCCACTTAAAAACTATCATTTCAAATTCTCTTTGAACGGCGTACTGCCTAATGCCATGAGTACCTCCTGGCTAATTACGTCCCCACTCACTCGAAGTCCTTCCTCAGCAAGCGCAGCTCCTCGTGGAATGTTTCATCCCCCCTCCCGCCATTCTGCATCCCAGTTCGTCAGCAAAAATCGCCCTTAAACTGTCCCTCATTAGTATTCTCGGATCTTCCTTAGACCTTGCATATTCTGTCCTTCAGAACAACTTTGGTTGCCCTGACTCCGACCGGCAAAGTTTTGCCAAATTATCCGACTGCCCGGCGATATTTGAAATTAAAACCGTCTCTCAAGAGCAGTTGAAGGGCGTGCAGGTCCCCGGCATCTCTTAGCGACAGCAGAAAAATAATTACAATTACTTTCGCCCCGTACCACAGATGAGTGTCGTAAAGTTTAAACTCTCCTCGGCGTCGGGGGGACATTGCCACAGCGTCATGTCATTCCTCGGAGGGGGCAGAAGACATTTCCGATGACATACAGTCCGCCTTCACTAATTCAATGAACACACATGAGCAGCAGAGAGAGAGAGAAAGTGCCACAAGGGCAACAATAGATGAAAAGACAGAAAAGCGAATAAAACACAAAGCAAACGATGGCTTCCCCACCCGCAGGAGGGCGGATGTAATGGCCCTGTGGTACGCATAAATGTGTTTGCGTTGCTCGCATTCAGATAGCATCTCGAGCACTTACACAATCAGACCCATCCCACGGGCGAATGAGATTTGCTCCTGAATCATGTTTCGCCTTGAAAAGGACGACCTTCCAGACTAGACCAGTGCGCCGGGTGAGCAGGGACGGGCATTCGTTCACTTCGTCCTTGGACGAGGTTTTGTACGGAATGAAGTCATCTGGATTGCGTCCTTGGCAGCGGCGGGTACATACAGAGACCGTGTAGTTGGCTCGGTGGCACGCAGGAATTGCTGTCTTATCGTGTAGTTTGCGTGTTTGCGGATTCCAGGCTTGCTTCATGATGGCATTTCATTCCGCATTAGACTCTGGTGTGGAATTTTCAGGAGATTGCCGGTGTATCAGACGTCACCCGATTCCGGCTCCCACCTGCGCACAAGGACAAGCACTCAGTGGCGGGCTCGTGGGACTGCCGTTGAATGATTAATTGGTTTTCAGTCTGAGCCTGGGGTGGAGTGAGGTATTTGCATATGTCCTCGAACGGAGACACTAGGTCCAAGTGGGTCCGTGTGTTTTCTGCTGGCGAAAGAGCTGGCGACTGGCGTGTATGGTCAAGTGAGCGCAAAGTGGTGACATGAATGTGCAACGAACTTTGGATGCAGTGCTCTCCGAGCCGTGCATAGTAATTTGGTTGTACAATTGAATGTGTGGGGCGAGTGAACACACGAAGTTGGTGCCCGGCGCGACCCGAGGGTGGAGTCGCGTTGCAAATGAAATCTATTTGGAAATTAGAAGGAGCGTGTGTCGTTTGTATAGTGCTCATAACTTGCTTAGGAAATGGTGGGGAGGTGTGCCCTGGGTGGCGGGGACTACTGGCAGTAATTTGATTTGCTTTGGCTTACGAAAAAAAAAAATGCATGCACCCCACATGACCTAATCGTCCTTGGTGCTGACTCTGTGGACATGGGTTGTGGTGGAATGTTCTTCTGAAATCACCGTGGATTGCAATAACATCCACAATGAAGGACTTCTTTATTGAATGTTGATACTGTTCGTGGTGCCCCAATCAGGCACCGTGCAGGGAACTAAGTCCCCGGGAACTAAGTCCAATGAGGGTTTGTCAACAACTGCCAGGCAGGAGCCTACTAAACATCGCCACTTCTTGAAACTGCAAAACGAAACAAAGCCAAGATGGCCTTATTTTTCACGTCACCAATCCCCTGTTTATGGTACAAACGGAGCCGTAAAATAAGACCCAACGAAATAAAGCCAAAAAAATACAATTTGGCCTAATTTCGTCTTGAGACTGGAAATAACCCCAAATTTCCGAATATTTCGTTTTGTGTTATTTAAAGTTAGTTTTGTCCTTTTATGCTGAAAAAATACCAAAGAGTTCAAATAATTAAACTTAAGATCAAGGCGCGTGCTTGGCAGTCGTTCACATACCCTTAGCGTAGCGACGAAGTCGCGTGAGCGGGTTGAACGAAAACATGGTTAAACTCCTGTCAGCGAGCGGAGCGAGCTACCCACATTCTTTAAATTCACCAGACTTTCTTGCAGGCGTCTTTAAGGAATTTCAATTTTTAAATGTCATATTCGTCCTTGCCAGTGGCTTGCGCCAAGAACCGGCTTGGCCTTAAGCTCCCTATGTGGTAGACTATGAATAGACAAACTTGCAAGACAATCGGAGGTGATAGCTTTTCGGAACACTTTCCTACTCCTTTCAAGGGTGGGAATTTATTTCACATCTAGAGGGAAATTTCTTTTGGTACTTAATTCCCACCTCGCATGGGAATTAAGAACCTCAGTGGACTTAGTTCGCGGGGACTTAGTTCCCTGCCCCATCTGACATAAGCTTCTGAATCGTCGGAACATTCTGCGAGGGGTTTTCGGGCCTCGGTGAAGCAGCAAGCATGGTCGGCCCGAGCCAAAAGTGCGTCCAGCTAACCGCACCCCATTTTTTAACTCAGTTAAGGAAACTATCATTTTCGGGCTAAGCCTTAGCAACTTCTGTTATAAGGTCACCATAGCCTAGAGGCTTTCATAATTCCTTTTCCTTTGACATTATTGACAAACCTACCGAGCCTTCCTGAGTGATGTTAGTCTTTAGATAATCGAGTTCAGAAAGTATACGGTCTCCTCAAGCTACTGTGATATTGTGTTTAATGGGCACACACTACATGTTAAGCCAGACTTAGGGTCCAACTATAAAATTTCACACTTCTAAACATGAGCTAACGACTGGATGGTGCAGTTGGTTAAGTGCCTGCCCTCGGTTGGTGGGTTACCCGGTTCGGATCCCTGTTCAAGCAAAGTGAATACGCTTTAATCTTGTTTTCAAATCTGATGATCTACTGCCCATCTGAAGCTATGACTTTTTCCTCTCTTTCTGGCAATTTGTGGATCCCATTCCAAAAAGAACCTCGCCGGCTTGGCAGCCAAGAATGATTCAAGCCAATTTTTGATATTCTGCTCTGATGTGGACCGTATTTCAGGGCTATAATGCTGGTGGGGTAAAATTTCCCATCCACTGTTTTCCAAATAGTTCTTAACCGGAATAGGGCCCAGCGTTGCCATGATGGAAAATGATTGCCTCGTGTCTGGTCGCATATTCCGGACGTTTTTCGGCTACTGCTCTCTTCAAATGGATTAATTGTGTTCGGTAGAGTTGTCCATTGACGTTTTCACCCGGGTTTAGCAGCTCATAATACAGCACACCCGTCTGATCCCACAAAATACAGAGCATTACCTTCGCGTCATGGATATTCGGCTTTGCCGTTGATTTGGCTGGTTGGCCGGATTTCACATATGATTTGTTGCGCTTGGGGTTCTAGTAATGGATCCATTTTACATCACCAGTAACAATTCGATGCAAAAATGACTCCTCTTGTGGCCTTCCAGCAGCAATTCGGACATGCAATCCCGCCTTTCGACGTCTCTCGGCTTGAGTTCATGTAGAACCCAATTTCCTTGCTTTTGAATATATCACGCTACTTTTAAACGTTTTGAAATGACTGCCTGAGTGACACCCTAAATACTCTGTGAGCTCTTCTTGTGTTTGACATAGAATAATGCTTCCAGTTCTTCATCTTCAAACTTTTTCGGCTGCCCAGGACGTTCATCGTCTTCCAAGTCAAAATCACCACTTTTGGCACGTTCGCTTAGCTGGCACATGTTCACCATAAACCCAAAATACGATGACTTTCCGCAGCAGTTTTCTTCATATGAAAGTAATGAAAAAGAACTCCTCTCAAAACACCTGAAGAAGCACAAAGTTCGACATAGTTGAGTGAAAAACAAAAATTATTGTTGTTTACGCTTCAAATGAATGACATGAAATGACGTAAAATGACAGTAGCTTTCCAACTCATGTTCCAATGGAATAATACAAGTTGCGCCATCTCTTAGCAAAACGCAAACTTATTCTAATGGGAACACTTTCCTGTGTACTTTAAAAAACTAAGTTTTTATTAATAATTATTATATTGGTGGTTGAGCCACCAAATAAAAAATACCTAGAAAGGAAAAAGAATACGAAGCGAAAATCCGATCCATTCCGTTTGTCAATTTTCTTTTGACGCAAAGCTTTTGACAAAAGCATTCTTCGTTTCATCCAATTGACAACAGAGGTCGTCGCTGGCGTATCCCAGTCTTATGTAGCGGCAACACTGACTGTGGGCATCACAATGGACCAACATGGTTAAGTGTGGTGGTGAATTCGCTAGTAGCCCCCTTCCCTACCATAACCCTACATCTCCTTTCTGGTCTTACAAGCGGGGATAAGACTGTGAACACTGTGATGCAATTCAGCCCCCGTCGAAATCTTTAAGACGCATCGCATGAGGAACGAGATTTGTTATTTTTCGAACATTCGCTGTGTGGAATTCTTCAAGCTGCTCAAGACCTTGTGGACACAAACCATAACCGCCTAACTCGAGACAAAAATGAGTACCCCATGAGCATCAGTATCTTCGTTATTCGGAGTGCAGTGGTAATTCAAAACTTAGACCTCGTCTCCTGAAAAGTATGTTTACCGACTTGTTGCACGACGTGGTCGTTAGGCGACGGTCGTCTTTTTCCGATTCGCTTTGCAAAAGGGTGTGCCAATGCTCCATCACTCACCAGGGCCATTCACAGGCTTTGTTACATCCAACTCCATTCCTCAACTGGATCTCCGAACATCGAGAAACTTAAAACCCGACTTTAAATGCACGTACAAGGCACAACAAAAATAAACAAAGTACCACCGAATGACAGAAATCCGACTTAAAGCAAGCACATTTATCATGTTCCAGCGCAGTCACAGAGATCACTGACTTCTGAGCGGTTCGAAACGAAAACGAAAGTCCCGACTTAATTCGAGGTTAGGAAACGTTTCCAACGCCTCACAGACTACCAGGTTCCATTCAAGCTCTGCCACATTTGTCTATGGCCCCGTCATGAATATTTCAACACCATGCCCTGGTCTCGGATAACCATCGCACCTCTAACCTCTGTACATCACGTGTCAAGCATATGAAGCAACACGTCCCACCGTCACCGCCACCACCACTACCACCACCACCAGCTGACATCAAAATTCAATTTGTGCAAAATTCAAAACAAGAAAACACCGAAAAAAGAACCACAGAGAGATTTTCTAATTCAGCGGCGCCGCCACTGCAGATCCGCAGGCCGTAGATAGTCCGGGCAAAACCATCCGAAACACTGCAATTATTGCAGTCACGTCACTCAGCCAAGGCACTCCGCGCCGCCAGCACGGGCAGCACCGCCACGGCGTCCAACACCGGCAGCAGCAGCACAACCCAAGTGGCGGTGCCGGCGAGCAACGACTTTAGGTCCGCAACGTCTGACAGCTACGAAGGCGGCAAACAAGTGGTGGTATGGTTCGCTAGAAAAATGTAAATCTTTCTTTCCGTTCGACTTGAGCTGGTGTATCGCACTCGCAGCCACCGCCTCAATCGTCGGAGTGGTATAATAAACACTTCAAGTGACTGAAAAGAGAAAGACAGCTATTCAGCCGCCGCGCGAGTTACCGTGCAACTTGTACGAGCAGACAGCTCGAACGGGCCAAAAGTTTAACCCCCAAACCTAGAATGACTCCGCCGACCATTGCTGCGCCACAGACACATAAATGCTGGAAATTTATTCTCAATGGCTGCTATCTTTTCCCCACCGTCTCTGCCCTGTGCATGTATCCATTGTGGCTGGTGGATTGTTGTAAGGTTTTATTTTCGTCTCGGGCAGTTACAATGGTCAGCCGGAGGACGGGCGGCGGCGCGAGCACAGAACGTGCACGGATTAATGTATCTCTCGGATGGCTGCAATGTGGAATGTAATTCAGCCTCTTGCGGGGGTGTACCTCAGCACCGGTTTGCTGATCTGGAAAAGTGAAACTTTTTCCCTGGTCCGGCGTAGTTTCACTGCGGGGTGTGTTGCCTCTCCCTCCCCATCCAAAGCGGTAGAAGCGAAAGACCCCGGCTGCAGTTGGAATAATTCTGAAAGCTTAAGTGACCCATTTGTCAAGCCGCGCACAATGGCTGATCTTTTAGCCGAACAATTTCTTGTGAATCGTGTGAATCGTGTGAATCGCTGCCATCATCGTCCTTTCTGTTATCATTTTTTCCGTTTTTTTTATCTCCGAAACGTTGCGGGGTTTTCGTTTCGCAGTTGTTGCCGGCTTCTGCTTGCTTTGTTTGTTGCAACTCATTCATATATGCGAGTCCTTTGTTGAGATTTGAAAATGCTAAGGGAAGAGCTTGAATGCAGCTCGGAGTAGTTTTTGTGCAGGTTTGTGATGACACAAAACGCGTGCTCTGCCTGCCCTTAGGCATTTTGAGGAGGTTTGGACCAGAAACTGCATTCAAACGGCAGCTGAGGGGTTGAGCATTTAGATGATGATGATTACGTGACCGAATGTGCTGTCAAGCAGGAATATAAGCTACTCCCTACAAGCGCGGAGAGGAACGGAAAGCCATTGTCAATTTTCTTTGAGGCAGGGTTCTGACAGCGAGCATTAATCATCCAAGGCAAGTGTTGGAGAACGATGCCTTTTTTACTTTCTGCTGATTGTCGCACATTGACTTTTGTTTCTTGCTCGAAATAAATAAACTGCTTGTCAAGCAGTGTGACACAGGAGGTACCTGAATTGCAGTGAGTGACGATAGTGAAGAACATGGCACATTGCGTGTGATGCCGCTTTTAGCCTGTGAACATATCTTCTCCGCCTTTAAGCAGGCTTAGGGCAACAGGAGCAACAAGAACATCAGGACGGACGGGAAAATACAGAGATGCAGAGAAAAGGAAACACATGACGCGTTGGTGTTCACTTTCAAGTCGATTGTCTTCGGGATATTGGTCTCATAAGTTTATTCGATCGACTTGCGACAGACCTTCGTTGTAAACGGTGTTCCAATTGGGTAATGACAGGTGTGAAGTTGCACTGTGAACGCACCCTTAAGTCAATGATCAAACTGTCAAAATGTGACTTCAACGGAGACAGCCTTCTTTTTGTCGTAATGCTCGCCCCAGTAGACAAGAAAGTGAACAAATATGAGTCTTGTGCCAACGGGTTGGTTTTAAGGTTAGGTTTGGTTGTAGTCGCTGATGGCAGAAGGCAGTCTCACTTAGGCCAAAGTAACGCTTACAACGGAGCCATTTAGCTGGCTAATACTGACGCCTCTTAGCTCATTGAGGTTATTGAAGTAGTAGGCCCCTAAGCGTGTGCCGAGTAGGTGATCTATGGTTTCAACCTCCTCTTCAACCATGCCGCTTCTACAGAAGTGATTATAGGGGATACCCAACCTTCGGGCACGAGTGCCATGTACGATTATAACGCCGATGAACGCCCTGAGTGAAAATCTGCTGAGTCCAAGCAGATTGAGAGGTCGTTAGCAATTAAGTGATGGCCATACTTCTTTAATTTTAAGGTGAGCGCAGGTGAGCGGGTTGACGCCGGCGGTCCGCGCCCCGCTTAGGTCCTGTTGGACCAATTGTGATACTCCTGAGGGTGCAATGACCTTCCTGACGCTGGGGGTCCGCGCCGCGCTGAGGTCCTGATGCACCCATTGTGATACGCCTTGGGGGTGCAAAGACCTTCCTGACATCCTTCTCGTTTTTGCTGGTGTTGTTTAATCTATTTGTGATGTGGTCCAGGCATCTGGACCATTTTGGTGTTGACTGTGTGCATCTTGAGCAGATCTTAGGCTGTGGCGATTGGCATGAAGGTGGTACACCTTCAAGTGTTAGGGAGGAGGATGTACCACACCCAGCGAGTTCATCGGCCTTGCAATTGCCCGGTAAGTCACACTGTCCCGGCACCCACTTGAGGTGTATACTAAAATACTCAGCCATCTCGTTGAGAGACAGCGTACAATTAATTGATGTTTTTGAGTTAAACATGACACTGTCCAGGGACTCTATTGCGGCCTGACTGTCCGAACAGGTGGTGATATGTCTTTTAGATATGACATCGTTCTTCAGCCAGGGTGCAATGGTTTCTGCCTCTAATACACTACAGTGATCAGGGAGATAGCAATATTGAGGTCTTGGGAATAGACACCAGCACCTACTCCCTCGTCTGTGAAGATGCTCAGAGGATCAGCTAGCATCTGGTTATCAGATATCCAAACCGATCTGGAGGGAGAGCTGGTGGAGAATTTCTTCTCGAAGATTACTTGGGGTACTAGGGGGTCGGTGTCATAGGGGAGAAAGTTAAATTCGTTTATGATAGTCGAGCGGACGAAGGTGAGTTCGGACCACAGTCCGAGTGTTTTAAGTCTCAGGGCTGTAGTGGCTGCTTTGCAAAGGATATCCAGTGGTGGATGGTGAAAGAGTATGGTAAGTGCATCCGACGGAGTGCTCTTGGGTGCCCCGGTGATGAACATGCAGGCCAGTCTTGCACTTGATTAAGTTGCTCGCAGTTGAGCTGGGTTCAGTGCTGTCCACCAAACCGTGTTGGCCTGGCAATTGAGATTAAAATCCAGTATGTGATGAGTTTCGTTTTGTTTCAGTTTCCAGCTGAAAAGTGCAGGAGGAGCCTTCTTGACCCTCTCCTGGATATTCATTTTGCTTGTCGTCAATGATCAGACCCAATTTTTCGCACTGGCGGTTAATTGCAGAGCGGTACCGCACAGCTAGGGAGGACCAAACTGAGGGACTCTGTACCTTCTGGCGAATAGTACAAGATCCGTTTTTTGAGGGTTGACGCTGAGGCTGCATGTTTGTATCCAAGCTTGCAGCCTATTGAAGGCGTTATGTCTGATATGCCAGATATCGCTATGGGCAATAACTTTGCATCCAGCCTCTTCCAGTATTAGTAGCAGCTCATTCGTTCCAAAGAAGGTGCGAGAGTACACCTCCTTGCGGGGTTCCCTATTTACTCCTCTACGGATCCTAGCATCTCCTAGAGTTGTGAGTAGCTGATAGATGATGGCCACTAAGGGCTTTCCAATCCCGAGTTTGTAAAGCGCAAGTGAGACTGCCTTCGGTTCGATTTTGTTCGATCCTTCGATGTCAAGAAATGCCACAAGGGAGTATTCCTTGCACTGGAGAGATTTTTCAACTATTCCTATCAGGGAGTGTAGTTGTCTTTACAGATTTGCCTTATTGTGAACGTGTGCGCAGGTGAACGTGTGTACGAAGGCAAACTGATCTATTAATTTCTCCAGGGTTTTCAGGAGACTAATGGGTCTAAGGTCCTTCGGTTTGACATGAGAGCATTTCCCAGCTTTTAGGGTGAAGAACTACCTCTTCCAGGAGTTGGGAACATGGCCTAGAATCATGCAGGCATGGCATGATAAGATCCGCTGTTTTTTGGAGTCCCACAAGGATGATTCCGTCAGCCTGATCTGATACCGTCCCGCTGAACTGAAGGGTTTAAACCTCGTCAGTGCCCACATGACAGTTGTGTGCCTGATGTTAATTGAAATGCAGGGGGGTTCGGGGGAGATACGCGAGTTGGTCAAAGTGCCCAGAAAATGATTGACATTCGCGCACCCGTCCCCCAGGAGCCAAAACAGTCTATTCGAGGGCATTCTCAAGAATTGGGCGTGGACCATGCTGGCCATTGCAAATACCCTCACCCCTTGATACCCACATCGTAGGGTCCACTCTCAAGGCCATCTGCCGCTTAAAAAGGAAGCGATATTTGGTACAATTCGCACTGGAGTTTCGATGACATTTCCTCATGGATGTGCCGTCTGACACACGGACACCAGTACTCCAACTGCATACAAAGACAACTTTCCCTACGCACAGGACTGGCTAGAATCTGAGCCCGGATAGAACTGTAGTCGAAACTTCTCGGACAGCTATAAGACCAATGAAGGATCTGACGCTAGTGCCTCGTGGAGGGTGACAACATTCGACTGCACACCAAGAGTTTCCAAGCGGAGACCTATGCGATCCTAATGGCCACGAACTATATTGTGGAGAACAGGCGAGAGCGGCGAAGTATTTGTCTCTGCAGAGACTCAACCATTTAACGGCTTATAGGATTGTTAAGGACCAATAGGAAATTAAACTTTTAACCCTTTCCAAATTCCTCTATTAAATACAACAATTTTTTAGCTCCAGGAATTACTGTAGCTTGAGCTCATCATAGCTTAATGGAAGGAAATTTTTCACAAACCACATTCGGCAGTATATATTCGCTAAGACTTGTGTGGGTCCGAGAACGAGATCGCCGATGAACTAGCTAGGATCAGGGGAGGAACTCTTAATTAGGACTTTCATCGATGGTTGGACCCTTCGAGAGCACTGTCGGAGGTGGCAAGGCTTTCCGGGATGTAGACAGACCAACGTGTGTCAGATATGTCAAAAAAACAAGCTGTTAGCTGCTGGAAAATGTGACTGAGTTGCATTTTTAATGCATTGTTTTTACAATGCGTACGCACTGTCACTACCACTCATAAGAGTGGATTGGATTGGTTTGCTCTAATTCGTGCTCGTGATCATTTCAACTAATTGTTGTGTTGACACAAGAACCTGAAATGGAAAGTCATTCGGTTTCATCGGCACAAGTTCGCATGGTAAACTCATTCGTTCTGGCGCAAAGAGGAACTTTAACGCAAATTTGAAGCTGTTGAAATTTTGTCAGTCCACTGCCCCCTCTTCGATGCAACTTCTGTTGTGCGTATCCCCCCTACGTGAAGAGTCCTTCAAGCGGAATAGACAAATTAGAAAGTTGACGAAAGTCAAAGCGCTCCTGTCCTCCATTCGCCATCCGTTCGCAGACAAACTTTCTGCACACTGTACCCTTCCGGCTCTAGCTCCTGCCATCATAGTTTACAAGCGATTCCATTGGAATTCATTTAGAAACCGCCCCCTAAGACCTGCAAATCACTTGCCTACGAGTTAACGGGCGGTGTGCTGCAGAATTCATCAACTATCTCCATATTCATGACCGGGCGTACATCTGTGTATCGCTTGGATGATATCATTCCGACTGAGATTCATTTGCATATCTGCTCCACATTTTGGTCTCTCTCGTATCGTTTTTTTTTTTTTTCAAGTGTAATTTTTTACTGCTGGCCCGCCCTCTGAATATCAATTAGACGTCATTATCAATTCGCGTGTTCTGTGTGACGCCCGCTGAACGCAAGTGTCTACGGAATTAAGCAATGTTCGCACACCGCTCGTACATCGGTTGCCTGTGAATAAGGCGCTCCCAGAAAGTGCTCAAAATAATGCCTTGTAATGGTACCGAGCGACGTTAAGCAAGGCTGTTAGAGCGATATGCCTCTTGTGGTATTCAAGGCATGTGGCTTTCGGTGAAGCGTGCGCACATGACGGATGAAATGTGCTTGAAACGCATTGATGGGCATATTTCCTGCCGGACACCGCAGTACGGTTTCCTTGTGATCACAAGTCACCTAGACATGTATTCTCTAGCGATAATATTCTATGCGTTAGAACCGCCCGAGAGCGTCGATTACTATCGCGCAGAACCTGTTCCCGCCCTGCCCTTTCACTTTGCATCGCCGCCGCCGCGTCGTTGGCCGTTTGACCGCTGCTTCCTCGTTTCGATTATTGAGTAAGCGTCTGTTTTTGCCCGTGTCACCAGCGTCCCCATTAACAGATCTAGTCGATATGAACCTGTTTTCTAATTACTTTTGAAGCGTTTGTAGTTTCACCACAGCGACTGCTTTGGAGATGACATCAATTTTGCATTCGGCTGAAAAATTACTGCGAAAGCAAAAATAAATAAAAAATAAAATAAATAAAAAAATCTCTCGCCAGGTTGGCTATGCGAGTGCACAACGAAAACTAAGTTTAATAAAAACAAATTAATTTGATTCCCACGAGAAATAATATTCGGCTGTCATGGATATTTTAGAACACGGAAGATGTCATCTTTTTCAGAGGAAATGCACAGGCTATGGATTATTTTCGATAGGGGATTGGGACTGTAATGGTAAATGATAGAAAACCCTTAGGAATGTCTGTAAATACAGCCAGATTCCTGGGCGTTTGAGTCAGTTGCTTACTTAGTCCGAGCCTGAGCTAAAGCAGACTTCCGTCGTTGACGGTCCTGGGCATGCTGCTTCCAATCATCAAGAGCTTGCTGTCTTGCTTCCGCGATAATTTGGTCCTTATAGGGGGGTTCGGTCTTCCTCTTTTTGTAGAACCACGAGTCTCTGATTTGGAGATCCGTTCAAATGCGTTGACAGGATTTCTGCAGCCACAGCCGGTGTACAACTCATGGAGATCGTGGTTGTGTCTTCCCTTGCATTCATCTTTCTAGCAGACGGTAATGTACAGTGGAACCTCCATAAGTCGCATAGTGAGCGGAGCAAATATTCTGTTCGGGTTATGGAGTGTAAGATCATTTTAGTCTGGGGTCCATTTAAGTCCTGAAACATTTGTTCGACTTATAGAACATTCCACTTGGGGATGCTCGACTTGCAGAGGTTTGACTGTATATCCGATGCAGAATCTTTTTTTCGAAGGCATCGCCCAACTTTCGCCTTCATTTTGTACAGCATGCTGTTGACCCCTTAAGTCAGGAGTTTTAAGTCGAATTGTTTCGACAAACCGAAGTAGCAACGTTGATCCGATTCTACATCATTTGTCGAGTTCACACCATAGTAGCCAGACTGCTTTATTTCCTTTAAACTCGCTTATATCTTTTCACCCTTCGGGGGGGTATATGTCTCAGCAACGCGTTTGAGCTCTCTCCAACTCATTCCTAAAGAACCCCATTCCTCTTCAAGTGTTCTGCGCCAGGTTTGCCTAGGGCGTCCCGCTGCTCTCCCTTTAGCTGTCTTCGCGAGGTAGGGTGTGTCTAATCCAGTCCCACCTTCTCCGTCGTGTTGTGATGTCTATAGGTTCCTGGCCCGTTCGCAGTTACAATTGCTGGTTGGAGATACTGTTCGCCCAACAAATCCTAAAGGTGTTTCTTAAACATCTGTTCACGAAAGATTGCAGCTTTTTCTCGACTTTCTGCTCGTCAATTTACAGTTGGGCGCGGTTGTCAGGAATACCAAGGGCTTCATTTATTTTGAACCCCAATTTGTCTAGATTATGGGCCATCAAGTGAAGAGCCATTGTCCGATGGGAAAGTAGACAACCGTCGTCATCGATTGCTACAATTTCCGTCCATCAATGCCGCATGGAGTACATCACTGATAAAAACCAGAGACAATAGTGGTGACGGTATGCACCCTTGACGAACTCCACTTTGGACCTCAAATTCCTCTGGCAACTTACCATTGTGCAGGACGTGACACTAACTACCAACTTATGTAGCTTCGATAATAGCTATACGTTTTAACGCTCAAGGCAAGCTATCCGTATTTTGTCAGTCCTTGGGACTCCACATTTTCTTCCACATTGCATCGCCTTTTCTCTTGCAAATTTCTATGCAAATAAAGCATCTGTATCCATGCGCTGGCATATTCGGTAGCTATCGCTCCTGGTTATAATCTCATCAATTTTCCTATTTTCTGGATTATTATTTGGCACTTCTTCCAGCAGAATTAATTCCTTATAATGCGCGGTTCATGAACACGATGTGAGAAATCTAGTGGAGGCACAAAAATCCATGTCCAGACCTACATCGTGTCGAAGAATCTCGATTTTACGACATGACATCAGCTCTGTTCAAGGACATGCGATTTGATGGTTTTGTTTGAATGGAGTAGTGAATAATGAGAGACTTCCTCAGTCCTTGGTGGATCCGGGTCCCAACCAACAAGTCTCTGGCATGACCGTTAGCCAGCTGCCTCCAATTGCGAATGCCAAGTTGCTCTACTGTTCAATTGCCTCTTGAGCCCCAAGAAACAACGATTGGCTGGAGTTATTCTGCGTTTAATCTCGGTACTGATGTTGTTCGTACTGTTTGCTTGGGAGCCGAGGTAGACGCAGTCCTTCAATACCTCGAAGTCGTCGATATTGTGCGTCCTTTATCGATGACAGCATCTACTTCGTATTGCCCTCGTTCACCGCTAAACCCATTTTGACCGAATCCGTTTCCAGCAAACGCTTCCTGTGTTCGATGTCAATGTGGCCGGCATAGAAGGGCTGATTTTTTGGATGGCTGTGATGTTGGGCAGCAAATGTCCAGTGGAGACGGTGTGTTATTTAGACACCGTCATTTTGTCTGTATTTTGTCTATTTCTGCTGCCTCTACGTTCTGCTCGGTAATAGATTTCTGGTTTCAACCCTCTTAATATTGCCTTAGTAGCCTCGGTTACCTCGTTATCGATTGCCGGGCCTGCCTGAGACTTTCAGAAGGCCAAGTCACTTTCCTTCCAAGTTTTGAAAACTGACACGTACGTAAAACGCCGGTTTCGCTCCCACTAAAGTAATGAGAATTTAACGAAACTTAACGAAATTGAGCAAATGTATAACTTCTGTTCTGCTGTGCTTGATTTCTTAAGTTAACTTCAATTCCATTAAGTCAAGTATGGTTGGTCCCTTTTTTGCAACTCAGTTTCCAGGTGGTAGAAAAAGCTGGAAGAGGAGACGTTCCTTACGAGAAATCTCATCTAGCACATGGGTAGCACGAACTTCAATCTATATAATGTTCAACAATGACCTGTGATTTAATTGTTCAAACGCACTGACGGATCTGAGGAAACGACTCGGACTTGACTCCATTCACTTGTGACTCAATGCGAGACAGACATTTCTGGCATCATAACATTTTCTGTCATTAACCTCTCGCCTTTCATTAAAAGCACTTCAGACATGCATTTAGTGACAACTCAAATTTTTCATCTGGTTGCATTGCAACTTGTTCAATCACAACCAAACAAATCCTTTCACTAGGCTGCGCAATTCGTCTTTGTGCGAAGCGCATAACCATGACACAGTGATTGTAAGCCCGAGGGTTGAACATAAAACGTCGCTCAAATCAAACACTACCGCAGTTGTACTTCGCGCTTTAATCTATCAATGGACTGCGTTAATGCTGGATTCCTGTTAGAAAAACCTTTGTCTGTCTTTGAGTTTGATTGTTGAGCAATGTACCTACATGCCAAAGTCATGTTCGATGACTTTGTCGAACCTCGAGACATCCATCTGTAGTTATTCGTCGGCCTATGTCTGAAAGCCAAGGAACAGACAAGTATGTTCATAAATTGACGACCTTGTTCCTCCTCGACTCTGCGTTCGTAGTCGAACACAGCAAGCCATTAAATTTCGCTACACACTGGTGTCAAGGCGAATTGTGCTTATCTGGGTTTGTTGATAATGCCACAGTTGTTCGAGTTCTTACCTCAGTAGCTTATCGCGAAAACAAAAGCACCTTGTCGGCATTGCTTTGTAATTTCTGCACGTGTCAGCTAATAAGGTATTTGTTGGTATTAGGCGGTTGTTTGTGAAGCGGATTGTGTCACTGTAGTTGGTTCAAACTTCAGCGAAGTAACTTCATTTTACACTTCTTACTTTACAGCATGTAAACTGGCAGTATGTACATAAGTATGGGGTCTAGTCTGGACCTTCTAGAGAGTGGAGTTTTGTGTGGAAATTGATGCAAGAGTAACCAGTCAAGAACTAAGATGTGTCGTGAGAGCTACTTTTGTAAAACCGGTAGTCGGATTCAATCATCTGTACCCATATGATTGGAATTTTTTCACACCGTCTCTCTGTCACATCTCTCTCTCTCTCTGTCTCTCTCTATCTCTCGCTCTCTCTCCCTCTATTACTCTCTCTCTCTCTCTCTATCTAGCTATCTATATATCTCGCTCTCTCTCCCTCTATTCCGCTCTCTCTCTCTCTCTGTCTAGCTATCTCTATTTCTCGCTCTCTCTCCCTCTATTATTCTCCCTCTCTTACTTTCTCTCTCTCTCCATCTCTCTCTCTCTATATCCTTCTCTCTCTCTCTCTCTATCTCTCTCTCTCTCTCTCTCTCTCCATCTTTCTCCCTACAAACGTACAAGATCATCCGTTTTGTGGTTTCAAAGCCAGATTTGAAGAAAGCGTATCAATTGATTGGATTTCGATCAACTTTTTGCTTCGATTCGGTTCTTAGACCTTGTACTTTTAATGCTAACATTGTTAACAAATCCTCTGGCTTGCAGGACCCGCTTCTGGTAAGGTCTGTTTCGATGAATTTTCGACACACAATGGATAACAAATCGATGATAACTTGAAGAATATTCGTTTTCAAAGCGTCCAAAGTTCGGATTGTGCATACAAACTTTATTGTGTACCACAAAATGCACGATATTGCTGGCCACTGCCCCAGTTCAGAGTTGTGGGACATGTGCCGCCGTCCTCGTGATAAAGCATGCCCTCCACATCAATACCTTCGATTTGTGGCCGAAAAACATTGACTGTAGTTTTGAAGGTTGTTGATTGTGACGGTTACACTCTTCTCACTCGACTCTTAACCGTGGCGTTGTGGGTATGTGCGTTGAGCCCTTCGTCCTGAAACTCACTGCCTGGGTTCGATTCCCTGCCGGAACGACCAAAAATAATTTCCACGGCTCCACCTCTCTGACAATGCTCAAGGTCTAGAAAAAGCTTCTGAAATTGGCCATTCGGAGTCGGCATAAAACTGTGGGTCCCTTGCACTCGTGAGAGAACAATAGCATGCACAACACGAGGGCTTGCTGAGAAGCTAGGCCCCGGGTACAGCCTGTTGCGCCCTCTGGGGCCTAGCTGTTAGACGAATGTGGACAATTATCCGTGGATTTTCACTTCATCACATGTGACAATTCTCTTAGTCAACGTATCCCCCGAGTGAGAAATACCCTCATCACTGAAAAAATTTTTGTCTGTAAATTGTTCACCCAAAGCGGATGCTTCTTTACCCAATCGGCGTGTGTCGTACGTATTCACGGCTGGATGGCGCAGTTGGCTAAGTGTCCGCCCTTTGTTAGTGGGTCCCCGGTTCGAATCCCAGTGTTCATACGCTTTTATCTGGTTTTCAAATCTGGTCCAGTCTCCATTTGTGGGCAATCGGTGGTAGTGGACTGACTGGGTATCACAATGGACCAACATGATCCATTCCCTACCTACCCTACGTACTCCGTAGTCAGCTGCTCTCTCAAATTCCCAGCTTTTGTTTCAAATTTTATCGATTTCAACACATTCAGTCATTTTTCAACGATCCATGACAAATCTCGGGCGTGGACTGTGAGTGCTTTGACGAATTCGACTGAAACAGCAGACGAATCGGGTGAAAAACGTACTAACGCGCTGGAAGGGTGCATGCCATTGGTACATTCGTTCGTCCCTTGGACAAAGCCAATCTCTGTGCACAGCGCATAAGGTATTTACATGAATGCCAAGCATACCACATCAGAGCAGGTAGCCTTACCATGACAACAGCGAAACCGGTATGCCTTCAGAGTGCCTTTGCTATCTATGGACAAACATCAGTTCTCATTCAGAGAGATCGAATTCCAGTTGGTGTACATTTCCTTCGGTTGAAAGTACTATTCCGTAAAATCGCCTCTGAAGCTGGCTCATTGAACCGACTACCGGTTTGATTGTTATTTCAAATTGCTGCGTGCGTCTGCCTGAAGTGTTCAACTAATTAAAGCCCGCTTAGGCAGGCTTTCCAACAACTCACCAACAAATCGCAGCATTATCCAGGGAAAGAAGAAAAACACCCATCAACACACCAGTCGCCATTTACTTTTCCTCATCAAGCTGCGAAATTCATTGACAACAATGCGAATACTCACAATTTCCACTAATTCCTCAAACAATTATCAACTGGAAAACCTCTCGCATACGCTGCCGCCGTCGCACCGAACAGGGCACAACAGCAGCAGCACACATCATCGCCGCCGCCAGTCTGTGGTCGCTCTGTCACCTGCCTTTCCACATGATTTGAGGAATACGAACGAAAAGGCAAAAGACACACACGAAAAAAAAGAAACGAAGAACAACATAAAGAAAATGAATAATAATACAAAACCTACCTGCAAACAACAGACAACCGAAAGCGCGAGATACTCGTATGTACACGCGAGAAATACCTGCGCTGCTGCCGCCTCCGCCATCGTCGCGCCGCGCCGTCGCTGACGTCCGAGTCTTCAGAGCCTCAAACATGCTCGGCACAGTCCTCAGAAATACACTCAAACCTGGAATTCAGTTTGAAAGAAGTCGTGAAATTAATCGTAAGCCCCCTTCGCTTAATAATAATCGCGTCTGACTGTGCGTCGTCATCAGCGTCGTCAACAACGCTGTAGTCTTGTTCGTTTAACGTTCGCCGTTCGCCGTTCGCCGTATATCGCTCCGACCGCTGAGATTTTTTGAAATCAGTTGTCGAACGACACGACAATTGCGCGCTCGAATCGATTGAATATACCTGTTGTCCCCCCAATCGACTGGTGGCAGCAGCTCTATACCAAATTGGTATCGCAATCCGCAACGAATTTATCGAAAAAAAAAAACACCAGAAATTGTAAAAATTAAGAGTTATCATTAAGATTTGTTTAAGTTGTCCGTACGAGTGTCTCCGGTGCTAGAAGTGGTCGGTAGTGTGTGACAAGTGACCCCAAGCCAAGTGATTCCAACGACGACAGCAAACCTGTCACAGATGCACACAAGAAAAAGTTGTCATCGCTCGCGATCCGAAGGAAAGTTTTCATCTTTTGCCCAAAATAACACCCTGTCGTGTGCTGGTGGTGGCATTGTTGCAACGTGAAAACCTGATTACCATCTCTCCCGAGATAGTCTTGAAAAGCGGTGCACGACGACGACGGCACAATCGAAAAGGAAAAGTTTTCCCCCTCAACGCGGTTGGTCGTGAGTTCGTTTGGCTATTTGTCGGTCGGTCTATCGTTCGGTTTGCCTTTGTTGTGTTGTGTGCGCCTCCGTTGATCTGAAATTATCTGCATGCCGCGACGATGCAAGTTGCCGCTGAGTAAGAGATACAGTGTATCCATGTAAAGTGTTGTTATCCAGCAGTCAAGCGAAGAAAGTTGTTTGTTTTGTTTTTGTTTTTGTTGTCTTGCAGCCCTGAGATTTTGGTATTTGCAATTGTTTTGTGTGCTTTTTTGTGATCTGTTAAAAGTGAAAGATAGACGCGAGTGAGAGCGCCGCACCTCACCGCCGAGATACATCTGCGAGTGCCCTTGAGCTGTTCAGAGCGCCCCCACCCCCTGCAGCCCCAAAAGTTATGTGAACAGTCTTGTTTGTCTCGCCGGATTAATGCACTTTTGGATTGAAAGATGTTTGCCCCGAGAAATTCATCGCCAGTACCCTTGTACGGGAACGAGGATATAGCAGCACATCAGGTACGCTACATCAGATTGTGTTTGGTTGGGTTAATTGAAATTCAAGTTAAATCATGTGGCGGCGGCTCGGCGGGGTGGACCGGACCACATGTGCCGAACGACGAGATGGTGACGATATGCAAATTTAGAGATGACCTCATTTCGGGTGTCTTACTTAAAGCTTAAGTGTTGGCTAAATTGGTGGTGGTCGCGTTCACTGGGGGGCGCTTTCTCATCCCATAAACACAATGAACTTTGAATTGAGTGGTGTCGTGATCTGCTGGAGGTAGACTGGGTGATTGCCGACGGGTTGCCGCAGAGAGACTGTGGAAAAAAATAATAATTGGAGTCCAATTGGTTTCGGAAATGCTCTAATGACTGGCTGAAAATTATATTTAGATGACGTTGGGTCAGCGCAAATTGTTAAATTGAGTCATCCACCAGATATGCGGATCGAGACTCGGAAACTGAGTCGTATTTTTATGCACCTTCGGGTTTTCTCTTAATTCTCATTATCTGCTCTCAAGCTTAAGTCTTGGACTTTGAAGTTGTGACTGCGTGTGGTCATGACTCGGGCAACCAGATCTTGATTTAGCTTTTGTATCTGCTTTGTATGTGCTTGTGAATTTGTGTTCGATTTCGCCCACTTAGTGTGACTGCATCTCTTGTTCGATCTGCCTTTCGAAAGAAAACAAAAAAAGGAAATGATTTATAAATCAATCCAGCAACGTGAACCAGTTCTGATATAATTTCAAAGATCATCGGAAAGTGTTGTGAAATATATTCGGACGTGGTCGTTAACCTTGTGGCATGCCGTGGGATATGTCTTACAAAATGAGCTGAAACGCTGGCTGAAATTTTGGGCAATAAAGTATGAAACAGTTCAAAGCATTTTTAAGACCACATGAATAATATTCTGCCACATGTCACATGCTTTGTGGATCTAGGTCTGAGACGTTGTCGGTGCGATGAATTGGGTGGGTCCGATCGATCGCTAGACACTTGGTTCAATACGCGACACGAACTGATGGCGGAATTTACGATTTTCTCACTCTCTCTTCTCTCTCTCTCTCTCTCTCTCTCTCTCTCTCTCTCTCTCTCTCTCTCTCTCTCTCTCTCTCTCTCTCTCTCTCTCTCTCTCTCTCTCTCTCTGTCGGTTACAAAACTAAACAGTTCCATCGACGGAATGGACATGGAACGATTCTTATCGCAGTCGTAACTGTTTCCCGGAGACATGTCCGCGGATCTGTGTAGTTTCCTGGATATGCCGGCGTTGAACATGTCCGCGAAGCTGTGCAGTTCCATGGATGTGCCGAAATTGAACACATCCGCGAAACTGTGTAGTTCCCTGGATACTCTGGCGTTGAACATGTCCGTGGAACTGTGTAATTCCACGGAAATGCCGGCGTTGAACATGTCCGCAGAACTGTGCAGTTCCATGGATATGCCGAAGTTGAACACATCTGCGAAACTGTGTAGTTCCCTGCATATGCCGGCGTTGAACATGTCCGAGGAACGGTGCTTCATGGATATGCCGGCGTTGAAGGAATCGTAGAAGTCCACAGACCTGTGTATGTAGCTCATATTCCAACCGATTAAAGAAAAGTGATTTGTTGCTGATGTGGCGCCTAGTTCGAGGATGTAGGAATGCAGTTCGATTCGCATGTTCAAAAGATTTATTATAGTTTGATTTGTGTCTGGCTGTGGAGTATAGATAATTGTGTTCACATCAAAACAAGCATGTCCATGTCCACTAGATGTGTGGACGTATGATACATGTTTATGGCCGCACTCTGTTTTGACGGTGCGCACATCCATGTGTGGTTTCATGCGTGTGTGGCTAGTGTAGAATATGCAAATTGTCACTTGTATCATTTCCTTGGTTTCTTCATATATCTCTGAATTCGGAACTGTATGCAATATGAGTATGGACATGTTTAGGTTGAGCTTACGGAACGACATAGTTCCGGGAGCTATACATGTCCGGAACGACACAACTCTAGCACTTACGTTGGGTGTAATTGTCACGTAATGTGCAGTGGAAAGTTGTCAGAAGAATTTGAAATCCAAAGTGGAGTCAGACCAGGTTCGGGCCTATCCCGAATATTTTTTGTTGCTGATGTGCTTAACTTTGAGAACACAAGGAATTCGATGGCCACTTTTATCACAAATAAATCAAATTGCGCCTACTCTCTCATAGCATTATGGAGCTACACCAAATGCCCACAAATGTGGCTTACGTGGTGTTGTTGAAGATCAACTCGTCAAAAATAAGTTACTAAGGCAAGCATGTCGCTCGATCAAACAGTCATTGCTGGACAACCGGTTCAGGGAGTCGAGAGCTTCCAATACCTCGGAAGTTTTGTCTCAGCCAATGGATAAACTGAAACAGATATACAAAACCGAGCTAAGTCAGCATATGGAGTAGCAATGCTATTAGCTTAAACACCAAGCCAAGACTGTTTCGCTCCAATGTCAAGTCCGTACTGTTATATGGGTGCAGCACTTGGAAAGTGACCGCCATTATCGCCAGAAGGCTACGGACGTCGTGACCGATGTTTACGTAGCATACTAAGGATTTTCTGGTCGAACCGTATCTCAAACGAACAACTTTGTCAGAGAACGGACCAGAAACCTATAGGCACCACTATTCAACGGCCCAACTGGCAATGGATTGGTCATATATTTCGAAAAGGCGTTCCATAGCAAAGCAGGTGATGCAGTGGAACCAACTAACCCAAGACGGTCGTCCGAGAAGTACATGGCGTAAAACAGTAGAGGAGGAGTCCCGGCAGATGAGGAAGACTTGTAGAGAGATGACGAGAGACCGTACTCGAATGCGCGGAGGCATTGTAGAGGCCCTAGGACCTGCAAATTGTAAGTCCTCCTCCTTATGGGAATGGGAATGGAATCCAGGCAGCGAGTTTCAGTTGCGTTGGGGTGACGCACATACCCACAACGCCACGGCCGCCACTATTCATATGGTACGATAAGAAAATAGAAGTCCTATTCCAGTTCGTCGATAAGGAATATCCTGTCTCTTCATTGAGGCCTATGCAGCGTGGACCGAAATGAATGGGAGCCAGTTTCAAATCAGGCTCAGACCTGGATCAGTCGCCTGAGAAGTAAGTTCGGCAGCTTCGAAATTCACACATCTAATTAGACCCGTGTATTTTGAGAATCACTCACGTACGCACTTATGGCAAGTCTTTGAGCATAAAAGCGCACAAATCCCAGGGAACCGCTTCCAACGGACTTGCCGGAAAACACATGTATTACGTATAGGCTCAAATTTGTTGGAACGACCTTGGTTACACTCTTCCGGAGAACCTACCCATTCACTTAACATGTGTAAATTGGCCATATCAAGCACAATTCTGACGGAAAGTAAACATTTACAGAAAAAGGCGGTTCTTCTACTTGATTACCGTGGCAATTATCACGTTATATTTTTACAGCGCTGTTGAGCGTTGAAGTTTTGCATAATTTCCCTTGTCCGTCTTCGATTCTGCAAGCTTGAGAATCGAGAGAGATTGTTAGATTGTGGAAAAATTCCATCATTCACAAACGTATGGAATCGTGTGGTGTCGGAATTCACACCAGGCACGTGCAAACCCATTTCCACGAAGTGCTTGACATATGAAGTGGTCCTTGACAAGCTAAAAACTTCGTCTCATAAAAGTCATCCAACGACCTTGAGTCTATTGTCACCGTCCCAAATCTGATCATTTTGTGCGTTCTTTCAAAAAGACACCTCGTTGCTCAATCGCTTGTACGACGCTTGTCCACTGTCACATCAGCTGTGTCGACCGTAGCGTGCGTAATTCCTTTCGCTCAGCTGCTGGTTAAGTTGTATTTTGTTGATGTTCGCCGGGATCAGGGTGCCTGCGGAATTGACTGCTTGCACGGTCTCATGGAAGGCGACGGCGTTTCGCCAGATCCTCCACAGAACAGGTGCTGTTCTCAGGAACAGGTGTTGTTGAGGAATTTACTGTCGTCTCGTGATCGATGGTCCCAACCGCAGAACATCAGGTTTGTTGACGTATGGCGTTTCGGGTAATCCTTCCACCTCGACTAGACTTCCAAAGGCTTTAAAATTCTAAACTAGACTCAGCGCCGGCATCATTGTCATCAGAACACATTTTTGATCATTTACACGTGTTTCTCAGCACTGTGGCTTCCCATACTCATTTGCCTTTAGTAACCGGAAAATAAAGAAAAGGTAAAAAACAGGAAAATTAACAACACATAAAACCCGCCCATGAAATGTCATAATCTTAATACTTTAGCGTTGTTTTTATGGTTCCACATGTTGTTTGTAGATGCGATCAAGGCAACATTTTTCTGTTGCCCAGCTCATCTGTCCCGATCGCAGTGAATTAAAATCGAAGCCACGCTCCCTAGTGAGACGCATAAGAAGTAAAGGTCGTCGCACTCGACCTTCCGGCACGGCGTCAGTTTTCATGCTCATCGCGTCATCACCGTCGCTTTAAATCTGAATTACAGATTGTATTTTGATTACATCTTCGGTTTCTGAACCTTGCAGCACTATCTAATGAGATTAGCCTTCTCCGCACGTGTTAATTTTCACGGCGCCTACTCACCCGGTTAGCATGTATTAATTGGCAAAGCTCGCTCAGCCTCTTGGCAAGGCAATGTTTTTCCATCACAATGCCTTCCGCGATTCAATGGCCACTATGCACCATTTTGGCGTAAGAACTGTGCAAATTGAGCAATATCGGCGCAAGTTAATCGCTGCCCACCGGCTGTTCGCGCGCCTCATCTGTCTTCCAAACACGACGGCGGGTGAAACCAAAAGTGAAACGATATCCCAAGAGCCGTCCGTCCTCTCGAAGACTTCTCACAAGAGCATAAACAGACGCTAACCAAGAAAAAAGACGGCAAACGCAAAAATTCGTCGCACGTATCGTTAATTTTCCCTCTCAGGCGGCCGTGCTGTGACTTAATGTTATCTGACAGTGTCTGCTAATTTGATTGGGCAGTTGCGTCTTCTTCTCGGCGCGCAACCAGATACTTGTCGTAAGCACGGATTACAGGCTGTGATTTGTTTCGACGCTCAGGCCAAAAAAAGTTGCCACGTGAAACTTGACTAATCCTCTTTTTTGGGTTCCTCGAGCCGACAGATTTTTCCCTCAAAACGTATCATTCGTGGCGGTCCACAACCAGTTTGTGTAACGAGAAAAATAAGAGAAAAACCTTTTTCTATCTGCGCCGGCATTGAGAAACGTACCGGTTTTTCGGTGTGTGAATGTTTGTGTGGAATTAGAACGCCAAAGTCGCTAAGACCAGACTAACTTGTATCGGCTTTGTGTGTCGGGCCAATTGAATAATGTCACCCGAACCGTGTGTGTTGCTCTCATTCCAAAAGATTGGCTGAACAGGAAATAACTTCACAGATGCTGAATGAAAACGACACGAGTGTGCGCTACTCTCTGCGGGCAGGTGGTGGAGTTGTGCTCCCCCATCGATGAGTTTTGCTGTTTGTCTTACGTGGAACTCGTTTGGGGATGTGATGGGATTTCCGTGCCAATTATGAACAGACACCTACGAGTGGTTTGCATATGAATACTTGTATTTCCACCGAATTATGCCGTTTTATGGCCGACTCATCATCGATGGAGGTTGTAGGATAATTTCATTCGAACTTGAAACGAATCGGCGGCTGCATTGACTTGAGTCGTTTAGTCTCTGTTCTGATTGGGTGCCAACTGGCGGGTTTTATGGCACTCACGGATGAGAAGGTATTTCGAAGAAAATGTGTTACTAATGACGAGTGTGAAGACTGTGCGCCCTTGTGAACTGCGGGGGCCTTGGGTGGGAAATGAAAATCGCATTAAATCATAGAGCTATAAGCCGGCAATGTCTGGAGGGCCAGCGAATGAATTAAACTCAAATTAGCGCAGACAGAGAGTACTTATCTTTGGACTGAGCGGAGGTTCAGTTAAATAATTGTTTCGTGTGAATTCCCGAGGCGACTGTGTTCAAGCGGGGGCATTGAAATGAAGCAGAATCAATTGAATAATTTGAGGTCCTCAGAAATGCCTATTCAACTAACGAGGTCTGTGCGCAGCAATGGAGCCATCTTCTTCCTCATTCGAGTTAGTTACCAACATGGGCGCCTCAGACTCATTTTCCAAACATTGTTTTTGCTTGTCTTGTGATATGTAGGCTATTGTGAGCGTGGAGTGCTGCCGAATTTATCATATGACGCTAATGTGCTTGGTGTGGTGAGGGATGTCAGCAACCTGCAGTAGTTACTAAAGGGACAACTAAAAAAAATTGTCTAAATCTAACTTTTAAGGTGGTGATCCTCTATTGAGCACAAAACCCAGACTTTCTGTTCAACTGAGTCACAAGTCACAGGCTTCAGTCACAGATTAAAGGAACTTTACGCAACCGACAATTCCATTGAAACTTACTCCCACAGCATAGCGGGAATCGGAGACGTAGCGTGGGGCCGGTCATGGTGAGGATTGATGAAACGTCAGTGAGCTATCCTTAGCACACCCGGCGACTCTCTGTTGCGTAAATGAAAGAGAATATGAATCTCCAGGTCTCTTGTCCGCCAAGTTGAAAGTAAGAAGTTAGGAGCCTGAGCACCAAGTGCTGTGGACATTGAAAGACCGTAGAATTCGGACCAATTGACTGTGGCCGGTACTGTACAAGAAAGTTGTACCTAATGCCTGAGTTGTAGGCTGCGTCCATAAACGTCTCACTGCGGCAGCCCTTAATGAATGTAATTAAACTGCAGTGACTATCCATGAGAGCAGTCGTCAAGTGCCTTCATGAAAGCAATGTGTCAGTCAAAGTGCGATCAAACGGGCAGTGATTTGTGTTTTGTGCAGGGACACCGAAAAGTGGACTTTTTCATGCAAG
This sequence comes from Eristalis tenax, assembly GCA_905231855.2. Classification (NCBI taxonomy): domain Eukaryota; kingdom Metazoa; phylum Arthropoda; class Insecta; order Diptera; family Syrphidae; genus Eristalis; species Eristalis tenax. The sequence goes on along the minus strand of HG993125.1, from coordinate 60,879,579 downwards.
AATGGTTCCTAAGAACATCATACGGAAATTCTCTTATTATTTTAAAGACTTTTCTGTAATTTGGAACATGCTTCGACTTCGAACTCGTTTTAAGTAAAAGCATGGCTCCTTGGAATATGCTCACCCGCTGCTATCTTGCGGCAATATTTTCGTGTTCATAAATGTGGTGGCAACAAAAACTACAAATATTCCATACATCACTACAGAAATGACATGGAAAATACCTCCAAAAAGAATGTGTCACTCCTCCAATTTTGTCATACTCAAAGATAGTTTCCCCCTCTGAGTAGACGAAGTATGAGCAAACATCTAAATCATTCCCTACAACTGTCACATTTATGTTTAGTTGGAACATTTTCGTTTCTGTCGTCATTTATGCGACACTTGCAGGACAGTATATTGGGTATTAAACTTAATTCGTGCGGTTTTTTTCGTCTGGTCGCATATTCCGGGCGTTTTTCGGGTACTGCTCTCTTCGAACGGATTAATTGTGTACGGTAGCATTGTCCATCGATGGTTTCAAATGAATGACATATACTGAAATGACGTACAATGACAGTAGCTTTCCAACGCATGTTCCAATGGAATAATACAAGTTACGCCATCTCTTAGCAACCGCACGGATTAAGTTATAGACCCAATACGTAATTGTGTAATAGGAGCAAGGAAAATGTATTGCACATTGGCAATATTTATTATTTACATTTTTCATTCACATTTCATCATTCATTTACATTTGTGCCAACACTTGTAACGCCATGCAAATTATGACATATAGAAGAAAAAGACATCACACATCACTTTCTGAAATGAGTACCTCATACACACTCATTACAAAATTCGTGTCCTACTCAACACCAGCTTCACATATGTACCCATGTTAATACAGCACAGATAGGCTTCATCCCTCAATATTATCCTCAAGTCATCCTGTACTCTCCCTCTCTAAGGTAGATGAGTCACTATAACCAAATACAGGGAAACTTCTCTAGATCGGACACCTGGTACAACTGGGACTATCAGATTATCCGTCCTAAAGGGGTAAATGTAATGTATTTCTAAAAATTGAGAAATTTGCTTCTACTTTTTGTTTACAAGTTGGTCAATTTTTCTCGCCATTAAAATAATAAACTCTCAAATAGTACCAATTCAGTTCCAGAACGGGAACAAGGCCAGGGCACACTTTCACGATTTCGAATTCGGTATTCATATACATACAGAGCAAGAGAATACATTCATACACTACTTTCCTGTCTCTTCCATGTTTGTGTTTGCTTTTGGTGTCCGTTAAGAGGGGTACAACTGCTCACCAGGTGCTGAAATTCATAGTCCAGTTTAGGGGGGAACCATTATAAAGTTGTTGAAATACACTAACAGCCCCATCTTCACACCGGAACCATGAAGGTTTGTCCGTAATTAGAGGTGTCCCTTGTAGAGGGGTGTCCGCAAGGATAAGTTTCACTGCACCTCTAGACCATCAACGGCAACAAACGCACTGGAGGCCTGTCTCTGTGACGTGGTAGAACCATAACTGGGCGCCATCTTACATCACCCTTGTGTGTGAGGCTCAATTGCCGCTCTTAACGCATGTAGGGTAGGGAAGAGGGCTGCTAGTGAATTCACCAGCTTACTAAGACCATTTTGGTCCCACAGTCGGACAGTCGACCACCGTTAATAAAAGCGTATTAACTTTGCTGTCACTGGGATTCGAACCGGGACACCACTAACAGGCACATAACCTTCTTCGCCATCCTGTCGTCCGTTCCTAACCAAACTTACCCTGAAGCTGTAGCCATGTTCATTCGCAGACTGTGTCAGAGAGTTGTTTCCAAAGGATGAGATCATTGACCTTATGATATGCCCGTGGCAAAAGCAGTAGGGAGCATCTTCTCAATGGGCGCCAAAAAAAAAAAAAAAAACATACAGATTTAAAAAGCAAAAGTCTTCAAAGATTCAGCCTGAAGACAATTCCCACCATCAACCAGCTTTGAGTGTGCTTAAACCAACCTTCCAAGCTAGTTGCTCCGCTCAATGTCATCGCACGGCATTGCCGGCGGGGACACCTCAAAATCTGCGGTCATTGCCAGCGAGTTGAGACAAAACAAACCCCAAGACGAAAACAAAAACGATGCCACCTGCGGAATAGTTTTCACATTCCCACCGACCTTCCAGCCTATTATCAGTTCCACATTATCCGAACTCACTTTTCCTTCTCTACGCGCTCGCCGACTACGCTTCACCACTGCCACCAGCAGTGCGACCACATCCATCATCCGTTGGCTGCCGCCGCGATTTGCATAAGAACGGCCAGTTCACGGCTGCCACCGACTCGACCTTAGCCGTCAATACTGGCAAGTTAGACAAACAAAACAATTTCGAATTTGATTCACCGCGCCGCTGTCATATTTGCAAGCCAAATTTGTGAGTCCGCATTGCTTTGGGTCAACACTGAAGTGGCAGCTTCGACTCGTCCTCCCACAGCGGTTCGCCATAAGACAACAGAACTCCGTGTCGAAGATGCCGCGAGAAATGACATCACACTCCGACCATGCATCGCATGATTTCATTGTTCTCCTCCCTCCCCTACCCGCGTGGCCATCACACTCAGTCTCCTGCAATTTGTATCTCAAAGTTTGACATTGAAATCGAATTCAAAACACACTACAGCCCCCGGTCGCATACACACCTCGCACCAACATAAAACCGAGACACACTCGATAGAGAGAAATGTTTTCAACATTCCGCAGCAGTCACAGTGTCGGATCCGCTCCAAGAATCCGATCGAAGTGGGAGTTGCTGCTATTGCCATCATTAAAGCCATTTCCTATTAATAATCGCTTCGGTGTGATCTCATTAATGGCGCGATTGTACGGAACCGATGTTCGTGTATTTGGCAGTTGTTGCTCAGATTCGCTGCTTTTTTTGCAAAACAATTTCAATACAGGTTCTCTGTCTAATTGCATGTCATCGGCGGCGGGTGGTGGCACGGTAGGTATTGTGTCAACCGCATTGAATTGGGAATTACGTAAACATCGATTGTCACATCTGTTGGATATGTACGGCGGATTCAATTAGTTTAATTGAGTTTTGGGTACTTTGTCTGGCAAGCGAATGTAGATGTAGTTGCAGCAGTGAAGTCATTGAAGATGCACGATGGACACGACAGATGCCGTGCGCAATCATCGTCAAGGACGTTCGGATGAACGTGTCTGCAACCTGTGCAAACATAAGCTCCCTGTCACTTTGCTTCATTACATGTGTAACTTTGAAGTGTCGTGTTTAGCTTTGCGCATTTGTGTGCCGAAGAGGAAGTTCAATTCCATTAGTTCTTTGAGGTCTAACGAATGCCTGGGCACGCGATACTATCTCTTTTTATGTAATTGGTCGATTTAGCTTGGACGTCATTTGGATTCGAATTTTGTCATTATAATTATGCCGTCGATAACTGGAGGATTGAACATGATCTTCAGACCAAGTGATCTTCGGTCAACGATCATTTGATCTTCTATCCTTTGTTGTTGATCCTGAGTTTCGGTATTCCTTTCCTTCTCGAACCAGGAGCCACGGATATCAATTCATGTGATGGTTGCGGCCGAGCCGGTATAGTCAATCCCCTTCTGGGCAACAGCGTCAACATCTTTGAGCAGCTCAGACTAGAGATGCTCATACAAAAACTACATCGATGTTTTATTCCATGTAATGCATCGAAGCGTTACATCGATCTATAACGATGCATCGATGTTTTTCATCGATTGTTTTCTATACATCGAATAAAAACATCCATTAAAAACATCGATGTTTTCGATACATCGAATAAAAACATCGACGTAGTTGAAAAAGTACAAACAAGTTATTATCACTAAAATGAAAAAAAAAACATATCTACCACCACGTGCGTTTATTCTTATTCGTATTGGATAATTTACTTCCCTCTTCTAATGAGTAGTTCTAGCTCAGACTCTGGTTTGTGGTGTATTTGATCAGCTCCCTCAAGTAATTGCAAAGGTTACCCCTTAAGTAAACATCCAGGAACGTGTACATTGTGGTCCACTGGCTATTTGTATCAGCAGTCAGGCCCATACCATTGTATAGCGATGTGGTGGGCCGCGTTTGGTAAAGGCATTAATTGCAAACCGCTCGAAGTGGTGCAGATTCGAGATTAAGGGATGTCTGCGGAGGTGGATGGAGCGACCATCCATACCACGGATGGCATGTGCATGTATCCAGCCGCTCCATTGACATCCCTTAATCTTCTGGCGATAGATCCACTCGGCCACGGCCAGCATCCAAAAATCGCTGCATATGCAAGCACCTCAACTCCGGCAGCTCCACTACCCACGCAGATCCACCTACATACCAGAAGACACTCCTCTACGAGAGGAATTTCTCAACCAGAACACACTTCGCCTGAACACCAGACGCTGGAGGGTCTTCTGCGAATCTTCACAGATAGATTGACGATGGTTGAAGCAGTGGGAGCGAGTGTCTATTCCATGGACCTAAATATTCTGCTGACAGTCCGACGACCTAATCATTGTTGTGTCATTCAGGCAGAGCCTAAAGGAAGCTCTCTCATGGCTGTACTATTGGGCACAGGACAGCCAGGCAGCGATCAAATAACTGAGTGGACCCACCTTTAAGTCAGGGAATTCACTTAGTTGTCGCTTCTCTGTCAGAGAGATGGCAAAGTATTCCGACATCTAACATTTATGGGTGCCGGGCGACAAAGTCACATCCCAGAGAATTGCTGAGAAGCTGACGAGACGATAGAAAGGGTTCCAGTTCAGCAGTTTTCCGGATGGAGACCTGTCATCTGCGCCTCTCGCTACTGTGAAACATCTACTGCAGCTAGAAACACTTGCTCAAGATCTCTGGCCTAAGCTATCGCTTAGCCTGTCCTGCTGAGACTCCAAAGTGCAACTATTCGTACTTCAATTTAAATTCATCTCGTCAGAACACGGTTTCCCGAAAAGTCGCACGATTGATCGCAGTCAAGACGCGTTTAAGGCCACGTTTTGCACCGGTACCGAGTGCCAGATCATTAGATCTGCATAAAATTCTGATCATATTCACATTTGCCAACCGGGTCCGCCGCAAAAGGAATTCCGCCAAATTCGATAATCACATAAACAATCTCGCTCTCACTGTCGCGCCAAAGTCGTTTCTGTGCAAATCCAATCGATCGCAGATTCCGCCCATCCCATCTCAGTCAAAATAACCGCCAAATCATGGCGTTCCCATAGCGTTCACACTTGATTTATACGAATTCGCATCAAGGAGCGTACAAGATTCCGTTCACGTTCGAAGGCATCAAACCAGTTTACACGCAAAACATCCCAAGCGCGACTGAAAGAATTTATGTAAATGCCCGCGCCACGATCTCGGACGAAACGCGTAACAGCCTCAGCGACTATGAATGAACCAACGCCTGTCGCTAGACAACACTGTCAACTGTCAGCGATGGCCTTGAAATTATTCCCTCAACGAGCCTCGAAACTCTCACAGTCTTCCTTCATTTAATCCAAATCGCACATGAATTGCGTGATTTGCCCTCCCTTGCGCCTTGAACTTCAATCGATTTAACCGCAATCATCTGCCAACGAACTCTCTTAACGGTGTAAACACGATACGGAACGTCCATGTGCCGACCGTGATGTAATCACCGGCAATTCCATCCCATCACGCTCCGGACATGACCGTGCAATCAAATTAACCTTATCAACCCCAACCACTCTCTGTCGCAGAGACGGCGGTTGTGCCCGTCTCCCGTCTCCCGACAAACCTGCCAAATTTACATTCAAAACAGTTTCGTGACCCATAAATGGCCGACCGATGACAGCAGCGGCATTACGGAAAAACGGAAGCTGTCATCAAACTAGGCAGCACTGCGTGACATTAAAAAAACTATTTTTTCTTGTTTTTTTTTTTGTTTTTAAATCGTAAACACTAAATGAAAGAGGAAAAGGCTCAGCCAATGGTTTACGGTTTATGGTTCTGTCAAGCGGCTGACAGAAGACCCCCACGCCGCGTGGCCAGTCCCCTGCAATGTTTCGTTGTAATTAAAATGTTTGTCGTGATGTCACCACTTGTTGCACAACACCGGGACCTCCACACAAACACACACTCAGACACCTCTGTCTGAATGTCAAGTTGAGTGTGCGTTGTCTCCCCAGTCCTCAGCAACAAAAGCGCAAACCATTCACATCACCGCAACCACAACAGAGGAACGTCATCATCGCGCAGCGCTGTGGAAGCGACAGACAAGTCCACGGGACTGTGTGTCGCGTTCATTAACCTCATTAGCATATTGTTTGTGTAATTTGGCAATACCCTGTGCAGTGTACAGTGCCCTGTGCAGTTTCAAGCTCACTTGATATCAAGTGCTTTGGCAGCACTTCGGCAATGGAATTGCTTCTGCTGCGCTGGTAATGGCTCTGTGTGTGTGCACGCGGGTGTGTGGAGTTTCATTCGAGTACATGACGTGTAGGGCATGTGCCAACTTTTATGAGACGTTTCAGCCGTTTTCCTCTTTTCGAAGTTACCCATGATGTAAGTGCATGTCGGGGAACCGTATTTACACGAGCTCTGGAGGACATGAGGACCGGATGACAAATTATGGGGTCATTATCGTTTCGGGTAGTTGTTTGTCTTGCGACGGCACTGAAGGAGGATTTAATGACCATGAAATGTGCTTTGAAATGGACGCGACTGCATTAGAGCGAAGTCAGACAATGCGCCAGTGCTGTGTGTCTGCCGGATGGGCGGGGGGGATGAGATGAAGCTGCTAAACAGTTTCCCAGAATATCTGATGGCTTGTATGGCAACTCTGTAGACATCATGATTCTTGCAAACTTTGTGCGCTATCATGTTGTTTTGAGGTTGACTCACGTGCCCAACACAGATGTTATTTTTGGACGTCCTTTTCGCTCAATTCGGACCGGCCGAGGAGAGGACTGATGGCTTGGTTGATAGAGTGGACTTAGACATTTGAAAATACGTTGTTTTCACATGAAAAATTCACAAGACACTTGACACGCTTAACGCTAGGGGCAAGTCAAAGGCCTAGTGGTAATGGGTGGTTAATTTACTTTAGCCCGCAAGAACAGTGTCTAAAGTTTAGTTTTTGGGTTCCGGTCCGTGTTCCTCCGTCTACTCTGTCCATTTAGAAGTTCCAATTTTGGGGCACTTCTTCCAGCGTTGCGACCGGCCAATTACGAGAGTAATGTTGCATCGTAGCTGCCTTATAGGTGAAGAGTTCTGACTGTACATAACCCCAAAGAGGATCGTCTAAAGATGTGCTACCACATGACTTAGGCGGCCAGCTGACATGTCCATAAAGCGACGTAACGCGGTTCACCAAAGTTATTTTTTCAATAGAGTCATTGTTGTCAATGAGCCAAATGTCGTCTAGTAAAAAATGGGCTTAAACTTCTCGCAGCAAAATGCCGAGTATCATGATATAGGCGGTAGAGCTCGCCATTGATGGTTATGTCCTGTCTGACCACATTTTTAAAGAAATACGGAGCGATGATTCCACCAGCCCATAAACCACACCAAATAGCGAATTTTTGTGGATGTACCGGTTGTTCGAAATGAAGCTATAAGTGCAAGAGTGGCGTAACCCACATAACCTTATAATAGACGTTGAGATCGGCGTCAAAACGATCTTCAGACGCACTCGCCGTTACAGCCGCAATATCCTCCACACTGTGGGTTGATTGTTGTCTCTGTTGTCGCGTATTATCCAACAGCCTGCACTGAAAAAATGAGAATTTGTGGATGATAAAGTCAATAACGGACCCGGAAAGTCGACGATGGCGCCCAACATAGGTTACTCGAAATACACGAACACCAAATTCCATGCAACGCTGATTTTCCTTACACAGCTGAATGAAAATACTGAATAAGACTAAATTCACACCACTAGAACAGTCATACAAGTAAGAAAATACTACATACATCGTCCGTTACTTCTGGGAGAACAGCAAAACAGGACTCCAAACGAGGCAAATTATTCTCAGCTTTTTTTTATTTTACGCGCACTACGTCCATTATCCAATGTTCCTTCGACTTGGCAGCACTAAATGTCACTTGTCGTTTTGCTTAAACCATTGAAAGCAAATAACGGTATTTAGACAATCTGTCAAAAGCACATGCGCTGCGATTGGTGAAGCTGTCATGACAGTACTGTACCCATTTGTCGATAACTAGAACTCGCGGAGATTGGAAATGTTTGGAAAATAGGATTCCAAGCAATATTTCAAGCTAATGTGGACGTGTGTACAGTGTACAGTGGAAGTCGCTTATAACGATGCTTGAGGGACTCGGTCTTTATAATCGACGGTCGTTACATTCAACCCCCTCCAAATCCCTCTTCTTCGGGTTTATCACAATCGTCTTCATTTTCTTCTTCATCAGGGATGTTAGAACATGATCGTCAATATTCACGTATTCCTCCTATTCTGCGGCTGGTAGCACTCCCTTTTATGATTTTATCTGCAAGTTTCCTTAAAGGTTCCCTTCAGTGAATCCTGCATCTGCAATGTCGACAATCAAAGGTGAAAGAAGGCCAGCATGCTTTAAACAATTTGAAATGGTCTCCTGCGTGACTTCCGCCCAAGACTTGGATATCATGAGCTTTGAAAGAAATAGAGGATTCAATCATATTTAAAACGAATGATTTTCGAAAGTGCACTTTTTTTATTATTCCTTGGTCCAAAGGTTGCAAAACTGATGTTATGCTTGCCGATAGGAATATCAGTTTGATCGAGCTTAGGTCTTGAACATCTAGATGGCTGGGACAATTGTGTCAAGTCACACTAATTCTTTTGTTTTGTCGCTCTAACTCCTTGTCCCATTTATAAAGACGAGCAGTGAATATTTCTGATGTCATCCATGCAGTTTTATTTGCTTCACAAAAACTGGAAAGGACTTACAGTTTTTGAAGCAACGGGGAGATTTCGATTTGCCGATCATGAAAACTTTTGTTTTTAAGGAACCCGGCATGTTACAAGCAACCAATACTGTTACTCTAGCCGTGGTTTTTTTTCCAAAAATCTATAAATAGTGAAGTAAGAGTTTTGCCCCTCCAACACATACAATGATCGACTGCCTGAAAAGTGAAGAGTGGAATTCGAATAATTTTTCATATAACGGGTGATTTTTTAAAAGCTATAGGAAAGTTTTTCAAAAAAAAAATTTTTTTTAAATATTTGAATCGATGTTGACCTTGAGTGCGCCTCAAATGGTTCATCCGCTAAGTCCAATTTTGGCATACTCTTTCCAACATTCCGGCCGGTATCTCACGAAGAAATGCTTCAATGTTGTCTTCCAATGCGTCAATTGAAGCGGGCTTGTCTGTATAGACATGAATTTAACATAGCCCCACAAAAAATAGTCTAAAGGCGTTAAATCGCACGATCTAGGCGGCCAATTGACCGGTCCCGAACGTGAAATTAAATGTTCACCGAACTCGCGTCTCAATAAGTCCATTGTTGCACGTGCTGTGTGGCATGTGGCACCGTCTTGTTGAATCCACGTGTCATGCAAGTCAAGCTCTTGCATTTTGGGCAAAAGAAAGTTGGATGTCATCTCACGGTAGCGCTCACCATTCACAGTTACGTTACGATTCGAATCATCTTTGAAGAAGTACGGTCCAATGAAAAATCCGCTAAAAAATCACCCTTTATATTGCTAGCGATTCAAACATATCATTTTTTCTTCATTTATTTTGATATATAGTCTGTTTTACAACAGCGAGATCGATGGAAGGAAATCTGCTACATGGCCCTCATCCGGCAATTGCTCAACTATGGCTGGCTGTTGCGTATGGTTCAACGTGAGGGCAAGCTTGATGGCAAAGATTCGGTTTCTTGAGATGGCTTGTCTTAAGTAACTGCTAATCGTTTTTTTGAACCTTACTTCACTTCACTGTCTATGGCGATGACAAAAACACGGCTTCTGTTTTTAGGGAATTGTCGGCCTGTGCAACGTTCTAACGTTCACCTCTAAACCGGAAGGTCTTATCCGGAGCAAGCTTTTAGAACAGTGCAGTTTCATCGGCGTTAAAGATGTCTTCATGTGAATAACCCTGTCTCAGATTCGGCCAAAACCTTTTGAGTCCATTCATCGCATAGCTCTGTGCCGACCTTTGCTTCTTCGCTTGAAACTTTCCAAAAGACACGTTGCCCAAGGCGCCTTATCCAAGCCTCAGAGCATTTGCCGTCCTTTTTTCCGAACATTTCTCCAAACTTGTTCGCTTGACCAGTGAGAATTGGTCCATTTATTGAAATATTCTGTCTTCTCTTACTCTTACCTTTCAATAAAAAATGGCAGGAAAAAGTGAATACTGAGGATCATGTTCTAACATCCCTGACGGAAACTCACGACCAAATACCAATAACCCATCGATTGATTTTCGAATTCGTTTGTTTTTCATGCGGCATTCTCCAAAATGTTTCTCTATCTTTTCTCGGTTTTTCTATGTGAAACGCCAAATTCTGGAGCTATTACTCTATTTCTTTCACCTGACTCCAAACGGAAAATAATCGCTGCCTTTTCCTCCGTAGAGGAGTTCTTATGTTTTCCGGAACTCATTGCTGCGTAAAAAAAAATCAAAATAACAAACGAATATTTCACTGGAATCAGTATGTGAGAGGCTCAGACCTTAAAAACTGAAAATAAACGTATTCCGACGACACATCCAGTAAACTGGCTTGGAATTGTTTACAGTTTCAAAGCGACGACTCTGTCTAGACAGTTAAAGAATATTACGAGACTTGTCCTTGTTTCTGATTGCTATGCCGGTAACTTAGGTTTGACTGGGCCACTTCAACGGCCTGTATCAGCTCGCGAATTTAAAGTCTAGAGCTCTGTTAATGAGCAATGTTGATTGAAAATCCTGATTTCCATGAAGATGAATTTGGAGAAGACATTTCCTTTGCATTTGCAAATGGATTGTTGGTTTGGGTTCTACGGAATATCGTATCGATTTGGGAAATAATTTCAATCCAATAAATTCAAATCCAAAGTTATAAAGCGGTTAAGATTGTGGCAACACAACGCCTATTTCTTCCATTCAAAGTAAAGTACATCATTTTTTTTTAAATTGCACACTCACATAAGTGGCGGCCTTAGCGTTGTGGGTTGGTGCGTCAACAACTACGCAGCCCAGGTTCGATTGCCGGAACTAGCAAAATACTTTTGACGGCCCCACCTCCTTCGAGTCACTGACAATGTTCAAAGAGTATAACCGTGTAGAAAAAGTTTCTCAACTTGGCCGTTCGGAGTCGGCATAGAACTATGGTTCCCCTCCTCTCGTGAAAAAACAAAACACGCACAACACGAGGGGATGCTGAGAAGCTAGGCCCTGACCTTCTATGGTCTGTAGCGCCCCCCATACTACTACTACTACACTTACATAAGTATGGGAGTATTTGTTTTTTTCTTTATTTATTCATAAACAACACAGTTTAAAGTTTACGTTTTTTCTTTTTTGATTTTATTGCGATTCACTCTGTGTTAAAATAAAAACGCTTGGAAATTGGGAACAAATTGGAAAATGAAACTGTTTTTTTTTTCGGGCCTCTACTGTATTCAACACTGAAAGTATACGCAAGTGGACCGAATAGATTCTGTAGAATTCTAAATCGCCAGACTTTACTGTTGAAATTGCCTTCACAAATTGCCTTGCGGAACGTACCTTAGCCGCCATTTAAGTGGTTGGCGAATCCGCCATCAATAGGCTCCACGAAGAAGAAGCATGTTCTAAATAATTTTCTCTCGTCAACAAACGTCACAAGATTAGACAAGACAACTCTGATAATTTTAACCACTCTTCAGTCGCACTGCAGTCACACAGCAACTAAGCACTTCTCACGTTATTATCTCAAAAAAAAAAGTATGTCAACAAGAAAAAATAACAAAACACTTAAATAATCTCCGCCGTACCGTCACAAAAGACACGTCATTTCGTGTCTCAAGGAAAGCCAACAGCATTACCCATTCGAACTCCAACTACAACAGCAACAATTTCAATTAAACTCGTAAAACTTTGATTTTTCTGATTAACACCCTCGTTAAAAACAGACATTCTCACAAACACCTCGCAATGACTTCATACTTGCGCCACTTCATGTGTCCAGCTCTGGGTGGCTGCGTTTGTTTTCTGTAGATTTTACTTCAACGTATAATAGAAACTAGCCCCAATGTCATGTATCATTAATTTTACATTAACGCAAGCAACAGTGGGGGAAGACCAGCAGTCGACCAGTTTAGACGCTCCAGCCAATCGGCACGTTTCTGACGATTCCGTCGTGCGGTTTATCGCATCTTCGAGCCGCACAATTGTGCACATTACGTGTGCGTTTGTCCGCCTTCTCAATTAGCGAAATGTGAATAAGGGAAACTGAAAGCAAATATTTTCCATCAAGCACAAGAGAAGTAATTCTTGCGAATAAACAACAAATTCACATAACCGCACACGCCCGTCGGCGGTTGATGATCAGTGGTCGCTGGGGATGGTTATTGAAACGCACCATTAAAGTGTCAGCTGTCAGAATGGCAACAAGCAAATGAACGACATTAGCCGCGTGATGTCATCTCTCTTCGAAAACAAACAAACATCAGCGGCTGTTCGCTGCTCGGCGTCTGGTGGTATCTTGCGACGAAAGCGCATGTGGTAATGAAGTCGTTTAATGTTGTGGTTTCGACTGACAGCGGTGACTAAAGTCGTGTGGACTATTAATTCGATGTTTAGCTCGGTTGGCACTGATCTTAATTGATAAGCACCACATTGCCATTTGCATCGTTTGCATGTGGAATGGCTTCTCGGTATTGAGAGCTGGAAGTGCCCGAAGTCGTAACATGGCTTGACAACTTGGAAAGGCATTCAACCGGTGTCGTTATGAGGGGCGTTGTAGATCGATATCACAGCAATCAATGCTTTTTGTGTTTCTTTAATACTCAAAACGGTTTAAAACTTAGTCAAGACGGGGTGGAAGTTTCGCTCAAGGCTGCCAGCTGCCGATGGGATGGTCGAAGAGTGACACCGATGGTACAACATCAACATTATACTCAAAGTCTGAGTTCAGACAGTGGTCTGGTGTTATTCCGCATGACCCCAAATGGAGATGGTGTGCTAAGCAATGGTATAACCGACGAATTATCCGGACTGGGGACAGGTTTCCATTAGGATCGACTCTAAAAGACAATCCTTCAAAAAAGAACATGTGTGTGTCGACTTAAAGTCTCAAACAAAAAATTGTTTGTGGTTTTCCACCGGGCGCCATTTGCACAAATTTGGAGAAGCTGTCCCCGAAGCTTGCAAACTGTATCCGAAAGTGATTTTGAGGTGTATAGGCCGCTGATTGATTACTTCTCGACACCGATTTGCCATAGCTTCTGAGCCAGATGTGAGTCGTGACATTGGCGCAACTTCTTAGACAGAAGTGAGTAGTGCACTCAATCTCATCCGGTAGCTGTCACTTGGACGGCATTCAGTCTGTCAGATAGAAACACAAGTCAACTCACATCAAACCTCATTCGCCGCACCTCCGAGATCAATCACATTTCTTCGACCCCAATCACGTCTCATCTCGATCACCGTGAACGCGTGTTGACAACTTGTTATCATCGCATCGCCTTAGAGCTGAAGATTCAAATGCGATAACATTCGATTTTGCAACTCCAATGTAATTGATAAAAGCACGAAAGACATTAAATAGAAAGTCATCCACTTGTGTGCATACTAAGAAGCTGATTAAGTTTCACGGTGCATGCTCCAAGCACTTGCTTTCTATCATTCACACAGCTCGCTGACGTCTTAACTCATTTCTGAGCTGAATGGCGATAGATTTTAATTAAATGCTTGCTAAGGCGGTTTTGTCGTCAACATTTGATGAGCAAGTATCAATTGAACACGATGTGCTGTTTTGGGCACTCGACTTCAAGGTCCCTCTGGAGAATGGACTTCTGATTTTGTTGGCGGATCTCTGAGGATTAAACTGCGTCAAAAGACCGTCCTCCATCCAATCCAGCCAATTCGAAGTCTAGAGCTGACGGATTCGACAAAGTTTCTCTGCCATCCCACTGCTTGGGGGTTAATTATGACAGAATTGTGAACGATTTCCCTGCCGCCAGACGGACGCGAACGGAAACTGAATTTACATCTAATTATCCCGGAATACCGGCGAAACACTCTTTTCTTGGTCAACTCTCCCAGCCTTTTGCTCCTCTGTCAAATGGCAAGTCGGCTTCAAACACGACCTTGGGCGCGGATCTTCTCCTAGGCTGAAACCGCCTCGCGGTCGTTTGTCCACTTCGCACATAGAAGCTTCACGTTCACATTCATGCCAATCACTCGTCGTCCCACGCTCCGTCGGAAGGGGTTTGGCTTGGAAAATCAAAACGTCCCCGGCGGCGAGTCTAGTTGCAACGCAGTTCTAGCTATCGTCGCAGTGGCCTGGCCTGCAGCGGTTGTCTGCTGGTGTTGGCCCACGAGGTTGATTTGTTCACTCGAGCAGACAACAGGCCAGCCAAGCGCACTGAGTTTGGGCTAGAAATTCGGAATTAACTGCATTCCGGTGGGAATCGATTTTCGACGCAACGCCCCCCACACACAGACGCGCTCCTTGTGTCAGCGGAGCCTCTAATCAATTTGTGCCGCGCGATTGCAGTCAACCGTCACTGGAGAGTGCACGCCTTGAGGCTGCGATCGCACAGTGGGCGCAGTTGGGGGACCGACGACGACGGGCGGTCTGACGCAGTTTCGCTTTCAACACCTGTTCCACTGCTGCTTGGCCCACAATCTCCGGCATGTAGGTGTCTCTCGAGTGGATGAATGAAGGAATTTCTTCAAGTATAGACATGGTTCTACCTCGGAGGAGGCGGCCGCCTCGGTTGCGTAACATGACGCAGACTGACGTGACTGACGTGACTGGTAACCGCTCCGACATGGAGTGATCTCAGCTGTAATCCGACGTAATTGCAGTTTTGTCTAGAGCTGACGGAGCTCGCGCTCGAGTAGTGGGTAATGACAGGAAACAATTTCGAGACTAATGGGGGATTGCTTTCTCTTCTCTTTGCAGATAAAACTGAAAAAAATCCTTGGACTGACAGTATGCAGCAACGCAGCGTTAGATGTGTCGCCAGTGAGCGGACTGCTGGCCTATCCAGCTGGGTATGTATTTATTAATGTATGAGTACGTTTAATTCGAATCAAGTGTGCGAGATGTTTTGTGCAAGGTGCAGTTCCGCTCGAACGTTGGAACTTTGCTTTGCGGAAGTGCGAAACCTTGGGAGGAAATGAGGAAATTGTCGCAAATTGCTGGAAGCATGAACTTTGAAAGGGAGTCGTGATGTTGTCGAGATTGAGACATTTTTTTATCAATTCAAGGGAAATACGCGCCAATGAGAGCTATTTGAATGCCCAGCGGTAGCTTGTGCCAGGCTAGGTTAGTGGGTAGACGGCCGTTTGCCGCGTGTCATGCATTGGAGACATTCTTTTTAAATCCAGACGGTTTTGGTGAAGAACTGTGTCTCCCAGTGTTTGTGTCTCAACTGCCAGAGGATGAGGCAGTGACAAAGGCAGCAAGGAGTGTAGAGTGCAGCACACATGGTCGTTGGATATTCCCATTTCCATGTGAGTGCTTCAACTGCCATAGCTCACCACTTTCTGGCTGAGGACTGACGAGTGTGTTGTTAATCAGTGGAAAACTTTACCTATTGACTTTGAAGCATTTGTGAAGCACCATCACCCAATGCCCCATTGCTTCACACCTGCGCCGAGTCTGATTCAAAATGCAAGCGCTTCCTAGCCAGTCCAGCTCCCGCAACTTTCTCATAAATCATTTGAAGTATCTCACGGCCCATATCCGTCGGGTACCATTCACGCACCCATCCAATTCGGAGTGTGCGTTTCATCGTGAAGTACATGGTTTTCTGTTTCCTGTTTCCGCAAATGCGTTGCGCTGTGCCGGTGAAGTGTTCCGTGACTAATTATGGAAAACCCTCTTCACATGTGAGTTGTCAAGTTTGAAAAGAGGCGCACTGTCGGAACATGAAATTGTGTGTTCATCTTGGGAGACCAGCTGTGGTCTGGGGGGGAAGTGTTCAAGTGATGGAAATTAATTACTGACACTTTAGGCGCCTTCTCTCACAGTCAGCTGTGTGCTGCACGGCGTGTGAATACTGTTCCGTTTTCCGACAAGCATTTTTCGATTTTGAGTGGTTCCTATTCAAAGTCAGTGTTGTGTGTATTTTTACCAAGAGTTTACTCGAGAATTGACCCATTTTTGGGAGTGCATCATGAAATGGCAGACCTTAGTGAATATTTTGGCAGCCTGCTCTAACTTTGACAGCTCCAGAAACACAATAATTGGAAAAAAAGCTATCATTGCTCTCTGGTCACCCTTTACGTCAGGAGCTATCCCCTCTTCTTGTCGTCCGGATCTGCAGGAGTAGTAGTGTTGACGCCTAGTCTCCTAGCATGATCTCCCCAGATGCAGTGTCCTGTAATGACGCCAACCGCATGAACCAGATCATTTTGGAGGTTGGCTTTAGCCTGCAATGCTTGTCAGCCATCTCGTGCTAGTTTGTTCGGTGACAGTCCTTCGGAGCAAGATTTTGCTGAGTCGACACAATAATGTTGTGTGCCTAACTACAGAGTTACCTGGAATGTTGCCAGGAACCACCTGGTTTGGCTGGTTCCACGAATATTGACTTGCTCAGTCATTTCTTCCAGGGATGATACAGGTTCTGAGTTGAAAGCAGAGATAAGGGAATAAGGAGATATGAGACTTCTTTTTTTCTTCACACCTGATTACTCCCGACCACAGCGCTGAGTGCGTGAAAATAACGTAGTATGCGTGTCTTTAAAGTACAAAAGCGAGGCGTTTCCCACTAGAGAAAGATGACTATCTCGGCGTAGATGCTTTCCGGTTGAGAGGCATTGATGTCTTGATGGCTGCCTGAATGTCCATTGCCTTCATTTAAACCATGACAGTGCTCCACGAATTGTGATGATCTCCGTCTGAAAAACGCTTTCAAACGTCGTTTGGAAAAAATAACACTTCCAACTCGTGCTTTCGTTTTCCAACCATCCGCCTACGAATGTATGGTGCCCCTGAGCAAGTTGTAGTTGTTACCCTCTCGAACCTTGTCTTTTGCTTGCGACTAGCTTGGACTTTTTGTCTTTAACGACCATCCCTTGCCTGTCAACAACGGTGATGCTGGTGGCACTGGCAACACTGATATCTCTCTGGTCGCTTTTAATGACTGCCGGGACATCTGTCAACTGCCAAAGTCTAGGAGAAAGTGCCTGCGCTTGCGGTAGCTTTTATCTTCGATTCATCAGTATGAGCTTAGATGGGTCCATTTGTGAGCCAGAACGCCACGTCGTAGCAGTTAAAGGATCTTCCAAAATGTTGAGTAAGCTTTAGCCAGATGCCTTCAAACTTGCTTACTTACACTCAGTCTGAGAACACATGGAGTGTCTGAGCCCGTCCTAATACTGCCTTTCATTGTCCTTGTCCCGGACAGGCTGCTTCATGTTATCAGGACCAACTGTCTTACGTCCGCGGTGCCTTAACCTCTATAAATGGGCCTCGTCTTCTCGAGCCATAAATTTCGAACTCCAAAGGGGGGGTCTATGCGCTGGATCTGCCGAGCCAATGCAGTCGACTGATCGCACGTCATCCTCGGCTTTGTCCAGTGCAGCGTTCGTCCAGGAGACACTTGCGTATAGAGTTCGCCAAGTCGTAACTTCCAGGCGTAACAAAAGTGGTTTTCAGCGCAGACTATGCTGCCATTTCTGCCAGAGTAGGTCTGCTGCGTACATCCACAACCTTGTCGCTTAGTTCCCAGCGGCTGAGTATAGGCCGCAGCAAGCTTAGGCCGACCGTTCGTAGACATTGAGTTTCCAATTTAATTTCTTGTCTGCAATTATTCCGAGAAGTTTCGCACTGTCTTTTAGGGCATGTCCTCTGTAACTGGTAGGCTGGTGATCAAGTTCCTCAAATTATGAAGAGAAGACTGCCACTTTCAGCTCCCGAGAATCAGAGCCACCAATGCAACCAATGCTTGGCCTTTCTTTGAACAGTGTCAACCTTAAACGCTTGCAATTCAGACAGATCTTGGCCATAAATTTAGGTAGCATTCCACGTCATGAAACCCTATGTCCTCCGTCTCTGATGAGCACTCGAGACTGAGCGTCCCTCGGGGAAAATCCAATCTCCAGACGTGCCCTCATCAAGGGCTGACCTTGGAACCTTTGACAGCACGTTTTGGAGAAGCGTTTCTTCGAAAAAATATTTAATTTTTAACAACCATCCCTCCCGACAACGCCACTTCACTTGGCTGTCGCTCTCGAAAGCACAAACCACTGGACTTCGATCCATTCCATCCACCACCGCAGTGGAACTCTGCCCCCGTTCAAGTGATTTAGTTGGCCAGGAGTGGCCTTCATTCCTAAATGAACTTCGTTGAGTGTACACCATCGTGGTCATGTTCCATTAAACAGAGATGCATTCCTGCCAATTGAATGCCCTCGCTTGTGGCGGGGGGGTGGTTTTTTTCTTTCATCCGCCAGCCACCCACTCGCCTTCGCCACCCTTGCCCATTCAAGAAACTAAAGCGAATGAAGGAGAAACAATGCAGAAGAGAGGAAAAATTTCCTGCAGTTTTGCCGATTGAGTTCTGCGGTCGACCTAAGCTCCAACCGGAGATGTACATTGTACACGTTGCATTCATCAAGTGCGAAGCACTTCAGTGCCGCTGGACTTGAACGGCCACTAGAAGTCCGCATTTAATTATAGTTTACCAACTAAATTTGAACTTTTGCGTGGTTTACTTGGTAATTTCTTAATTAGGTGTTACCGGCGGTGGGGCAGCTTTGATGGTGGTCTTCTCTGCGACCTAATGGTGCGTTTGCGGTATGCAAACATGTGGAGAGTGGATCTTATAAGCGAGAGTGTAAATATTCTCAACCGAAGGCAAGCAGCATTGTGTATCAATGAACGGACTGCGGAGCGAAGAATGTGTCCATGAACTGTGCTCTGCTCGGCACAGTGGGTCCCTGAAAGTTTTTTTGCGAACTTTGTCTGTGTTGATGTGCGTACCTAACCTCAAAGCTTAAGTTGTTTTGTGTTTGCTTGGGTATTTGATTTGGTTCGGGGCGTTTTCTGGACCTTTTATTCGGAGTGAACTCATTAGGAATACATTTGGGATGTGGACGCTGGATGTTGTGACAGTTCAAGTTGTATACTGGGCATGCCTGCCACTTTGAAAAGGCACTAGTAGCCACTTATAGTGGCCACGATAACAATTGCACACGAGAACCATACGCATTTCCAAATTGCACAAATGTCTCTACAGCGCAGAGTGGAAGCGGACCCATTTAGTACGGAAACCATTCGCGTTGTGCATTTTGTAAGTCGCGCAGGAATCTTGTGTGATCGACGCAACAGATGCGAAGGCTTTCTTGGCAACAGAGTGTCCATCACTGGACAGAAGCAGTTTTCTCAAAATGAAACTTGCTTCAACTGCTGCAATTTTTTTGTACGAATGAACACCATACGAAGATCGTTTAAAATTATTGAGCACGCAACTCGCCGTGAAACGTCTAATCGACCAGCAGCTGGGAATACTAATAGCCCTGCAGTCTTGCACTTAACATAAAAATAACGATATAACGTGGGCAGCACGATAGTTCGAGGTGGACCAGGGCTTAGCAGGCACTCGTGTCGTGCGTGCTATTGTTCGATCACGAGAGGATGGGACCTACAGTTTGATGTCGGCTCAGAACGGCGAAGTTGAGAAGCATTGTCAGCGACTCCAAAGAGGTGGAGCCGTGAATTATGAAAGTTGATAAATTCGGGGATGAGGCACGTAAGAAACGATGCACCTACCGCCGTCTCCACGGCCGCTGCTTTAGTATCGCTGATCTGGTAGATCCCTTCCGGCAGCTCGTTGTTCGACGTCGTTGGAAAGATCTGCTCGTTTAGCAGAGTTAACGCGTTGAGGTAGCGTTGTTCGGTAATTGTATTTCTCAGGTTCCTGATTTCCTTGTTACGATGGTTGTTGACGTCTAGTATCTGCTTTCTGAACAGAGTCAGCGTGTACTGTTGCAGGGGGATCCTGCGTGCTTGGTCGTGAAGCCTGTTGTTGCTGTGGTGCCTTTGACGGTCCTTTGATATAGTAGTCAAATTTGTTCGCTGCTTGGATTTCGACACTTCGCGCGGCTAACTGTGGTGGCATCGAGCTGGCATGAGTCATCATCAGCGAATAGACAGCGTTTCACTGTGTCAGTTGGATGCGGTTGATCTGCCGTGTAGATATTAAAAAACCACGGTCCCAGCTTGATCCTTTGCTCTTGCCTTGGTGCTCCGCTCTGTTGACTTGCTGCCTTCAACTGAGACGTAGAATTTTCTGGAATGCAGAAAGCTATAAATTATTCTCATGAGGTTGGAGGGGAATCCCATCTGGTTCAGCTTTTAGATGAGTCCCTCAATCCAGACCGTATCGAAAGCCTTTTCTACGTCCAGGAAGCAGGCGGCGGTGACCTCGTTGTTGTTCAACGCAGCTACAACATCGTGGTGGAACTTCATTAGAGAATGTAGAATTAAATGTTTCTCCCGAAATCCGTACTGAATATCCGGAATGATGTTTTGGTCGGTAGACCATTGCTTTAGATTTCGCACTACCAGGTTTTCCAGGATCTTCCTTATTTTGCTCAAGAGCGATATAGGCCTTTATTCTGACACTCTGGCAGCATTCACCTTTTTTGGTATTGTGACAATTTTTGCTATTTTCCACTTGCTAGGAAAATTCGCAATTGCATTGGCGCAGGCGATGACTTATGTGACAAATTCCGGGTCATCAGGCGGTGATGCTTGAAAGTTGCCTTCGAAAAAGGCGATTGAGCAGCAAACATATTTATTAAATACAATCGAAACTAAGTTACACACTTAATAGTTCCGACTTAGGCGGAGGCCTTTTGCAGACTGACTCTTACGCCATTTCACCCGCTCCGTCTCACTGCTGGCTTACAGTGGAATGAGGATACAAAATAAGAAAAAACGACGCTTCTGATCTTAACACGTAAACAAACATGCGAGAATGAAGTAATAGCAAAAAGGCGTAAAAAAAGGGAAAGTGTAACAATTCGACAAAGACTAGGCTTATAAACAATGCTGTCGATTGAAGGTGCTCCACACATGTTGCGGCACGTAACTCGCGAATAGTTCCAACAGATTTATTCTCAAAATATTGTTAGGAAAGTTTCTGCCTCAGGAGACGCACTACCCTCTCCCATGGATTTATATACATCTGCAATACCTACGCAATCTGTTTGTCCCTAATTCCAAGATGTGGTAGAGAGGATAAACGTAACTGCACTCCTTCGGTAGGATCTGTAAAAGCAGAACACAGAAGAGGTTTATGGTGTTGGGTCCATTATTTAATTCATGCGGTTTGCTAAGAGGTGGCGTAACTTGTATTGTTCCATTGGAACATGCATTGGAAAGCTACTGTCATTGTACGTCATTTCAGTATGTGTCATTCATTTGAAGCGTAAACAACAATCTTTTTTTTTTCACTCAAATATGTCGAACTCTGTGCCTGAAAAGTGTTTTTGCGGGGAGTTCTTCTTCATTAATTTAATATGAAGAATACTGCTGCCGAAAGTCATCGTATTTTGGTAGAAGTTCATGGTGAACATGCGCTAGCTGAGGGAACGGGACAAAAGTGGTTTGCACGTGATTTTGGCTTGGCCAAGCAACCAAATCAACGGCAAAGCCGAACATCCATGGCGCGAAGGTAATGCTCTGTATTTGGTGGGATATGAAGGGTGTGCTGTATTATGAGCTGCTAAGACCGGGTGAAACCATCAATGGACAACGCTACCGAACACAATTAATCCGTCTGAAGAGAGCAGTAGCCGAAAAACGCCCGGAATATGCGACCAGACACGAGGAAATAATTTTCCATGATGACAACGCTCGGCCCCACGTTGTTCTTCCGGTTAAGAACTATTTGGAAAACAGTGGATGGGAAGTTTTACCCCACCCGCCTTATAGCCCAGACATTGTCCCTTCTGACTACCATGTGCTCCGGTCGATGCAGAACGCTTTCACTGAAATACGCTTCACATCAGAGCAGAATATCAAAATTTGGCTTGATTCATTCTTGGCTGCCAAGCCGGCGATGTTTTTTTGCGATGGGATCCACAAATTGCCAGAAAGATGAGAAAAAGTCATAGTGTAGAGCTCGGCGGCAATAGCTCCTCTTCTAGGTCTCCACTCTCCTCTGGAGAACTCTCTCTGGCAGCCACTTTGCTTTACTCTCTACCACGCGTATGCTGTCCGAAAACCGCAGTACAGGCTTAATAGGCAAAAAAGCAAAGGAGAAAATATAGAAGCAAGGAAAGTTTGGACAACAAGTAAACCTCCGTGTGTTTGATTTTATATTGTTTATTGAACAGTAATAATTCAGAAATGTGCGCAATAATTCATAAATAAACGTTCAAACCCAATAGATCCCAGATAAATATGCTTCCGCCATACATTTTCGAGGCCTGGAAACCTCGCGTTTTCTTATAAAACTATTTAAGTCCTCCTGAAGTTCATCCGACCGTGCTAGGTTGTGAACCCGGATACATAAATACAGCGTGACAGTGTTAATTTTTTAATTTTGTCTCTTTCTATTTTCTGATGCTCTCACACTATTACGTCCTGTCAGCAAGCAGCTTTTGGCGGGCACTTATAAATTGATAGCGAGTGACTTGGAAATTGAGAGCGAAACCACTTCAAGTTCGGTGGAAACGGCCTATTGAGGTTTCAGTTAAAATTCATCCGGACCTCGCGGTTTGGGTTCAGTGAAAACGTAGCATAAGACTGCTCGAGGCTTCCTCTTCGATCTGAACCAGCATACAACGAGATTTCCAGGGATTAGGAAACATGTTTTCGGTTTTCTCTTTGCACACGACCAACGCAAATGTCCATCCATCACTGCGACATCAGAACATCCTGCGCCCACGTTGGGCACAATGTTTGCAGTGCCTCCCCCGTCCAAGGGAGTTATAAACTGTTTGTGTCCATTTCCCCAAAACTTGATTTATTCATGGTCAATCGGTTGAAAAGTCACCTTGGAGCAAGGCACTCTTATGAGAAATGAACCCCCCCACACAGAGCAGGGTCAGTTGACTCCATAATGTCTCCGGCAGGGGAAACCATCTTTAATTCAAATCTGTGCCCAAGGTCTGCGACAGGGATCTATCCTCTGCCCAACTGCATTATACCCTCCCCCTACCTCGCCACGAATAGGAATTTTCTGCCTGAGTCCATCATCCTCCTTGAAGGTCTTCTTCTGAAAATTGTTTCGTTACCTGGAAACATTTAATCTGCGCAAGAGATTTGACAGCTTTCCGAGGGCACACCGCCACGCCATCCTCTCCAAAGACGTCCCACACGTTGTCGCATGCTGGCCTGTCGGGGCGATGAAAATCCATTCCGAGAGAGGAAACTTTTTCAACCGAAAAATCGACGAGAAAATTGTCCTCAATTCAATAATCTGCGCCCACGAAGTGAGTCGGTGTGGAAATCCGTGAGCATTACCCCTTCTCTGTGGTTCGCCTTCGGTCTCGCTGGCACGATGCAGAGGCGGAATGTGATTCCTTATGCATGGTTGCGATGTCATAACCCATTGACATGATGTGCAATTTGGCCGAAATGCACGACGATGCCAAAGACCCAAAGTGGCGCACATGAGCTTGACTCCTCGCGCGCTGCATAGGGAATGAAATGAAAACGTGGGGATGACAGTTAGATGTGTGTGTGTGTGTGTGTGTGGTTAAATGCTGTTCATTCGATATGCGGTGGATACACTGGGGAGCTCGTCCTGGCATTAGCTATGAGCGTTGCGGTGCTCCTCTTTATGTCGTAGTCCTTAAATTGTATTGCAAATGTAAATATTTGATGCAGGGGTGGCTGGTGGATCACATCAATCATTTTGAGAGCTGTGGTTGGGAGGGGCGCTCTATAACACCAACATGTTGACGCTCCACCAAGACAATGAATTGCGACTTTTCGCTGAAGTCTTTGCTTGTGGGAATCCTTTGTCAATGTTGCTTCATATGAGTTGATAATGAGGACCCCGCGCTCAGACTGTTGTTATGAAACTAACCGACCAGAACCTTGTACCCGCGTGGAGGTTCAGTTGCTGTTCCATCGCTTCCAATTCATCACCACGTGATTCCGATGTGGCACCCCAGTTTCAATCACGCACGTCAAACTGAACTGCCATTCGATACTGCACAGGTCCAGGCTAATGCTTGTTATATTCGCCTGCAGAGACGAGCTAAACTTCATCATGTCTAGTTAAGTCTGGTTGTGTAAGGGGCCGATTGAGAATCCTCATTCCTCCATCGAGGTCTGAAACAAAAGCACCAAGATCTGTCGCATGACATGTTCAACACCATCCACATTCGAGACAACGTACAAGACTCACAGGCCAACGCTGGAGGTGCGATCTTCTAGATGTCCGTTCTTCTTTTGGCAGAGCGGGTGGCATTGACGTCCATTGGCCGAAAGCTGGGAACCGTGGGCGTTTGCTAGCAGTGAGTCTGAGCGGGTACCATGGTTCTGGCGATAAAGAACGGAAAACCAAAATCGAGGTAGTCAGAGCCTTCATCTGTCTTGTCTGAGCGCTGTAACGTTCTGACGACCAGCTCAGGATTGTTGCCAACCGTTGCAAATCTGATTTACGGCAGAAAGGCAAAGACAAATTCAAAAGCGGAAGAAGTCGTTGGTGTCTTCGAGGAAAAAGTCAAACGTGCGATCTTTGGTCTTGTTGGCGTTGAGAACATCCAGAGGAGAAGATTCAAACACGAAAAGTTTACGCATCCAAAGGCGGTTGGAAACTTGCCTCCGGTCTGAAGAATCTTCGATCCTTTTCATTCCCGGACGAAGCAGGAAAGTGTCGAGTGACAAGTGAAGAAGGACCTCAACCAACTGAGTGCACAACTGTGGCCAACAACTTAAATCCAACCAACGACCACTTCAGCAGAGCACATTTACATGTAGTTGTCGATTTTCCTGTTTAAATTTCATTTCTAATACACTTTTGAAATGCCCACGCCTTTGAACAGACTCACTCCTCAAGCAGCCTCCCATGACAATTTTCCAGGAACCTGTTCAATTTTACTGTCGTCGTTGAGAGAGGAAGCCACCATCCCCGACAATCCTTTGCCCACTTTCTCCTCTCTCTGAACAGCAGCACGCCTTCCATATGCCCATCCATTGAGCCACCTCTCGAGGTCACTGTCATTCGTAAATTCGAGCCCAAAGAATCAGGGGAAAAGGGAAAAGAACCCACACACCTACACGTGGCGTGCTGGCCACAAATTAAGTTTAATTCCGAGAAAAAATGTTTCCACAGGACACTGCAGCTCAGCGCCCTGGCAACATTCAATTAAAATGAACCGCCCACCACCGCAACCACCGTAAATTTACAATGGGCATCCGTTTCCAGCGCTTGGATGGGGCATCACAAAAGTTAAACCATGCAAAATGCGGTACAGGCAGACGAACAATAAAGTTCGTCCTTCCAGGAGTGAGTTGAGGCGGGGGGAAGTAAAATACTTCATTTATTAGCTTCCTCGCCGGTGGCACCACGTCCACGAGTCGTGCAAGCGGCAGTACCTCTGCCCGCTTCCTTCCGCTCACGGGGTTGCATTTAAATCTGTCTCTCTGCCCCTGACTGCGCGCGGTTTTTGCAAAATTTTAATTTTTCTTTTTGTGTGTTTCTTTTCAGATGTACCGTTATATTATTTAATGCCAAAAAACAAACCCAAGCCTACCTTGTGAACACCTCCCGCAAGGCCATCACAGCAGTGGCGTTCTCGCGATGTGGTCGTTACGTGGCAACAGGCGAATGCGGCCTAAATCCCGCCATCAAAGTGTGGGAACTGGACGCCCCGAATGGGAATGCAGAAGCCTCAACTGGTGGCAATGTGGTTGCGGAGTTTATTGGTCACAAGTACGCAATAAGCTGTGTGGTAAGTGACTTCAAAGCCCCCGCCGGCAAATGAGATCTCTTTTATTTACCCGCCGCCGTTTGGTGTTTTCAGGCCTTCTCGCCAACCGGCAAGTACCTGGTATCGGTAGGATCGCAACACGATATGATAGTCAATGTCTTCGATTGGAAGTCGAACTTGAAGATGGCGTCGAACAAAGTCAGCGCCAAGGTGTCGGCAGTGAGCTTCAGCGAGGACGGCAGCTACTTCGTCACAGTCGGCAACAGACACGTCAAGTTTTGGTACCTTGACGGCGGACGAAAGGTAATCAATAAGATCCCGCACACGAGCTGAATGGACTAACCATGTGTTCTCTCTTTCAGTCATACAAAGACCCGGTGCCGTTGATGGGCCGGAGTGCCATTTTGGGGGAGCTGCGAAACAATGATTTCTGCGCGGTAGCATGCGCCAAGGCTGAGGGCATCGACAGCACGTACGCGATAACCCGCCAAGGCCACCTGGTGGAGTTCAACTCCCGCCGTCTGCTGGACAAGTGGGTCGCCTGCCGGACCACAAGTGCGAACTGCATCTGCGTGAACTCGCGGTTCATCCTCGTCGGCTGTGCCGAATCGATCATTCGGATCTTCAACGCAATGACGTTGGAGTACGTGACCACGCTGCCGCGAACCCACTACCTGGGCGTGGACGTCGCCGCAGGGGTACATATCAATCACATCATGGCCGTGCCACAGAATGCCAAATACCCGGACACCATTGCGATGGTGTACGACGAGGTGCGGGCCAAGGTCACCTGCGTGTACAACGACCACAGCCTGTACATCTGGGACATGAGGGACATCAAGCGGGTGGGCAAGAGCCACTCGTTCCTGTACCACTCGACGTGCATCTGGGGCGTTGAAACTGTGCCATACAACATGGATAGAGAGGAGTCGCAAACTCTGCCGGACGACTGCTTCGTGACGTGCTCGTCCGATGACACGATTCGAGTCTGGGGGCTTGACGACTGTTCCAACAACGAGATCTATCGCAAGAACATCTACAGCAAGGACCTGCTGAAGGTGGTGTACATCGATGACGAGTTGAACTTCATCAAGGACAATGACAACTCGGTCATGGCCACGGACAAGTCCAGCTACGATGGTCGGAACGGGGTCCGCTGCGTCAAGATCAGTCCAGAGCTGAGTCACCTCGCCAGTGGCGATCGCAGTGGGAACATCCGGATCTACAATCTGGCGAACTTGAAGCTCCTCACGGCCATAGAGGCGCACGACTCCGAGGTGCTATGTCTGGAGTACACCAACGACAAGATTGAGCGCAAGCTGCTGGCCAGTGCCAGTCGGGACCGATTGATCCACGTGTTCGACGTCAACCAGGGCTACGTTATCCTGCAGACGTTGGACGACCACTCGAGCAGCATCACGAGCATCAAGTTCGTCGGCAGCGGGCTCGCCTTCCAGATGATATCGTGCGGAGCGGACAAGTCAATCATGTTCCGCACGTTCCAGAACAATCAGTTCCTGCGCGGCACCAACTGCTCGGGGAAGACTACCCTCTATGACATGGAGGTGGACAGCAATAGCAAGCACATTCTCACCGCCTGCCAAGATCGAAACATCAGAGTCTACAGCACCCACAACCAGAAGCACACAAAGACCTTCAAAGGCTCCCACTCGGACGACGGGAGTCTGATCAAACTGAGTCTCGACCCCAGCGGCATATACGTGGCTACCTCGTGTACGGACAAAACCCTCTCCGTCTACGATTATTACTCGAACGAGTGCATGGCTCGTATGTACGGCCACAGCGAGCTGGTGACCGGGCTGACGTTCACAAACGACTGTAAGCACCTCATATCGGCCAGCGGAGATGGTTGCGTGTTCGTGTGGCAAATACCCCACGACATGATTGTCACGATGCAGGCTCGGCTGTCGCAACAGCGACTGCGATCCGGTCACCCGCCACTTCCCCGGCCGATCTCCGAGATCATCGTCGAGTCGCCGGTGCCAGAGGAGGAAAAGTTCGGCCTCTCACCAGGCGCTCTGTTTATGGATGAGATCCCGTTGACGCCCGGCTACAAGTTCTCCGACGTCGGGCAGCTACCTCAGTGGGCGAAGCGGAAGACAGCCAGCGACGATACGAACGTCGCCAGTCTGAGCTCGAGTCCCAGTCAGGTTGTTGGGGTTCTCAAGCCGCGCGGCCGTTGGGCTCAGCGCGGTCAAATCGACACTGACACGCTCGACCTGAGAAGCAACCTAGAGAGTCCCTTAGGCGCCCCGCCGTACGGTGGCGGCAACACTCAGACGTCAGACTACAACAGTGCCAGCTCGAAGGACATAATGTACAATCAGACGTATCTGAGTGAGGACAGCTCGATCGACAGTGGCATGGAAACGCGGCGGGAGCTCAAGTTCGTCGTTGGAAACAGCAGCGCTGCCAGGCCCGTGCCCGAGAAGAAGAAGACCTCCGGCGTCCCTGCGTCCTTGAGGTTCGAGTCAAATAATGACCATGACGGAGATGTGGAGGATATTTCGGACGGCGAACGAACGAGTTCGGATCACGGAATGTTCTACCCCAACATTTCCCCGGGAACACCAACGTGAGTACGAATCAATTCATCTCTTTGCCTCTTGCTTGATTGTGTGTTTTTTTTTGTCCCCAGAGAGTTCAAAGTGAACGCCATGAACGAGGAGGAGCTCCGCAAGTCGATGAGGCGGAAGAATTTTGAGAAAGTCGGGCTCAACCTCAGCGGGGGATCGCATACAGCTAGTACAGGAACCGGAACAGGCACCTCCGACACCGAGGACGAGGGGTCTACCCCGAGCGGGGAGAATGCCGATCGTTCATTGGCCTCCACGTTGGGCGGCAGTTCCGAAAGCATCCCCCAAGCCACATCAAACTTCCTACAGCAAGCCTTAGATGGTCCAGGAGCCTTACCAGAGCGTGGCGACAGGAGTAAGACTGAGTGCACTCCTGCCGGGCGATCCATTT
The DNA here is from genome assembly GCA_905231855.2 of Eristalis tenax. Lineage (NCBI taxonomy): Eukaryota > Metazoa > Arthropoda > Insecta > Diptera > Syrphidae > Eristalis > Eristalis tenax. The sequence goes on along the minus strand of HG993125.1, from coordinate 60,850,562 downwards.
CTAATCGATTCTCGCTCTCTCTGTTTCCTCAGCTCGTCGCAGCATAAGTGCCAAACACAACACAGAAAACAATAAGACGCCTTCCATAACGAAGTCCTACACCAGCACGAAGAAGGAGGAGCTCATGAAGGTCATAAGCGAGGCAAAGCAAAAGCTGGAAAACGTAAGTTCCCCCCGTCTGGGCAGGCACGTGTGTCTGTCGGGTCATCAATTCGATGCGATATGTGTTCGGGGCTTCCGGGCTTCTCTCTGCTGAACTTCCTCGACCCTCGATGTGGGGGTGCGTTCTAGACTTCATCTCTGTCATCCCGCACAAGTCTACGGATATTGTTGTCGCATTGTTTTTGAATTTGTCTTGTGTTTTGTTCTCTTTTCATTTTATCAACATTTTTTCGTTTGTTTTTGTTTCTTTTTCATTTTGCGACGGTCGCTCGCTGGTTTTAGGGACAAAGAAATTACAAAAACGGAATTAAAAAGAGTAACGCGAACCCAGAGGTGAGAGAAACGACATCCGACCGCCAGCGAATCTCTGTCTGTGTCTCCACGGGACAGAGCCTAACAGCTTTGCTAACAATCAAACTTTTTTTTTGTAATTCAAATCAAAGTCAAGTACATTGAATTAATCAGGAACAGAATTCAAAATTTGCTCGCCATTCGCTTGTGCATCCATTAACAGTCATTTACTAGTGGTTTTTTTTTTCTTGAACTTACAGCATCAAATGCATTTAGAACACACATTGGCGCGTAATTTATCGGCTTTTATTTTGCGCAGTATTCACAGAAATCAGGCATGCATGCACGTTTAATGGAAGTAATCGATACTCTTGATACGCTATTCATTTGCCGCAATCCAATTGGCAGGGCTTACTCGAAGGCGCTTGTAAAACAGTCATACGCCAGCTCGGTGTATACGTTGGCTTACATCATCATCTCTGACTCTCTGAGGGCCGGCTGATTCGCAGTGTCAAGGGGAACACGCTTTGCTGCTGAATGAAGATTAATTTCCCTTGTCATTGATTCGAAATGAATGGGAGCTGCCGAGGTGGGAAGACTTGAGTTTACAATTAAGTGGAGGGGTTTTTTCTTGTGTTTAGACATTTTCAGAATTGTTAATCACTAATTATCGGAATCAATCTCTGAGTAGAATTGCAATGAGATCAGATCTACACTTCTGTGGGGTCTTGGGATAATCCGCATGCGGTACGGGCTGGGACAAACAGAGCTGTGAGACAGTTCGTTGAAACGTTCTTAGAGTATGCATGCCTACAGGTCTTGGGACATGACTTCTCAAGTACATTCACCGTAAAATAAGTTCACCTTGGCTGAAGAGACTTCCCCCCATGGACTTGATGATGTTTTAAATGGCATTCTCATTACATCGCAGACACGAACTTGAATCAACGTCCAACTCTGTCCGACGCTTTTTAAGTTTTCCGAGCTTAGAAATTCGCATGCTTGGTGTCCAATTTTGTGGCATTTTATTTAAGCCTAGACACAAACTCCAAGATTCTGCTAAAGCTTGACACGCTTGCTCAAACAATCCGCGGGTGGACATCAGGCACAGGATGCCTCATTACCAAAGAACTCTGGCCTATGATCGATCCCAAACGATCGCTTAGCTTGATCAGATTATGCAGGCCAGAGCTCAGATCTCGTATTGGCGTTCTAACAGGGCATTGTGCCATCGGAGCTCGCGACTCTAGACTTCCTTATAATGATGTCTGTAGAAGCTCTCATCGCATAGGTTCAGACTTATGGGGGCCCACTTCTGTGACAATCTGGCTGAACTGAGCAGCATTAGAATCAGGCTTCTTCTACGCTTTATTAAAATCACTAATCGACTTGCGGAATAGGTACTCTTAGATCCGCATGGTAACACAATGGGACTGTGCTTGGCCTAAGAGCGTCTGCTGTCCTTCTGCGCAGTTGTCAGCCACTTTTACATAACCTAACCTAATTAGACAAATAATTGTCGGTTCTAGTTGCTTTCGCACAATTATCTAGCCAGTTTAACGGCTGTGCTTACTTTGCATTTCCTTCCAGTTGTAGTCTGGAACCACTCAGGAGGAATTTCACAGCACACACACCCCTCGGGGGTGTCACTATCCAAAGGTCTTGGGGGCTATGCCTGGATGAAAAATATTCTGTGGAACATTTTGTGTTTCACGGCCCCGTGCGGACAAGTATATTCCTGGTCCTTACTGAATGAGGAGTCAATCCACAAAGCTGGTCTTCACCAAATAAAGCCTAAACATCTCTTGTCCATTGCTAGCCAGTGTTGAATATTGCCTCCAAATATAAGAAGTGCGAAAAAACATCGACTAAAGCGACGTTTAGAGGTCAGAGAATAGCTGATAAAACACCACTTTGTAAAAAACAGGTCGGTTCAGTGACACCACCAATCCAAATACACCAATATTAGGTGTAGTGAATAAATCGATTATTTTTGCACGAAAACGCGTCTTGTTGGTTTGTCACATTTGCGCCGTTGTTCCTAGTAAAAGCCCTTGTCCCTACTGGCGGAAAAAACTGACAGAACCTCCTCCATTGAGAGGAACAGATGGCAATCACTTGGTGCTACGCCCGGACTATAAGTTGAATCCACAAAGACCCCGGAGGTTCTGGGCACTCGCTATGGATGTGTGTGGCCTGGCGTTGTTTTGATGGAACACAATTACCCTCCGTCATAGCGATTGTTTCCTTGAGACGGTTCAGTTGTTGACAATGCAGGTCCTAATTAAGGGTTCTTGGAGATCAGCTCATGGTAACGCGGTTTGCGCCGACTCAACGCTATTGGGCTTGATGTTGTCGTAAGTATGCGTCACCAGTTGCGAAACTACCGTAATTCGTGGTTGTGCTTATTTGACGTTCACTCGTATGGTATACGTCGTAGAGCTTCTTTTTGTGTCCAGCCTTGTTCAATTGGATCCAAACGACTTTTTGTCCAATGTTCAGCTCTTGGGCAATGGAAAAAGTGCTTACATCGCAGTCAGATGCGACGTTATCCATGAGTTCATCAACACTGTCGACAATTGACCTTCCAGAGCACGGTGCATCTTTGGCATCGAAATTACCAAAATGAAACCGCGCATGCTTTACTGTTACAGTATGAGGATCATAAACACTATTCACATTTTCAGAGGTCTGTGTGGCGCTTTCGCCTTTATCGAAGAAAATCTGTAAAATATGGCGTTTTCTCTTTCACGTGTGCTCATACAAATCAGTTAAAAATTATGAGGCAAGCAGTCACAACACAAAACTGTAGTGGAGGGACGAATTGGGTTGAAGAGTGCGAAAAAAAGGGTTAAAATCCTGTCCGCGAATGGAGCGAGCCACCCATCTCATACCTTATATAGGCCAGCACGCTCCCCATCCAGTGTTGCCGCTGAAAAACATGAGAAAGTCGCACAAAAACGTGTCTCGGGACAAAAAGAAGTAGCAATTGCCCGAAGTCGCTACTAATTTTAAAGCTTCATCATGCTGAAAAATGTTACAGTTTATTCATTTTCTTGCGAAAGTTAACGACGTGTTTCGTGAAAGAAAGCAATATTTCATAGTCGCCGAAGTTATTTCATGGTCTCTCGGCTCGCCGCGGCGTAAAATAGGGGTCAAATTGCGAAGTCGCATAGCGGCAACCCTGCTCCCACCGTTCCCCAAGTGGACTTAGTTCCCTGCAGCGGAATTTTCATAGGAAAACAAAATATTTTAACCGTATCTCCTGATCTAAACGATTAATCAATTTGTTTCTTTACATCTTGTGCTTTTTTTCATCGGTAAAATAATTGTGTCTTCAAACCGCGTTTCCACGGAAATCGAATACGGAGATACGCAATCTGTTGAAAAAATAATGCATTTCTTTTTACTGCACCTAGTATTGTATAATAGAGTCGCATAGCGGCAACCCTGCTCCCACCAATCCTCAAGTGGACTTAGTTCCCTGCACCGGAATACATACAGTTGAGGTCGATAAAACAAAACGTATTTAATGAAGCTATGAGTTCTTACAAAGCGCGATTTTTTAAAAGCTATAGGAAAGTTTTTCAAACGAAAAACACATAAAATTCAAAAAAAAAAAATGCATGAAATCTTTATTTGAATCGATAGTACGATCCAAATAATTTAATTTTTGAAGATTATTTCATGCAAATGTTGACCTTGACTGCGCCTCAAATGGTCCATCCGCTTAGTCCAATTTTGGCATACTCTTTCCCGCATTTCGGCCGGTATCTCACGAATGAATGCTTCAATGTTGTCTTCCAATGTGTCAATTGAAGCGGGCTTGTCTGTATAGACATGATCTTTAACATAGCCCCACAAAAAATAGTCTTAAGGCGTTAAATCGCACGATCTAGGCGGCCAATTGACCGGTCCCGAACGTGAAATAAAATGTTCACCGAACTCGCCTCTCTATACGTCCATTGCTGCGCGTGCTGTGTGGCATGTGGCACCGTCTTGTTGAAACCACATGTCATGCAAGTCAAGCTCTTGCATTTTGGGCGAAAAAAAGTTGGATATCATCTCACGGTAGCGCTCACCATTCACAGTTACGTTACGATTCGCATCATCTTTGAATAAGAACGGTCCAATGATGCCACCAGCCCGTAAACCGCACCAAACTGTGACTTTTTCTGGATGCATTGCTAGCTCTTGCAATGCTTCTGGCTGATATTCACTCCAAAATCGACAATTCTGCTTATTTACGTACCCATTGAGCCAAAAATGGGCTTCGTCGCTGAACACATGTGATGTAGCGATGAACTTTTTTAACAGAGCACGCATTTTGATAACAAAATTCAATAATTTGCAAGCGTTGTTCGTTTGTAAGACGATTCATGGTTAAATTATAGACCAAACTGAAGACTTTTGACAGTGAAACAGAACACGAAACGTGCGTCAGCTGTTTAAACCAATGTTGCCAAAAAGATAATAGCCCAAGCCCAAAAAAATCGCCCAAGCTAAAGCACCATTTTTCGAAGGCCGACGCGCACAGTGTCGCCTACACTGCTGAAGGAACTCAGGAATTTTTTTTTATAACACATGCCTTGTTTTTCGCGAGACATTAACCGCCAAGTTAAGGTACACCGCAAGGCATGAAGCAAGATACATTAGAGCAGCTTCCAAGTCATTAATCATTAAACGCATTTAAAACCCATAGTTTACATTTGTCGTTCGAAATTTGTCGCCTATCCTATCTGTCTGTCTTTCTGTCTCTCTGTGAAGCCTACGTGAATAACAAATAACTTCAGAAACTGCATCCCTAACCTCAAACTGAGCATTCTTAATCTAACTCTTTACTTTCTAAGACTACTTGCGTTCTCGTTCGCCTCCTAACCGCTCTTCCTCTCCCATGCTGGAGCGCTTTCTAATGATTTCTTCGATTCTAGGTTGGCTACCGGCCGCTTCGTGGAAGCCACAGCATATCGGACTTGAGCATCGCAGGGAATCTGGAGAGTCCCCGGACCCCAAATCGCTACGCAAAAGCTGGTGAGTATGGACCTCTGGCAGGTGACCAAATGCCCCAATGAACAACAACTACATTCTTTGCTAATCGATATCTTTGAAAACATGCTGCTCTTTGGGTAAACACTTGACACTCCTTAGGACACAAAGCGCAGGCTTCCAATTTTTTCTTCAACTGCGCTGCCTCCAAATCGGTTCTGATCCAGAACTGTAATGTAATGCGTCAATTGCATCAGAACTATCCTCCGTACCCGCGCCATATTGGCGTCTATACCGCTACCACCACACTGACACCAGCGTCTGTTCAGCATCAGCAATCGGAGAAACCGCTCTCTGCCACGTGCCCGCGCTCAAAGGCGAAACCAAGCAATCTAGAGATAAGCACCGATACCGTAGATAAGTCTTCCCTAGGTCCCACTTCCAACAGCAACACTACCCAATCGAAGTCTCGCAAGCACAGCATCCTGAAGAACTACAAATCGTGCCCCGTCTCGCCGGTGCACGAAGAGATCGACTGGAGGAACCTGCCCAGCAACAACAAGAACATCATATTCACCGAGCCGAAGCGACACTCGGTCTACAGCGACGATGCCAAGACAATCCTGGACATGATCCACACCGACACTGAGCGGATGATCGAGGAGATCACGCAGAAGTATGGAGACCTTGATGAGGCTCAGACCGCGGCGCTGTCGACGTCAGCTTCTGTGCCACATGGCTTGGGAACGCACAGTCTGCCTCTGCCGCACCAGCACGGCGCTGGCGGGAAGAAGAAGGACAAGGACTCCCCCAAGGACGAGGACGGAAACTTCAGTTCGGACTCACTGGAGAACTGCAGCCTGGACCTGGACTACGATAAGAATCACTGCAATGGACGGAAGAAGAAAAGCGTCTGCAAGAAGCACCAGAAGAAGTCCTCGGCGTCCTCAGCTCCCAAGAGGTCGGTCAGCGAGTACTTCATCTACAAGGACTTCTACGATCAGACCATTCACCGAAATGTCTCTCTGTCGGACATTCTGAACGAGGACCCTTCGGCCGCAGGCAACAAGGTGGATGACCACATGGAGGAGGCCAAGTTCCTGGAAACTCAACGCCATTCCAGCGCAAGCTTCTTCCTGACCCAGTACACCGACAAGAAGAGCCAGGAGAGCCTGCTCTCGGATGACTACGGCGACGGCAGCTACTACAACAGCATGGAGAGCATTCTCTCCGATGAGTCCGACTGCAAGAGCGCTCCTCTGGAGATGCTCTTCGACAAGAAGCGCATGAAGAACTCGTACGCCAACCTTCTCCAAGGCAGGGTCACTGACAACGTGTCCAAGTCGTACGGCTCCAGCCCTAATACCTACAGCTCTTTGGACTTCTACATGCAGCAGAAGACGGTCAACTGCACCTATGAGAGTTTCGACGTCTCCGGGTACGCTCTGGATGAGTTCTCGGAGAAAATTCGGTGCCAGAAGGTCCCCCCAAGCATCCATCCCTCGGAAACGTACCCCCGACTGGCCGACTGCCTTCCACCCAAGTCCCCGAAGAACGACGACGACATCCCGACAATGAGGTACAAGAACGCTCAGTACAGCTCCGGCGTCAACAAGAGCCTCAGCAAGGAGTTTGCCTACGAACGGCAAAGGAAGCACCCCCTGACCAACGAGGAGTACGACGACTACATGTTCACTAAGAAGCCAGTTGGAGAGAAGCCCCCCGTGCCGGCAAAGCCGCAGAGCCTCATGTCGTCGGTCATGAGCGGTGCCGTTCAGCCCGTCAAGAAGTCCTGCAGTTTCGAGGTCGACACCAAGGAGCTAGTCTGCCCCTCACGCACTGCCAGTGTGGTGCGCAAGTTCGAGCGCAACCTAGCGAAGTTCGAACGCGAGAAGCAGCAGCAGAGTATGCGGTCAAGTGCCAGCAGTGGAGCCCTCAGCACAACCAGCAGTTGCCTGAAATCAAGTCAGAAGTCGTTGAACGTCAGTGGCTCCTCTCGGCGGGCGTCAAGCATGCGGTCACGCAGTCGTCCCAAGATCTCAGTGCGCTTCAACACCGTCAGTCAGATCAAGTACACACCCTCCGACAAGCGGTCCTCCTCCTGCAGCAGCAGTCGCTCCAGCGGCAACCGCACCGACTACGAGGAGAAATCCTTCGAGATGTACATCTCGGAGCACGGAAACGAGCGCGACAACAACATGGACAGCCTGAAGCTCTACACAAAGCCACAGCCGATCGTCGACGAGATACAAGACGACAAGAGCAAGAAGAACTCGCAGAACGAGAAGACCTACGTCCAACAGCCATCGCTGGACAACAACACCACCAATCAGTGTCGCAACATAGCCAAGAAGATCGACATCATCAACAAACTGATTGAGATGGAGGAGAAGAAGCTGGAGCAGATTCGGCTCGCCACTGAGAGCCGCATGAAACCATTCGAGTGCAACTCAAAGAAAAAGGGCTACGTCAAGAGCCTCACCATGAACTTCGACAAGCTGGCGCGTGGCATTGAGCGGGACTTTGAGCTCGAGCAGAAGCATGCCGTCTGTGGTGGTGGTAGTCAGTACAATCGAATGACTCGAAACATAAGTCTTCCCGACGTCCTCGAGAGTGCTAAACTACAGGCTTACGATTTCATTACGGACACCGACGAGCACGAGAGCGAGAAGATCCGCAATGACTGCGGCGGAAAGGACAAAGGTTTGATGTGCAGTGTGATGGAGTGGCACAAGTTCGATTTCAGTTTACCTCGTTCCATTCTTCAGTTCTTCCGTTCGATTGTTTCAGTTTTGGACTCCTTCTGAAGGAGTTGCCTTTTCATTTTTCTCACCGTGTGCTGTAGTTTTTCTTGGTTTTCCCATTTTGGTAATTTGATTTCTTTTGATTTGTTCTTTGACTCTCCTTTCTGTTTGGTTTGCAACATTGGTGCGTTATTCCTTGGTTGGTTTTATGGTTTCTTGGGTTTGTGGATTTATCTATCCTACTCGACTGATAATCGGCTGGTCGAGGAGACTTTTGGTCATTCTTTGATTTGCTTTTGGATTTATGTTGTCGGAAGAAGAAGTGCTTTACGGAGGCATTGGCACTGTCTCCAGGAAGTCGTTTCGCTTAGACTGACGAGCCTTGAGAAGAGTGACGTGAAAGGTGCACTCCCTAGTCGGTGGTGTGAGAAAAGAGGTGCCGTCAATCGCTCACAGGTTACGCAACAAATTCCTTGCACAAGCCTGTTGATGGACATGCATTGCCATAGCATTTGTCAAACAAATCATCATCACTCATTCGGAAGCTGCACACTATTTCGTCCAGGAATAACTTTTCACCATGTCGACAGTGCCGCCGTTCACAGTGAGCTTTTTCACTCTCAGCCCAGTCGCGCGTGGATCTCGGCTGATTCTTGTGAGCATTCTCCGACCCTTCTTTCCACTACGACTTTGTTGACTTTGAGTTTGTTTCCACGTCATTTTTTCGTCTTTCGAATTGTTTTTCATTTTTGGCAAATTCATTTCTTTTCCGTGCACAGTTGTTTTGCGTTTCGGAACTCGAATGCATGTGCAATTTGTTAATTTTTGTTTTTGCTTTTATAGGAACCCCGAACAAGAACCTGACGACTGTTCAGATGGACGATTCATCCATACGACGTGCATGCTCGCTGAGTGACCTTCACATGGGCAACATGGGTAAAAGTAAGTTTCCCCGCAACAAGCGTGCGTACAATCTCCGCTGACCACAAACACTGTTTGTTTTGCAGACTCTAAGCCCAATGGAACCCCGGTTCAGAAGTCTGGATCGAATCACCGGACCAGTCCGGCTTCCCGTTCAGCAAGCAAGCGAAATAGTCTTCAGGGCAGCAAAGCACCTGGCTCTGGTTTGGGAACACAAAGCATCTCAATGAATGTTCTTAACAACGGAGTAAGTCTTTCATTTTGCCTTCACCTTGGAACTCTTCTTATGAAAATCTTCCTTTCAGAGCGACTCCGAGCCTGAGGACACCGTCAGAGGCATCGCAAGGCCATCCGCAAGTCAGAGCCGGACTAACGGCCCAATTGGTAACCAATTAAATGCACCTCCCCCCTTTTCCAGACCTAATTTTTTCCCAATTTCTCAGCTTCCTCAAGGCAGTACGGCAACAAATCAACCGCAGCGACCTCTAGTCGACGCAAAGGTCTTCAAAGTGCATTCAACAATGGTAGGACCATAGGGAATCATTCATTTTCTTGATCTTAAAATTGTTTCTCTCTTCAGGATCTGGTCAACAAGATGATTCCAGTTCCGAGGAGACTCCTGGTAGCTCGTCCACACACGGTGGCAAGCCCGTTGTACCTCCACGGCCACGAAATCTGTCGCTGGACCACAAGAAGACCGTGTTGAATAGTCCGAATGTGGTGAAGACCCGAGGCAACTTTGAATCCGCAGAATACCCTACCCGCGATATTGAACCAGCCGATCGTAAGAATCCCTCTAGACCATCGTCTGTGAGAAGACTTGAAGATTGATCTTCCTCTCTTTCTTTTAGCGAAATCACAAGTGTACAATATAATCAATAAATTATACACAACAACTAATGCTGCTGTGCAGCTGCATGCAAATTTAAAGAATTGCGATGACTCACCAACGAGCACTGGCAATAACAATATTATGCTAAGGGAATTGGAAAACGCTGTGATCATGACACAACAAATGTTAACCAACATTACAAATAAGTAAGTTGATGATCGTGGGGGACACATTCTCATTTGCATTTTGTACTTGACAATAACAGACTTAAGTTAAAGAAAAATCAGACGACACGCTTTCATATGTTCCTTCAACCCCGGTGATTGACTGCAACGATCGCTGAACTCAGTCGAGTGGGGGCGTGAATAGTGGCCACCATGGCCATCTTACACGACCCTTCGGTATCAGGACATTTGATTATACTCTACTCCTCACCCGTCCGTCTTCTTCTCTGTATGACACTACAGTACGGGTCGGACTCAACCAACAAATCTCAAACATCTGCAGCTTGGGCGACCTCTGGCTTGCTGTTTCCTGGGTGCAATTGGATAAGTTGATGAGTCTCTTCTCCACTTTAGATGGGCACATCTCCTGCCAAGTTGGGATGCACGCATCTGAAGGCTCGGAGACGGAGACATTTCGGCCCGGAGTCATGCGCTAAACTTGGCCCAGCCAACTTAGGCGGTTGGTAAATAGACGCCTGGTCATTCTCATGTGACTGTGGAGTCAGTGCTGTTCTTTGTTGAATCCTTGCCTCCGAATGCAATCAACGTAAACATGAGTACGCACCAATTGGCTGACATTTCGGCCCAAATCAATGCCCTAAACTTGGCCCAGCCAACTTATACGGTTGGTAAATAGACGCCTGGCCATTCTCATGTGACTGTAGAGTCAGTGCAGTTCTTTGTTGAATCCTTGCCTCCGAATGCAATCAACGTAAACATGAGTACGCACCAATTGGCTGACATTTCGGCCCGAAGCCATGCCCTAAACTTGGCCCAGCCAACTAAGGCGGTTGGTAAATAGACGCCTGGCCATTCTCATGTGACTGTAGAGTCAGTGCAGTTCTTTGTTGAATCCTTCCCTCCGAATGCAATCAACGTAAACATGAGTACGCACCAATTGGCTGACATTTCGGCCCGAAGCCATGCCCTAAACTTGGCCCAGCCAACTAAGGCGGTTGGTAAATAGACGCCTGGCCATTCTCATGTGACTGTAGAGTCAGTGCAGTTGTTTGTTGAATCCTTACCTCCGAATGCAATCAACGTAAACATGAGTACGCACCAATTGGCTGACATTTCGGCCCGAAGCCATGCCCTAAACTTGGCCCAGCCAACTAAGGCGGTTGGTAAATAGACGCCTGGCCATTCTCATGTGACTGTAGAGTCAGTGCAGTTGTTTGTTGAATCCTTGCCTCCGAATGCAATCAACGTAAACATGGATATGCACCAATTGCCCGGCTGGAGCGTTATCAGTCAAAACAAGTATTCCATGACAGATACACACATGGCCAATAATTTCCGAGAAACAGCGAGGAATGATGAGACGACAGTGTAGACTGCGACACATCACTACACACCTGATTGACCCCTAGTCCATCGACGAATTTCAGAGGCTTTTTGACAGTTATTCACGAAATAACGTAAATGCTGTTCTCTGATTGGTCAATTTGGCTTTAGAAAACGATATAAAAAATGGCTGTCAAAAATGTTAAGGGGCAAGAGAGGTAGAAGTTGGGCATTTCTGTTAAAAATCCAAGCAATCAGCGGCTGCTCATCAACAAACAAAATTGCCACCAATCTGAACAGTCACATTTAACAACGTTTATTCCGTTTGACTTCTTTCGCGTTGTGCAGCCAAAGCAGCCGGATAATACTAGGTCTATAACTTAATTCGTGTGGTTTGCTAAGAGATGGCGTAACTTGTATTATTCCATTGGAGCATGCGTTGGAAAGCTACTGTCATTGTACGTCATTCATTTGAAGTGTAACCAATAATTTTTTTTTCACTCAAATACGTCGAACTTTTTGCCTGAAAAAGTGTTTTTGCGGGGAGATCTTCTTCTCCTGCCGGAAGTCATCGTATTTTGGTGGAAGTTTATCGTGAACATGCGTTGCACGATTTAAAAGACGGATTTTGGCTTGGCCAACCAGCCAAATCAATCCATGGCGCGAAGGTAATTCTCTGAATGTGGTGGGATCAGAAGGGTGTGCTGTATTATGAGCTGCCAAAACCGGGTGAAACCATCAATGGACAACGCAGTAGCCGAAAAACGCCCGGAATATGCGACCAGATGGAAAAACTGCACGAATTAAGTTATAGACCTAATAAACATGAATATGATGTGCGAACAATCTGCTGAGGGTTTCATATTAACGCTTCACGTAGTTGTCGTTGGACTTCCATGCCAGAGCAACTGGCGTAATTGTCGAAAGTACCCTCCTTAGGTGTCTGGAACTGAGTCAGTGTCATGGACAACTTCTCGGCAAGTGTCTTTGTCAATCTGAATATATTAATGTATGCGGTGCCTCGGTTGACTTACTTTCCACAGTCTCCTCCTCACTGACAGTTTTTCCTTAGAATACGTTCTGCACTAAAGGCATCCTGAAATTACAAAAATTAGCAAATATAGCCATCGAGTGGAATTTGATCCCACTTGAAGACACAAATCTACTTGCCAACTAGTTGAGTTAAACAACTAGCTTGACTATGATACATTGTTAACTCTGGTGACAAAATGTCAGACAACTCTAAAACAGCTTTGTTCCAAGTTCAGTATTAACCTAGTCTGATACCCGATAAGCTGACAAGGAGCTGGAGACGATCAGTCTCAGAAACTCTCAGAGAGAATAACTTCCAACAGTAAAGCTATACAAACTTTACCATTAGGAAATGGAATAAGACTTTTGATCGCCTTCATTCGTGAAGAGTTCCAATTCCCCCACCGATTGTAGCGCCAGTAAAAAAGAAAGACCATTCTACTCGCTCACTCTGCGTCCAAAAAGATGACACCCAAGAGTGGTTAGCATCTATCCACCACGAAGCAAATCTAAATTCGAGTGATTCAGGCATATTTCCTCAGTTCTTCTAAATACTTGAGTCTTTAAAGAGCCTCGAAGGACCAAAGATCCTTCCCTATAGAGAACTTGTGTTTCCGCATAACTTACATTGACATTCCTACCGACAAATGGGGACTGGTGCTTGCTTATTGTCCTTCCAGAAAAAGTGTCTTCTTCTGTCATCGATTTATCGGCAAGAGATGCTAGAGGAATAACGGATCAAAGACTGGACTTCAGTTGTTTTGAATACCTTGAGTCCACGGACATATTTGCCTTGATCTCAGTTTGGATAGCCTTTGTGCATTCCTTCGATCCTCATTTGTCTGATTCACATTCATCACATCACATTTCAAGAGAAAATAAACGATTTAACGCATATTTCCCTTTTCTAGGATCGATAAAATCTCGTCGCAAAATGCCTCACTATTCGCTGCCAGTGAATTGCCGAATTTTGAAAATGGAGATTATCAAACAGTGGTGAACAACTGCGCCGATCTACTCAGCAATATCCGAAGTAAGCACAAACCCGATGACTGTGAGAATAACTCCTAGTGTGTAAAAATTTAGTCTTAATCTATACAAAACAAGTACATATACATGCCTAGAATGTAATCAACCATATTTTTGTTTTCGTTTTAAAATCATTTCAATTTGTTAATCGTACGAGGAAGTTCGTGTATGAATCACTTTCGAAACGATAATGTAAACAGTGATTCACGACCTTTTTGTTTTTGTCTCTAAGATATATTATATAAACCTACTAAAAAACTGAATGAACATTTATTTAAGAGCTATACGGATAAGTCGAACAGCAAACAAAGCACTTGTATGATTAAGTCTAGGCGAAAAGCTGATGATGTCGAAGGAAACTTCTCAGGCAGGCGCGCGCACGTGCGGCGTCTGGCCCGAGGAGAGAAGCCAAAACCAAATCGAACGAGATAGGAGTTTAAATAAGAAGGAGGAAAAGCAAATAATTAAATATAAGCGGCCGCTTTTTTGCGGCTTGATGAATTTTTCAATAAGCAACTTGTAATTTTAACAAAAAAACAAACAGTTCTGCATTCAAACTTATGCTTCCAACAGAGAATGAAGAGAAATCATCTTTCGTGCACGCGAAAGGCGAGCAACAAATTGTGGCAAATTTTAATATTCTTTTTTCAAAAAAAAATAAAAAAAAAAACAAAACGCATTCGATATTAACTAACGCTTAAGGGAATGACATAAAAACAAACAACTTTTTGTGGCTTTCAAATAATAAGAAATAATACAAACAATAACTACTTACGTGTTAACAAATAAATGCTCTTAATATACATACAAGCATAGAATATATTTATGTAAGAATAAAAGAAGGAACTAATAGACAAAGCAGCGCAATTGCAAGTGATCATGCAAAATATCAATTAAATTCACATTGAACAGTAAACATACTTGAATGTATTTCTATTTATTATAAAGCATAATGCAAAGAAACACAGAAACCGAACAGGACATTTTGAATTAAACGCTAAAAGATAATTTTAAAATATACATTATATATATACAAGCATAGAATAACAAATACACAAAGCAGAAAAGAAAAACAAAAAAAAAAACGAACGACGCCAAATGCCCTAGGAAACTACGATATAAATCATTCTTAGAATATAGCAGCTAAACTTAACGCATTGTTCTTATTCCTCCTGTCGCTTTGGAATTGTTTTCACTTATAGGTCTGAGAAATCAGGATTGCGGACGAGCTTTGTGAGGATTATGAATTTGCCTTCTTTTGATTCTGCTTGTGGACTTGGATAGACGGGCTATTCCTGAAATGGGAACTTAGAAACAGCGCCCTACCCCAAAGCAGATAGCCATCAAAGAAGGAGGGGGCTGTGGGAACGATTCTTGCGATTTTCATCTTCACTGGTTACCAAAAGTTTGATTCAAAAGCCAAGCGTGTGCGAGAACTGTGTCGTGGATTCTGTTTCCTAAACGCGATTCCACGAAAACTCGTCTTTATGTCCGACTAATCCCTTATTTTCTGCATATTTCGTCGAGGTAACTGAAGTTTACCTTACACTCACGATGTTCATCAAACTGTCGTGTGAGAGATTAGACATGTATCTTCTAAACGTGCTTCTTTCTGGTTCGCCTTCACATATTGACTGACGACCAATGGTTTTGGCATACGAGTCTCCAAGGCAATGTCTGTCAAATTTGAGGCGATTTAAGTTGCCAAATATTCGTCACAGAATTGTTCAATTAGCAGGCAGTGTTAACACATTAATTGACTATCACTGCTTCCGATTGAACTAATTCTTGAGAAAATGTGCCCGTTAGTACCCACAGACCAGACCCCGCAAAGTGTGCATGAAAACAAGTGCTAGTTTAATATAAAGCATAGCATGTGAGATTATTTACCGGAATAGGATAATAATGGGGGCTACACGGACTCTTCACATATCCAGAGTGAGTGCCCATTCCTCTTTGAATGTGGGTCTTCAACATCGATGGACAGGTGTCTCTGCATGAGAGCCAAGCTTGGAAATTGATGCTCATTCCTCTTTGAATGTGGGTCTTCCGTCTTCAACGTCGTTAACAGGTGACTCTACATGATAGCCAAGCTTGAAAATTGATACCTGCCACAGCAAATACTTCAGTCGCCCACTCTCCCTCACCGAGATCGCTGCTATCCAAGACGGCACAGCACATAAACCTTAGTCAGATGCAGAATCAAAAGCAAGACACGAGCAAAAATAAAGAAAACTATAGTTCTTTGGTCACCATTTGCCAAAAGGACGTTAATGTGAACTTTTCCTATTCATCTTCCTCGTCTATTACCACACTATTCTTAGCTTAGTTGAAATTTATTTAAAAAACAAACGGAATTACTTTTTGTCTAGTAAAATGGTTGTGTTGCAATTTAGTTGTCCTTTCACAAAGATGTTGCTTGTAAGGTGGGATTGATCAGGGTTGCTCGTTTGGGAGAGGACAGGACTACAGGAGAAGCATTTTCTTTACGAAATTGAATCATACTTTAAGAGGGAACCCTGACAGGTTGTTTAGAGTTTGATGTTGAGTGTTTTTCTGCAACTGGACTGGTAATAGTTTGTTGTCGGAATTGGTAGAAACGTAAGTAATATCCAGAGAACGGAACCCGAATGTAGGCTTCAATTGTTAGAGGTCCACCTTTCTGTCTCTCTCAACACCTTTCTCTTGCAATATTATTTCACCTTACCTTATAATTGCTGTGAATTCTGTCAGTCGTCATGACTCCAACAGTCCCTTTTAGAAATACCTCGAATTTGACTATTTTCGCACGTAAGACCGGGTTCATGTGTGCTATCGGTGGAAATAAACTCTGAGGATAGTGACCAGTCATGTAGTGGAAAAAGCTTTGATGAATTCTCTGATGAATGACCTTCAAACTGGCCCGCTGGAAGTTGGTAGGCGTGTCGAGTCCAATGCTAGGTTCAAATGCTTGACAGGAGCAACGGTCATAATGCATGGATCAACATCTCTCGTAAACCTGTCTGGAAAGAAAAATAAACTGTGGGGCATCACCACAATTACATGGCCAACGGCTGAGTGGTTTTTATTGAAGCCTGTAGTGCCGTGCTAGACTACTGCTTAAAATAGGGTAGCAGCCTTAGCCTTTCAATGAGATCCACCAGACACTCGTGTGCTTTTGACACCCTAAATCGAATGTCCCATCTATCATAAGTCCTCCGCTAATAAACGTATATCCCTCGTAAAGACTATTCTTCTCAAACGCTTCCACATCCTCCAAGGTCCCGCTGCCATTCTATTCAGGCAAAAACCGGCAAAACTCAAAACCCCTGCAAGTATACATCACTAAATTGTTTTCGTATGTCCCTTAGACAAATTGTTAATTTCCACAGAAGAGAAAAGAAATAAAAACTCAGAGACAATTAGACAAATATATACTTTCTTATGATTGACTTAGATGTACTCTGTCGTTTGTATTAATTAGGCAAATAGAGAGCAAAAGACATCGTTATCTTCTTGTTTCTTTTACACATCAGTTGAAGTTGTTTAACTCCCACTCCATAGGTTAGCTGTTGAATATAATTAATTGGTTTTTGTTTCCTTTGTTTTTTCCCCCAAATATATGAAGCGTACATATGCACAGCACATCCGTCCAATATTCGTTAGAATTTGCTTTCACGACGCCCGAGTCGCTTTACACTACACACAGTAGCTTGGTTCTTCTCTGAGGTCGTGTCTTTACGTTTTTGTTTATTTTTTTTTCTCGTTAACTTGTTGCTTAGGTTTAATGCAATTTTCAGTTGACTATGGTTATTGTTGCACATTTACGTGGTTATTAATTTTTTATTGTAATTGTGCCAAAACACAGAAAATATTCATATATTATACTAACGACTTTGGCGGGAAATGATTGAGTTATTTTTTTGTCTGGGGTAAACATTAAGAAGTATAATTACTGGTTTGGTTTTAACCGAATGTACAATTGGGTTGAGGAAGTTCTGTTGATACGTGTCAATTTATTAGCTACTTGCCATTCTCTTGGAGTTGATGCTAGTCGGGTCAGGCATGTCCATCTGCAACTCCCATCTGAGGTGTGATCGAAAATTTAAAAGCGGCACAAATCGCTCATTGAATAATTGCTGATGAGTGGCCTCGTTGCATTACTCTCATTGACTCCACTCTGTAGCAAGTTAGGCCGGCTTCAGCTCGTCGGCTTCAAATAATATTGAAAATGTTGGTATTTGATGCTGCGTATATTCGTCGAATGACTGCTTTTGAGTCGTAAAGACTTTTAGAGATCGAAGCGATTGTTTATTTGCTCGGAGAATTGTTTGGACAGACCGTCTTTTGCGTGACATATATACAACCCCGGCAAATTCTAAAATGCTGTGCTTAATTGGAATGCTGTTAAAATGATGATGGCCATCTTCGTTGCTTCTTCGTACCTTAAGGCCCAAGCATATTCCTCTCGAGCAAAATCATATTTAAAATTTCAGAGTGACCATAATTGCTTTTGAGAACCTCAGTAACAACAACTGACACTTTTAAGTGCGTATGCAGCAATTTCTTACACTCCCTCTCAAGTAAACAAAATTTAACGAAACTTAACGAAGCTATGCAAAGTGCTTGTTGTTATAGTCGCGGTACATCAGTACTATGTGTTCCCTCGATAGGTTTTGTGGGACTACGAATATTTTTTTATTTTATTTTAAAACTAACGCAAGTGAAAAAAATGATTTACGATCGCGACGAACCGCCGCGCTCCAGGCCAGAAATGAACTGCATCTTATTCCACCATCAGCTCGCTTTTTATTGTCACCCTCTTGATCCCGTTAACCCAGCCAGTTTCGCACGCCAATCGAACTCAGCACATTATGCCACGTCCACAGTTTCAGGGCTAACCTAAACAAAGCCCACCCGGTGCCTATCCCAATAAGAATGACTATTGCCTTTAGTGGAGTCATTGTAGTATGAGGACAACATTGCTTCAAGACAAATCCACAATGTTCTCCTCGTAATTCAACGAGAGTAAAGAAACTCCGATCGTCTGGGTCAGCAAACGAGCGGATGACTCAACGGGAGTAAAGAAACTCCGATCGTCTGGGTCAAAACACGAGCGAATGCCAACTCTTTCTACTGTAACATTCAATCCAACTGGTGGTCATCGATCGTAAATTGATAGTTGTTTAATCAGCATTTCTACATTTATTTGATCTTTTTTAGGGTTTCTTCTGCGGATCATCTTTTTAGGATCAACTGTGGTATACTTTTCGGTCTCTAGTCTCCTACTTTGGTGGATTGTTCCACTTAGTGGATACGTGCTCTAGAATGAATCCGCTCTATTCCTGATACAAACACCTTTTATAGCTTGAGGCACCACCACCTCCATTTAAATTCCCTCAGAACGCCGAAGCAGCCAAACTCTTGAAAAGGCGTCTCAATCATACATCTACTTCTAAGAGAACAATACCGCGAACGACATTAATGATTGCTTTAGAACCTCTAAACTCAACAGTTCCTTAGACTTGTGTGTGTATGATGAACCATGGTGTACCATGTATCCCTGATCACCTCCAAAGCACTCAAAGACCACTCCGACATGAGACCTTCAAGGCATCTCCAAATGTATGCATGGCTCAAATAAATGGCTTAAATTTCCTGCAATTGAACAGATCGACAAAACTTCCTTTTCAACCAAATAATTTACAAAAAAAAAAAAAAAAACAATAATAAATACACCAACAAATGACTGGTAATGAGTTACTAAACAAAAAAAAATCCTTTTCAAATAAAATATTATACATAACCTCACGATGATTAAAAACATAAATATTAAACAATTGACAAAAAAAAAAACAACATTTTACATACTTTTTTCTTGAATGCATTTTGTTAGAAGCGTTGTGTGTGTGAATTGTGTTGATTGTTCTTTATTTTCGTTGTTTCGTAGCTTGTGTTGTGAACCCCTTCGATGGTCTTCAATTTAGTGGTTTAGATGTCGATTGTAATATAATTTCCAGTAATGACATATGTGTTTCGATTTTTTTTTCGATAGTTAATAATTAAACAATTTAAAATAATTAACATAAAACTAATGTTTATGAGAAAATTGAATAAACCATTTAATTACCCATTGTAACCGATTTTTTGAATGAAATGTAGAAAACTACAAGAAATAAAACCCATACCGTTTGTAATGTGAATTACTTACTTATAATTATACATAAAATATTTTTACGATTAAACTGTATAAATTACTGATAAATTTAACTTTAATTACATTTAATAAGAATATTTATAAAAAAGCAAAAAAAAAACCAACACAAGAATTAAATAAATATTTTAATGAAAGACTGGATAGTTTTCACTCCAACATTTGATTGATTTTTATTTTGTACTGTGGTGCGGTCTTGGAAGGAGTTCGGCGAGAAGTTGGAAAGCGGCCGTAGATCTGCGGAAAAGGTGTTCCGGCAAACCATTGCCGACCCAGAGGAAGGAAATTCTACTTCATCGAAGGTGGACTTTCCAATGCGGTGGACATCTTACGCAGATGGAGCGAGCCCTTTTAGGAGCTGCTCAATCCCGAACAGTTCACTGAAGATGGCAGACCCATAGTCTTGAGTGGGGCAGTCCAACGGTGAAGGAAGTCATTCTGGCAATTGAATCGTTAAAAGTTGTCAAATCCGCCGGTGTGGATGAAATCCGGCCAGAAATGCTTAAGGCAATGGGTAAAGAGGGAGTTTTATGGCTCTCTTGTGCCATTAAAGTGGCCTGGGAACGTGTTGAGACTCCTGGCGATTGGCAAACTGGGGTGATTGTCCCACTTTTCATGAAGCAGCCAAAAGAGATTGCTCCCACTAGGGAGGGCATATCTCTTTTAAGTCTCCCCGGGAAAGTCAACCTCAAGGTGTTGGAAGCTCGTCTTTAGAGCTATGGTCGAGCCGAGGATGGAGGACGAACAGTGCGACTTTCGACCCGGTAGAGGTGCAACCGACCAGCTTTTCACTCTAAACATGGTACTTGAGAAGGCTTGGGAGTATGCCAAGCCCATCTACAGCTGTTTTGGGGATTTGGCAAAGCCATACGACCGAGTTCCTCGGGGTAAACTGTAGAGTGTTCTGCTGGAGTATGGGACTGATGAGGGCTATTCACTCTCTATACACCAACTGGACCAGCATCCTTTCACCGTGAGCATTGGCCTCCGCCAAGTGTGCGTCTTGTCACCTCTCTTTTCATTGTACACATGGACTGGATGTTGCAGCGCAGCCTAGGCGAGGAATGTTTCACATTAGGAGAGTTGAGGGTAAGTCATCTTCTTTTTGCAGACGACTTAGTTGTCCTCACAACTTCCCAGACGCAGACGGAACCCTAGCGCGCACTCGATAGGCTTGTAGCCTGAAGTTTAAGTATTTCGGGGTATTTTTTCACGAGAGATGGAATGAGTAATACGAAACTTTTCTGTAGGATTGGTCAAGCTTTGTCTATTTTGAAACAGTTTGGGGGATCTGTAATGAGGAAAACCGAGCTTGGTGTCCAAGCCAAGTTAGCGGTTTTCAACTCAGTATTTGTTCCAGTTCTCACCTATGGCTGCTGAGATGAGATTTTCACCTATGGCTGCTGACAACAGATTCTTCGTGCTGTTGTGGGAATTACTCGCCGGGACAGGGTGCGAAACAAGGCAGTGCGCGAGGAACTCCACATTGAGCAGCTGCTTCTTCTAACGGAAAGGGCTATGGTTCCGTGGTTTGGTCACATTGCACGAATGTCCCCTTCATCAGGACTTCCGAGGCGGTCGTTGAATGCGATTCCATTAGGTAGACGATCGCTTAGCAGACCCAGGACGAGGTGGTTGGACTAAGTCCAAAAACTCGCCTAGTTACGCTTGGTCATAAGGGGTGGTTGGGCCCGTGTTCTCACCGGGAATCGAACCATTGGTGCTTAGGCTCAAGTGCGTAGCAGTCGACGCACCAACCCACAACGCTACAGCGCATCAGATCGAGTAAAATAAATTTTAAAAAACCAGTCACAGCTTCAAAGAAGGCCACTAGTCATTACTTACAGGTATAGACAGGACAAAGGGTAAAGGTATACACAAGCCGATCACTTAGATCTCTGTGACCTATCTACAAAGCACAAGGCATAGCCAAGAAGACGCAGACCACCATAGGCCATAGGCCAAGTTTGGCACTATAAGTGCTCTGACAAGTTTTAATTTTACATTGATAGGAAGAAAAAAAGCCTGTAAGGATGATCAAGGGAACATCGTAGTAGAGTCACAGTCGATGCTGAGGATATGGAGAAACCATTTCTGCAGACTGTATAACGGCGACGAAGAACCAAATTCCGCTGTCAGGCAGAACGAACCATTCAATCCCAATGAAAGGGACGATGAAGATCAACAATTCCGTCCACCCGACCCAGATGAAGTGAGGATTGCCATATCCAAACTAAAATCCAACAAGGCTGCGGGAGCTGACGGCCTACCCGCCGAGCTTTTTAAGGCCGCAGGCATTGATTTGTTAAGGAGCATGCACCAACTCATCTGTAAAATATGGTCGGAGGAAAACATGCCCGATGAATGGAACCTCAGCATAGTCTGCCCGATCCATAAAAAAGGAGACCCTTTGAACTGCGCCAACTACAGAGGCATCAGTCTCCTAAGTATCGCATATAAAATCTTATCTGCCGTACTGTGTGAACGCCTAAAGCTATTCGTCAACAACCTGGTCGGTCCATACCAGTGTGGATTTAGGCCAGGAAAATCCACCATCGACCAAACATTCACACTGCGGCAGATTTTGGAGAAAACCCAGGAGCAACAAATCGATACCCACCACCTTTTTATCGATTTTAAGGCCGCGTATGATAGCATTTATAGAGACGAGCAATACAGAGCAATGTCTAGTTTTGGCATCCCTACCAAACTCGTCCGTTTGTGTAGGATGACGATGGAGAATGCACACTGCTAAATCAATGTCGGTAAAGACCTAACCGAGACCTTTGATGTCAAAAAAGGATTCAGACAAGGCGACGCGCTGTCATGCGACTTTTTCAACATCGTTCTTGAAAGAATTGTTCAAAACTCGAACGCCAACACCAGAGGAACAATCTTTCAGAAGTCCGTCCAACTACTCGCATATGCCGACGATATTGACATTATCGGAAGAATGCAGCGTGATGTCAATGGCGCTTTTGTGGGTATTGCAACGGAGGCCGCGAAGATGGGTTTAGCGGTAAACGAGGGTAAGACCAAGTATATGCTTTCAACGAGAAAGGACACCCAACACCGACGTCTCGGTCAGAACGCCACAGCAGACAGATATAACTTTCGGGTAGTCAAAAACTTTGTCTACCTAGGCACCGCTATCAATTCAGACAACGACACCAGCGCTGAAATCAAACGAAGAATAACTCTTGCCAATCGCTGCTTCTTTGGGCTAAGAAAGCAATTGGTAAACAAAGCCCTCTCTCGAACAACCAAGCTAACGCTTTACAAGACCTTAATCGTCCCAGTCCTGCTATATGGCGCGGAGGCATGGAATTTATCAAAAGCGGATGAAGCTGCTCTTGTTTGCTTCGAAAGGAAAATTCTTCGTGTGATTTTTGGTCCCGTCTGCATAGATGGTGAGTGGAGGAGGAGATATAATGACGAACTATACGGGCTGTTTAGCGACATCGACTTAGCCAGAAGAGTGAATATCCAACGATTGAGGTGGCTAGGTCATGTAGAGCGGATGGAAACCAATGCTCCGGCCCGAAAAGTATTCGAATCCACCCATGAGGGACGGCGCAGTAGAGGAAGACCGCGACTCAGGTGGCGCACGCAAGTGGAAAGGGACCTCAACCAACTATGCGTGCGAAACTGGAGACAGCTAGCTAAAGATCGAGCTGGCTGGAGACGCTTGTTGGTTGAGGCCCAGGTCCACCTCGGACTGTAGCGCCACCTTAAGTAAGTAAGTAAGGAAGAAAAAAAAATGTGCTGATTGACAAACCTCTTAAGGATGTCTATAGCTTGCACACTACGCTATCAACATGGGCAGTCTCCTCACTAGAAGGTTTTTTGTTCACGAACCCAGGCAGCGAGTTTCAGTTGCGTAGAAGGTCGACGCACATAGCCACTGTCCCACGGTCACTTGGTGATCATAGAAGCGTGTAAACTTCTTAGCACTTCTGGCGCAACGACCACACTGCAATAATGGGCCCCCTAAAAACCGCCTCGATACATTATCTACATTTCCTGTCCTTAGCTAGTAGAAGGTGGACTAAGTCTGGGACTTTCAAGTATAACTTCTCTAGGAAAACCTGGCCTTCCTTCATGAAAAGCAGGACTGATGACCTCCTCAGAGGAAATCGCTCAGAAAGAGTCGGGAATGAAGGCATTCTTACAGTCACTTGTCATTTTATTCACATCGGTCAGCGGAAATCACCTTTCTTAAAGGTTGTAAGAGGGGGCCTTCAATTCTTACAAGCTGATGCAATCTCAGGCATTATAAAATATTAAATCATGTATTCATTGTACACATTGTAATGTTTTACTTCGATTAGGCTACTTGCGGAATATGAATTCGGTGACAGACAACGCTCAAAGTATGGTGAAAGCAGCGAAGCTTTTGAAAATTCGACATTTGCCATGCTTTGCTCATACCCTTAAGCCTTGTGTAAAAGACTGCTTCAAATTGAATTCGTTTTCTACAATTTTATCGACAGCCAAGACAATTGTAACGTTCTTCCGGAGTAGTACCCTAACAAGCATTAATTTTAGGAAATGTTCAAAAGCAAAACAATTAACCTGAATTAAAGCTTATTCAAGAGGTGGAAACTCGATAGAATAGCTCATATTATATGCTTCAACGCTTATCTGAAGTTCGATGTGAACTGGCTATAGCTATGAGTCAGAGTCCAAGAGGTCCTGCTTAATTGACCGCCGCAATAGAAGAAATCTTGCAGGTACTTGAGTGCTTTGAAACTGCCCCAACCCCAATATCAGGAGAAAAATGCGTAACAGGTTCCCTCCTCATACCTCTAACACGAGGAATCTCTCTCCGCTGAAGCCCACGATGTACTAAATACTTTAATTGAGTCGGTAGGTAACCGCTTAAAGCCGGATCACACAAGGACACCGGTCAGACTAGCAACTGTGTTAGACCCGAAGTTTAAGAAGAGTGGCTTCAGGACTCCAAAAGAAGCTGAGCATGCTGTCCAAATCTTACAAAAGGAGTACACATCGTTTATTGCATCCAATGCCACACGAGAGCGGGGTACAATTGATTTTGATTACACCGCAAGCATCCACATCTGGCGAACCAAAAATTGATGACAACACACATGCCTGATTCAAGAATTGACATTCGACAGTATTTGGTGAAGCCATCAATGAAAGAGGGGAATGAAATCTTCTATTCAGGAAAAGTTTAACAATACGGTTCCCGAAATTGCTTTTAAATGTTTGTGTATTCCTGCAAGTTGAGTGCCTTGCGAACGGATATTTTCTAAGGCAGGACAAGTAATGACAATTTTCTTATGAAGCATAATTTTGATATTTTCGATTAGTTATGTATGTTTGGGGTCCATAACTTAATTGCGGTTTTTCCCATCTGAAGCTATGACTTTTCCCATCTTTCTGGCAATTTGTGGATCCCATCCCAAAATAACTGCCCCGGCTTGGCAGCCAAGAATGAATCAGGCTAATTTTTGATATTCTGCTCCAATGTGAAGCGTATTTCAGCGAGGGCGTTCTGCATCGTCCGGTACAAATGGTAGTCAGAAGTCTAGGTCTGGGCTATAAGGCGGGTGGGGTAAAACTTCCCATCCACTGTTTTCCAAATACTTCTTAACCGGAATAGCAACGTGGGGCCGAGCTTTGTCATGATGGAAAATGATTGCCTCGTGTCTGGTCGCATATTCCGGGCGTTTTTCGGCTACTGCTCTCTTCAAATGGATTAATTGTGTTCGGTAGCGTTGTCCAATGACGTTTTCACCCGGGTTTCGCAGCTCATAATACAGCACACTCTTCTGATCCCATCAAATTCAGAGCATTACCTTCGCGCCATGGATATTCGGCTTTGCCGTTGATTTGGCTGGTTGGCCGGGTTTCACATACCATTTTTTTGCACTTGGGGTTGTCGTAATGGATCCATATTTCATCACCAGTAGCAATCCGATGCAAAAATGATTTCCTTTTGTGGCGTTCCAGCAGCATTTCGGACATGCAAAACCGCCTTTCGACGTCTCTCGGCTTAAGTTCATGTGGAACCGAATTTACTTGCTTTTGAATATATCCAGCTGCTTTTAAACGTTTTGAAATGGCTGCTTGAGTGACACCCAAAGATTCTGCGAGCTCTTCTTGTCTTTGGCAACAACCTTCATAGAGTGTTGCTTCCATTTCTTTATCTTCAAACTTTTTTGGCTGCCCACGACATTCATCGTCTTCGAAGCCAAAATCACAAATCACTTTTAAATCGTGCATACCACTTTTGGCACGCTCGCTCAGCTAGCGCATGTTCACCACAAACATCCACCAAATACGCAGTAATGAAGAAGAACTCCCCGCAAAAACACTTTTTCAGACACAAAGTTCGACAGATTTGAGTGAAAAAAATAAACAACAATCATTTTTGATTTCAAATGAATGACGTCCATTGACAGTAGCTTTCCAACGCATGTTCCAATGGAATAATACGAGTTACGCCATCTCTTAGCAAATCGCACGAACCTTATATAGACCGTTATAGACCCTTTGCTTCTTCGAACGGAGAGGGCTATCCTACGGCGGCACGAATTTCTCCTTTATCATCTGGTAGGCGAGCGTTTGGCCAACCCAGGACGAGATGGTTGGACCAAGTCCAAAAACTCGCCTCGTTACGCTTGGGCATAACTCCTAAGGAGTTAGAGTCGATGGCGCAGGATCGAGTTGCCTGGAGATCTCTAGTGTGTGAGTTACCCCCGCAACCCCTTCTGTGGAGCACGCGGGTCAGAAGATGATGATTTGCATATGGTGCTTCTGATTTATTCTGGTTCCAGCCGAATGGACAAATGTTTTTTGGTCAGAACAACACGGTGCACATGCCACCAGACGAGGTCACTATTTACTAGGGGGTTTTATTGGGCGACCAGTACGACACCGACAAGGAAAGGGTCTAATGAGGAATTGTACATTTTGCATTTCCTCCACATTGGTAGTGAAATGACGAAACAAAAACCTACAAAATATGGGACAACCAAGCTTAACCAGGTTCTTAATTTGTGTCTCTACGGACGAAAGTAGCCAGGTTGTCCAGTAGCCATGATGTCCTTCTCGACTTAGGCGCGCTAACTGAGATACGCGTGTCTTTTGTTTCTTTTTCCCATAGATTCGGAGTCAAAGACTCTTCAGACCGGAGCTGAGCCTGGGGCGTTGGATCCCTAGACGCTGCATTGCCAATACACTACACGCATCATTCGTCGAAACGGGTCGGATGCCTTGCCGTGCACACAATCGAATCGTAAAATAAGACCTTTTAATAAATAAACTATCGAACGTACCACGAAATTCTGATTTGACGCGGTATATTGCTTACATCTCATACACGTCGCTGCCTTCAAATAAAAAGTAGAGCCTGTCTCCAAAGGACCCCACAGGTCACTTCGCCATTATTCTGTAAGTGTTCATAATTAGCATATGTGCTACTAGAACATTTTCATTTTCACTCACTAAAATTCGTAATCCTCTCAAAACTTCAACAATCAAAAATACTTACCTGTTGACCTACGATTTGTGTTCTAAGACCCGCATAAACCCGCACAAAGCAACCCTAATCGTTTATGACACGGAAAAACCAGATCCACTGATTTATTAATTGCACGGATATGCGTCCAGTCATTTTTGCGGAACTGCCAACCTGGTTGAGGCATTTCATGGAACTGTTTTATGATTTCATAATTATTGCACCTTCAACAGTGCCCGATATTCACGAGACATTTTTTATTGCCGATGTAATGCAAGATTACTCCAAATCGGGGCAAAGGATGCCTGAAGGTACTTGCAATTACTGACAAGAGATTCTCGTCAGTCAGAATCGGTATTTAAGGGACGATCTTTATCCGAGATCTTCAGTCGAAAACCTGCAAAGCTCGAAGACGTTCAGAAAAACGAAAAACAATGGATTTCCAGAAGATTCGCATTTTTAAATTCATGGTCAACTCGTTCCTTTATGCCATCTTGCAAACCTACGAAGAGAAGAAGGCCAAGAGGAAGTCAAAGCTGATCCTGAAGAAGAACACCCTCTAAGAGATCATCACATGTTACGAAGCATGGAAAACGTTCAACATCTACTCTAGAAAATATTTTCAGTATTTAATTTGCTATTATTTATTCATTGACTATTATTTTATGCATAAAATCATCCTTTAAATTTTTAAGAAACTGTTTCATCGTTTACTGTAAAACTTGATCACAATGCGTGGCATTGGCTGTGTCCTGGGGTCCTAAGACAGGGTCACCCGAAAGAAAATTTAAATAAAATATGTTTCTGTATAAGATTTCAAGCAAATTTTCATTTATTTTATGCCATCATTCAAATGGGAGGTCTTGCATGACTCGATTGGAGACACGGATATCGAACATTGGCATAAGTTCTTATTCTTCTCTACAGTCCGCGGTGGACCGCCTCAACCAACAAGCCTCTCCAGTTGGTACGATCAATAGCCAGCTGCCTTCAATTCCGCACGTCAAGTTGGTAGAGGTCCTTCTCCTCTTGTGTGCGCCCTCGGTTCCGTGGTCGTTCTCTATCGCGTTGTCCCACTGATTCGCAGTCGAAGACTCTTGGGGTTGGAGCGGTGTTGTCCATGCACTCTACATGGCCTAGCCATCTTAGCCGTCAAATCCGCAGTCTGCTGGTTGCTATACAACACCCTACAGTTCATGGCTGAATCTTCTTCTCCAAAAACCCTCAACGCAAAACAAGACCAAGGATTGCACTCAGAACTTTTCTGTAGAAAATACCAAGGGCTTCTTCATCTGCCCTTGAAGTTGTTCATGTTTCGGCGCCGTAGAGCAGGCCACGAAGGACCAAAGTGCTATATAATGTCAGCTTAATTCTTTGAAAGGGAACAATCAATTGCATCTTGACCCCAATGAAACGATTGGCAAGTGTTATCGCTTCTGTTTGTATTCGTACTGTTTACTTTGAAGCTATGTCTACCTACATAGCCCTTAACAAGCTCGAAAGCATATCTGCCTAGGGTCAAGTTGTAGTCGATGGTGTCTGTCCTTCCTTGAAGGCACTTCGTTTTGCCCTCACTCACCGCTTAATCCATTTTGGCTGCCTCCGATTCAGTGCCACCAAACGCTTCATTGACGGCTCGCCGTGTTCTATCAATCACGTCAATCTAATGCGCTAATATGTACAGTTGTACAGAATTCTGGAAGATCGTACCTCTTGTATTGGCGAGACCTTCTCAAGAATAATGTTGAAGAATTCACCATGTCCTCGTGTCCTTTGTTGACATCGAAGGTGAGACTTGGTGAGTTCGCTTCCGACTTTGGCAGCGGCAACGAGAATGATCCATCGTCATCCTGCACAATCTGCTCGTCTCTACGTACGCTGCAATAATCGGCCTTGGTGGGTGTCGATCTGTATTCCTTCGCGTCTTTCCCTGATCCAGCCCTCTTTCCATGATCCAGGTGTAGTGCGAACATTTGGTCGATGGTGGACTTCTCCGGCCTGAAACTAAATTGATAAGGACCTGTCAGATTATCTACGAATGGTACATTTTTCGAAGGGGATGATTTACAGGGATCATTGCTGGCATCTCACCAAGTTGAGAGCAATCAACAACTTTGCTCTGGATGCACTCGTCCATGGCCGCCTCGACAAAGCACACAATCTTGGTGGCCACTGGCCAGTGGAAAATAATTGAAAGTGACACAGGACGCCCGCGTTTAAGGTAGCGCACCCAAGTGAAGAAGGAACTCAACCAACTTGGCGTGTGACACTGGAGGCAGCTAGCCAGAGATCGTGCTGGTTTGTGAGACTTGTTCGTTGAGGCCCAGGTTCACCGCAGACTGTAGCGCCAAATGTGAGTCTACGTTTTGCCATTTTACAATGAATAGATTAATGGCATAAAAACGCGATCAAATTGTGCAAACTTATTTTGAAAACCATCGGTTCGGGTCGCCAAACTTATAGTGCGCTTCGTCTATAAGCTGAGCAAGTCATCCGAGCTAATCATTTGCACCACGTTGAATCCCGTGATCTGACACCTTTCGATTTCTTCCTTTGGGCGGCATAGTCACTAGTCTATAGGGCCAACTATACAGTGCATGAGGGTGAGTGAGCGAATGTGCCCACCCGTATGAGGCAACCTATGATGTCGGCTACGAACGATTGCCAACATTTCGTTAAAAATATGTGAATTTGGAAGCTGGCACATTGGGTGCTCAAACCACACAAATGTTTCGTTAAGCAGGAGTTAATGCGCCCCAAATCGCACGCCTTAAACAATAGGCCTTACGACCAAGCACGCATAACCCCCCTGCAACAGTACATGGTCACACTGTTCAGAAAGCAGCTACTAGACAGCAACAACCATCCTAATGAGGAAATCAGGAATCTGAGGAACACAATCCCCGGATAACGCTACTTCAACGCGTTAAATCTGATAAACTAGCATCCAACGATGTCGAACAGCGAGCTGCATGGATCCTACCAGAGCAGCGGTGGCCACCAGCAGCGATCACCGCCCCATCCCAAAAGGACCACCAAGGACACAGGGACTTGAACGGAATAAATAAATAAATTCCAAACAAAAAATAAAGCAAACATGGGAAGAATTTCGGACATATGGCCATGCTCGTATATGCTCATTATGGCTCAATGATGATAACATGGCAGATAATGTCATCGCCGACGAAGGGGTTCATCCGCCGTTCATATCGAAGACAGATCTCGAAGCGGTCTTCGAACCAATAAAGAAGAAGAAGTCAGTGGGAGTCGACGGGATCTCAAACATTATGTTAAGACATCTCCGCCTGGAAGTGGTTAATATGTACGCAGTCCTGTTTAACAATGCTCTGAATAATGCACATTATCTGGAGCATTGGAAAACTGCGATTGAGCAACCCATATCCAAACGAGGAAAAGATTCTTCGAATCCGTGCAAACTCCGGTCAATTAGTCTCCTTCCGAACATCAGCAAGGTATTCGAGAAGGTGATTAATAGAGCTCTGATCAACTGGACTAAGGACATAAATATAATTCTGGTTAACCAATTCGTTTCAAAGCGGGGCATGACACTATTCATGCCGCGTCGAAACAACTTACGGGTGCCTGCTTGATTGATCTGGAGAAGGCCTTTGTCATTGTATGGTTAGAAGGTCTTTTTTACAAGCTCAATCGGCTGGGCATTGGGAAATCACTGCTGTACCTACTGTGTAACATGCTGACCGGTTGCTGACGGTTCGTTGTCAAGAATGGCAACGTGATCACCACAGGTATTTTTGATGTCAAAATGGTCTCCAACAGGGTGCCGTTGATTCGCCGATCCTTTTCAACGTTTACTTGAGCGATCTGATAAGTTCTCTTCCTCGCGTAGTTGCGAACGTTGATAGGGAGAATATAACTGCTGATTGACAAGCCCCTTAGGGATGTATATAACTTGGACACCAAGCCAACAATGTGGTCAGTCCATGTCAGTTCAATATTGCACTTTATTCCAAGGTTTTTTACACATGTAACATATTCAATTGCGGTCGAGTTAAGTTCAATTGGCGGGAAATAGGATAGGGAAGGCTGTTGTTTCGAGAACCGGATGGATTTGGTTTTGTGTGGATTGAGCTTAGGCCATTTTCTGTAGGCCATTTTCTTGTAGCCCAGTTGGCGATAGAGCCCAAATCCTTGTTTATTTTAGCAACAGAGTCTTCAACCATACCAAGAGGGAAACTTAAGTAGATTTGAACATCGTCTGCATAGATATGGAACTTACAGTAGGACAAAACCATTGGAAGGTCATTGATAAACATTGAAAATAATAACGGACCGAGAATTGAACCTTGAGGAACACCACAGCTTACGTTACAAAAAGATGACGGTTTTGAATTACGGAAAACAGCTTGGACTTATGGTAAGTAAGATAAGAAAGAATTAATTTATTAGTGGGATTATAGAAGCAGAATTGGGTGGACAGTTTATGACAGTCAACTCAGTCAAATCTTTTCGAAATGTCAAGTAAGGTCAATATGGTCGTTTTGTTGTCGTCAATAGCATAAGAAGCCGTGCGTTACCTTCAACAAGGCTGTGGCACAAACCTGACTGCAAAGGGTTTAATAGATTGTGTCGCTCAATGTAATCTTTGATGTCTTGTCTAACAAGAGACTCAAACACTTTTGATAAAAACGGGAGAATAGCAACAGGTAGGAATTGGGATTATCTTTGCTTTTTTCCACAGTATAGGGTACGTCATTGTGTTAATTTATGCGGATGCGGAGTTGGATACTAGTTGCTCTATAAGGCTGTCGAAACTTGGACTTCACGATTGCGCTTCATTCGAGCTAGCCGCCGCCATCTAATGA
This sequence comes from Eristalis tenax, assembly GCA_905231855.2. Taxonomy (NCBI): domain Eukaryota; kingdom Metazoa; phylum Arthropoda; class Insecta; order Diptera; family Syrphidae; genus Eristalis; species Eristalis tenax. The sequence continues at coordinate 60,818,531 of HG993125.1, read as the reverse complement.
CTAAAATTGGCTATTAGACAAAGTTGATGTTATATGCATTAACATTACCTTCAAGTGTTTTATTTCACATTGAATTCGCATACCTCTAAATAAAACACCCTTTATAAGGTTCTGGCCCATCCGGCACCCACATTTGTGCCATAAACAGGTGGGACTTCCAGGAGAGGTCCCCTCCTTCCATCGACTCCTTGCCCGGAGTCAAGCACATAGGACACCTGCTGCCCGATTTCTCTACGGCGAAGTTGACAACTTCCTTCTAAGGAAACATCAAAGAAAAAAACGAAACGCATTTTATCCGAGAAACAACACGAAATTCGTTTTAATTAATCCATCATACCTATCCGCCCCCGTTCACGTTTCTAGTTTCGTTTTCGCAAGCAAATAAATCACGACGATCCGTACATTGCACGTTTTTGTGTTCGCCTCAGCAGTGCAACGGTGTGAATGCAATTAGTTAGCGTGTAAAGCTTTGCATGGGAAATTTGCCGTGCACTTTTCGCTATAAAGTCTGTGTCCTGGAGCTGACCACAGCGAAACATAATTAATAATTGTGTCCAGCTAATCCTTTCTCGCAGGCATCGCCGACGCCACCGCCACCGCCACCGTCACCGCCACAATTGTGGCCAAAACAAAAGAATACATTTTGTAATGTTCCGCCTTCCGGACAGGAAACAATACGTACTGCCCCCGGAGCAGCAGCAGCATGCTGCGCGCCCAATGGGGGCGGAGGACGTGTAACAATCGCACACATCGGGCTGTTTCCGCAACGCAATGCACAACCACAAAAAGCATCGTCCATTTGGTGTCCTCTGCCGCTGGCGAGTCCCTTTTTTTTGTTTCGGCTGTCGAGCACTTCTGATTTATAAATCTTTTTGATGCATAATATGTGCGGTTTCAGTAGTTTTTCCTAGGCTTGGGTGATTATGCAGACAAAGGGTTAAGGGGCTGGGGAATGTTCGGCTTCTATGCTTCCTTTCTCGTCGTTGGCATGCACAGTATTTGCGGAGCTGGTGGTTGGTAGTGACGCCAAATTTATGGTGTCCAGAGGATTGATAACAATTCGCGATTTAAGGGTTTCAAAGGACATTCGTGGAATAAATGGTTACCACTGATTTTTTCGTGATTTTTTGTTGACTTAAAGCATGAATGCAGCAGCCTTCCGCATCTTGCATCTTAGCCAGACTCCCTCTCTCGCTCAGTCTCAAGCATTTGCATGGCAGCACGAACAATCTCCTTCGACACAGATTTCAGACAATCCCGCCCCCCGATTACGAACACCCCATTACACATCAGACATCAATTAATAACAATCATAGTTATTAGACGAGCTAGAGAGTGCGTCTCAGACTCGGAGCGCATCAAGCGCCGACCGCCTGGACGGACCACACCACGGTGGTGCAAACCGCAATCACCAGTCAATTAATTTCAATCACTTACGCCGGAGAAAAGGCAGATAAATGACGGGTGTGAGCATTCAAAAGGCACGCTTTCCCAGTCACCCAGAGAGAGGCTCTGGCGCTGACTCTGGCTCTGCACACCACACGCGTACGGACACCGCAATCCATCGCCACTGCCGCCGCCGGGGATAACCACCAGGTTGAGTGTAAAATATTTACTCAACCACCAGCGGAGAGATACCGGCGCGCTGTCGTCTGGCCGGTGACCTGAATTGATTGGGGTCTCATCTCGTCGAACGAGGGCGATCATAAATAAGACCGGTCGTCTCGCGGCGAACTCTTGTAATTATCATTACCTGACTGACGCGGTATGCCTGCCTGCTGCCACCGCCGGTGCGACCATCGCCTTGCATCGTTCATCGGGTGGAAGCAAGCCGAACCTGAGACCGAAAATTACCGAACCTGTGAAAACTCCTTCACTGCACAGCCACATACCTGTGGTGAGGGTTAATGGGTTGCGTACGACGCGCTGCTTTGACGCAATTAAATACGTGTCGAAAGCAATCTTCGTTCTATAGAATAAGGCTGCAAGCCGCTCCGCACCGCGCCGCCTGGGTGCCTCCTCTGCCCTGGAATTGCTGTCGAAAATTTTAATGGAATTCCTTACTGGGAATTTCTTATGTGTATGTGTGTGTGTGCTGCTCTCGTTCACGGGCCAAGATTGATGATGGACGTCATATTCTTCTCTGTTTTCATAAAACATCATTTAGCCATCAACACCTCTCGCAAGGAATGCAAGTTCATCGTTTAAATGACGAGCGGGATTATGAGACATGAAAGGTATAGTCGGGTGGACAAGGCCGTCGACAGTGACGTGATGGCAGAAGCATTCACCGGTGAACAAGTGGATCTGCGAAGAGGACGGTGTCGATGGGAAGGTGCAGCTCTGATGAAGTGCGAATACGTTTCGTTTGTTGGCACGATAGCCTTAAATCCGATTCGTGACACTGCATAAATTAAATTCGCACGCTTTGTCAGGTCAGATGCAATGGAAATGGTTTGAGTTTCGATAGCGCACAACGAACGTCATTCTTAGTTGGAAAAGTTGAAAAGTTTCCTGCTCTGGCATCCACGTGCACCGGTCTTAAGGAGCAATCTCTGCTCGTCACAGTCGTTGCAAGTGTTCGGTTCAAAAACACGCAATTCAGGAATGGAAATATAGAGACGTTGGTAATCGTTCACCTGAGTAAGGGATGAGTTGGACAGTGGTTTTAGCTTGACTTGTCTGACGACCCATGTGCTTGCATTAAGAGACGGACCCTGTTAAATCAACACCTTTCACCGTGGGCATTGGCCTTCGCCAAGGGTGCGTCTTGTCACCTCTCCTTTTTATTGTACACATGGACTGGATGTTGCAGCGCAGCCTAGGCGAGTAATGTTTCACATTGGGCGAGTTGAGGGTGAGTCATCTTCTTTTTGCAGACGACTTAGTTGTCCTCACATCTTCCCAGACGGAACTGCAGTGCGCGCTCTATGGCTGATGCTGCAATGAACGAACGGAGGTTATGGCAATTTTCAGAACGCCTGTTCAATGCTCTCTACATGTTAGTGGAGTCGCATTGAATCAGGCAGACAGAGAAGTTTGTTGAATGCAAATCCATCAGGTAGGGGACCACTTGGCAGACCCGAGACGAGGTGGTTGGACCAAGTCAAAAAAGTCGCCTGGTTATGCTTGGGCATAGCTCCTAAGGAGTTATCGAGTTGCCTGGAGATCTCTCGTGCGTGGTTTACCCCCGCGGCTCCTTAAGTGGAGCATGCGGGTCAGAAGATGATGATGATGTGTAAGCATGAAGACACCAGGGACTAGTTTCTCGGCAACCACTTGTGTTGTGCGTACTATTGTTCTCTCACTAGTGTAAGGGCGGCTCCCAACTACCAATTTGAGACGCTTTTTCTAGACAGTTTTACTCTTTCAGTATTGTCACTAACCCGAAAGAGGTGGGGCCGTAAAAAGTAATTTTTGCTCTTACCGGGAATCGAACCTGGGGTGCTTAGGTTCAAGTGCGTAGTAGTCGACGCACCAACCCACAAAGCCACAGCGCATAAGATCGAGAAAAATAAATTAAAAAATAAAAACCAGTCACAGCTTCAAAGAAGGCCACTAGTCATTAGTTACAGGTATAGACAGGACAAATGGCAAAGGTATAGACAAGCTGATCACTTAGGTCTCTGTGACCTATCTACAAAGCACAAGGCATAGCCAAATTTTGGGAAGAAGACGCGGACCCCCATAGGCCATAGGCCATGTTTGGCACTATAAGTGCTCTGGCAAGTTTTAATTTTACATTGATAGGAAGAAAAAAATGTGCTAATTGACAAACCTCTTAAGGATGTCTGTACCTTGTACACTACGCTATCATGTTGATAGTCTGCTCACTATAAGTTTTTTCTTGTTTTTTTTTTTCTCTTGGTGTGAAATTGGATGTTGAAGGCTGCTAGTACAACTTTGCGCATTGTCAGTGACTCGAAAAGGGGTGGAGCCGTGTGAACATTATTTCTGGTTGTGCCCCGTCCGGGAATCGAACCCAGGCAGCAAGTTTCAGTTGCGTAGGTGGTTGACGCACATACCCGCAACGCCAAACTTCTTAGCACTTCTTGCCTTAATGGTAGAGACGCAGCCATAACTATCGATACTATCGATAGTTTTTGCATGAAAATATCGATACTATCGAAAATAAAAACTATCGATGTTCAAGCAACACTACCGTATGGCATACGTTAAGCGGATTAGCACATCGACACAAGCATGCACACAAGTGTCGTGTGTATGGGGGGTTCTACAAACTGTTCTATATAAAAAAAATAAGTCCTGAGTACAAAACATAAGATGTCCTTAGGCGCACTCGAAACACATTGTCGCAGTTACAACAACATAGCTCAGACCATACGAAACTGACCAACCTAGGCTTCCGACGCATCTATCCCATGACCAAAGGACAAAACTGCTGCTATACAAGCAGCTTATACGGCCGATCTAAATGGCTTCCCAATATGGCACAACAGCATGACGAAGCTCGCAATTTTCGAAAGAAAAATACTGCGAATATGTAACGGACTCACCTTCGACAGGGACCGCCAAAGGCACCACAGCAACAATAGGCCTTACGACCAAGCTCGCATTACCCCCCTGCCACAGTACATGTTGATACTGTTCAGAAAGCAGCTACTAAGGCATCAACAACCGTCCTAACGAGGAAATCAGGAACCTGAGAAACACACCCCCCGGACAACGCTATCTTAACGCGTTAAATCTGCTAAACGAGCAGAGCTTTCCAACGACGTCGAGCAACGAGCTGCATGGATTCTACCAGAGCAGCTATAGCAATCACCATCGAGGCTAAGTCAGTTAACACATAATCACCCCATCCCGAAAGGACCATCATGACCACGATGTAAGCACCAGCCATCGTAGGACAGAAAAAAAGAGCAATAAACCGACAATAATAATAAATATTAAATTAAACAGTCTAGTCTAGTTGTAATCTCAATTGTAAAAATACTTTCCCATTCAAATAAATTGTGGTGCGACATAAAACGTACAGCGAATAACGAAAACTTGTTTCAAAAAAATGCCCTAGTTCACCTTATAAGGTCGGATGGGAAGACCTTCAGCTGTTCGAAATCCCTGTCATGTATTCAAGGACACTGCAAAAACAACAAGCTGTCAAAATATTTCTAGGGGAAGGAGACGAGGAATATGCACGCCTCTATTAGATTATCAGTGCCAGCAACCAGCCTGACCTAACCTAAGAATTCAATGATTCGACCGTTGAAAACCGCACTTTATCTTTCACAGATTCAAGTTTGGTGGAGATCGTTTTATTCTAGACTCGGCATCTGCAGTAATGACTTCAGTACAAAATGTCTTGGTGACGAAGGAATCGAAATTATCGAACATCGACTATGTACTCGTACCCGTCCGCTCTGGCGAACCTCAGATGATGGCACTTTGGAGCATTCTTGTTTTATGACAGTTGTTGGCATGCAAATACGATCTTCGGATGTTTAAATCAGTCAGCTTCAGGAAAATGTTTCAAATAAAAAGTAGGGGGTGCCTGAAGAACGTAGTTACAACAAATGTGTCTTGACTGTTTTGGGTGCTAGTCCGGGACTTAAAAATTAAGCAGCGCTTTAGTTGCTACTCCTTATGCTTCGAAAACTAACCAAGTCCCACACCCATTTCAAATGTCTACCTACCTTATCCAGTTCCTTAAACGACGGGATGGCGCAGTTGGTTGAGTGCCTGCCCTTGGTTAGAGGGGTCCCCGGTTCGAATTCTAGTGAAAGCAAAGTTAATACGCTATATTTTCAAATCTGGTCCAGTCACCATTTAAACTACCGCTAGAGCAGTCGATCGGTTGTAGTAGTCTGACTGTGGGTATCACAATGGACCAGCAGGGTCTAAGTGTGCGGGTGAATTCAATAGCAGCCCCTAGCCCCTAGCTCCTTGTTTGAATATGCGACTTTGAGAAAATAAAACCACCAGCATCGGCACCATCGTGGACAAATTCAGAAATAAAAATTGCTCGCACGTCCTGCTGCTTTTATCGGAAAAAGGGAAAAGGAGAAATCCTATGTGACATCCATTCGCCGGGCGCGCAAAAAAAAAATCATCCCAAAGGATGGGACAATTTATTTGCGATAGAACCCATTAAAATATATTTCGCTCGTTTATAAAACTTTTATTGGAACCTTTAGCACTACAGTCCTATAAATTACAGCGTTTTTGTCGAATTCAGCAGTGGACATTTTTCATCGCGACGAAGGGAAGCTGCTGGGCTGTGAATTTGTGTCTGGTCGCAGACCAAGGCCACAGCGCTCACTTGGGTCTTTTGTGCGTTTAAAGACACTCGAAGCCGCCGTTGTGAGCCACACTGTTCGAGGACAAGGACGATAACTTTTGGCCAGAAACATCTCAATTTCCTGATGAATACATAATTCCGCCCCGCCCAGAGGTCTCAACTCCTTTCGCATAAATTTCAACGTGGCCCTCATTCCTCGTCAACCTGCCAGCGCCACTCGGGTCATGCTGAAGGCCTGGCGGTTGGTACACATTTGCCTTTTAAATTGTCCACATCCACGTCGTGCGTCGTTGAGTTAATTATCCGCGAACGACATCGATAGATCCCACAAGCCACAACCCCTTCGGCCGCTCTCCAGGAAAAACAAAAACAGACAAGTTCCGTGGACGTTGCATCGGCAGCGCGGCGGTGGTGACGGCGAAACTGCATTGCTGCCGCCTCGCTTGACGTGTGGTTAAATTAAACCGACCAGAAGGTTGTCATTAGGGTTTAATTAAGTCGGCATCCCGCAAAGGCTCCCGGTGTGTAACGCGCGAAGGGCGTGAGTGAACACATTTGACATCGACCAACGACGCGCGGATCTGTAGTCGAATGTGTGTGGCGGCATCATGGGCTGTCCCCAGAGCGGTGGAAAAAAATGGTTCAAAATTAGACGGCGTGGTGCCTTGACCCAAATCAAAGCCAGCATTTCAATTTGCATTCGTAATTAGTTGGGAAGTGAATGGGAATGGAGAAGGAGATGTGAACGGATGGACGAGTGTGCGTGTGGGGGGCAGAGTGATGGCTGATGGCGAGTTGTCTTCATGGCATGCTCTCAGGCACTATTGGCTGCATAATTAGAGCCAAATGACAGTCGGGTAATGGACTTTAGGACTTGAGAGGAGTATAAATAAGAGATCCGTCGTCCATCCTTATATCACTGGGATGTCACAGTCACAGTTGTAGACAAGATAATGCGCTTTTTTTGCATTTAGGGCAAGGGAATGACAGGCAAAGTGCATTTGGCGCAGACTACTGAAGAGTGTCCTAGGCGAAAGAGTAACAAATGCAAACATCGAGAAACTGGGCAAACTTTTATTCACAAATCGATTCATTTCTGACTTTGGGTGGCGTAGACGGGTTGAATGGATACGCCCGCCCAGCGGTCGAATTGTTTGTCTGAAGTGATTCACGAGGCTGATGTCACACCGCCACAGATGATGGCATAGGAGTTAGTCATTCCTCATAAAATTTGTTTGACACTCATGCTCAAATGGCTCAAACGGTCTTGAGTGGTACGCGAACACACCGTCTAGGAATAACTTCTCAAGTTGGCCGTTCGGTGTCGGCACTTGAGAAATAGTACTCACACCACTACCGGTTAGTGTGGAAGCTAGAGCATCCAGCTCTCTACGGGTTGTAGTACACAATGCACAACTTTACTTGAAAAAGCCCCCAAATTCCATCCAACCATGTACCGAAAAAAAATGATTATTTTGGAACCAATTCCAATTGATTTGAACTTTTCCCATGTCCCGCCATAAACCCCCTGACCACTTGACTTCAATTTGAATTTGTGCCCACGTCGTTAACGATCTTTACATTCTATATAGCTAATCAACGGTCCAATCAGTTACAAGCATCTCAACCGCTTTATTCAAATGCGTTCCTCGTTAGGTATGGTGGCATGCATTCGCACAAATTTCCATACGCTTACCTTGTAATGATCTCCATCATAAAACGGTTATAAACACATGTACACACGCATAAAGTATCCACAAATGAATATTTACCACGGCCCAGGTCTCAGACCGTAACTATCGGCTTTCGGCGCTCGGCCATCGGTTATCGACTCTCTGGCAATGCGGCCCTCGACTGCTGTTGGAATGTATTTGCATAAGAAGAAGACGTTTAGCATACGTTCTGGTTCAAAAGCCAGTGTCAGGTGATTTATGATTTTTAACGATTCCTCTGAGGACATAAAGTCAATCGAGATATTCAGTTTTCGTTAAAGGTTATGGGCTTCATTAACACTTAACAATCCAGCCGATGACGGTTGCCTGAGTTATGGCTCAATTAACGTATCAAAGATTGTTTTGACTTTTCGGTGAGCGGTGTGCTGCGTTGGCGGAGGTAATAAAAAAAATATATGTGCCTGTGAACAAATCACCATTTCATTGCCCAAATGTTTGAGCTCGAACTTATCTCCGAGTTTATCCGGTACTAAAAGAAAGCAGGTCTTCTAGACAACATGGACATCTTAAATTCTTCCAGCCACTCCCATTTGACGTGTTTGAATATGTGCTACACGATTCAAGAAACTAGAAAGAAGATAGATGACAGAAACTTTGCTAATAACTGCCATTCCTGAAGAAGTTCTCATCAGAAGCTCCTTTAAGCTGTTTAAGAAAAGTCGTTCAGTAAGGAGTCGTGGTGGCATCTCTCTCTCTCGCTCTCTCTCTCTATCTCTATCTCTCTCTCTCTCTATCTCTCTCTCTTAATATTAGGTGTAGTAAAGGAAATCCATCATGCTTGAGACGAATTTGTAACAATCAAAATCGTTGGCCATGGACAGGAATAAGAGGAAATCACTTGGTGCTAGGTCCGGAGCTCTAAGGTGGATGCTTGTAGACCTCCCAACCAAGCTTCCGGAGCTTGTGGTGAGTCGCGTGATCTTGCGTTGCCCTGATGTAACTAATTTCCTCTCTTGTGCCTGGCAAAGTTGCCAGCGAATCGAATAGTTGACAATACAGGCCTGCTTAAGAGTTGCACCGTGCCTTTAAGGTCTGAACTTGGTTGTACTTGGTATGACAGTAAAACTACTACGCCATCTTTATTTTTGTGGGGAAATGTCTATTGCGCACGCATGTGCTAAGAATAATATTGGTCTATAATAATTGGGTCGTAACATATTCGAGCGGTCTGCTAAGAGATGGCGTAACTTGTATTATTCCATTGGAACATGCGTTGGAAAGCTACTGTCATTGCACGTCATTTCAGTATATGTCATTCATTTGAAGCGTAAACAACAATATTTTTTTTTTCACTCAAATGTGTCGAACTTTGTGCCTGAAAAAGTTTTTTGCCGGGAGTTATTCTTCGATACTGCTGCCGAAAGTCATCGTATTTTGGTGGAAGTTTGTTTGTGGTGAACATGCGATAGCTAAGCGAAAGTGCCAAAAGTGATTTCCACGATTTAAAAGTGGTGATTTTGGCTTGGCCAACCAGCCAAATCAACGGCGAAGCCGAATATCCATGGCGCGAAGGTATTGCTCTATATTTAGTGAGATCAGAAGGGTGTGCTGTATTATGAGCCGCTAAAACCGGGTGAACCCATCAATGGACAACGCTACCGAACACAATTAATCCGTTTGAAGAGAGCAGTAGCCGGAAAATGCCCGGAATATGCGACCAGACACGAGGCAATCATTTTCCATCATGACAACGCTCGGCCCCACGTTGCTATTCCGGTTAAGAACTATTTGGACAACAGTGGATGGGAAGTTTTACCCCACTCGCCTTATAGCCCAGAACTTGCCCCTTCTGACTACCATTTGTACCGGACGATGCTGAAATACGGTTCACATCAGAGCAGAATATCAAATATTGGCTTGATTCATTCTTGGCTGCCCACCCGGGGCAGTTCTTTTGGGATAGGATCCACACATTGCCAGAAAGATGGGAAAAAGTCATAGCTTCAGATGGACAATACTTTGAATAATACTATTGTACATGTTTTCCTTAAATAAACGTTACAATTTTGAAAAAAAAAAAAATCTGCGCGAATTAAGTTATATTCTTGACTTTTTGGTTAGCCCTCTATGCGTGACTCGAAGGAGGTGGGCTGTAAAAATTATTTTGCTCTTAACAGGAATCGAACCTTATCAACGAAGGCTTAAGCACAGCGCCACGGGCGCCAAATTATATTTTATAGTATATATGTCGGGAACTGGAGGCTGACTAACAAGTTGAGGACGTGTCCGTATGAACTTTTCTAGAGTGATCGGCTCTAGCGTGAGGGACTCAGTGGCTCAGGGCATTCAGTTCACCAGAGCATCGGTCTCAATTAGTAGTGTGTTTGGTTGATCAAAATTTGGCTTAACCTTCCCTGATGGTTCTTATCAACGCTCTCATAATCCTCCCATCCTCCTCCTCAACACCTCCCTCCTCCCCCTAGGTCACCATCACAAAGATGGAGCTCTACTTCACTCGGTTCTTATTTAGAAGGCCGGAAAGGTCTTCTAGTTAGAAAAACTTCGTTGCGGCCTTCAAGACTCCGGCTCCCAAGACACTCCGGGTTTCGCGCAGTCGGAGCATAATAGTGAAAGGGCTGCTTCGTCTTGACATGAACACGTGGACAGCTCTTGGTGGACTGTCCTGGATGTCGCACTGATGAGGAGTAGCAAATAGCCCTTTCCCATTTTCAATCCGTCTTCATAGATAAGAGACCCAGTGGAATCTATTCCAACATGATCGAATGGAGCCATTCTTTGAAGCGGCTGTGGTGCAAAAGTGTACAAGGCGGCCAGCATAAGAAACTTAGCACAAACGACATACCTGCTAATTCATTTTCTTGATGACCCAAAAACGATCTCTAATCTTGCATATCCTGGTTTCGACAAAGGAGCTGGGAGCGGTTTGGTTTCGCCTACTGGAAAAAAATACAAAGCGTACACACAAAACAAAAGAAAGCATCTAATATGAATGCCCCCTGCCACCTCGTGCAGGAACAAAGCTGAAATCAAAACAAACACATTCCAACCGCTATCCCACATGCTGTTTCCAAAGTGATTGAAATATCGCACCTTCTTCAAACCACAAACAATTAAACAAAGGCCCGTATCCAACCACTTGTGTAAACGAACGTGAATAATTCGATTTCGGCGAACACTGGGTTTCATTCAACGCCACTGCCGCCAAAAGAGTCGGCAGTGCCCCCTTTCGATTGACACTTAACATCGATTAACTCGTTATGAGGTGAGGCGCATCTTGTACGGTCGGCAGGCTCACACAAATCAAAATGGCCCACCTTCCTCCGACTACTGGCCGTCTGGTGATGTATTTTCATTCCATTCAAATTGCCACTGACACTCTATTAGGAGGCTGTTCCGAAGCCCATGTCACTGGTTAAGAAATTCCAGTTAACACTGCCTCCGAATAGGTCTCTATTCAAGTGATGCTCCGGCCCAAGCTGGCCGGCAGTAACTTATCCATTCAACAAATGCAAATTCGGAAGCACCTCTCTCGGGCAATACCCATCGACGTGTTGTCGCAAGCACCGCACTCCCCCGTGCCTCGGCTGTCGGTCGTCGTCATCGGGAGCCCTCCGGACTGGAGATGTAATTTATTTCCACTTGATTGCTGTTTTTGTGGACGATAATGAAAACCGATTTGGTGATAATAGAATCGTTAATCCATCAACAGGGCTTACACTTCCTGACGGAGGGGAGCGGGCTTCTGTGCCATGCGCCCAGTGAACTGACACTGAAAGCGGTTGATGGGTGCTTTCACTGGAGCTGACTTGCCTACCAACTGGACGTCCGGGCGAGGAACAGTGCGTCGAACAAGAAATGTGATGGATTTGAATTTGAAGAGTAGTTCTACCGTACTGCCTGCGGCAGTCGGATCGGGTGTGCTGATCTACTCTCTCCATCGGCGGAAAGACTAATCGAGGGGGTTTCCCAATTGACTGTCTACAATATCTTACATTCGAGGGCGGGGAAGAAAAATAGTTCGTATCGAATTTCTCGACGACCGCGTCTGAGTGATATTCGAATGTATCTCGGTAGGAATTCGGGAAAGTTGCCCATAGCCATGACTAATGGGTGCTCCTGCCAGGAATGCTGGATTCTTGGAACTATCTGAGCTGCAGTGGGCAACGAAGCGTAGAGACTATCTGGAGAAGGAATGGATTGGCTTCTAGCGGGCTTTAGTTGAGGGTCCATAAGGAAGTGACCATGAGATCTAGAACTGAGGACAATATGCGGTGAGTTTTGGTTTATTGTGCCGACTGTTCAACTCAGTATTTGTCCCAACTCTCGGAATAAGAGTAAGCTTCTGAGATGAGATTTCTCCGTGTTTTTGTGGGAATTACTCGCCGGGATACGGTGAAAAACACGGCAGTACGCGAGGAACTCAACATTGAGCAGCTGAATCTTCGAACGGAGAGGCCTATGCTGCGGTGGACGTTGAATGCGACTTCCGAGGCGGACGTTGAATGCGATTCCATCAGTTAGGCGGCCGCTTGGCAGAGCCAGAATGAGATGGTTGGACCAAGTCCAAAAACTCAGATCCAGTTGCCTGGAGATCTCTCGTGCGTGATTTACCCTAGCGACATGTTTAGTGGAGCATGCGGGGCAGAAGATGACGATGACCATGATGGTGCCGAATTCCTTCAACAAAGTCTATAAACGCTTTCATCCGGTTAGTTAAGCCGGAAGTTCCGCTAGTTCATAGTCTTAGAAAAGTCCCTAATCTATGGCGATGCCGTTGATATTTCGAGTTCAGTTGACTAGAGTAGCTGTCGAAAAGACATGCTCATCGTACCGATATCTTTTATTCCAACTTGGAATTCGAAATTTCACAAGTTATAACTAGGGCTAAGACCACTCACTGAGCTATTCCAATAGGAAGGGCTAGCATATGACGCTGTTCAAATAACCGTCACAAACTTGCCTGAGGCGCGCATACGAGAAGTGCTGGAGCAATATTTGCGAGACGGTACAGGTTATGTTGACCCCAAAGGCAGCAGTGATGCTTGTGACTTAGACTTAAGAGAATTCCACAGACGTGAGACCCCAGCAACATCTATTCATGGGATTTCTCACTTATTAATACGCACAAGATCAGGCCCATATCGGTCAATATCGGATGGCAGTGCACGTCACATCTGCTTGAGATGACCATGGACCCAATCGTGCGTTAAAAATATGCCTCCGCTTGTAATCACATATCATTCACGTTTCCATCCTCCTCTTTGTTGATGCTGATGTTGACGCCAATATCCTTTTCGATGAATGGAGCCACGACCGCTGGCCCTCAATCCACAAGAATCAGTGACCACTTGGTGGATCTTGTCATCGTTATAAATGAGGCGAATTTGGTTGCTGATGTACCAAAAATGGACCTCACCCTCATGATGTTTTCGCTGAAATTTAGGGTCCGGGGGTAAATGTTACAGAACCCAAGCAGCAAAAATACATTACAGGCGCGGCGGTCGCTTGTTTTCTGACGTTCTTGGGTCGCTTAAATTGTTTAAGACTTTCCATTTAATCAGCCAACAGTTTTCTATAAAAAACAAGGCTCATTCCAATATACGTTGTCACAATGGGCACTTGCGACACGCCCTCCACAAAGTATACGTAGTGCACTAAAATGTTGGTCACACCCTAACAAAAAAACAATGCACTTACAGGGCAACTGAGAAAATCAAAGATGATCAACGGTTAATGATTCGGACAATGTCAAGATATTAGAGAATTACTGACAATCGCCTAAGACCGGTAAAGTTTGGGAGTAATGTTTGAGCATCAACGCCTCCCTAGCTATCCGGCTAAGGACTGCTAAGATGATTGACTCGGAAATCTACGGGAACGACTGGTCCTCAAGTGCTTTAAGAAACTCGCATTCATTCACAGAAAATAACCTTATGGCGTTTGTGGTGGCGGTGCGGTAGCGATGCACATGTTCGAGAAATCTCACAAAGTATGCGCTTTTTTTCTTTCAAAAAACTTGATGCGCAGTGATTTTTGGACCCGATATGGGCGTACCAAATGACGTGAACTTCTTGACTTATTGTCAAGGCGACTATTGATAGGTACGCACGGTCCGTGTTCTACGAGGAAATTCTAAAATTAGCGCCATAATCTTTTAAGAGAAATTAGGCGATTGAAGTATTAAGAATCCAGACTGGGCAGGTGTTTTGTCATGCTGTGCGATGATCCATCCCATATTCGATGTGGACTTACTTTCTTAAAGCAACTATAAGCTCATACGCATACCACCACATCTAACATCTCCGAGTGTGATGAATGAAGTGCCAATTCTAGGAAGTTTGTCAGCTTTTCAATTCCCCCCGCGACCCTAGTCTGGTACACATCACAGGTGAACGACGACTCTCAGACAACGCGGTTAACCCACGAATGGTGACAAAAGAAGCAAGGAAATTTATTGAAGCAGAGTTTAAATACTCAAGCACGGTGTTGTATTAGAAACATAGTCTTGTACAATCCTGAGGTGGATATTGTGTACGATTATTGTTCACAGACCAGTCACCGAGATATGCGCTAAAGTTTCTTGCCATTAAATGGCTCCCTGAGTGTCCGTAGCCTAGTTGGATCTCATTGAGAATTTTGTGAATTCAACCGCGGTGCGTCATTATCACCATGCGAACCACAATTAGAATCTAATTTAACTTATTGTGGACCCCTGCAGCCAGAAAACATTGTATTTTGCCAGTCACCACCTTCAAGGCATAGTTACGTGAACATAATTTGTCAATTGGGCTACCTTCAGTATCGGAGGATGATGCTTGTCCAACAGAACAAGTCAACTTTGCTGCTGTTTTGCCTTTGCGTTCCATAGAAATGAACAAATTAAATTTGTGGCGTTTTGTTACCTGTCCATCACCTCGGCATGTAACCGCGAACGCATGGGAACTGTCGCTAGCTGAGTGTGACAGACGTACGTCCGCGATCTCATCTCCCGTTTGGATTGTCACGGCAAATGCGATTGCAAGACACGACCCATCTGCCAGATTGCGGCAAACGAAATTCTCCCATTACCGACATGCCAAACCGGACAACCTGCGCTGACCCTAAGGTCCGCTTCTCGGATTACTTGAGATGATTATCTCCGGGGTAGAGTCCGTCAAATTTCAAAGGAGAATCCGACACAGAAACAGAAAAAAAGACCGTAATTACTTTCTGAAAGCTTTCGACGCAAATTGAAGTAATTATCCGTCTGCCAGGGTCCGGCATTAGGTCGCCGCCGCCGCGTATCCCAAAGACGCTTAATGACCTTAAATTTACTTACCTCTCTTTTTGCCCAATGAGGAGCGGAAGGAATTATGGGCCCTAACGGAAGCCCTCCCACCTAGATGCGACCTGATAGCCACTGGCACGTTCACATACACACAGCACCCCCATTCCCACGCAATCAATCTTGAATTTATCTCCTCGATAAAACCATCTAAGCGCTGGCAGCTGCTCGAATAAATAACGCCTAGGCTCTTGAATGTCAATCCAATCGCTCTGCACGGCCACTCAGAAGTGGTTCGTTTACCACGCGATTTGAACGGAATCATCGGTGTGTCTGTCACCTTTATCCGAAGATTGAGGCGCGCACAGGGTATTTGTGCCGCAAACAGATTTTTATCCAAAAAACCCATTGGAGCACAAATATTGACACACAGAGACGCAGATACTCCTGAGATACTCTGCAGCCTCCAGTGCAGTCATGACGCTTCTACTGCGGTAGATGGACGGCAACGGCGGCGACGACGACGATGGCGACGCACGGTGCAGCTTGAAAATTGAGAATTTCGATTGAGCATCTTTCGTGCGCGCCTACAGCACACCAACCGGTGACGACCTTCGCCCCAGAAAATAAAATGTTGGTCATGCTTCTGCATTCTTGACGTGGTTTCTTTATGGGGGTGTGGTGGATGATGGAGTGGCAGAGGCGAGGAGGGCGGATGGGATACACATAATCGTGTTTTTAGATACATTCGGCGTCGTCATCATCTCGGAATCATCCGCGTGAAAGAAGCACTTATTTATGGAAATCCCCGGCTCCATTATTCAAAGCCTCAAAATCGATTTTCCCGCAGCAGCGGAACGAATGGCAATGGCCAACGTCTAACGGGATACAGGGTGGAGGAGGACAATAACACAAAACAAACACACACACGCACACATGGACACCCAGCCCAAAGGTGAGCAAAAGATAAGAGGATCATCGATGATAAGGTGGGGATGGTGAGCATCTCGAACTGGATTGCTTCACGGTCTTATCTCCCGGCCGGTATCGCATCCACTTCGGAGGCCAAAAAGGTGCTTGACTAACAGTAGTGTACCCGGTTTCGCTCTCGGTGCCAGCGCGCCTTGTGCACCACCCCCGCCCTGGATGCGGGTAGAGTCCATCCATAAGATACATTATTCAGTTGCGCGGCTGTTGTTCGCCTGTCGATGGTGTGTGCATTCGCAGTGTTTACGATGAGCTTGAGATTTAAAAGACATTTATGTTTTATTTTAACGACTATTATGGAATGATTTGCATTTTAACCGAACACTCTACGATGGCTCGGTTGGGTTATGTGGGCCTCCATGTTCCATATGCTCACATTGAAAGCGGCGCGCGACCGATCCACTTTGGAATCGAACTTGAATTGGTGATGATGTTGCCACAAAGTGTCGGAATTTTTGTTCTGTTGTTATTTCCCCTTCGTCGTGTGATTTGCATTCTCTTGTGTGCCAGGGGAGAGTGACGAAAGTTGGTACATCAAAGCGAGTTAAAACAAAGCAGAACACAAACCCCCTCCCCGGCGGACAGTGGCCAACGACCGAAGACGACGCCGCCGCCGTCGCCGCCGTCGCCGCGTAGCCCCGTTGTCGCCTCAATTAAAAATTCGTGTGTTTTTGAGGGACAAACTTTTTTTTGTAATAAAAACTTTTTATGGACTCTCTAGGATGCTTGTGGAGAAGGGGAGGGGGGTTGCCTAATTTGACAAAACATATATATTTTTGTAGGGCTCAATTCAACATTCCACCGCATGTCGACTGGCATACGGGTGTTTGTTGTTTTGGCGTTTGATTGCTTTTTAATCGGCGAGTGATAAACGTTATCGGAGAATTATTTCTGCCATGACATGTGTTCGGACCACGATGGTCGCCAGATTAGAGCGGGGAGTTATTGGACGAGTATCTGTGTGGATCTGATGCAAGGGGCTCAGGCGAATGTTAGGAATTTCGACGTGGAAGCAGGCTGGAAGCAGCGTCGATACTCTGGCTGGATTTTAGTGTTTGTTCACGAGATGGTGTCCACGTGTTTGACGGCGGATACGGTTTATGCTAAAATCAAAGTGCGCACAACCGGAGAGGCAATAAAAGGTCCTTCCATGCTGTAAAAAATTGGAATGATGTAAAAGTACGCATTGTTCAAGGGACCTTGTCTAGACAACCCTGTCATCAGTAGCTACTAGCTTCCATCTTACATGACTTCAGGCACTTGTGCAGACTTTACTCAAAACGCTCCAGGCTAAGCGATAACTATTCCACATTTTTGAGGGCGCCAACCGTGCTCTTGTTAATTAACCTGCTGAACGGCTTTTCGAGGCATGATCTAATCTGATCTGAGAGCCCTATTATAGCGTCGTTCACTTTTATTGGTGACGGGCTTCTTTCTGTTCTGTTTCACTCTTGAATGAAACGTCCATAATACTAGCTTGTTATAGATACTTGTTTTTTGGTTCGACAATAAATGCAAATGACATAATTTTACTCGCCAAAAGCAGAAGAGGAACTGGCGATTCATTAGCACGTTTATTGGGATACTTTTATGGGCGAGTATATTTTCAATGAATTAAAAATTTTAATTTGATTTAATATTCATCATTTATAGACAATTCATTAAAGGTTATTTAATTGCGGCGCTAAAATGCGGTCATTAGAGGCGATGAAAGGCTACACCGCTTGGATTCTGCGTTTGTGTGCTATTATTGTCACACGACTGAGTGGACAGCCATTTAATGGCGAGGTTGCTGTCTTACGTGAAAGTTTATGGGGAATTTTCAGTGGTTCGTGAGAGGTGCAGTCGAGCGCACGAATGTTGCTTGTGATTGGGCAGTTGTCAAATTTATTATTAAATCAAACGATCGAGAAAGAATTAATGCAGATTACAACCCATTCAGAAATGGTCACTGGAAGTGGCAACAGTGTGATGTGTATTTTAAGGCCCCACCAAGAACAAAGAACATGTCGAATAGGCTAGGCTAT
Organism: Eristalis tenax; assembly: GCA_905231855.2. Classification (NCBI taxonomy): domain Eukaryota; kingdom Metazoa; phylum Arthropoda; class Insecta; order Diptera; family Syrphidae; genus Eristalis; species Eristalis tenax. The sequence continues at coordinate 60,800,300 of HG993125.1, read as the reverse complement.
AGGCTGTAGACTGAATTTGTAGCCATTTTGAATCTTGTGCCATGAGAAATGCACATGAAAAAAGGAATAAAAACGACTCCAACACATTAACAGAAAGACGATATTGCGCATCGAAACTCATTCCTGTGAGTAAGGAACACGAAGAAAACAATTTGTGAACAGATTTTTTTGATATGTCGGAATAGGAAATTGGGAAATTGGTTCATTATCAAGAAGCCACCCATCTTGGGCCTCGAAAGTTCTCTGATGCAAACTCATCACGTGAGGAGCTACCATACAAAATTGCTCTCTCTTTGAAAAGCAAGCTGGACACAGGAGCTGCAAGAGACATTAACGACGCTCTCTGGAAAGTATGTAAATCACGTGACGAGCTACCAATTAGACGTAAAGGATGCAGATCACGCGACGACCGACAAGAAGAGCGACCAAGGTGTTGACGATAGCAGAAGACAATAGGAATGTTCTGAACTAAAAAGACTAAAAATATGAATATAAATAAATAGCCACCCATCTTGGGCTTCTTAAAGTTCTCTGATGCCAGTTTTCACAGTTAAATTTGGTCTGCTGCTGGATCGAACACAACAAAGTCCACTGAAGACGATTTCGTTTCCACGCTCAATTTTTAAGGGTGGTTTTGGTGAGCCATGGATTGAGTGCCTTTGTGAACCATTTATGAAAAATAGTGACTGTCGCCGAACATAAAACGTACAATAGGCACAAAGTGTGTGTTCTCTTTAAGAAGTGCGCCAAATTATGTTGGCGGATACTCAAGATACTAGTAACCCATGCCACCAGCATGAACGATTATTCTCCTTTTTCCTAAACCACATCTCGGCACTCTTTTAATTCAATTCAATTCATTTAAATTCAATTCAATGCAATTCAACTCAATTCAACTCAATTCAATTTATTTATTTCGGCGTACAATTATTGTTACTTATTATATTACTGTCTTTTATACAGAAAAATTCAATGTATTTACTAGAAAATAATTTTAAACTGAGTAAAGATAAGAAGGAAGTGGAGGGTGTGAATATGGCAAGGGAATGAAAGGAAATAAGAAGAGTAAATACGTATTATGATCACTTAAAAAATTCTAATACTTTTTTTTCGAACTGTTTTGTCATAGATGTAAAATAAGCGAGTGGAGTTTAAGTATCTTGATACTGGAGTGATAAGATTATCAGTCCGGGATGATTGCAAATCTATGTTTCTCCAATAGATATGATGGTGATTGGGTGTGGATAATTTTGTGCATGAAACACAAACTGAATCCTTTACTGAACACACTTACTTCGTTTTCTCCGGTTGGAATTTGCGGTGACACATTGGCATCAGGCGGCCACTCTGGATTAGCTGCACACCTGTCACCGCAATAAAACAACGTTAAAATGGAAGTGTAAACACATAAAATTATCTAAAATCATTTTCGGATAGAAATACCTAAAATCGAGGTGTCAAACAAAAAATCTGTGGCCTGTGGGGACAGTTTTTCGAATTGTATGATGGCACTGAACGTGTTAACCATTGCAGCTGAGTAACTGTGGTGTGCTCGGAATTCAGATTGCATTGTGATTTGTTCAGCCATCATTTCTCCAAAACTTTAGATAGACGAGGGAGTATACTGATTTGGCGAAAATCTCCTGCTGATAAAGGATGAGGCTTTTTGTGCAGTCTGCTTCCAGCCATTTGGAACTGGAGTGGATACAACATTTATGATATGCGTGAAAAGAGAAGGAATATAGGGCAATACTATCCGATCTGAACCGACAGCTTCAGACCGCAGCGAACGAATACTCTCAATTAACTCTAGTTCTGAAACTGTATTAAAGATAAATTCGACGGAAGGTTGGATGACACTCTGACTATTCGGAACAAAGTCCGGGTTGATCGTTCGAGTTGCAAAAAACTATTATTTAGCACACTTGCATCAGGGATGCTACAAGAGTTATTATGTTTTCGAACCTCTATGTTATCTAGATTACTCCACAGATTTTTTTTAACAGATCGATTTTGAAATAATAAAACCGTTTTTTTCGACACGGATGATTGCTGATGTACGGTTTCTAGCCTGGCAATACTTTAACCACTCTCCCTGCCGTTAGGTATTACTTAGCGAGGATGGTTACTGTCTTAAGGGGGTGCTCCATATTTGCCAATCCGGCTTGTCTTTGTCTTTGCAGGCTTCTTAGCTCGTTCTGGGCCCTCGTTAGAAGACATTTGTCAGCTGGTACTGTCTTGTATGTAACTAGGAGCTCGTTGGAGAATAAAAGGTTCACAGTTGAGGCATATACAGGCGACATCTACATCTCGGGTGGACTTTCCTCAACGCTTAGTGAGCGTCCAAGTTATAATGGATGTTATAAATGGACGCAGACGAAAACTAAACTGTTGCTTTTCACCAATAAGACGAAGATCCCTGAGTTCTGAGTTCACTTGTCCAAGCTTGAAGGGCGTTGAACTGGGACTCTCAAAAGCAGCAAAATACTGGGTGTTATACTTGGTTCCAAACTCATGTGGAAAGTCATTACAGAGGACCATTTAAAGAAGGCGTACGCATGTAAGCTTGCTTTTGGTAAACAGTGGGGTCTCAAACCACAGGTGGTAGACTGATAGTAAGACCCATCTTAACGTACGGTTGTCTGGTGTGTTGGCAAGCAGAGGAGAAGAATTATATTCTCACACAACTTACCAAAATACAAAGAACGGCAGCAATGGCATAAAAGTTTGTCATAGAACAACCCCGACGGCAGCACCTGAGTCCATTTTCTCGGACTCGCGCTGAGGCTCAGAGATGCGGGATTTTGGAAGGAGGAAATACACGGCCATGCTGCACGAAGGCAGCGCAAAACATGGGCAGACTGATTAGCTTCCGCCAACCTTGGCTCCGCAATGGAGTTTCTATGAGCGATTTCCGGACCGGGAGCGATGGAAAGAACGATGTACCGATGACTCAACGAAGCGTGAGTTACACAGTCACGTTGGCAACAATTCAGCTTATGTCACACACCACGCATGTTGCTCGTGATACATGCAACCATGCGTTGCATTGACACAAACAAGTCATCGAACGGACCAACACGTGACAAGTCAAGCCAAGCCAAAATAACATACGTTTTTGGGAGACACAAGGAACCTCTCTCGTTACATACCAAACTGATCACGTGAGGGGCTACCAATGAGGCATAAACAACATCTCTCTATTTGAAAAGCAAGCTGATCACGTGATGAGCTGCCAGAGACATTAACGACGCCTCTCTCTCTTTGGAAAGCATGTAGTCCACGTGACGAGCTACCAATTAGACGTAAATAATGGCTCTCGGGAACGGATGCAGATCACGCGATGGCCGACAAGAAGAGCAACCAAGGTGTTGAGGACAGCAGGTGGCAAGGGTGGAAGGTTCTGAACTAAAAAGACTAAAAAAAGTAAGATCGTTAATTAAACCGAGTTTCTAATTCTAAAATTATTAAATAAACGATAAAATTTAAAAAGAAAATAAATAAAAATAAAAAATGTTTTGATTAAAATAAAAACTATTATTCGCGCAGGTACAGGACAGGGATCTTCTGTGACTTCTTCGAAAAAATCCCCACCAGGGATGACAGCAGCGTATTTCAAGCCGAAGTGGCTGTCATACATGAGGCAGCGCTCGCGCTGAAAGAACAAGGAATCACCGGCGAATCGATCACCCTCTTTTCTGATAACCGCAAGCAATGTATAAGCTAAGTAACAACACATCACGGTTTTCAACGGAAACAAACATCGTTCCTGCAAAACTGCTGACATAGTGTCTAGGACACCGGAGACCGAGATCGCCGCTGCTTTCCATCGCGTACGGCACACGGGAACCAGAGAGCACCAGAATATTTAAGGTAGCATAAGAACTTTTGTATTTAGTCATTATTGACTCGTGTAAGGGGAAGCTCTGCCCAACAGAGCCGACCTGACTGACACAACTGCCCTCACTCTCATTATCCTGTACACAAAATTTGCTGAGTACCAATCACCGCACAGGTCTAAGTTGGCTAAGTTATCTGAATTTCTGCAACGCACAGAATTCTTTCAAATTCCGCCTGACGATCAGCTGAGGCCAGATTCACAAAACAGATTCCCTACACTAGGTGATGAAATCTATTCTCCCCTCTTTTTTGAGGTCGAAAGACACATATTTCAAACCGCTAAACTCCTCCGGAAATATGTCATTTCTTACAGATTGAGTGGAGCTTTATTGCGCCCATCTCCAATGAGCGTTAAGAGCCCCCCCTGAGAGAAGACTGAATTGCGATACGTTTTTGTTGCCAATTCGTGTCACTTGCTTCCTCCATGGTTAGCTGACACTTCCGGTGCGGTGCATTGATTTATTATATCCGCTTCCTACGCGTGCCACGGGGTTGGCCGATGCCATATATCGCCGCTCATATCAATTGCTGGTTCATCCGTTTACCAGATTTCCGACCATGTTATTGCATAACTGTCGCAGCCATCAGTCAAGTTTCCACCCCATTTCACGTCCGATTCAAGATCTTGAAGTCGTTACTACTCAAGACGAATCGAAGGATAAATACAATCAATCAAACCAAAACCAAGCACGTTTCTTCAATTGGCAAGTTCTCGTTGGAATTCGAAGAACGCCTCATTGTCTTCCGACCAGTTTATCAACTTCCCCCCTCTGGCAGTCATCAAATCAATGAATTCGGTGTCCAATTACAGAAATACTCCGGCGACACAATTCCAAATGCACCACGGAGGAGCATCTTCCACCAGTGCATCGACAGCATCACCCACAAAATTGTAGGTAATTCATCCCAATTCATTCGTCACAGCCCACGAAAGCGTTCATTCACACTCAGTGAACGAAATCACCCACAGCACAGCAGCCACCACAAAGAAACCAGAAGCCATAGATAAAGATAAAACATTTCATTTATTTTAAAATGTCAAACACTCTTCAAAGAATTTCCTTGGCATTCCAGCGAACTAGACCGCTCAGCTTCTGCCCCTTCGGAGCCTAAAAATACATCCGTCAGCGAAATTATTCAATTCTCTTGTTTTTACCGCCAAATTCACCCGTTTCCCGTCAATCCGCCGGCCGTCGCCACCACCGCTGGTCTACGACCATGCCGAGCAGCAGCGCGCACACTCAACACGATCGAATGAACCCCAATCTCGGATGAACTTACGATCTTTCGGAAATGAATCGCCATGTGAGGAGTAGGCCGCAACGCGTGTCATCGCATGCTCGGCATCGGTTTTCGGTCTCTCCCCAGTCGGTCTCCATGTGCACCGACGACGGATGATCGCTTGCCGGCGACAACAGCGATGTTCCCCGATCAGTTGTGTGTAAACAAACGCGGCGTGTGGTTGCAATACCAGATGCGAACCGGACGGTCTTTCGGTATCTGCTTGTTGGATTTTTGTGTTTTTGTTTTGATTCTATCGGCGACTACGTGCGTCGTCGCTCCCGAGTCAGGTCGAGTTCGAGGCGAGAAAACGTGCTGCCGATCTATTTTTGGGGCATCTTCCACGGGATTTGTGTCCCCATCGCGATTCGCCAGGGCTGTGTTACTTCGGCGTGTATCTTTGGCGTGAAATAGTGCATCTCGGGAGTGAAGTGAAATATATTTATAAACCCGATAAAAGCTAGTGAGCGCACCTCCAAACGGGTGCCAGTGCATTCGAATGTGGATTCTGTGGGGATAAGCAGCCCCTTTCGGTTTTGGATTACCCTGGGCCCTAAATTGCGGATTACCTAGCTCTTGCCAGCAGCGGTCAGCGGATTATGCTTCGTAAGTACCGAGTATCTTATCTAAATGCAAAGTAGCGCCATCAACTATTCGATCCAATCTTAATCCGTTGCCATCCTCCATCGCCATCGTCGCCGCCACCGCCGCTGTCAGCGTCACCGTCGTCGTCGTCCGGGGACCGGAGTGCGCTTGTATCAACAAATTGAGGCAATTGTGTTAATCATGGAAGATTACGTTAACGACCTTACCACGTCTCTTAGACTGCAAGACGTCGCTTCGGAGTCGCGAAACATTATTCGCTCTCATGTAAACAGGTCCATTCGAGTTGGGATTCGTGAGAATTTCCAGAATCACAGAATCACGACAAAGAAGTTGAATCCGATCCGGCCCCGCGGAGCAGCATTGCTCGGTTCTGTTGTTCTGTTCTGCTGCTGGCGACAACGAAGCGCGGCGGTGGTGGCGGCAATTATTCTGCAATCGTCGTCGATGGGAAACGACAGAGGCACGACCAGTGGAGAACGCAGCCCATTGTGGGGACCATTCTTCTTCGTTTCGAGCATCGATCGATCCACCGAACGGATAGATCGGCAGGTGATCTATTCACAGGAATCCTGTACTGGATTTGCTACTTTTTTTTGTGGACTTTTTTTTACCTTCGATTCCTCAATCATGGTCGGGATGCGACTGGGATGCTGCGAGATGTGAGGTTCTCTGGTGATTGAATGTGGTTCTGTCTTATTAGGGAATGCTGAAATCAGTCTGTGTGGGATCGCCGCAGAAGGCGTGGTGTGAAGAGGGGGTGAGATTTATTGCCTTGACAGCGGGGATAAGTCATGCATTTAAAGTCGGTATTTATGAGAAGCATTTGAAAGGCAGGATTCGGATGAGCGGTAGCCAAAGTTAGAGACAATGTAATGGATAGATATAGTGGAGTCTGTAGACGAATTATGGTCGGAAATGCCCTCCAACTTGGGATTCCTTTTCAAAGTATTCACTTAGGATCGAACTTGTGAGCTCGATGGCGCTGTCTCCTAAGTTTGTGTACCTCTGTCGACTTTGCTGTAGCAGCAGAGGTACCGCAGGAGGATAATAGCTGTAGTGGCATTTGTACCCGGGATTGTATTGCTGAGGGAAGTTGGCATTAAGAGTAACCATTCCTGTTGTCCTTCTCGTCAAGTTGCCTCATCTGAACAACTTCCCAAAGTTGTCACGAGTTCCTCAAAGTAGGGAACGCTTTGAATGGTGCCAACGAGTTGATGGAACCTTATGGGCCACCAATCATAACAAAATCGAGTTGTTACACTAAAATGTTGTCCTGTGACTTGCCGTTTTGCGCTCAGCTCCGTTAAGTTTCGTTCAGTTTTGCGTAATTAATTAAAATCGGGCTCTGAGCATGTGAAAGTCTGTTGGTTTTGGAAATTTTCCTTCCGTTCGCAGAAGGCCACTCTCCAAGCTGTCTACTTTCCAATAGTTCTCGACATACGCAGAAGTTTGTGTGCCTCTGTCGCTGCCTAACATTTCGATGCATGGCATGAAATATATTTTACACTAAAAAAGCACTAAAAAAACCTGTAATCCACAATCATGTCCCGTCCGAATATTAAAAAAATTCTCATAATTTTTTTGAACATAAAAAATTAACAAAAATGATGAAACAAAAAATAATGTAATTTATAGATTGTACACGGTTTTTAGAATAATTTTAATTGTGGGATTCCCAGACGCTGGCGTCATCGTTTGATTCGTTGGTGGCACGCAATATTTTTTTATGCCAAGTCTGGGAAAAGTTCTAAGATGTATATCTCTGACGTATGTCTAGTTATATGGATATAGCGGTTTTTATATAATTTTCTTTAATTGATTAATGGCTTTGGTGAAGAAAGCCTGCATGGGATTGAAGCAAAAATGGATAAAATGATTGCGACCGTAAAAGACGACAGGACGTAGTATTATTTTTTTTTCACCACTTGCCATCTGGCAGAAGATGAACCGACTCCAAAATACTCGAGGCAGGATCATTTTTATTGGACCGCGACAGGGGACATACCATGTTAACAGTTTCTCAACTGAGAGCTTAACAGAGTTCAAGATAACTCTGGAGTGTGATCTCTGATTTTTTAAACGTTTTTTCAATTGTAATTGCAAAATTAAGAACACGGGGAAGTTGTAATTTATTAGAGTTAATACATACTTGACAGTTCCTGTTAAAGGATTGTTCCACGAAAACGTTGGTCACAACTGAATTTTAATTGGCACATAAGGAGAGTATAGGTCGAGGTTAGGTAGCTGGGTAGATACGGTGGAGCCACATCTCACTGAGGTCCAGTTCGATGTGCATGAGGGTGATAACCTTTCCACAGTCCTTTTCCGAAGCTACAGATGTTACTGCAGATGCCTTTGTTGTGCTGACTTGTTCAGCCATCCAGAGATCTTGACAAACCTGCAAATAGATGCTATTGGGATCTCTGTTATATCTTGTAGGTTCTGGAAGAAGAATTCCCCCAGTGTTCTTTGTCTCAATAGGCAGTGACTGGGGCATTGACAAAGGTAATGAGTAGTGTGTAATCAATCTCCTCTTCGTCCCCTCAGCATCTGAATATGGTGTCATGAGTAGGTCACAGGCCAGTCATCGCTCAGACAACCATCCGGAGCAGCTTTTCGTTGCAGTGGAAGGCAAGGCATTGGAGCTTAAGGAGAGTCTAATTATGAGTCACTTTTTTGGCTGGCATATTGGCTGCTATCTCGATAATAACACATGTAATGTTGTCTTCGAAGGCTTCAATTGGGCGTAGGCCTTCCGAGATCCTCTTCTTGAGCTCTGGCTTATCTAGAGTGCTCTCCTCTGTTTCGCCTTCAGTTCCATGGAAATTTACTCCTCTGAGTAGTTAGCCGTCAATCCTTGATTTTGCTGTCGCCAAGTCAAAGTCGTCCGTCAAGGTATCTGAGCTTACCTCATTTTGCGATCTAAGATTTTATCATGTTATTTACGATTGTTCGCTCCCTTTTGTGCTGCTGGGTAAAGTTTTATACAACCGACCCCTACCAAGGCGTCTGAGAGAGCTCGTTCAGGGTTGGATTGACACCCAATTTTTGTTCGTTGGCACGGTTTTCTGTCTGCTGACATTATGTTCGACATCGTGTTCGTAGACTAGTCTATTATCACTATACCTGCCTAAGGCTTGACAAAGTGATAAGGTGGATAGCCTCGCCAGGGTACAGTTGCCATGGGTCCTCATTTTGAGGGACATGTCCTCTTTTGAACACCGGCGCGGAACATCCCACCAGAAATGTTATTTTTTTTGGAATGTGTTAGTTATCGGCTCATTATGACTCATTTCCCATTTCAATTTGCATCTACACTATAAACCTCAATAACTGAAGCTGGCCAACAGATGAGTAGAACATATGCAGCGGCGCGCTGACTGTCTGGATGAGCATAAGCGTTTCGTTTACTAGTCTTCACACAACATTTTCGCCCGCTACTAGCCTCATTTAACGTTAACAAAGTTGCCGTATAAGGGAAAGTGGAAATCTTGTAGTTCTTCGAAATTGAGGAAGGTGTGACCAACACAGTCAGTTCATATCGCTACAATATAATAATTATGTGGTTGCGCGAAAGTACAAGGTGGAACTACCTACCTTCTACAGCCACCAGTCAGACCTACAGTTTTATGCCGACTCTTTGAGCATTGTCAGTGACTCGCAAGAGGTGTAGCTGTGATTTATGAAAGTTGGTGAATTCGGGGATCGAACCTGTCACCTTCTGCGAAAGAGTCGACGCACCAACCCATTACTCCTAGGCGCAGCACTGTGCCACTGTGATCCCATGTGTCAGTATTAATGTTAAACCAATTTCACACATGTATTGTTGGTACTGGGAGGTGGCCATGGCGTGTAGGTATGTGCGTCGACCCCTACCCAACTGAAACTCGCTGTCTGGGTTCGATTCCCGGCCGCAACGACCAAAAATACTTTTCATGGCTCCACCTTTTTCGAGTCACTGACAATGCGCGAAGACTAAAATACATATTTTTTCTTAAATTTTACACTAACATAAGCGTTGTGGGTTGGTGCGCCGACTACTGGCTAACTGTCACAAAAAAGATTTATTTTGCCGTCAAAGAACATGTATCTTCACACTATCACGGCTTTGTTTCTGGTAGATCCCCCTTAACCAATTTGACATTTTTTACAGAATATCTGTTTGATTCAGTAGAATCTGGATATCAAGTGGATGTCATTTTCACTGACTTTAGAAAAGCTTTTGACACAATATGTCACACCATTCTAATAAACAAACCAAGGCAATTTGGTATTCATTCAGTACTTCTTAAATGGATAGAAAGTTACTTAACAAAAAGAATTCAAATGGTAAACACTGACAATTATAAATCTAGAATTATTAACGTATTATCTGGTGTTCCTCAAGGTAGTCATATAGGTCCACTACTGTTCATTATATTTATTAATGAGATTCTTTCAATCCTGTCGCATGTTAAATGTTAAAGAAAAAGTATGCAGACGACCATAAAATTTTCCTTCGTGTACAAAATCGTCAAGATTGTATGAAAGTCCAAAATGACTTGAATATGTTTTGTAATTGGTGTGATCTCAATTGATAAGCTTAAATATTAGCAAATGTCACTCGTTTTATGTTTACCATGCATTGTTACCCGTAATATTTGACTATTCGATATGTGGAACTTGTCTCTCTAGGAAAACGGAAATAAAAGTCCTTGGTGTAATATTTGACACGATTTTCTTCCTCGCTTCATATTGGCTAAATAGTTGCAAAAGCTAATTCATAGCTAGGATTTTTGAAAAGGATATGTGCTGAATTTTCAAATCCATATGCACCAAAATCGGTCTATATATCCGTACGTCCGTACCTTGAATATTGTTCAGTAATGTGGTGTCTGTGTGGTGTCTGCAAATCTGTAGTACGTATAGAAAGAGCTCAGAAGTCAATTACTAGATTCCTTATAACAAGAATGGATTGGAATCTAAACACCATGCCTCCATATCTAACATGATGTGCATTAATAGGTTAAGATACAAAGTGTTCCTTGCATAATGTACATTTGTGACATTTTCTCGTGTCGAGTAAATTGCCCTGAGATGCTCAAAAATGTTATGATTTATGCACCGGGAAGAATTCTTCGAACCCGGAAATTCTTACTAAAGGGGCCGACGTTGATTTCGAATAAAACACAAATTATTTATTAAATTATTGTCATTTCTTCTTAATATGATAATATTGGTATGGTTCAATTATGTATGGAACAAAATATCGGCCAAATGGCCGCCGCGACCTCGGTGGCACACCTCCATCCCATGGTCCAAATTTTCGATGACGCTGAAGCATAATTGAGGTTCTATGCCGTTAATGTCAGGAATTATCTCATCCTTTAGCTGCTGAATTGTTGCTGGATTATCGACGTACACCTTTTTTTTTAAAAAATCCAACGTCACATGGTCAAATCACATGGTCTTGGCGGCCAATTCACATCGGCACCACATGAGATAACACGGCCATTGAATTTGTCGCGCAAAAGAGCCTTTGTTTCGTTAGCTGTATGGCAAGTGGCACCGTCCTGTTGAAACCACATATCGTCCACATTCATATCTTCCAATTCGGGCCATAAAAAAGTTTGTTATCATTTCACGATAGCGAACCCCATTCACAGTAACTGCCTGACCGGCCTCATTTTGGAAAAAATACGGCCCGATGATGCCCATAAACCGCACCAAACAGTCACTCTTTGTGGGTGCATTGGTTTTTCGACAGTCACTCTTGGATTATCATTCGCCCAAATCACGAAGTGCACCATATGCATTTTGATTTGAACGCCCATTTTCATAATAAGCGTGAATAACTTTGACGCGTTGCTCGATTGTGTATCGTTCCAAATTGAGTTAGTCTGAAATTGAGAAATGTCAAATGAAAAAAACTTGACGTTTAGGTGTGGTTCGCATTCAACATCGGCCCTTAAAACCAAAGCACTCATATAATTATGGCCTAAATGAACCGCTAACTAAATGTATTAGTCAATTTAATTCTGGTTGTGTAAATATAGACAATGTGTCAATGTGTCTATGTGATGAAAGACGTTTTCTATTCCAAAGCTCTGACAACTTCTTTTGTTTAATTTAATTTACCTTCTTTATAAAATATCTTCTGTAGGGTTATACAAAAGATCATTTTATCATCATCAGATTTAAAAACGAAAATTCAGCATTGTGAATTTTGTATCTACTTAGGAGTCTTTAAATTTCCTGCCAATCCTGACAGGATATCTTTGGCCTTACAATGGAAGAAACCAAGCAATCTTCGCTGCTCAGACCTCCCTTGTCCCATAATAAGGCTAGAGAAGTACCCAAATCTCAAGATGGAAGCACCTGGATCAGTCTGTAGGATGAAATGAATTCGGCGACAACGGATGACAGCTGGGTCGGTCCATGGTTGGTCGTGCTTGTGCGATTACTATGACACATTAACCTTTACGTTAATGGTTAAACCTTTAAAGAAAGCCTTTTATCGGTTTCGACATTATCACTGCTTCTTAAGTAACATTCAATCTTGAAGAACACACCTTCCAAGGCCTTTATTCGAACCCACTGAATCTTTTCTTTAAAATAATTTCATTTATTTTGTCTCTTAGGAGAAAACAATCCCATCGCGTTCTTTGAAGAACAACACCAATCCGACTTACGAACCTAGATACATTCACTTATCGGCCATCTGTAGTTACACACTGACAGTCGAGACCAACGAAAGCACTTGAACAATGATTCCCTGCAAAACCATTTTTAAGCCCGTGGTAAATTTCTATCAAAACCCACAACATCACGAGCGTGAGCTCACGCCTTCCTCGTCAAGTTAAATTCAACTTGTGCCCATCCAATGTTAACTCACCTGGTCATTAGTCGCGATAAGATCTGTCGCATCCATTTCCATCAAACGTGTGTGATGTACCGCCGCACGGGTGTGGAATGTGGCGCTCATCCGCTTACGTGCCTAATCGGATTGTTTATTCATCACCATGTTGCCTCTAATCTTTTGCGACCAACAACGTCAAGGGGAATAAATAAAACTCAAATTCGTGACATCCAGGCTGCGGGAGATAACCCTCCGGAGCAAAAATTCGATTTTCAACTACAGCCTCTCGCTGAGTGTGTCTCACACATGTACAAACGTCCAACGCAGCGCATTGATGTCACCTAACTTATCACTAAGGCGGCAGTCATCAATCTTATTCCGCAAAATCTGTACCGAAGACGGAACAGTTTTTCATCACTTTGCATTGTTTCCCGAGACAGCACACACATGTGCTCACACCTAAGCCTCCCCGCTCGTACATATCAATCTAGCTAGGGCGCGCGAACGGTTTACACAATTCAGTTCCCACAGTTCCCGCGGCCCTAGAAGGAGCAGACAAAAACCAAAACGGAATCGCAGCGACAAGTGAACAAAACATGACCATACTTAGGGCAATTCTGTGGCGGAAAAACAGACAACAGCCACGACGGCGATCTGTCAGAATCGAAATGAAAAATTGTCAGATGTCGCAGGCGACTCCGTAGGAGCAGCAGCGATCCGCTCAACTCACTCGTCGTCGAGTTCATTTTTCCCGCTCGACATGGATACAATGGGAACCCATCGCCATCAAGCGACCGTCGTTTTTTGCGCCACGGAGTACCCCAGCAAGAAGTACATCGCCAACAAGTTGCTAGCTGCACCGCGGTTCACCGAGTGTACTGTGTAACTATGCCCAATTGGAGCGTGTATCTGCGACTAAACACAGAAAAGACATCAATTTTAATGAAAGGGACCGGTGCAGAGCAACCTTTCGATTCAACAATGTCTAGGGTGGCACGACGTGGTCACGACGACGACTAGTAGTAGGTCTGGGTGATCTACATAAAACCAAAGCAACAAGGTTAATCGCTGTTAGACAGGCCCCAGCTCATGGCCGTTGTACTCCTTGGAACGACGAACGAGAAACGAGTACACGATGTCAGCTTCTATTGTTGCTGCGCGATGCGGTAATGATGGCTGGATCGGGGAACATAAATTGCATACCAAAGGATGCCCCTAGAAGGAGGCCAGAGAAGAATGGAATGCGGAGCTAATTAGCAAACGATCGGTTGACGGATGGTGATCATCGACTGGTGGAGGGATGAAATATCGGAGTAAGAGACAAACTTATTGCACTTGTCCTCAGGTCAGATGAAATCTGGGCTTATTTAGGGTCATTAAAGGTTCTTCCTCGATGCTAGTTGAACATGAATCGTCTGTAGACGACTTCAGTTTTACAGAAAACGATGTACAAGACTATATTACTGACATGTTCTATAGAAATCGATGCAACCAAAGGGTAAATGAAGATAATCTAATGATTCAACAAGCGAATCTGTCTGCCCGAACTTATCGAATGTAATGCGCAGTTTCACTGTGAAGGTTTAAACTCAAGTACAAATTGTTGGTTAAACTCGGCCGGTTTCACAGTGAAATCCGAATTTAATTTGCAGTCAATTTAAGGTCCAGTCTAGGGATGATACGGAGCTTCGACTCCGAATCCGATGTGCCGGAGCCTCTGGCTCCGGTGCTGATATAATCACACCGATATAATCACAACGGACGTTTTTCGGAACATTCTCGGTAACGACCGACAAACACAAACGACAGAGAGTGATCGAGTTGCGATATGTTCAATACAATCCAACTTAATTTTCACTTTTTCGTTCGTTTACATCATTAGTCACTTTGCATTCATGTTGAGAGTACATAAAGGGTGATTTTTAGCTATTATCTTTTCGGCAACACTGGTTTAAACAGCAGACGCACGTTTCGTGTTTTGTTTCACTGTCAAACATCTTCAGTTTGGTCTATAAAATCTTACAAACGAACAACGCTTGCAAATTATTGAATTTTATTATCAAAACGAGTGCTTTGTTAAGAAAGTTCATCGCGCGCTTCTTGTGTTCAGCGACGAAGCTCATTTTTGGCTCAATGGGTACGTAAATAAGCAGATTTTGGAGTGAATATCAGCCAGAAGCATTGCAAGAGCTAGCAATGCATCCGTCACAGTTTGGTGGGCTGGTTTATGGTTTATGGGCTGGTGGCATTATTGGACCGTACTTCTTCAAAGATGATGCGAATCGTAACGTAACCGTGAATGGTGAGCGCTACCGTGAGATGATATCCAACTTTTTTTCGCCCAAAATGCAAGAGCTTGACTTGCATGACATGTGGTTTCAACAAGAAGGTGCCACATGCCACACAGCACGCGCAACAATGGACTTATTGAGAAGCGAGTTCGGTGAACATTTTATTTCACGTTCGGGACCGGTCAATTGGCCGCCAAGATCGTGCGATTAAACGCCTTTAGACTATTTTTTGTGGGGCTATCTTAAAGCTCATGTCTATACAGACAAGTCTGCTTCAATTTTCGCATTGGAAGACAACATTGACGCATTTATTCGTGAGATACCGGCCGAAATGTTGGAAAGAGTAAGAGTGCCAAAATCGGACTAAGCGGATGGACCATTTGAGGCGCAGTCAAGGTCAACATTTGCATGAAATAATCTTCAAACATTAAATTATATGGACCGTACTATCGATTCAAATAAAGATTTCATGAATTTTTCTGAATTGTATGTGTTTTTTTTTGAAAAACTTTCCTATAGCTCTTAAAAAATCACCCTTTATATGAAGAAATTTTAAAACTTGAGAAAAACTAAAAATTAGTGTCTCAAAGACCCCATTAAAAGAAGCTAAAAAGCAGGTATCATTGCACGACATCTTAAATAAGAAGCAAAAATGGGATGTTCCACATTTTAAATCTAAAGAAATTGATTTCCGAAATGATCGCCTTAGACGACCTTCCGTTCAGTTTTGTAGAAAGCCGCGGATTTTCACAGAAATATTGTCCCAAATTACAACATGAGAGGACGACCATTTTTCACCGAAAATATTTGTGACGAATTATATCCTAAATCGCTAATAAAATTATCGCAACACTGAAGAACTTCCACAAAATGTCATTCGCCACGGGTATTCGGTCTGAGCCAAGTGCTAATGTATCGCTAATAACTTTAACGGCACCTCGAATAACCGAAGAGTTAGAACGCGTAGGAGTTATGTTAAAATGTCAGTCGCTGTATGGCCGTCACACTGGGGATATAATCGCTGAAGAACTTAGGCACATGATACATGAGTGGGAAATAGACTGCTGACAGTGGGTCAAATATGGTACGAGCAATGCAGTTAACTAATATTCCTGATGTGAATTGCACTGTACATCAGCTACAGCTTTGTGTTCGAAATGCTTTGAGCGAAAGCAACGATATTACAAGTTTAATAGCTAATTGCAAGAACATAGCGACACATTTTCGCCACTCACTGATTGCACAGTCTGAATTACAAAAAATTCAAAAAGGTTGCAACTTAACCAGCAACCTTTGGGTGTAATAGAGGATTGTAGTACGAGGTGTAACTATTAAATTATCATTAACTATTGAATTCTCATGTTCTAATCTAATCCGCTTCTATTTATAATTAGGGGGAACAGTACCTTTTATATGATTGAACGCTTGATTAAGATCAAGGACTCGATCTGCTTGTATGCTAGCAAGCAAACAATTCCACAAATTTCGCCGGAAGAATGGTTACACCTCGATGGATTAGTGACAGTGTTACAGCCATTTGAAGAAGTCGCCAGAAATATGAGTGACAGCAAAGCCAGCATTTCTTCTGTAATTCCTTGTTTTCACGCGCTCAAACAGAACCTTCAAGTGCAAGTCTCCGAAACTAAACCGAATGTAATAATAATAATAATCACTCACTCAAGATTTTGTGAACTTCACACTAACAATTGATTCGCACTTGCAACGTACTCAGACCCGCCTTGTAAATTGAAATTTTTTTAATAAAGTTGTTAAGGAGCAAGTGGAGTCACAATTATTGCATTTGCTTGATAAGTTAGACTGTACTGAAACTACTCCTTTTTCCGGAGACACGGAAAAGGATTGCGAGTCTCCTGTAAATAACAGGTCAAGAATTGAATCGGCTGAGCCCACCACTAGCTCTCAGTCTCGAACGTTTTAAAGCACACGTCCTCCAGTTTCCATTCTTGTCGGGTCAATATTCTCATGGACAGCGATGAAGAGAAGGATAGTTCCGAGACTGATTCTGCTTTTAATGAATACAGCGTCTCAAGTGGACAGAAGACCCTCTGGTCTGGTGGAAACTAAATACAAAGTTCCAGGTTTTGAAACCAATCGTGCGACAGTTCTTGTCGGCTCCACCAGGGTCTGTTCCAAGCGAACAATTATTCGGTGGAGCTGGTTTGATATACAACCCACTACGGGACAGATTGGATGGCGACGAAGCAGCTAAGTTGCTGTTTATTACTTTAAAATTTAAATATTAGTCTGTATTTTTTATCTTGCTTTTGCAATAAAAATTTAAGTCTCCCTGAATTTGCGATCACCGCCTGCCACTCCGATTCAACTCCGACTCCGAGGAGGTCGGTTTGACGGTTCCGACTCCGACTCTCACTCCGATAAACCCACCTCCGCAGCATCCCTAGTCCAGTCCTACACCAAGACCAAAAAATTCCCAAATTCTAAGTCTCTTGAGTGTTCGATCATCTCTCTGATCTCATTGGCAAATCAGTTCTGTTTATATTTGCTTTCGTCATCAGTCCATGCCTTCTTTTGGCGCGAGGAGGTATGGTTCTCCTTTTAGAAAATGGATTTGTTGCAGATCCTTTTACAGTTCGGATTCAACAACGATTCCATTGCAGTGTACATGGGTACCTCACTTGCACTGATGGCATCTTCCACGTGCAAGTGTTTCCATTTGCATCGAGCTCAAACACTGCAGCCTCCATTCAATGGTTCCGCTCAGAAGACAATACCAACCGCACAAATTACTAAATGCGGATGTCAGCATTTACTGTTGAATTTCCGCGACCCATTAACCACAGACATTCTTCGCTGATTCCCCGAATCTCAATCTAATCCTGCAGCGGATCTAAAGAGCCTTGAAACTGAAGAAGTGTAGATATACGCGAGCCCATCCAAAGTGCGAGCTTCACAGTCCAAAACAAATAAACAAAGCGGCACATCTCCCCCGCTATAAATCACGCGAATTCCATTCCCAGAAGCCAGTCATCCAATATCCATCCGTCCACAGATACATCTTCCTCGATGTGTTTTCTTTTCTTTTTGTTTCTCTTCTTTTTATTTTTGTCTCAAATTCACAACTTCATCGGGGGAGAAGAATTCCCACACACGATTGATGAGTTGATCAAGTTTGTGTGTGTTTTTTTCTTTTTGTGCGCTTGGCTGTCGCTCGTCAAGTGTATCTAATATCCGCCGAAAGCAAAGGAGCCGCCGCGACTGGAGGGGAGGGTACAATAAACGTCTCGTAAGTATCTATTAAAATCGTAAGCCAAACAAAATAGACAAAGCAAACAAAAAAATCTAATCGGGAGAAATCCCAACTAATCCCATCTCGGGTGGGACATACTCCTCCGGGGTCGACGGCGGGGGGTGACTTCAAACAAAGCTTAGCCCGCCATTAAATCTTATCAATCAGTGGATGCTCTCTAACGTGATGGCATCAGGCATCGAGCACCGCTGGCGGAAGGGTGCGCTGCGAACGTGTGCTTTTTGGCGGAATTCCCGAACGGACGGGTGGACCCAATCCAGCTGCGACGTGCCGTGCACAAGTCGAGGTGTCGCCGAGACATTAAAATAGTTGGAAACTTGTTTGACACTGCCGTACACAAATATGCGGGTATCTTAAGTACTCATAAAGTTTAAAGAAAATGTGGAAACTTTGATTGGCTGACTGTTGGCTTGAATTCGGAATGAGCCAGTCAGCCATGATTGGGACCTAACTGAGGTCTTGTTTATGCGATCTGCGGTAAGCCGCTTATGCGTTCGACGGTGTCGGGAATTATGAGAAGCGTGCTATCGCTACGGCATGATGATTCGCGTAGAGTGAAGGCGTTTCTTGGGCTTACAACTCCGCCTACACTTGGTTTAGGTGGCGCTACGATTAGCCAGTCTGTGGCTGAGAGCCAACCAATGAGCCTCCTCAGCTTCGGAAGTTGGTTAAGGTCATGATTTGGTGTGCAATTTGAATTCAACTTGAACGACTCATGCATTTGTTAGGGTCCCGTACCGGAATAATAACAACGAACTTTCATTTTTGTCAGATAATGATTTTTCGACTTCCTAGGATCGTTCAGAGTGTGATGTGCAAAGTGAGGTAAATCGGTCAAAATATGTGACTTTAACCAATAACTGATCACATGCTTCCATAAAATCGCCTTCGAAGGCTTTCTGAAAGCTGTCAGGTCTTCGACCAATTAAAAAAAAATCCGATTTTCATAGAGTACCCTAAAGAGCATACAGCATCCGACGTCCTGGACAGAGCGTCACAATTAAAAAAGCGATTTAAAAATTTATTTGAACAGAACTAGTTTTTACAATTGAGATTACAACTAGACTTACAAACTAAAGGTTAGGGTGTTGGCTCAACAATATGGCATCGCTTTGTTCAAGTCCGTGTATCCATAGAGCTCCTTTTAGGATGGGGTGGTGTTCGCCGACTTAGCCACGATGGTGATTGCTATCGCTGCTCTGGTAGAATCCATGCAGCTCGTTGTTCGACGTCGTTGGAAAGTTCTGCTCTTTTAGCAGATTTAACGAGTTGAGGTAGCGTTGTCCGAGGAGTGTGTTTCTCAGGTTCCTGATTTCCTCGTTAAGACGGTTGTTGATGTCTAGTAGCTGCTTTCTGAACAGTGTCACCATGTACTGTTCCAGGGGGATGATGCGTGCTTGGTCGTAAAGCCTATTGTTGTTGTGGCGCCTTTGGCAGTCCCTGTCGCAAGTGAGTCCAGTACATATTCGCAGTATTTTTCTTTCGAAAATTGCGAGCTTCGTCATGCTGGTCTTAGGGATGGTGTGCCATATTGGGAAGCCGTACCTTAGGATCGGCCGTATAAGCTGCTTGGATAACAGCAGTTTTGTCCTCTGGCTTAATCCATTTTGCTTGCGCATCAAGGGATAGATGCGATGGGAGCCTAGGTTGGACTTCTTAAAGGTAATTTTCAAATGACTGTTGATCTTCAACCTTTCCGTGAAGTTAACGCCAAGATACTTGACCTTTTCGTGTGTTGATATTTCTGTACTCTTAAAAAGCACTACCTTTATGTTGCGACATTTGGCTGCTGATCTCTCAAGATGGTCTTCTTAAGCACATAATTACCGATTTCCCAGCATTGATACGAAGAACCCATTTGTTATAGTAATCAAATTTGTTCGCTGTTTGGATTTTGACCCTTCGCGCGGCTATCTGTGGTGTCGTCGAGCTGGCATAAGTCATCGAGTCATCTGCAAATAGACAGCATTTTATCTGCCGTTTAGATGTTGAAAAGCCACGGTCCCAACTTTGATGTGCAACTCCCGCCTGGGCACTTCGCTCTGTTGACTTGCTGCCTTCAACTGAGACGTAGAATCTTCTGGAATGCAGAAAGCTATAAATTATTCTCATGAGGTTGGAGTGGAATCCCATCTGGTTGAGCTTACAGATGAGTCCCTCAATCCATACCGTATCGAAGGCCTTTTCTACGTCCAGGAAGCAGGCGACGGTGACCTTGTTATTGTTCAGCGCAGCTACAACATCGTGGTAGAACTTCATTAGAGGATGTAGCGTTAAATGTTTCTCTCGAAATCCGTACTGAATATCCGGAATGATGTTTAGGTCGGTAGACCATCGGTTTAGTTCTCGCACTACCAGGTTCTCCAGGATCTTGCTTATATTGCTCTAGAGCGATATAGGTCAGTATCTTGAAACACTGTCAGCGTTCCCCTTTTTTGGCATTGCGACAATTTTTACTATTCTCCACTTGCTAGGAAAGTAGCAATTGTTGATGTAATTGTTCATGATGATTGTGAGAAGTGTCAACACCACAGACGGACTTGTGCCCATTTCACAATGCAGCGTTTGGTGCCTCGGCTACGTGCTCCTTGCGATATCTGCTGTGACGCATAAATATGTAACAATCATGTGTGTTTTTTTTTTTGGATTTCAAACATTGTTAATTTCCGATAAACTTTCCCACGGAGTAACGCTGAGAGAAAAATTTGGTGAGAGAGTGCGTCGCTTGCGTGAGATTACGTTCCACTCACCGCTCTCATTCTTCTTATAAAAGTCAAAACGTTGCGGGCTAAGTCCAAAAACTCGCCTGGCTACGCTTGGGCATCACGAGTTGCCTGGAGGTCCTTCGTGCGTGGTGTACCCCCGCGAACCCTTTAGTGGAGGATGCGGTTCAGAAGATGATGGTGATGATGATACGATGAATCATGTGTACTCGACTCGACTTGCATTGAACCATTGTAGTGCGTGGGCTGAAAAACTGGGCGACGCACCAACGCAGCAAGAACTTTGTCTACCTAGGCTCCGCAATAAACAGTACAAACAACATCGTCACCGAGATCAAACCTAGAATGTCTCTTGCCACTCGCTCAAGAGTGATAGAGCCGTCTCGCCAATTACCAAGCTGACTTTGTAGACACTGATCATCCCAGTCTTGCTGTGCGGCGAGGGCGTATCGATAATCTCGCAAAGGACCAAGCTGACTTTGTAGACACTGATCATCCCAGTCTTGCTGTGCGGCGAGGGCGTATCGATAATCTCGCAAAGGACCAAGCTGACTTTGTAGACACTGATCATCCCAGTCTTGCTGTGCGGCGAGGGCGTATCGATAATCTCGCAAAGGACCAAGCTGACTTTGTAGACACTGATCATCCCAGTCTTGCTGTGCGGCGAGGACGCATCGATAATCTCAATAGCTGATGAAGACGTGAGAAGAGTTCTGCATGCAATTTTTGGTCATCTTTGAGTTGACGGCATTCGGAGGAAAAAGTTCTACGGATCCAACGCCGACTAGCCCATGAAGAGCGCATGGACAACTCAACTCCGACCCGAAGAGTATTCGACTCCGAACTCGTGGGACTGAGGACCGCCGCGTTTACGGTGGCGCACTCAGTTTGAGAAGGACCTCAACCAACTTGACGTGGTAAACTGGAGACGACTAGCCAGAGAGACTATGGTTAAGGTCCATTTCCGCCCCCGACTGTGAAGAAGAAGAAAGGACACACAATAATTGAATTTTTCTGTGACGTTAGTACTTCTATTTCTAAACGTCAAGTGGTTCAAAGCGAAATTCTGTTGATGGTTGACCTTTGTAAATGTAGTCGCGAAAGAGATTTCAACTTCTCGGCACTTATTCATTTCCAAGTTCTATTTAGTGAATATTGATTGAAAAGGTCAAGTTCTGGTACGCTGGAGGTTCAATGTGTGCACCTTCGTCTGTTGCGCCTTTGGTTTCTGAAACCATTTTTCTCTGAAGAACTGCTTTCAGTAAAAGCTCCTCCAGCGTCCTTTTTCCAATGAATCGTTCCCACAACTAAACGCACAGTCACACTTGTGGAATTTCATATGTCAACAAACGGAAAGCGCTGTTCTTCTCTAAGATCGAACATCACAGAATCTGTTGACGGAAGTAATGATCAAGAATTTCACACGTCTTCATCTTGAGCTGCTGATGTTGAGTGTGTTGTTTGATACAATGTCCAATTCGTTTGTGTTTCAACTGACTATTAATTCATTAATGCCTAATAAAAAAAAGATGAAGACAGATGTGCATGTGCCTTAATGAAAGCGATGAGTATGCTTGCATGAGACATTTGAGAATAAAAGACGCGTTGACACATTGGAGTTCCAGCAATTTTTGGGCTTTTCGGAGGCCGAAATGAGAGCTGATGAGAAATGACTCACATAATTGGCTGTGAGATCTGCATGATATTGGATTATTGCCTCAGTACCCATGACGTACTTCGATCGCAGTGAAGAATCCTTGGTTATTATCTACCACTCTGACGTGCAAAAACCTATGAAAGCACCAGAGCTAGTTCAGGTTTTAGTCGCAGCAAAGATGGCTCAATGAAGGTGACAAAGTGAAAAAACCTTGTTTATCAAGATGGAACAGGTCATGTCGAGCGAATGGACGGTATCGTCCTCGGTAATTACGTTTTCGAGACACAGAGCCTGAATAATAAAATACAATATGGATGGCGTTACAGCCCGTAGAGGGCCAGGGCCTAGCTTCTCAGTAACCAAACGTGTTGTGAGTGCTATTGTTCACTCACGAGTGGAAGAGACCTACACTTGCATTGCCATTAACTCGTATTTCAGCTCTCGTATTTTTTGCTCTTACCGGGAATCGAACTTGGGGGTGCATAGGCTCAAGTGCGTAGTGGTCGACGCATTATCCCATAACACCATGGCCGCCACAGCACCTCAGATCGAGTAAAATGAAAAAATCAAGTCGCAAGTTTAAAGAAGGCCACTAATCATTAGTTACTGGTATAGACAGGGCGGCCTGAATAGTTGTGTGGAGTATGCTGATCACTTAGGTTTCTGTGACCGTCCCAGAATATCTACAAAGCACAGGTCATAGCCAAATTTTGGAAAGAAGACTCAGACTGCCATAGGACATAGGCCAAGTTTGGCACTACAAGTGCTCTGGCAAGTTTTAATTTTACATTGAGCGATCTGGCGCGTTTGGCGCGTTTGGACGTAGTGTCCAGGGTAGTGTCTTGCCCTGTATGGCTTTTCACCACCTTAGTTGCCCAAGCGTTTATTCTCCTCGGTTAGCTTTTCCGGGGGAATTCCTATAAGGCGCTCCAGAACCCGGGATTCAGAGGGCCTCTCCTTGTAACATTTGTAGGAAGGTCCAATGGCCTTCGAGGAAGAAGCTATTCTGCGGGCAGGGTTTGCAGAATTCGTGTAGGATTTTTTTGTGACCCTATCCGTGCAGGATGGTGGTTTTAGCCTCGGCTCCACGCGGCTTTTGACAGCCTTGGCGGCAGTGCGCTTCAGGAGATTAAGAAGTTCCCGCTTGTGAGTGAGAACCGGTCTCAATTTTTTGTTTTGTTTTTATTTTATTTTTTGTTGTTGTGTTGTTCATGATAGGTCTAACGAGTAGCTTAGAAAGGGAAGGTCGGGCTGTGAAGAGATCCGCATTACACACCTAAGGCCGGATTAATCCAAGAGCTTGCCACGACGCCCCGGATACTCCGTTCGCGACTGAGCTAGTTTTTCAAGAGGACCCCCAGCCAGGCTGATCCTCGGCACGGGTCACACCTTGGTCCAGCCCACCGGATGGGGGCGGGGGGAGAGATTGGAGTTTTAGGGTGAAAGGGAAGTGGACCCAAGCAAGACCCAAGGTCGTGCATTATAAGCAGGCACAAAAGAACGAGCGTTCCCCTGAACAAGCTCAAGATGTTAGACCGGATATCTCGCTGTAGCATTCGTTGCCCGGAGGTCGCCCCGTGGGGGCAGTATGTCTTCTTGTACCGGTTACTCGGTAAGGATCGTCATATAATTTTACCCTACGATTCCGGACCTGACCACCCTGATACCTTGCACACTACGCTATCAACGTGGATAATCAGAATTGCGGTTGAGTAGAACTCTCTTGGCGTGAAATTGTCTTGTTTCGAGAACGGAATGGCAGTATTAAGCATTGGACAGTTATTTATAGCCCAAAAAAGTATTTGACATCATATTAAGTACTTCTACAGTAGGACAACACCATTGGAAGGTCATTGCTGAACATTAAAAATAATAACGGACCGATAATGGAACCTTGAGGAACACCACAGCGTACATCACAAAAATATGCCACTGTTGAATTATGTAAAACAGCTTGGACTCGGTTAGTAAGATACGAGAGCATGCATTTATTAGTGGGACCACGCAAGTTGAGTTCGGGGGACAGTTTATGACATCATTATCCACAATGAAGAAATAAAATCCCACCTTAACCGTGGACGTCATGTGTCCGTGTCCCACAAACCTAAACCATTTTCGTCAATTTATCAATTTGGTGTGTTCGAACAGCAAAAGTATACCAGTAGAGGAAAATCTGAGATCTGATGGATTCAACCGTATGACACGCAGCCTGACCATTTCCTGGCAGATTTCGATTTTTACGAATCGAAATGTACTGTAACACCGAAAAGCGAGCGACTGGTTAAGGGACAGTAATACACATCGTGAGGCCAACAGAACACCTTGTAAAAAAGACAAACTGTTTCAACAAACGATGCGTACGTGACCTCGCCAATTGTATTCATCCGCTCAATAAATTCACCTGGACTTGGATCCAAACCAAACCACGGACCATGTAATCATTTGTGAATTGTCTGTTTATACATTTTAATGATATGTAGATATATACCGACACGGTTCTTCAAGTTTTAAATTTATCCTTGCAAAGGGAATACACTTTCAGTCAACCTAGTTTCTAGTTATGTCGGCTCACACAAGTTGCTAGTAGACCACAAATTGGTTTTAGAGGTTTTAGAGGAGCTATACGGAACTGGTTTACTTCTTAGCTTCAATACAGGATGCAAAAAGCCAAAATAAATGACAACTTGAGCAACTGTCTCACTACCAAGAGTGGAGTCCCACAGGGATCTGTACATGATCCTCGGTTGTTTCTGACTTTTATAAACTCTTTCTTCTACCAATTTTCTTTCTTCTACCAAAATTCTTCAAAAACATAAAGCTTTTAACTGCATTGCCAGTATAAATGAAGACGTACATAAGCTAAGGCAATGGTTTTCTTTGCAGGAGTTGGGTTCGCTACTACAACATTGAATTTCATTCACATGATAGTCCGTACAGGAACGATGCAATTCCAATAACTGAAGTGCTTATGAAAAAACTGGGTGATCATGGGACTCTGAACCGCTTAGTCTTACAGTAGAAGCATTAAAAAGGAAGTGGCGTCTAAATTATCGGCCTTGGATGAAAAGAATATGTAACAAAACTCCACAAAAGAGCGGGTGCGGGTTAAACCCTGCGGAAAAACGGGTTAACATCCTGTCAGCTCTCTTACAGCTGTCTCTTACAGGCTTAATTTCAAATTTAGTCTCATTTCGATTTGGAAATGGAAATAAAACGCATGCGATATAAGGCCAAATTTTACATTTTCTTAGGCCTATCGAAAGCGCACCTTTGTGGGCCATAAGTCCATAATTAAAGGATCACAAGTCCACAGAAATGTCCCACTTGGGTGGGTTTTAAGTCCACAATCAAATAATCATAAGTCCATTGCGGACTTATGGCCTGTGAACCTATGAACCTGCACCAAATTCTCTGGATGAATTCAAGGGGGCCGCAACGAGGTGGCTCAGAAACAGAATATGTATTACGGAACCTGATAGATTCGGACGACTTTTATAGAACCTCGTGGTTTCGGTCGCTGTTGTTCCAGGGATTTGATTGCTGCCTGGCTATCCTTAAATATACAGATATCGTGGGCGGATATCACGTTCCACCTTAGCCAGGACTGGGATTCTAGATGTGTACACATTTAAAGTCCGGTATAATTGTTCAAAATTAACACCATCATCATTGCGCCTCACTAAAGCGACACTCGTGTGATTTATCGGAAGAGGATATCCATCCATTCACACATTTGCTGCCACCCACGTCTTTCTGATCGAGACTACAACCTTCGGACCACCACCGTCAGTTCAAGCAACCACCTTAAGATTGTGTCAGAATGTCATTAAAGCAACGGGTCTCGTCAATCTCGATGCCATCGCAAGCCACAACAACCGTAAGTGAACCCTTGCGTCTTCCGGTTTTCAAAGATCTCTTAATCAGTAAATACCCACTGTCGGAGATCCACAGATCGGACGGACAACAACCAAAGCAATAAATCAACCGGTCAAACCTTAAATCGTCCAATTGAACGGATGCGTCTCTTTTAAATTCCACTTCGGAGGAATTCCAATCGCTGCGATATGGCCGGCGGCGCGTACTCTGCGTTCCCTTCATCTTCGCATTCAAACCTCCGACATTGGCTACTGAATCTCTAACCGGGCAGAGCCCCCATTATCATCGTCAATGTGATGGCTGCTTGCTACCGTCGTCGGTCGCAGCTGCCAGGACAAGGAGGAAGGATCAGGTAGCGACAGCACGGTCTCAGGTGGGGAAGTGTCATCAAAGTCAACAGTGATATATGAGCATCTTTGTTGATGGATTCTTTTCCTTCTTCGTCTTCTTCTTCTTCATCCGCTGGCTCTCAATGTTGTAGCCGTAGCTCGTGGGGACATTTATTGCCGTGTGACAGTAAATAGCTTCTGCCACGCTAACAACGGTCACTGCCTGGCCCCGTGCCCCGGCCTTACACTGGCGCACGATACACAACGCCAACTTGATTTGTGGCGCATCGCCGTCTAGGAACAATGATTTAAGCTTTTCATATTTCCTTTTCTCTCCTTTCCTCTCATAGCTGTTATCTGCCACGAGGAATTTATATCAAATTCACACAGACACACGGGAAGGAAAATATCTCGCCCCGTGAGCGACACAGATACGAATACAATCTGTGGTACGGTTCGCGTCTCCGGCAAGTGGAGGCCACATCGATTCATCTGAAAGATTTATATCGCCCCCTCCACAGTCCATCAGTTATCTATCTAATGGATGCCAAGTGTTAGATACTTTTTAATGCACACGCACCACTCCCACTCTGAGGCGCGAGACTGTCTCCCCAGCACCGTCTTGGGCGTGATGCGCTATCAATCGTGAGTGAGAAAGATACTTTTGTATCGCGATTTTTCACTTAACTTTATTATCATATCACTTAACGGTCGTTTTGTTATCACTTACATCGCAGACAGGCGGAGGTGGCAAGACAATCGAAGGAGAAGTGTGATAATGACAACCAACAACCGCGTCGCATTCTCTTTCGTCATAAATAATTCAAATTTGAATTTGAAGTGGTTTCATTCGGTGCCTCTGCACTGATCAGCGGTGGCGGCCTCAGCGGCCACCGCCACCTATTATCTCGAGATACACATCCGTATCCGTGCGTGATTGCGTTACGCCGATGGTGGTGGAGGCAGGCCACATGATCTGTCACTTTGTATGCAAACAAGTTCAATCATTCCGCAATCATCACCATCAACCGACCTACCGACTCGGTAGACGTGGAAGGGTCCACGGGGGGTTGAAGACGACGGCAAGGGAGGAACGATGGTTTAAATACACACAGGCGTTAAATTTTTTGCCATAAAAGCGAATACGCGAGGATAAGATATTGGGATAGATGCGGAGGATTATAAGCTTAGCGCTCATCGTTGCGCCCAGCCCCGCCTGTTGTTCTTGCGAAGATGATGATGATGGCGCAGACGATGCGGCGGTGGCTTTGGTACGCCGAACGAGCTAATAAAGGCGGCGGCAATACATATTTTCATTGGTTATGGTGTCATTACGGCAGGAAACGCAACCCTGAAGATGTGTGGTGGCTTCATTATGCTTGCGTTTTCTCTTCCAATTCGAAACACAGTCGGTGGGGGAAGTCGGGTGAGGGAGTCGTTAAGGATGTTGATGAGGTTTTTAATATTGATATCTTCGGAAGCTGTTAGCTTGAGAGGGAGATGTGATGATTAATTAAAACAAGGTCACTAGGGTTGGCTTAGGTCGGCTGGGTGAGGGATGTAGGTCTCACACACATACACGGGCATAGGTCCTAGTAGACCTTGTGATCCGGCGGACACATTTAATTTGCTCTTGGTGTGAATGTCGCAAATTTAGTAAGCTTGTCCTTCGTCATATGGCCGGGTCTAGCGATAAAAGAGGAATACTCAGTGACTCAAGAGAAGTGCAGCCGTGACTGTGGACAACGCCACGAAGACCCACGAAAACAATGTCGTGTGTGTTTAAATCACAAGTAATACGACCTATCAGCTAGGCACATCTAGTCCGACATGGCGAAAGGAATTTGTAGTGCTTCGTACTTCACAGACTAAGGACCCATGCACTGGCTGAGCCTAGGCTTAAGCTGCATACCAACTGCCCTTGAAGGTCCCGGTAAAGCAGATCATTAAGACCGTTGCTATTCAGGAACTCTTTCGTCCACGTTCAGATAGTTTTGCTTTGTCGGACGATTTTAACACTACACTGGAGCAGACTCAAAAACTGGTCTATTGTACTGCCAGGAAGCAACCTACTTGCACTTTCTCGGTCCTCCGAAGGAAGACCTGTAGGCGCTTCTGTGATTGAGAGCCTACATCATCAGCTCTGTCCACATCAGCACCGAAAACTGTGCACCTGATCCGAGCAAAGACAGGGACCGAGGAAGTGCTCTGCAGTGTCCGCGTCTACTCCACAGGCTTCGCAGAGGGTTTCGTCGCTTAGGCCAAATATTTGGCGAAAGTGTAGTCTCCCGTAAGTACGCCTGTAAGTCATCTGCAGTCTTTTCTGATAAGAGATGACAAGAATGCCGCGGATTTCTTACAGACGTCAGGGAGCCTGCATTTGGTCTGTCTACGTCCTGGAGAGCCATGCCACCACCGATTGTGTTCTCGAGAGGCCTAACCATCGACGCAAGTAGATCCAGCACAGGTTCAGGTCCTGAGAGTGTCTCCTCTGATCCTTGTCTAGCAAAGTTCATAGGTTTCCGCTGGGAAAAGCGACGCACATTTACTCAGTGAAGTGTGCAGTCTAATGTTGGCGCCCTCCACGAAGGCACCAGCGCCAGACCCTTCATTGCTTTTGGAGCCATCCGTAAATATTTAACTTCATTCCTATCCTGGCCAAGATTCTGGCCAGAGCCAGTCTTGAGTGCAGGGAAGGTCGACTGTGTACGCCGCAGCTGAAGACGGCATATCCACAAGACTGGGGTCAAATGAAATGCCTCGAAACTCCAGTGTGTGTTGTACCAAAGACCACTTGGCTTGGAAAACCCCCCACATTGCCAGAAAACTGACAGCTCCTCCGACTTGATTCGTTTTTTTCGAGAGAAGTGTCCCATCTTAAGTGACACCAAGATGCTTAGCTTCATCGGAGAAAGCAATGGTGACGTCTTATAGTTTCAGTTAAGACAGAACAGTCTAATGGTGGACTACTGCTTGAGGGTAAACTGAAAGCCCATTTCTGATACACCAGTCGTCGATCACGCCTAGAGCTGCCTGCCTTTTCGAACACACATCCGTTAAGCGCGTTCCGCGACGGTACGGCTACGTTATCCGCATGGGCCTGGGTGTTGATATAAGAGCTATTGAGAACATCAAGCAGGTATTCCACCAGGAAACATGACGCCGCCTTGCGGGCAGCCAATATTTACCCCCTCCCTTATATATTGGCCACAATCCGCATCCGCAATTATAGTTCTATTCATTAGCATTGCTTCGATCCACAACACTAATGATTCAACCACACCGTGTGCTCTGGCCGAGTTACACATGCCATCAAAAGTCACATCCTGAGACAGAGGATGTGGTTGCAAAGCAGTTTTATGCACTTGAAGCTCAACCAGCATGGAAAGGCATTTCAGCAGGAAGGGAGATAGGCCGATTTGTCTGAAGTGAGTAGTCTCCTTTTACTACCATTCGTTCTATATTTCATAAGTCCTCGCAGAAAACGTTTGTCTTTGCCAGAAAAACTATGTTTATAAGAAACGTCACTGACGCCTAAACACGCACAGACACGTCGCTGCAAACCTTAAGTCTGCGCAAACAACCCTTCACTCCTTCGCACACGGTCCAGACAATCTGCACAGACATTAGTTTGTACGTTTCTTAGTGGTTGTCGGTTGGGACAATTACAGACACTGCTTGTGCCGCCAAATTTGCACAAAGGAGTGGTACAACTTTTATAAATTGTCCCAAACTCGATCAAAAATTGTGTATCCGTGTTTTTATTCATGTTGACTTGAATGAATTTTCCCGCTGGCCTGTGCCAAGTTCTCTACACAAGGCACAGGCACGTAGCGTCAGACTTTTTTGGGGTAAATTAGGAGCGGAAAACGAACCATACGCTGTCTTAAAGAAAAGACACACGACCGCGACATCTTAGACCGACCATTACACCGGGAAGCTATAATTTCGTGACAGTCTGGGGCATTAACTGTCCCAGCTCATGAAGTATGTTGGAAATGACAACTGTGCAATTGAGACCACTAATGTTGGAAACGACAAGTGTGCAATTATGACCGGAAATGAAGAGATAACCAGCTTCTGACTCGTTAACTTAAACTAAACAGACCAAACAGAGTCTGCCATTTGCATTATTTGGTGTTGTTCACCAAAGTCAAACAGTCCCTCAAAGTCGTCGATGGACAAGGGGTCCATTAGCTGTGAAGTCAGGTATCTCTTTGCACTTGATTTTAGAATGAGACCATCACTGACTCCGAAACGATATGAGGGGAAGCAGCCTTGCTGTTAGATTCCATCGCGAGTTTTGAAAGTCAAAGATGAATGTGGAGCACAGGCCAAAATCACCTTGGCCGAATTCCAGAAGCAAACTCATCTGATTAATGAAAGAGAAATAATGAAACTTGATTTCCCCCGCGTGGAAACACTTGCCTATTCCCGTGGTCAGTCGTGGATGACGTTGTTCAGGATGCGCTACAATCCAACCATTGTCCGTGCCTGAACAGACGCTGTCAGTGCTTCCACACACACTATTTTACCTTCAGACTCGCACGAGTTAACTCTAAGTGAGTTTCTTGCTGGCTTCGAAGGCTTGCAAGGAAAGTCCGACCAGGTGCTGGGTATACTTCTCTCAAAGATGTTGGAAAACTGATGTGTCACAAGTCACAACAAAGATGAGAAATATTGTCCTTGGGCGGTCTATTCAACAGCCACTTACTACTGTTTAGCGAGCACCGTCAAACAATCCTAATCAGCAACGCACGGAGATGGCTGCTCGGCTCTTCTGAACAGCGATAACAAACGGAAACAATGGCGCGAGGCGTTCTCGTGCGGCTGCATTTAGTCGCCAAAGTGGCCATTTCTCGCTCGGCCATAAAGGCAGGTTTCTTTCCCCTCGCCCAGTCGACGAAATTGACAAATCGAACTGATCACCATACGAACAGTGTTGGCAGAAATACTTTCTTAATTAATTACAAATTTCTGAATTAACTTGGGTTAATGTGGTGCTAATCCACACAGCTCGCCCACACCCAGAGCAGCGCGCCTTGTCGTCACTCCCAAGTTTGGTCGGCTGGAGCGGGCCATCGGCACGTTACGTCGCAAACCAGTAGCGTGTTCGGCCACGCATATCCACCGACACCTGGAGACACAGACGACGACGCGCGTCAACGTCTCAAATATTTGTATAGCATGTAGCCCGTCGATGTCGCCAGCTCCGAGCGTCCGATATTTCGCCACCAGACACCGGAATCCAATCAAATTAATTAACGCTAAATGTCGCCTCATCCACCACCCGCCATTCGGGCGAATGCCATTAGCCCGGTAGTAGTTCGATATCTGTTGTGTGCGACTGAGTTAATATTGATTTACGACCGACCCGCCGGCGCGGCCAAACGGAAAGCTTGAGGTGCGGAACTTTACCGTGTATCGGCTGCCTTCGGGCGACACAAAAACAAAGAGTCCACGAAAGTACTGCCAGTGCTGAAGATGCCAGAGTGGCAGAGTGGCAGAGTGCCCCCACTCCAGCGGCTGATCCAAAACGAAGCCCAACCCATTTATCAGATGCATAAAATTATCATGCATCACGATGAGAGGGCACCTTGCCGTCCGCCGTGTGTATGCTTTGTAATTGAGTGCTGTTCACGGGAAGCGCTGCAGAGACGAGCCGCTCTGGCATTGGCTCTGGCTCTAGAGTTATCCCAGAGAGCGATGGAAAGCGGTCGTAAAGTGCATTAACGACTGACTGGCTGTTGGCTGCTGGCTGCTGCATGCTAGCAACCGGCACACCACAGCGCTGTCGCTCTGTCTGACTGTATGACTGGCTGGCTGGGGCTGGTGTCACGCGTTTCGGAAGAGCAGAAGAAGCGTGTCAACGGAATGACCCCGTCCGATCGGTCTTAGTGGGGCTTAAATGAGATTTTCAATTAATTAATAATTAATTAATGAGATAAGGAGGGTCTTAAGAGGGATTCTTTGTATGCACAGCCGTTTGGGGCATCGGCCACGACCCGGTCGGTTTGTTTTTGTTTATTGAAGTCGTGATGGTCTAATATGCAACAAATTTTGTCTGCATTTGGTTGACACTAATCTGGGGCGCCTTCTGTGAAGTGGGACTCGTCGTTGCTGTTGACTCGGAATTAGCATTCATTTGAAGGGATCCAAATAAATGCCGAACATGGGCATATGGGGGTTTTCATTCGAAAAGATGTCATAATAATTTAAGCAAGCGATCGGGAAATTCGAAGGGATTCTTGACCTTTGGCCTGGAGCTCGTGATTGGGACTTTTGGGACTTCGTGATTTTGTTTCTATTCTACCATCACTTTGGTTGGAATGTTGGTTACGGTAGTAGCAACGGTCTGTGGATTTTTTTATAATATGCGCGAGCTCAAGGGATACCCTTAAGTGTCCGGGTTCAAGACACAGCACGGGCCGAAGGTGTAGAGGGAGCCACCTCTTTAGGGGTGGTACCTGGGCACATTGGTTTTAAATATCTGCGGATTGTATTCTGGGGGAAATATTGGGCTGGGAAGAGCATTCCATATTCGTGTCGTGCGGCTGATGAACGAGTCTCCGTCTCTGAATTTAACTGTGCGTCCGAAAGTAGGCTTAAGGGTAATCTGATGAGCTTCCTGGCCAGACGTGTATTGCGGGTGAATTCATGGAGAGGAGGCATGCAGTTTGCAAGCTCACGTTTGTTAAAATACCGATAAAATACGATGTTTGAACAAGTCTAATGACTCTGCAATATTTGTCTCCTATAAGTTTTATCGCTAGCTTTTGGATTCTATCTAGTAGGTGCAGGGTGGTCTTGTGGGCACCAGACCAGACATGAGAATTGTACTCATGTTTGGGGCCTATATACGCCTTATAAATGAAAGCCAAATCAGAAGGGATGAAGTATTTCTTGCATCGATTGAGGAAACCTAAACGTTTCGCAGCATTTTTGGCGACCTCAAATATGTGATCGTTCCAACTAAGTGCTGTGTTGATACACATACCAAGGATGGAAAGCTTTCCGGTTTCATCGACACAGGTGCCATTCATAGATAATGGGTGATTAACAGGGTTCGCTTGAGTGACAGCATTGAGTTTTTCTTTTGAAGCATTGAACTCCACTCGATTGTTCTTTCTCCAGTTAATTATGCTGTCAAGATCGGAGTTCAATGTGCCGTTCCAATTCTACGGCTGAAGTACGGTCGTGAGTCTTGGAACAAATATAAAAAGCTGAGTTTGCTGTCATCAGCGAAGGAATGGATGGGATTAGAAGTAGCAGACAAGAGACCCTATATAAAAATGAGAAAAAGTGTCGGAGACAGTACAGAACCTTGGGGAACACCAGCATTTATTTGGTGGATATCAGATTTGAACCCATCCAAAACAACTTGAATTGAACGGTTCGAAAGGTAATTTCTAATCCATTGAAGAAGAGATTCATCGAAACCATAGAGAGCTTGACGCCAAACTCTATCAAATGCCTGAGAAATATCAAGGGCAACGATCTTGCTTTCGCCTTCATTGTGCAAAGATTGGTTTCACTTTTCGGTGAGATAAGCTTTCAGATCACCAGTGGACCTGTTGTTGCGGAAACCATACTGCTGGTCATTAAGAAGCTTCCGCGATTCTAAATATTTCATAACCTGACGATTTATCAGCGTTTCCATGACCTTAGAAAGAAGGGACGTAAGTGGGTACGAGGTGGGTGACGAAGATTCGTCCTTTTTAGGGACGGGCTGGACAAATGCTTGTTTCCATCTGCTCTGAAAGAGACCTAAAGAGTAGGATAGATGAAAAAGCTTACGCAGTGGTTTGCCAGCACAGAAGAATACATCTTCAGAAGAATAGGGGGAATAACATCCGGGCCAGCCAAATACGCAGCCATCATCTGGTGGCTTAAAATACACCAACAGTCAATGGCAAATAGGTTGCAGAAGTTGCAACGAATTGCCTTATTGGTATAACAGGTACTTTGCGCACCTGCCCCACAACTAGTCAGGCTAACCCCTTTGCCAATTTTCGTTAGCAAGATAGCTGCTGGATACGCTATCAAACTGCGGTAACTTAAAGGGTCACCTTAGTAAACTGAATTCAATCCCGAACACACCGTCTCCCCTGGACATATATCTGCCCAACATCACAACCACAATCATCCGCTATCTTTTCTTTCGCATCGTATATATATGCCATGTCGCTTCACTACAACGTGAGCTGCGAGAGCGTCAACATCAAGAAGCGGGCATTCTGCCACTGAACCACCGATGCTCGAAAGCAAACAATGTACATCAGTTGGGCCCCTATTCTTGAGCCAACACCCTAACATTTAGTTTGTGATTCTAGTTGTAATCTCAATTGTAAAAATAATTTTCCGTTCAAAAATTTTTTTTAAATCAAATGATTGGTGGTTGTTTGCCCACCAATCAACTAAGGAGATCACATTCATTGACACTTCTATTCTTATTCTCAATATTTACCACTACATTCAAACAAAATCTTGCACATATAGGAAAGCGTCAAATTGCATGTCCATCTTTCGAACAGAGCTCATCGAGATTCTCCGACACTATGTAGGTTTTGGCATGGATTTTTGTGCCTCCACTAGATTTTTCCACATCATGTCCATGAACCGGGCATGGTTTGTGTCCAGTGGAGACTACAAGTAAATAAGACGTGTTTTGTACAATGCCGGACATTATGGTCAGGCAGCACTGTTTCGGTAGGCTTTTCGGAGTTTAAATATTGGATGGCCTCACCAGAGGGGATATTCATTCTTCAGTCGATCTCGACAGTCTTTCCGGTATTGTAGTGTCCCTTCAAACTTATGTACGTACATCCACGATGGAAGCCTCGAGTCAGATCATCGATAGCATATAGTTCTTCACTTGTCAAACGGACCCACCGTCTGTACGCCTCCGTTTAAAACAAAGGGCGAACCCTAATGCATTCAGATTTGAATGCATTAGCAACTCGAGTTTCAACAGACAATGAGAATTCAAATTTTCACGATAAAGCAATCAAAAATATCGAAATTCGAACCAAATACTGGCGACTCCCTGCGGTGCAGTATCTCGACGTCGTTGGCGGTAATCTCGAGCTGAGACAAAATACACTTAAGTAGGCAGGGGCTACCAGGTTGTAAATTTCATCGGGTGATGAGAATGTCATTAATGAGCCAGCGGACGGAGGGGGCAGTCCGACTGTCAGAGTCCGCATGCGGGCACGGTATGATCCAATCGATTCCCTTTCTATAATCGAGACCGTTTCGTTGGTCGTTGGTAAATCTCTCTTGCCATCGGTCAGGGGGTTTAAGTTCAGCTCAAATGAAATTATTTGTCATACAAAGCGACAGAGCGGGTTCCCATGGCGATTTATAACCGACAGCGATTGGGATTTAAACGCCGGGGGAGAAGGCGCATCGGGCGGATGTGGTGGTTATCGCAGATGAGACAAGCCTTGCGTGGATGAGATCGCCGGGAGACGGGTTGATTTGCATAGCTATCTGATAAGAATTTCCGTAGCACATCAATTCCGACGGCCCGTGAGAAGAAGTTCACCGAAAACAGGTGGCGACGGTGAGCTATGGCATAACAGGTGAATTCAAATGGAACCAGTCATGCCCCAGTTTTAAAATGGAGTGGATGCTTATCATCTAGCATTTCATCTGAGTTTTGCCCTTTGCTTTGAAGGTTTTGGAACACAGTTTGATTTAGTTGGCGACTCGTTGGAATGTTGAATGAGGGTATATGGCATCTCGAAGGTTTGTATTGAATTAAGACTGAGAGAGCTGAAAAACGAAGACAGTGTTGGCTATGGGTTCAGACTTGTTAAAGGCGTTCTTCGTGAACGGAAATATTGTATGTGCCTCAGTTAAGTCCTTGAATAGCCGCCACGCATAACCAAGTCGATAGATTTGGTTTTTTGATTTAGAATTTGATTGATAGTTCACACTCTCAAAGGAGCTCCAAAATTCAGACGTTTATTTCTGGTTAAGGAATACCTATTAGGCCCAATCGGTTGGAGATTTGATTCAACTAACGCAATCGGGCGGAATTACATCACAATAACTGTGATCCTAAAAACCTCTTCACATAATTTTGTTAAGCTTTTTTTAGTTTCGTTAAGTATCGTCAAGTTTCGCTGAGTTTCGTTCACTTTTACTTTTGAGGGATCGAATAGAATAGCTCTTTAAGTGACATTTCGTATTCAAGTTCTGAGTAAGTTTCAAGAATCAATGCCAAAGAAGGCTACTGCTCCGGCCCACATCACTCGAATGTACACCATTCATTCGTCGCTCGCCTGAGACGAATGGAATGTAGCCTTACAGACGGATTTTAGAATATTTGAACGAGGCAACAAAATTGGGCCAACCGCAATCGGACGGACTTACAGAATTTTTACACAGTTAATGTGATCCTAAAAACCTCTTCGCATATTTTCGTCAAGTTTTGTGAAGTTTCGTTCAGTTTCGTGAAGTTTCATTGAGTTTCGTACACTTTTTTCTTTTGAAGGATCCAAACCAATAGCTGTCTTAGTGACATTTGGTATTAAAGTTTTGAATAAGTTTCTCGCCGCTCGTCTGAGACAAAGAGAGTGTAGCTTTACAGACGAATTTTAGAATATTAGACCGAGTCAACAAAATCGGGCCAACCGCAATCGGACGGACTTACAGAATTTTTACACAGTTAAAGTGATCCTAAAAACCTCATCGCATAGTTTCGTCGAGTTTTATTATGGTTCGTTCAGTTTCGTCAAGTTTCGTTAAGTATAGTCAAGTTTCATCGAGTTTCGTTCACTTTTACTTTTGAAGGATGGAAGTGCATTCGGTGTTAAAGTTTTGAGCAAGTTTCAAGAATATATGCCAAACAAGGATACTACTCCGTTCCACATCACCCGAATGTACACCATCCATACGTCGCTAGCCTGAGACGAAGGGAGTGTAGTTATACAGACGAATTTTAGAATATTAGACCGAATCAACCGAATTGGGCCAACCGCAATCGGACGTATTTACAGAATTTTTGCACAGTTGATATGATCCTAAAAACCTCATCGCAAAGTTTCATCAAGCTTTGTTAAGTTTCGTTCAGTTTCGTCGAGTTTCGTTAAGTGTCGTCAAGTTTCATTGAGTTTCGTTCAATTTTACTTTTGAAGAATCGGAACGAATAGCTCAAACAAGGCTACTGCTTCGGGCCATTTCACTAATGTACACCATCCATACATCGCTCGCCTGAGATGAAGGTAGTGTAGCTTTACAGACGAAGTTTATTAAACTGAGTCAGCACACATTGGGCTAACCGCTGAAAGTACTGCCAGCGCCGACATTGGAAGATTCATTTGGAAGATGTGCTACTTTATACAGAATGGGATGGATTATCTCACACAGTTGATATCGATGAGTGGACGCGGGGTGCTGGCAACGCTCAAGAATAGGAAGCAGCCTCCTACCATCCATCGCCTGAGACGAAGGGAGTATAGTTTCACAGACGAATTCTACAATGTTTCGCAATATATTCGTCCACCCAAAATCCCAATCAGAAGCCTACCATATCCTCTGCGGGATTGGAATATAAACTCCGCCTAAAGCTACACTCAGACACACTCCAGTTTTGTGACCGTGCTCGTCGTCAACAATCTTTAGCATCTTGCAGACTTATAAATGACAAGGTGCCTCTTTGTTGTAGTTTAGTGTGCATGGCGGTCGGTATATGATTTGCACCCCAAAACGTAGTGCCTTTTAAAAACCTACTTTACTGCCTTACTGTAGGGCTCGTAGTGGATATGTACACTCTTCTAACCATTCTCACGTGCAATCTCTGTAGCTGGTTCGCCCAACCACGGTCCGAAGATTTTCAGTAAAAAAAGCATGAAACTAAAATCAGTGTTCCAAGTTATTCCTTTCTGTCTCCTTCCCTGATCTCATAGTTCGATCGGATTCTTTGCTGTTGTTGCTGTGCACCTTGTTTGGACGTAGAAATGTTCCAACTTTCAGATGTAACCATAAACTTTATGTGATTCTTTGATGATATGACTGATAGGGGGTCACTGTGGTACACTGTAAGCCACGACCTCACGCATAGCGCTTTCTAAGTCTTATGACACTCTTGACATTCGGCTTGCGTTTTGTTTTTATGACACAACAAGTCAACATGCTAACAAGCTGTGATCCGCTGCCATGCAAGACATCAAGAGAATATTCGATCCGACACATTCCAGCCCGACTTGCATGTATCTCATCGGATTTTATTCACAAATCTGTATCACAACCGTTGCGAACGCCGATCCCAACACACCGTCTTGTTAATTATAAACCCAAATCCAAAATTAATTGCTACGGTTACAATAAAATACTCGTTAATTATCGACAGGTTCATGCAGAGCCCCATCGTTAGGCTACACCGGCCGCAGCCACATCAACGACTCTGACGACGCCCGTTTAAAACCAGATCATCGCTCTACGACAGCACTGGGCAACGTATGCCGTGTCGAGAGGTCACCAAATCCCTTCCAGTTGATGTATCTCTCTGCTCTCGCTCACAAATTCCAATCGGAAAAAGTAAAACGAAATCAACTTACTAGAGCCGTTTACGTCTCATTTGTCAAAATGCAAATGACCAGTCAATTTGAATGATTCCCGCAATTAAGCGCTACACACGGCCCCGCCGACTCAGCCTGGCCGGGCGAAAACACTGAAATGGGCTACGGATTCGAGTAAGAAGATTTTATTGTTTTATCCTTCGCTGGGGGACTCAACATAAATTTAAGAATAAAACATTCCACACAACCCGGGCGGGAAACACTTTCTCAATATTTATCTTTCAACGGCATTATCGCTTCGCTTAATTTAAAGCAATTAACTCGAGCTGGCCGGGGGATGTGTGAGTGTGCGCGCGGATGCGAGCGCTAGTCCATGTCACAGGGAGTGAAATTAATTAAAGGGTTAATCGGGGGTGTCTGAAGCAGCAGCAGCCGAGTGGCAGTTGAATTCTGTGTGCGTTGGAGCTGAGGGACATCCCCGATGCGGAAAACAACAGCGTTTGCGATGAAAATCGTTCGCCTTTTGTTTAGCTAAGTTTAATGAGAATACAGCATAATGAGATGTGAGATTCAGCCGGCGCAGTTGGGTCGGCAAGCGAGGCCCCAACGCTTCGATCTGGGTGGCATGGCATGCAGAACTGCGAAAATCAATTGATGGGCAGTTGTGGGTTTTCTTTTACATATGAGGCCATGGCTGTCTAGACCGAGCTGTTTTGTTGCATTCGGCTTGTTGCACAAGTAAGAGGGGGCGTTCTTTGCTGGCCTCGAAATCGATGCGTATGGACGTGTGTGCGTCGTGTTTTCCGCATTCCCAAGTGATAGATCATGTCGTGTGTGTTGAAGTTGGGACTACCAGGAGATGATGCGACTTTCAATGAAAGTTGAGTGTTGACAGTTCAATAATTGGATGCAGCTTAAAGTAACGCCTCTTTTTGGATGATCTCATACTGTCGGGATACTCAAGGCCGACCAAATAGTCAGTTCTTCAATCGAAATTCTGGCTCAGTTGTAAATACGCAAAGTGAGATGGGTCGTCATCATGGATTGAGTGTGCAGGCAATTCGTTGCACCGTGGACAAGATTGAGTATGAATACACTCTCTTGCATCTTAAGCCACCAACTAGACCAAACATTTCCCAAGAAAACGATTCCAATGTCGTATCGGCGCCAATCACCTGAACTGAGTATCGTCAAAATGTCAGAACCAGGCAGTTAATCCAGATATGGTTGGATTTAGGCCCACAAGCCGGACGGCCATAGAAATTGCCGTGGGTTTCCCAAATGGGCGCTGAAAATATTGGCGGGAGATCCAAATTTTGTCGAAAAACCGTCTTTTTAAACGAGACCTATTTTTGGCACTGCTGCAAATGATCACAATCTAAAGTAAGTAACCAAGCTTCAATGCGTCCGAAAAGATTGTCTGTTTGGTGCTGTTTATGGCTGTTTAAGGCATGATCACAGGTAGAGAGCGACGAAGAACTCGAAAAAAAAAATCAATATATCCGAGCTGTGCTTCCAACAAATCGGCGCTAATTGACTTGCAGGCGATGTAATTCTCGAACTTGCGAAGGAGAAACTTGGCCGCAAGACAAGCGTTCATCAATTGGACGCCACGATCATGGACTTGACACCAATCGATTATTTCCTCTGAGGCCACGTCAAGTCATTAGTCTACGCTAACAAGCTAACCACTCTTTACGAGCTCGTGGACAGCATTCGAGATTCAAATGCCGCAAGACACATGACGCCGACCATATGAGGCTATTAGTGCAAAAGTGGCACAACCCTCAAGAACCGGATATTACCAAAATAACAATTTCGAGGCCCTCAGAGGTCTCTAGTGATGATCAGCAGAATTTCAATTTGTGTAGCCTCATATTAGACCGAGTCAGCAAAAATTGGGCCAACCGCTTGAACTACTGCCAGCGGGGACG
The DNA here is from genome assembly GCA_905231855.2 of Eristalis tenax. Lineage (NCBI taxonomy): Eukaryota > Metazoa > Arthropoda > Insecta > Diptera > Syrphidae > Eristalis > Eristalis tenax. Next base: position 60,759,049 of record HG993125.1, on the reverse strand, counting down.
AGGCATACATTTAGAAGATGTGCTATTTTATACAGAATGACATGGATTATCTCACACCGTTGTTATTTTATTTAAATATCTTGTCCTATCGTTCTTATCTGGTCACCATGCACTGTGGCTGTTGTGATGAAGAGCAATAAGGGGACACTTCTAGCTCGGCTAGACTGGTTCTCATTTGCGATGCGAATTTGCCATCATGGCCACCTGATTCTCAATGAGGGCGTGTTCGGCTGGTTGTGTCCCTTGCATTGTCCCAGATTAGTCAGGCTCGTGAGACTGGAGCGTGACTAATCAGGGACAATATAAAGGACCACACTTTATTTGAGTCGACCGAAGTTTCTACGCCTACTTCAATTTTATTTACCAATTCGGTCTTTCCACGTCAACCACGTTGGCCTCTCCCCATCATCTTATCTCATCCCACCTAATCGAAGTGTCACCTTGGCATCAGCCTCAGAAAGTTCTTGTCTTTTCGTCGATCTTAATTAAATTTCCCACTCACACTGTCCTCTCGCTGGTACAAGTGTCGCTGTCGTATCGCGTTTCGGTTCGGTCCATATCACCCTCGTCATCTTCATGGTCCATCATGGCTTCCTTTCAGCCTCGGCTTGTCGTCAATCTGGTTTCAATTTAACGCCTCCGTCCAGATCGAATCTTAGTTTCGCATCAGTTCCGTTTAATTATTCTCTGAGCATGATACCGATCTCGTTGCGGTCTTATCTCAGTTTCAATTTGGTCGTATCTCAAATAACCTACTTTTAGACTGGTAAACCGATCAGTGAAGCAGTGATGTAGCCTCGTTGTTGGTCCAATCATCCACTGTGGATCTTGACATTGTCCGCATTCCTATTGGGCATTGTTCTGCTTTCAAATTGATTGAAATCAAGATCGTTATTCTTTGTTTTTATCGGCGATCGTGCTTTGTTGTAATATGAATCCACTTTGACTTTCCCTTAGTTTATCACGAGTTTGACTTGTGTTTTGACCTTTTCTGTGTGGCTGTTTGGTGACGATTGCATTTGGCACGTGTTTGAAATTGTCTTTCCCAAGCTTCGTCATTTGACACCAGAACCATAAAGTTCCGTTCGCAATGATGCTACTTTAGCTTACTGTCTCACATGCGAGAAGACCAAGCACCCTTCTTGTCGTACACACTCCCGCAGCAACCCTTCCGATTGGAAAACGATTCGAAACGCTCTTGAAAGATTATTTCCTCTCCCCCCCCCACACTAGCGAGCTCGCTCTGAGGAATTCCCTTTAATTATCGCTCCACGTTGGAAAACAAAGCACACAGGGACCCTTAATGCAATTCATTTCCTTGGCTTATCTCCTCCACCGATGACTTCCATTTCGTTAGCACGCCACGTCTGTGGTGTGAAAAATTATCGGTCGGTTCCCCACTCTCACCGCACTCACCCCCACCCCAGAGAGTAGACAACATCTCGAAACGAAACGAAGAAACGAAAAATAAATGCCATCTCAAGGGTGTGCCGTGAATGTAAATATAATGGATAATGGGACAACCGAACGGCAGGCACATACAGTGTCAATATCTTCATATGGTTAATCGATAACTGCTCGGCTGCCGATGCAAAAGTAATTTTCTTTCGATGGCTTTTTCAGTTTCACATGATGGAAAACAAAATAACAATAATAAGCACGCTATGGGCTACCCAACCCGAGATGCGTACTTTTCGGGGTGATGGGACGACATGGACGGAGATTCTTAAGCTAAGTGCGTGATATCGATTTTATCCGATAACGCTGTGGCTTCTGTGGGCTTGTTGAATCAGACTGCGAGTGAGTGGGAGAGGATGGTAGATCTAAGTGATTGGGAATACACGCCGGTGTAGGGTCCTTGTTTTTCCGGGGGGATGGCTGTTCTCTGATGGTTAGGGGGAGTTTTAATGGTTTCAAAAAAAAAACCTAAATTGAGAGAAATTGTGGGTTGAATGAGATGATAGACATATTGCTCAGACGCGGGGGGATGATGAGGGAAGGGAAATTGTTTCAGTCAGGGCACCATTATGGAACGATCAACGAGGGACTAAGGGTTCATCTTAAACTCGCATGAAGTTAGATTGCTTGTTTGAAGACACGTTTTTAAGAAGCGTTCGTTTCGACCCTTATCAAGGCTCATTCCAAAATGTAGATCTGCTCGCGAAATGTTCAAGTGACAGGGACGGAAGTGGGGATTGGCACACAACTCTTCTGGCCAATTGACGTCCGTTTAGTTTTCAGCAAATTAGGGTCGAGGTACAACTGATTCTAACTCAAGGTGATTAGGCTAAAGGCTCTAGTAGCCGGAGAATTAACACAAATCTTAACTTTGACCATAAAAGCTTCGGTGAAAAGGTTTGGATATGTAAATATTGTGGAAAATTCTTAGTAAAAAAAAAACAATATTTACATAAAGAAGAATATTATATCATCAAGGAAGACAACGCATCCAACAAAACTAGTACGGAAGTAGTACATTCCATGGACTTAAGCAACAGACCTGCAACTAACTTAAGGAGGTACCCTCAGTTGGGATTTTGAGAAAGATAGGAAAACTCCTCAAACATATTTTTTACTGTGGGTAATTGCTTTTTTAATTCTTAAAGAGAGTTATGTTCGCGCTAGTACCCGCACAGTAATATTGATTGGGTCTGAAACCTAATTCGTGCGGTTTGCTAAGAGATGGCGCAACTTGTATTATTCCATTGGAACATGCGTTGGAAAGCTACTGTCATTCATATGGAAAGCTATGTCATTCATTTGAAGCGTAAAAAACAATCATTTTTTTTCACTCAAATATGTCGAACTTTCTGCCTGAAAAGGTGTTTTTGCGTGGAGTTCTTCTTCATTACTTTAATATGAAGAAAACTGCTGCCGAAAGTCACCGTATTTTGATGGAAGTTTATGGTGAACATGCGCTAGCTGAGCGAACGTGTCAAAAGTAGCCGGCCAACCAGCCAAAGCAACGGCAAAGCCGAAATCCCTGCCGCTAAGGTAATGCTCTGTATTTGGTGGGATCTGAATGGTGTGCTGCATTATGAGCTGCTAAAACCGGGTGAAACCATCAATGGACAATGCTACCGAACACAATTAATCCGTTTGAAGAGAGCAGAAGCCGAAATCGCCTGGAACATGCAACCAGAGACCAGACACGAGGCAATAATTTTCCATCACGACAATGATCGGCCCCACGTTGCTATTCCGGTTAAGAACTATTTGGAAAACAGTGGATGGGAAGTTTTACCCCACCCGCCTTATAGCCCAGACCTTGCCCCTTCTGACTGCCATTTGTTCCGGTCCATGCAGAACGTCCTCACTGGAATACGGTTCACATCAGATTAGAATGTCAGAAATTGGCTTGATTCATTCTTGGCTACCAAGCCGGCGCAGTTTTTTTGGGATTGGATCCACAAATTGCCAGAAAGATGGAAAAAATCATAGCTTCAGATGGGCAATACTTTGAATAATACTATCGTACATGTTTTTCTTAAATAAACGTTAATAAACGACACGAATTAAAATATATACCCAATAGTTGCTTCAATGCCCAGGCGCCTGCAGGCTGTTCTAGATGAACGTGGTGTACACCTCGTTTTACAAAGCAAATTTTATAAAATCGACCTTAAACTGCTGGAAAACAACGTGTTGTAAACGTTTGGGGTGAAAATTGGAATAAAACCAAAGAATCCTGCGCGCATTTACCAATTTTTTGTGCTGTTCGATTTTAAAATGTTCAATTAAAGAAAAATAGAGCTACACTCATGCGGGTTTCACTTTACTGTCCCTATGCTCCTAGTCCATTTTTCATTCGCGGACTAAGAGTGTCAGAAATTTGGACAGATACGCAGTGTACAAATCGCGTCATCGGATGTGGTTTCCATCAGAAGTGGATTTGTCAGTATTCCATTCGGTTTAAATTTAGGTGACATCGAACTGGAATGAGGGCTTGTTCCGCGGTCGTTCATAAATGACAGCAACTGCAATGGGTAACTGTTTGACATCATCTACACAATTTTTGTGCCTAAATCTCGTAGGCTGATCGGGGCGGTCGTCTTGACTTGAGTCAAATAGTAGTCAACAACTTGTCGATGGCTTCAAAATGGACACCATTCTTAAGTTAGCTTCAAATTGGAGATAAACTTCTGGAATTGTAGATCATTTTTGAAACTCGCACACGCCGCTGGGACGAACAATTTAAGCATCTCTTACAAACTCCTTCGAGTGAAGACTCTGTGAAGGGGTGATGGAGTAGGTCAAGAAGTAGATCATTACATTACACAGGTCAGCGATTTCTTTTTATCCAGACCTGATTTTGTTAAAATTGATAAGTTATAGGTTGTCTTGATAATAGTTTCCTCTGAAGGTATTTGATGCTTGATGGCCAAAGAACAAGAACTATTCCGTGATAATTTTATAGTTCAGCAGAATCTCGATAATGTGAACTAATTTAAACAGGCCCAGTTCATATTTTAGAGGCAGTCACATTATCGAATAGAAAAAAAAATTCTTGTTAAAAAATACATGAAGCGAAATAAAGACTCATAGTCTTGAGTTTAGCATGACATTAATTCCAGAAGGCCAGGGATTGTTGGCCTTTGCCATCATGAGAGCCTTTAATTTGACTGTTCTAGTTGCATTTGATGGTCCCAAAGTAGACACACGTTCCTTGCTAATTTTTGTCCGGTCAAGTTGCTTCTTGGGACTACAAAAGAGTTTCTTCAGAAGTTTCCAATATAGAGCCTTCTCATCGGCATCATAAATGTGTTCTGGAGCAAGAAAGTTTTAACTGGCTCGAAATTCTTCCTGGAAGGGCTCTACACCTTTATGGTTGCAGACAGTTTCACCATATTTTTATTCTTCATATTTTTAATATTCGCACTCCATGACGTTCTAGAAACCTTTGAAGCCACTTTCACTGCCCTCACTGGCATTCAAATTAGAATTCTCCTTAAACTGACTGTTAAAATCAATTGCTTGACTTCTGAGTAAGTTTGAGATGTTTCTGAAGCCAGTCGATTTTAGGCATCTCAATGTTATTGTGGATTTTGTAACCCCATACTTCCGCGATAGACCTAATCCTTAGTAGCCACTTTCCAATTTTCTCCTTACATTCAAGGAAAAGCTGAAAGATTGCAAGCCATCTGTGCTGCATTTGCTTCTGTGTGGCATAGCCAGAGGTAATGGAGAGGATAGAGATATCCAACCGTTATCCCAGCTGAAAACGATCGCTCTCAATTCACCTTCACATAGCGCACACGATTAGCACACACCGTAAATTCAAAGTTGAAAATGACATTGCATGGTTGGATTGCGAAAAATATTCCGGGGGAAATTTAAAAAGAGAAAGGTGGACAACATCTGTATTTCAGACTGTGAGTTGAAATAGTGAACAAAACAATTTTCAACTCTCCGGTTAAATAACGAGTTAAGACCAACTCCGAAGTTGATCAACTTCCAGTTTTCCAGCAAGTTGAGAAATTGCGAAACGACGACTACGTGCACTGGCAACTGTTTTATTGTGGATTCATCAATCTACGTTTCAACGCAGACGTCAAAGAGTCTAGTAAGGTCTTCTAGGTCTCAGTTATCTGCGCTCACTGACTGAGTGCTGAATATTCAATGCGAATCCTTTATATCCTCCAGAACAAAGCTAAAATTGTACCCACCTTCAAGGCAAAGTGGTGTTTTTTTAGCAACACTCCTCGTTTTTTGCGAAGATTTTCTTTTTTCGTTTTCATTCAGTGCACTCAGACAAAGGTAATGATGTCACGTGAATTCACGTGCAAACTTCTCTTACCCGACATAGACATGCCACATAAATGCACAGTGAGGCACGGCTGTCAGTGTACTCGTCTATTCGACTTTGGCTGCTTGTATATGCATTTAAGGCGCCAAAGCACACAGTTTACCGTGCAACACAAGTTAACTTGGAGGCTGCATCAGCTCATTGCTTTGTGAAAGACCTATTTGTCTATCTCTCTTAGGCACTGTTCACTGTGCTCACCATCATGACTCGAAGTCACCACGTGAAGCGAGGCAACGTCTATTTCCGTTCATGGATACACGAATGATTTCTGCTTCTCTATACCCGTCTGTCAGCTGACAATAAGTGCACTCATTCGAACTGCTCTTGTCTCCGACTGGTGTTTGCCAGATAACGTCGGTCATAACCATGTATACACGTGCAGAGTTGAAAATTCATAGAAAGGACAACATAGAGTGAAGTGATACTTAAAACCCGCCTTCCAATTGTATCCACTGAATGCTGCGCGGAATGCAGAGCAAGTCTACGCCAGTGTCAACTGTCGAATGCCCAACGAACCGAATCTTACATTGCATTCCGCGATGGCAGTCACAACGTAACGTGTTTTTCGCCCCGACAAATGCACACAATTCATATCTCATAACGGCCGTGGCGCAGACGTTTTTATGAAGATCTAGCATTTTACGCTCGAGTATCGGGTCTCAAAAACAAACCAGTCATCTCCGCTGCGCTTCGCTCCAGCTGAGGATTTTGATTCGGTATCGAATTGTCGGCCGTGACGCGAGTAACATCGACTGATCCCATGAAATACGGCCACATTCTCGGGGTTAAGCTGACACATCCCGGCCACCGTAGTCGTGACCACCCTCGCTATCCTTTTCGCAGCTTATTCCGTGGGCTGCAAGATCATGCCAATGAAGAGCCAACATTTCCGGCACTGATTGATGTTGACGGCGCGGCCGCGGAGGTCCCCAAGTTGAGGACAAACAATGAGACGCTTTGATGAATTGCCCCTCATTGAACACGTCTGCCGGCTGGGCTGAGAAAAGGCACGAGAATTGGCTGAGAGCTGACTCAATGACTCCTCGCCACGGGCACCATGATGATTTAAGACGCGGTAACGGGCTTCACACAAATGACAAATGCGCTCTCTCTTACTCTCTCCCTCTCTGAGGCATACCTTGTAATCTTTTTCTGTTCGCGGACATGGGACGCATAATGGGGATGCCTTGTTTCTGTGTCACGGATGAGTGCACGGCCAGTTTTCCAGATGAGTGACGACACACTAGTGCCCGAGAGAACAAGAACGTGTACACGCCGCTGGTATTGAGCTGAGATTTCATGGATGAACTTCACACCGCACAGGAAGACGCAGCGCGCGGGCTGCGGAGACATCGTGCAAAAGTGACCGGGACGCAGTGAATGTGTATTTTTATTTTTCGTTTTTCTGGCAACCTTCCCCCGGGGGTTGCAAACCCAATTCCATTTGCATTGAGTGTTGGTCAGAATGACGTAGCGAGCGGGCTGACAGTCTGCACAGAGGGTAATTGAATAATTGACTTCCGGACGAGACCAGGGATGCGGTCACGTTGAGTTAAAAATGCTTTCCAGTGGTTTTTGTGTGTGAATTTATCAATTTCCGCAGTGGCTAGTGGGGATGCGATGTCCGCAGGGATTAAAGGAGGCTCTTTCGGGGGGAATTCCCTCGATTGCCGATGCCGATGTGTGTGCGGTAGTTACAGTGTTTTGGGAGATAAACCGAAGGTTTCACCAGAAATTGTTGGTATTTGCATTTCTTGCTGAGTTTTGGGCTGTCACCGAGTGTGCATTAGAATGGGAGTGGGCTGCTCTCTCACCTTATTGAAACATCCTTCTGACAAGGAGGCTTCTTGAACTTCTTCCACTGAAAATTCTGCTCCCATTTACCCTCTTCCTCCTCTCTTCAAAAATAGTAAAAAAGAAATCAAGCGGTAGGTCCTTCTTCCTCCAGAAATAATTGTTTAATTAGAATCAACTTCCCATCCCACGGAAGCTCGTTGAGTAAAAAATAATACAAACCTGCACACAAATTCTATTTGGCTCTCCAGATGCTTGCTAATTCTCAACCGATGTCCTGTGTACGGTTTGACTTTGCTATCCTTCCACACACTCGGTTGTGTCGTGGAGCACAGGGACTGAAGAGGAGGATGCCCTCCCAGAGCGACAGGCAACCAAATTAAATTGCAGTTCCATTCCGTCGTTATAACAGCCCTCATCGTTGTCGTAGCCGTTGATGTCGTCGGTTGAGTATGCTTTTAAATTCTCATTCAAACTTAGCTTAATTAATGGACGACAATATTTATTTTCGCTATCCCTTTTCGGTTGATTCCTTAATAAGTTCAATGTAAGTGAATCGATTTTATCGATCCCCTCGGCCAGCGAATTAATGTTCATCGCTCCTGCATCTGCCAATCCAAAAGAATCACACAAGTCATTTATTTTGATGCGAGCATCGAACGGCAGCAGCAGTAGCAGTTGTATCGAGTTATGAGGAATTTATTCAAGGATTCTTCACCCACCCACTCTGGTCGTCCGTTACGCAGTTCCCCCTTGTCGGACGGAGCGAACCGATAACATTGTTCCTCCATCGATTATTAATCCCGGCGATTTGGGAGAACAAAAAGAAATCGAAACGACGACGGAGAGTTGGAAATGTATTTCGGATTGCGGATTACGTTAATCGGTATGCCGATGGCTTACATCAAGTCGTCGGGTTGGGAATTGGGGTGTGCATTCGGTCGTTTTGTGTTTGAAGGGCTGTGTAGATCGGTTTGTTGGGGTGTAGGTTGTTGGGACGTGTACAGCTCATTCCAGAGTCTTCTTGTGAAACATGCGAACGGCTACATTTCGTGACTTAGTTGAAATGCTTGCAATTATTTACAGTTGTTCCACTGACACATAAGACCACATGGCAAGGATTTGGAAGGTATGGGGGTGGAAAGTGACCCCGAATGAGAGGGGTCAGATTCACAACGCGTGACCTGTTCCGTGTACACTCTTGGATCAGAGCTGACGTAGGATTAAGGAAGACGTGCCAAATTTCCCCACTCATTCTCGTGCTCGTGATGAGTGCGATCTGTGAAGCGTGTGGTCTTTTGTTGTCGAACCGTAGCTAACTTCAGTTGACAAGTCAGTGCTTGCATTACGCGTTAAAATATATTTCATGCGAATCTTGACAATGACTGTGTTGTAAGTGGTCCATGAAGAGAGTCCAATTTCGCGAACATCGGGTCGCGGGTATTTCTTATAACACGTGTAATGTTGTCGTCCAGGGCAATGTCAACAGAGCATGTCTGACTTTGACACAAGGCACGGATTGCGAAGACGACCGCTTCCAGCGTTGCGACCGGTATTTGCACAATTACGCTGGTCACGTTGGCTTTCAAATCCTCAATCGTATTCGGTCGGTCGCTAGTCGTCTAAAAAATGCAATAACGGACTCGGAAGCTCGATGGTGATGGTGTATGACAAACAGAACACTGATCTTCGAAACCCGGCTGAAAAAGGATATGTTGTTGCGGCTTGAATCGGTAAGGACTCCTATTAGTTTGCGATTAAATGCAATAAACGACATTGATCTCCTCGTCCTCAGCATCTCTCCTTCTCCAGAGCTTAGCTTGGGTTATGTTTTGTAAGGGGAGTGTGAACATCGATCCCACTCAGAGGCCTCAGGACCGGTTGTGAATCCCTTCATTTAGGGAACACACATTCTCTGTCAACTGTGCCACTCTTTACAAATCTTTGAAGATCCGATATATTGGCGATCGCTAAGTCCGCAGTCTCTGTGAAGAATCAGCAAAGCTAGCCGATGATTCTGGAGAGCTGGGCAGTGGCAGAGCTGATGTTGGATTGTTTCAGCCTCCTCCTCGTCACTGCAACTCCAGCAGAGATCGCTAGATTCTGCATTCTTTTTCCAGGGCATTGCTCCGATTGGGCAGTGTCCTGTGATCACTCTGATGAGCACACAGTTCGAGTTGCGGTCCACCGCCCGAAGCTTCCTTGTTTTGTCAGCCTCTGGCTACATCGATCTTGTCATCTCTAGCGAGCCAAGACGAGTTGTCAACCAGGGATTCGTCTCCTAGTTTTTTTGTTCTCTATGGAGCTGAGCGGCATGTGCTCATATGGGGTTGCAAGAGATTCCTCCTGTCTCCGCAACTTTTATCGCGAGACTGCCTCGAGGTTATACACTTTCAATAGCTCCCTTAACACAGCCTTAACTACAGGAGATTGCTCAAAATTAAAAATTATGGTGGTTGACAAGAACAGTGTCGACTTGGAGTTACCTATGAGAGAAGTCTGAAGAGCCACGGACATAAGCATCCGCCTTCGTGCGTGTACTCAGGCGATGGCGAATAATAGCTAAGTATGTTATCTGAGAGCACTGGTTGTTCGATTCTACTGTGGCCTTCTCTGTTGCGACATCTATTCTCCTCTCTAGCAAATTCGAACTGAAAGACTCCGCCGAAGATAAGCTTCTAACGATGGAGGAAGTCATTTTGACGTTTGAATCCCTAAAAGTTTGCAAATTCGACGATGTGATGTGAAATCCGGCAAGAAATGAGCAAGGCAATGGGTAAAGAGGGTGATTCATGGCTCTCTCGTGTCATTAAGGTGGACTGAGATCGCGTTGAGACACCCTACCCACCCTAAGGCTCGGCAGAATGACAAACCGATTCGAAAAGGCATACGAGCGAGTGCCTTGAGATAAACTTTGGACGGTTCTGCAGGAGTATGGAATTGATAGTCCTTATTTGGTCCTCAAAAATTCAGGGTCTATAAACAAAGGGTAGCAGCTGTGTTCAGGTAAACGCTGGTAAATGGACACCTTTCCCTGTGGCCGTTTGCATTCACCAAGGGTCCATCTTGTCACCTCGCCTTTTCATTGTATAAATGGACTGGATGCTGCAGGGCAGCGGAGGCGAGGACTGTTTCACATTAGGAGAGTTGAGGGTATGCTGAGCTGTCCGGTGGGATTCACAGCTTGGAAAGTCTGTAATGTGGAAGGCCGGGCTCGGTGTCAAAGTCGATTTAGCGGTTTTCAACATGAAATTTGGGAAATGAATAAGATAGCGAATAAAAACCGGCCACCAATGCGAGATTTCTTCGTGCTGTAGTGGGACTGCTCACTCGCCGGGATAGGGTGAGAAACCCGGCAGTACGTGAGCAACTCAATGTTGAGCAGCTGTTTCTTGGAACGGAAAGAGCTATGTTTCTATGGTTTGGTCACTTTCGAGGAGTGCCTGGAATGCGAGGTAGGCGACCGCTTGGCAGACCCATGACGAGGTGGTTGCACAAAGTCCAAAAACTCGCTCATCGATGGCGAAGGAGTGACTGCTCTAGAGATATCTCGTGTGTGCTCCAGACCTGCGACCCCTATAGTGGATTATGTGGCTAAGAAGATGATGATGACTCCCTCGAAGATATAGGAGGCTTCGACATTGAAGGGTCAATCCCATTCTCGAGTTTGATTAACTGCCACAGAAAACAGATTAACGCCTCCTTCTGGTTAAAACAACGTCTAATCTTATTAATTGGACAGCACCAGTAGGCAGTGGTCTCATTTTTTTCCTGCCATGAATGACTCTTGTGTTGAGATTGCATCATCGTCCCACTGCTTGGATTCTGCGAATTACCAGTTTCTAGGAACTGATTAACTCTCACTTTTCAATGTCCCGGAATTTTGTTCCAGTATATTGGCCAAGTGTCAACCGTGGCGTTGGTGCGTCGACCCCGACGCACTTGAACCTACGCAGCCCAGGTTCGATTCCCAATTGGCGGCCGTCGCGTTGTGGGTTGGTGCGTCGACCCCTACGCACTTGAACCTACGCAGCCTAGGTTCGATTCCCGGTACGAGCAAAATACTTTTCACAGCCCCACCTCCTTCGAGGCACGGACAATGCTCAAAGAGCATTCACTGTCTAGAAAAAGCTTCACAAATTGGCTTCCACTTCTGAGAGATGCTTGTATGTGCTACACATACAACTGAAACTGGTCGCTGAAAAGCTAGCCCCTGGCACTCTTCGGGTTGTACCGCCACCCATATTTTTGAGATTTCAAGAATGTACACGTGACCACCCGAATTGTGACTTATTCTCAGATTAACAACTAGCCCCACTTTTTCATCCGTCCTGAGCTAAACATCTGACCTCATTGTTCTAACATGAAATAGCATTTTGCCTGGGTAAATGCGCTTCTCTGTCCACAGTGCCCAGCTTCTGGAATCCGTGTGTGGCCTTCAAATGCCAACCGATCAGGTGGCCCACGCCGCCAAGCACAAGCAGATCCATCATGAATGTCAGCAAAGCACGACCGCATTTCTGATCAATTCAAATTCGCCCGCCGCTATCCATTACAAACCAATTCGAAGTCACGGCATTAAACAGTCGCTGTGCCCTCACGGCGCACACATCCATAAGGACACCGATCCGTGTGCGGAAGAGTCAGTCTCACAGAGAGAACAAGGGAAGAAGCAAAAACACACAAAACCACGACGCGACGCTGACACCCATCCCACCCGCCTTGTGTTGCAGACAAGGTTCCCACAAAGCAAAAACCGAATTTCTGTGAACATACCCCGGTCCGACCCTGCATCGGGTGTTGTCGGCCGAGGCCCAACTTCAAATGACTCCCACGCCTGATTACCATGCTCATTACACACCCATGCACCGCAATTGGCTACGGGCGCTGATGGTGCTGCCGTCATGTACTTGGTCATGGATGCCATTCAGCAGGACAGCCGACGGCGCTGCGCAGCGGCAGCCTAGACAACCATGCGGCTGTTACTGACATTATTACGAGATGATGGATATCGGATGCGGGCCCAATCCCTTTGGGTATCGTGCTCTCAATCCCCTCCCGAGTCAATGTGAGATGATTACCTTTTTTTCGGGAACGGAGATGGGGCAACATTTTGCGGAACTTGTGCCGATTGGCTCGACCATGCACAGCACAACCCTCTCGAGATAAATATCAATTAAAGTTCCAGCAGCGAATCAATCTTTGTTCCTGGATAAGCAAACGACGCCCAAGAAACATGACCGCCACCCTCATCTGTGCCTTCGGCTGGCGGTGCCGCCACTAGAACTGCCAACTTCTGCTCCTTCTCGACAAGAGATGAGTCTAACTTTTTAATGAACTCCCACAATGGCTGGAATTAATTTTGTTCTAAAGCACGCATAAGGCACGGTGTCGGAGCACTTGCCAAAGATCGGGTCGTGTGACAAAGTGTGTGGCGTTGCTTTGGGTGTGTCTCACTCTGCTCCACCTCGCTCAGCATTTTGTCTGTTTGGGGATTGTTTTCAAACGACGCTGTACACGCCATTGTGTCTGCAGCGATGGCGGTGGGGTTGTGGGGCCGTGGCCAAAGGGGCAGGGGGGATAGTGTTCCTGGGGAATACTTTTAAAGTTTGTCCTGTCGAGGATGCTCCCAATGAGAGAGCTTGAATTAAATTGTGCTTCCGTTGATGTTGTCGCAAGAATGGATTGAACTTTGCACAAATAAGCACTCGGATAGAGGATGGAGGAGACAAAGGGAATAGATGATACTCGTGCACTGCCATATCATCCGTACGTAACCTTGTGTAGTAATTGAAATGGAATGAGACTCGGAATGGGAAGGATCTCAAGTTCATTATCTTCTCTGCGTGTTTTCCTTTTGGCTTGCGTGCCTTTGTGAAGGACGAGTGTTGAGGATGTGAGCTCTGTTTCAGGACAATTCAGGCGAGTTGAGTGCAAGTTATGTGACACTTTTGATGCTTTTTCAAGTTTTCCCAACCGACTGCTAGCTGCAGATGCATCCGTTCTTGTTTCATTTTCTCCTCGAGCCCGCAGGAATATTATCCTTCGGTAGTTCGAGTGTACTTTGCCAGTTAAGCTGTATTTATGCTGCGGGATGGTTGAGGGGCCTTTCCGAAACTTCTTCAAATGATTTTTATCAATTGGCTGGAGTTTTGAAGAAGTACACTGCTTGCGCTTGTCGTTTTGCAATAATTTGCAACATTTGCAGGAAAGTTAACCGAACTCGTCTGTGCTGGGAATTGGTGACATTTTGTGGCATGAGTCTGGGTGGTGTTGTCCGTTGGGGAGCATGACGGACCCTTTTGATGAGGCAAAGCGGAACGATTAAGGAAAATGCGATTAAGCACTTCGACTGGGGATTCATCTGCGATTGGGTTCAACTTTGCTCACAAACCGGAAGTTTTTTGATTTTTCATTCCTTGGCGGGAGTTTTTTTTTTGTTTTGGTTGCGGAATTTGACGGCTAAAGCATCTGAATCATGCACTGCGTTCAGATTTGTTGTCTCGTGTCCATGGCTCTGTGTCTGACTGTGGGCTGTACTTCTTCCGCAACTTGCAGCGGCTATAAAGTAAGACTATCGATGGTCATTGCTTGATTGATTTTTGGGTGGACATATAAATACCTGACTCCTCTGAGTTTAGGGAGTAGGCCTGTAATGAATAGCACCCCAAACTTAGGCATTCATAATCCCCCTTGTACGTGCATCGACCCCTCGCTCCTTACAGTGAGGTAGTTGCTGCTTTAAAAAAGCCGTTGGTTGCAAATGGAAACTACAACGCAACGCTTATTGGATTTTCACCTCAAGTGTTGTTTTAGTTGGGCGAACAGCTTTAAACCAAGCTGTCAACTTGTCATGGCACTCAATCCGGTGTAGAGACTTCCCTGGATGTGCATCAGCGTATCACACCGTCTGACACTGCTCCACCTTCCGCCACTGGAATAATTTGGCAAACAAATAGCAGCCAGCGCAGCTCTGAGACTGAAAACTCTCCGACTGTGGTCCGAATTCACCATCATCTCAACCTTTCGACCACCCACTACCCCAAGCTGTCTTCGAGAAGATCGAGATCGAGATCGAGAATTCGCCACCAGCATTCCCTCCAGATGAGATAATCTGAAGACTAGACGTTGGCCGATCCTCTGCGAATAAACACAGTTGGATCCAAGTTGGACGAGGGCCCACTTGTTGAGGTTCCCTGACCACTGTAACTATAAAAGAGGCAAAAATATCCCGCAGGGCTTAAGTCCTTGGAGGATGTCGTCAGTTCAAAGTCATTCCTTTGTTTGCTGCGTGGCTCTTAGCGAGATGGCTGAGCATTTCAACACACACCTCATGATCGTGACATGCCGGGCAAGTGCAAAGCCAACGACCGCACAAGGTGTGATACAACCTCCCGCTAACACCAGGACGAGATCCACCTTACTTGCTGATCGGTACAGCCTACCATCTCCTTAAGATACACACAACCAAACACAAGGGACTAGAAGACACTACCTACCCTGAAATCCTAAACGATCAATCATTCTGCTTAGAGTAAGGCACCTTTATGCGGTCAAATTTCTTCAAATTTCGACGCATCAAATTAGGTTTTTGTTGGCAAGGAAAGTGAACATACGAGATGCTCCAGCATCGCTTGAGTACCGTCGCATGTGGAAAATGTCCCAGCTTTCGAGAGAGCTAACGTTATTCTTGTGTGCGCAACAGAGATCATTCCAGCATTCGCCTGAGCTTCTGCACTTTTCATTTCTTTATTGTATTTTAATTTTCAGCTTTTTGTATCGGATGCGTGAGACGTGAGTGTGAGTAAAAGACAACGTGTGCGTGGAGTAGCAAAAATCATTATATGCAATCAATTTTGAATTTGCCCAAAATTTGACAGAGTTAAAAAGCAGCTTAAGCAGGCCATCACTCAGGACTCTCGTCGTCGCCGCGCAATTGGCAATCATGCCGGGACACCCATTCGGTCTTGCAATGATTTCTGCAGAAGCTGCATGGATGGATAAGAGTGAACACCTCCTTTGTTCGTTTAACGCTGTGGCGAGTCGTAGGTACTTACATTTAGGGACCAACTATTTCAATAATCTCAACGAGCTAAATAACACCAGCATTAGCCAGCCAAACTGCTTCGTCAAAGATTAAGAGCAGTCAATCCGCGTGGTCCGACTTTGGCCAACGTCTGCAGTCAACCACTCTTACCGAGCCTAACCTTGAGTCATTTTTCGATCGATGAACTCCATTTAACTTCAAAAATTGTAAAAGTTGCTATTAGCTTAATGAATGAATTTAGGACACAGTGTCAAAGAAGATTGGGGCCGCTCTCGAATTTTTCTTCATCCATGCAACTTCTCCATAAGATTGAGGCTCCTGACCTCCTAGCTTCCTAGCTTACTCTCCCAGCAGATAGTGCCCAAGACCAACGAACATGCTTAAACTGTTGAATTCGGGTTTGGTATTGCGCAATTGGACATTGCCTCGTAATTACTGTCCGATGCTAAGAGAATTGTGGAGGATCTTGAGTGGAGAGGGACCGATTTTCATCAAGAGGCAATTACCGACAAGACATCATTATAAGGCCCATCTTCAAATTATGATTTGTGAACATTTATGTTTAGGGTGTAGTGGGCAGAGTGTCGTGTTAGTTCACTAGTGTCAGATCATCTTGCGCTAGTGGCGTTCTTAGTTCGGTGTTTCTAGTGCTAGTTCAGATCGTTGGGACTCAGGTTCGAATCCTGTGTTTTGGTCCTTCTTTTCCTTTTTATATTTCTGTTGGTCCAAGTTCTTCCAATGATGGTTCCATGACCTTGATCTTTCTATTATGGTAGTGGGAATTAGCGGCTTTGCAGGTGGCATGATCTTGTGGAGATCCGTAACTCGTCAAAGTACAGTCGATACAAGGCATAGCTGGAAACATCCGCGTGAGTTGCGTTCTGAATGCGTAGATAGAACTTGGTGCATAGGGAAGAGAGAAAATACAAAAAAAAGGATTGCCGTGAAAAGTTATCCTGTGGGTTTATGAGCTGGTGAAGAAAGTGATTCGAGGCCTTTCCTTCGCTCGAGTATTGACGGTGTTGTGGAAGCGAGCAAGATCGAGAAGTACTCGCAGCCCCACCCGGACATTGATAAACTATCCCAGAGGATCATTCCCAAGGGAGGGCTACACCAGTAGACGATAAACTCGTGAATTTAGTAGCCGATACGAGATCGCATACAGGTATACATTGAACCGAATGTATTGCTAAACTGCTTTAATAGTTTAAATCGGGGAGTGCCTTTGTGCTCGCGGAAACTTTGCACGTCAGGATCGGTGGGGACAGAGTTCAAATCCTAGCGAAACGGTCTTCCTATATTTTTTTTCTGGATTCCACTGAATTCCATCATTTTCTTTTCGTTTTTTTCTCTGAATTAAATGTTAGTTGTAAGTTAGGTTAAGCCAATATTGTTAGTTATAAGTTAATAAAATTTGTGAAGCAAATTAAAAAGCGCTTATTGTCGCGATTCAAGAGTTGGTGGATCGTACGGCAGGTCAATCGAGTGGCGCCCATACATTGAAGAATAACCACACACAAGAACACGGTCAGGCACCAAAATCGGTATAACATCATGTCAAGAGACAAGACACGTATTTTAAAACATGACTGGCCAGATCCTATCAATTTAAATGCGCTTGTATGTGTCACTTAAAAACCAATTGTTATAAGATGAGGGTATGTCTTATGAATTTGTTACAACGCTGACAATTTTTGCGTATTATTGTGTGATGCCCTATTGGCCAAGAGTATTCCCACAAATGCATGAAATTCAGTGCTCGTCAAATCATTGCACATTCTTGGTTTGGATTCGGGATTTAGTTCATTCCAATTTTGAGCTGCATCTCTGCACACCGATTTGTTTCGCTTATGATGACGAAAGTAATAGAAGACTACTTGCGTTAAGAACGTTAAGCCTAAGTAGGATTGTTAAAATGCTTCATATTGCATATATTTAGATACACCATGTGTCCAGGCAGGAATCATGTGTCAGTCCGAAGGTGTCTTGTTTTTCCTTAAATTTTTTTCAATCTTCTAGGAGTTCATTAGAATGGGGTTTTTTATGAATTGGTAGAAAATAACATTTTAGGACATACCGCTTAAAAATTAAATGTGCCTGGCCCGGCCTTGTGTGCGACGGAGGGTTAATGGCGATATACGAAAATTGAAGCATCTCGCGCTCACTGGATTGCTATGAACTTCGCTTGAATAATTCTGCAGTGATCCGGAAGTCTTTCGGTAACCTCTCGTTTCAGTCCTTAGAAGTGGTCAGAATGAGTTTGAAATGAATCACATTTGATTACTGCATTAATTGAATCTCCAAATCCCATCTTGTCCCTGTGGCCAGTAAATCCGATCACCCAATTATTCCTCCGCAATATATATACCCGCAAAAACACTTTTTCAGGCACAAAGTTCGACATATTTGAGTGAAAAAAAATTATTTTTGTTCACGCTTCAAATGAATGACATATACTGAAATGACGTACAATGACAGTAGCTTTCCAAGGCATGTTCCAATGGAATAAGACAAGTTACGCCATCTCTTAGCAAACCACACACATTAAGTAGACTTATTAAGTAGATATAGACCCAATAAAAATATATATATTTTTTTCTCTCATTTTAGAAAGACGATACTCCATCCACTCCGGACGATCTTATTTACGTCGCAAAGGTAAGGCTTTCACATTGTTTTAATGATACACGAACACATGTTTATTTTTTCGAAACTAATCAAATTTGTTGACGTTGGCTGGAGTAGCCGACGTCCACCCGATGTCGTCTCTGGCCTAATTCTTTATGTGCTGATGACATAACACTCAAATGCAACCCCATGACACGCACAATCTCCGAGGCCTGTATGTGAACTGCAGTTACCACAAAAAGGACTCTCGACCTCGGCGTGAAAAAATAAGTTTCTAGAAATTTTCGATATATGTCGAGGCACCTCTGAATTACACGACACGACTGGATGCCGCAGTTGGTTGAGTGCCTGTGCTTGGTTAATGCGGTCCCCGGTTCGAATGCCAGTGAAAGCAAAATTAATACGTTTTTATCTGGTCTGACTGTGGGTATCACAATGGACCATCATGGTATAAGTGTGTAGCCCCCTTTCCTACCCTACCCTACCATGTAGGTATATCAGGTGATTAGATCCTCCAGCACCATCATCGATTGGAGCTGCCTACGATTGGTTTCATTGATCGGTAGCGCTCTCCGTTGTATCATCGCCGTTTTCAAACGGATGATACCCCGGCCCACAAACACATTGTCACACGATCCACGGCTCCGATGTGGACTTGCATTGCACCACATCCAGTCATATATTTTTCGCCGTGCCCATTCATCAAAAAGTACACTACGTGCGTGCCTTTACAGGTGGATCCTTAGTTGTTAGATTTCGTAAACTGCTAGTGCATGTTGTCAGCTCAACCTTTTCACATTGTTTCATGAATATCCTACCCTAAGTAAGCCAATCTTCGTCTATATGTGTTTAAGGTACTGAAGGGCGTCTCCGTCTCTTATCGCTCCAGGCTGCAGGTTGGTTCAAGCACTGTGCCTTCACTGTGAGGCAATAAATCTAAATTTTCACGAACTTCTTGCACTCAAGCTTGGTTTGCTTCATCGATTCAAAGACCTTGCATCAATCTGATAAAAAGCCCTTTCTTGCTTTATTTCTCGTCGTCGTCGTCACCCTTCCCATTCCTGGAACCAAACTCTCGTCCCCAGCCGTCCTCAACTTTGCACAAGGCGTAGGTGGCAACCCATTTTGCAGCAGAAACTTGTCACGTTCCCGTGACATAGTTTCCCCGTGGCCCCGAGACTCCCCTTTATTCGTGTTTTGTTTTCAATTTTTCCCGGTGACAGTCAACATTGTGTCCTTCATTTGCTGCTCCAAATGCATTGCCTTTCAAAGGTCTGTCTTTTGTGCTGGCTAGACGGTGAATTCGATGGCAATTGGTCTCTATTCAGCAGAGGTCCTACCCCCACCCACTTAACCATGTCCATATTGGCATAACCTGTGACATCTCTTCAATGTTGGAGCTGTTGCAGCGTGACAGTTGACCTGATTGAGCCGAGCAGCTGCCCCTGCCCTGCCCATATGGACAACGTCCCAACTGGATTGTGTATTAAGAAATGCATCGCACTGTGGCGTGTCCCTCCACAGACCATCCACCGGCCGTTCATTGTTTATTTTCATTGTCCTAGCCCCTCTCAATTTGTCTGCGAGAACAATGGCCAGGCGCTACACGTCCCTCCATAATCATCTCCCAGAGTAATTTTCTGGCACACTCTCCTTCCCCCGATGCACGCCGATGGCCGGGTATGGGAGCAGGGTGCATGTTGTTCCAAACATAAAACAAGAGAGTTATTGAAAAGATGTGTGTGTGTTTTTTTCTCGGGAAAAGAATTCCATGGATGCATGCCTCAGACTGTGTGCCGGTATGGTGAAGGGCGTCGCACTTTGGCTTGGCCTACCATTATAATCGTGCCCCGCATTTCACCGAATCTCCATGCCAGTCCTCGGCACTCACACACACACACAGATGCACACACGTATTTTTAGATATACGCCTTGCGTTTGGAGCTGACGTGGCCGTGCAGGTCACAGCCACATTCGGCGCTCTGCGTGTGCGTTGGGCTGGGCTCTCGAGATCGTTCAATGGTGCTGACATAACAATAACAAGTCATATTGTGCACACATGGCAGGATATTGTTGGTTTGACTTCTTTGTAAATGGGAACCAGATATCCTTTTATGCATCGTCTTTTGATTCAACTGGGAATGGATGGCCAAGGGTGAGACAGCTCACCAGCAGTGGTGGCGTGGCGACGGCAACGGTGACGGCAATACTTTCTGTGTCTTCTTCTCTGTTCGTTCTCGGTTTTGGAGTCTCTTTCGAGGTCGCCCTTGGATGCACAATTATCTTGTATTGTGCGCACACGATTGGAATGAGAATTGTTTTGGCATTTCTATAAGCAAACACTGATGACTCTGGTTTGTTGTTTTGTGTCTGTTATATGCTCAGCCCTCGCTTACGCTCTGTGGGGAGCAAAGGCGATCATACTGGGAGGTAACAGCTTCTGCTTTTCATTTGGAGAAGGTGGTCAAACAGACTACTTATCAAGTTGGTAGACGTGTGCGTTTTTCAAAGAGACAACGTTTGATGGATTAAAAAGGGGTTTTTGTCCTCATTCTGCTTGCAACTTGTGAGGGATGCAAGTTGAATGAGGACCGATTGCTGTTCAAGGGGGTTTTTGATGGGATTTGACGGAGTAGTTGCTCATCCTTTGTTCAGTAACAGGATCAACAGTCAAGTTAAGGAAATTACGAATTGGCACAATACCTTTGAGTTCTAACTTTTCGCTTCTATAGATGACTTCCTTCAAAACCCCCACAGACTGGTTGGCGCAGTTGGTTAAGTGTCTGCCCTTGGTTGGTGGGGTCCCCGGTTCGATCCCCAGTGAACGCTTCTCTTTTAGTTACCATTTGCCGGTGGGATCAAATCGGCACGATGTCATCGGCATCGGCCATTGGGATCAATCGGCACTATCATTGGAGTGGTCGATCACTGGTAGTAGTCTGTCACAAAGGACCAACTAAGTGTGCTGGTGAATTTACAAGCAGCCCCCTTTCCTACCCTACCCCCACAGGAGCACGGCAATCCACGCCACGAGGGGGACAATTAAGCTGTCATCGATTCAACAATGCATTTAACAAGTGTTGGTGTATAGTATATGCTCCATGTGACTGTGCCCTTTTATAGCAGAAAAATCAGAGCTGGCGCGATCTTCAGCCAATTTTGCACACCCAGTGGGTTGAAGTCCGTCTCCATTTGTGTGGTCTGTTATTGCCTTGTTCCACTGGTTCGGAGCCGAAGACTCTTCGGGCTGGAACAGTGTTGACTATGTGCTCTAGACGCCCTCTAGAATGGCCATCTTAGGCGTTGAATCCGTAGACGCCTGGCTAGACTTATTGTGGTTGAATCATATTCTCCAAAACAAAACAACGCAAGGATTGAACCAAAGATTGAACACAGATATTGTCTCTCTTCATCTGCTCTTGAAACTGACCACGCTTCCGTGTCATAGAGCAGGACAGGGATGGTCAAGGTGTTACATAAGTTATCTGGGTCCTTCAAGAAGGCTTTTCTTCTAATCGACCCCACGGGCAGCCATTGCCAAGAGTTATTCTGCGCCAAATCGTGCATGAAAGTCAATGGCAAATGTTGATTAATGCACAATGATTTTATTTCAGTTTTCCCTTACAATTGTTTGACAAGATATTCTTAAAAATTCACCACCAAACCATCAGACTCTATTTGTAGTCGCGACACCTCACCACAGGACATAAACAGCACAGGGCGAAAGAGCTCTTTCAAATTGTTCAATGTTCTAAGTTCACAATGACACACGAATGTGTAAGGGAGCACATTTGGCTTAAGTCATTATTACTCCTCAAATCACTCAAATCCCAGTGACTCGTCGGCTCAAGTCATACAGTTCCCGGTCAAGTTCTACACGAGAATAATAATTTAGTCTACATGGGGACACACTAGCAAAATGGATATGATTGATGTTTTCGATGTGACCGAAGGGATACAGCTCATGTTTCGATGGAGATACTCATTCTTCTTACTAAACACATTTTTCTTGTTGTGCTTGGAGGAACTTAATCCTGGTCATCCTCTAGAAACGTGCAATGAGTTTGAAGCTTGTTTGAATTTCCTTGAATTTTCTTCCAATTAAACGTCTATTCTGTCTATACGAAAATTTCACATGCGACATGCACATTTTTCATTATTCACCGCTACATCGCCTCAAGTTGGATGCACACGACCTTAAATCCGCCGCTCCCATCTTCTTCTTTGTGTGTCGCTACAGTCCATGTTCGCGGGGCAGGGTCTCATCCAACAGCTAATACCTGCCAAATTATAAACTCCAACAATTGCATCGAAAAGTACAATCCCTTCTAAAATTTGTTCACACAACAGCTGCACACTGCACCCAAAATTACCACTCAATGCCTTCCAAAGAGCTCATTTCCCTCTTGATGAGGATGGCTCTCCGAAAACAAAAACCGGTAAATTGAAAAATGTAGATCAAGCCCTCGAAACTTCACATCACCACAGAACAGGTGGCCCCGTCTGCCAGGGACAGAAAACAAAATTGCCGACAGATTCGTCAAAACAAACACCGCTAGTGTTCCGTTCCCAATTGGAAGCAGCAGCCAGTCACCGCGAGGAACAGAACAAACTGTCAGAGAGCAACCCCCTCACATTCCAAGGGTAGTTTGATGGGAAAACAGGGAATGAATGAAAATAGCCATGGCGAGGCATGTGTGGGCCACACATGCCAGTTTGTTGGTGAAGATGAGAAATGAAAATGCATAGCACTCGAATAAGCCCTCGCTCTCTGCGTGTGTTTGTGCGTTAATCCACCTTTGCCAGACACATCAACGCCATCCCTTTCGTCTAACCTACTTTGACATACACTGTGTCACCGTAAAAATAGAAACCGGGTTTGTCTCTCTGCATTTGGGGGTTGTTTTTCCATGTTTTTCATGTTTCCCGTGTTGCCAACACTTTCCCACCATTAACCGTCCCGTGGTGTGTATTGATTCCGCATTTGCTGTCTCGCGTTCGTGCGGTACGGTTCGCTTCGGTACGGTATCGGTTCGGTTTTCAATTCGGCGGATTGTGTTTGTCAAGAGATCCAGCCTGGCTCTGAGACTCTACAACGATTCGAGTAGTACGGAGTAGTAGCACGTTGTTTTCATTCGGAAAACTGCCCGAAAACTCCACGCAAACTACGGAGAGTGGGAGTGAGAGAACGAGAGCGGCAGCAGAAGGACTCTCAAAGAGAGTTGCGCCCCTCATTTTTCGAGGCACCGCGGTGAATTTTGAAAGGACACCATACCACCCCCAGTGAAGAACACACGAACCGAACGAGAACGGCAGAACGGAACGAAAGCTTTTCCCATACAGTCCCTCTAGGTTGGTGAAATACATTTCCCAATTGTGTCGATTGTGTGTTACTGGAGTCAGGTCGAAGTGTCGACGGTCCGTTCGGTGAACAAGAAAAATTCAGAAAAATAAGAAGAGATTCCCACTAAAGGAGAAAAATTGAAAAGAAAAATATTTTCCATCCCCCACCCGCGGGTTAGATCGCGAAAATTCGGTGACCGTTTGCGAGCGGCGACGGATCATGCACGATCCAACGGTACAGAGTGTGTGTTCGGTCGAGTAAAAAACAGGAAAAATCGAATTTTCCTTACGAAAATCTCCTCCAAGATATATGTATATTGCCCACCATCCGCCAGTCAGCTACAGTGTGGAGGGGTGAGTGAGAAAGAAAGAGCCAGCGAGCTACGCAACCGAGTCAAAGCGAGAAAGAGTGCAAAATTTTCATTTTTCCGACCAAAAGAAGAAAATTTACTAGTGTTTCCCGTTAAAATTCATTGTTTCGGCGTTTTTTCTTCTCGATTTTTGAGTTCAGTGCGAGAGTGTGTGCGAATCCAACAAGAAAAGAGCGTGTAATTGCCAAAAGCAGAGTTCCCCCAAAACGGTAAATGGAAAATTCTGTGGATTAAATCAGTGAAAAACGGATAAAGTTTTCCCCAGCGATCCGAGCACTATTTGGGATTACCCGTTGAGGATTCGGACGAACAAAAAAAGTAAGGAAATGATTCTTTGATTAACACCAGACATGACTCTTCCACGCATCCCCTCTCTGGTGTGCCTGGGGGTGCAGGGTTGCGATAATAAATATTCTCGAGGGTGTTTTTTCGGTTTTTTTTTCTGCACTGCAGCCTCTCCCCGCCATGGTATGGTTTATAGACTGCGGTTGCAATTTTCATCGCCATCGCCGTGCGAAATGGCGTAAATAATTTTCCATAGAAAAACTCCTCGCTCTGTGCGTCCACCCTTGAACGTTGAATAATTGTTGTCGAGTGGTGACAAGGGAGGATTGAAGAAGAATTGCAAAAGAAAAAAAAGAAAAAGGAAAAATCGAGAAAAGGAAAGCAAAACGAAGAAAATTTCTACCCATTCCGAGGGCAACACACCTTAGACTCATACATAGCCATAGGAAAAAATCGATCGATTTCTTATCAGGAGAGGAAAACTCCGACACGACGATACAACAACGACGGCAACGACGACGTCGGCGAAAGCCACCAATCCTCCCCCATCGAGCAATCACCACTACCACGGCCGTAGTCATTCCGAAAGTTTGCATGTATTGCAAATATATGCACACGTCGGTGGGTGGCGATGGGCGGCGAGTGACTCTGGAATGGAACGGAATCGAAGCGAGCAAGCGAGAGGACGAGTGAATCTGTGATAGTTAGGGTGTGTGTTTGAGTGCGCAGGATAGTAGTTGTTCTCCTTTGCCACCGCTCTGAGACGGGGGATATCACGAAATCCTTCTTCTTCTTCACGAAAGCATAAGGAAAGTGTACATTCCAAGTTGTTGTTTGTTTTGTTTTTCTTCAGTCTTCGAGACCCTGGTCTCCGCGATGGAGGAGTCACGGAGAACCACCCTCGAAAGTTCCATGCACACACTTGTTTTTCATTTCACATCCATCGTGGTGAAAGCTCTGGTCGAGTCCTTTTTTTTGAGTGAGATGCCTTTTTCTTTATCTTCTTGTCACATATTTGGCGCATTTTTTAACTGTATGCGTGTGTGTACGAGGACGAGAGAGAGAGAGAGAGATAGAGTTTGAGAACAAGTGAGACAAAGGGTCTGGCGAACAGGTTGTATAGTAGACGTGAAAAGTGTCTGTCAGTGGTGAAGAAAGTGTAGACGCGCCGTTTCCATTTGGCATCGCTCGTGAATTTGCATACAGCTGGGTGGATGGGATGGGGCTCGGGTGCTATGTCTTCCGGGAAAGAAGATCTAATTTATGGTTGTACTTTGAAATGTTGTGTGTGACTGATTGATGTTATGATTCAAGAGACGATATGATGAAAAGCATTTGGGATTTGTCTATCAAAGGACGGGGCAGGGTTGATTAGGTTTTTTCATTTCCATGAGGTTGGAACTATGCATACCCATCTGCTTTCATCTGTCAATTGCTACTGCTTCTGTGGAAACCTCGGAAGTTGAGCGAACACAGGTTACACTCTTCAGGGATATCGGAGCTTGTTTGCTGTGTCTTCAGTGTGTTTCATTTCTTTGTGCCGTTGTCAGGATATTTGACATCAACAAGTTTGCTTACGCGCAAAAATTCGTTCTTCAGGTCTAGGAAGTGATGTTGCGTACCTCAAGCGAATTCCATCGGGTCTGAGTCTCAGAAATGCAACTGGTGGTCTGGTCCATGTACAGACAGTTAGACTCATTCTCAAACAATTCTGTAATGTAACAGCCAGATACACTATCAGCCAACATTCCTTCTAAGCCCGTTGGTCAAAGCGCATGCAATTTGGAATTGGAGTTAGTTTTAAAAGGAATGTGAGCACTAAGAAATTGGATAATCGAATAATCGAAAGCGACAGCGGTCTGTAGCCATCATGGCCACACACAGAGATGTTGCCGATAAGAAGATCTTGTCGAGGACATGCCTTCTAACTGCTAATTGTTATTATATTCGTCTCCTTGTTTGGTTGGCGGAAAGTCCGGTTCACTCAACTAGCTAGCTATGATTTCCAAATCACCTTGCGTTGCTCACAATTTGGTTGTGATTTCGCTAAACTTAAGAGCGATTGAAAAGTAGACATATTCAGTATCAAATTTCCAATTAGCAACAAATTCCAAACCCATGCAATGTTTAAGCAACACCTGTCATGTACATACGAACGCAGGAGCGATTGTTTTCGCTCCCACTTATGTTAGCAAAATTTAACGAAACTTAACGAAACTTAACGAAACTTAGCAAAGTGGTTATACTGATAACCTTTTATTGACTCTGCTTGCTCCATTCCCCTAGTCCTTCTATTCCTTAAGTTCACATACTTCAACGTCTATAATGGTTGGATCTTCAGTCATTGCATTCGATAACTCAAACGGGACGACGATAGGCATGATTTTACCATTTAAAGAGAATTCAAGAACGGTATAGCAGAGAACGCTTCTGGGCTGCTTGAACAAATGAGAGACAATTATCTCGCTGGTCATCCTAACATCGCAGGACACTGAATCTTACAGGTTTAGTAAAAGGTGACGGAAGAAAGCAAGCACCTATTAGCCGAACAAAACCATAGCA
The DNA here is from genome assembly GCA_905231855.2 of Eristalis tenax. Lineage (NCBI taxonomy): Eukaryota > Metazoa > Arthropoda > Insecta > Diptera > Syrphidae > Eristalis > Eristalis tenax. Next base: position 60,732,213 of record HG993125.1, on the reverse strand, counting down.
TTACAAGAATTCAACCAATCGATTATTTTTTAGTACACATTTCATTGGGGTCCATTGTTGGGCGCCATTATGCTTCGATGTTTTAAAAATAACTTTAGCTGTTAAAAGCGAAGTGTACCCTTGCTTGATTACGACTTTTTCAACTGCTTTATAGATCTCTCTCGACCAACACTCTGGAGATTATGGCCTGGGTGACTGTGGATTGACTTAAAAATCACTCTCTCGATTTAAGGGATTCCATTAAAAGTGGCTCAACAAAAGTGAGTCTATTGCTCAGCTTCCAATCTTCTGGTCTACTTTACTTATTGAGGTATGCCTCATAAATTCTTTGACCGGTTTTTTCATCGCCAATCCTTTGAATAAAGCATAATCCTTTCCAACCATAAACCAAGTTGATTTGAATGGGTTCAAATGGGAAATGGTCCGGAACTCTGTGAACATAAATCTCAGCCTCAAATCTCAGCGATTTACTTTTGTTGAACCGCTGTCAGTCTCAGATTCATTGGTCTAAGTCGAATTCGCCGGCATTTAGGTATTGACTTCCGCCCTTCACTATTCGACGCCATGTCACGTCGCGTGGTTCAAATTAAATGTTGTTCTACTTATTCAGCATTCACATCATGGATCGTCGTTCGAGATAGCATAAATAAATAATTATTATCTTCCTGCTATAATTTGACAATCCCCTGTCGGGCGCCATGACATGAATAGATTCCGTAATTTTTACTGCGAAGATCTTTCAGGCAGGTTCCTCGCAAGCTCCTCCATTAAATCACCCCGTCTTAAAGTTGCCACATGTCACACGTTGCGAGTCGAGGAAAATCCATTTTCATTTCCAGCAGCAGCCGTAAGCAAGCCCTGTGACCAGTTCCTTTTACTCTACGAATCCGGTCGCTGGAGCGGCAAACTACTTGCATATCGACATTTGGGCTCAGCGGCTAAGTTTCGTCTTTCCACTTCCTTTTGAATCCTAACCGTCAACATTTGAATTTACCAAAGGAATTCCGCTCAGTTCCCGCTCCGACTTGGTGTGGCCTCAAAAAGAATTCAATTTCAATCTCCCAGGTACATACTATTCGTTTGGGCCTCAATAACTCGATTCACCCGCTAATTTTAAATTCTCCTCGGTGAAATTGACTCCGGCTCAGGTACGTGACTTTTCCCCACACTGGCGATATACAATCCCTCAGGCAGTCGCATAACCACAACACAAATGCGAACCGCAGCGGTAGACACCGTCATTATGTGAGGCCATTACATGCTCAAAGTAGCACTTCGTAACACAGGTCGGTATCCAGTTCCTAGACAAGTCACATGCAGTCCCATCTCACTGCACATTCCATCAGGGCGACCGGTGACGGATCTCTACCGATATTCGCGTTGAATCGCCGGAAAGGTCAGGTATCATTCGTTCCAGTCGCGAGTTGACACCACCAAACGGAGATCTCGAGGCGATGACACTCGCTCAAGTTGGATGGGGTTCAGCTTTAAGCCAGACCGGAGATTGAAATGAATTGCTGATATTCCCTGTAATTGGCTTAATTCGATAGCACGCTCAAGCCACGAGAGTATGGCATCATGCAGCTCCGGTCTGGGCGCAACATTACGCATATCGTTCTGCCAGTGTTGCGATATCGTATTCCATCGCAAAGTGATTGAGTTCAGCTTTTTTTTCATGTGGCTGTTGCGATGATGGGCCCGCTGGCACCAGGAATCGCAATTACCGCCGCCGATGGTTGAAACCGAAAGCTGATGGGGAATTGATTAATTTGATCTCATTGAGAAATCGCTGCGATATTTTGAGGTTATGTACTTTGGATTGAGGAAATGTGCCACCATTTCCATGGCGAAAAGCAAAAGTGAATTTGGATTACGTAATGGAGAGCAGCGCAGCCAATTAGAGTTCATCGACAATGAGTTGGACGCGGTGGAAGTGGAGAATGTGGCGGTTGTGGTGAATGAGAGATTCTGTTTGTTGATTTAGTTCCCCTGTGACTGACAAGTTATCCGATGTCTGTTCGTGTACTGAAACGTAAAGGATTAACCGACTACAGTCGACAGACTTCACGGCTTAGTTAATCACACTGCTTCCTTGTTGGAAATAATTGGTCAGACATGATTGGGACTTGCGCTGGTCCCTTGGCAGGCGGAGGACGCAAAAGACTCGGCTACACATCTCTCTTAAATTTTAAATTGATTCCCAGCAGCTGGCACGTCCATACAACCCGCATAGAGTCATAAAACACCGATGACGGTGATGATGATAAGCACTCACTCTTGCATCTGCCGGGATGCTCACATCTCACACAAAAAACCCTTAACGGCACTGCCCCTAGGTGTGCCATGCCATGACCCAACTCACGGTCATTTAGACCGAACGCAATCATATCTTCCAATCGTCGAGGGATCTGTTGGCGACGAGGTCGCTAACTTCTCTTACCCGCAGGCCTGACTTAATTCAAGACTCTGGCCAGCTGTGGTGGCAAAACCGTGGTAACTGAGCCCCGAGCAGATTTTTGTGTCTTTCACAGTCGATGTCGTCAGTTTATTGACTACAGGCTCCTGCAGTAGCTTTCATGTTCGCTGAGATACATCGAGGACAGCTGGTTATTCGATAGCTTCCACACCAAAAGCGATGGCTTGGCATGTCGTTGATTAATTAGGCATCCACAGATGGGATGTTACCGCGTCTCGGCCTGTGGTTTGGGAAATGGTGCTGAGAACACTTGAGACACTGAACAACAAGTTTTTGCGGTTTTAAGAAAATGCAAATGACAAAGTCTTCGGTTGATTGATGAAGTGCGAGGAATTTGAGAACTTGCGAAGCTTTCGTTTGATTTTCAAATGACGGCGTGGTGATGTGAAGAAAGGCGTTCGTTAACTCATACCAAGACGTTGAACCGTGTGATCTTTTGCTAGGTGTCCCTGCAACGAGGCAGTGATATCAAAGGAGTACCAAGCGCCTTGATTTCTCTGAGCCACAAGTTGGCAACTCAACTACGGTAGGTTCAACTAGGGAAGGTTCAAAAATACATCGAATCGTCGATGGAGGGGGATGAGTGTGTGTACTCAAGCTCTGATAAGTGATGTTAAGGGGATAATTATGACGAGAACCAATGGGTTAAGTTTAGAAAACTGGAGGTGCCACAACTCCTCTGCGAACTGTTGCTTCTTCACTTTTACTTCACGACTTTTCCCATTTCAAACTTACTTCGATGCATTCACTGCTCCAAATGGTTCCACCAGTGGCTAATGGATCACACCCAAGTGACCCTAGTGGAAATGGACTGATGCATTCCACTAATCCACCACTCGAGCTGAAAGTTCTCTTATCATCCACTCTGCGGCTCCGACAAGAGAGTGGATAAATCGATTGTCTAGGCCCCGCTGACAAGAGCTGAGCAGTGCGTGCTTTTTTCTGAGGCAACAGAGAACGGGAGTACCCGCTTCTGCTGCTTGAGCGTATCCCTTTCTGATCGCTGTCAACTTCTTGTGTCAGAGGCTGTCAGTGCAAAATTGGCAAACATTGATATTAAGCTTATCGTCCCTAGAGAGCTCGGAGTGCATCGAAAATTGTTATTTTGGTAATTTTCGGGTTCTGTGGGCTTTTTTTTAATGTAGAAAATAACGGTGCTATAGTTGAGAACCTCATATGTGGATCTGTTATTTTTTGAGGTCTCCCGAAGCGGTTGGTCTTTAAGCTAGGACAACAGGGATACTCCAGCTGAATTTCTGAAACAACCACTCTCTGACGAGTGAAGGCGAACTGCAATTTTATGCCGCCACTGAACGAAGAGGTTTGAGACGCCTCCGTTCGACAAAAATATCAAGTTGTTCTTGATATGAGCATGTCTGAATGGATGTCGCGCTGTTCGTTAATCGAGACCATCTCAGTCCGGCTAATTGAAGAAATCTGGTTATTGTTTTTTGTCTTGACTGTTCCACTCAGAATATAAAGTGCGATTTCTGGTCTCTCTACTTCGTCAGATTTCTAATCTAAATATTATTACGTCCTGAAACCCAAATGATGGTTAACTTGTGCTCTGAATTGGTCCTGAGGCTGAGGCAGATGGCTTGATCTCAGGTTGTCGGTCTTGTGACTTGCATAATGTCCTCGTCATTTGGTAGGCAAACATCCGGTTTTTGTGTGTACACCCGCATCGATTACGTTCTTCATCAAGATGTCAAGTCTGTGAGGAAACTAGAGAAACCGCTTTCCCACTTCAATGTTGCATCGATATAGTTCGTGAAAGCGATTGTGGGGCTCCATCTCGATGCCAAATCCAGCATCTGTGGCCACATGTGTCTTCACTCTACAGGCCAGGCTCTCTTTGCTTGAAGCTACTAATCATGAGCATTACCTGACTAGCCCAACAACGCTCAGTATTTACATAAGTTTATGGCTTAACCCACTTTTTATTGTATTTTACCATCTCTAGACCATCCCGCTTGCGATTCATGACTGAATGACTCTAAATTGACTTGAATGGCATTCAAACGACTTCAAAAATTTGACTGAAAGTGGATCAAGGAGCGTAACTTTGCTGTCAACATTCTGTTCTAAACTTCTCGTGGAGTTGTGGAGGTGTGGAATACTTTTCTCGAACTGGGATGTCCGGAACTCGTTGACAGTACAACTAACGAGTGTGTTTATTTTGAGTCTCTCGGGTCAATGCTCGATCTTCGAGAGTTGGAAACCGTCGTGTGCGATGAGTCAGTCGACGCAAGCCTGAGCTCATGTCACTTCGAGGCTCCATGGGCTTCGTCCGTCGCACCCATTCTATGTAGTGCATGTCGCTACACAGTGGAGCAGGGGTTGTGGCCTCGGTATCGATTTTCGAGAAGAGCTTCGACGTTCAATTGCCTTTTGAGTCCAAAAAGCCGAGAAGAAGGAAAGAAGTGGTTCAGTCAATTCACAGTCCAATGGGAATTGTTTCTGTCGCACAAGGTGTTCATTTATTTATTTTTATTTGTTTCTTAAACGAACTTTCTCGCATTCAAATTCTCCAAATCTGCTTTCAAAACTCAAACCTGTCACCGGCAGTCATCAGTTAAACCGAAAACCATGTAAAACCCTCTCGCCGGCGTCCGCCCACGACTGTGAGAATGACCAACCTGCCAGCGGCGGAGGTGCATCTTTGATGTTCGGATGAACCTCCCGGATACACGCTTTCTGTACAAATAAAGATATGACCACAAGAACGCCAGCAGTAGCTACCAAACCTCCATGTCGAACCGAAATTTAAATAAAAACCTAATCCAATGGATGTATCTTTCTCAATTTAGCCAAGCGGTTATTAGTATCCCATTAAATTAAATCGAGTGATAAATCGCTGCCTCTGCGTTGGAGTGCTGTTGGAGTGGAGCGACAACGCCGAGGAGGGCCAGCCCGAATGCATGGGTCTCTCTCTCAAAATATTTACAATTTCATTAGGTGCCAACAATAGATACACTCCTGGGCACCGTTGCGCGGCTCTTAAGTAGTGTTTCTTAAATGCTAATCGCTTGCATACTTACATTTGTTAGAAATGTTAATTCGTTGCCGGTACACCGGGAAGTGGCTGTGCACGGCTCAATTGGATGCGATCATGTTCGCGTCAGAAATCGGATACTCTGTTGTACCCTCGCTCTGTGGCATAGCTATTGGTAGCGGCAGCAGTGCGCATACTGGGTCATCGCTTACCATTGAAATACGAAACCGCCTCTCAATTACAATTCCAACGATCTGACGGGACGGCTTCGTAGCGTCGCCGGGCAGATATGACCGGCGCGAGATGGAGTCTCGCAAGAAGTCGACTTAAGACGGGTTGCCCTTGATGGTTGCCGCTCCGGCTTTGAGTGGGTTCCAAGTGCTTTATGTTTGCGTGAATCGATTCATCAGGCAGGTGATGCGTTCTGGGGGGTACACTGTGAGCTGTTCGTCGAAGACTGCTCGAGCTGCACAGAGGAAAAGGACAACACCCGCATGGGGAGCAACGGGGCAGGAGGAACGATGCAATGATTCACAGACTTGTTCAAGGGTTTCATGAACTTTACGCCGAGAGAGGGTTAAACAGGAACAACGACTCTTGCACTACATTGTGCCACTCAGCAAGCATGGCCACTTGCATGTCATCGTCGCCGTCGTCGTCGTTCCACATGTGCAATGTGTGCAGGGCATTGGCTGTGCCATGTTGCCAGCCAGTGGGCACTTCAGCTCATTGGCATGGCGCCAAAGTTCAGAGGGAGAGCTGGTCCGGCAATCTCATTGTAGACGGCGGAGGTCGGCGACAGGGGCGGCAATGAGATACACTGCATGGATCACTAGCTTTCAGAATGATTACGAGCTGTAATTATAAAATTTTACTCTTCAGTGCATATGCACGGCCGATGGTGTAGGGGTGGCGGTGGCGGCCGCGGCGATGGTGGTGGATGTGATTTGTGCGAAGTCCGCAGATGCATCTTTCGGAATCGTTTATGTTTTTGCAGTTTTGTCTGTTTCAGCGGTAAAGTGCTGTCGTAATGAATCGATTGAGTTGAATGAGCGGTTATTTCGCCGCGCTGTGGACCTCTGTACGGGGTTTAGTGCGATATGGGACTGGTGTGCATCCTGGCCGACGGTTTTCGCATTGGTCAGTGGGTTTTGTTTGAAAATGGCCGATTGCCATGCGGATGCAGTTTTTCACTCATGATGATGATTTTTTTTCGCTGAAGCGCTGCGCGTGGTGAAGCTTGTCGCAGTGAATGCTTTGAATGAACGCCGCCAGATGTGAGGGGTAAAATTTAGATGAAATCAGCAGAGTCTTGGTGCGTGGTTTAGTGCGTGGAATTTATTTTCAATTAGTGCGCTGGGGCCATATTCATTAAGGCATTTTTTTAGTTTTAATTAAGGCACATGCAATTAATTTTGATGGTGGGAACTTTAGAATGTTTGAAATTTACTTTTTGAATATAATGTCGTGTAGGCAATGCAAGATCTTGAAGAATGACTGCGTTCTGCGAGTAATGCTGGCTTCCAGTCCTAGATCGTAGTTGCTTATAGCTCATTTCACAGCAGAATAATTTGGAGATGTTGCTGGGTTGGGGTCTTTCCATAATGATTTGCCAAACAATACTGAATGAGAATAACACGACACGCCATACGGTCAGTTACTAGCGGTCTGTCAAGAAACGTACTGAGAAGTATCAACTCTAAATAAATCATTCGTTATTTGTTTTCTACCTGATATCAAGCTCACGAACCACTTAAGATGTGTTGCGGCATGCGCTTAGGCGTCCTTGTCACCAGAACAGTTGTGGTTGATTACAAATGAGTTTCTTAAATTCTCTCAATTAATCTCTCTCCCTCTTAATGTTTTTGCTAGATTCAATGTTGGCGTTTTTCATCTCATTGATTGTGAGCAGACTAAGTGAGGCGCTTACTGCAAGTGTCAACTGTCTACCATCAAGCGACTGAGTCTATCGACTCGACTGTCTAGAGTTATCGTTGTATCGTGATGGTGGACTGTGATCGATGTTGGTCGATTTACCCGTCAAATTCTGTCGTTCAAAAAAGCATGGTTGTTGGTTTTCGTCAGAAAATCATTAAATAAACATTGTTTTAATGACGCAAATGCAAAGTAATTTATATTGTTGTATCTAAAATACATTTGTACCATAACTTGAATTTCGAGCGAATGTGGGTGGTTTTACAGCCCTTAGAGGGGTAGGGCCTTGCTTTGTGTGAGCTATTGTTCTTTCACGAATGGACCTACAGTCGGTCTTATGCCGACTCCGAACGCCCAATTTGAAAAGCTTTGTCTAGACAGTTACACTCTTCGAGCATTGCCAGTGACTCGAAAGAGGTGGGCCCGTAAAAACAATTTTGCTAGTACCGGGAATCGAGTCTGGTCTTGCGTAGGGGTCGATGCACAAAACCCACAACGCCACGGCCGTCACTTTCAAGCAAATAGAGTCGCAAATCGGAGAAAAAAAGCAAGTAAAACAACCTGCTAAATACCCATGTCCACAAATTTATGAATTCAAACGAACATGGAACCACCGCCCCTCAGAGTGGCGGAATCCACATATCTCCCTCTAACTCGTGGGACCTCACACGCTTTCTCTTCCTAACATTCGTGTGCTTCTCACGTCTGAGCAATAACGAATTCAGAGATTTGACATCCACAACTGTCAGACGTATACAAATTCACAATTTTTGATCGTTTTTAATTTGCAATCAGAAATGAAGTATGATAGAGATGCCCAACTCCTACCTCTCTTGACCCTTAAAATTGCCAAATTGACAAATCAGAGAACGGCATTTACGTTATTTCGTGAATAACTGTCAAAAATGCATGAATAACTGTCAATAAGCCTTTGAAATTCGTCGATATTTAAAAAGCTAACACATAATTCTAAAAATTACAAATTAGCTGTTAAGCTAGAGCGATGAAGCCTTAGGCAAAGGGGTCATACTCATACGCGATTCTCAGTCGATTGAGTGACACAATACCCACATTAATTTCAATCGATAAATTCTTAGACTCTCGATCCAATCGACACTCACCAGAAACTGTCGTTTACTTCCGAAGAAGTCGAAGGCATCTCGAGTACTGTGCAGGAATGTAAGTAGGGATAGCCAGCTTCTACATTCCTTGTCTCTAAACATTTAGATGTCGTTTTCTCAAACAAAATTGACCAATCAAAGAACGGAATTCACATTATTTCGTGAATAATTGTCAAAAATTCATCAACTGTCCAAAAGCCTGTGAAGTTGGCCATCTCTATAGCACTTCATTTCTGATGCTGCATAGCTAATGCTGGAGGATTGGCTTGAAACTTGACTTATGCCAACCGATGAACTTTTACTTAAACCTCAATAGGCCGTTTCCACCGAGCTTAAAGTGGCAGCTCTCTCAATTTTCAAGTCACTCGCTCCCAATTTATGAGTGCCAGCCAAAAGAAATGTCACTCGCTCTCAATTTCGAAATGATCGCCAGAACAGCTGTTTGTTGACAGGACATAATAGTGTGAGAACACCGGAAAATAGAAATTGACAAAATTGGAATATGAACACTGAAATAAACTGAAATTCAAGCTGTAGGCTTGTGCAGTATGACCACCTCTCATAGACGGATGAATTCAAGGGCACTGTAACGAGGTTTATTGGAAACCGAACCCTGGTAGGTTCGGAGAAAATTGATGGAATCAAATTGAGGAAAGTCATTGAACTAATAGCCGTGGTTTCCAGCTCCGTTTTCTTTTTTTTTGACATATAGGCAAACCTCTGTAAGGCGATTTTTCAAATTGTTGGGGACTTAAAGGGACCCAGGGACTTAAATTTTCCCATGTTTGTTGTCGTGACTACTCGACTTATCAAGTCTACGACCCATGGATGGTCATAGCCTGAGAAATAGCAGCCTTCCATTGCTGACGGTCCGCCATGCTGCCTCCACTCATCAAGATCAAGTCGTCTTTCGTCCGCGATCACCTGATTCTTCCACCGGAGATTCGGCCTTCCTATCCTTCTCGAACTCAGAGGAGTCTCAGATTCGAAGGGACTGTGTACAATGTGGCGGTGTGGCGGAGCCAGTGCAGTAGAATGATTTTTACCATCATCATCTTGCTGCAGCTGGAAGAGCTCGCGGTTATGTGCTCGCCTTCATTCGCCTTCTTTGCAGACTGGAGCATATATCCGACATGGACTTATCCTTTCGAATTCGTCAAGAATCAGCTCCTCGACCAGCTTTCGGCTCGATATAGAAGGACTGACAAACGTAGAGTTTCTTAGAGCTTAATTTTGGTCCCTCGGGGCGGGGTTTTGACTCCAGTTGGTTCGAGAATCCGATGTACAACCGGTTGCCAAGGACGATCCTACGTCGGATCTCCATTATGATGCCTTTGTGGAGTTCAAGTTTGCCCCAGAGCAGACAAACTCCTTCAATGCCTCTAAATGATAGCTGCCGGTGTTAATGTTTTTGCCTGGACACACGCACTAAGTGGAGCAAGGAAGTCGATTGAACAACATGGGTAGTGGAGTTGAAAGAAAGGAAGCGTGCGAAGGGCGTCCGCATATCCACCGGGTACCTGATGAAAGAATGGATTTTTGTCATTACTGATGGAAAATAAATTGCATTTTCCAAAATCACCATAAATTGGTCCATCAGATTCAAGTAAACAACAAAAAACAAAGAAGATAAAATTCGGTCTTATTTTGTTCGAAGTTATTTCCGCATTTTCTTCACCATTGTGTCGCCCATCATCACGTTGATCACACCATTCTATTGTGGGTGTCCATTCTTTAAATAAAATGGTGAGAATGTCACCTCTTTGCTCTTCCTTTCCTGCTTCATGGCTGCGACTCTGCGGAATGTTACAACAAATCAGATGATGAAGGGTGGTCCCATTGACTTTGTCAATTCGACTTTACGAGATGAAATCTAAATCTCTGCACGCCCTTATCATTTACAGGTTAGTGGATTACATTGAACCCTTTCCCTCCCTGATGACAGCAAAATTCAATTATAGTTTCCAGCGTTTCCTCCCACCACCTGCTATGTCAGCTCTGGAATTTTCGATGAATGCAAAGTAATCCTATTAACGTTGAAAAGCGTCGTCTAATCGTTGTGAGACGAAGGATTTGTGCCCAATCGTTTTGAACGCCACTTTCCGCCCATGCTCGTCTGCTTGAGAAGTGGGACCGTACACAGACACTCGAACAGTATGTTCCTCCTCCCTGCCCTCCTCGGACTCACATCTGTGTGACATCTTTCCATCGACTGGCCCTCACCTAGAGGTGCATCGTCTTGATCCCACTAAGGTCAGGCTCCTCGCTCGGCTTTGCATTCACAAGCAGTGCACGCAGTCACACACAAAGCTACCGCCGCATAATTGCATCTAATAAATTTTAATTTCAATCAATTAAGAAGATTTCCAATTTGCGTTCCTTTTCCATTCCGCAAGTCAGCGATTCATTGCGCGCCCTTTGCCGTTGGCCCTGGGCTCCGTAGCGGTTAAAATGTATGGTGAATAAAATCGACAAAGTGTTTAATTACTGGTAGCGTTCCGTTTCAGTACAGTGGTGCTTGTGGCCTTGCCAGATGTTCAGCTACCGCTGCTCGATGCTCGAGCAGAGATCTTCATCTCACGGAAATCCTTTTATAGCGGCAGCCGTGATGCTAATTACTTATGCGAGCTGTACGAGTGCACGAACATTGTAAACACCGCACACAGAATTCTTCTCCTAAAAAGCTTGGCTGCCGATGGCAGAGAACACACTGCATCGCCCCTCCTCCGAACGCGCCCGGGGCAGGTTGTTGCACTTTTTTGTGCCGTTTTCACCTTTTGGCTTCTGTTGGCGATGCCATTGCTGGGTGCACAGGAAAATTGCTCAATCGTGATGGGATTCTGAATTCAGCGAAATAAAAAAGCAAACGTGAAGCATAAAAATACACACGTATCCTTGAAAGCAGAGACGTAGGTGGTACGAGTAGGTTGCTATAGTTGCAAAGCAGAGAAGTAAATTGCTCGGGGGTGGAGGAGCCGACCCTCTTCATGGGCGTGGTGTTGTTTGATCAACGGCATACGGTACGATGTACGGAACGTGAATTTTGAGAAAGTTCCGCTGACTTTTCGGGCTTTGACTTGAAATGGATGCTGTTTCTGAGCCACCACCGGGAGGGTGGTGGTTGCTTTTTGCCTCGAGAAGGTGCAGGAGATTCCTCCACTCGCAAGGTGGCCATGAGTAGGGGAATGCTTTTTGCTCTTTACAACGTAGTTAAGTTTAAAGCGAAATGTTTACTCCTGAGTGGGGTGGAGTAAAGTTTGTTAAATCTTTTAGCAGCAACACAGAGCAGCAATTCTGAAAATTCCGTTCTAACGATGACGGTCTCTTGCAATGGTAGCCAATGGTGAGCTGGTTGCTGAAGGTTGGATGAGTGCACTCGGATGAGAAGTTGTTACAAATAAAAGCTGCTTTGTAAGGCAGTGGCTTCACTGTGTCTGATGGGTGTCAGTGGCTGGCCTGATCTATGGAAAGACTGTTTGTGGCTGTGGAAGCCAACCAATTCCATTCGCATTGTGATGCCTTGTGTTAATCCTTCTCCATTGGGCTTAGAGGAGGGTGAAAACTTGGGCGGCTTCGTTGCGGGACACCGAATGCATCTTAGTGGACTTGCAGTTTCATGCCAATCCTAGACAGCACAGTTTGACTGTTGTATTCTCTCGAGAGAGATGGTGGACGAAAATATGAAAGTTGGCGTGTCCGAAGTCGAACCTTGACATTCAGATTATCAGAATCTACTCGGCGCACAATGGCAACAACTGTCCAAGATGCTAGACCGATGAATCTGGTACCGTTTTCGGCTGGACTGAATACGCTCCTGTTTTGTAATTAACACTGTCCATTCACATTGCACAACAAGCCATCCTGCCAGAGTATGACCTCTCCAAGGCCTTCCCTTGCCTGTTTCAACCGTTAAACTGTGCCTTGGTGAGGCAGAGGCCAGTGTGAGGATCCTAATTAGACCACAGTTTTGAACTATTCCTTAACCATCAAGGAATTAAATGCCTCATACCCCATGAAATGCTTTATCCAATTCATGTAAACAACTTCAGTTGGCCATCATACCGGTTCGAGTATTTCTTCTGCTCATCCCTCTGCAACATGTAAGCACACTCACATTTTCAGTTACATCGCCATATAGTTGCAGCCAACAGTCCTACAGTCATTTGGCTGAAAATCCACAAGTGCACACCATGTACTTGCATTCCCACACGAGCATCCTTATAGAAAGAGGAGTTCTTGAGCATTTGCAAGGATTTGCAACCGCATGAAATATTAAAACCACATCGTTGTTATTGCAAAACCAAAGAAAAAAGACGAAAAATCATTCGACAGTCTTTAGGTATCCGTTTGGAATTTTGCACAATTTGTGGCGCACGAATGCATCCTGATGAAGGGCAGTGCATCCTGGTTTCATCGCATACTCGTCCATTGGCAGTGCATTTGCATATGGTACAGGTCAGATGTTCTGTGAGCAGTTGTGTTTCTACTTGCAATGTAATTGATTTCCTGTGGGTGAACGTATTTGTTAATATTGGATATTGTGAATCCGTGAACGGGAATTTCCTGAGTTCTGCTCCTCTGTCCTTGCTCCTCTCTAGCTTACACTACATTCCTAATGCAATGGCTGAAGGTATTCCTGGCTTACTTCGTACTTCAATTTCTTCTCCGGTTTCTTAAGCTGCTCATGGTAGCCTCCGATAGATGTCTAACAGATCCAACTTCTCACTCGTAGTTCACGTGTGCAGCTTCTTTCGTAATTTAATCAGAAAACTGGATAGTGGATATTCAAACACTCCCGCCTTTCCTTGTGCATTTCTGGGTCATTCCTTATTTCTGTTCTGGGGTTGTACGGGCTAAAAATACTTTTTATTGCGGAACTCCTCGCGATGTCTTTGATCTCATGTGAGAACTGAATGTTGTGGTTACAATTTGTCCATGTTCGAGGAGGAGTGCTATTTTTGATCAGTTGTGCGTAGGTGTTAGGTTTGATCACCTTTATTCGAGCAAGTATGCATCTGCGTTCGAAAAGTTGCTCTAGACTCCACGGACATACGTATTTAATCAGCGCTCAGCAAAAGTACACCTCTTCTATGTTTTTCCCACTCTGACTAGCACACGTACCATTTCTGAGTGCACTGGTGGGAACATCTGTCTTTATTGTTGTCATTTACTCTGTAATGACAATAAAGTCCAGGTGGTCTATGTGAAGTTCAGCCACCACTCCTTAAGCTGCTCTGTAAAGTCGTTTCAATGAAGTCCAGGTGAACTATGTGAAGTTCAGCCAGCTACTCTGTAAAGTCGTTTCAATGAAGTCCAGGTGGACTATGCGAAGTTCACCCACCACTCCCTTACCTAGGTTGGCAGGTTCGACTCTGAGCTTGTGATAGATTGTGCTCACAATGAAGGTGGCCACAAGAAGTGTGCAAGGACCTCAAAAACGTGTTATGTGAAAAGGCTCGTTGGTTGAGTACCGGCTCCACTCGGAGAGCAACGGAAGTAGAGGACGTTCTTCGATATCTCTGCACATCTCTACATCCTGGTCCAAGTAAAGCGTGTAAAGCGGTCTCAGAGACACAATTCATTTACTCTCGTTTACCGCCAAACCTATTTGATCCACTTCAGTCTCAATTCAATTCACTTGGCTCCTTGACAGATGGCAGCTTTCAATTGCTCTCATAATTGTCATCCGCGCATGCTAGTTGTTGCAAAAGCCCTTGCAAAGATCGTGGCACGAGTGATAGCCTGTAAGCATTTTACAATCTCCCAAAGAAAGATGTCGAAAGAGGTTCGTGGCAACTGGTCGTCTTAGGAGCATTTCGTTTATTTCGTTACCAAGCTCCACGGAGCTGCGAAAACTCACAATGGTCATCCTGTGAGTATGGCACGAATGTCAAAACAAGGCATAATGATGTTTAGCTGCATTCTATACCCGCTATATTTATGCAGCATTGAAAACAAAAGTCATGGGTAGCCATACAGCCCATAGAGGCAAGGGCCGGGCCTAGCTGTGACCACTTGTGTTGTGCGGCCTTTTGTTCTCTAACCAGTGGAAGGGACCCACAGTTTTATGCCGACTCGGGCAAGTTTGAGAAACTTTTTCTAGAGTAATAGCCTTCAGTCACTGGACAGAGGTGGCGCCATTATTTGTCGTAGCGGGAGTCCAACCCTAAGTGGTGGTGGGTACTGATCTGCATGTCATGCAGTTTTCCTAGATCCTAGCTCAGTGTGAAAATGTGATCTATTCTGGACTTGCCTGACAGGAACCAGACTATTGATGAATGGCCGAGAACATTTTCTATGCAATGCTAAGAACACTTTTCCCTCGATGATTGACGCACTAAAAGACTTCTCGTTTCTTATAGATTAGGCTAACGATGTTGGCATTCCCTTTGTGCAGCAAACATTTTCTCTGATCTGTTTTAGAGATGAATTGCTTCATGCGACAAAGCACCAGCTGGGTATGGTACCCTCTTCGTCGAGAATCAGACGTCATTGGACTCTCGAAGTGATACAAAATCGTGATTAAGTCAATCAGAATTATGGCTTTAACTAAAATCTCTCTAGGATGACCTGAAATACGCTCTGAAACCATAATCACCTGTGGCCCAGAAATGAGCTCCGAATCATGGCTTACTTCGTCTGTCAAATTTCATGGGCTTACCATAAACCCGCAAGTCATCAAGTAAATCGGTATTCACCCGAGCGCCAAGCAGAGCGCATCTTTTAAGAATGCATGAAAGACGCCATGTGCAATCAACTGCAACCCACACCTTTTGGGGGGCACGTTTATGGTCTTAATTCCATTATGTGCGGTTCCCCAATGAATGAATGGACAAGTCGAAGATGCATTGCCAGCATTTGTTCGTAAAACAATTGACACTGCCGGCGGCGACGTGTTAATTCCGAAGGAATGACCATTATCTGCCACGGCATTCGACATGCTGCCGAATCTTCTCGAATTACCTCGTAATATCTGATTGAGCACTTAGCCGATACTACGTAGCGTTTATATCGCCTCTAACGAGGCGAATGTCTCGCTTTAAAGCGAACCGCCAAAAGTATAAGCACCGACCATTAATTAGCAGCCAAAGTGTCAAAACCAACACCAAAGGCGTTCAATCGTATCGGTGCCAGAATCAGTATCCCTTCTGAATATCTTCTTGGGAATACCTGCACCGATTGACTTGTGTGTGACGGTCATGCGGGTGCAGGTGGGGATTGCCTGGTTGTAGGCGTATGCGAAGCGAAACACTCTCAGTGGATATGTGTTGTGTGGTGTCGTCGCCTGCTGAGGTGGGTTTGTTTATTGAGGATCAATTTCGATGCAGTTGAATGAATTTTGTTACCTTACGGCTTACGGCGGCGCGGCAGTTTGTCATGCGTTCATAGACATTTCTGGCGTCACTGAAGGTCGGCTTCGTTTTTATCCTTGCCGTGAATGATATCGAAATGGTGACTCGTAGAATGAGAGGGACGATGCCACGTGGGGTGTGTTTTAAGACTTAGTAAGACTTGAGGCATGTGTACAATGAACAGCTGTTCTTCATTGACAGAGGAGTAGATTGCGGCCCCAACCGCCATCACTGACTTGCAATTGGACACACGAGGATGGTTGAGGTCCTTCTCCACTCGTGTCTACCTTTCTAGGTGCGGATGTCCTCTCCTGTGTCAACGACTCAATTAATCTTAAAATGCAGCAGCCCAATTTTGACAGGATTTCGTTGCGACAAGAGTCCTACATGCACTCCTCACTGAAAATGCACTCTTGCCAAGAGATGAACAAATTACAGAGCATAATATGTTCAGTCATGTTCGTGCTCTCAAGGCTGATAACCCCTCCGGGTCGGATTATTAGTTCTCCCATTTCCTGCAGGTTCCATCGCTGTTCACTGCCCAAGTCAAGCTGACCCAACAAAGACCTGAACACACGAAGATTAGCCAGCACACGGCGAAAGCAGAGGCACAAAGGAATTGCAAAGATAAACATCGCACCAATGGTAGAGAATACGAAGGACACGTTCGCCGTCATCGTACTTTCGTTCGGTTTAACCCCTGAACTTTGTTTTCTTTCGAACGAACAAAATTCCACGACTTCGGGTCCCAACTCTGATGGGATTCAATTCAGCGTCGCTGCTTTCCCCTCTCTTACTCCCGTGACATGCATCGCTTAGACTCTGTGGTGGTCCTCGTCCAATGACAAGACCAAAGAGGACTTGGTGCGGTGCAATGAACTCAAACCAAATAATTTTTTGGCATACGTCCCAGAGAACAACAAACTAAAACTCCATCAACCACCACGTCAGCAGACCTTAGTGTCTCACAGAATCACAGTGTGTTTCCACAGAGGTGGCATTAAGGGATGGTAGGACGCAGACAGTGAACAATGCCGAATCCCCTGTGTGCGCTTGTAGTGGTGTCCACGTTTTTATTACTTCAATTCATTTGAGGGTTTTCCTAGAGGTTTTCCGTTTCCCATTTTCTATTTTCTATTTTCTATTTTTCCATTTGCCTCTCCCCTGGCATCTGCACACCGTGGCGATGCAGATGCGCTGAAATGCAATGTCTGACCACCACCATCTTGATTGGTGGTTAGTGTCCTTGTTTGAGAGGATTTCGGATTTCAGTGCAACTGTAGACAAGAGGCCGCCCGAGAGTCTCGGGCCGAGACGAGCGAATGCGAGAGCATTCTTGTCTAATGTTGAGTGATTATTTTGTAAGCATTGTTGACGGGGGTAATTTTTTTTTTTCATTTGCCGTTGTTGCTGCTGGGCTAGTCGAGATTTTTTCGCTCCTCAGTTCGTGCCTTAAGTGGACAAATGGCTGCACAATTAAATTAAAAGAAATGCAGTGGACGGGAACATTTGCCGAGATGGAGTCGTAGCGTCGTTTTTGTGGTTTTCCGGAATTGAAATCTTATGTAAGAGCTGTCTGGATTGACTCAGCAGAGGATGGCAGCCAGCTTCGGTGGTGCCATTTGGGCTTGAAGTGTGTGGAATGCCGGGCGATTCTGTGGAGTTCAATGAATTTGTGAGGCTGTTGGCGGAGTAATGTCGTCCATCGTCGCTTGTATCTTTTAATGGATCTGCTTTTGTCCTTGCAGATTGTAAGTGCATAAAGCGACTGTAAGCTGTGCTGTGAATGATTGCAGGTTCTTATCTTGTTTGGGGATAGCTGCTTATTCGAAGACGAAATGCTTGCCTTATTAATCAGTGCACGCTAGGTGGTTGGGTGGTTACTTAAGAGCCTTTACTAGCTGATGTTTATATATGATTGCAAGCAGGAGCAATGGACCCAATCACACACATTTGAGGAGGAAAGCGAATGTGATTGTGAACTCTTCATTGCAAACCGAATCGATTTTTATGTACCTGGACTCCAGTCACATGGTTTTGAGGACGAAACGTGTGACACATTGGCTGCCAAGGCAAATTTGAGAAAATTTCAAAAAACGTTCGTAAATTATACTTTAGATCACAAAAAACCACAGAAGATCGACATTAAACATATTTGCAACGCAACCTGGACGTGCAGGACGAATTAAGGAATGGCTATCAAAAATGCTAGATATGACACCACACGACGATGTAGTACCTTACTTGCATACTTGGTCAAACCAATAGCGTTCATACCCTCGTGGGTAGTGGCTAGAAATTTTGCCAGTCGAACCTCGAATGAAGTTGTAGGTGGCTATCATATTTGATAGCCATCGCAACCTGGGAAACCTGGGATATATGGTAGGCATGACAGCCAATTTGTTGATCAACAGAACAGGGTTGCCGCATTCAGTTCATATGGACATGCCCAGAGTCGGAGCCCTAAAATAGTTGTCGCATCCTGAACCCACAAAGAAACTGGCCCTATCGAGATGGAGATGACGAGCAAACAGTGATCCCCTTCGTGGTTGAAACCGGAAGGGATAGGAATCGCGCTGGCACTGGGGAAGTACAAGCAGCGCTGCCAGATTCCAAGATTTATCTTATTTTTATGATTTTTGACATAAAATTGTTTCCAAGATTTTTGAACTAAAAATACAAAAAAATTCTAAGATTTCGAATTACCAAATTCTTATACAAAAATTCCTTTGCAATTTTCGAAATATACAAATATTCCAAACGAAATATGAAGGGAAGCAAGACCCGCTCATGCCTAGCTCTGCTCATGCACCGATTTTTGAGTAAATATACTTGTATTGTAAACCAACTGCCATTGTCTCGTTAATGATGAATTCCACTTGACTTTGAATATTATTCCTCTTGACAAATTGTGCCTCGGTGTAAAGGTTCAAGACCGATTGGATTCTTTGAATCTAAGCATCAACGAAGCTGAAGCATTCAAACAGACTTGCTTGGATTTTTACATAAATAAAACTTGCCCATCTAATCTGAAAAAGATTTGACTTTAAAAAACAATTCCTTGCGAAGTTTTAGTTTTAATTGTAAAAAAGGTATAGTATTTCCCGAATTTCGTGATATAAGAAATCTAAATTTAGAAAAGCCTACCTCGATGTTCCGCAGATGTAACACCTTTTTGGGAAGGCGTTCTACAAACGAAGCATGGTAATGAGCGTTTAGCATTTCCGTTAAAGAAGAAATTCGTTTTTGAAGTCTTTTCTCTTACCCATTCACTACTGTTGAACTCATAGTTTTCGTAAATAAAACGATTCGTTGTAGCATACCGAAGATTAGCTAAAAATTCAGGAGCCTTCTTGCTAGAATTTGAATGTATACAGCAGAATTTTGAATAAATTTAATTCGAGTATGTATACCTCTGAGGCAGTAGACTGTACTAGATTATATTAGAATGTATTGTTAAACGAATAAAAAATGTTGTTTTGCAAATAATGTTATATTACGCAAAATAATGTCACATGTAATACATTGAAATATAACGAAGTTCTTCTGTTTTAAGTTTTCTCATATCCAACCAAATCTTTTTTTCAAGATGTTTAAAGCTGGAAATTAAGACTTCTGGTGGAAATATCTGGCAGCACTGAGTACATGTGATGACTTAAGAGAGAGAGAGAGGGAGAGAGAGCGGCATCATAATCATAAACCTCCTACATCTCGCATGTGGAGTTCTGATAACGTAACGTCTGGTCAAGTCACATACCCCACGTCTACTTGATTGACTTAAACTCGTTACAATGAAGCTCAATTCATAAGAGCTACCTCAGTGTTGCTTGCTCTCTAATTTGGAACTGAAAATGTCTGATGATCTTGGGTAGATCATTATGCAAAGTCGTCAGTCGATCTGAAGAAGCGCAGTTTTTCCTTAGAATGACCAAGATCTTCGATCTGTTCTCGTAAGTAAGTAGCTCTGACACACGAATGTGTGAATTAGCATGATCTGCCTGCAGAGCACTCTAAATAAGAGGCGCTGAATGTGATTGACTTCAGTCATTCTCAAAAGACGGGTTTGTTGAAACGCATATTTTCTATATCAGAACATCATCGGTACGCACTTTGAAAACTTAACCGCCGACGGTCATCATTGAGAAATAAAAGAAATAGTAATGGACCTAAGTGGCTACCTTGAGGTACGCATTTTGTAGTTTTGGCTATTAACTTACAGTCTCTCTTTGGCAAATAGGGATCCAAATAGGATCGCCATTGCCAGCTTTGAATATTATACCAGTCTGACAATATATGAAAATTAAATGCAAAAAACTTCCGAGAAACTTTGTGCAAGAAGATAAATCAAATTCCACCAAAGACCCACTTGAAATTCTGCAAAAATGAAAATGGTGTGAACTGTCCTCAATGTTTATTGCCAGTTGCCATTGCACCGCCCAATCTGCAAGCCATCAGCCTAAACAGAAACATTTTCATCACGTTCCCTTCATCACCGAGACATCCTTTTAAATCAGTTCGAATTGCTGCTTTCTCTCTTGTTGCTCTGCGTTGTGCTTGGATCGGGGGCGGCATGAACGACTCAAGTCCTAGAGACCACTTCATCGAGGTCAATTCAAAATAGGTGAAATGTTTTTCTCCCTCAAAACTTTTGACCACTGCGAAGGCTGCGAGAGGGAGAGCGAGTGCACTGCTGTCGATATGCAAAACTAGGTCGTGTTCATCGGATTTATTTCAGTCCTCCTCTCCCTGGGTCGCTTATTTTTTCTCTCCTCTTTGAATGGGATTTTCATTTCAATTCGTTTCGTTTTCAATGACTGCCTGGGAAGCCTTCAGAGTTACCGATGATGGTGATATGAAATCAAACAAAAAATCTCCCGTACCACTTAGGGTTCTGTTCAGCGCGCAAAAACAACCACAAACTCGAACTGGGTGTGCGTCGAGAAGACACACGAGTACACTGCTTCACAACAGTCGCGCTGTTAACATGCGATGTGAACCATGCAATTAATGGTCAGGTTTTCGGCGATTGGAACATTCATCGTCGGCCATCCACTAAACGACACCTTGAAGGTGAAAAGTAATTTTCAGAAAAAACAAACAAACGAACAACACATGCCCGCAGGACATAATCATCCAATTTAAGTTGCCGCAGAACATGCGAGCGGAACAAGATTTTCAACACCAAATTCACGGCCGGCACACCGATGCGGCCATCTCGTGTGTATCTTGCGGCGAGTGTGCCAAACTGTAACTGCCGGCTATCAGCTAATTTAAATGATTTCCACACATCATTTTGGTTCTCTGCTGTGCTGTATTTTGTTGGCTTTGAGTGCAAATATTTGTGCCAAGCATCGTGCATGGCCCCCAGCACCAGCGGGTTGTGCAGATTTAATGACTTATTTCGGCCTCTGTTTCGGCAGGAATGCGATAAGGGAATCAAAGAAGGAACGAAGAGCAGTCGGAACTCGCCAAAGAATTCCCCCTCGCTGGCGGATGCATTAAGACATCCCTTCTTATGCTGTGCGGCCGGCCTATCCAATTAAGAGCCCTCCGGTCAACTGGCAGCCGCCAGTCAAAGGCACGACAGGGGGTGGCAGAGGACGTCAATATCGATTTGAATTTGCGAAATGCAGCATCGAATCGAATGAAATTGCTTTTCGAACTCGGCCAAAAGGGAGCAATTTAATTTCAGCACACCCTCGTTCGTACAGCGAAGTTTTGGGCTGCACAACCATTACAAACCCTTCGCAGTCCGGGGCTGCTCATTGTACGTGGTTAACAACCTCCCACTGGGCGAGACTGAAGCCGGAGTTATTGACGTTCACACATCGAGCTAAGGTCATGCGGCGGCAGCGGGTGTTGCTGAAGGGTCGGGTCCAATGGGCATACACCGAGTACAGACACAAGTCCTGATGCGAGGAAGAGTGATGCACAAGCGTACATATGCGCACTCAAACGAACATGTGGTAGTTCGTAGTAAGTGCCAAATGACACCACGCCACGTTTGAGTTCAAATTTATATTTCGGGACACCCTTGCATTTCTCTCGAAGTGAGCTCCCATCAAAGCCATGCAATTGCGACTCCCTGCGGCTAGCGTTGACCTATCGGTGTTGCATGTACAGTCCAAGTTGCAGGACATTCTGCCCGAATGGATACAGATCGGGGCTGGCTTCGAAGGATGTGCCAGGCGGTAGAGTCTTCGAGTACTGGGTCCCCAAGCATATGACTCATTCCATTTCATTGAACCAACAAACGAACCGAAATTGACTTACTAACCTGATTATAAGAATTCGCCGGGAATAAAACCCGACAGTCACGCGACTGAACGACTTTAATGTTCGTCATTTTGTGGAGAGTGCTCTTCAAACATTCCAAGAGATTTTACTACAGAAGCGCATTTTTTCGTATTTATGACTAACATGGCAATTATTTGAAGTATGCCGTGAGTGTACTGTGAGTGTCCTTTGAGGGCCCAAACCTAGCATGCCATGAATCTCAATTAAACGGCTTCGCCCTTGCAGGTGACGTAACACTCACATGATAGTTCATTGAATTCAATACTAGTCTAGGGCCTGTTCTTTGGTTAAAACGACTCACGACAATGGTGACATCACTGCTAGGTCGATATGGGAAGTGGTATAATTTTGTCAAAATGCATTTATTATGTCTTTAGGTTTTGTTCTGCGTGCTGGTGGGCAGGGAGAGCGGCGGGTTCTTCAAAGTGGCGTCGGTTTAGTGGGGAAGTGTATTAATTTATTCAATTCCAACGGGCTTGGGTTTATCATTTCTTCTTTCTCTGGCGAGTGAAGGACCCGTAAAGGGTGGCTTATGAGGGTCTGGATTCCACATTCTGACTCAGTCCGGTTTTTCTCTGTTAGACTGGGATTTGGAGACAATTTTGACCGGTTTACAGCTCCAACCGGGGAGCACCATATTCCATGATTATAGAATCTTCTCAATCAGTCGAGGGATAACCTTCGATCTGTGCTGCACAGCCTGAATTCGAAGTGAATGAACGTCGCGAATGGACGGCCGTACATGAAGAAGGGTAGGACATGCCGATGCGGATGGCCTGGACGTTCAGGAATGCGTGGCGGTGTGGCAGTTGGTTGACATGCCATGACAGGAAATGTGTATTTGAAGACCGTCAGGACGTCTCAGTACAAACAGATAGCTCAAATATTGTGATTAGACAGGCAACACCATTAAATGACAAAGTGCAAGAGTAGAGGCCCTGCTGACTGTCCTGAGATACCTCAGAGTGGACAGAAAATGGGTGAGGATGTTCTGAGAAAGATCTTGGGTGCATTCGAGAGAAAGTTGAGACTCAAAAGATCCGTGTTACATAAGCAGTATATTCGAAGAATGATTCGGTAATTGGCAGCGTTACAGTCTAGTGCTTACACAGGTACCGACGTTAACGCCTTAAAATGATTCAGAGTGCTGCGTCTTTCTCAACATTGTCAACATCATATCACATTGTCCTCAAAAGCTTGATAGGCCTTTTAGTGGCCCTTCCTTCCAGAGCAGAAACTTGACTGACTTAGGGACGCCTTACAATAAGCTTTACAATATTTCTGTGGCAGCTTGTGGCCTGTCGAATTCAGTTTGTTACTACAGTTCAGACATTTCTTAATTCGAGTTCTATTGAGATGTCGTAAAATTATTGTTGCACGTGTCGCTTCAGCGGGCCTCGTTGTTGGTCGGTGAGGCGGCCCATCACGGGTCCACCTCTTTCGAGTCACTGACAATGCTCAAGGAGTATAACCGTCTAGAAAAAGCTTCGCAAATTGGGCGGTCGGAGTCGGCATAAAACTGTAGGTCCCTTCCACTCTTCAAAGAATGCACAAGACGAGTGCCTGCCGGGAAGCTAGATCCAAGTCCTGGTATTGCCTAGGATCCTAGCGGGGAATCCATTTAATTTGTACACGATGATTTACACAACTGACGTAAAAAAGAGCCGGCAGCGACAAGCTACCTCGCTCCATTATTACACTCCCCCTCAACTAGTGCCTAAATTATAGAATACCCCCTCTCTTCGCATCAAAATGTCATGCCACTAATTCTGATTGTCGGCCCACAGACCACAGAGTGAGCAACCGGACGTCACACTAACCCTCCCTACGCCATACCAGAACAGGCATCGCCTTTGTCCCCTGAATTGGATCAAATATCGAATAATCCAAATGTCAATCGAAGAAAAGCAATCTCTTTGGATATTTTCCCATATCCCCTCTATCAATACTGCCAACAGGCAATCCACTTCGAAACCGATACCACTCATAAATTCTTGATTTCCATCGCCAGTCATCGATGCGGATTACCAACCGCTTAATGACAATCGATGTTGCCATCCGCCCAAAAATGATACAAATTATTCAGAAACAGAAGAAGAGGACAACAAAAAAAGTCGAACGAATCGAAAGTCCTATTGTATCGCAACAGCACCAATTCTCACCGACAACAATGCGAACACCCATGGTTCTGGGGGGCATACGTTGCATTTCCCGGGCCGGCGAGCGAGAGAAACGAAACGATTTTCCCATCAGCATGCCTCCACCAAAATGAATCGTCGTCGATATCATCTTTGGCAACACAAATATTTTACATCGACTTCCCCACAACAACAACAAAAAAAAATATCCCCAATTTCGTCTGTTGATTAACATTTCAAAACGCAGGCACCCGTCCTCTGCGGCTTGCTGCGTGAGAAAATTCGTGAAAAGCAAAAAATAAACACACGAGTTGGCGAGCTATCGATACCGATACCGATAACAGGCAAATCGTTGTTGTTGACGGTTCCACCACGGCAGGAATTAGCTTCCAATTAGCCCTCGAATCACGCTCATTGATATCTACTTGGAGGCACAGAAAATCCACGCGGCGACAGGTATCAGCAACCGGCTCAGCGTTAATTCTCACCTCAGCGAGCGCATTGATTGATATCTTAATTATTAATTAAACACTTTACCGCATACACAAGGTGTAGAGCCTTCCCTCTGGCTCAGCAAAGCCACAGGGACTTTTGGTGATGCGAAGAAGTGAAAACGTCTCAGGTTGTAGGCTGCCGCGAGAGATTTATGCGCCAACGGCACGGGGCGCTCCAGGAACGAGTTCCTACTCGAAACGAGTGTGAGTCAGAATTAACATATGTAAGGCACGTAATTGTCGCTCGATAATTATACGAAATTTTGTATTTTTATTGCTGATCATAATTTTTCTGGCCCATAAAAACTGCCCTGTAAATCAATAGGTCTGCCATGTTCGAGTTGGAACCGTCCTACTACGTGGGGAATGTACACTCTGTGGCGGAAGTGTGAGGCCAGTTGTGGAAATACATACGGTAAGCCTGTGTGTGAGTGGCGCTTCGAGGGAGGGAATGTGCGTCAATTTCCAGGTATTTGAGATCAAGCTAATGGATGATATATTGGTTTTTGTACGAAGTATTTTTATAATGTACAGAAATAGGCATTGCATGAGTCATTCCTTTGAGGGTTGCCTGTGCAGTGATTTTTTTTTCTTTTGCTGGAATGGGTTGACCCAGACGAAAATGAATGACGTGGCTGTGATGGTGGCTATGAAATCGTTTGCCCAAAAACTATTTAATGTGAAATAAATTCCTCAGCGTTGGTACAGTTCATCGAACATACTTTGTTGCTGGAGAACAATTCATCAGAAGGAATTTTCCCATTTTCGAATATGACCAATCAGAGAACGGTATTTACGTTATTTCGTGAATAACAGTCAAAAATGCATGAATAACTGTCAAAAAGTCTCTGAAATGAGTCGATGGGCTAGGGGTCAATCGGCTGTGGAGTTGGACATCTCTAGAATACTTCATTTCTGGAAATTGAGTAATTTCGGCAAAATGCCTCGAAATTATGTAGGATCGAAATGGGTCAGTTTCCCATACAACGAGCCAGTCTCAAAATTGCCTCAATAACCTCCATTTTAATACCCATATCGGTCGGGCCATGACGTTTTAAGTAGGATACACGTAAATCCATTAAACAAGTCACAACGCAGCGGTCGCGCTTTGATAGTTCATAGACCGTAATATCCTAAGCGCGAGTACAAATTTCTAGGCAGACCTGTTTCTACAAACTCGAGCTTTTGCCCGTTGTGAAACAATTTTCTTTAATTACTCGTGATTTTTCATTCATGGCAGACTCAGGCAACTATTTGTGTAATTTTTTGCAGAGCTTTATGTGAAATAATTGCATTTTCTGGTAAAATGGATTTTAGATTATTTTTCTTGTGAAACTCGGGCCTTTCTTTGTGATTTGGAAAAGTGAGTGAGCCGCGCTCTGGCATTACATTCTCTCTAGCTTACCGATGCCTATCACCGCCTACAATGGCTGGCGCTTACATCGGGTTGTTCAAGTCCGTGTGTCCATGGTGGTCCTTTTGGTAGTGGGGTAGTGATGCGTTCGCCGACTTAGCCTCGATGGTGATTGCTATCGCTGCTCTGCTCTAGAATCCATGCAGTTCGACGTCGTTGGAAAGTTCTGCTCATTAAGCAGATTTAACGCGTTGAGGTAGCGTTGTCCGGGGATCCGGGAGTTTCTCAGGATCCTGATTTCCTCGTTAGGATGGTTGTTGCTATTTAGTAGCTGCTTTCTGAACAGTGTCACCATGTACTGTTGCAGGGGGATGATGCGTGCTTGGTCGTAAAGCCTATTGTTGCTGTGGTGCCTTTGACGGTCCCTGTCGAAAGTGAGTCCGGTACATTTTTTTTTTCGAAAATTGCAAGCTTCATCATGCTGGTCTTAGAGATCGTGTGCCATATTGGGCTGCCGTACGTTAAGATCGGCCGTATAAGCTGCTTGCATAGCAGCAATTTTGTCCTCTGGCTTAATCCATTTTGCTTGCGCATCAAGGGATAGACGCGATGGAAGCCTAGGCTGGCCTTCTTAGGGGTCAGCTTCGAATGATTGTTAAGCCTGTCAACGCCCGACCGCGCGAATGCGACATTGTCATTTGGCCTTAATGAAATTGTGTCCGAAAATGTGTATTATAACAAAGTATGACAGTTCTCGTGTAGTTATGCCAGCAAAACCAGCTGATTTCTCAACCATTATGCCAGTTAACTTGCGCATTCTAAATTCGATGTTATATTTTCCATACGATGTCGGCGAACATACATTTCGCTGTCAAAGCGAATTTGCTTCAACCGGAGTGTGAACTCAATTTCGAAATTGTGCAATTTCGCATCTAGTGGGAATTTACTAAACCAACATTTTCGACTTTGTTTAATTTTCAAACAAGGGCCATTCTACGGAATTGTTATATTTTCATTTCATTTGGTCAAAAATCGTATTAAAATGCGCTATTCCCGAGAATATACTGCGATATACAACTTTCCTCAGCACATTCATAACTCGGATTCTCACACAAACTTTTGCCCGCCACTATACTCGACATCAGACACTCCGTGCGACACGCTTACACAACCAGACAGTGCTACTGATTAGCTATTGATGGGGGGCTTGTTCGTTTCGTTTTCCACTTCTATGGTGGACATTAGGCCCGGCAACAAATCAAATCATTAAATTTGGATTTTAATTACCCAAAACATTGTGGATACCGTTAATGTATGCAAATTCACGCAAACGAACTCCACAAATGACAGATTAATCAATGTGTATTCTTCGCCTTTGGCTGGTCAGTTTCAGTTTCGTTTTTCAGTCCACACATCTGTCAGATACATTTTACGTCTTTCATTTGGCCATTGTGTGCGTTATCACATCGCGGCGAGTGAGTGTGCATCGTGACATTTTTGTGAAGGATGGCGAGTGTGCGTTTGGGGAGTGTGCCAATGCGGATATTTGTCAAAACGAATCCATGTTTGATCATCGTCATGTGGAGGCATTTACGGTCATAATTTGTGAGATTTTAACAATATTCTCTTGGCATTTGCATAAATACATCTGATTCACCCTGAAGTCTGGAGGGAATTTTTTGGACAGAGGCAAAGTTGTGATGTTGTTTGGGGCAGAGCGGAGAGATTTGTTGTGTTGGTTTGTGGAAAGAAATTCAATTAATTGCGGATAATCTCACCCGCAAGGACATTAAGCCGTTCTTTATGGCAGTCGCCCGCTGAAATGCTGTGTTTAATTATTGTTGACAAACTCATCTGCTCTTGGTTTTTGGTGAACGGCTTGCGGAGATGGTTTGTGGATTCTTTTCTTTTGATTTGTTGTTCTGGGATGAGCTGGGATTACAGTGTCGGGGGGAGAGCGAATGGGTGGCTTAATGAGGAAATCTCTCATCCGGCCGCATGACGTGTGTGACATGTGATATATTGGAGTTTCGGGTTCTTGGGAAATGGATTACCACCCGAAGGTCTCTGCATTGTCTCCAGCTGAGGGAGTGGCTCGATATGGCTCTCGCCGGTGTTTCAAAGCAGTTCTTGAGCACCCATCGGTGTTAGAAATTGGAAATGACTGATAAATCGGTCAAGTTGACGCTTGATATGGGAATTGTTGAGTGGAAGATGGATACAAATGGGAACTCCACAAACGATTTTCTTGCCTTCCTGGGGTTGAGGGTAAGAAGTTCGACAGACATCTTCGAACAAGTGCTCTAGAGATGCGTCTTTAGCGCCAGACATCTGCATGGGGTCAACGGCATTCAATTACCATCATAATTTTCCAAGTCGTAAAAAGTGAAATACATCAGCTCACGCGATGCATCTACAGCACATGTGCATTTATCCAGCGCCAACAGATGACTCGTTAAACGCCCATCACATCATTCAAAGTCCATCACCAGAGGTGCTGACGAATTTCAAAGCCAAGCCATGTGCGCTATGCGCTATGCACTATGACCCAAAACCTAATCATCATTACATAATCTCATTGAATTCCAGTCCCTCCGGGCTCAGCCATCCGCACATGTGTTGAGTTGCGCAACAGTCATATGCACATGCCCCAGGGAAACCCGACCAAGCATCTATCAGCACGATGCCGAAAGAGCATCCTTCCGGTACCCTCCCAGCATAGGCTCTGAAATGTGCAGCTGTCCTGTCACAAACACCGCGCCGCACATGAGATGACGCGCATCGACAAGGGATGTTCGAACACCGCATTAGGGGCGAACCCGAAAATTGTTAGCAAAGGAGAAATGTAATTAAATGAATTTCACCCCAAAAAATGCCTTCATCCCTCGACGCGCCGCTGCTCCCTCTCTATCGCTTTCATTCAATGTCATCGACCGAAATGGGAATTGTTACCTTGCTAGAAGCAACGTTGGAAGCCTAGCGTGTACCTCCCCTAGTCGAATTCATTGTTCCGTCCTCTCTGGCATTGTGCCGGCCACTTGCATTGATTACATGCCGTGAATCGTGTCTAGTAGCGGCGCGGCGCTTGGCGGCTCGCTTTCCCTGTCAGGCGGCAGGCGTTGAAACTCTCAGATGGCACGTGTAGGCTTCACCGGAGTGAGGAGGATTCGGAAAATTGAGAAGAATGAAATATTTTTTTCCGTTAAGTTCAACGTATTCAAGGGTGGCAGGCGCGCAGAAGTGATTGCTTCCCCTGTGTTCGCGTTTTAATTACATTCGCCGGGAACTGCGATGTCGTCGTCGTCGTCCTGCCGTGGAGAGGAAGGACACTTAATCACAGGCCGATAGTAATTACGCGAAAATGCTGTGAAACCCGAATGGAACCTGATGATTGAGTGTATGCAGCTAAGGGTTCATTGTCGGTGGTTGTGGAATTCCTCAAGTGACTCCGTGTTGATACTGGATGAAAAATGACAGCCTGCCGTGGTATTTATAATTTCCATCATCGCCGAGATATTAAAGTGCTTGTCATGCGGAGAATACAACTCCTCGGGCGAAGTTCTGACTCGAGACGTTGGGAAACCACCTCGAATCTCGTTAACTTTACACGGCTGTGGCGCCTGGAGACCATGTCCCTTTGCTGCGCTTGTTCAGCGTGGGTAGGGAATTGCTGCAGAGGTGGATTATATTACGAATGTCATTGGCATGGCATTGGCATGGGAACAAATTGTGGGAAGGACCTGCTGAATGAGGAGTTGAAATACTACTCGAGATGGAAGTATGTAATTTTAAGTTTTCACATTTATTCCACACAACAGAGCAACGGTCTTACACTTTAATTCGGCAATGAGTTTAGTCGGCTGTATTGTGGGGACATTTTCCGTACATTTGGGGGATGATGCTGCTGTAGGCTTTGAACGGTTTTCGCATGTGCGAAGATTCATTGTACATAAATATTTATTTTCTAAGAGCCATCATCATCATCACCATCTCCAGGCCATCGACTCTAACTCATCAGGACGCCCCAGTGTAACCATGCGAGTTCTTGGACTTGGTCAAACCACCTCGTCCTGGGTTTGCCAGGCCAGTGGTCGCCTACCTGATGATGAAATCGCCTCGGAAGTCATGATGGTGTGGGCAATCGTGCCACGTGACCGAACGTCAGCGAAGCATAGCCCCTTTCGTTCGAAGAAGCAGCTGCTCAAAGTTGAGTTCCTCGTGCACTCATGTGTTTCTCAACCGGCACGCGGCGAGTAATTCCCACAGCAGCACGAAGCAGTCTCATCTCGGCAGCTTGTATTCGCGGTCTTATTCTTTCGGTCATTACCGGAATTGTATGACCATATGTGAGAGTTGGAATAAATACTGAGTTGAAAGGCGCTAATTTGGCTTAGATACCCAGCCTGATTACAGATCTTCCGAGCTGTCTCAAAGTTGACCTGAGCTCGACCAATCCTACAGGAAACTCAGCATTACTCCTTCCAACACTTCTGAAAAATACCCCGAGGTACTTAAACATCTCCATCTGTTCCATGAGACTCCATTATTTTGTAACCGTGTAAATTGCAAAAGGGCAATTTTCATTTGAGTGGATCCATTCCATTTTTAAGGATTATTTCATGTGAAGCATTCAAGCACATTACCTGGTAAAGTACTGTCAACATTTACAAGGTTTTTTCTTTTGAATCCATTTTTATTATTTGATTCATTATGTACTTAAATACTAGGCAAAAATTCTTAAAACTAGTTAGACGAACAATGGTGCTAAGTGTAACTTAATGACCCTCTGCGGGCAGTCTAAGCTAAACTTAAAGTTATGTATTGGGTCTATAGCTTAACTCGTGCGGTTTGCTAAGAGATGGCGTAACTTGTATTATTCCATTGGAACATGCATTGGAAAGCTACTGTCATTGTACGTCGTTTCAGCATATGTCATTCATTTGAAGCGTAAATAACAATATTTTTTGTTCACTCAAATATGTCGAAAGGTGTTTTTGCGGGGAGTTCTTCTTCATTACTTTAATATGAAGAAAACTGCTGCCGAATGTCATCGTATTTGGTGGAAGTTTACATGCGCTAGCTAAGCGAACGTGCCAAAAGTGAAAAGAGCACGATTTAAAAGGTGATGGTATTTTTGGCTTGGCCAACCAGTCAAATCAACGGCAAAGCCGAATATCCATGGCGCGAAGGTAATGCTCTGTATTTGGTTGCATCAGAAAGGTGTGCTGTATTATTAGCTGCTAAAACCGGGTGAAACCATCAATGGACAATGCTACCGAACACAATTGATTCGTTTGAAGAGAGCAGTAGCCGAAAAACACCCGGAATATGCGACCAGACACGAGGCAATAATTTTCCATCATAAGTCTCGGCCCCACGTTGCTATTCCGGTGAAGAACTGTTTGGAAAACAGTGGATGGGAAGTTTTACCCCACCCGCCTTATAGTTCATACCTGGCCCCTTCTGACTACCATTTGTTTCGGTCGATGCAGAACGCCTTCAATGAAATACGGTTCACATCAGAGCAGAATATCAAATATTGGCTTGATTCATTCTTGTCCACGCTGGCGCAGTTCTTTTGGGATGGGATCCACAAATTGCCAGAAAGATGGGAAAAGCCAAAGCTTCGATTCGTTTCTAAGGACTTGACTTTGCCCAAAACACTGAACAGCCCACTCCTGGCCTACGGCGTGGAGGCTTGAACAGAACCGAAACCACATGAAGCTATATCTACATGTTGGCGTTAACGGCTAGGACGGCTATGGAACATGGATACCAGAGACATCTCGGCTCTGGTCCGACGTGACTCCGAGCCGGTGGAACAACACAGTAGATCAACTATTTTCGTTGGGACTGAGACTGGGAGCAACTGTTCTTGCAGAAATGAGGCGAACATTACGAAGTCGTATTTTCTCAACTCATAGCCTGTAGGTACTGTATTTTAAAATGGACGTGACACATCTATTTTAAGATCTTGTAGAAGGTCGTATAATGTAACTCAATTCACGGTGCGAAGTGGCCACACGGAAGTACGGAAAGAAGATCAGCCAATAAGCAAAACTCAGAAATACAATCCACTTAACTGAACAAACCACAAACTGACTGATCTCTATAAATTTTATCAGTAAGCCATGAATTGATAGTCAAATTTTTTGATCTGATTAA
This sequence comes from Eristalis tenax, assembly GCA_905231855.2. Classification (NCBI taxonomy): domain Eukaryota; kingdom Metazoa; phylum Arthropoda; class Insecta; order Diptera; family Syrphidae; genus Eristalis; species Eristalis tenax. The sequence goes on along the minus strand of HG993125.1, from coordinate 60,699,886 downwards.
AACTAATCCCACATCAAGCATTCCGAAAAGCAATATCGATCGCTTATATTTGGGCTGCATATGTGATGTGTCTTTCACTTCCCTTATTTCATAAAGAAGAAGCAATGAAAACCTCCCCTACTCGATTCCTCACTCATTTCATTCTGCTTCTCTCTTTTCAGGTGATGCCTTAGTGCTACACACCCTAAGGACAATGGATCTCTGTCCAGACGAAGCACATTAAATTCTATTCAATTTTTCATTCGGAACGCCGACAAAAGGACTCATTGCAAAAATGTTCTGACTCCAAGTGTTTTCGTAAAACCAAAAATAAACAAAAAAAAAACTGAAAAAACAAAATATATCAAAAAATACAATTTATCAATTAAATATTTTCCAACCCAGTGGATAGTGAGAAGTAATACAAAATAACGGTGAAAAAGGATTCTCGATAAACAGTGAACTTGTCGGCCATTGCAACGATGGCGACACGGTACGCGGACCCCACTCCGGTGGTGGGTAAAAGTTTTCAAAATAGACGACATCCCGTCGGTTGGCTTATCATTTTGTGTGTGTTAGTGTGTAGTGTTAATCTCGGCCTCGCTTTAGATGTGTCCAAACATCCCGATAGTCATAACGACATGTCCCTAGTCCTGCCGCACGACACATATCCCGGCTTTAGCATTAAAAATTTCAAAACGGTCCCTATTTCGAACAACGCCAGCAACTATCATCTCCTCGAGACGGGCTACTCCAAGTATTTCACGGTGCTTGACGATGGCGTTGTCATGACGACATCGGACATCTCGCCACTTGTGAATCGGCCCGTGAACCTGGTCGTGGTCGAGGAGACGCCCAACTCGACGTCCACTCACAACCTGCAGCTGTACGTGATGCATCGCAACGATATGTTACGGTTCCCCGGCTCCATGCTGGACGCCACCGGAGAGGTGAGGGAGAATCGCCCGGCTGGCACTCGAGTGCGGGGTATTCCTCTGATGCAAGCCTTCTCAAACCGCGACGCTCAGAAAATCAAGTACTCCATCATCGGAGGAAACGAGGATGGAGCGTTGGCTCTGCAGGACAGACACCACACGAGGGGCGATCTCAAGGACACCATAATCGTTGACAACAACGACGAAAGCGGGGTGTGGCTGGTCACTGCTAAGCCACTCGACCGCGAGACCAAGCACTTTTACGATCTCTCAGTTCAGGCGTCCGACATGGACGAGGTGGATAAGACGGTCTCGAAGGTGGTCATAACCGTTCTCGACGAGAACGACAACCGTCCAGTGTTCGTCAGCGAGGAGTATAAGTTCGCTGTGGCTGCCGAGAAGGCCACTGACTTGAACGGCAACGCAACAACGACATGGAAACGCTTCACAATACTCGGCAAGGTCGAAGCCAAGGATGGCGATGGTGACAAAGTCGCCTACAGACTGTTGGCTCCTAGCAATGTAGTCATTATTGTCCCGCAGACGGGGGAACTGATGCTGGCCAACGAGCCTGAGAAGTCTGAACTGCTGCTGGACGTGGAAGCGCATGACTTGCGTTATCCAAGCTTGTCCAGCGTCCGCCCAGCCAAGGTACTCATCGAATTCGTCGCCCCCGAACCAATCTCGTTCATCATGCAGCATCTGAGCCATGATTCGGTGAATCAGCATTCGCATCGTCGCGACAAGAGACGAGTAACGCGCGCGGTCCGTCCAACAAAACGTATTGAGTTCACCGAAGCCGATGGCGACACCGAGGGCAAGTCTGTGTTCCAACTCGAAAAGGAAACCGACAAGGAAACCTTCAAGATACGCGACGAGAATCCATGGGTTACGGTCGAAACCAATGGCGCGGTGCGTGTGAAGAAGAAGTGGGACTACGAGGAGCTGGGTCCTGAGAAGACAATCGATTTTTGGGTTATCATCACAAATACCGGACACAATGGTGAGTAAATACTTTATGTTATTTAATATCACTCTTGGTTTGATTCTGAGCTCGGTTAGGGAACATTTCGATGCTTTGGAGTGGGTTTCTTGGCTTTGTATGTACAGGCGATTCTTGTGATGTCTTAATTTTCTTCTTTTTGAGTCTAATATCTTGTCAGCGATCAGTAAAAACTGATACACACGATGTGTCAATGCACAACCCTGTGGGCCTCCATTTATTCTTACTTCAGTCCTCGCTGTCATAAGTATACGGGGAGCATCGCACTCTAGGCATGATAAATACCGAATTAAAGCCTACCTGCAAACATCAGTTCATAGACCCCCCCCCCCACTACCCAGGGGTCTCCATTTATCCACACGAATCCAGTTAGCAGAAAGCTTTACACACACTCGAACTCGGATGACTCCCTGTTCCATGACCTCATCCAGCCTACCAGGCTGCCTCCCCATGCCGGCCGACCCATCTCATGCGCTCCATCGAACCCATGTCAAATTTCCGCGAAAAAAAAAGAAGCAAATCCGGCCCATAAGCCCCTTGAACAAATGGAAAGAGATTAACTTCCCTCACACGATACATTTCAATCCTTTTTGCTGCTCCCACAGCGATGGGCGTTTTCTGCACACATGCCTCCACCTGTCACCACGGCCGCCTCGGATCCATAGAAAAATGCGGCTTAAAATAACGCCTAAAGACCTTCCGCAAACAGTTTCCCGAATCCGTACCCCATGGCTGGGGCGTAGCGTGTCGCACAGGAAATTCAATTGAAAGTTACTCCAGCCACGCTCCCCCAATTGGGCGTCTGCTGCGTCTGTGTGCGTGGTTCTCAGCCATGAATCAACCGGCAAACCGCACACGCTCAGCGCCCTGTGCGCGTTGCACTGCACGGGGCGGACGAAGAAAGAAATTAATAAATTGCACTTTTGGCGGGCAATTTCGACACACAGATGCGGCTACTAAAATACTACCGCGGACGACAGATGGTGCCGCTGCTGCCTCCATTGGGGTCGAGACTTCTCCTCGCAAACGTTCGCCGTTTATTTATAGAATTAAAATTCCACCCATGTTCGCAAGTTTCGAAGTCAATGCTGCTGGTCGGATGACGGTCTTCTGTGGCCGGGTGCAAGCAGAGTAACGCACTGGCTGCACGACTTCACTGTCATCGTCTTTGTTGGCGTCGCCGTCATCCCAAAATAAACATCGCATCACATCACAACCATTGGATGCTGAAGGATGAAGGAGAAATGACGAACCCGACTGATTATGACATGCGAGCTGCTGTGGAGGCACCGCCCCCTTCAAGCCCACCACCCCCCTCCACGGAATGGAAGCCCTTATTGCAATGTGCTTCATGAAGATGTCTTCTCTGCTGGTTACTGCCGACGATGTTGGCAATGATGCTTCTCCCGTCGGTTCATCTCATCCACCCCCAGCGAAAAGATTGCTAGCGGAATTTACAGTGGCGTGCAAAAACCAAGCGGCCATGGAACGTGTTCCCCTCCGAAATTGATGGATCCGGCCACAGCGTCTTACAGAACACCAGATGCCAGGCGGATGCACAAGTCTGCTGCAAAGCATGTTTCGTGAGGGGGTTGGGAGACCTGATGGAGATCTGTTTGTGGAGCCACAGAGAAGAGGGACATAAAAATAAATGGCGTTCAAGTTCTGGAACGAGCTGGTGCATTACCATTTCGGCTTCGCACTCGTGAAGGTAATGGCCATGTGGATGATCTGGAGGGTTTTGTTGCTCTTCGACTGAGGCGGAAGTTGATGTCAATCGCATTGAGATGATGGTGATTTCGGCCACGTCTGTGGATGATAATGATTGCCTGTGGAGGACTATTTCAGTCAGTTCGTTGACACTTTTTCGCAGCTGAATGCGACGTCGATTGCAGGGACGTTCGATCGTGTCACCTGTCAATGATTGGCTTCTTGGAACCAAGCCAACTCTCGGAAGTACTGCAGAAGGATCTGTCGACGAGTGTGACTCGCTAGTTGGCTGTGTAAGCATGAAGTGGGTTGCCAATCGCTGCATTGGATGTGTGGTGCCATTCAGCTGTCAAGATGGTTTTTTTTGCTCTCTAAATTGGTTGCGGAAGTTCCCTCGATGTGGATAAGTGGGAGAGTCTTTCGGTAAAGCGTTCTCATTGTGTTGCTGTTGACTATGTGGATGGTGCACAACCAGCAAAACGCGTGGGAATGGTTTTAGTCCAATTGCACTGACTTGGTCAATGGACACGTCTCCTGAATGGTGACACTTCAGTTGTCCGTTCGGTGCCTACATCGATGTGGCTTACTATCATGATGTGAGGATTTCAAGAAGTGGGCTGTTCCTTTTTGACGGTGTTCCCAATTTTCTTGGACATCATATTCTGACTGCAATCGCCTCGGAGATCGGTTGTGATTTCATTCAATTCCATCACTGTTGCCAACGCACGACGGCTGCAGGTCGGAGATGTTGTAATGCGGGGGTTGTCAAACAGAAAATGTTTAAATACGTTGAAAAGCAGAAGACCACTTCTGAGGCTAGCGGAGATGTGCAATGTCAATCAAATATCCTTCTGGTGACACTCTTTATAAACGGAATTGCAACTGCAACTGACGACTGAATAGTGAATCGGTGAAATAACGTTCCCCATAATATGTCCACAAGGGCAAAGTTAAATGGTGTTCATTTCGAGAAATCACTCGCTTTTGATATGTTTTACTTCTTTCACCGGCTGCGCATGTAGCGGTGTCCTGCTGAAGGTGAATGTCCAATGGCACCAGATTGAAATATTCACTCTTATTCTCTTCGTCGTGTCACGCGTTACTGTGACAAATTTTAGTGAACTGTCACATACAGCGACTAAGACAGTACAAATTTGCCACAGTGACATGTGACACCAACGTCGTCTTCATCGTCTTTGTGACGAAGAAGTTAGATGCGGGCGTCCTCTCTTGCGTTGATTCGGAGCTGAAGACATCTTCTTATCGCTGACAAAATCGACTAACTCCACTAATCATTGGTCGTCTGAAGCCACCATCACTCACATTTGCACTCTTAAACGCTTTCTCTGGAGCAGACCAGCAGCGCTTATGACTGTCATCAGCAGGACTTGGGATAAACACATGCCCCCACGAGGTTGAGTTCGTCGGCATGTAGTCAAGGGAAGCAGTAAGCTAGCTTCTAGCCACCCGCTTGAACGATGATTGTGTTCAGACACAACACCCCGCAACTTAGCTGGAAGTAGTGTTCCTGTCCCTGGTTGCTCATGTTGAATTGGTGATTTTGTTGTTGCCTCTGGCTGCTCTTGGTGAAGCGGGGAAGCTTCTGTACATTCTCGCTCTTCCTCATACGTCTCTGGCCCTGTTTTCTTGGTTCCTAGAGTGAAGTAGCGAAGTTGATCTAAGTGCCTCCGAACGAAAACGGGACCATTTTGTTTTGCCACTATGGCGGGAATCCACATATGTCCACTGGAGTAACTCCTCGTCCACACTGGTTCGTCGATATTAAGTAGTGTCGCAGGAGTCGTTGGAGAACTCTCCTTGGATGATTGCACTGGGTTGTTGTTCGCTTGTTCGCAGCTTGTCGCAATAAGTCGTCGGTATCCTCATAGGAAGCAATTCAGCAGGTGACTTATCAGTTGTTTTGCGATGCCAATGTATGCTGCCTAAGTAAAAACCTTGCCAGTCGAGGTTGTAAGCTGTCCACCGGCTTGCGCTTTAGGTACTCCTTCGTAGTTCGAGGCATCCTTTCAGCTTGGCCATTATTCGCTGGATGAAAAGGCGCTGTTAGAATATGAGATATCAGGTTTCTTCTACAGAATGCGCCAAATTCATCCGAAGTGCAGACCGTTGCATTTCTGGAGACGATAGAGTCGGGTAACCCAAGAGTTGCACAGATGTATAGCAAACTATTAATTGCACTCTGTGCAAATGTTCATCGCGTACGTAGGAGAAATAAAACAGGGCTTATTTCCGAAACGCTCTCATCATTCTCGACTCATTGCTAGAGGACCGTTGTTCGAAGTCAATGTAGACGTGTAGGCCCTCTCCACCCTTGTCAGAACAATAGCGCAGTCAGCACGGAGGGTTGCTGTAGAAACAAGACCATTCACAATTCCCCCTCAGAGTGTAGACGCTGCACATTATATTCAATTTCACGAATGTGTTAAATCAGTCAAAGAGTTTAAAAACTCTGATTTCATCTGAAACCCAGCTAAGTCCGACTCCCGAAGGATCTCTTTGAAATTCAAAATCTGAGATTTTGAGTTGACCGTGTTCATTTAACATTCCCAACAACCCCGAAAGGACACTCATAACAGATTGTCGCTGACATTGTGCAACGAATCAAAGAGACACTGCGCAAAGAGACGAACTGAATATTCTCAAGGACTCTCAATGGCCATGCGGGTTTTCTTTCGTTTAGTTGAGCATCAAAATGAGGTTGGATTTGCCTTAAAACAATTTCAACAGTGTGGGGTCACATCACAATAAACTGAAGTCGTACTCGAGACCCATCCGAGCGAGCCAAGGCATTCCATTTCCAAGGAATTCCATTGAACTGAGCGTCTTGAGGCGTAAGCGAAGAAGGTCCTTCGACGAGCTCTAATTAACTGAGGGTTCACCCGTACAGAGCCCCACGAGGGTGCGGGTACTGACTGCTCGCTGGCTTTCCAACAAAGCAGTGGGTTGTTGAAAAAAGTGGGTTTCAGTTACGACCAGTTTTTTTTTCTTTTGCATTCCACATATTATTTCGCCCGTCAAGCAGCGACTCCCCTTGTCATAATTAATCACAATTACTCTCGGCAAATGACAAACTCCAACAAGACCGCAGCCTTCGCGTTTCACAAAAAAAAAAATACAAAATTAAACACAAAAAAAAACAAAAAAACAAATAGACGGGGAAATATGAACATCAGACTCGTGGGTGCGTTCAGGGCCCGCACCGCGGTCCGGCGAAAACAATTACGCGAAATGAATGCAAAAAAAAAAAAGAACAAAAAACAACAACATCGTCCAGAACGAATGAAGAAATAAAATAAAATGTAAATTAAATTTTAATTGGGTCGTCATCCCTGGTGGCGTTGTGAACTTATTTTCGTTTTTTGTTTTTTTATTCGGTCGGCGTCCCTGGATGCTGGAACCAGTCGCTCCCGGACTCGCATCCCTCTGCCAGATGAATGAATATGTCGCCAGTTTACGCGTGCTCCTCTGACTATGAATGACGACGGGACGTTGCGAATTCTGGTTTACTTCTGAAGTACATCATACAATTCCATTCGCGAAAATGGCATTGCGCGTGTGTGTGTAAGACAAGAGGATCACAATGGAGACCAGACGTTGGTAACGTTGAAAAGTCGAGGCTGTCGTTGTCATTGCCGGCGTCCATTGGGTATTTGAGAGAACATTGCGGCTTCGAGCACACACTGTGAAATACATCACCAATGCACGGATTCTACGTTTTAATTGCTTTAGAGTCAGACGGAGTCCGAATGGGAGAGGCTTGGCGGCTTCATGGCATGAAATTATTTATTTGAAGCAGTATCCCCCGATGGATTTATCTTATTTTTTCGGTTGAGATACATCATAATGATCGGTAATTAACAACTCTGAGTTTATGTAGTCAGCTCGTGATGAAGCCATGAACCAATTGTTTATGGATGGTGGGAGCACATTCCGCACAAAAACAGACAACAAAAAGTGAACAAATCAACGGCAACATCACCATGTTCCCAGTGGATGTAGGCCAGACGGCGGGAGGGTGATCCTGCGAGGCTTTTCATTAAAAATCTCGCTCGCACTCTGGTAGGGGAGATGTGTGGAGAGTGTGGCGGTCGCAATGGAAAGGGTGTTGGTTGTGAAATGAATGTCAATGCTGCCAGACTGGGCAATTTTACGAAATTATCCCTGCGGACGGTGAAGTGTCCCTGACAGAGGATTGATTTTGATTTAGTCGATGGGCTCCAAAGGGCTCGGATGGGCTCCATGGGACAGGTGACTTTTTGAATTTTGAAATGTAATTAATTTCCACTCGAGATTTAACTCTGAGGTTCGCAAATGTCACGGACTTTCCGACGGTTCTCGGGCACTCGTGTTCAAATGAATTGTAATCCGATTATAGAAGGCTTTGGTTTTCCATCTCTTGGCGTTTGAAGTGGTGTTTTCTGTGTGTTTTGCTGTGACGTGGGTAACACATCGGAAAATGCTTAAACGCGGGTTTAAGTTAGATTGGAATGAAAACTAAAAAAAATTGTGTTGCTTGAAAAAGTATATATTTGAGCATATATATATGTATATATTTGAGGAGCGGGGTATTCTCCCTTAAGAGTCGAAGTAAGTTAACTTGCTAAGAGTTGCCAGCAGAACTGGAGATAGTTTTAGTTGTGAGTTGCGTATGTCATAACTGGACGAGAAGGGTGAGAAGCATCGTGTTCATATTTGCTTCTGAGAATTGAAGTGAAATATAACGAAACTTAACGAAACTTCTGGGAAATATTATAAATAATGTGTACACAGGGAGCAATTATCTTCGCTTTCATTTGAATAATGTGAACGAAAGTGAAATATAACGAAACTCAGCGAAACTTCTGAGAAATATTATTTATAGTGTTATGTGCATAGAGAGCAATTTGTAAGGCTCCCAATTGAATAAAGTGAACGAAAGTGAAGCAGAACGAAACTCAACGAAACCTCTGAGAAATATTGTTTATAATGGTGTCTACACAAGGTGCGATTATTTTCACTTTCATTTTAATTATGTGAACGAATGTGGAATATTAACGAAACTCAACGAAACTCTTTTATTTATAGTGCTATATGCATAGAGAGCAATTAGTAATGGTTCCAATTGAATACAGTGAACGCAAGTGAAATAGAACGAAACTCAACGAAACTAAGCGAAGGGGTTATGACGGTAACATTGTATAACTTCTGCATATTCAATAGATTTTTTAGCAATTCGCTTATTGACAACTTAGCGAAGCGAGAAAGTCAAGTCAAGTCAAGTCATCACGGAAATGAAGAAAAGGCTCAAGGCGCCCACGAATCTCACCTCTTGAAATGGAGTCATTATTAACTCCCTTTTTCTTAAATTTGGCAATGTTTCACAATCACCGTGGGACACTAAATCGTATTTTAAAGTGAAATCAATACATTTATGGCACCTACTTGAATTACACAAACACGCATGCAGCTTCGTGACCTTCAGTCGAGGACACACCGGCTTACATTTTTACGGCACCAATTTTCTGGGGCAACTAACTAACTACACTGAGCAGAAGGTTATCTGATGAGGGAAAATTTCTCAAGCTTCTTCGATCCGTTTGGCACCAAAGTGTTCTTCAAGCCTACCTCGGGACTGAATTCTGGAGGACTGAGTTTTTCACAGTGCTCATAGTACTTTTCTCTAATGGCCCGTGATAAGAAGTAGGTCAGTAGGTGATTTCCTTCAGTCCTTTGAGGCCCTTAAAATCGACTTCCTCTGACAATAGGGCAATCATCCGCTTCCTTAGGTTTCCGATGACTAACTTTGAATACCTTTCGATAAACCGATGTCAGAGTCAGTACAAATTACTGTAACAACCCAAGTGTGCACAGCCATCAAATTTGCAGTTGATGGCTTACATATTTTCTCAATCCTCAGAGAAACTCGCTGTTGTTGCTAAATTGTCCTACTGAGAGTTACTTGTACCAAACCTGAAACCTTGAGCTTGATGCTCGCACAGGCATACCTTCCATAGTCTTCTGCGAAATGAACCAGAAAAAAGTGATATTTTCCTCCCGAGAGAATACCGCTGGAGAAACAAAGCAATGCGTTAAAATCTCTTGCACTAAATCGACTTAGAAAGGTGTATCGTTTCGATGCTTTGAATATCGCCTTTTTCCATCTCCTCTTTTGCGATTCCCAGGCCTTCTGTAATGATTACCCATCCGATACCCTCGATCTCCCTGAGGCGCACTAATTCTGTTCCTTACGGAAACCCTTTCAAAGAATCCCTCGTCTCTTCTCGCGCCATACGTCATGCTCACTCCTTTGTTGGCCCCAATCTCAATTTGAATAATTGAAATCTTCTCCCGTCTCTCTCACTCTCTCTGTCTGTACTCTGGCCTGGCCTATCGGTCCGCATCGAAACTCTCGACTAATTGTCACACCCTGTGAAGAGCTTATCACCGGGATATGTACTTAAACGTCATATTGATTGCACACACATACAGCGAGAGTGCTGAGAGCAGGAGACGTGTACACTTTCGAGCGCAAAACCATTTTCCGTTTTACCAGCATTCCCCGTCACTGAGTGACTGGGTGGCGGGTGGGGTGTTCCACTTTTCAAAATTATACTCACCACAGGAACTGTGGGAAATTGTTGGTGAAACAGGGACAGTGCACTTCATCGTACGCTCGCACATGGCACATGCGGTGTTTGTGCTCCTGTGTGTGTGTGTATGTGGGCTCCCTTTCTCGGTAGTAAGAGTGTAGTACTAGAGGCACAGCGCATGTGCCATACGAGGCCATTAAAAAAAACCACTTATCCACCCACCCTCTCCCCATACCCCACCAACACCACACCACTCGTGGAAGAGCAGAGAGTTATGAGCCAACGTGGAAGCAGGTGTCTCCTAGATTGAAATGTGACATTCCCTCTCACCACACGGCAGCGTAATGTCGCTGGGGACTTATCCTTGTTTCCTGCGAGTCCTTCACCCGCTGAACGCCGCCGCCAAAGTCTAACGAACCGTAAAAGTAACCTAAATTTAGAAGATGCTTCTACTGTCTTTGTCGCGGTGTCTTACTCGTCCTTCTTCACCTTGGACCCCTTGCTGTTGTCGCACTTGTCGGGTGTAGCCAAAATTCAGTGCGCTCCCCGCTGATATTATCCACACTCCGTGCATTATGCATGAGGCCAAACTCCGATCCTTTTTGCGTCAATTAACACGGACATTTTATGTCCTCCTCCATCCGCTGTGTATCCTCCATCTAGGTGGTATGTTATGTCCTTCCCGACTTCATTGAAAGTGTTGTGTCGTGAGGGGGAATGGGAGGGGGGGGCTATGACCTCCTTCCATTAATGCACTTATGCTGCTCTCTTGCCAATGTGTGTACGGAGATGAATGATGTGCCCAACGACGACGGCGCTGATGATGGGGAAGGACGGCTAGGAGAAATGGATATGCAGTCTTCCACTCCATCCTGTATCTCATTTTAATAATTCATTTCCTAGTTTGCATATGCGAAACAATAAAAGGCGCACACACACACACACGACCAGCCCAGCCAGGCACAGGCTACAACAACAGCCTCAACTTGATATGCATTAGCACACATTTGTTGTCTGCTGCTGGTGGAGAAGTGACGTCCGTCGGCTTGTGTGTCTGATGTAACTTGGCCCACTATTTCATCTCTCCCCGTCAGACAGAGGAGCAAACAGAACATCGATATCACAGCCCGTGACGTTTTCGAGTTGGGGCCACTTGAGGACTCGCGGCGCTTTTGCTGGAACTCGGCTAATGACGACCAAATGGCCGTTTTCAAGTGTGTCTTGAGAGCGACGCGTTAACTCACACTGAAGGTCATTTGAAAAATAGATTTCTATTGGTCTTAACCATCAGTCGAGGCAACTCTTTGCCTCCGAGTCAGTTTTGATTGACATTCCAGGCAGGGGATGGCTTCGAAGTGGAATTCCTTAAAGCCACTGGATTGTGTAACATCAAGTAGTCGGCTTATCGGTCGGCGAGTGGTCGGGGGAGAGGTACTCGTTCCATCATTTTGGGTCGCTGGAATTTTGTGTGGATTGCGTCACTACTCGGGAATTCGTTGTTTACTCGTGGGCCTAGGTGATGTTTGTTTTACTCTTGGGAGCTTCGATTCGACGACGACGTCGCTGTTCAATTGTCCTTGTGGACTCCACGCCAGGGGGATGTTGATACACAAATAATTACCTCAAGGGGAGGCACAGTTTGACGTTGCCACTGAGAGGGCGATCTGCTTTGCTGCCGACACATGAGGGTGGGCGTAAAGTCATGTTGACAGTGTAGCCCAGTAGCCCGGTGGAGCTCATGTGCGATTCCCTCAAGCCGTTGGTTAATTTGAGATTTACGTACGGCCTAAGGGTGGATTTCTTCTTGTGTACATGAGTGGGTTTCGATTGGCTCGTTAAACTGCTGCCAGCCTACAAGATGTTTGACAAAAAATAAATTCTTGGTGCGATGCCTTCGGCACATCAATCTTAACCCTTTCTTGCGATCCATTAGTTATTGAAATGTTTTAAGAGAATGGAATCCGCTGTGGTTTGAATGATTTGATTCTTGAGCAGAGAGATGATGTTACAATTTTGATAAGGATCGAAGTTTCCGGCGTTGATTTGGTAACGATAGTTGGTGCGATTCTTCACATCTAGCTTATTCGAGGGAACAAACGCTTTCAATTGAAAGATTAAAGCTATGGCGGGTGCCACACATTGAGCGAAGAGTGGTGGAATGTCTAAGCGATAGATGGACACCATATCCACATAATAATAATAAACGAGTCGGCAACGATGCATCATGAATTATGTACTATTTTACAAATTCTTGGCTAATCGATTCTGACAATTTCAGAACTCGGAACGAATCGCTCAAGCGATGTGGCTCAGCGGGATGTCATCAGCCACTCGGGCTCCTCACTCATTCGGTCAGGTGCTAACTTGCTTATTAATTCTTATTTAAACTGCCCACATTGCAGTTTGTGCAACTAATCGCTAAATAATGGACTATCGTCGCTGAGCGACGCGAGAAAAGTCGAACGTGTGTTGCTTAACCAATCGCGCTAAAAATGTTCGTTTAAACTGTTCAGTTTATCGTTGAGCGATACTGGCGACACCGTGATATTTTCCAAACTTATCGCTCAATATGATGTCATAAGCCGCTCAGACTCGCCGCTCATTCGGTCAGGTGCTAACTTGCTTATTAATTCTTATTTAAACTGCCCCCATTGCAGTTTGTGCAACTAATCGCTAAATAATGGACTATCGTCGCTGAGCGACGCGAGGAAGCCGGACGTGTGTCGCTTTAACCGATCGCACTAAATATAAAATAAACTGTTCAGTTTATCGTTAAGCGATACTAACGACCCGTGATATTTTCCAAACTTATCGCTCAAGCGATGTCGCTCAATATGATGTCATAAGCCGCTCAGACTCGCCGCTCATTCGGTCAGGCTCTGACTTGCTTGTTCGTTTTTATTTAAATTGTCCACATTGCATTTTATGGAACCAATCGCTTAATAACAGGCTATCGTCGCTGAGCGACGCTGAGTCTCAAATCGAATCTAAACTCTCAATAAAAAGCCGCACGTGTGTCGCACAAACAGGTCGCGCAATGAATTTAGTCTAAAATGTTCAGTTCATCGTTGACCGACACTGACGACTACATGATATTTTCAACACTAATCGCTCAAGCGATTTCGTTCCAGAAGCGACCAACTAACGCTGCAATTCGCGCGACCGAGTGTAAAAATATGATTCGCTTCTCAGACTCATCGGTTTACTCAGTCACTCATGTGGTAAACAATTTTAGTTGGATTTTTTAAGTTTTCGCTGAGCGACTTTTTTTTTATAAAGAACTTGCAAAATTAATTCCCCTGCGATGATGATGCTTAATTGGTCACCGCTTAGTGCGTGGCCGGATGAGCGCATGCAAAACTTGAAGCTCTGATCTACTCTCATGCCAAATGAATTAAATCTTTGCCGGCTTTTCATAGGTCTCTGCGTTAAAAAGTATTTCGGGTGGACTTCAATTCGTTCGATTCCTTTCCACTTTTGCCGAGCGGATGTTCCTTACCTTCAGTAACAGACTCATGAATGGCTCCGACATGTCTTAAGGCCTCGTTCAAGGAGGGCCGGAGTGCTTGAGATCAATTACTGGTTCTCCCAAGTTCTTCAGTTAAAGAGAAATCCAATTTGCGACCCGAATCTAACATCGCTCAACGACATTATCTCTGAAATGGAACTGCCGTGGCTGTATTTGTTAAGTTAATAAGTTTGCTATTTGGCAACATTGTAAATTGTTGATGTTTTTATATCTTGTCTGATGGTCTCATCCTCGCATCCACCGCTCCGAAGATGAGTAAGGCGCGATTATAACTGTCCTCAAATCGGATGTGGAAGACATGTGGCCTCAAGTCCATCACTCCCCCAATCCATTGCTAATTGAGTCACATTTTGCAACTGACCTCTTAGCCTCCGCCACCTAATTCACCGTCAATCTAGATTTAATTCTGCAGTTTATATTCAAGATTCCCTCGGCTCAGTGGATTGTCTAACCTGCACACGTATCGCAATTCAATTCGGATTCAATTCGGATTCAATTAATTATTCAAATGTATTCCCACCCCCCAAGTGAATAGTAATTTCGTGCGAATCTCATTGCTTTTTAGCAATTTAGCCTCGTGCCCCATCTAAGAGCCCGCAAGTCGACAAGTTACCTCTAAGGAAACATCCCCATTATAATGATTGTTTTTCGATATCAACACCAGCCCGGCAACACAGCAGCCCCAGCCCCCCGGCGGAGTGTACGCCAAATTCGGTGTTCAGCACTGGCATTAATTCCACGTGTGTTACGCGGAGGTACCTGCCTCGCAGCGAACATCGGCGGCCGCGGTAGCAGGCATCGTGTACGTATAAGTGGCAGATTGATTGTTTCATCCAACGCCTGCCAGGAGAACCCCATAGTCGACAAGTAATTTACAGAATTTACCATACGGAACTCAACTGAACTCCGCCATCGAAATCGTGGAAATTGTGGATACTTAGGTCCCTCGCGCGATGTGGGGGGACTGCGATGTTGTTCACTATCTAAACGCGTACTCGTACATCTTTGTTTGGGGAGGTGTGCGGTGGTGCAGCGTGTATGTGTACGGGATGGCATTTCTAATCCGAGCGAAACTACTAGGGAAATCAATCGATTCTCATGTTTTTCCGCACACTCTCTCCTTTCCCGGAGAACTTCAGTTTATGATGTGGGTTTGCACATTTCAGCACGAGGGGCAGCGGCGGCGGCGATGTGTTGCAACTTGCAACCGACCGGCGCGACCGCCTGAGAAATGAGCAACTTCCCAGACTTTGGGAACGTTGTTCGTTTCGGGGTGTACATGCTCGTTTCTGGTTTTATTTGCAATTATACGAGTATGAGCTGTTCGTTGGCCTTTTTTTCAGCTCCATTCCACTGGTCGTGTGTGTGTGTCTGGATGGGGAAAGGGATTCCTTCGTTCGTGACTTGGTTACAACTGGACTGTAATTCAGTTTCGGTTGTACACTACCATCTCGAGAGTCTGGGGCGAGGCGAACTTCCACGTGGTTGAATGGGTAATTGGATTTTAGATTTTATGATTCAGTGGAATATCGTTACCCCACTGTCCTGGGGAAGGACACTGGCGCTTTTAGTTTCTTTTTGACGCATCCAAGTACGATGGAACAAGTTTTACCCACCGGCAATGTGGAGTAATGTGATTGACGTGATGTACAGTCCAATCGCCCGCTGGAGGACTCGTTACATCCTGTGTTTGGTCAACAGGAGCGCCGCGCTAGTGCATGCTATATACCGTGGGGGAGGTATTTAGTCCAGCTTGACTCGTGTTCATGTGGAAATGGAGTATGTGTGTGAAGACACCGACAGCGGGAAAGTTCTGATTCATTGGCAGACGGGTTTGTGTCATCCGCCAAAAATCCACACAAGTCGTGAGTCTTTCAAAAACCCTGCCATTCCCTGCCACGTTGTCATGGGTGTGTGCTATAGATGCGGAGACTCTGTCTGACGAAACTCCAGCTCTTCATACTACTCGAGAAAGCTGCCTCGAATCCGATTTCTTATTTACAAGATCAAAGAGTGTACAATTCGAAGTGCTCTGCGTCTCCTTATCCAAAAGTTCATCTTACAAGATAATGACATCGTCAGTCGATTGTTGCCATGCCGAGGTTCCTGCTGTGGAATGCGTTGTTGCTTATGTCGTCTCGTTTGAATAGGAAATATTTTTGCAATTGGCATGTCGGCAACCACTTGGATGTGAATATGAGGGAGACTCCTCAAATGTCTGCAGTCCTCCCACAGGATTATGATATCTTGAAGAGGGACTGATTTTTGCGAAGGCTGTTAGTGGGTGCTTGGGTGTTCATGGCGTTCAGCTTTAGCGACATGTCGCACTGAGAAGGTGGTTCAAATGCAGCCACTTTATTCACCAGGACTAGGTATGAATAGTTCCGTTTTATGCGGGTTGCCACATAGATCAAATTCTCTCGGTCAGTTTCCCAGTTCGAAGGCAGTCATCCGTCCAAGAGGGTCGCTACCAGACGCGCAAGAGGGTCGCCAGACGTCGCTATAGCGGCATCGTCCGCAAAGGCATTAACCCAGCACCTATCCTTTCCATAGACGGCAGCTGTTCATTTACTGCCGTATTTCACAGGAGAAAAGAGAGCAGAGAAAGGCAGATCGACTACTATCAGCCATACTCAATTTGTGTCTCAAGCATTGAAGCAGTCGATGTACTTCCCCCGACTTTAGTAAAGCGTTTCACAAAATCCCACACAAGCATTCATTTAAAACTCTTGGTCAAATGAACCGATACCCACTTGGAAAGCAAAGAATACGAAGTTGCGTTCATCTGCATTAGAGCCCATCAGAGCCGCATCTGGCGTACCACAAGGCAGCCACCTCGGTACTTTGATTTTCGTACTTACTACAAACCACATTGACCATATTACGGGTCATGGACTCTCACATCTTCGTCCATGCCGATGGCATGAAGATCTGTCGCTTCCCCCTCCCACTGCTACTCTCGTCAATAACCAACCAACCACTCCCTTCAGCCTCATCTTTACGCGAGTTAGGCGTTACCTGCGATCGGGAGCTCAACATTCGTTCCCATATTGCCTTTATTATAAGCAGAGCCTGATGGAATGCCATTCAACGCTCGAATTCCGAGGCGGGCGTTGAATGCGATTCCATCAGGTAGGCGATCGCTTGGGCATAACTCCTAATGAGTTAGAGTCGATGGCCTGGAGATCTCTCGTGCATGGTTTACCCCCGCGACCCCTTTAGTGGAGCATTCTGGTCAGAAGATGATGATGGTGATAAGTAGAGCTTACTCCGTGCTTAGCTCTGTCAATCGCGGGTCAAAGAAATTTTCGAATCCCTGTGTCAAAAAATCTCTGCACATCATCTTCGTCAGAACCAGTCCCGAATATCCCAGCCAATTATGGTGACCTCACTTCTCGGTCCACATTTGCTGTATCGAAGCAGTCCAGCGTAGGATTGTACGCAATCTACAATATGACCCCTTGCTCCGAGCGTCTTACTTATTAGCCTTGAGTCCCTCGAAAACCGTCGCCAAAGCGCCGATCTGCTCTTCCTCCGCCAAATAATTGCAGGTAATACAGGCGCCTCGAATTGGTGTCTCTTGGCACCAATCCTCACAATCTTATGTGCTCAGCCTGGAGGTGGGCATAATAGTTCCGACGACTGTAAGGGCGTTGGGGGGAGGGGGGGGACATATCTGTTTATAAAATAAACGTATATTAATACCAACAACTTGTTGATTAACAGGATATGTGAACTTATCGAAAATGCGAACTGACCTAACATCGATTCGTTCACATAATCGGGACTCTACTGTATATCAATACACGCGATAATGTTTTACTTCCCGTCGCACATGTCAGAACTATGGTAAAATATAGGTTTGCACACTAAGCTTGACTGTCTGAAATTGGATGTTGACCCAAAGTCCTCTTTCAATCCACACCATTACGTTACGGGCGCTCTATCGATTGGAGATCGGTAGGTGTTTTCTTAAAAATTTTAAAATACATAACTAGGTACATGTTCATCTACGAAAGCACTGGCAAGAACCTACTCCAACTTGGTGACGCTCTTTTCGCGAATCGATTGATTCGAATTGAATTGGGCTCACCGTTTAGTAACTGATACTCAGTTGCTGAAATTTTCCTGTCAGAGATCTGCTTTCCTCTGTTCCCCAGAAGTTCCACTCATATCACGAACAGCAGTCTCCAATTTCTAGGAAATCCATAAGCTTGCCTTTCCATCATCTGATATCGATGTGTACGTATTCATACTCAAAAAAAAAAAAAAAACTCATTCAAAATGGGATTGAAAGCATTTCCAGTGGATTACCCGTTTTGTTCCTTCCCATTTGACACACGTTCGACGCGCATCGAACAGGAATGCAAAAATCTGTGCAAACAGCCCTCTCGCCCGACCAACAACTGCGCCGCCATAAACACAGCCTGCTCCTGCCGACATCATCAGCAGCAGCAGCAGCATCCTCTCGCCCGAATCTAAGTTCAATAAACCAGACACCGGCATTGACAACAGCATCGGCATCACATGCCACACAGCAGCAAACTACACAAACAAAGAAAAAGGCAAAAAAAGTACTAAAAATCGATTTAAATCCTACTGCAGTCACATGCACACAAATTGCCAACGCTTTCCATACACAATCCACTTCCTGTGGGGCGGTGTGTTCGTGTGTGTGTGCGAGTTAACGAGGACACTTGACAGTGGGGAGGGAAAGCTGCCTGCTTCGAGAGCACTGCTTGCTAGTGAATAGTGAACTTGTGCCAAAGCACACCGACATCTCACACAAGTCACACGATGTCTCCCTCCGCATTTTTTTATTCCAGTTCGAAGCTGCTCCTAAAATCCATTTCATTTCCCCACCGCAACCCACACCGCCGACGGCAGCCATCCTGGGGGGTTTCAATCCACAGCCTAGCGAAGGGTGATTCAGTTCAGTTATAAGATTTTCTGAAGGAACAAGGATCAAATAATTCAATTGAGGGCAATTGGAAAATCCATCCGGTCGCACAGCGGCTTCCGCCCACTCGCAAACCCCCTTGAATCAGCTCAGAGGGAAAAAAAAGAAGAGGAAAACCAGCATCAAACATAGAATGTATGAAACCACTTCAGGGATCATATGAAATCCTTTCACGACCCTCGCCGCACACACAATGAACTCTCGGACGCAGTGTGAGACAGAGAGATGGGGAGATAGGACATTCAAAGGAGCTTACGTGGACACTTCGGCTCCATAATAGAACGAACAGTCCGACGGGTTTCTTATTAAATGCCAATACAATAGGAAACCGAGAACCGGAATGTGACCAACAAGTGGAGAGTGAGTGATGCCCGAACGTGTGCGCGCAGGATAAATCAACAAAACTACAGGGCCGTCGAAGGATAAGCCTGCAATCGATAATCTCACACTCTACGGCGTTGTTGAGACTGAAGACGTGGAAGAACAGAACAGAACAGGCGGATAAAAAAGGACAAAACAGGACTTTCACCTTTTCCACTTCCTTTTTGCTGAGCTAACCGCACACAAGTGTCGCACACGCAGCGAGAATCGAGAACTCTTGCAGACGCACAAAATATCTTCTCATCACCAGCGGGCTGAAAGACAAAGAAATCACCGAGGATGGGGGGGACTCCGTTTCCTCCACTGTTTCGCTGAAGTACATTGTTCCGGCTTAACGGTGGCAACAAGGACTCCCCTATACACGCCCACACAAAGACGAAGGAAAAGAAAAACAAAGGAAGAGAACAGAAAAAACCGAACCGGGATAAAGTGACACAAGCGGACGACCGACGATCCTTGACGAGGGGAGGATGCTCATTGGAACCGGAGAAAGGAGAGAAGACACAGGACACAAGGATAAGTGCACATCAAATAAAATTCAGATTTTGTATCCTCCCCCGTTTTTGGCAGTAGTTCATGGCGAGCGGAGCGATGACGGGAGCTTATTTGTGCGCGCCGCACCGTGCTCCGTTCCTTTGCAGTTCGCATGCATGTGCTGATGTGGAGAAGGGATAAGGAAGGCGTTAGCGTTCGTTTGGATTAAGTTCGTCTTCCGTCTGACGTCTCGGTGGCAAACGATTGTTGTCATCGCCGGCTGCTGCTGTTGGAATGGATTCGAATGTAAAATTTATTCATTTCTCGGGGAAACAGGAAATATTGAAAGAATTCAAAAAAATAAAAAATGAAATGAAGACGAAGATGAAGAAAATGATACAATAAAAATTCCGGGTACGGAAATGAAAATATTACTTCGACAGGAAGCGATTGAATCTCGGCGAAGAACGCGATGGCCATGTGTCGTAAGTTGGCAAGGTTATGCGAGAGTTGAGTCGATTCATCGCAAATTCAGGGGGAACGTGTGTGTATGTGAGTGGGGTATCAGGATAAGTAGGCCCTGGGAGAGACCCGATGAGGAGGGGGGACAATCTGCGGGTCTTACGTGTGACGCTGAATTGATTGATCCGGAGGAAGGTGCTGGTGTGCCATGTACCCATCTGGGCTTTTAGTGCCGCGATGAATGGAGAAGTGGACTCACGGAAGGGATGCCTAGCTGAGAATGGGGGGTGTTGGTACAGCTGGACGAAGTGTGTCGTTCAAGTTCGAGCTGAATCTTGGTATGTTGTTGCTCTTTAAGGACTATTAAGAAAATAAGGACTCAGTAATATAATTTTATGGCACCAGCCATATGGTGCCTGGGATGTAGCAATAGGGTGAGTTGCGTCTTGCGCTCGGTGTATAGCTTAACAAGACAAGGCTCCAACTCTTTCGAGTCAATGGGGCTTGAACTTCGCCGTCAGACCCAACAGACGTGCCAACCTCGTCGCCGTGATGAACCTTGACGTGATCTACTCTCATGCTCACACATCTCATGATCCGCATTCCCATCCCATTATCTGCTGCTGGCTGGTATCAAACAATTATTAAATCTCTCACGAGGAACAACTTCTCCTCCTCATAACCAGTATTTGACAAAAAGTCAGACAACAACTCAGTGCCGTCTAAACCTACCGCCATTGTGCGATAAGCCGCTCCATTGTTCGTCCACAACTTTGCAACTAAAACTGAGAAGCTCTTTCCCGCGTCGGAGGATGTCTCGAAAAATGTCACGCACAGGACTTCTCTCGTATTTTAAGCATAATAACGGCAAACTGAACCGGATAACCGACCACCCTGCGCCCCTGCCCCGTTTGTGTGAACTGATGCGGAAAATTAGATAATTCGATTCTCGACAAAGGCGCAGGACGGCATGGGAACATACAACGATACAAAACTGTCCAGCCGGGGTGTCAGGGTGAGTCTCGCCTGTCTGAAGCTCTCTCACCCCAGGACATTCTTAAGGCACAGGCGGCGACAAAGAAAACCATTCTAATGCTAATTGCTATCCGAAAACTATTTACCTTCTCAGTGAATCCAATTACACTCGCCCGCTGCTATGCCCAGTCCTCTGGACGGGGAGCGGTCGAGAGAGAGGTTTGTTTGGAAGGACAACCCCTTCTCTCTGCTGTGCATTCACTTTTAAGTTTCGAACTATCTACTCTCACATGAAAATAAATTCAAATTAAATGGAAAACTTTGTCTCTTCGGTGAATCTGTTGCAGCAGCACAAGTCACAGTTGTGATATCATCCTTGCGAGCAGAAGTTGGGCGGAATATTTAAACTGCAATACCAAGGATGGTTACTTCAACCTAGATCATCGTGTGTTATCGTCTCCCTGTGGGCCTCGCCCCCACTCCTCGCACCATATGCACCAATGCAGATGCAGGCTAAGGGGCCGAGATTGTCATCGTAATCGAGTCCTGTTCATTGCTTGCAACTTTCAAGTTTGTGCCCCATTTCGCATCCCGCCCGGCCCCGGTGAGGTGCTCTCGTTGAGAAATATTCATAAATATTCATATTAGGACGACTGGAAGGCGGGGAACACGAACAAATTAAGGCACACACATGTCTGCATATGGGAGCGCACGCACGCGTACCCGGGACAGACAAGGGACGAAAGCGGCAGCGGCAGGACAAACGTGGAAAACAAATGCACGAAATGAAAAAAAGGCGGAAACTTCGTCTCTGGTGGGGCGGCAGTAAGGACGAAGTCGAGAATCCCAAGAAACAATGACACAGTGGTGTGGGGTGGTTCACCAGTGCAAAAAAAAAACACCCTAATTGCAATCCACACACACACACTCACTCACGCCGCCATGTCCTTGTCGCCTCTGTTTTCTTTATTCTCCTTATCCCAGTTCTTCCTCTGCTCCTCTTCGGTGCTTGGATTTGTGCCCGGAAGGTTGTCGTTGCTTCTAGCACGAAGGGTGGTGGCGACCGACGATGGTTCTTGTCAAAGTTGCGGAGTTGTGGGGCGATGGAGTGTCAGTCAGGCAGTCGCCCCCCTCCTCAGTTGGGGCTTGCACATCAAAATTGCCCTCTCCGTTAAGTTTCAAGTTTATTGTAGTAATTTTTCTTTAGCGCGCTGTCGTTCACCGTCTGCCCCCGCCCGCGCTTCTTCCGAAAACACATTTTCCTCCATTACTTGTGTTGTTCCTCTCATCTTCCTGTCTTCGTTTACCTTTGTATATGGGTGTGATGGGGATGGTTTTCCTCTCCATTTTGTTGAGAATGTTATTTTATTTCCGCTTTTCTTTCATTTTTTGTGTGTTTCTCTAAACCCGCGGGTGAAGAATACAAAGTTTTTGCCCATATTCTCGTGATGGGGAAGATGTGTATACAAAGAAGTTTCCATTGTTTTTTTTCTTGCAACATTTTCAAGTTTTTCTCCTTCGTTTTATTATTTTTATCTTTCCTGTTGACTTGAGACTTAAAGTCTCGGGTAATTTTGTGAATTTTCTGCGGCGGGGTGGCGACAAATCATTGCGAGGAAGTTCTGCTACACTGAAAGAAAATTGTTTCACTGATGGTGGAGATTCATGATGAAGAGCGGTTGCCAAATGGGAAGCCAACAAGTGTGAATCTACATTATTTTTTAGGCTTACCAACGACCGGTGGAGATGGTTGAATTGTTTACTTAGCTGTGGACGAGGTAATACATTTTTACTTTATGGTGGTGTTGGAATGGAATGGTCTTGCCAAACACACTTCAAAGTCCATACACGAGAGCTGTACACGAGAGTTGATTCCTTCAGATGCTGATGCCTGGAGTGGTGTGTACAGTAGGTGCATATAGTGGAGTGGAAGAGTTGATAATTTTTGTTTTAATAAAACGCCAATTTTCCATAAATCAGCCACACATTTCGGAAACGGACGCAGTGTCTTATTCAATATTGGCTCTTGAGTTATACAGAAATTCGCATGTGCTGTGTTTTCGTGCTATGTGCTTGTGCTTGCATTGGATTACACTACACAGCTCAATCGCCGAGCTAAACATGCAAAGCCGTTAAGTTAAAAATGCCCTTCACCACTGACAATAATTCCGCGATGGATTTAAGTGGGCCACGCGCTCTTATTTTCGAAATGACATTGCTGGACTGTCATTCCTCATCATTTCACTCTAGGCTATACACTGTCCTTCTGGGAGAATATCTCAGATATAAGCGAAAATAGCATTTCAGATTGGAGTACCATCGTTCGGAATTTTGTAGTGGGTGTGGAACAGGCAACCAAAGTAGAGAGTGTTGTAAAAGCGAAAAACTCGCCAACACGTTTGATATACAAACAACTGCAATCTTGTAACACTGCATCTTTTTCGGAGCCTACCGCCCTATGTCGTAAAAAGCGCGACATAGCGCGTTGCTTAACGCGCAGCTCGCTTCAAGAAATGGAAAAACTGCCGCAATTTGATTGAGTAAAGAAATAATTCAGGACTGATTTTATTTTCCCAAACTCATTTTATTTATACAGAAATTCTCATGACTAAACTATAATATTCCACATGCTCCATAGGGAAACAAGATCCCTGTTGCCCACTGTGTGGAATGTTTGAATGGATGGTGCAACGGATGAAAGTGTAAACAATTAAAGAACACATGAACTTAACTGCACTCTACGTATCACAGTAGATACCGATCGAGTGCCACTTGACACTATCGGGCGTCTGGTGCGATTCAGTGTTACGTAATGGTTTTTCGTACTGTGTGCTTGCATTGGATCTGTGCTTGTGCTCAATCATCAAACTTAATTCGTGCGGTTTGCTAAGAGATGGCGTAACTTGTATTATTCCATTGGAACATGCGTTGGAAAGCTACTGTCATTGTACGTCGTTTCAGTGTTTGTCGGGCTTTTGTTCCGCCACGAGTGCAAGAGACCTACAGTTGAATGCCGACTCCGAACGGCCAAGTTTGAGAAGCTCTAGACAGTTATTACTCTTTGAGAAATGTCAGTGCCTCGAAAGAGGTGGAGCCGTGAACATTATTTTTGGTCTTACCAGCCGGTAATCCAATCCAGGCAGCGAGTTTCAGTTGCGTAGGGGTCAGCGCACATACTCACAACGCCACGAGCAGGTCCTTATTCGATCAAGGTTTGTTACCCTACGATACAAAAAAACTATACAATAATGTCTCTCTAATCCGAATCACTTTGAATCCGAATATCGCGTTAAGCCTAACCAATACATAGAAGCGTATTCGTTTTCGCAGTAATTTTAGTTTTGGAATTTTGTTCAGCCGTTACTTGTTATTCGCCCTCTTGTCGCTTCGTCTGGCGGCGACACTTGCATACGGATGCACACTTTCATTGTTGCTTCCCCGGTTTTGCCCGAATTTGGCTATTCTGAGTTTTTTATGTTAGCTTTTATTATTATTTCAATGTTTGGTATTAATCAGCAATAAACATGGATTTTTCGCGTTAAATATCCAAATCATTTATTTGTTTTGTTCTGTACTTAGTCCGAAAATAGATGACTTTTTTTCCTTATTCACCACTCTCGGTCAATCACGCGAAATCTGTGAAAAATTTCAATCCATCATTCCCACCATCATCCCATTGTCATTTTGTCATCATTCCAGCAAGAATGGCTGATGAGTAGCCTACCTTAATCATCTAATTCCAAATCCGAGAATGTGCGTCCCTTCGTCTGTTCAAGTGGCTTTAGTTCTTATAAGGGTGCAGGCCATACTGTGGTCCAGCGATCAATTCTCGATAATGCCGTGGAATCGCCTATTTTGACTAGGTTACGACTAAAACATTAACGGCGGCAATAACTTGGCACTTCGACCAACTCACTGGCACGGGAGCATCCCCCAGCGAATTTTTGGACTCGAATTTGTTTACTATTTGACTAGGAATTGCTAATCTACTGGGAAGCGAATTTCCACCAAAAATTTGGCGTCAACGCTCTTCAGGTTGCCTACACCGACTCGGAATTTTGGTAACAAATTCCAATTATTTCTAAAAGTCCTTCATTCTTGGACGACGAACATGACGAGAACGTTATTTTTTCGGAATGTCTTGACATTGACAGTTTGGTTATTGGTCTAAGGGCGCACAATGAAAGCACCACCAAATCAGACGGGCAGATCCGGACCAGTACGACCATACGGGCAGTGGTAGCAACGATAATTGTGACTACTTTGCATTCACAGTGAATGTTCAAAGTAGCCAAGTCGCAATTGGAAACCGCTTTACATAAACGTGTCGATATAAACCCTTAAAATAAGTGTCTACAGAATTCATATTCAGCAGCAGCTATAGACTGCAATAATCTGTCACGCTCTCACTTCTTTTCCTTTTCGACGAGGCTATGATCTGAATTATGGGGATCATAACATTCCCACTTTAGTGCATTCCTACTGGTCTTTATTCGATCAACATTGTGAACCGTATGTGAACGCCGGACGTACCTTCCTTTCAGCTTTGGGGGGATGTTCAGGTCACAGAAGTTGGCTGAGTTTTCCCGCCAATTCATCCATTATACACTTTTCTTTTGTCAAAGCTTATTAAACACCATAATGGAGCACTCAGGCATAACGACTGTGTACATTGTACTTCCAGCTTTCTGGTCAGTCTACTACCGCTTGTCGATCCCTCCGTTAAAACCCGATAAAAGTATTTTGATTTTTCGATTCGAACCGGGAACGCCTCTAATGAAGGGCAGACACTTAACCAACTACGCCATCTAGTCATCTTTCACCCCACGCGATGGTTGATATCTTCATCACAAGTGCCTTCACCATTGATCATAGATATTTGATCGTTTTGCACTTGGGAACTCTTCTCAATTCGAATAAATGCCTGGAATAGGCCCGAGTGGATCCGAGAAAGGGCGATACAGGCACCCGTCTTTTTCTGCCTAATGGGGTACCCATTCACTTCCAAAACATCCACCCACTTCCACCCACTAAACATGCTCTTTCGTTTAGTCCTATAGAAGATCTAATTAACTATCTAAACTAACAGAAGCCCTTAGAGGGACAGGGCACAGCTGTTCTGCAACCACTCGTGTTGGATCTATAGTTTTACGCCGACACCAAACGGCCAAGTTTGAGAAGCAGTTTTGGCATTACTCTTTACTCTTTGACACGACATTACTCTTTGAGCAGTGGATATAGGTGAAGCCCGTAAATACTATTTTTGGTCGTACCGGTCGGAATCGAACCCGAGCCATCATAAGTGAAGATCCAACTTTCCTGCAGCGAGCACTTGATGTGTGGGTGGATGTTTTGTCCATCACGCTCTCACTAAAAGCGAGAACAATGTTGTTATGAAATTGTACATTTGCATGTAGTCCAAGATTAGCACCAAAGTCAGGAATGCATTCATCGGAATTTTCCCCTTTTTCTAGTACTCAACCAACAATTCTTTGTGGCGCGCACCAAGTTGCTTGAAGTTATTCTTCACTTAAAATCCGATCGTCCTTGTTTGCACAGTCTCATGAGCATCGAGTCGGGGAGTCGTTGATCTAGATAGGAGCACAGGTGCCCATGAACCATGAAATGATAGGTCCAGTGTCACATGCTCTTTCGCCAACAGTCACCCTCATCACATTGTTCATAAATTGCTCACCAAACGCATTTTTAGATTGGTCCATCCGTCCCGCTACAACCCCATGCCGTCCAGGTCAGCGTCAGCGCCTGAATTTTGGCAAAAAAAGCTCAAAATCATTGAACGACCGTAACGTTATTCTTGTGTACTCCTTCAGAACTCATTCGGCATAGAAATCATTCCCCCTGCCTTCTGCACGCTTCAAAGCGCCATCGTGCAGTGTACGATAAATTTGTAGTTCCAACCAAGTGTATGTCTACGTCTCTCGAAGTCAAGCGGCTGCTGCAGACATGACATGTTATATGCATGAATCTTGTCCGTAGCAGCGTTTGAGTTATCCTCGACTTGGGAATGTTACAAACAATTGCCTAATTGGGGCGATGACATGGGTAGCATTCATATTGATTGTAGTCGAGATTGAAACGTCAAGTAGGAAGAAAAGGGTTTGACGTACGCGCTCTCTATTGTATCCATTGAGATGTTGCGTTATAATCTGATTCGCAGGCAGCCCTACAGTACACATGGTGGAATACCCGTCCCAACTGATGATTTTCTGACTCTTGAATCAGTCAACGGGTGGGCAGGACTGAAGCAGAATTTCGTCAAGATCTTGTCTGAATTTTGCTATCTCAATTAGATGAAAACTTCTCCAAAGAATCACTCAGGAGACCGCTGGGAAAGTGAATAGATTAGAAACTATGCGATAACCAATTTATTAAATGCATATACCCAGTTAATGAAATTTTCTGTGGACTTACGTAAACAAATATTTCGTAGGCAGACTGCCTACTTCTTTATTGATTTGACCGGACTAACCCACGAACCGAACCGAACTGAAACTCTGAATACGTGATTTGATACATTGTTGGAAGACTGAAGGGGAAGACCAAATGCAGGTTGATAGAGGATCGACTGTGACATTATATTGATCCCGTATCATGGTTTTTATCTCTATTATTCTTTCTTTTGCTTTTGTATCAATTTCTTATCAATCATATTCTATTCCATTTCTTATCAAAATATACTATTCCCTTCATCATTTATTGTAATTTCTGAAATATTTTGACTTAGGAGCAATGAACAATAATAAATAATTGTTTTATGCAAATAAGCAACAAAAGTGATTTTTTATTTTTTTAACTTGAGCTTACTCCGGTAATAACTAATCCGTTTGAGCAGCATCAACAATTTTTGGAACACAACAAGATCTCGTGGCACTTGTACTATGTTTCATTAGGATCGGTTAACGGTTTCTGTGTGATCCCTTCAAAAGTCTTTGCACTAATAGAAATTATTGAGTGCACATGCATTAAGCCAGAAGTTATTAACTCGTTATACACAATGTTCTTTGAATTGAAGATATTGAAATCACATAGAACTGCGACCACATTTGATCTACTGCATGTCCCTATCTCGGACTTGAGAGCTATCTTGACAAAGTTGATGTTCTCTTTAGATGGGACGTCCTGGTAGTTTGTTCCTCTTAATGTGATTCTATTGGTTATTTTGTATTTGACTAGTAGGTGTTCCATGGTCTGCTTTGGTTGCTCGCGGTGTCTACAGTTTCCTGAGCTGCTATGCCCCATTTTGTATAGTGGCCA
This sequence comes from Eristalis tenax, assembly GCA_905231855.2. Taxonomy (NCBI): domain Eukaryota; kingdom Metazoa; phylum Arthropoda; class Insecta; order Diptera; family Syrphidae; genus Eristalis; species Eristalis tenax. The sequence goes on along the minus strand of HG993125.1, from coordinate 60,671,613 downwards.
CATGGTATCCTAAGGCCAGGCTTGTTTAGGTTTAGAAACTCCTTGGTTCTTCTGGGACCAACCCTCATGTGTACGTCTCTCCTGATTGACCCACAATTGAGTGCGACATTTCTTTGTCCAGTTTGTTTATATGTTGTTGTACGTCAATGTTGCTGAATCCATGAAGAGGGAAAGGCTTAATAATATCCCATATCTTCTAATTAAATTCTGTAAGGGCTGCCGACATCGGGATCCATGAGAACATGATTGGATGTCGTTGTTATACGAATACCTCTAACTGCCCAATTCTGTTTTTACCCGGTCTTTATTTACACGGTTTAGAAAGAAGAACTAACTGACTGACTAACCGATTCCATTCCATTAAGCGCGGTTAAAAAAACTATTTGATAGAAATCTTAAAGAATACATTTTTTTTATAGCCGCAGTCTCTTTTAAATTAGAAATTTCTTTTTCTAATTTTTTCTCATCTTATATTTTTTCTTGTATGAAATTTATTTTATGCTTTTTTACAATGTTAGGTAAATGATGTGGAAGCAAACCCCCTTTTCTAAGTACATCGTGCCCTTTTTTCACGGGTTTTCAGGAACGTACATGACCCGGAGATGTCTGTCTTAGGGACACTCCTTATTTTTATGTGGATTCTTTCTGATTTCTCAGCCTTGTGTTTATGTCAGGATCTGTGAGAGTAGCGGATCTACCTCTAGGTATGACTTTTAAACATGAAAGCTTCGTCACCTAAAGCAGCAGACGTTGTTTCGGGTGATTACGGGTAGGATCCCCGTGCTCAGAACATCAGCCCCTCATGCAGTCACAATGCTTTGAAATTGTTTGAAGTGGAAAGCAGAACAATTTAGTTGGACTATCGATCATCTAAATTGGCACAAGCCAAAGTTAAGCTGAAACGGAAAATGGTTAGGTAGTGCTAGCCCTGTTTACCCTGTTTTTGAAGTACCAAAGTACTGCACCGCTAAATGGCCCATCGTCAGTTGGAGCATGTGTCAAAGCTGTCTTCCATCTTTGACGTCCGGGGCACCCAGCTTCGGCCAAGTGGTTTTGTGTTTGCGATCACTCAGTTTTTATACCGGAGGCTTGACTCCTTGTTGACACTCCCAGCTAGAACATTGATAGCTATGCCATCGACTGCATCCACATCTTTCTACACTCCAAAGAGTTCGCTGTTGTGTTCTGTTCTTCATGCAGGCACCACAGAATATCTGACACATATTCAACTCAGCCCCATCGGTCAACTTTCGCAACATTTTCTTCCTCCGAGCCCAAGGATTTGACTCAAGTGGACTAGCCAGCCGAAGTAGTAGCGCTTGGCGTATCATTCGGTTTTGTTCTGTGACCAGATCGTTACATCTGTTCTTCATTAGCTGTGAAAGACGTTCACGTTGCAAGCACGGAACCATGTCGATGTCATCATTATTACCCAACCGTTGGACAGATTTGTAAAATATTGTACCCTGCCTGCTTAAAGATCCCGGCTGCAGAATTTTTCTCAGCACCAAGTGGCCCCGATTTTTAGCGTCAATTTGTGGTTTGGTGTGTCGACCCCTACGCACGTGAGCCTCGGTTCGATTCCTGGTACGAGCAAGAAAAATGTAACTGCTCCACCTCTTTCAAAAGCTTCTTAAATTGCCTGTTCCGAGACGGCTTAGAACTGTGGGTCCCTCTCCCTCGTGAGAGATCACTAGCACCCACAAAACTAGGCTCTCGGCCTCTACGGAATCCTTTGCATGCTTCGAAAGTTTGTGGAACCAATTTACACAGTACATCGAGTATATTGTTCCGTGGTGGGTTGTAACAGGATCAAGTTGTCAAGGAGTCTTTGCCATGAATGCTGTCGTATACGGCCTTGAAATCGATGAATCGGTGATGCTACACGATTTCAAACGCTAGTCGGTAGTCAGTATTTTCTAGGCGGGAGTATCGAATGCGCCACAGCTGAAAGCACAGAACAGCGTACTTTTACTTTTTGATTACCTTTTGTGCGTCAAGACCAAACCTGACTGTCTTATAAGTACCAACTCGCACAATAATCAAATCCAGTTTCCATTAAATGAAACGAGGCTCCATGCCGCACATCCCGCACTAGACAGTGAATTGGATCCCAACTTGTTGCTTGACAGACAGCCTAACGTTATTCATGCCAAAGAAAATCCCACTCGAAACTGCTTAAATTAGCCATACATTTCCTGATAGTGTACCACCCTCGACCAGCAGTACTGAGACGACTTGCGTTTCATCCAGCAAAGAGTAAACAAGCAATAGCAACGAAATTGTGAAAGGAAAGCCAAAGAATGAAACGCTAAAAGGAGAAACTTTAATTGAACAAGTGTGGGGGAGCGGGGTAAGAAGATTGTGTGCCGACGTTTCTCTTCTGTGATTCTTTGTGGTGTTTCGTGGTGATTTCACATCCCCGCTGAAGTAAGCAGAACTATGATGATGGCGACAGGAGACGAGTTACTTCCCCATTTCTTCTTTCATTTTCCTGCGCACACAAAGGCCCTAACGAAGGACAGAGAATAACACACAAAGACGGCATCAGAGTTATACAACAGTTGTTTTTTGTGGTCCTCCTACACCGAGGCCAGCATCTGAACCACCATCAGAACCACCCTCGTGCTCAAGTTCGAAACGAAATAAACAGCACGTCATACAATCCGGCTCAGGGTTTCTCATGTCAGCCTTTGGAGGCTGGGTGCTGCTTCTATCCCGCCCTGTCTCTCTCTTGCGCGCACACCGGAGTACTGCCTCTGTCGTCCTCTTAAATTCCATGCGCATTTTTCCCTCTGTGTGTTTATAAATATGGATGCCACATCCGCTTCCTCCCTTGCCAGCCGTCCCGGCTACTCTCTGCCATGCTTATTCTGTGCCCGGCCACTACCTACTCTAGATGAGCCAGTGTAGCAGTTGTGTGCCTCCCCCACACCGCCCACTGGACGGGACTGGTTTTGGGGTTATTTTTTTTTTCTCGCTGCTTTGCCATGAAAATGTACTAACACTGTGCTCGGTGTGTGTAAACGAGAAAATAAATGGAAACGTAAAATGATGGATATGATGTTGGTGTTATATTTCGTCCTTTTCGGAATGTTCATATGTATGTAAAATACTCGTAGTATTTGTTTTTGTTATTCGTGCTTTTTTTGTGCATTTTTTGGCCAGAGAATTCCTACGGATATCTGGAGGGACTTTCCGCGTAAGGACCTTGTCTGGTTTATTGTTTTTTTTGCCCTGTCCTCTTGGATAGCGGTTCATATTTTTCGCGGGAAGGATGTTTACCGGGTGTTTTAACGCTCTAGTTGAAATTGTTTATCTCTTGGGCAAGGCGCACAGGAGCGGTTTGGTTTGTTCTTCGTTTTTTGTTCGCGAAGAGTAATGGTCGGCCATTAGGATACTTAACGATGACGGGTATTTAAGGCAGACAGTAGCAAAATGATGAAAGAGTGAGAGGAACAAAACTTCAACGGAAATTAACTGAGCGTGATGGGGAGGATAATGAACACTGAGGCGCGGGCTTGTATGTGCTCCGCTTCTGGTTCAACTTCAAAGATATTATCTCATGAGTGTCTGTCATGGCTGAGGAAGGAAGAAAGTTATCATTCGAGGCAAGTGGGATGTCTCTATTACACTTGAGGTGCTGATCATGTCTGAAGCGTCAGTTCTCCGTCGAGAATCCGCATTTGGTCATTGTGTGTGACTTCCCTTCTGCGCGAATCCCTTTGGAGAAATCCATCTTAAACTTGAACATTGGTTGTTAAAAAAACAATGACACACACCTACACTCACAAGGAATTGTCGTTGAATGTAATGCCGCCATGGGCCACTTGACACGTTCTGTGGAAATGATGTTTATGTGAACTTGATGCATTTCATGCTCAACGGGGGAGGCGTAGAGAGTATTTTTAAATGAAAATAAAGCCAGAGCCTGATTTACTCTCCGATCGTCTCCAATTTCGCATGAAAACTTATCTCGGGTGGCCATCACATGTGTTCCCCTCCGTCGTATGTCGTTTAACCGTTTTGATGTTTCAGACAAACCGCCTATAGCCGACAGCACCATTAGAGGCGAGTTACAGTACAATGTACACATAATTTTTGTGGGAAATTTAGGCAAAATTCTAGCGCCACTTGCCATTTACGTACCTAGAGCGTGATTGGATTCCCTCCCACTTAAGTAAACCAAAGTTAGAAGAGAAATGAAAACTCAACGAAACTTAACGAAACTCAACGAAACTGTTATTATCACAGTGCACCACTTATCCATATTCAATCGATTGTTCAAGTTCACTTATCTCTCCTTACATCCATTTTGATTACGCTTTTAAGCAGAGAGATCCTCTTAAAGGAGGTGATTGTTATCCCGGCCACGCACTTACGAGTTCCATTGCCTTGCAATGAAATCCTCTTCTCTAGGCTTGCAAATGTAATCGAGGTTTAACTTCATCATCCAAATCTCTTTCCATTTTCCTGTATCAACCAAATTAACTTGGAAAAGTACCCGAATAATCCACACCTTCGACGCTTTACTTCCGTTCCATCATTCTGTGGTACGGATGAACCCATCTCATCACCGTAAACTTGAACTTGATCCATCGTGCAACCTATTTCAATGGTAATGATGCTAACAATTAGCTAGACTGATTCCATCAGAGGACGCTATCCTTGACCTGAAAGTTTGGCTGTTGAGATTGATGAATGGTCGCAATGAACAAATCGAGTCCTTGGTCTTGTTGATAAGTGTGCATTGTGCCTAGTGCCTCTTAGGCCTGCCGCCATCCGCTGAACTTTCATTCTTCAAGCACCGTAATTGAATTAAACATAGTTTACCCCTAAGCAACGACTGCATATTCCCGTAGTTCGTAGCTGAACTTCTGAAGTGCTATCCCATCAGTGTTCGCTCTCCCATGAAGTTTCTTCCCCATACTTCTTCCCCATTATTGAACTTTTGCTTTGCCCGACCGCAGCACAGTGGAGCGATTTGAAAAGGTTTACCCCGACATGCTAAAGCCGCTCCCATTCATTTCCTCTATCCAACCATCGACACCACTCCTCGGCGAAAAGGCATTTCTCTTCATTTTCCAATTTCTCGTGTCAGACCGCAGTCAATGTCGCCTTCAAGATGCAGTCGATGACCCGTCAACCAACTCCCACAGACCGTCTTAAGCCAGACCACTCCTCTGGGTGCCGTGACATTTAGCGATTTCTAATCCCAACAAAAACGTCCAGTCGTCCACTCCTCCCTGAAGCATTTGCATTTAATTGCATGCTTGCCACAATCTGCGAACTGTGAGGAACCAACTTTAGTTCCGTCCATAAATTATTAGTCTGCGCCCCAACCCCGCACCAGATCCATCTCAATCGACAAACATGAACATCCCTTCTCGAAGAGGTGTGCTGAGTGCGGGGACTCCAAAGGCCAAAGCAATGGCAGGGCATGCGGGATTTCAAAGAAAACAGCGAAAACGGAACCACAAAATCAATTTCACTACGTACGACTGTTTAAACTTTTCGGTTTCGCAAAGTTCACGGCTTCTGGTTGAAATCCATCGCACCCACCAGCCAAGCCAGCCAGCCCACATCGGCCTGCGCCAAGTTTAGTGGTGGTTGTGTGGTTGGCACATTCATTCACTATTTTCGCATTCACTTTACCTCCGGGTGATGTTAACTCTCGTCCAAACAAAAACAAGAAGGACCTCAAATTGATGCAAAAAAAAAATCAGAAAACAGAAAACAGAAACCAGAAAATGAGGGAAAAAAACAAAAGTGAACTACGCCAAGGGGGTGTAGGGATGTGCGCGCCCTGAAATAGCAGACGTTCGTGTTGGCATTTAACCAACATCGCCTCGCGCACCAGAACGTAATGCATTCGCAAAATAACATGGCCCACCGCTCGAGGTCACACTACTCCCTGCATGTCCTCCATGTCGCGCTTTGATATGATTTCTGTTTACCATTTCCCAAGCTAATACTAACTACGTTGCCTCTGCTTGTGTGGGTGTGTTTGTGTGTGTTTGTGTGCGTTCGCTCGAGAACGCTGACCATAAAATAACAGTCAGCACATGCCGACATAAACTATAACATTCCATCATACGACCATCAGCTAACCGCCCACACTGTCGCGGGTGAAAAGGAATTCAAAATCGCATAAAAAAGGACACAGCGAGCAAGGACTCATTAGTATGCAGGACTGCGAGTAGTTGTAGGGTGAATTTCATTACAAAAACTAACACATCTACCACCAGGGGCAACACCACCGGCAGCGGCAGTGCCACCGCCAACGGCGTGTCCTGTGTTGAACGTGAAAAAGATAAAGATAATTCAATCCTTTTTGCCGCTGACCATCGGCCGGTATATGTGAGTGCATGTGTGTGTGCATTTGCATGTCCTGCAACGGAATTTGGTATTTTGTTTAGACAGGGGGGGGGGCAACAGGAGCAAAGGACTGACCTCGTTGGGGATCATTCAGTTCCCAGGACTCAGCCAGCCAGTGAGCACGTTTCACGTTGTATTCGTTGTCGGTCGTGTAAGCCGTACCCCCGCACATCCCTTATGTGTGTTTGCTGTTGTTTATGACTTTCTTTTGTCCCGGTTTCCCTTCTTTTGAACAAGAAGTCAGTAATTAGTAGTTTTAGTTTTTCGCTGTAAGTAGGGGTTGCGCTCGGGCGGGTTTCCTGTAAAGCGCTCAGTAACAGCTCGGATCTGGTAGCTGCGTGGGGTTTATTTATATGCACACCTGCATTTGGAAGGAACCCGTTGTGCGGCTGCTGTTTCAGGCACCCACCTAAAGCCGGCATCGTCCCGCGGTCTCTCTTTTCAGTGCGATGCAATCGCGTTGGGTGGAGCTGCGAGAGGCGAGAGAACAATTTTATCCCAGGACCACGTAATGTAGAGTTCTATTGCAGCAAAATTGCTGGGCACGACGCTGAGAGGAACTCAAAATTTGTACTCCTCAAGCATGCGTTCGGTGAAGAGGTAGGCCACCTCAACCTTTATGCGCTCCGAATGAGAACTGCATCTTAAGCAATACGGGCTACGTGCCGTGTCTTTGTCTGTACATGGGGGGCAGGGAACTTCGTCGGTTTCATTTAATTGGGGTTTGATTACTTTTTTCCTGTGCTCTTCTGGTTCGCTGAGAAAATAATCACGATTTTATGGAATGTGTTCCGAAACGATGTTCACAGAGACAGATTGTCGATTCTGCACACAAACGGGGGAGATCGAAATAATCTGCGATTGCAATTAATATCGAACTGATGTGAGGTGGAGTTTGCAGTTTTGAGTGCAGTTGTACTGACTCGGCGGGATGACGAGGAGAACAGAGAAGGGAGGAATAGGACAGGAATTCTGGACCCACCGAATGTGGGTTTATGTGAGTTTTTCGCAGTTACACGCATCTTACCGGGTTGCTAAAGGCAATCAAAACGTGTTGCGACATGCTGTCAGCCGGCCACCTTTGCCTAACCTAACATAAGTGCTTTCAAAAGTTGTATTCCCTAGTAGTCCCTCAACGAAATGATAACATCCACATCCTTGGGTGAGTCGGAATGTATATTCTTTTTCCCTATGCAGTAGTCTATACCCCTAAGCCTGTGTTTAACATCAGGAAATTCTTAACATTCCACGAACACTACTGCGACGTTGTGTGTCTATCCTCCTGGCCCATAATCCACGCTCATTGACAATCAGGCTGTAGCAACGAACAATACCATGAAGTGGACAATGCAGTCAGACTTCTAATCGCAACTGGTCACGCAACCTGACTTGTCAAATCAGTCATCCGCCGGCCCTAAAGATTTCCTCTTTGACTCCCAAACTGGCGCCCAATCCCCTTCCAAAATGTTGGAAAACCCAAAAACGCCTCAAACCATTTCAACCGGTCAGGTGACTTTTGAAATTGAATAAAACCTCTCAGATTAAATTCACTAGCAACGAGATATGTGAATCCCATTATCGGAAACGTTGCGCCCAGAAAAATGCCAAACGTGCCCCTTTCCAGATGCGATCGAAGGCAAAGAAAAGCGGGTTCGTCTAGCAATCCTGCCACCCCTAGTCACTGAGTCATCGGGAGATGTTATTTATGCATGTCCAGCGATAGGGCCGTCTCTATTGACTCCTGGGTTCATTTGTGATCTCTTAACCCCCGGGTATTGGCGAGATGCCATTTTCGGGATACAAATCCATTCCTCAATCTCCCGTCCGAGGCAATTATTCCATCGGCACGAGATGTGAATACAAAATGTTGGTCTCCTTGGTCTCGGTCTCGGACACGGTCTCTCCCTCAACCCCTGGTGGATCGTATTTAACGAAATGGAATTCAAATTTCTTTGGACTCCCCTTTCGATTTTACTTTCGCTGATTCGCCGATTCCTGGGGGCCCAGCAGCTGCTCATCCAATATTCAAGGGAATATGATGAATTATTCGCCGAAGGTGGAACTTAACATTGTTTACACGATTATTGGAATTGTTGTTTTGTGTTTCGGTCTGGCTGTGGCTATGGGTACGGGTTGCGGCGGCGGCGGCGGCTGTGGTCGACGGCATGGAGATGATTACAGATTTCACCGGAGGGAGAGTCGGATTCATTGGACTGAGAGAACAAACATTTTTTCACGCATCCCATGGCGCCATGGCACAGGCTGTCTGCTTTATTAGCCATGAACACGCGTCACTTTAGGGCTGAACAGCTTTCAGAGATTTACGACCGCTGCGGGTTTACCTAGTGAGCGAGGGATATGTCTTCGCAGGTAATTATCCAAGTATGTGTGATTTTGGGGAGCAAAGCATGCAGAAATGAAAAGAGGTGCACAAATGACTAGCAATCGGCGTCTGGTGGATTAAGTTTGACGAGCCACTTCTTGCCAATTATTTCTTGACTAGCGCTCAGAGTGTGAATTGTATGGGCGATGGACGACGTGCTTGGAGACGGTAAGTGTGAAGAACGATGCTTAGAGTCATTAATTTTCGAGTCGTTTCATTTCAACTGTTACGAGAGCAGTCGTCTTGGTAGTGGACATTAAATGTTGGAATCGCAAATTTGTGGTGGTCATTGGATGGAGAAAGTCCAGGATTTCATGTCGAGGCAGTCAAAAGCTGGCTACGGATAAATTATGAATAAACACATGTGTTCCGCCCCCCTTTACCGCCTTGTCCATTTGCACATGTCATCTTGTCACCCGACAGAAACCAGGGAATGCCCCATGGTGTTGGAAAAGGGTATCAATACATGTGTCCGCTCCCGGCGGACGTGATGATAAATTGACACCAAACTTTCCATCGCTACACATCACGTGCTCGCGGGGGAACTAGTTTCCTGTCGAAAGATTTAATTAACCAACGACTTTCAAAATTTACGATATTGGACCGTCCGGTCCCCTCGGTGGGGTCCCACTCGAAATGTTTCTCAGCCCCGAGGCGTGGTTGGGTGGCTATACGACGTTAATTGCAAAATGGTAATTCCTTTGTTTCCGTAGCCGATCAAATGAGAAGCCATAAGCCGACTGTTTTGTGGACATTACGAGGTCACGGTGGGCCGGAGACCGTCTTGTTATTTTATTGAAAGAAAACCCAGGAAACAAAAAAAAACCAAACACGAAAATGGAAAACGAAAAAATCATAACTTTTCCGATTGAATGTTTTCCCTTTTTGTGTTGTTTTCGGCTTTCCTTCGCGTGGACGGATAATGAGTAACTGCCCATGCGACGTTGATGGGACCATCCTCATCGCATGATGATCCCGATGACACCAGCGAGTGAGAGAAAGAAGGGTGAGTCCAGTTTATTGGGCAAGTGCTTCCGGGCTGGCAATCGGAAAGCATAATTAGATAAAATTTTGAGTGGAAACCATAATTCCTCGACAACACGCAACGAATGTGGATAGGTGTACGTTTTTACGTTTGGTGTTGTAAGCGGGGAAATGAGTTGGTTGAAGGAGTGTCCGTTTGAATGCAATGCATTTCGGCCAGAGAACTGCACGGAATGGACACTGGACGGGGACTTTTCTTGAGGACGGTACCCTTTTCGTATGAGATCCTGCACTGAGGTTGAGTCAGTGGCATCTAAAAATGCGAGTTTTATTGCATTTTTCAATCTGAATTCCTTAAAAACTCAATTTGAACTCCCGCCGATTGTACTACCGGAACAGGAAATTAACAACTTTGCCATTTACGCATCTCATTAGTTCAGATCGCATTCAGAGCTATGCCAGAGTTTTGCAAGGTGTACAGAAATACAGAATATCTTCCGAATGAAATTTCACACTCTTCTGTAAGTTTCCCATCCCATCATTGTGCACTGCATACGCACAGCTCCGACCGACATAGAAAACCAGCCAAGCTTCAATTGAATAGAAAACGCCTCAGTTACACACACAGTAACTGATTATCTTATCCGCCACCATCGACACCAGACCAGAGAGGAGTGAAATTAAAAGAAAAACTTATCACTTTGTCACTGGAGACACCCCAAGTGGCATTCTCTTTGCGATGACAGATCGAATTTCATTTGTCTATGGGTTGCAATTATGTATTTGTAGCTGGTTGATGCGCACTCTCCGTCCTCACCGTCCTGGTGGCGGAAAAATTGAAGAAAAGGAGAAAGTGAAGACAAGACAAGAGATGAAGGCGATGGTGTTCGAATGGCGTACTTCCTGGTGCATACTGTTTGGTTGTACTCTGCGCAAGATGTCACCACTTGTCGTGGAATGATTCTGTGCGGTTTTGTGTGTGTTTGTCGTCATTTTTTGCACTCCGTCTTTCGATGTTCGGGCAACAATGGATTGTGTAATCAGCTTAGTTTGTGGCGAAGTGTGCAAAGATACGGCGGAAGCGCGACTGCTTTGAATGATGTTGTAACAATGGAGGAGGTGGATGTTCATGGATGGTTGAACAACTTTTAAAGAGGTCCCTTGGCATCTCATACTAAAGTGAAGTCAGTTGACGGATGCACTCGGAAAGGGAGAAACTCTCTCTCTCTCTCTCTCTTTAGTGATTTGTGTCCAGTCTGTTTAATTGATTGGCATTATTCAATCATTCAAACATTTTATCTTGTTGAGTTGAGGTTCAGCATTAAGTTCCCTCGTCCAGTCGATTCGTGTGGCAGTATTCAAAGGCAGTTGCTTTATTTTAGTCGCCACCATCCACACCAGACTCAGTAGTGAAAGAAGAACTATCACTTCGTAACTGGAGACATCTCAAGTGGCATCTGAGCACAATTATGCTATTGACAACACAAGTATCGCTCGTCGTTCCATCGAATGTGGTCCATTTGCTAAATCGCATAGACAATGACAAATAAATGCTACCCTATGATTAGCCAACAATTTCGTTCAGTTTCGTTAAGTTTCGATAAAAAGTAGAATTCGCTTATAGTGACCTCTGTTGTAACGACATTTCGGTTATAACGACGAAGTTAACAGCTAAAGTTTGATTTCTCATGTATAATGAATAACGTCTTTTTCATTCCTATATAGCGACATCCGCTTGTAACGACGGGAAATTCTTGAGTGGACCTTATAACCGAATCCTGCTGTATTCCGAAAGGCCCGTCCATAGCTCTTTCTTACCTCCTTAAGTCAATTACGAATTGAATCACTCAGTTTCGTTCGCTTCAGATTCTGACTTAAGACTCCGTTTGCAGGCTCAGTCGGATACAACAGATTCGTGCCATGAAAGCTTCTTATTTAGTTTGGATTAATATTATGTCAAAAGGCTCGGAGATAATAAAAGTATCCACAATGCAGCCCATCCTGGTGGAGAACCAAGATCGGTTTCTTCTCTTTCGTGACAGCATAGAGTGGGAAATTAAGTTTTAACGATGCTTCTGCTCTCCTGCTCCATCAAAGTCGAACAAGATTGGCTCGATGCAAAGCGCTGTCACATAACTTTTTTCATCAGCGCAATCGTCTACTCTACCCAAAGACCCCACTTTTAGACAGACCGAAAATTTAAGTTAACGCGATTGTAGTAGCATGTCCTAACATCTGCTTAAGGTGAATCCCTGACCATCCGGGGGAGGTTGGTTGCAGTCATCAAGTCCAAGTTGTTATACGTCCGCAATCACTTGACACAGATTTTGTCAACTTACTCCAGGATTCGAAGACCGTGTTTCTCTATGAGGATGTCTTTACAGCGACGCGACAATACAGAAGCTCCTAATTCCTCAACTCTCGTAAGAGGTGGCCGAAGGACAGCCCCGCCGGTGAATCATTTGTCCTCCTCTCGAATGCTACACGATCGGCAGAAATGTGGACTTAGTTACGCCGCCGTCAGAACTAGGCAAAACTCTCGAGGGATTCTGCTGGTTGAACTGCCATGTCGCTTGAGTTGAACTGTTGCCTACATCCTGCATCTCACTTTGTGACCTATTTTTGAGTTCTCTTACTCCAACAACGACACCCAGTGTTTCAACTTTGTGGGAGGAAGATTCCATCACCACCTGATCCAAGCCTAAAACGGATCAGATCATGACTTTGGCATTTATTAAACTCAATTTTCGCATGTACATCAAATGATGCCACTTACCTGACAGGTTACTCAAATTACCGACCACAAGCCCTTCGACTCGATGTGCGAACGCACCATCACACTGCTCGTGGCCTCAGCGCCACCGCACCGCACAGGCAAAATGAGAAGACTCAAAAGTTAACCCGAGATGCTGCACCACAGTAAGCATCCAAATTGATGTGATGCCTTGTAGCTCAAGTCAACTGGAAAATTCATGGACTATCTGCTTGTTGGTGCACCACCCACCCACTCACCATACTTCTGTGCACCACTCAAAAGGAGATAATTGCTCCATCAGAACTTGAAGAGTTAGATGAACCGTCTGATGCCAGGAAACCCATCTTACCCAACCCCCCACACACACTTATCCCCTTCTCACTAAGCCCAACAGGCACGGCAGAGCTCCTCCACATCTGGCAAAGTTGCATTATAAATTTCGAACAGAAAAAAGAGTGCGGTGTCGCAAATGTCAAACTCAAACACCAAATGGAGTGGAATCTTCTATATCAGTGGAGTTTACGATTCGACGTCGCCCCATCCCACCCACGGAAGTAGAAGTGCGGATAGTTAGGGGTTGGGTTTGACGTGTTTGTCCTACTTTGTAGAAATAACATCATGTCGGACGGGAGTGGGGGCGGCTTCAAGGTGCATCCTATGCCGTCCTCTCTCTCTCTCTCTGATGAAGGATAGAAGTGGTTGCAGGTATCAGGATGAATATTAATGCGATTTATTTATGCAGCTGCATAGGGACGGGAGCAGATCGAGTGGATTTGATGTCCTTAGGCGACGAGATATAGTTTTGAATGTGCACATCTCTCTCACCCACGACGATAGCTATGGTCGGTAAGAGGGTGGGGCAGCGAGAAGGGCTGAGAAGTTCTTGTGTACACAAGTGCTTGTGCACGGTAACTGCATCCATCCACAATCTGGGCCATTAGGTGAATATAAATTCAATTAAGGGAAAGCCTGACGAACGGTTATACGCGAAATAATCTAGTCTTCAGTTCTGTGTGTGTGTTGGTGCATGTTAGTGCATCGAGACTAATCGGAGTGAGTTTGAGAGAATATAGAGAGAGAGCTCAACGGCTCAAAGGACACCGTCGACGTTGGCGTTGGTGCAATTTGCTGATGAACAAGAGAGGATTGCGTTGCAAAGTTGTGAGGAGTGGCGTGCGAGGTGGACTTTCATTTCCCTTGATTGTCATTGTAAGGTTATTAATTCGATGATGTAATGTGGGACCAGTTCGGGGTACTATTGTTGTCAGTTTGCGCTGCAAATGGGGCCGACGATGAAAATGTTGTACAATGTGTTTTCGCAGGGATGCAGCCGATGGCATAATTACAAATTTGTACGTCGTCCAATGGACCTGTTCCCGGAAGTGGGGAATTCTAATTGGAAGTTCCGAGACCATACGATGATCAAGTTCGAGAATGAAGGACGACGTCGGTCCGGACACGCTAGAGGCATTTGAAGGCATGTGAATGCATAAACAAGCTGTTCACTTAAAGGACACTGAGCACTGAACAGCTGCATTTTGTCGAGCAGTGCCTTTTTGATTGACTTTTAAATTGATACAAATCAGGGCATTGTGGCATGTGCTTTGGATTAGTCGGTGTGGGGGTTGGGCTGGCAATAGGGCTTGACGGGGACGTGGACATCGGTCTTGCCAGACTTTCTTGATTAGAAAGTGCGTTACAACGAGGACTTGGAAGGAATTTCAAACTTAAACGTATCCCATGCACGTCCACACAGAAGCACATAAGGCTGACGGAACAATAATTGACCGAAAAATCTTAAATATTTGGACAAAACGAGATGATGGGAAATCCCAATCAATTCTATGCGAATCCATTGCTTTTATTATTCATTCCCTACCCACTTCGTTCGTGTGTCTCTTTGTTAAATGCCTGCCAGGACATCGGTTGAGTACGTGTCCACCCCGGCGCGACGGCCGCAGCTGTTGACCCTGAAGTGCGCACAGACACAAACAATGGGCAATTAACTTAAGCAAATAAAAGAAATGTCATTCTGTTCTCCAATTACGCTGATGATTGGGATTCCTCCAGCTCCAGTTCACACACCACCACCGAGGTGTGTCGAACGTGCCACGTCGACCCTCGACGACAAAACAGCAAAAAAATTAAAACAACAAGCGATAAGGTTCCATGGAAACTGTGAGGGAATCCAAAGCCTGCATAAATTCAACCCCTTGTCAGCGCTGTCTGGCAATGCCAACATCGGCACTTTGCCACGCTTAATCCTCGCAATATACAATATCCCCCGATGGGGGAGGGTGGCTTCAGCTCTGATGCGGTGATGTGTATCATCCCTGCGAGGCGCAGCTCTCCCCCCGAATGGGTTGAATGGAATGAATTTGATATATAAGTAGGTCTCATGCTGTCATCCTGTAATTTCACTTAGTCGTCATCATCGTCGTCGCCGTTGTCGTCTTCGATGTGTGCGTTTTCCGCTTGACTAGACCCGTCGATGGATGGTGACGTGGCGCGTCTTCTTCTGTACACTGTACAAGCTGAAGAACTCTTCCTTTCTTCTTTCGCCGGGGATTCTTCTTTGTTACAAACAAGGACTCAAAGCTCATCCCACCCCCTCCCCAGGTTGGTGTCTTTTTATGGGCAAATATTGTAAGTAGGTATTCTCTTTGGCGTTTTTTACGACGAGGGATTAACCTTTGCCGGCGAGGAAGGGCCACGCCTGAAGTTGGAATGAATGTATATGCATATTTGAGAGTCCTGTCTGTGGTGCTGTTGGCACGTCAGGTGAAAGCTGAAACGCCGCCATCCATGGTTTCCGGGTTTTTTCGTTGAAGGCATTGTTTGCACGCTAATCCCTGCGCATACACCGCTCGTATAACCGTGATATTCATTTATTATCCTTGTTTCATGGAGTTGGTCTGAATGATGGATGTCCTTTCTTTACGCGCAATTATGGCGTTTCATGTTTGTTCGTTTTCTTTCGCCCCTTCCGACACATCTGGACTGATTGCATTTTAATGGAAGCTCCCTCCACTCTGGTACCCATTCCGCCGGCCGCATTGTCTGAGTGGCTGTTCTGTTACTGGGGGTGTGTCTGCGCGGAGAAAGACATGGTCATTCTTCAAATCAAATGAAGGGATATCTGTCCGTCCGTCCGCGTACATATGCGCATCCTGCAAGTTAATGTATTGATTACCCCCGGCAGACGTTACAAAAGACCCCACCATCCTTCTAGTTCATTGCCTCCTGATGGTTTAAGTGAAATTGTAATTTCATTTCGGGCTAGGAGGGTGTTGTATCTCAGTAATCAACTCGACCGGCGACCGGGGATAGTCCACCATACTAGCGCTGGCGTTGGCCCTGATGAAGGATATGACCAACGGTCTGAGATTCATTGTTTCTTTTCACTGCAGACATGCTCGGGCGTAGGCGGCGCTCGATATGGGTGTTGACTTAAATTGCTTTTTGTTGCACGTTGTTGGGCTTAAATTGTTGCATAAATGTCGGAACACACCTAACAATCAGCCACTCCCCTCGCATGTTTCGACGAAGTGGCCCGATAAATAATTTATCAGTCCAATCACGTTGCTCGGTCATCACGGATTAGCCCGGAGTTTGTTTGTAATTGAATTACGTATGATTATTGCGATGACATGAGTATACCACTGGCAATGTGGTTGGGAGAAGTGTGGTGTGGGCTGTGTGCGTTGGGTTTGCGTTCAAATATCCTTTTGGTTACTTAACTTGATGGCGTACGGGGCATTGGTCTTGGCAGCTGGCAGCTCAACCAGAGCGTGTCAGAATGATTTCGAATTGATATGGAAAGTCATGTCAAGATTATATCATGTCGAGGTTCGCATGCGGCAAGGATTTTGGGTTTATGTGGAGGACGGCTCTACCTGGAGCCTGGAGTTTGATGTTTGGTCTTGTCTTGTAATTGTGGTGCTCAAGTGAATGTGTGAATAACTGTCTGTCTGGTCTTTCAGCTACTGATATAATTATTTGAGATGCGATTGTTTTGGTAATTCTATGGAAGTATCTGTGTGTTCGGGGTACATGCATGCAATGAAGATTAATTTTGCAGTCGTTTGCATTGAACTCTGACCACCTTTTGGATACTGAACCGAAGCGGGATACGGGTACAATCAATGTTTAAGCTCCCAAAATCAATGGGAAATCAGCGAGACAAATGAGTGTTATTCTAAGAGCAGGCGTCAAGCGACTCGAGCGGACCTATCCCAGTTCTGGGGAAGCGCCTCCACCAACTTAGCGTGCGAACAGTTACCGCGATATAGAGCCAGGTGAGACTCAAAACAGATGATTGTGGTAAAAACTTAACATTTTTAATGAATATAACGGCTGTCTACTGCAACAAGCTATCTTTGAAGAGAAATTCTTTGCCAGCGTTCCAGATCGGAATGGACATCTGATTGGCTAATGCCCTGCGCCTTCACATACTGATCGACGACTGATGTCTTTTCGAAAGACCTTAGTATTGCTATCTCCCTGAAGCTTTCTGATCAGTGTAGCATCTTCCAGACAGAAACCATAGCGATACAAGCTGCATTGTCCTGGCTTAAGAACAATGTAACATCAAAAAATAAAAATTCTCTCTCCGGCCATTAAGTCCTTGGACAATATCATGTTCAACACAAAAACTTCCCCTAAGTCCTGGCTGCCTCTTAACGACATGGCTGAGCATTTATTATATTTTGTGTTTATACCCCATGAGGTGGTTGCCGGGGCATTATGACATACCAGGCAATTGCAGGGCCGATGAACTTCCTAGATGTTATACATCCTCCTCTCTAACACTAGGAGGAGTTTCCCCTTCCCGTCCTTACAACCTGACTCCTAGCTTCAACTATGTATCGATACAACAAGCAGCATGAATCGTACATCCCTGTTCTGGCAAGCTTCAGTGCTGTCTCAAAAGTCACAACTACCGCACAAGATTGTGAGGTTTTCGTATTCTGAGCAAAACCTCACAGCTTGTGGGCATCACAAGAACCATCAAAATTGTGATGTTTTCATGAGCACATCACAAGGGGGAAATATACACAAAAACATTTTGCTTCTCCACCGGGCAATGCGAAGTCCTCTCAATGTGGGAGAAAAAAAAAAAAGAAAAAGAGAAAAATGTTTAGACATGAAAACGAATTCTTCACACCATGGTAATTATTCTTGTGTGTTTTCTGGTGAAGTATTTGCCAGAATACCAAACAGCTCACAAGGTAGGCATCACAACTTACGCATAACATACATTTGTGCGTTGTGACCAGAATAGGGGTGTTAACATGTGCATAAAAACCAGAAATCAGGTATTATAGAGACTTCTTCCAACTTCTACCTCTCTTTTCCCTTGAAATTATTGACAGCCATTTTTTATATCGTTTTTTAAGGCCGAGTTGACCAATCAGGGAACGGCACTCACGGTATTTGGTGAATAACTGTCAAAAATTCTTGAATAACTGTCAAAACCCTCTCAAATTCGTCGATGGGCTAGGGGGCAATCAGCTGTGAAGTTGGGCATCTCTATAATACCTCATTTCTGATATAAACATATTAGTTTTCTGTTTCCTACACATGTACACACAAGAGGCAAATTCTACGAATACACAGCCCACAAACTACCTGTCGTTTGCATACCGCTATACTGCTCTACGTAAACATACACTTTTCTGCACTCATTGCATGCCGCTTCGCCAACAGGACACATAGTCCATAGCCTATAAGAGAACTGCATCAAAGCCACAGCAAAATAACGAGTGAAAAATCATAGCAATCCGAAAAATATCTGGCTGGTTAGAACAAATTGATTTTCTTTTGCCTTCATCGTTCGCTGTGGTTGACTCCTCTCTGTTCATCATACGGTTACTTATGCAAAAAAAAAAAAAAGAAAATAACCCGCTTTTCATCGACTTATTTGCTGATTTTGTATTGCTTTCTCTTAGCAAAACTAAGAGCAAAAAAGATTAAAAAGAGTTAAAAATACCAGAAATGAATGTAATGAAAATGAATTTTTAGCAGAAGCTGCATGGATAAAGAGGGGGTGGATCGAATGGAAATCACCTACTTCGATCTTGTAGCTCTCCGGCAAGGCGTACTTACTTGTACTAGGGGCCTACATTGTGTCACAGAAATCAATTTGAAGTTGAAACAAATTCGGTTCCCGATAGAAGCGCTCCTAGATGATCTGTCACCTGTTGTCCTCCAAAAGAGCTGGGGGCCTGATCTAACAGCATTCCTCGTGAAGTAGTATCAGTAACAACGTCTATTAAGGTGCTAATTACCTTAACAATAACCTCATCGTCCTGATTATGAAGACCGAGTGTTTAATCTCCATCCAGGGTGCTAATTGGCTTGGCGATGTCTTTAGGCCGTTTATAAAACAATTTGCGTAGGGCTATATTGAGAGTTGGATAGAATGACTTTTCCTCATCGGGACTGAAGAACGATTTCGAATTCATCAGTTTTACAAGCATTTCGGTGCTGTGCTCCGTCAGTGAAAGAGCAGTAATAAGGCTAGGGCCTAGGCAGTGACGCGCCGTGGTGCTTCCAGTAAGGTTTTCACTAACTGTTACTTCATGTATATAACTAGAAGAAAAGCTTGTCGTACAACAGGAATGCGTCGCTTCCATAATGTATATTTTGTTTCTACGATAAATTTCATTAAATTCAATTTGTTGGTTCGTCCAAAAAACAGTAACGGATGGTAACCGACTCAGTGACAACACAATGGCCCCTGGGTCTAAGTGAATCCATCAACTACGATGGAAGCCACTCTACCTAACCCAACCTAACCCAACCTAACCTAGACTTATCCTATTTTAGAGTGAAATTGTGTCCATGAGACTTGTGCTGGTAAGGAAATGCTGCGACAAATGACAAACAAAATTAGTTTTATTTAGTTGTTTGCCTTCCAGCTGATGCATATCTTTATTTTGCGTACGTATTTACACACTACGGAATTCTTCCCCCAAATAAATTGTACAAGTAATGTTATATCTTCTCATTATTTTCTAATGAATCTGCGAAAGACTGATCATTTTAATAGGACAATAAAACTCTAACTTGTAAAGAAGAATTGTTGTGCCACGAAATGAAACACGGACGGTTCAGGTTAATGCCCTTTATTTGTACTCATTATGTTCGCACTTCGATCTGATTATCGACTGTCCCCTGCACAGTCACTGTCGCTGCACTTTATACGCTGAAACATTAGCGTTACAAATTTGTGTTGATTTTCCTACAAGCAACAATATTCAGAAATTTTATTTCTTACCCATAATTTTAAATGAAATAAACATGTGCACTGCTTTGAGGGTTAATTTAATATGATCTATTTTAAATATCTCTTAATATGTCTTAATTTTATTAATGAACAAAATGTGTTATAAATGTTGATTTTTTAAAAGCTACAGGAAAGTTTATCAAAAAAAAACATAAAATTCAGAAAAATGCATGAAATCTTTATTTGAATCGATAGTACGGTCCAAATAATTTAATGTTTGAAGATTATTTCATGCAAATGTTGACCTTGACTGCGCCTCAAATGGTCCATCCGCTAAGTCCAATTTTGGCATACTCTTTCCAACATTTCGGTCGGTATCTCACGAATAAATGCTTCAATGTTGTCTTCCAATGCGTCAATTGAAGCAGGCTTGTCTGTATAGATATGAGCTTTAACATAGCACCACAAAAAATAGTCTAAAGGCGTTAAATCGCACGATCTAGGCGGTCAATTGACCGGTCCCGAACGTGAAACAAAATGTTCACCGAACTCGCCTCTCTATACGTCCATTGCTGCGCGTGCTGTGTGGCATGTGACACCGTCTTGTTGAAACCAAGTCAAGCTCTTGCATTTTGGGCAAAAAAAAGTTGGATATCATCTCACGGTTACGTTACGATTCGCATCATCTTTGAAGAAGTACGGTCCAATGATGCCACCAGCCCATAAACCGCACCAAACTGTGACTTTTTCTGAATGCATTGGTAGCTCTTGCAATGCTTCTGGCTGATATTCACTCCAAAATCGACAATTCTGCTTATTTACGTACCCATTGAGCCAAAAATGAGCTTCGTCGCTGAACACAAGAAGCGCGCGATGAACTTTCTTAACAGAGCACGCATTTTGATAATAAAATTCAATAATTTGCAAGCGTTGTTCGTTTGAAAGACGATTCATGGTTAAATTATAGACCAAACTGAAGATGTTTGACAGTGAAACAAAACACGA
This sequence comes from Eristalis tenax, assembly GCA_905231855.2. Lineage (NCBI taxonomy): Eukaryota > Metazoa > Arthropoda > Insecta > Diptera > Syrphidae > Eristalis > Eristalis tenax. Next base: position 60,650,877 of record HG993125.1, on the reverse strand, counting down.
ATCGTGCGTCAGCTGTTTGAACCAGTGTTGCTAAAAAGATAACAGCTAAAAAATCACCCTTTATTTAAAATAAATTTTGTGTTTATTCCTCTGTATACAAAATAGTAAGAAAATGGAAAACGAAGGGGGAGAAAAGGGGATACAAATGTCTTTGCATACAAAAAAGCGAATTTTCTCTGCAAAAACCTGACAACACTGCACCTAGCCATACAGATTTGTATAGTCTTTGTATTGTCTTCTCTTTGTGTCTAATTTTTTTGATATGCGGATTTGCTTTTCTTCAATGCGCATGTGTATTTTTGTTGTTTCGATTGAGAATGAATTCTCTTGCCAGACAAGCAAGAAGCAAAGGCAAAGGTGAACTCCAAGGAATTTCCTGGTTCTTAACTAACTTTGCACGTGAATTCGGTGCGCTAAAGTTACGAGATCACCTTTGACTGATGGCTATGTATGTAAATACAAATGAGAAGACTTAGGTATTTGGTATCATATGCAAAGTAAAGATTTTGGTAAGGTGTGCTGTGAACACCCTCGAATAAACGTCACTGGGCCTAGGGCCTATTTTCTAGACCAAGCACTCGTGCTGTGCGAATGATTTTCCCTTCACCAGTGGAAAGCAGACCTACTCCAAATTTGAAAGGCATTTTCGGGACAGTAATACTCTCTGAACATTGTCAGTGACTCGAAACAGGTGAAACCGCGAATTATGAAAGTTGCTCGTGTCGGGTATTGAACTAGCTTAAGTGTTGACGCAGGTACTCACAACTGCACGACTGCCACGTATATAGATGTAAAAACAGCACTGCGTGTTTGACAGAGCTCACAATATAATAAATGTTCGCTTAACTAGATTTAAACATTTTCGTCTGTTTAAGTTTTTTATGAATATTGCAATAAAAATGAATGTAAAATGAGCTCAATCAAGAGCAAATCAACCGATTCACTTCCCGGGGCCACGTTCGGACTGTGAGTCTTACAACAGGACCTGTTTCACCAACTTTCCATCACGTTGCTTTGGGAACTGCCTTAAACCGGAATTTTAATGTATGTTAAGCACACTTAATTCCGACATTGACAGCATAATTAACCGAGTGAAACAACTCCATGCTGTCACTCAAGCGAAACCTTGGCCGAGTTCATAATTGCAACATTGTCACCCCTGCACTGCACAAAATATTCTCTCAATTATTTACAATGAGCACGCATATTGCCGCAAGTTTGCTGAAGGTCACCATTGTCAAAAAAGTATTCATAAATGCAACATAAGTAGGCCTCGGATTGTCTGCATACATCATGTCTAAGAAGAGTATAGTACTCGATTTAATGCTATATGTAGCATAAATTGACCAAATTTCACAAATATTAAAGAAAAGTAGAAAAAACAGTAGCAAAATACGCAGCAAAAGGACCATACTTTTAAATAAAAAGAATTGGAAGTCAAAACAGGTTCCAAATAACCAAGTCCACTTTTCGGGTTCCCTGCAATCCGGCAACAAAACAAAAATCACTGCCAATTTGATCGTAGCTTGACTGTCATGAACGCAGTTATCGACTGCTCTCAGGCATAGCCACTGCAGTTTATTTACATTCAAGAACACAAATCTTGCAGGGCTGCCGCACTGTGACGTTTATGAACTCGGGCCTTGTCGCACAGGGCTGCCGCAGTATGACGTTTATGAACTCGGCCCTTGTTAATCAGCCATTGTCCATGATAGGCGCTTGCGTCGATGAAACCGGAAAGCTTTCCATCCTTGGTATGTGTATTCACACAACACTTAGTTCGAACAATCGCATATTTGAGGTAGCCAAAAATGCTGCAAAATGCTTAGGTTTCCTTAATCATACAAGAAATATTTCACACCCTCTGATTTGGCCATCATTCATGAGGCGTATAGCCGCCCCAAGCTTGAGTACAACGCTCATAACTGGTCTGGTGACACCAAGACCACCCTGCGCCTACTAGACGGAATCCAAAAGCGAGTGATAAAGCTTTGGGAGACAACAATATCGCGAAGGCATTAGACTCACTCGAACATCGATACACCGCTGTCCCTATTTTATCTCTATTTTAACAAACGAAGCTCAAGTGAGCTAGCCAACTGCATTCCTCCTCTCATCAGTTTACCCCTAAGCCTACTTTCGGATGCACAGTCAAACTTAGAGATGCGTTCTTCAGCAGCATCACACGAATGTGGAATGCTCTTCCCAGCGTAAAATTGCCCACAGACTACAATCCGCAGTCATTTAAGACCAATGTGCACTGGTACCTCCTCTCTATTTCTCCCCCTATACCTTCGGCCCATGCTGTGCCTTGACCTCGGGCTCTTCAGGGTATAAGCTAAACCTTGAAAGCACCTCTGAAGTCGCACACAGTCCACTGAAGGCTTAAAGCGAATGCATTTGTTACTCCAAATTCAACGCCAATTTCTGACCACCAACAAACTCCCGCAGATGCAAATGGGCTATTCCTGGAAATGTGACGTGTAGCAGCCAGACCCACACAATGCAGCCCGAAAAAAATAGCTCTAAACCACATGAATGATGGCCATTTAATTATGCTGTTATGCTGTGTAATATTCCAAAAAGCCATCGATTAACTGACCAACAGACACACGCACGCCACTGCATCCTAATCCATCTCATTTGCTAATCTGTCAAATTGAAGAACATTTTATTCAAATTAAGCACGCCTAAGCTTCAATTAATCTTCGATTACTGCAACCACCTGATGGTCGTCGATGCAAAGTGCCCTGACTTCCCGACAATAGCCGTTAACGAAACCATAGATGGGTCGGGGGAATACTCGTAACAAACTAACACACCCCATTAGTGCGAAGCTTATTTGTGTGTAAGCCATAGCCATTGTGTGATCTGTCCCCATTGATTATCCTCTCTCTTTCAAAACCCCAGGTGGTACGCAAAAGTCACTTCATCCCCCCCGAAGTGCTCTGAGTGCCTCTCTTCTCGCTCGCCGGCGATGTCACATTTGCATTTCAATGCAGAAAAATAAATAAATGAATTTCCACTTGTGACCCAAACAAAAAACACACTTCCACGCGAGCAGATTGTAGACAACGTGGACAGCTTGTGTCGAGTCCCTCTAATTGCATTACGGTTCCGCGTTAATGCACACCACATTCACCTCCCCCCGTCCCGCCGTTCCTGTTCAGTGTGTCACATGGTAAATCAACAAATTTGACTGAGGACTGACAGCACATTGACACCAATTAACCACCCTTGAGAGGATGGATTCATAATTTCCATTGCTGGCAGAGCAGCAGAGGTGAGTGCAGACAGGCCACACGAAAATTGAAATTTTAAGGGACTCTGACACCGCGGTTGACACTAAAGGTCAGTGCACACTTGTGAAGTTCGATTCGTTTAACACACAAGTGGAAAGCCAAACAAGCTCTCGCTCGTAATGTTTGCTGACGCAACGCATATCTAATTGAGACTGCTGCCACCTCCCTCGTGTAGTGGGCTCGGGGTGGTTCGGGGAGACAATGGGTGTGCCGCGTCTCATCCACACAGGCCTAAACTCATCTTCAGAAATTGCATTATCCTGCTGCTCCTGCAGTGAAGAGGGCGGTAGCTGGTGCGGGTATGTACATCATGTATTTTTGCCTTACAAGCAGTTGTAAGTCGATGTCGAGACATCCACTTTTGAATTCAAAAGGCACTTCCCTCCTCCGCCGGGACAAGACGTCGTTGTGCGATGATGTGCATTGGCGTGACAAGGATATGCGAGTGATAGTCGTCTCGTATATTTGATCCCTTCTATTGGTATTTGCATAAAATGTGCAGCGCTGAACGGTTTGTCATTCCTTGGGTATCCATTCGAGATGTGCAGTCTGCACTTACAATATGTCTTTGACTTTGTGTGCATCCCAGGGTGTGAGATTGGGTCTGTCGCTGTGTTTGTGGGACATCAAGGATGTAAAAAGTGGATCTTTCATGTTTTGCTGAATCCCCTTTTGCCAGTCAAAGGCTTCTTTGCTGGCGAATGTGATGATGACGATGTTGATGACATTATTATTTGCTCTTCGAATTTGCGCTCAGGCACCCCCGACCGCCTTCAATTCACTTTAGACAAGCGTGACTATCCTTTGAATAGAGACAAATACTTTATGGATGGCGGGTCCCTGACTCCAAGAAACGGGCGCAAGGAGGACGCGATGTCGCAAGGAGAGGGTGTGTGAATGTGTGTGCTCATTTTCCTTCGTGTTGTCCTTTTGTGTTTCTTCTAAGGATTACAAGGATAAGTTTTTGCTTAAATAAAATATGATGCCTTCTCAGGTAAGCGAGACCGGGTTTCGCATGCTATCTGTGCATGTCTCCCTTTGCAGTGGATGGCGGACGGCCGAGTGGGTCTAAAGGGAATAGTGCAGTAAATTGTTGCACCAGTGCATCAGGTTCACTTGCATTAGTGAGTCTGGGACATCTTAAGAGTCGACGTGCAACTGTTTGTTTGTTTTAGCCGAAGGCATGGGGTACTTGTGCAGAGACATTGTCTGGACAAAGGCAAAGGTCTACAGAAAAGTGGGAACAAAGAAAACGGCTCAAGAGGTGTCAACAATTTTGTGCCATTTCAGAGTTTTGCAAATAAGGAGTGCTTATCTCTGACAGAGCTCTAGAGTCAACTGGTGGAGATACCAAATGCTAGCTTGTTCTGATTTGGGAGTAGTTGTGTCTCTAACTTGATCTGTGAAGGCGTGCTGTTCTCGTGCCTTAACACACACGATGGCCCGATGGGACTCTTCTTTGTACAGCCAGATAGTGTTGTCCGACTGATTTTATCACCCATAGGCATTCCTTGAAGGAAGGAGAGCAGGAAAAAAATCTCATTTATTCAAGCAACGTGCGTTGTGGACTTACTTGTCAGCGACTTATGCCTGAGCTGTAGCAGCCTTCTTTCACTGACAATCCTGGGCACCCGTCAAGACCATGGTATCTATCCTTCGTCTTCATACGGGAAGTTCGGTCTTCCTCTCCTTCTCGAATATGGAAGCTGTGTTTCGAAGACCTTGGAGTATGAATATGGCTCTTTACTCTTGCAAACACTCTAAAGTGGCTGGAACAGAGGGCATTTACCCAGCAGACGTACAAAAGGTTGTAGACCTTACCATCTCCTCTGGCTGAATAATATACTTAGATTTCGGCCATGTTTGCAGGCTCTGGAGAACGACCAATGTGGTTCAGAGACCGCGCAATTTAGTTCAGCGAACTAGTTCGGTCTTCTAGTTCATTTAGTTCAATCCAGTTCACCGATCAGGACAGCAAACATAACCAAAAATAAATCCCCTTAATAGAGATCATCCACTGATCGTGCCAGAAACCAATGTAAAACCATTTTACGCATATGGCATACATTCTTGCACAGACATTTGTAAGATTCACCACCGGCAGCGCAACTATGCTGGATGTGCTTGTGCTGTGGCAGACAAAAACAAACGTGAGGCTGATGAGCAAGCACAATGCCCATACACACACAAAGCAAAGCGCTCAATTTAGTTTGATTGAGGTTGCCTGTTGCTACAGAACAGAGTATGGCAGACCTGAGTCGGTGAACTACTGAACTAAATGAGCTAGAATAAAGTGACATTGTTGGCTCACTTTTCCACTCACAAGTTCGTTCGGAAACCACAAAAGCCTACTTCGTACCAATAAGAGCAGAAAATTGCCCGCACCTTGCTTAAGTCATTGGAAAAACTGATTGATGTATTCAACAGAGTGTCGATCTCGCAGTATGCCAACGACAAGAGCAGTTCAGTGGCAACAGCCCTTAATGTGTTGACAGGCCTAATAGACAATTCTCTCTAGCACGAGGACCAGTGGACATCGAGGGAGCCTTTTACAACATCAGGCTCGGGATCGAAGTCTTAACTAGAAGTTGAGTCGTAGCTCTGTATAGCTCTTAACAGAGCCACTCCACAGGGCGGTGCACTCTTCCTCTCTTGTGGAACGTAGCGGTGAGCGAACTTCTACTGACACTATTAAGAGTTCAAGTTCATCGCGGTCTCTGGTAAATGTACACCCACGCTTCGGGATATAATGCAGTTGGTCCTTTTCATATGAAATAGGGTATGGGGCCTAAACATTAGTCCACAGAAAATGGATCACCAGGAAATACAAAGTTCCTGATTTTGACCCTGGCTATTCATATCAGTAGTCAGACCTATATATAGTCGCGATTTCATGAACTGCGCTCGAAAAGAACATCAACCACAAACCGCTTAATAGACTGCACGGGATGACACGCAGAGGATGACTCCCGCCGATAGACAGACAGCAGCTAGCACGGCGATCAGGCTGAAATCGCTGCACATATGGAAAGTACTCCGTTCTGGGCACTCCACGATCCTAGGCAGTTATAGATCTTCTAGGGAGATTCCAGGCAGTTATACGCTCGTCTTCGAGAAGAATTGCTCAACCTCATGCTCTCTAGGGACTTTATGCGTCGCTCCACCGCGCGTTGCCAATTGTAGATCGAATTTAAGGGCTCTTTGATTCACTTGAATACACTGGAAAATTAAAGTGTGCTTATCTACTTATCCTTGTAGTTCCAAGGTCCTAGTTGTCTCCTTCTTCTCTGTGGGGCGCTAGAATCCTAGGGGGCATGGGTCTCAACCAGCAGGCCTCTCCAGATAGCGCCATTCCCTCGCCAAATGGACCTAGTCGGTAGAAGTTGATGTGGGTCCTTCTCCGCAAGCTGCTCCCTCTTTGCTAGCCCATCTCAGTTATCTCCACTAATCGTGTAGCGCACAGAACACAGTACTAACTATACCATTCAAATGCAATACACAATCACAAGCTCTTCATCATTAGTCTTGTCGAAACTCATTTAAATCACTTATCGAAACTTCAGCTGGATAATGAATTACAGTTAAAATCTTGACGTTCAAACGATGGCCCCAGACGTCGTGGACGGGCGATACCAGCGCTCGCAGCGCCCGCAACGATATGCCATGAAATAAAGCAAATAAAAGCAAACCCATTTGAAAATGAATTCCTAGTTATTTCCCAAATGAATCCAAAACAATCTTCCCCGTCAAATTAACTCTAATTATTCATAATAAAGACCACGACTGGAAGTGTAGGCAAACTCCTAAGGAACGAAGGAAAGGCAAAGAAAATGTGTTTAACTTTCTTATAACTTTCACGTGAAAATCATGGCAGAAGAGTGATTTCCTCGTCGTCTTCGCAAAAGAACACAACGACCGCTAAGCGAATGGGATTCGTTAACGCGGTTGCTCCCTGCGGAGCACCTACATCCACCCACCTACCCCCAGCACTGGCATTGCCAAGTGGTATTTGTTTCGATTTTACCACGCCGCTTGCCCTTGCAGCTGGCTGGTCTGAAGGTAGTTGTGGAAATGGAAAAAAAACTCGAACAAAAACACTTTTGCCTGAACTTTAGGTTTTTCACTTAAGCGGGGTGGCGGTGGGTGGGCAAAGGAATAAGGGAAGGAACAAAAAAAACCTTGAACTCAGAAATTCTTCATAATTTCTCTTCTGGTTGGCTGTGACGAGCGAACTGTAAGCGGATATTAGAAAAGTTGGTTTTCTTTTCCTTTTAAGCTCGGTCGTCGCTACAACTTCCACCCACCCGCAGAGCCCATTTCCGCATTCCGGCATTTGCACGGTTAACCTTCTCCACGGATTAAGTTGGCTATGATTTCGATTTGTACAAATATTCACTCTGCCAGCCCTTGTGGCATCGACCGACTCATATGACGCTCGCCTCACAAAGGATACAAGTTTTTGATGAAATTAAGCTTGCGGGTACATAACTGGTGGGGTGTTTGTGTGTGGAACGAATTTTGCCGATATTGACACTTGTGGCAAAGTTTCTCAGCACAGATGTATGACCTTTAGCCTTAGCCTCTCTCTCGTCTTGAACCTGAGTTAATCCTTGTTTTTTTTTTTCTCTCATTTCAGCTGGCCTCAAGTACACCGACAACCAACGCGTCATCATCCATGTGAAGGACGTCAACGATGAACCGCCCTATTTCATCAATCGGCCGCTGCCAATGCAGGCTGTCGTACAGTTGAACGCACCCCCAAACACGCCCGTGTTCACGCTGCAGGCTCGCGACCCCGACACTGACCACAACATTCATTACTTCATTGTGCGCGATCGTACCGGGGGACGGTTCGAAGTTGACGAGCGGTCCGGCGTTGTGCGGACACGTGGCACTGATCTGTTTCAATTGGACATGGAGTATGTGCTGTATGTGAAGGCCGAAGATCAGAATGGGAAAGTCGACGATCGACGCTTTCAGAGCACACAAGAGGAGCGACTGTCAATCGTTGGTGGCAAGCGTGCGCCGCAGTTTTACATGTCGAGCTATGAGGCGGAAATCCCCGAGAATCAGAAGAAGGATTCAGAGTAAGTATGAGTGGATAGAGCTTTGCGCGTGGATTTTTGGTTTGGACATATGCTCACGGCGGGGGGCGGTGAATTGGCGGTAGTTCTGCTGGGAGATCAATGTGATGGGAGGGTCGTCGACAGCACTTCGATGTTCGATGACTTGTCTAGGGCTTTTACAAGTTGTCAGCCTGAGCGACTGAGCAAGCAACCGACTGAGTGATCGAACGGCTAAAAGATCGATGACGAGCTGATCTATGACGGCTCGACGTTCTTCGATAGTTAATGACTTCTCTAAAGGGCTCTTGCAAGCTTTTTATTTCTGACTCGATGACGTCCCCACGTAGTGAGTAACGACTGGCCGATCGGAAGAAATCAACCGGCAGTGAGTTCGACAATCTGAGCAGACCACCGAATGTGAGATCGATGAACGGAGAGATTGCACGGCGGATTTACCAAGTTCGGACGGTTCCGTTGATGGTCCAAAGAACTCTTGCAGATTGTCCACTTTTAGCTTCGCCTATTTTCCTTTCTTAGACCATGACGCCTGTCAGTGAACAACGATCGGGTGAAAGATCGAAAAGCTGAGAGATCGACTGGGTGAGCGATCGTCTGACCAAGATATCTACTGATTAGCTGATGGCCCCAAAAAGTTGTGAATTCACATTGGTTCCTAAACAAAATGCGTCTGTCAGGCGAATTGTATGCGCCCGCTTCGCAGGCTGTGACTGCAAATTTATTCGAATTCCCCTCGTGAATAAGTTTATCACAGATGAATGCATACTTCCCATAAAATTGATTGCTCAGTAATGTGAAGCTAAGGGCCCCCAGTCGTTCCACAGGGACACTGAGCTATGAGTCGACATTAACAGGGAACACAACTCCACTCAACAAACCCTAGTTTGACTTCCGATATCCGTTGAACGTGACCAAGGGATTTCAAAGCACTCTCCAGCCCTGGCTCGGATCGAAGTGCTAGCAATTCAATCACCTCCTAACCAGGTCAATCGCCTAAGACGTGTACATACACACAAACCATCTCGCCAGATGCTGGTCATCCTCCACTTTCAACATTCTAAACCCAATCACTTAGTGCTCCCCAAAGGAGGGGGGACAGTGCGCAAGCCCATTCGCCTGTCAGAAAACTTGAAACAAATTCCATTTTCGTTTCACAGACATCGGAACAATGTTGACACTTAAAACACGTGTCAAATTGTACACCTGCCGTAGGTACGTAACCTCGGTGTGGCGTGTGATTGCGTGGAGTGTATGACAAGGAATCGCATGAGTTACAATTTCCACACAGAATTGGATCCACAGTCTCCGGCACAGGACACACACACGGGTACACATGAATCCTTGCTTACTTTTGTAATCAACGCATTGCAAACATTTCCACTTGGTCGTCCTTGTGCACGCCATTATCCGGTCGTCCCTTCATCGGTGTTTGCTGGAAAGTTACTGAAGAAGCTTACAGAAAGAGGTTTCTTCGTCTCAGTGTGTTGTCATCCGCCACACGTCCAACAGAGCGGCGCTGTGGTGGTCGTCCTTTCATGCGTCCCTTTCGTCATAGAAAAATAAATGACTTTGAGGGTGTTGGTAACACCGTTACTTGTCAGTAAACATGAAAAGTAATTTTTCTGATTGACTTTTCGTTGTTTCATGCTCTCGCGTTGGCTTGTCATTGTTAGTGTCCTTCCTTCCTGCTTTCCTTGCCGCAGAAGGCGTGTTCAAGTCCGTGTGCGTATACACGATGGTAGCGGCGGCAATATGCCATTGTGGACTCTTCTTCGAATATCCCTCGAAACGAGGTGCGCGGTACGGATCCTTGAATGTCCTTGTTGTTGAATGATTGATATGCTCTTAAGAAGCGAGTACTGTTCTATGGCAAAGCTGTCATGACTAATTACTTAAAAAACACGTTTTACTGCTGTTTTACGATGGATTGATGCTAGGACAAGGGATGGTCCTTCACAGTGTGGTTGCGTACTGTGGCGAGGGACAGAAGTGTATCTACAGCGATTTAATGGATTTGTGAAGTTATAAGCTGTCATTGTTGACTGTTTGCTTGTCAATTTAATGGCCATGCCTTTGATAGAGAATGGGGTTGGGAGGTGGTTTTTTACTAAATGTGAATGCGGGGCAGTTCTGAATTTTGGTATGTTCTTGTCGTGTGGCCTACAATCGACGGGAGGTGCAGTTTAGATACATTTTCCCCGTCGGAGTGTGATGGTTGAACATCACTTCCACGCGGAGGCCTTAAGGCCCATTGTGAATCTATCATTTGTGGAGTACACATTCTAATGAAAACCTATCCCGTGTCGCGTGGTGGCTTGGACCACCCCGTGCTCTTTACGAAACTTAGAAGATCCAATATATCCGCTCTGTGAAGAATCTTTGTCCCAGCGAAGCTAGGCGCCGATTCTGAAGAGCTGGGCAGTGGCAAAGCAGATGTTGGATCGTTTCTGTCTCTTTCTCGTCACCGCAATTTTTGGAACATTGCTCTGATGGGGCAGTGTCCTATGATCACTCCGAGTTACGGTCCAACGTCAGAAGCTGCTTTGTTTTGCCCTTGAGGAGTTCTGGCCACGTTGATTTTGTGGTGTGACAGTCATTTCCTGCGAGCTAAGAGTTGACTTCTGTTCGTATTATATCGCTTATGGTTCGGTATCAGATCGGTGGCTGCAATGATGTGTCCGCCTGATTGCCTAGGACTCTTTTTTGGCCAATTTGTCCGCGCTCTCGTTCCCTGCGGTTGAGCCTTGGCCCGGAACAAGCAGAGTTAGATGGACCTTAGTGAGTCCCGGCAATTCATAACAGCCCTCGATCACATCGTTACGGATTCTGTTGACTTCAGTGCAGTGTTGACAAGCAGACAAAGATGGTGACATCTGATGGCGGGATATCGTTTCATTCATCATACATTTTCCTCGTAAGTCAATTCCTTGTTGCTCCTGTGTCGTATATTGACCTTCGATTCAGTTAGAACGAAGTTACCCAAGGTTCCGCCTTGGCTTGAATAAAGAGCATTGAGTTACTTACTCAAGCTTTGATTTTTGCCTTGTAAGCATCGTCAACTTTGGAAAAAGAAAGTGATTCGAAAGGGATATGGAATCTTGTGAGTGCAGAATAAATTTTTGGACTCGATGGGATGTGTTAACATATCCTGTGTTCCTCCACTACAAACTTTCGTCGCATACCGGATGAGATAGTGCCAAGTCGGTGCTGCTCTGTAAGAAAGGGTTGCCTTGTCCGTTTGACTACTAATAGATGCCCATTTGACGGAATACAAGAGTGCATGATTCCCGCCTTTTAGAAAGGTGTGTTCACTGTAAAAGAAATCACGGGGTGCGGAGTCCAGTTATTGGAAACATTGCATTACTTTAAAATGAAATAAAGTGGCGCCCAACGCGAGACCATCAATTTTCATATTCCTTCTGTTCCTTATTGCGGTTTTACTCTCATATGCACTGTAGTGAGATTTGTGCACCCACTAGCCTCCCTCCCTTCGGTTGATGGCCACCCGAAGACCGTACCCAAATTCAGAGCCATAGGCGACCGCAGGGGGAGGGGGCAAGGTGGGTCCCCGTACGCTTGTACATATTCTACTATAACGAATTTAAAATATGAGAAAAGAAATTAGTCTGCCCCCCCCCCCCCCCCCCCCTGCTAGGAAACATTTCTCCTAGCGCCTATGAAGCCCCATCCTCATTCTCTCTGTCAAAGGCTTGAGCATTAAATTGTCAAGCAAACAGCCAATGACAGCTTATAACCTCACAAATCCATTAAACCGCTGTAGATACACTCCTGTCCCCACAGTACGCAACCACACTGCGAAGGACCATCCGCTCGAAATCCACCATTTCGTATACCTGCAAAAAGCATTTGTCAAGCGCCGGGAATTGAGTATCAACGGAGTTTAAGCCCCGATATAGTTTGATCTGCCCTCAGCTCGTCCATCTCTTGAGCCATAAACCACCGCCACTGACAGATCCGAGCTTGTCTTTCCTTTATTGAGTTACCTCCTTCGAACTCGTGCCCATCCGTGATGGATGGGCATGTTGGTGCACTTCATCTATCTTCAAGCGAGCAGAGCTCCCCACACGGATGTGATTGATTGCGATCCACAATCGAAGGAATATCCAACCGGGGGGTTTGCTGAAACGTCTTGCAGACTCCGCAGACCACCAATAAATCTTAACTAATCTCTTGCCGATACTTGAAAACCCCCAAAGCATTTGACATTATTCGATTGCCCTCTCCCGCCGTACCCCACGCAAGGGAGCAGTCGTTATTCCATATCTAATCGAATACAACGTCGCCCACATGTTAATGTTCCTCCGTGCCTCTGTTGTTTTTTTCCCTATCTCTGAGTGCCTTCCTTTCTCTCTTCCTCTTGCAGTATAATTTCGGTGAAAGCCAAATCCTTTGCCGATCGGGAAATCCGATACACGCTGAAGGCGCAGGGACAAGGAGCGGGCACATTCAACATCGGCCCATCGTCGGGAATCGTTAAACTTGCAAAGGAATTGGATTTCGAAGATTTACGACAGCCGCATGTATATTCATTGATTGTGACTGCCACCGAGGATTCTGGAGGATTCTCCACATCGGTCGAGGTATGTAATGGCTGCGCCAGCCGCCATCCTTCTTTATCGCATTGAATTCTTTACCACCTCTTTCATGGTCTTTCAGCTGACAATACGCGTGACTGATGTGAACGACAATGCGCCCAAATTTGAATTGCCCGACTATCAGGCGCACAACGTGGACGAGGACATTCCGCTGGGCACGAGCATTCTACGTGTGAAGGCAATGGACTCGGATTCAGGTGCCAATGCAGAAATTGAATATCTCGTGTCGGACGATCATTTTGCAGTCGACTCGAACGGCATCATTGTGAACAATAAGCAATTGGACGCGGACAACAACAATGCATACTACGAGTTCATAGTGACGGCCAAGGACAAAGGCGAACCATCGAAGAGCGGCACCGCCACCGTACGTGTTTACACGAAGAATAAAAACGACGAGGAGCCGAAATTCTCGCAGCAAGTGTACACACCGAATGTTGATGAGAATGCCGGACCCAATACCCTGGTGACGACGGTTGTCGCCTCCGACAAGGATGGTGACAATGTGCGCTTTGGCTTTGTGGGCGGTGGCACCAGCTCGGGGCAGTTTGTTATCGAGGAAATAACCGGGGTGATACGATTGCATAATAAGGCGATCTCCCTGGACCGTGACAAGTACGAGCTCAATGTGACGGCCATGGACGATGGGTCTTGCTGTGTGAATGGCGACCAAACGATACACACATCCACGGCTGTGGTCGTCGTGTTCATCACCGACGTGAACGACAACAAGCCGGTCTTTAAGGACTGCGGAACGTATTATCCGAAAGTGGAGGAGGGTGCTCCGAATGGTAGTCCGGTGATAAAGGTGCAGGCGACTGACGAGGATAAAGGTGTAAATGGTCAGGTAAGTGGTCACTTCAGGTTTTGATTGTTTTTTTGACATTTTTTTTTTGCAAATTTCACCATACGTGTGGACGGTGGTGTTTGATGAGTTCTCTGGAACTCGAGGCTTTGTGCGTGACTTCGTCAGTCCTGAATGCACGAAGGAGCAACTGCTTCTCACTCACTTTTTAGCCCCGTTGGTGTGTGCTGTACTTTGCAAAATCAGGTCTTAAATTCTGTGTTTCAAAAGTGGTAACGTATGTTTTAATTAACTTCTCAGAGAGTCGAAGTATTTTTTTTATCATAAGCAGCAACAAAAGGTCGAAACGCTGTGCATGTCATGATGAATTCACGAGAGTCAAAGTGTTCAATTCGAATCAAATTCATGCAACCAACTTTAGACTTAATGGCTTGTATCCCGAACTTTCCATGTATCGTCTCGATGCTAAGAAGTTCTTGATGAACGTTGAACTCTCGGCGTGATCTGATAATGGGCTTATTCAAAAGTCTGGACGATATCCCACCGAAACTGTGCACGTTTTGTTCGGATTTTTGGAGATTATTTTCGGAATTCAAGCCGCAATACAGTTGCTCAGAGGAGCTTCAGTGTGGCACCATGGATCATGAGTGACCCCCGGAATAATGCTCCTGCCTGACTTTACTAAAGCTGCCCCCTTTGTTTGAGCCTTCGTTGTGAATTTGTCTGAAGCCTTATTATGAATTCACGAAAAACTAGGAAGTCAGTATACGCAGTATCATATCAAATCGCTGCTTCAAAGGCCGGATAATGGAAGGATGTGTTGCGATGTTCTTCATGAAAGTCTTACCCTCGGTCCACTAGGATGTTTGGATGCTTGTGGAGTTGTATGTCCTAAGCGGCTGCTCGGATTTTGATCGAACTTGGGAAAAGAATTTCTTGTGTTCTAAATTACAAATGCTGATGGGAGGAGGGGGTGTGACGGCCGTAGCGTGGACTAGAACCTACGGCGTCTAGGCTCGATTCCCTGTACGGCAAAAAAAAATGTTCCAGGCCCAACCAGTGCTGAACGTGTAACAGCCTTCCAACTTTGGCTAAAAAACGATCGGAGTCGGCATAAAACTGTGGGTCCTTTTCACTCGTGAGAGATCTATAGCACGCACAACACGAGTGGTTGCTGTAGAGACTAGACTGGTGCAGCACGATATTGTGGTAGCAGAAGGGAAGATGGCTCTAAAGAGGACTCTGATTGAGTTCTGATATCGAAGCTGGTCAGATTATGCACACCGAGAGTCAGCGATATATCCTTGGTGAACTCGGTGACCTTATGCTGGCTGCCGGGGCATACAGTCTTGCGAAGGATTTGGACTCGAAGAATCTCTAGCAATCCGGTGTTCATATATGTCGCTTAGGAGGATACATAACTCAGAGTCAGAACTCTTTGGTTTGATCTTGGTATAGGAGCAACAGAGATCGTCATCAATGATCGACTATTGTCGCAAGGAAGGCATACTAATGGGATCACATGCAATGCGTCTGAACATAGCGCAGCATGGCTTTTCCAGAAGATGAAATGAGGAATATACAGAACCTATCAAACATCTGCTCCGCGAATGCGAAGAAAAGTTCATGGGAAAGCATGAACGGCGTTAAGCTGATTAACCTCCTGAGATGTATATATATGAATCGGGATGGTTTTAGGGTTAAAAGTAGGTCTCACAGTATAAGTAAACCATCTCCTAGCAAGGGCACAATGAATTGACTAAGTGAGTCACGGCCATGAAGCCGTCAGGGTACCCATATACCTAGGTTAAGTTGAAGTGGCCGGCTGCTGTACGGAAAGACAGCGGCCATAGGCCAGCATAAGACTACGTCTGCACACAACAACTCCGTCCAACGAATCGGTCCTTACCATTCCGAAGACAAACTATTCCAATGGATGACTTATCTCACACATTTCCTCTTTTCTGTCGAAAACAAAAACACGTTGGCCCCGGTTCTTCGGCAGCATGCTGCTTCAGTTGGATTTAAAATGATTATGAGACTTGCGCGCTCCCTACTGCGCCACCGAGGCTATCATGCTTCCACTCCACATGGTCCACTCCAAGCTCAAGTTCGCTTGCAACTTGTGCGCCCCATGACATCTGTTGTCATCCCCCGTCGTGGTGGCCGGCACGTTTGACACGGAATTGGATT